>CM061135.1:21755587-23076862 GCA_030789695.1 Scilla litardierei
ACAATATGTGACCATTGAGTTCATCTATTACCTGGACGCGACCCAGACGAATGCCAAAAACATAGGCAACTAGACAGGATGCTGACACGAGCATCATATTTTTGTTTGTCGAAACACATGCAGCTAGACATGATGCCGAAAACCCAGGCAACTAGACATGTAGATTGAACTCCAGTCACTCCTGCACTCTCTCAAACTATGAGTTACCCCAAACCCCAGTGATGTGTCATGTGAATCTAGTACATGTTCCTTACATGATGTTCCACGAGATGTTCCAAAAGATATTCCACAAGATGTTTTACAAGATGTTCCACAAGATGTTCCACACATGACATTTCATACGATAATTCGTTAGCATTTACTGAGTAATAAATGGCATGCAGCACGTGATGTGTCCATGAGCAATCGTGCTACAAGTGTACACAAAGTGTATGCGTAGTTTTGCAAGTGATGAGCATCAAAACATGGTAGACAACTGTAAACGAGAGTTATAAGTTTACGTGCAATTGAAGAAACTCATTTGAAGTTAGTTAGAATCAATGGTTGTTCTGAGACTATTTATAAGCATCCTAAGTTCATGCTTTTACACTGGCGTAACTTCTAAAACTAGAATTAGAGTGACTTACTATCGATATCGTCGTAAAAAGACGAGGTTAGAGCAAGAGCTTCCAAGAAAGCTGGTACACGAGAATTGGTACCTGCAAACACAATAAACATCTAGTTAAGAGCACACTATTTCTATCTATTTAACTTGATCGTTTTGCTTTTATAAACTGATTGAAATGTTGTCGAAAAGCATTCTAAATTTTTCTATAGGCTAGATATGATGAAAATAATTCTACTGTGGGAGGAAATATTTTTCAGAAGCTTATAGTAATTTTTATAATTTTTAGAAACTCAATTTAAAAACTAATTTTAATTATGTAGCATAATTATTCAACAATTTATTCTGGATGCAATCTGCATCGAAAAGTTGCAAGTGAGCTCTCAAAATGACCATCTCGAAGAGTACTATGACATATATTTTTATCACGTATCATTTTAGGTGAAAATAAAGAGTTACAAATTTTTAAATGAAAACAACGTATTTAAATTTTAGGGTTAAAAATTTATTCTAGAAAATCTAAGCGTCTGATTAAGATGAAACTAGTGCCATTGGGTCCAGAACGTCATTTCTAATTTTCTGGAGCTGGTCTTGTAATTTTTTGACTTATATATAATTTATTATCAATTTACAACCAATAACCCATATTATTTAATTAGAAATACATGTGAATACTGTTATACGGATTCGTATTTAAAAAAATACGTTTACAAACTCACCCCTTCGTTTTCTTTTACGTGCGCATGGGGGGCTGCCTTCGACGTCGACGGCGGGGTGGATGCGGTCGGGGGACGGCGGCGAAGCGAGCGGAGCAGGCGGCAGTAGCGGCAGCGGGAGGAGCACGGCGGCATCGCCGTGGAGAAGAGCAGAGCTGGGGCAGAGGCGTTTGGTAGCAGTGGAGGGGCTTCGCTACTGCTGGGGATGGTCGGAGCGTGGAGGGGGACGCGGTGGCTCGTCGAGCGGCGGCGACTGATGGCGGGGGTCGTTGGTGAGAGGCGGAGCAACGAAGGGGATAAGTGATGACGGGGCTGTGCTCGCATGGTGAGCTGGAGTGAGGCTTCGTCGGAAGTGGACTCAGTCGGACGACGATGGAGTCTCGGAGGCGGGGAGAGATGGAGGCGCTCTAGGCGGTGTCTGCAGTCAGAGAGGAGGCAGGGTGTCGTGGGGGGTTGCCGGGAACAGGCGACGGAGCGACGGTGAAGTCAGGCAGGCTCGTGGGGCTGTGGGTGTCGGGGTAGCGAGCGGACGGTGGCGTG
Organism: Scilla litardierei; assembly: GCA_030789695.1. Taxonomy (NCBI): domain Eukaryota; kingdom Viridiplantae; phylum Streptophyta; class Magnoliopsida; order Asparagales; family Asparagaceae; genus Scilla; species Scilla litardierei. The sequence goes on from CM061135.1 coordinate 21,757,448, forward strand.
GGGCTTGGAGCGGAGGCGGAGGAGCTTGGTGGGTGGTCGGAGGCACTCGAGGTGGTGCAGCGAGGAGGTTGCACTGTCGGTGCATGGGAGATCCGGTGAGAGGCTCTCGGAGGAAGAAGGGGAGGGCTTCGCTGTGTCGGAGGTGGCGGCGGCGTGGCGGTCTTCGTGATGGCGAGTGAGGCCGTGAGCTCGGAGCTATTGTGGGCTCAGGTGAAGGGCAACAGAGCGGTGGTTCCGTCTCCTCGTCGGAGGGAGGTTGAAGATGAGAGGAGGGGCGGGGGTTGTGGGCTCGCCGGTGGTGTGTGGAGGTAGAGGCCGTGGGTAGGGTGTGAATAGAGAGGGTAGGCTGAGCGGCTCTTGGGGTTTCAAACGAGAGAACGGGGTAGATAGGAGAGAACTGAGAGAGAGGGTCAGGGTTTTTTCGAATGAAAGAGAGAGCTGGATGTGGGTGTGGGTGTTGAGGGGGGAACGAAAAAAAATGAACTGGGTTTTGGGTTTGCCTGGGTGAGTGTTTTGTGAGGGAGAGAGGAGATTATCTGAGGGTGTTTAAATAGGATTAGGAATTAATTAAAAATTTGTGATTTAAGTCCACCTTATTTAAGGCATTAGGTGGATAATAAATATGATTAGGTTTAGCTTTTGACTAAGTGTGAAAAAATTAAAACGTGTTAAGTGTTTTGAGGGTTAAAGTAATTAGGGTTAAAGGTAATTAGTAAATGGTAAACTTAATTAGTGGATGTAATTAGATGAAATTACGATTTTGCCCCTACTAGTAAACGTGTCCGAAAAATTACGAAAACATACCCACGGGTTCTATCGTCGCAAGGATCATGAATACGAAGTCCGTTTCAGGGTTTGAGCTACGAAAATACGAGTTTTATGCCAAAACGTTTAGGAAGCGGGTTTGTGGGTTCTCTATTAATTTGACTTCAGAAAATTACGAAATTAATATGAAAAGCCCTAAATGATCATAGAATGTTACCGTAGAAGTTTGAAAACGTTTTGATGATGTTTTTATAGAAATTAATTCATTAAGCCAAAACGGTAATAATTGAAAATGAATTTTTATCAGCTTCTTTAGAGGTATTTGATAAAACCTGAACTTACTAAAATACTCCATAACTAGTTAGATACTTCAAAATATTTTTATAAGAAATTTTTGAAATCATAAAACTTCTGACGAACCATTATAAAATAGTTTTAAAATAATTTGAAAATAGGTTAACTACGTAAATACTTGTGTTGTTGAAAACATGCCATTACACGTGTTTACGAGTGTTTTCTCACCACAGTTCGTTGACAGTCGGCTGTGTGGTCAACGTGGTCAAGGGGCCGACTTGGGGGTCCCTTGGTATCGCCGAGCCCTCTTGTTCTCGGCGTGAGAGAGCTGAGGGGAAGCCTCGGCTCGATGGGTCACGCTCAGCCTCGGTTGGGTCGCACTCGGCCTCGGCTGAATCCGCGCCGAGGGGTAGCGTCGGTGCCTTGCAAGTGGGTTGGTGCTTGAGCAGCCGTCCACCTGACGACTGCGGTGGGGGTAGCCGACCGATGCTGAGGGGTAGCCTCGGCGCCTCGGATATCTTCTTTCTGAACAGATGAGGAAACTCGTCAGGGAGGCCGGACCTAGGTTCCGGCCAAATCCCCTCCGATGCCTAAGTCAGATCAAGGTCTGAAAGGATACTCGGCGGGGGAGGTCCGGCTTGTAAGGAAGCCGGAACGTCAACCCAGGCGGCGCGAGTATGGGGGAGGAAGGAAATAGAGTGGTGAATGCCTAGGTCATTGATGGAGTACCTCTCTGTTGATTACCTGAGTCTCGATCCCCCCTGCCCGTCGTTCTGGCCTTCCCCTTATAGGGTCCCTCGTGATTACCCCACGTCCCGCCTCCTCTCACGTCCCCACGATCCGCCTCCGCCTCCTCCCACTCGTGTGCAGTGGAGGGGTGGCCCATTAACGGGTCCGTTAATGGCCATTATGGGATCGCGGATTTCGGGGGGCGGTTAATCTGGCCGAATGGGGGCTAGTCGGGTGCCCCCGAGGGTGGAGTGGCTGGGCCTTCGGTCCCGTCCGTGGGCCCTTCCGGGCGGGCCCGTCTTCTCTAGTGGGCGTCCCCTTTGAGGTTGGGCCGTGGGCCGTTGTAATTCGGGCTGGTCCATATTAGTCGTAACAATTGCCCCCATCGCCCGGGCCGTTCGGCTTCCGTCGGTTCGGCTCGGGTGATGTGACTCTTTCACGATCCGACGGGTGCGTCAGTCGATGTTCCGCTATTAAATGAATGTCATTATTACCGCTCCGTTTGAACTTCTGTTGGCGCAATTTTCGAAGCATCGCCGCCATCTTGACGTCGCCACGTGCTTTCCCTTGACGGTTTAGATCCAACCATCGTCCTCTATATATATGTTCCAATCCCTCGAGCTTCAATTCTTTCACGCTCATTCCTTCTTGATCTCCGTTCTTCCAGCTTCTTCTTCCCGACATCTGCCTTCTTCTCAGCTCTTTTATCAAGGTAATTCTTCCACTCTTTAACTCGGGCTTATGGCCATGCTTAGAATAGGTGATTCACGTCCTGGCGGACCGACGCCTGGTCCCGATCGTGCCCATCCCTCGGGGCTCAAAGCTCCTTCGCCGTCCCCGGGGGTCCCGGATAAAGGGAAAGGAAAACTTTTTCCGGATCCCATTGGGGACGATGTGACCTCGTCTTCCGAGCGATTAGGCATCCCTCCATCGATCCTCCGGTCGTCATCCATGGCCCCTTTTTTAGTCACTAGGGAAATACGAGAGAGGTACCTATGTCATCCCTATGGCGTCCGGATTCCCTTTGGAGACGAGCGGATCTGGTTCCCGCGGAGTAACGAGGTCGGCGTCTACGTCTAGATGTTCCATCTGGGGTTCCGCTTCCCCCTCCACCCTTTTATCATTCAATTCACAGATTCCTTGAAAGTCGCCCTGTGCCAGCTAACACCATCCTCTGTCGCGGTGCTGACCGGGTTTATTACGCTTTGTATCACTCACAGCCTGGAGCCGTCTCTCCCCCTCCTCTTTCACTTTTACCGGATCCAGTCGGTCGGCCTCAGATCTTGGCTGCACCTCCGAGCCCACGCGGATCGGGTGTGTCTGCTCGGTCTGCCCCCTTGGTTGGGGAACTGGGACTCTAGCTTTTTTTTCATTGTCTTTCCCCGGGTCTCGGTGATCTTGACAGGTTGGGGGAGTTCGCAACAAACCGACAGGGCGGCAACCTTATCGAGGTCGAGCGGGCCGCGGTCCGCCTCCTGTCGTCACTTTCTCTTGAGGAGAGGTCGGTCTGGGATTTGCTGGACTACCTGCTTCTTAAGTGTACTCTGTGGTCCCCCGGTATGTTGTCTCCCTTCCTTCTGTTTAACCTCTGGCTCACCCTGATTTCGTTTCCTCTCGCAGGGATGGCCGACCGCGAATTCACCCACGATGTTGACGAGCTCATTTGGCTAGGATCTCGCCGGGGCCGTGGGAGCTCTTTTGGACGGGCGCCTCGCCGCTTTGTAGATGAAGAGTTGCGCCAGTCCGAGCCTCCTTCGGGGAGGATTGAGGCCAAGTCCCCCCCGGGTCGCATCGGGTCCCCCCGGAGGAGAAGGCACTGGGGTCGACCCCCTCCTTGTTGAGGGTTCCGGATCGGCTCCTCGGCCGTCCGCGGGCGGGAGTCGCAAGCGCTCTCCCCCTGTTACCGCTGACCCCAACGGGAAGAAGTCGCGGAAGAAAGGTGGGCGCGCCGCTTCTCCGGCTCCTGCCGTCGCGCCGACGGATCCCGACAAGGCGACCGTGCCGACCGTCGCGGCCGACCCCACCGCCCATGCCGTCGATACTCCCTCGGCCACCCCTTCGGTCTCGGGGGCTGTCTGCGTCCTACCGAGCACCTCAGCGGGCCTCGCTGATCCCCCCCAGGGGTTCGGTGCCCCTCGATATGGCCTTGGCGAGCCGGCCGGCGGCGGACTCCGTCCTTCCGGGGGACCGTTCCTTCTTGGAGTTGTCCCCCGTGGACATACTTTCGGATTCTCTGGTCGGTCGCCTCCGACAGGTTCAAATTCCTGCCATTTTCGGACAGTTGTCTTGCCCTTCGATCTTCCTTGGTATAATCCACCTCCCTTTCGTTTGCAGGCCACCGCGATGGCTGTTGAGGCGCAGCGCCATGTGACCCAATTGAGAAGCCTTGAGGATTCCCTAAATCGGGAGCGCGCCCGGGCTGGGGAGGCTGACGTAGCCCTTCAAGGTGCCCGCATGGAAGCTCGGCAGCAACGCCGTCGTGCCGACGAACTCGAGTCTCAAGTACATGATCTCAAGCGAAAACTTGTGGATGTCCATGACTTGAGCCGAGAAGTGGAAGAGAAGTTCCGGCGGGAGAGGGAGGATCTCTGGGGCCAACTCGCCGAGCTGCGTCGGAGGCTCCATTTTGTCGAGGAGGCTGAGAAAGGCGTCGACATGGCCATAAGGTTGAAGATTGCGTCGGTCCTGAGGGAGGTCTTCGGGACTTATGAGGACCTCCTTGCCCCTCGCATAGTGGAGGTCGTCAGGGAGTCATTCCGGCAGTTTACGGAGCTCGCCGGGCGCCGATCCTCTCTCCACCGAGACCCGCCGATCCCCACTGCTCGGAGCAAGGCGAGGCCCCAGACAACGCTGTCTCTCGCGCTCCGGACCCCTGAAGATCCCTTGTATCCTGTCCCCTTTCTTGGGTGACAAATTTTGTTGTCAACAACAGTGCTCCGGACCCCGGGCGACGCTGCCTCTCGCGCTCCGGACCCCTGAAGATCCCTTGTATCCCGTCCCCTTTCTTGGGTGACAAATTTTGTTGTCTACAACAGTGCTTGAGAGGATGTTGCTGAGTGATATGTAACCCATACCATTAATGAAAATGATATCTTCTAGTCAGTTCTTCTTGCGCCACTGGTCTCTTTTTCGGGGGTTCTCCCCTTTGGAATAGCCTTCAATGTTCCTAGACCGGACGGGCGTCGTCGCTCTCGTCTAGGGGTGTTGTCCTGGGCTCGTCTGGCTTGGGATGTCGTTCTTCCCGCCGAGTCTGTCCGTCGGGGTGATTGTCCTCAGCCAGGCGAGCGGGTGGGTCACTCGATCTGCGAGGGAGGTCATCCCTTGGCTTGCGGCCGGCTGTCATGCTCGTCAGCTGGGGGGAGTTGCCCCCAGCCTTATAAGCGGGCGCCTCGCTCGGTCCGTGGGGGAGAGTACCCCTCGGCTTATGACCGGCCGTCGTGCCCGTCGGTTGGGGGAGTTGCCTCCAACCTTACGAGCGGGTGCTTCGCTCGGTCCGCGGGGGTAGGCACCCCACGGCTTATGGCCGAGCGTCATGCTCGTCAGCTGGGGGAGTTACCCCCAGCCTTAGGAGTGGGCGATTCGCTCGGTCTACGGGGGTGAGTACCCCTCGGCTTATGACCGGGCGTCGTGCTCGTCGGCTGGGGGAGTTGCCTCCAACCTTACGAGCGGGTGCTTCGCTCGGTCCACGGGGGTAGGCACCCCTCGGCTTATGACCGAGCGTCATGCTCGTCGGCTGGGGGAGTTGCCCCAGCCTTAGGATTGGGCGATTCGCTCAGTCTGCGGGGGTGAGTACCCCTCGGCTTATGACCGGGCGTCGTGCTCGTCGGCTGGAGGAGTTGCCCCCAGCCTTAGGAGTGGGCGATTCGCTCGGTCTGCAGGGGTGAGTACCCCTCGGCTTGTGATCGGCAGTCGCGCTCGTCGGCTGGGGGAGTTGCCCCAGCCTTACGAGCGAGCGGTTTGCTCGGTTTGCGGGGGTGAGTACCCCTCGGCTTATGACCGGCAGTCGCGCTCGTCGGCTGGGGGAGTTGCCCCCAGCCTTATGAGTGGGCGGTTCGCTCGGTCTGCGGGGGTAAGTACCCATCGGCTTGTGACCGGCAGTCGCGCTCGTCGGCTGGGGGAGTTGCCCCCAGCCTTACGAGCGAGCGGTTTGCTCGGTTTGCGGGGGTGAGTACCCCTCGGCTTATGACCGGTAGTCGCGCTCGTCGGCTGGGGGAGTTGCCCCAGCCTTATGAGTGGGCGGTTCTCTCGGTCTACGGGGGTGAGTACCCCTCAGCTTGTGACTGGCAGTCACGCTCGTCGGCTAGGGGAGTTGCCCCCAGCCTTTTGAATGGGCGGTTCGCTCGGTCTGTGGGGGTGAGTACCCCTCGGCTTGTGACCGGCAGTCGCACTCGTCGGCTGTGGGAGTTGCCCCCAGCCTTTTGAATGGGCAGTTCGCTCGGTCTGCGGGGGTGAGTACCCCTCGGCTTGTGACCGGCAGTCGCACTCGTCGGCTGGGGGAGTTGCCCCCAGCCTTATGAGTGGGCGGTTCGCTCGGTCTGCAGGGGTGAGTACCCCTCGGCTTATGACCGGCCGTCGTGCTCGTTGGCTGGGGGAGTTGCCCCCAGCCTTACGAGCGGGTGCTTTGCTCGGTCCGCGGGGGTAGGTACCCCTCGGCTTATGACCGGCCTTCGTGCCCGTCTGCTGGGGGAGTTGCCCCCAGCCTTACCAACAGGCGGTCTGCTTCTGTAACGACTGGCTTTCATGTATCTGGATTTATTATATTATATTATATGTTTTGGTGGATTTTCTCCTTGTGTGTGGTTTCCTCCTCCGTAGCTTTCATTTTCGATCGTTTTGTCGCGTTTTCCTAGCTTCTTCCATTGATCGTCGATTTTGGAGTAAGTCATTCGTGACGGGCTTCATATCGGTCATATCTTATTGTTAGATCAAGCCTAGGAGTCTTAGGAATCGATCCCGGAGCTTCGCGCTCCATTTCGGAACTTTTGGTGCACATTAGCCGGTGTAAGAATGGGCACCGACCGACTAGATGACGATCTAGTCGGTCGAAAAACCTTCTTGAACCGACTAGTGGGCTTTGTTAAATGTTCAGGAGTTACTGTTTATCGTTAGTCGGTCTAAGAACATTGGTCGACCGACTAGGTTGCAAACTAGTCGGTCAGCAATCGTTCTTTAACCGACTAGCTCTATGATCATTTTGACACCAAGTACTATTCATTCTTAGTCGGTCTAAGAACGTTCATCGACCGACAAGATTCGAAACTAGTCGGTCAGTATTTGCTCTTTGACCGACTAAATCTAAATCCTATTTTTGTACATGAGTTACTGTTTGGACTTAGTCGGTCTGCGTTGGTCAACCGACCGACTAGTTTCCAAACTAGTCGGTCAGTGGTTGCTCTTTGACCGACTAATTCATTACCCAGATTTTTCCCTAATTTCGCTGCTTGGTGTTAGTCGGTCACAGCTAATCGACCGACCGACTAGTTGCTAAACTAGTCGGTCAGCCAACCTTCTTTGACCGACTAATCAGTGTCGAAACCCTAATTTCTGGGCAGCCGCCAGCACTTCCTATATAAACCCCTCCCAAACGTTTTTTCTTCTTCTTCTTCAACTCTAAACCTAATTTCTCCCCCATTGAGCCCCCTACTATCTCAAACCTTTATTCCTTCATCCCAAGCCCAAAATCCATCATCCAAACCCTCACTTAACACATTCTACCTCTCATCTTCCTCAAACTTTCATCAAATCCCCCAAAATCCCCCAAAACCCCATTTCTCCAGAATTTCCCCATCTATTCCAGATCTGAACCCTAGGTTCCCCAGAGCGTTTCTTCCGTTGCCGTGCTTGCTCGGCATCATTCTTCCGCTTCCGATACGGTAATAATCGATCTCTTAATGTTTTCATAATCCGTTATGTTTTTGTGAAACCTTAATGAATGAATGTTGTCTTGATGATTGTTTCTCCATAACAGCGACTTCCCCGTAGATTAGCATCCGTGAGACGAACCCTCGTTGATCGTCATCCTCGGTGCTAGGCAAGTGAAACTTGCCACTTAGGGTTTGGGCCATGTCTTAGGCCATTTGCTTATTGTAGGCGTAAAAGAGACTAGGCGACGAAATGATACTCGCCTAGGCGCAATTTCCGGAACTAGCTTGACAACGAAGCTAGGACCGTCATTTATCATGTTGCATAACTATCATGTCATGTTTAATTTTGATTAACGGTACGCGAATAAATTGTCATCCATGCTATCCATGTTGTATGTCGCATTCGTAGCACACGCTACAATACTTGTGTTTCCTGGCCCGTGTTCCAGAAGCGGGCTACGTGAGTTGGTTGATAGCCAATGCCCGATCTACTTGTTTACCGGCTAGGCACCTGCGTTGCAGGCATAACCATACGCCATACATGTTAAATACACTTCCTGGCTCGTGTTCCAGAAGCGAGCATTCCGTGTTCGGGGTAATTCCCTGGCTCGATACACGTGGAGGGGTAGAGATAAACAGTCACTTGAGCTTAGGGGTTGGCCCGATCAGCCACTCTAGCCAACAGGCGGAATCTCTGTGCACAACTTGTTTACTTGACTGTTCACTTGACGTGAACCACTTGACTTGTACTTGTCCGTGTTTTACTTGTTATCCGTGACATACTTGCTACTTGTACTTCCCTTTACTTGTCACTTCCATACTATACTTGCCATGCCATGCATCATACTATAACTGCTAGGTTGCTAGTTTACCTTACCTTCAGTTTCCTTGCCCAAGTCTTTTAGACTTGCTGACATGTGCCCCTTTACTCTTTTGGGTGACACATGTTAGATCCCGAGCCTGAGTCCGTTGTTGAGGACGAGGTGTTTGCGGACGCCGTGCCCGAGTCTGTGGTTGGCGAGGAGTACGTGGACACTGGGGACCAGTCCTAGTGTCTTCGTTGAGCTTTCCCTTTTGTTTTAGACTGCTGTTTTGTTGTCGGTGCGTAGCACCTATACTTGATTACGTTGTTCCTTTTGTTGGCCTTGTTCTGGGCCATTAGACTCTTTCTTTTAGCCTGGTGGCTTTTCTGGATGTCGAACTTAATTTTCATGTTGGACAAATTATGAGATATGAGATTTTATTTATGTCTCTCCTTGTGTTATTATTGTTGTTCCGTTTGTAGTTACAGGGACCTGCTTATGTTTTATTGACGCTTATCGGGTTTGGGGCTTCACCGCTCCACTCTCGTGCGGACCTTCTCACGTCTCGCCTCCATTTTAGGGAAGCAGGGCGTGACAGGTTTTGTTGGTGGCCCATGCAGGTTCTTCTGTACCTGCAAATTGTCGAAATAGCGATAATAATATTAGAATGTCCAATAAACTAAGTTCGACGTCCGAGTCATAAGCTATGAGTCTAATTGTTTCGTTTTCTGTGTCACTAGATGGCAGGAAGACGAATCACCCGTGGTAGAGGTAGTGGTGCGCCCCCTCATGACGAGGAGCCTGAGCGGGAACCCACCAATGGGGAGATGATGCGGATTATGCTTCAGATGATGCAGGTGCAGCAAGGCATGCTCCTGCAAGTCCAGAATGCTCCGGCTGGTCGAGCTCCTCGGGCGACTCCGGAGGCCCCTCGCTCCGAGCCGGGAGCGAAGCAATTTCGGGAGCTGGGTCCCGCATATTTTGATGGGTCTGAGGGTCCTCTGGCTGCCGATGAGTGGATTCGGAACATTGAGGATAACTTGAAGATGGCCAAGATCACCCCGGCTGGATGGGTTGATTTGGCGAAGAGGCAACTCAAGGATAACGCTCGGAACTGGTGGGATGCGGAAGAGAAGATGCTGGTAGAGCCGATAGCTTGGGCTACCTTTAAGTCCAAGTTTGATGAGGAGTTCTTTCCGAAGGCTGCTAAGAAGGAGATGCTGCAGCGTTTCATTGATCTGAAGCAAGGGAGCTTGACGGTGGACCAGTACCACCAAGAGTTCACTAGGCTTAGTCGGTTCACGCCGAAGATGGTACAGGATGCTGATGAGAGGGCTCAGAGGTTCCTGCAGGGACTTGCTTTGGAGCTCCAGAGTTTTGTGTCTTCCTCTGATCTGGACTCTTATCAGAAGGTTCTGGTCGCTGCAAGGCGGCAGGAGCTGAACCTGAGTCAGAGGAAGGGACATGTTTCTGGTGCTGGGAAGAGGCCTATGGAGCAGGCCAGAGTGGTGGTTAGGCCTGGTTTCAAGCCTAATCAGCCAGATCAGTTCAAGAGGCCAGGAGGGCCTATTCTGAAGACTTGCCATTTCTGCGGTAGGACCGGGCACGTCAAGGATCAGTGTAGGAGATTCCTGGGCCAGTGTGTCGTCTGTGAGGATCCTACTCATGCCATGAAGGATTGTCCGAGGTCGAAGCAGCCTTGGAGGGCACCTGTTGCAGCACCGCCGTTGCAGCAGAGAGCCCCTGTGCCCGCTGGACGTGGAGCGCCCCTTGTTCCACAGAGACAGGCATTTCGACAGGCTGTTCCGCCGAGAAGGCAGGCCTTTCTGATGACTGAGGAGGAGAGCATGGCCGTGGACGAGGTTATTACAGGTAACGCTCATTCTAGCTATTTTCTTCCTTAGTTAGTTTGATTGTTGATTATGTTGGTTGCTTGCTCATGTTTGTTGCTAGAATAGGATTTGATTGTTGGACTGTTTGCTAGGTGTGGTTTTGGTTTGCACATTTCCTGCACGAGTCCTCTTTGACTCAGGTGCGTCGATGTGCATTTTGGCACGGAGCTTCGTGGAGAAGCATTCCTTGTCGACGTCCTCTCTTCCTAAGAGTTGGGATATCGTCACAGGGAACGGTGTGGTCTCGGTGCATCGTGGGTGCAATTCTTGCCCGTTGGTGGTTTGTGGACGTGAGCTTTGTGCTGATTTCATTGTCCACGACATCATCAACTACGATGCGGTCCTTGGGATGGATTGGCTGGCGAGCTTCTATGCCACGATCGACTGTCAGAGGAAGAAGGTCGTGTTCGAGATTCCCGGACACCCAGTGTTTGAGTTCAGCCGTGGTAGCAGTTCGCTTGGTCCTGTCAGATTTTGGGCCAGGCCTGTGGAGATTGTGGCTATGCAGATGGAGTTGGAGAGGCCAGCTGTGGTGCGAGAATTTGATGACGTCTTTTCCGAGAAGATGTCTGGATTGCCGCCTGATCGAGCTTTAGAATTTTCTATTGATCTTATTCCGGGAGCGCAGCCCATTTCGAAGGCACCATATCGTATGGCACCCGCTGAGTTGGAGGAATTGCGGAAGCAGCTGGATGAGCTTTTGCAGAAGGGTTATATCAATCCTAGTGTGTCTCCGTGGGGAGCACCGATGCTGCTATTGAAGAAGAAGGATGGTTCGCGTCGCATGTGCGTGGACTATCGGGAGTTGAATGCGGTGACCATCAAGAATAAATACCCGTTGCCTCGCATCGATGATATTTTTGATCAGCTTGGAGGATCGAGTGTGTTTTCAAAGTTGGATCTGAGGAGTGGTTATCATCAGCTGAAGGTGAAGAAGGGAGATGTTCCGAAGACAGCTTTCAGGACGAAGTATGGACACTATGAGTTTGTGGTTATGCCTTTCGGCGTAACTAACGCACCCGCAGTTTTCATGAATCTGATGAACCTGATTTTCTATGACTTTTTGGATAAGTTTGTTGTTATATTTATAGACGACATTCTGATCTATTCAAAGTCGGAGGAGGAGCATGCCTCGCACTTGAGGACGGTATTGGAGATTTTGAGGAAGCCTCGTTTGTATGCTAAGTTTTCGAAGTGCGAGTTTTGGCTAGATAGAGTTGCTTTTCTGGGGCATCTGGTGACTGGGGATGGTATTTCTGTGGATCCCGAGAAGATTAGGGCCATCAGGGAGTGGCCTGTTCCGTCGTCTGCGTCTGAGATTCGGAGTTTCCTTGGTTTGGCGGGATATTATCGGCGTTTCATTAAGGAATTTTCCCGTGTTGCTGAGCCGATGACCAGGTTGACGCGGAAGGATGTACCTTTTGTTTGGTCGGGTGATTGTGAGAATGCCTTTGGTGTTCTGAGGGAGAGGCTGACGACTGCCCATGTTCTTGCTGTGCCTGATCGCAGTGGAGGATTCGAGATCTTTTGCGATGCTTCAGGCAAGGGTCTCGGTTGTGTGTTGCATCAGCACGGGCATGTCGTGGCGTATGCGTCTCGTCAGCTCAAGGTTCATGAGAAGAATTACCCGACGCATGATTTGGAGTTGGCTGCTGTTGTGTTTGCTCTTAAGATTTGGAGACACTTCTTGCTGAGTGAGAAAGTGAAGATCTTCACCGATCACAAAAGCTTGAAGTATATTTTTACTCAGAAGGAGCTCAACATGCGACAGCGTCGATGGTTGGAGCTCATGGCGGATTATGAGATTGATTTGCAGTATCACCCTGGCAAGGTGAATGTGGTTCCAGATGCTTTGAGTAGGCTTCCAGCGGTGATGTCGTTGACTTCGCAGTGGAGATTGCAGCAGGATTTTTGCGAGTCTGGTGTTGAGATTGTTCTTCCTGGGGAGGCTTCTTCGTTGATGTGTATGCAGATACAGTCGACGATCGTGGATCGGATCAAGGCTGGCCAGGCTGGAGATCCGAAGCTGGTAAAGATTCGGGAGCAGGTAGAAGCCGGTCTGCGGACTGACTTTTTGATTCATGAGGATGGCTCGCTGAGGTTTGGAGCCAGGTTGTGTGTGCCAGCTGGGGATACTAGAGAGGAGTTGATGGTGGAGGCACACAGTTCGCCGTATTTTGTGCATCCTGGTGGGACCCAGATGTACCAGGATCTTCGTCTGAACTATTGGTGGCATGGCATGAAGAGGAGTGTGGCTCGGAGTGTAGCCAAGTGTTTGGTTTGCCAACAAGTGAAGGCGGAGCATCAGCGTACGGCAAGGTTGCTACAACCGCTTCCGATTCCAGAGTGGAAATGGCAACACATCACTATGGATTTCGTGACTGGACTACCTCGGAGTCCGAAGCAGAATGACGCGATTTGGGTGATCGTAGACCGATTGACCAAATCCGCGCACTTTATTCCATTCCGAGTAGGACAGTCCACTGAGGCGCTAGCAAGGAGATATATGGAGGTAAATTCTTTTACTCTCCGTTTCTGTTTCCTTTTCCTAGCTTAGATAGTGATGTAACGTGAATCGTGCAGGAGATCGTGCGACTTCATGGGGTCCCCGTGAGTATCGTGTCGGACAGAAACACGAGGTTCACATCTCAGTTCTGGCAGAGTTTGCAGAAGAGTTTGGGTACGCGTCTGAGTTTCAGTACGGCGTACCATCCGCAGACGGATGGCCAGTCCGAGAGGACGATTCAGATCTTGGAGGACATGCTGAGGGCGTGCATGTTGGATTTCAAGGGTTCGTGGGAGGACCATCTACATCTGGTGGAGTTTTCTTACAACAACAGCTATCAGGCGAGTATTGGCATGGCGCCTTTCGCCGCTCTTTATGGGAGGAAATTTCGATCGCCATTGAGTCGGGATGACGTTGGTGATCGTGAGCTGTTGAGACCTGAGATGATCGTGGAGGCCGTGGATGTTGTCAGGAATATTCGGGAGAGGTTGAGGATTGCTCAGGACCGTTTTAAGCATTGGGTGGATGCTAAACGTCGTCCTTTGGAGTTTCAGCCGGGCGATCATGTGTTTCTGAGGATTTCCCCGAATCGTGGAGTGATTCGTTTTGGGAAGCGAGCGAAGTTGAGCCCGTGATACATTGGACCATTTGATATTCTGGAGAAAGTTGGCGAGGTAGCCTACCGCTTAGCCTTGCCGCCATCTTTGGAAGGAGTTCACGATGTTTTCCATGTGTCGCAGCTTCGTCGATACATTAGCGATCCATCTCATGCTGTGGATTTCTCGGAGATTACCCCGATATGACGTATGACCAGCAGCCAGTGCAGATTCTGGACAGGCGTCAGAAGTCACTTCGGAACAAGGTTGTCAATCTTGTGAGGGTGATGTGGCGACACGGCTCGCCTGGAGAGTCTACTTGGGAGAATGAGGATGAGATGCGAGAGCGTTTCCCACTTTTGTTCCCGGACACGTGAGTGTTGGGAAATTCCAAGGACGGAACTTTTCTTAAGTTGGGGAGGATGTAACGACTGGTTTTCATGTATCTGGATTTATTATATTATATTATATGTTTTGGTGGATTTTCTCCTTGTGTGTGGTTTCCTCCTCCGTAGCTTTCATTTTCGATCGTTTCGTCGCGTTTTCCTAGCTTCTTCTATTGATCGTCGATTTTGGAGTAAGTCATTCGTGACGGGCTTCATATCGGTCATATCTTATTGTTAGATCAAGCCTAGGAGTCTTAGGAATCGATCCCGGAGCTTCGCGCTCCATTTCGGAACTTTTGGTGCACATTAGCCGGTGTAAGAAGGGGCACCGACCGACTAGATGACGATCCAGTCGGTCGGAAAACCTTCTTGAACCGACTAGTGGGCTTTGTTAAATGTTCAGGAGTTACTGTTTATCGTTAGTCGATCTAAGAACATTGGTCGACCGACTAGGTTGCAAACTAGTCGGTCAGCAATCGTTCTTTAACCGACTAGCTCTATGATCATTTTGACACCAAGTACTATTCATTCTTAGTCGGTCTAAGAACGTTCATCGATCGACTAGATTCGAAACTAGTCGGTCAGTATTTGCTCTTTGACCGACTAAATCTAAATCCTATTTTTGTACAGGAGTTACTGTTTGGACTTAGTCGGTCTGCGTTGGTCAACCGACCGACTAGTTTCCAAACTAGTCGGTCAGTGGTTGCTCTTTGACCGACTAATTCATTACCCAGATTTTTCCCTAATTTCGCTGCTTGGTGTTAATCGGTCACAGCTAATCGACCGACCGACTAGTTGCTAAACTAGTCGGTCAGCCAACCTTCTTTGACCGACTAATCAGTGTCGAAACCCTAATTTCTGGGCAGCCGCCAGCACTTCCTATTTAAACCCCTCCCAAACGTTTTCTTCTTCTTCTTCTTCAACTCTAAACCTAATTTCTCCCCCATTGAGCCCCCTACTACCTCAAACCTTTATTCCTTCATCCCAAGCCCAAAATCCATCATCCAAACCCTCACTTAACACATTCTACCTCTCATCTTCCTCAAACTTTCATCAAATCCCCCAAAATCCCCCAAAACCCCATTTCTCCAGAATTTCCCCATCTATTCCAGATCTGAACCCTAGGTTCCCCGGAGCGTTTCTTCCGTTGCCGTGCTTGCTCGGCATCATTCTTCCGCTTCCGATACGGTAATAATCGATCTCTTAATGTTTTCATAATCCGTTATGTTTTTGTGAAACCCTAATGAATGAATGTTGTCTTGATGATTGTTTCTCCATAACAGCGACTTCCCCGTAGATTAGCATCCGTGAGACGAACCCTCGTTGATCGTCATCCTCGGTGCTAGGCAAGTGAAACTTGCCACTTAGGGTTTGGGCCATGTCTTAGGCCATTTGCTTATTGTAGGCGTAAAAGAGACTAGGCGACGAAATGATACTCGCCTAGGCGCAATTTCCGGAACTAGCTTGACAACGAAGCTAGGACCGTCATTTATCATGTTGCATAACTATCATGTCATGTTTAATTTTGATTAACGGTACGCGAATAAATTGTCATACATGCTATCCATGTTGTATGTCGCATTCGTAGCACACGCTACAATACTTGTGTTTCCTGGCCCGTGTTCCAGAAGCGGGCTACGTGAGTTGGTTGATAGCCAATGCCCGATCTACTTGTTTACCGGCTAGGCACCTGCGTTGCAGGCATAACCATACGCCATACATGTTAAATACACTTCCTGGCTCGTGTTCCAGAAGCGAGCATTCCGTGTTCGGGGTAATTCCCTAGCTCGATACACGTGGAGGGGTAGAGATAAACAGTCACTTGAGCTTAGGGGTTGGCCCGATCAGCCACTCTAGCCAACAGGCGGAATCTCTGTGCACAACTTGTTTACTTGACTGTTCACTTGACGTGAACCACTTGACTTGTACTTGTCCGTGTTTTACTTGTTATCCGTGACATACTTGCTACTTGTACTTCCCTTTACTTGTCACTTCCATACTATACTTGCCATGCCATGCATCATACTATAACTGCTATGTTGCTAGTTTACCTTACCTTCAGTTTCCTTGCCCAAGTCTTTTAGACTTGCTGACATGTGCCCCTTTACTCTTTTGGGTGACACATGTTAGATCCCGAGCCTGAGTCCGTTGTTGAGGACGAGGTGTTTGCGGACGCCGTGCCCGAGTCTGTGGTTGACGAGGAGTACGTGAACACTGGGGACCAGTCCTAGTGTCTTCGTTGAGCTTTCCCTTTTGTTTTAGACTGCTGTTTTGTTGTCGGTGCGTAGCACCTATACTTGGTTACGTTGTTCCTTTTGTTGGCCTTGTTCTGGGCCATTAGACTCTTTCTTTTAGCCTGGTGCCTTTCCTGGATGTTGAACTTAATTTTCATGTTGGACAAATTATGAGATATGAGATTTTATTTCTGTCTCTCCTTGTGTTATTATTGTTGTTCCGTTTGTGGTTACAGGGACCTGCTTATGTTTTATTGACACTTATCGGGTTTGGGGCTTCACCGCTCCACTCTCGTGCGGACCTTCTCACGTCTCGCCTCCATTTTAGGGAAGCGGGGCGTGACAGCTTCGATCCTTGGGCTCGACTGGCGCATTCTCTGGGGGGCGACATTCCTCCCACTTAATGGTTAGCCGTGGCTGCCTTGATTGAGTCCTCATATGTGTCCCGAATCGTCTGCTCAAAACAGGTGATTGAATATGAACTGACAGTGTATACCTTCATTTTCATGAGACAGTACATTTGGAGTAATGAAAAAAGGAAAAGACGACAAACGGCAGGGGAGGTTTTGGCAGGGTAGCCCTCCCCCGGTGAAGCGGCGGCTGTTTACTCTATCCCCTCACTCGATGACACGCATAACCGTCTGGACCGCGTTCACCCTTTTTCCTTTGTCCTGCTCCTGAGACGTTCCTTCTCCCGAGGCGGGGTCGTTGGCGGAGTTCTTCAGGTGCCCACGGCCCACAAGCTTCTCGATGTCTTTCTTCAGGTGCCAACAGTCGTCGGTATCATGGCCGTTGTCTTTGTGGTACTTGCAGTACTTCTCTTCATCTCTCCCGCCTCTCCTCGTCCTTCGGGGAGGTCGGCTCACATGTCCCTCTGTAACGACTGCTTTTCATGTATCTGGATTTAATATAATATAATATATGTTTTGGTGGATTTTCTCCTCATGTGTGGTTTTCGTCTCCGTAGCTTTCATTTTCAATCGATTCGTCGTATTTTCTCGTTTCTTCCTTAGGATCGTCGATTTCGAAGTATGTCACTCGTGACGGGCTTCATAACGGTCATATCCAACTATTAGATCAAGCCTAGGAGTCTTAGAAATCGATCCCGGGGCCCCGCGCTCCGTATCATAACTTTTTGTGCTCATTAGCCGGTAAAAGAAGGGGCACCGACCGACTAGATGACGATCCAGTCGGTCGGCAATCCTTCTTGGACCGACTAGTTAGCTTTCTAAATTTCTCAGGAGTTACTGTTTATCGTTAGTCGGTCTAAGAACGTTGGTTGACCGACTAGGTTGCAAACTAGTCGGTCGGCAATGCTTCTTTAACCGACTAACACATCATCTTATTTTTGTATCAGTTACTGTTTACTCTTAGTCGGTCTAAGAACGTTCATCGACCGACTAGATGCTGAACTAGTCGGTCGGTATTTGTTCCTGGACCGACTAACTCTAAATCCTATTTTCGTTCAGGAGTTACTGTTTGCACTTAGTCGGTCTGCGTTGGTCGACCGACCGACTAGTTGCCAAACTAGTCGGTCAGTGGTTGCTCTTTGACCGACTAACCAGTGTTAAAACCCTAATTTCTGGGCAGCCGCCAGCCCAACCTATTTAAACCCAACCCAAACGATTTCTTCTTCCCCAACACGACCCAAAACCCTAAAATCTTCCCCCTTGAGCCCACATCTTCCTCCAAACTTAAATCCTTCATTCCAAGCCCTAAATCCATCATCCAAACCGTCCATTCACTCTATCTACCTCTCATCTTCCCCAAAATCTCACCAAATCCATCAAAATCCCCAAATCCCCCAAAACCCTAGTTTTCCCCAAACTTCTCCAACCTTCTCCAGATCTGAACCTAGGGTTCCCCGGAGTGTTTCTTCCGCCTCCTCTCGGTAAGAAGTCGATCTACCGTTGTTTTCATAACTTATTTATATTTTTATGAAACCCTAATAAATTTCATGTTGTTTTGTGTTTGTTTCCCCCATAACAGCGATTTCCCCGTAGATTAGCATCCGTGTGACGAAGTGGTCGTCATCCCCGGTGCTAGGCAAGTGAAACTTGCCACTTAGGGTTTAGGCCATGTTTTAGGCCATTTGCTTGTTGTAGGCGTAAAAGAGGCTAGGCGACGAAATGATACTCGCCTAGGCGCAAATTGGGGAACTAGCTTGACAACGAAGCTAGTTCCGACATTTAGCATGTTGCACAATTACCGTGTCATGTTTACTTCCCATTAACGGTACGCGAATTAATTGTCATGTCATTGCATTCTTTAAGTGTTGCTGTGATTGCGTAGCTTTGCTAGGATGTTTGTGTTCCTGGCTCGTGTTCCAGAAGCGAGCTCAGTGAGTTGGAAATCCCAACGCTCGATACACATGGGTGGGGTAAGAGATAAGCGGACTGAGCCCCGAGTTGGCCTGATCTGCCACTCCGGCCAGCAGGTGGACTCTCTAGTGCACAAGTGATTAATAGTGATAGAGATAAGCGGACTGAGCCACGAGGTGGCCAGCAGGTGGACTCTCTATGCACTAAGTGTTAAATGATAAGTGATTAGTGACTTGGTAGCTTTGCTACATTGTGCGTGCTTGCCTCTCTTTTAAACTGTTGCACCATACTTAATTGCCATGTCATTGCCTAATATTATAAGTGCTAGGTTGCTAGTTACTTCAGTTTCCTTGCTCAAGTCTTTTAGACTTGCTGACATGTGCACCTTTCTCTTTTGGGTGACGCATGTTAGACCTTGAGCCCGAGTTACTTGCTGAGGGTGAGGTGTTTGCGGACGCCGAGCTTGCGCCCGTGCTGGACGAGGACTTCGTAGACACTGGAGATCAGTCTTAGTGTCTACGTCTAGTTGTGCTAGATCTTTTGGGTTGTCGGTGCGTGGCACCTAGTTTGATACTCTGTTATATCTGTCTTTTGTTTGGCCTTGTTCTGGGCCTTTAGACTCTTTCTTTTAGCCTGGTGGCTTTTCTGTGATGTTGAATATTTTGTGGACAAACTTTGGGATTGGTATTTCATATCCGTCTCATATTATTATTATTGTTGTTGTTTCGATTGCAATTACAGGGACCTGCTTATACTAAATTTACGCTTATCAGGCGTGAGGCTTCACAGCTCCACGCTTGAGCGGACCTTCTCACGTCTCGCCTCCATTTTAGGGAAGCGGGTCGTGACAGGTTTTAGTGGTGGCCCATGCAGGCCCTTCTGTAACTGCAATTATCGGGATAACGATAATAATACAAGATTGTCCAACAAATAAGTTCGACATCTGAGCCCTAAGCTATGAGTCTAATCGTTTCGTACTCTGTGTCATTAGATGGCAGGAAGGCGAATCACCCGTGGTGGTGGTAGTGGTGCGCCCCCTCATGACGAGGAGCCTGAGCGGGAGCCCACTAACGGAGAGATGATGCGGATGATGTTGCAGATGATGCAGGTTCAGCAGGGTGTGCTTCTGCAGGTACAGAATGCTCCGGTGGCTCGAGCTGCTCGGGTGGTAGAAGCCCCTCGCCCTGAGCCCGGGGCGAAGCAGTTCAGAGAGCTGGGTCCTGCGTATTTTGATGGGACCGAAGGTCCACTAGCTGCTGATGAATGGATGAGGAATATCGAGGACAATCTGAAGATGTCCAAGGTCAACGAAGTTAGTTGGGTTGACTTGGCGAAGCGCCAGCTGAAGGATAATGCTCGGAATTGGTGGGATGCGGAAGAGAAGATGTTGGTGGAGCCGATAGCTTGGGCTACCTTCAAGGCCAGATTTGATGGTGAGTTCTTCCCGAAGGCTGCCAGGGAGGAGATGCTGCAGCATTTTATCGATTTGAAGCAAGGGAGCTCGTCGGTGGACCATTATCACCAAGAGTTCATAAGGCTGAGTCGGTTTGCACCGAAGATGGTGCAGGACGCTGAGGAGAGAGCTCAGAGGTTCCTGCAGGGACTCGCTTCGGAGCTCCAGAGTTTTGTGACCTCTTATGACCGGGAATCTTATCAGAAGGTTCTGGTCGCTGCCAAGAGGCAGGAGCTGCTTGTGAACCAGAGGAAGGGGTCTGTAGTTGGTGCTGGGAGGAGGCCTGTGGAGCAAGCGAGAGCTGTGGTTAGACCTGGATTCAGGCCGAACCAACCTGCTCAGTTTAAGAGGCCAGGAGGGCCCGTTCGGAGGACTTACAATTTCTGTGGCAAGGAGGGCCATATCAAGGAATCATGTAGGAAGTTCTTGGGGCAATGTATTGCCTGTGGAGATCCCGCCCATGTTCTCAGGGAGTGCCCGAGGTTGAGGCAGCCTTGGAAGACACCTATTGTTGCCCCGCCATTGCAGCAGAGGGCCCCGGTGCCCGCTGGTCGTGGGGTGCCCCTCGTTCCGCAGAGGCAGGCTTTTCAGCAGGCTGCTCCGCCAAGGAGGCAGGCATTCCTGATGACCGAGGAGGAGGTTTTGGCCATGGATGAGGTCATTGCAGGTAACTTCCAATCTAGTTGTTCCTTCCCAAATTAGTTGATTGTTAAAATTATGCTGGATGCTTGTGTATGAATGTTGCTAGAATAAGATTTGATTGATTAGACTGTTTATTAGGTGTGGTTTTGGTTTGCACGTTCCCTGCCCGAGTCCTCTTTGACTCTGGTGCATCGATGTGCATTTTGGCCCAGAGCTTCGTGGAGAAGCATTCCTTTTCGACGTCCCCTCTCTCCAAGAGTTGGAACATCGTTACAGGGAATGGAGTAGTCACGGTGCATCGTGGATGCAGTCCTTGCTCTGTGGTGGTTTGTGGACATGAGCTTTATGCTGATTTTATTGTCCACAACATCTCCAACTACGATGCGGTCTTTGGGATGGATTGGCTTGCGAGCTTCTATGCTACGATCGACTGCAGGAGGAAGAAGGTGGTGTTCGAAATTCCCGGACGTCCAGTGTTTGAGTTCAGTCGTGGTAGCAGTTCGCTTGGTCCTGTCAGATTTCGGGCCAGGCCGGTGGAGGCTGTGGCTATGCAGATGGAGCTGGAGTGGCCAGCTGTGGTGCGTGATTTTGGCGACGTCTTCCCCGAGGAGATGTCCGGTTTGCCGCCTGATCGAGCTTTGGAATTTTCTATTGATCTCATTCCAGGTGCGCAGCCGATTTCGAAGGCGCCGTATCGGATGGCACCTGCAGAATTGGAAGAGTTGCGGAAGCAGTTGGATGAGCTTTTGCAGAAGGGTTATATTAATCCTAGCGTGTCTCCGTGGGGAGCATCGGTGCTGTTGGTGAAGAAGAAGGATGGTTCGCGTCGCATATGCGTGGATTATCGGGAGTTGAATGCGGTGACCATTAAGAATAAATACCTGTTGCCTCGCATCGATGATATTTTTGATCAGCTTGGAGGTTCGAGGGTGTTTTCTAAATTGGATTTGAGGAGTGGTTACCATCAGTTGAAGGTGAAGAAGGGAGATGTTCCGAAGACAGCGTTCAGGACGAAGTATGGACACTATGAGTTTGTGGTTATGCCTTTCGGTGTAACTAACGCGCCCGCAGTTTTCATGAATCTGATGAACCTGATTTTCTACGACTTTTTGGATAAGTTTGTCGTTATCTTCATTGACGACATTCTGATCTATTCGAAGTCGGAGGAGGAGCATGCCTCGCACTTAAGGACGGTGTTGGAGATTTTAAGGAAGCATCGGTTGTATGCTAAGTTTTCGAAGTGCGAGTTTTGGCTGGATCGAGTTGCTTTTCTCGGGCATGTGGTGACTGGAGATGGTATTTCAGTGGATCCCGAGAAGATTCGGGCCATCAGGGAGTGGCCTGTTTCGTCGTCGGTGTCTGAGATTCGGAGTTTCCTTGGACTTGCTGGTTATTATCGGCGATTCATTAAGGATTTCTCACGTATTGCTGAACCGATGACCAGGTTGACGCGGAAGGATGTTACTTATGTTTGGTCGGGTGATTGTGAGAGCGCTTTTGGTATTCTGAAGGAGAGGTTGACGACTGCTCCTATTCTTGCCGTGCCTGATCGCAGCGGTGGATTTGAGATCTTTTGCGATGCTTCTGGCAAGGGTCTCGGTTGTGTGTTGCATCAGCATGGGCACGTTGTGGCGTATGTGTCTCGTCAGCTTAAGGTTCATGAGAAGAATTACCCGACGCATGATTTGGAGTTGGCTGCCGTTGTGTTTGCTCTTAAGATTTGGAGGCACTTCTTGCTGAGTGAGAAATTGAAGATTTTCACCGATCACAAAAGCTTGAAGTATATTTTCACTCAGAAGGAGCTTAACATGCGACAGCGTCGATGGTTGGAGCTTATGGCGGATTATGAGATTGATTGGCAGTATCACCCTGGCAAGGTGAATGTGGTTCCAGATGCTTTGAGTAGGCTTCCAGCGGTGATGATTTTGACCTCGCAGTGGAGATTGCAGCAGGATTTTTGTGAGTCTGGCGTGGAGATTGTTCTTCCTGGAGAGGCTTCTTCGTTGATGTACATGCAGGTACAGTCGACGATCGTGGATCGGATTAAGACTGGCCAGGCTGAGGATCCGAAGCTGGTGAGGATTCGGCAGCAGGTGGAAGCCGGTCTACGGACTGACCTTTTGATTCATGAGGATGGCTCGCTGAGGTTTGGAGCCAGGTTGTGTGTGCCAGCTGGGGATATCAGAGAGGAGCTGATGGTGGAGGCACACAGTTCGCCGTATTCTGTGCATCCTGGTGGCACCAAGATGTACCAGGATCTTCGTCTGAATTATTGGTGGCATGGTATGAAGAGGAGCGTGGCTCGGAGTGTAGCCAAGTGCTTGGTTTGCCAGCAAGTGAAGGCGGAGCATCAGCGTACGGCCGGGTTGCTACAACCGCTTCCGATTCCGGAGTGGAAGTGGCAACACATCACTATGGATTTCGTGACTGGACTACCTCGAAGTCCGAAGCAGAATGTCGCGATTTGGGTGATCTTAGATCGATTGACCAAATCTGTGCACTTTATTCCGTTCCAAGTGGGACAGTCCACTGAGGCGCTAGCGAGGAGATATATGGAGGAAAAATTCTTTTACTCTCCGTTTTATTTCCTTTTCCTAGTTTGGATAGTGATGTAACATGAATCGTGCAGGAGGTTGTGCGACTTCATGGAGTCCCCGTGAGTATCGTGTCTGACAGAGACACGAGGTTCACATCTCAGTTCTGGCAGAGTTTGCAGAAGAGCTTGGGTACGCATCTGAGTTTCAGCACGGCGTACCATCCGCAGACGGATGGCCAGTCTGAGAGGACGATTCAGATTTTGGAAGACATGCTGAGGGCGTGCATGTTGGATTTCAAGGGTTCGTGGGAGGACCATCTACACCTGGTGGAGTTCTCTTACAACAACAGCTTCCAGGCGAGTATTGGCATGGCGCCTTTCGCCGCTCTTTATGAGAGGAAATGTCGATCGCCATTGAGTTGGTATGACGTTGGTGATCGGGAGTTGTTGGGACCTGAGATGATCGTGGAGGCCGTGGATATCGTCAGGAATATTCGGGAGAGGTTGAGGATTGCTCAGGACCGTTTTAAGCATTGGGCGGATGCTAAACGTCGTCCTTTGGAGTTTCAGCCGGGCGACCATGTGTTCTTGAAGATTTCCCCGAATCGTGGTGTGATTCGTTTTGGGAAGCGTGGGAAGTTGAGCCCGCGATACATTGGACCATTTGACGTTTTGGAGAGGGTTGGCGAGGTAGCTTACCACTTGGCCTTGCCGCCGTCTTTGGAAGGAATTCACAATGTTTTCCATGTGTCGCAGCTTCGTCGATACATTAGCGATCCGTCTCATGCGGTGGATTTTTCGGAGATTACCGTTCACCCCGATATGACGTATGACCAGCATCCAGTGCAGATTCTGGACAGGCATCAGAAATCGCTTCGTAACAAGGTTGTCAATCTTGTGAGGGTGATGTGGCGACACGGTTCGCCGGGAGAGTCCACTTGGGAGAGAGAAGATGAGATGCGAGAGCGTTTCCCACTTTTGTTTCCGGACTCGTGAGTATTCGGAAATTCCGAGGACGGAATTTTTTCTTAAGTTGGGGAGGATGTAACGACTGCTTTTCATGTATCTGGATTTAATATAATATAATATATGTTTTGGTGGATTTTCTCCTCATGTGTGGTTTTCGTCTCCGTAGCTTTCATTTTCAATCGATTCGTCGTATTTTCTCGTTTCTTCCTTAGGATCGTCGATTTCGAAGTATGTCACTCGTGACGGGCTTCATAACGGTCATATCCAACTATTAGATCAAGCCTAGGAGTCTTAGAATTCGATCCCGGGGCCCCGCGCTCCGTATCGGAACTTTTTGTGCTCATTAGCCGGTATAAGAAGGGGCACCGACCGACTAGATGACGATCCAGTCGGTCGGCAATCCTTCTTGGACCGACTAGTTAGCTTTCTAAATTTCTCAGGAGTTACTGTTTATCGTTAGTCGGTCTAAGAACGTTGGTTGACCGACTAGGTTGCAAACTAGTCGGTCGGCAATGCATCTTTAACCGACTAACACATCATCTTATTTTTGTATCAGTTACTGTTTACTCTTAGTCGGTCTAAGAACGTTCATCGACCGACTAGATGCTAAACTAGTCTGTCAGTATTTGTTCCTAGACCGACTAACTCTAAATCCTATTTTCGTTCAGGAGTTACTGTTTGCACTTAGTCGGTCTGCGTTGGTCGACCGACCGACTAGTTGCCAAACTAGTCGGTCAGTGGTTGCTCTTTGACCGACTAACCAGTGTTAAAACCCTAATTTCTGGGCAGCCGCCAGCCCAACCTATTTAAACCCAACCCAAACGATTTCTTCTTCCCCAACACGACCCAAAACCCTAAAATCTTCCCCCTTGAGCCCCCATCTTCCTCCAAGCTTAAATCCTTCATTCCAAGCCCTAAATCCATCATCCAAACCGTCCATTCACTCTATCTACCTCTCATCTTCCCCAAAATCTCACCAAATCCATCAAAATCCCCAAATCCCCCAAAACCCTAGTTTTCCCCAAACTTCTCCAACCTTCTCCAGATCTGAACCTAGGGTTCCCCGGAGTGTTTCTTCCGCCTCCTCTCGGTAAGAAGTCGATCTACCGTTGTTTTCATAACTTATTTATATTTTTATGAAACCCTAATAAATTTCATGTTGTTTTGTGTTTGTTTCCCCCATAACAGCGATTTCCCCGTAGATTAGCATCCGTGTGACGAAGTGGTCGTCATCCCCGGTGCTAGGCAAGTGAAACTTGCCACTTAGGGTTTAGGCCATGTTTTAGGCCATTTGCTTGTTGTAGGCGTAAAAGAGGCTAGGCGACGAAATGATACTCGCCTAGGCGCAAATTGGGGAACTAGCTTGACAACGAAGCTAGTTCCGATATTTAGCATGTTGCACAATTACCGTGTCATGTTTACTTCCCATTAACGGTACGCGAATTAATTGTCATGTCATTGCATTCTTTAAGTGTTGCTGTGATTGCGTAGCTTTGCTAGGATGTTTGTGTTCCTGGCTCGTGTTCCAGAAGCGAGCTCAGTGAGTTGGAAATCCCAACGCTCGATACACATGGGTGGGGTAAGAGATAAGCGGACTGAGCCCCGAGTTGGCCTGATCCGCCACTCCGGCCAGCAGGTGGACTCTCTAGTGCACAAGTGATTAATAGTGATAGAGATAAGCGGACTGAGCCACGAGGTGGCCAGCAGGTGGACTCTCTATGCACTAAGTGTTAAATGATAAGTGATTAGTGACTTGGTAGCTTTGCTACATTGTGCGTGCTTGCCTCTCTTTTAAACTGTTGCACCATACTTAATTGCCATGTCATTGCCTAATATTATAAGTGCTAGGTTGCTAGTTACTTCAGTTTCCTTGCTCAAGTCTTTTAGACTTGCTGACATGTGCACCTTTCTCTTTTGGGTGACGCATGTTAGACCTTGAGCCCGAGTTACTTGCTGAGGGTGAGGTGTTTGCGGACGCCGAGCTTGCGCCCGTGCTGGACGAGGACTTCGTAGACACTGGAGATCAGTCTTAGTGTCTACGTCTAGTTGTGCTAGATCTTTTGGGTTGTCGGTGCGTGGCACCTAGTTTGATACTCTGTTATATCTGTCTTTTGTTTGGCCTTGTTCTGGGCCTTTAGACTCTTTCTTTTAGCCTGGTGGCTTTTCTGTGATGTTGAATATTTTGTGGACAAACTTTGGGATTGGTATTTCATATCCGTCTCATATTATTATTATTGTTGTTGTTTCGATTGCAATTACAGGGACCTGCTTATACTAAATTTACGCTTATCAGGCGTGAGGCTTCACAGCTCCACGCTTGAGCGGACCTTCTCACGTCTCGCCTCCATTTTAGGGAAGCGGGTCGTGACACCCTCCTTCTGGGCTTGCGCTAGGATCACGTCCGGGGCGGTGGTCACCGAGGAGTGTCTGGGCTCTTCCCTCCGTGGTCTTCCTCTGGTCCTCTTCTCTTGTTGATGCTCCTCCGTATCGCGACGCTCGTTCTCATCACGCTTGGTCCCGCGCCTGGGCTTACCCTCGTCCACGGCCAGGGCCTCTTCTGTCAGCATGAAGTGTTCTGCTCGGGCCATAATTCTGGCGAGGTCCTTCGGTGGGTCGCTGTGTAGCGATTTCTTCAAGCCCCTATGTCGTAGGCCCTTTTTCAGGGCCGCTTTCACAACCAGTTTGGGGCAACTATCCACTCTTAATCGCTCCACGTTGAAGCGACGCATGAAGTGTCTCAGAGATTCGGCCGGTCCCTGTACCACATTGAACAAGTGTTCCGAATCAGGTCTTACCTGTCGCCCGGCCTTGAATTGCTTGCAGAACAACTGGGTGAGCTCCTCGAAGCTGTCTATCGACCGACCGGGCAGGCTGAGGTACCAGGTCTGAGCAGCCCACCGTAGGGTGGAGTAGAAGCCCCTGCAGAGCAGGGTGTCATCGGCCCCCTGGAACGCCTTGACCCCTCGTAATCCATCACATGGTCCGCGGGGTCGCTAACACCGTTGTATTTCTCCAGCGTCGGTACCTTGAAGTTCGCGGGTCTCCGCGCCTCGGTTATCCTCCGAGTTAGGGGGCATCGTTCTCCGCTGATGCACCAGGGCCGCTCTCCTTCGCCCGCCTCCTTGCCGTTCGGCTGCAACGAGGGGGCCAACGGAAGCTTGACCTCCTCTTGGGTCCTTGCCAGCTTGGGTGCCGGGCTCGATCGGCGCGAACGTTCTTTCCGGCTCTTCTGGTGGTGGGCCTATGCTCGTTGGCTGCCTCCGCTCTGGTAAGACCGGACGCTCGCTGATCGGCGATCATCCCGCCTACGTTTGTGCGATCCCGGACGTGCGGACGAGGCCGTCCTTGAGATGTCGCCCGTCCGCTCTGAGTCCCCCCCATTTCCCTCTCTGAATGAGGTGGGAGTGGGAGATCGCTCCGGGGAAAAACCGGGCATGGTGAACCTCCTTTCCGTGTTCTGCACTCCTTTTCCGTGGTCGACAACCACGGTAGAACGAAGAGGTCGGCGATCCTCTTCCTGGCGAGAGGCTCGTCCCTCCCCACCCTCAGGGGTGGGAGTGCTGCTAACGAGCTGCTGAATCGTCGCGACTAAAGTTTGGATGTTGGCGTTGGTCTCCTGCGCGTAGGCTCGGAGTTGCCCCTGCGTGGCCAGCTGGGTGTTGTCGGTCTCCCCGGCAGTGCAGCCGCTCGGGGTCTCGACGGGGGCGTGGTACACGCCCTCCTCCGGGTTGGGCGGCATGCGCCATAGGCCATTGCTGATTGGTTCCATCTTGGTGGTTTTACGTGGGTGTTAGTTCGTTCCCACAGATGGCGCCAGATGTTTATGGGTGTTTTCTCACCACAGTTCGTTGACCGTCGGCTGTGTGGTCAACGTGGTCAAGGGGCCGACTTGGGGGTCCCTTGGGATCGTCGAGCCCTCTTGTTCTCGGTGTGAGAGAGCTGAGGGGAAGCCTCGGCTCGATGGGTCGCGCTCAGCCTCGGTTGGGTCGCACTCGGCCTCGGCTGAATCCGCGCCGAGGGGTAGCCTCGGCGCCTTGCAAGTGGGTTGGTGCTTGAGCAGCCGTCCACCTGACGACTGCGATGGGAGTAGCCGACCGACGCTGAGGGGTAGCCTCGGCGCCTCGGATATCTTCTTCCTAAGTCAGATCAAGGTCTGAAAGGATACTCGGCGGGGGAGGTCCGGCTTGTAAGGAAGCCGGAATGTCAACCCAGGCGGCGTGAGTATGGGGGAGGAAGGAAATGGAGTGGCAAATGCCTAGGTCGTTGATGGAGTAACTCTCTGTTGATTACCTGAGTCTCGATCCCCCCTGCCCGCCGTTCTGGCCTTCCCCTTATAGGGTCCCTCGTGATTGCCCCACGTCCCGCCTCCTCTCACGTCCCCACGATCCGCCTCCGCCTCCTCCCACTCGTGCGTAGTGGAGGGGTGGCCCATTAACAGGTCCGTTAATGGCCATTATGGGATCGCGGATTTCGGGGGGCGGTTAATCTGGCCGAATGGGGGCTAGTCGGGTGCCCCCAAGGGTGGAGTGGCTGGGCCTTCTGTCCCGTCCGTGGGCCCTTCCGGGCGGGCCCGTCTTCTCTAGTGGGCGTCCCCTTTGAGGTTGGGCCGTGGGCCGTTGTAATTCGGGCTGGTCTATATTAGTCGTAACAACACGTATAGCTGACCAGCCTGCGAGGTCTTCTGATATATCCACGATGATCTATAGACCTGCACACTTTAGAAAAAGTAAAATGGAAGAAGCAATTTATGGTCTTCCCGTTAATGTTCTATTGGAATTATTAGCTTGGCAGAATATAATCTTCTTTGAAATGAAAAACAAAAAGACCGAAAAGAAGTAACACAAGGGTTTGTTCGGTTTACTTGTCTTTTACTGATAATACTTCCGCAGATGCTTTGCATTCCAAGGATGGACGAGAGTATCTTTGAGAGATTTTCTAGTCAGAGTATCCATGGTAGCTTTTAAAGTCGCCATGTCTGACCAAGTGTCCCTGGGAGCTCTTCTGGCCAGCACCTCCTCTAACATCATATACCACTCCGCTCTGGTAAGGAGCTGACCCAAGTTGTGGGACGGTTTATGCTATAGAGATTTCATCAAGTATTCGCACCAAATCCCTTTCTTGAGTGCAGCGATGGTCACCTAGTCACTGCAGCACTTTACATTTAGCCTCTCTAAATTGAAACGCTTCAGGAAGATTCTTAATGTCTCCCTCTCTTTCTATACTAAGGTGCATATGTGGTCCAAGTTCCGCTTCCTTCTTCTCCTTTCCATGAATTGTTGGCGACTTAGGCTAAGCTCTTGAACAACCCAATAGACCGATTGGGAAGTCCACTTTATCACTCCTTCGTGGCCTTCTGTATAGTCATTCGGAAAGCCCGACAGAGGAGGGAGTCGTCAGCTTCCTGTATCTCCATCACTCCTTTATAGTTTTGGACGTGTTCACTCGGATCGCCCAAGCCATCATACTTATTTAGGTTGCACATCTTGAATCTGGGCAGTATAGGGGCTGAGGTGATTCTCTTCTTTAAAGGGGTTTGCTCCTCTTCTGAACTCAACGAGGAGGAGTGATGTTGTCGTACATCACCTCAACACCTAGATCTCCTGAGCTGGCTGTTGCGAATGCTAGAAGGGTCGCCTTGATTCTCATTCGAGTTGCTGGAAGAGCTCGAATGGCAGAGGTTGTCTCTACAAGCCTTTCTCTTGATGCCCACGTAAGACTTACGATGAGGGCTATGACTTTGCCCACGATGGCTCTCTTGACGTCAATCATCAGCCAGAGCAAGGCGACAACCCCTAGCTCCATCGAGGAAGGACCGTGTGCCACTGAGACCATCCTTAGATGAGATATGGCCCACTGTCTCATCGCCCTAAGCTCTTTCAGGATAAGGTGATATGTGGCACTGTTGTAGTAGTAGTATGGAAGAAAGCAGGATGAACCGTCGCTCTGTGTTACTAGGTAAAGTTCCTTGGCCCATTGACATGGCAGGTGGCACTTCTGGGTATGACTGAGAAGAAATTGGGATGACTGGTGGACTCGTGGTTAACTGAGGCTACGAACTTGCCAGTTGTTTTATCACGACAGTCAGTAGTTGAATGTTGTTGCTGACCTACTGAAAACATGTGGAACTGCTCCAAATTCACTAATTGTGGCTCAAAAGGCACTCCATGAGTGGAAGAATTGGGATCCATAGGGTGCAGTGTAACATCTGATACCCCTATGGAATTTGGCCTTTTGGGCCCTTGATTGATGGGTTGAGTCATCATTAGTGTGGCTGGGGATATGGATGTCGACTTGCTTTCCACAAACAACACCAATTGTATACGGGTGTTTTCTTACCCCTAATAGTGTTGGGTGATGGTGGGGTTGCAGTAGCTGGCCTAGGATGGTGTTGAAGGCTGACTGGATGCTAGGCGAGCAAACCCGGGCTGAATAGGCCTCAGTTCGAGATGTTGGAGCTCTGGTCCGAGCTGTTCCCGCCAAGTCCGAGCTGTTTCTAGGCTATCTTTTGCTTTTTGCAACACAAAGAACTCATTAGGGAGGGTCGGATCTAAGGTCCGACCTAAATCCCTCCGATGCTTAAGTCAGATAGTGACTTGAGGAGGCTCATGGTAACTATGGCCGATCTATTGGGAGACCAACCGATAGTTTTCACGTCGAGCTATGTAGAAAATATAGAGTTTAGGTGCAGTAATTATCATTGTAGGAGTACCTGATTGTTAGAGAATGTCACGACCCGCTTCCCTAAAATGGAGGCGAGACGTGAGAAGGTCCGCTCAAGCGTGGAGCTGTGAAGCTGCACGCCTGATAAGCGTAAATTTAGTATAAGCAGGTCCCTGTAATTGCAAACGAAACAACAACAATAATAATAATAAGATGAGACGGATATGAAATACCAATCCCACAGTTTGTCCACAAAATATTCAACGTCACAGAAAAGCCACCAGGCTAAAAGAAAGAGTCTAACGGCCCAGAATAAGGCCAAACAAAACACAAATATAACAGAGTATCAAACTAGGTGCCACGCACCGACAACCTAAGCAATCTAACAAAAACTAGACGTAGACACTAAGACTGATCTCCAGTGTCTAAGAAGTCCTCGTCCAACACGGGCGCAAGCTCGGCGTCCGCAAACACCTCACCCTCAGCAAGCAACTCAGGCTCAGGGTCTAACATGCGTCACCCAAAAGAGAAAAGGGGCACATGTCAGCAAGTCCTCAGCAAGCAACTTAGTATAAGCAGGAACCTCTAGCAACATTCATACACAAGCAGCCAACATAATGTAACAATCAACTAATTAAGAAAGGAACAGCTAGTTTGGAAGTTACCTGCAATGACCTCATCCATGGCCAAACTCTCCTCCTCGGTCATCAGAAATGCCTGCCTCCTCGGCGGAACAGCCCGTCGAAAAGCATGCCCTTGTGGAACAAGGGGTACCCCACGACCAGCGGGCACCGGGGCTCGCTGTTGCAACAGCGGGCAGCAATAGGTGTCCTCCAAGGTTGCTTCAACTTCGGGCACTCCCTGAGGGCATGGGCAGGATCTCCACAGGCCATACATTGCCCCAAGAACCTCCTACACGATTCCTTGATGTGGCCCTCCTTGCCACAGAAATGGCAAACCTTCTGAACAGGCCCTCCTGGCCTCTTACACTGAACAGGCTGGTTCGGCCTGAATCCAGGTCTAACCACAGTTCTCGCCTGTTCCACAGGCCTCTTCCCAGCACCAACAATAGACCCCCTCCTCTGGTTCACGAGCAGCTCCTGCCTCTTGGCTGCTACTAAAACCTTCTGATAAGATTCCCGGTCAGAAGAGGTCACAAAACTCTGGAGCTCCGAAGCAAGTCCCTGCAGGAACCTCTGAGCTCTCTCCTCAGCGCCCTGCACCATCTTTGGTGCAAACCGGCTCAGCCTCATGAACTCTTGGTGATACCGGTCCACCGACGAGTTCCCTTGCTTCAGATCGATAAAACGCTGCAGCATCTCTTCCCTGGCAGCTTTTGGGAAGAACTCACCATCAAATCTGGCCTTGAAGGTAGCCCAGACGATCGGCTCCTCCAACATCTTCTCTTCAGCATCCCACCAATTCCTGGCGTTATCCCTCAGCTGGCGCTTTGCCAAGTCAACCCAACTAACTTTGTTGACCTTGGACATCTTCAGATTGTCCTCGATATTCCTCATCCATTCATCAGCAGCTAGTGGACCTTCGGTCCTATCAAAATATGCAGGACCCAGCTCTCTGAACTGCTTCGCTCCAGGCTCAGGGCGAGGGGCTTTCACTACCCGAGCAGCTCGAGCCACCGGAGCATTCTGCACCTGCAGAAGCACACCCTGCTGAACTTGCATCATCTGCATCATCATCCTCATCATCTCTCCGCTAGTGGGCTCCCGCTCAGGCTCCTTGTCATGAGGGAGCGCACCACTACCACCACCACGGGTGATTCGCCTTCCTGCCATCTAATGACACAGAAAACGAAACAATTAGACTCATAGCTTAGGGCTCAGATGTCGAACTTATTTGTTGGACAATCTTATTTTATTATCGTTATCCCGATAATTGCAGTTACAGAAAGGACCTGCATGGGCCACCACTAAAACCTGTCACGACCCGCTTCCCTAAAATGGAGGTGAGACGTGAGAAGGTCCGCTCAAGCGTGGAGCTGTGAAGCTGCACGCCTGATAAGCGTAAATTTAGTATAAGCAGGTCCCTGTAATTGCAAACGAAACAACAACAATAATAATAATAAGATGAGACGGATATGAAATACCAATCCCACAGTTTGTCCACAAAATATTCAACGTCACAGAAAAGCCATCAGGCTAAAAGAAAGAGTCTAACGGCCCAGAACAAGGCCAAACAAAACACAAATATAACAGAGTATCAAACTAGGTGCCACGCACCGACAACCTAAGCAATCTAACAAAAACTAGACGTAGACACTAAGACTGATCTCCAGTGTCTACGAAGTCCTCATCCAACACGGGCGCAAGCTCGGCGTCCGCAAACGCCTCACCCTCAGCAAGCAACTCAGGCTCAGGGTCTAACATGCGTCACCCAAAAGAGAAAAGGGGCACATGTCAGCAAGTCTGAAAGACTTGAGCAAGGAAACTGAAAGTAACTAACAACCTAGCACTTATAATATTTAGCAATGACATGGCAGTTAAGTATGATGTGACAGTTTAAAGGGAGAGACAAGCACGCACGATGTAGCAAAAACTACCAAATCACTAATTCATGAATCACTTATCACGATTATCACTTATCACGATTATCACTTATCACTAGAGATTTCGCCTGCTGGCCGGAGTGGCGGATCAGGCCAACTCGGGGCTCAGGTGGCCGCTTATCTCTTACCCCACCCATATGTGTCGAGCGTTGGGGTTTCCAACTAACTGAGCTCGCTTCTGGATCACGAGCCAGGAAGTGTATTTGGCAGAGGGGTGCACCTAGCCGGTATCCGAGCATTGGGGTTTCCAACTACAGGGCTCGCTTCTGGAACACGAGCCAGGAATATAATATTGTAGCGTGTGCTACGCAATCACGATGAATAATCACTATGCAATGACATGAACAGATATTTGCGTACCGTTAATTTAAATTAAACGTGACATACAAGCATGATGAAGGTGACGGACCAAGCTTCGTTGTCAAGCTAGGTCAATGGCGTCTAGACGGCTATCCTTTCACCGTCTAGTCTCTTTTACGCTAAAGCAAGGAAATGGCCTAAGACATGGCCCAAATCAAGAGATGCAAGTTTCACTTGCCTGATACCGGGGTTGACGAGCAATGAAGATCGTCACACAAGCTAACTACGGAATAGATCGCTGTTATGGCAAAACAATCATTAGAACAATGATTCTAAATCGATTTCTTATTAGAATCCTAACTTTCTAATAATCCATTTTATTAGGGTTTCACAATGTCAATGGGGGTTATGCTAAAACTAAAGGAATCGAGTATTACCGTGAAGAGGCGGATGAGCGATGCCGAGCAACCACGGCCACGGAAGAACGATCCGGCTCAGATCTGGAAATGAGGGAAAAATCTGGAGAAATGGGTTTGGATGTGGATTTTAGGGGTTTGATGAAGTTTTGGGGAAGATGGAAGGTGGGTTGTGACAAGGGAGGGTTTGGATGATGAAGGATGAGCTTGGGATGAAGGATCAAATGGCTTGAGGGAGATGGGGGCTCAATGGGGGAGAAATTAGGGTTTTAGGTTGTGAGGGAGAAGAAGAAAACGTTTGGAGGGGTATTTATAGAGTTTGGTGGCGGCTAGGGCAAAATTAGGGTTTACAGCACTGGTTAGTCGGTCAAAGAACAACCACTGACCGACTAGTTTAAGAACTAGTCGGTCGGTTGACCAAGGCAGACCGATTAAGAGTAAACAGTAACCCAGACGAAAATTAGGATTTAGATTTAGTCGGTCAAGGAACAATTACTGACCGACTAGTTTGACATCTAGTCGGTCGATGAACGTTCTTAGACCGACTAAGAGTAAACAATAACTAGTGTCAAAAATAGTTAATGAGTTAGTCGGTTAAAGAAGCATTGCCGACCGACTAGTTTGCAACCTATTCGGTCAACCAACGTTCTTAGACCGACTAACGACAAACAGTAACTCCTGAACATTTAACAAAGCTCACTAGTCGATTGAAGAAGGTTTTCCGACCGACTGGATCGTCATCTAGTCGGTCGGTGCCCCTTCTTATACCGGCTAATGAGCACCAAAAGTTCCGAAATAGAGCGCGAAGCTCCGGGATGGTTTCCTAAGTCTCCTAGGCTCGTTCTAACTCTAAGATATCGACGTTATGAAGCCCGTCACGAATGACTTACTTCAAACACGCCGACCGACGGAAGAATCTAGAGAATCACGACGAAACGAACGAAAATGAAAACTACGGAAACGGAAATGGAAATCACAAAGGAGGGAAAGCAACAATTAATATTATATATATAATAAAATCCATACATGAAAAAAAACCAGTCGTTACAGAGAATGTTTGGGAGAATATATGGAATCGTCCTCGAATTGTCGACAAGAGTCCCCTCTCTGTCGTCCTAAGGATTCCTTATAGGCATCGTTCTTGATGGGCCTTAGAGGGTAACGTCCGAGCCTTTAAGTTGTTTTATTGCTTTTGACCTGAACCACTGCCATTGATGATGAGCTAATGGTCGGCCATTGAATGTTAATGCTTTAAATGATGGAGCCCAACGGTTAGCTCGGCTGTCGCCTTAAATGAAGAAACGATCGGTCTGACGTGGGTGCATCTGAGCTGTTGGACAGAAGCTGTGGGCTTAGCTGGGCTTTTGGGCATATCCAATCATATGATCATTGGGCAAGTCCTGTGCTGCATGAGCACTGGCCTATGAAACATGTGCATCT
Organism: Scilla litardierei; assembly: GCA_030789695.1. NCBI lineage: Eukaryota > Viridiplantae > Streptophyta > Magnoliopsida > Asparagales > Asparagaceae > Scilla > Scilla litardierei. The sequence goes on from CM061135.1 coordinate 21,792,817, forward strand.
AGGTTTTAATCTAGTTGCAGTCACTTCTTATTCATCATTATTATTTATATGTTGGGTATAATTTGATACCATCCCTTTACTACCCATTGGATAAGGCGCAACTCTATGGAATCAGAGCTTCTAGGTTCAATCCCTATTGCTAGTCAATTTTTATTCATTATTATTTGTTACTTATTATCATTGTTTTGCTTGTTGGTTATTATTTAGTCAGCGTTTCTTAATGGCCTATGGATAATGTGTTGGTCTATGGAACCAGTGCTTCTTGGTTCTGTCACTATATATATATATATATATATATATATATATATATATATATATATATATATATATATCCCTTGTGATTTATTATTATTTGTTACTTATTGTCATTTGTTTGCATGTTGAGTATTATTTAATGTTTAGTTTTTTGTTATGCCTTTTAAACCTATGCTAGACTTGTTATAATATGGGACGAGGGAAATGAGAGCATGAACATTTTTTTGCATGGTGGGTATTACTTAACGTTTAATTTTTGTTGCATGTTACTTATAAATGTTTAAAATTTTAATTTTGATATATTTTTTAAAAAATATTCTGTATATCATCTTTATTTTTTGCGCATGGTAAAAAAATTCTTAGTTACACCACTGCTCACTCCCCATATAACTCCACCTTATATTTTTTCCATATCCATTGGAATGTTTCAGGACAGATATGATGGTATATGACAGAGCTTGTCGGAGAAGAAGAGGAAGATGTGAGGTGAGGAGTTGGTGGGAGAAGAAAAGCAAAAGCAAATTTTTTTAATGGCAAATGTGTAAATAAGTGATCTGGGTAAAAAGCAATTTGTTCTCTGTGTATAGCAACTCCCATTATTTGGGGCCCACCATAGATTCAGCTGCGCGTCTTCTTGCAAAAGTGAGTTGCTACGCACAGCGTCCGTTTTACTCGCATGCACACCCACTACTACAAGCTTGCTATTTACTCATGCGCACATGCCACTTATTTATAGGTTTGCCACTCAAATTTACTCACCGCACATAACTATTCAAAAATTCCAAAACTGCCACTAGGTGTGCACGGTGAGTAAAATGGCTGCAACTGCCGATGGCGGTGCTGACGCCCCCTCCTCTAACCTTCACAGCCCCCTCCATCGCCTCTCCCCTTCCGTCGCTACATCCTCTGGTGTAACGGTCTGTTTTCGTTGTACTTTGTTCGTGCACGTGCTTTTGACCGTGCACGTGTTTATTTTAGACGTTGTTTGTTTGTGAACACTTTGGTGTGATATGTCGTTGTGAACGTCTCTGAGAGTATTAAATTGTGGCACTAATTTGGAACGACATTTCTCGGGTCGTTTTCCCACGATTTGATCTTATTCGCAGAGACGTTGTGATTTTCACTTTTGACGTAAGACGTTTCTATTTTTAGTTTCGTCGCTCGACGTCGAAATTGAGATCCGTCTTCTTAGTTTTCTTTCTCTCGTCGTCCCGATCACCCCAATATTTATTTTACAATTTTTAAAGTTTATTTGACCTATTTTACATTTTTAGCAAAGCTTATAATATTTTTAATAACTAAGTTTTTAAAGTATTTTTAGCCAAATAAAATTTTTATTAGATTATAGTACTTCAAACTATTTTTGAGCCAAATCCTAGCTCATCTTGGCCGCACCCTAGCCATGTGTGGGTTAGAGAGAGGGTGAGTTTGAGTTTTTAATTATTTTTAAAATCCTAATCCTATTAGAATTAGCCCTAGACCAAGTCAACCCCTCTATACTATATAAACAACCCTTAGGCAACCCTATTTTCGCAAGAAATTAACCCTAGCCGTCACAAAAACTCTCAATCTTGCTTGCGACGTTCGTCGCAACGTTGTAGCACAGCCACCGTGCCCGACCGACGTTTTCACCCCCGTTCCCTCGGTCTGACCGAGGCCAACCCCCGCACCCGCTCCGCTCCGCATCGCACAGCCGCCCGCTCGCATCGCACCCCGTCCGACTAAGAACTTCTCTTGGTCTGACCGAGAGCCCGCCCGCACCAAGCGCTCCTCACCGCACCCAGTCGCCCCCGCTTCGCAAGCCTCGCACCGACCCCCGCTCCCGCCCGCTACGACCGAAGCGCTCCCCCACATCGCCTGCATCGCCGCTTCATTGCAACCCCCGTTCGTTGCAACCCCGCCCCCAAGCGCCCGACCGAAGACTTCGCCCGCACCGACCGAGAGCCCCAGATCTGCATCGCCCCCAAGCGCTGCACAGCCCCCGCCCGCAGTGTCTGGCCGAGAGAAATCTCTGCACCGGCCGTGTCTGACCGAGCGACGTTCGTCGCAACATCGCAACTTCCGCACCGCTTGCCACCGTGGGCCCCCCAAGTTCTCCAGAGGTGTTGTGGGTCCCCCATTGGCCCCTAGCACTACTGTGGGTCCCACCTAAGTGTTTTCTCTTCGAGGATTTGCCGTTTACGACGTTGCGATACGTCATAGCCCGTCGTCGCACGTTCTAGCTTTGGAATCTTGGTTCGTTGCTCTAGTTGCTGATCAGTCTATTCGAGCGAGGAATCTATTCTGGAATCTGGACTTGGAGCGCGTTCTTTTATTCCAACCCACGGCGTCGCTACCCGACGCCAGTGTAGCTTTCGCGTCGTGTTGAGGTAACGCTTTGCACCCTTAGGACCCCAACCTCAGCCTGATAATTAAGACTAAAAATTGATGTTTTAAATTTTTTTAAATTCACTAATCAAAGATTAATAATATGGGATTATAGGCCGGTGGACTTGTGCACGTAGGTTACTTGTGACTTTGGACTCTCTGGACGGTGTATTCAGACGTTTTACTTGCAGGCAAGTGAAACTTGCCAACTTTTGCTTAGGGCCATGTTTTAGGCCACTTTCTAGCTTTTAGCGTAAAAGAGACTAGACAGTGAAATGATAGCTGTCTAGACGCAACTTTAAGATCTAGCTTGACAACGAAGCTAGATCTATCACCCTGCCATGTCATTCATGCATTGTTAACTGCCATGTTTAAATTCCTTATCTGTACGCACTTAAACTGTTATTTGCCATGCATTGCATCTTACATGTCATCCAAGTTGAATGTTGCATTCGTAGCACACGCTACAAAATACTTGTACTTCCTTGTTCCGGCTAGGTGCACCCCTATGCCATCATGAAAAACACTTCCTGGCTCGTGATCCAGAAGCGGGCCTCATGTGTTGGTCAAAAGCCAATGCCCGATACACGTGGAGGGGTAGGGATAAGTAATCAATTGAGCTTAGGAGTTGGCCCGCGCAGCCACTCTAGCCAAAAGGCGTAATCTCTGTGCACGACGTGCTTACTATACTTGTACTTGTCCTTGTGAATGTTTCTTGCAAAACTTGATATCCATGCCATGATTTAAATGCCATGCTCGTACTTTACTTTACTTGTTGCACTCATGCTATAACTGCCATGTCATTGCATCATGCTAGAACTGCTAGGTTGTTTACCTGTACTTTCAGTATCCTTGCATAAGTCTCTTGTAGACTTGCTGACATGTGCCCCTTGCTCTTTTGGGTGTCACATGTTAGACCCTGAGTCAGAGACCGTAGCTGAGGACGAGGTGTTTGCTGACGCTGAGCCGGAACCTACGTTTGACGAGGATTTGGTGGACACCAAAGACCAGTCTTAGAGTCTGATTTGAGTTGCTTTTGCTTTAGGTTGCTGTTACTTGTCGGTGCGTAGCACCATTACTTTTGTTTTTGTACTTTGTACTTTTGTTGGCCATGCTGGGGCCTTTTTGTAGACTCTTTTCTTTTAGCCTGGTGGCTTTTCTGCGATGTTGGAGTTTATTATTATGGATATTCTGAGATTTCTCCTTTGTCTCATTTCCTTTTATTATCTTTGTTTCGTTTCGCGTTGCAAGGACCTACTATTTAAAGTTGATCGACGCTTATCGGACTTGCAGCTTCGTAGCTTCAAGTCTGAGCGGACCTTCTCACGCTTCGCCTCCATATTTTTGGGAAGCGGGGCGTGACAGGTTTTGTTCGTGGCACATGCAGGTCAATATTGCAATTGCGAATTAACGGAACAACGATAATAACGGAATGTCCATTAAATAAATTACAACATCCAAGTCATTAAGCTATTGAGTCTAATTTTGTTCGTTTCCTATGTCATCAGATGGCTGGGAGACGACAGACCCGAGCTAGTGGTGGGCCCAATCGTGTTGAGGTGCTGGATAGAGAGCCCACCAATGCTGAGATCATGAGGATGATGCATCAGATGATGCTGGTGCAGCAAGGGATGCTTCAGAATACCCAGAGTGCCCCTCGCTTCGAGCCAGGAGCGAAGCAGTTTCGGGAGCTGGGCCCGACTTACTTTGATGGATCTGAAGGACCGTTGGCTGCTGAGGAGTGGATCAGGAATACTGAGGATAATCTAAAGATGTCGAAGATCAACCCGGCTGGATGGGTTGAGCTGGTGAAGAAGCAGCTCAAGGATAATGCCCGCAACTGGTGGGATGCAGAGGAGGAGCTGTTGGTGAGTCCTATACCTTGGGCTATTTTCAAGTCCAGGTTCGATGAGGAGTACTTTCCGAAGGCTGCCAGGAGGGAGATGTTGCAGCGCTTCATTGAGCTGAAGCATGGAAATCTGACGGTGGACCAGTACCATCAGGAGTTCACCAGGCTGAGTCGCTTCGTGCCGAAGATGGTGGAAGATGCTGAGGATAAAGCTCAGAGGTTTCTGCATGGTCTTTCCCTAGACTTGCAGAGCCTGATGTCTTCGTCAGATCTAGAGTCATATCAGAAGTTGCTGGTAGCTGCTCGGAGACAGGAGCTGATTGCGAGGTAGAAGAGAGGACAGACATCGAGAGCTGGGAAGAGGCCTATGGAGCAGGTCAGAGGAGTGGTTAGGCCTGGGTTCAAGCCTAATCAGCCAGTGCAGTTCAAGAGGCCAGGTGGGCCCCACCTCAGAAGACTTGCTATTTCTGTGGCAAGGCCGGGCATGTCAAAGAGCAGTGTAGGAGGATGTTGGGACAGTGCCTGATTTGTGGAGATCCTACTCATACTATGAAGGAGTGCCCGAAGTCTAAGCAGCCTTGGAAGGAACCAGTTGCAGCACATCCGTTGCAGCAGAGAGCACCTGTACCTGCAGGACGTGGAGCAGCCCTCGCTCCACAGAGGCAGGCTTTTCAGCAGGCTATGCAGCCGAGGAGGCAGGCTTATCTGATGACGGCAGTGGAGAGCGAGGATGTGGATGAGGTTATCGCAGGTAACTCTCAGTCTAGTTGTTTCCTTCCTTAGTTAGTTTTGGTTGTTAGCTTATGTTTGGTTGCTTGCTTATGATTGTTGTTAGAATAGGGTTTGATTGTTATACAGTTTGTTAGGTGTGATTTTGGTTTGCACATTTCCTGCACGAGTCCTCTTTGACTCTGGTGCATCGATGTGCATTATATCTCGGAGCTTCATGGAGAAGCATTCATTGACGACTTCCCCTCTTCCCAAGAGTTGGAACATCGTTACAGGAAATGGCGTGATCTCGGTGCATCGTGGTTGCAACTCTTACCCTTTGGTGGTCTGTGGACATGAGCTTTACGCTGATTTTATTGTCCACGACATCATCAACTATGATGTCGTGCTTGGGATGGATTGGCTAGCAAGCTTCTATGCTACGATCGATTGTCGGAGAAAGAAGGTGGTGTTCGAGATCCCAGGACATCCAGTGTTTGAGTTCAGTCGGGGTAGCAGTTCGCTTGGCCCTGTCAGATTTCGGGCCAGACCGGTGGAGATTGTTGCTATGCAGATGGAGCAGAGTAGACCAGCTGTGGTGCGTGAATTTGACGACGTCTTCCCCGAGGAGATGTCTGGACTGCCGCCCCGATCGAGCTCTCGAATTTTCGATCGATCTTATTCTGGGAGCGCAGCCTATTTCGAAGGCACCGTATCGTATGGCCCCAGCAGAGTTGGAGGAGTTGCGTAGGCAGCTGGATGAGCTTTTACAGAAGGGTTACATTAATCCCAGTGTGTCTCCGTGGGGAGCACCGGTGTTGCTGGTGAAGAAGAAGGATGGTTCGCGTCGCATGTGCGTGGACTACAGGGAGCTGAATGCCGTGACCATCAAGAATAAATATCCATTGCCTCGTATAGATGACATCTTTGATCAGCTTGGAGGTTCGAGGGTGTTCTCTAAGTTGGATCTGAGGAGTGGTTATCATCAGCTCAAGGTGAAGAAGGACGACATCCCGAAGACAGCGTTCAGGACGAAGTATGGTCACTACGAGTTCGTGGTTATGCCCTTCGGTGTAACCAATGCACCCGCAGTTTTTATGAACCTGATGAATCTGATCTTCTACGACTTTCTAGACAAATTTTTCGTTATCTTTATTGACGACATCCTGATCTATTCGAAGTCAGAGGAAGAGCATGCATCGCACTTGAGGACAGTGTTGGAGATTTTGAGGAAGCATCGTTTGTATGCTAAGTATTCCAAGTGCAAGTTTTGGCTGGATAGGGTTGCTTTTCTCGGGCATGTGGTGTCAGGCGATGGAATTTCGGTGGATCCCGAGAAGATTAAGGCTATCAGAGAGTGGCCTGTTCCGCAGTCAGCGTCTGAGATCTGGAGTTTCCTTGGGCTTGCAGGTTATTATTGGCGTTTCATTAAGGACTTTTCTTGGATTACTGAGCCGATGACCAGACTGACGCTGAAGGATGTACCATTTGTTTGGTCAGATGATTGTGGGAAGGCTTTTGATATTCTGAAGGATAGGTTGACGACTGCCCCTGTTCTTGCTGTGCCTGATCGGAGTGGAGGATTCGAGATCTTTTGCGATGCTTCTGGCAAGGGTCTTGGTTGTGTGTTGCATCAGCATGGGCACGTGGTTGCGTATGCTTCTCGTCAGCTCAGGGCTCATGAGAATAATTACCTGACACACGATTTGGAGTTGGCTGGTGTCGTGTTTGCGCTCAAGATTTGGAGGCACTTCCTGCTGAGTGAGAAGGTGAAGATCTTCACTGATCACAAAAGCTTGAAGTACATTTTTACTCAGAAGGAGCTCAACATGCGACATCGTCGATGGTTAGAGCTCATGGCGGATTATGAGATTGATTTGCAGTATCACCCTGGCAAGGTGAATGTGGTTCCGGATGTGCTGAGCAGGCTTCCAGCGGTGATGATGTTGACTTCGCAGTGGAGATTGCAGCAGGATTTTTGCGAGTCTGGTATTGAGATTATTCTTCCTGTAGAGACTTCTTCGTTGATGAGTATGCAGATTCAGTCGACGATCGTGGATAGGATCAAGGCTGGACAGGCTGGAGATGCTAAGCTGGTGAAGATTCGGGAGCAGGTGGAAGCCGGTCTGCGGACTGACTTCTTGATTCATGAGGATGGCTCGTTGAGATTTGGAGCCAGGTTGTGTGTGCCAGCTGGAGATATCAGAGAGGAGTTGTTGGTGGAGGCACACAGTTCGCCGTATTCTGTACATCTTGGTGGCACCAAGATGTACAAGGATCTTCGTCTGAACTATTGGTGGCATGGTATGAAGAGGAGTGTGGCTCGGAGTGTAGCCAAGTGTCTGGTTTGCCAGCAGGTAAAGACGGAGCATCAGCGTACGACAGGGTTGCTACAACCGCTTCCGATTCCGGAGTGGAAGTGGCAGCACATCACTATGGATTTCGTGACTGGACTACCTCGGAGTCCGAAGCAGAATGACGCGATTTGGGTGATTGTAGACCGATTGACCAAATCTGTGCACTTTATTCCCTTCCGAGTAGGACAGTCTACTGAGACGCTAGCGAGGAGATATATGGAGGTAAATTCTTTTACTCCCCGTTTCTATTTCCTTTCCTAGTTTAGATAGTGATGTAACGTGAATCGTGCAGGAGATCGTACAACTTCACGGAGTCCCTGTGAGTATCGTATCGGACAGAGACACGAGATTCACGTCTCAGTTTTGGCAGAGTCTGCAGAAGAGTCTGGGTACGAGTCTGAGTTTCAGCACGGCGTACCACCCACAGACGGATGGCCAGTCCGAGAGGACGATTCAGATTTTGGAGGACATGCTGAGAGCATGCATGTTGGACTTCAAGGGATCTTGGGAGGATCATCTCCATCATGTGGAGTTTGCCTACAATAACAGCTACCAGGCGAGTATTGGCATGGCGCCTTTCGCCGCGCTATATGGGAAGAAATGTCGATCGCCACTGAGCTGGGATGACATTGGAGATCGGGAGCTGTTATGACCAGAGATGATTGTGGAGGCTGTGGATGTTGTGAGGAACATTCAGGAGAAGCTGAGGATTACGTAGGACCGTTTCAAGCATTGGGCCGATGCTAAACGGAGGCCTTTGGAGTTTCAGCCTGGAGATCATGTCTTCCTGAAGATTTCTCCGAACCACGGAGTTATCCGATTTGGAAAGAGAGGCAAGCTGAGTCCGAGGTTCATTGGGCAGTTTGACGTCCTGGAGAGAGTTGGAGCTGTGGCTTATCGCTTGGCGTTGCCGCCGTCACTGGAGGGAGTTCACGACGTATTTCACGTATCCCAGTTACGTCGATACGTTAGTGATCCATCCCATGCTATGGATTTCACGGAGATCACGGTTCGTCCGGATCTGTCTTATGATCAGCAGCCAGTTGAGATTCTGGATCGTCGACAGAAGCAGCTGAGGAATAAGACCGTCGACTTGGTTCGAGTGCAGTGGCGTCATGGTTCCCCTGGGGAGTCCACCTGGGAGCGTGAGGATGACATGAGAGAGCATTTTCCGCACCTTTTCCCGAGCAGTGCTTGATGTTGATTCCGAGGACGGAATCATTTCTAAGGTGGGGAGGATGTAACGGTCTGTTTTCGTTGTACTTTGTTCGTGCACGTGCTTTTGACCGTGCACGTATTTATTTTAGACTTTGTTTGTTTGTGAACACTTTGGTGTGATATGTCGTTGTGAACATCTCTGAGAGTATTAAATTGTGGCACTAATTTGGAACGACATTTCCTGGGTCGTTTTCCCATGATTTGATCTTATTCGAAGAGACGTTGTGATTTTCACTTTTGACGTAAGACGTTTCTATTTTTAGTTTCGTCGCTCGACGTCGAAATTGAGATCCGTCTTCTTAGTTTTCTTTCTCTCGTCGTCCCGATCACCCCAATATTTATTTTACAATTTTTGGAGTTTATTTGATCTATTTTATATTTTTAGCAAAGCTTATAATATTTTTTATAACTAAGTTTTTAAAGTATTTTTAGCCAAATAAAATTTTTATTAGATTATAATACTTCAAACTATTTTTGAGCCAAATCCTAGCTCAATCTTGGCCGCACCCTAGCCATGCGTGGGTTAGAGAGGGTGAGTTTGAGTTTTTAATTATTTTTAAAATCCTAATCCTATTAGAATTAGCCCTAGACCAAGTCACCCCCTCTATACTATATAAACAACCCTTAGGCAACCCTATTTTCGCAAGCAAACAAACCCTAGCCGCTCCCCCAACCCAAAATCTTGCAGCACAGCCGCCGTGCCCGACCGACGTTTTCGCCCCCATTCCCTCGGTCTGACCGAGGACAACCCCCGCACCAAGCGCTCCGCTCCGCATCACACAGCCGCCACTTCGTTGCATCGCAAGCCCCCGCACCGACCGAGAATTCCTCTCGGTCTGACCGAGAGCATCGCCCACCTCCGCACCGCACCCGCACCCGCTTGCAACCCCGCTCCGCATCGCTCGCACCGACCCCCGCATCCGCCCGCTACGACCGAAGCGCTCCCCCGCATCGCTCGCATCGCCCGTTCGTTGCAACCCCCGTTCGTTGCAACCCCGCTCCCCAAGCGCCCGACCGAAGACTTCGCCCGCACCGACCGAGAGCCCCCGCTCCGCATCGTCCCCAAGCGCTGCACAGCCCCCGCCCGCAGTGTCTGGCCGAGAGAAATCTCCGCACCGGCCGTGTCTGACCGAGCGACGTTCGTCGCAACGTCGCAACTTCCGCACCGCTTGCCACCGTGGGCCCCCCAAGTTCTCCAGAGGTGTTGTGGGTCCCCCATTGGCCCCTAGCACTACTGTGGGTCCCACCTAGGTGCTTTCTCTTTGAGGATTTGCCGTTTACGACGTTGCGATACGTCGTAGCCCGTCGTCGCACGTTCTAGCTTTGGAATCTTGGTTCGTTGCTCTAGTTGCTGATCAGTCTATTCGAGCGAGGAATCTATTCTGGAATCTAGACTTGGAGCGCGTTCTTTTATTCCAACCCATGGCGTCGCTACCCGACGCCAGTGTAGCTTTCGCGTCGTGTTGAGGTAACGCTCTGCACCCTTAGGACCCCAACCTCAGCCTGATAATTAAGACTAATAATTGATGTTTTAAATTTTTTTAAATTCACTAATCAAAGATTAATAATATGGGATTATAGGCCGGTGGACTTGTGCACATAGGTTACTTGTGACTTTGGACTCTCTGGACGGTGTATTCAGACGTTTGACTTGCAGGCAAGTGAAACTTGCCAACTTTTGCTTAGGGCCATGTTTTAGGCCACTTTCTAGCTTTTAGCGTAAAAGAGACTAGACAGTGAAATGATAGCTGTCTAGACGCAACTTTAAGATCTAGCTTGACAACGAAGCTAGATCTGTCACCCTGCCATGTCATTCATGCATTGTTAACTGACATGTTTAAATTCCTTATCTGTACGCACTTAAACTGTTATTTGCCATGCATTGCATCTTACATGTCATCCAAGTTGAATGTTGCATTCGTAGCACACGCTACAAAATACTTGTACTTCCTTGTTCTGGCTAGGTGCACCCCTATGCCATCATGAAAAACACTTCCTGGCTCGTGATCCAGAAGCGGGCCTCATGTGTTGGTCAAAAGCCAATGCCCGATACACGTGGAGGGGTAGGGATAAGCGATCACTTGAGCTTAGGAGTTGGCCCGCGCAGCCACTCTAGCCAAAAGGCGTAATCTCTGTGCACGACGTGCTTACTATACTTGTACTTGTCCTTGTGAATGTTTCTTGCAAAACTTGATATCCATACCATGATTTAAATGCCATGCTCGTACTTTACTTTACTTGTTGCACTCATGCTATAATTGCCATGTCATTGCATCATGCTAGAACTGCTAGGTTGTTTACCTGTACTTTCAGTTTCCTTGCACAAGTCTCTTGTAGACTTGCTGACATGTGCCCCTTGCTCTTTTGGGTGTCACCTGTTAGACCCTGAGCCAGAGACCGTAGCTGAGGACGAGATGTTTGCTGACGCTGAGCTGGAGCCTACGTTTGACGAGGAGTTGGTGGACACCAGAGACCAGTCTTAGAGTCTGATTTGAGTTGCTTTTGCTTTAGGTTGCTGTTAGTTATCGGTGCGTAGCACCATTACTTTTCTTTTGTACTTTGTACTTTTGTTGGCCATGCTGGGGCCTCTTTTTAGACTCTTTTCTTTTAGCCTGGTGGCTTTTCTGCGATGTTGGAGTTTATTATTATGGATATTCTGAGATTTCTCCTTTGTCTCGTTTCCTTTTATTATCTTTGTTTCGTTTCGCGTTGCAAGGACCTGCTATTTAAAGTAGTTAGACGCTTATCGGACTTGCAGCTATGTAGCTTCAAGTCTGAGCGGACCTTCTCACGCTTCGCCTCCATATTTTTGGGAAGCGGGGCGTGACATCTGGCCTCCCAAGCCCCGCCCGATCTGTCGATCTTCTAACCCCCTCTTCATCTTCCACAGTCCCCTCTGTCGCCCTTCCCAGCCCATCTACCACCCCAATCCTCTCATCCACACCATCCTCTGACCTCTGCAGCCCCTCCCCACCTCCGGTGACCTCCCCATCCCCTTCTCCCTCTCCCTCTTCCCCACTGCGCCCCACCAGGCCTTGCCTAATCCCCCTCTTCCCCACCACACATTCTAAACCCAACAAACTTTGGGGGGGGGGGGAAGGGGGGTAAAGACGATAAAACTTGAATGTCAAGATTGTATAAAGGGTTTGTGCACACGAGTAAAACGACCGGTGCACGACGCACAAGCAAAGAGAATTGCTACACGCACATATTGTTTTACTCCCGCACAAAACCACTATTTCCAAGCTTGCCATTCAAAATTTAAACCTAATTTACCCTCACCGCCTCCCCTTCCCCCCGCCTTGTCGACGAGTTTTTAGGGGTTGGAATTGGCGACGGGGGCGGGGGAGGTCAGAGGAGGGGGTGGAGGGGGCGGGGGAGGGACTGGGTTGTCGATGGTCGGTGTTGGGGAGGAGGCTGGGGAGTTCGTTGGAGGGGGCGGAGGACGCGGGTGAGGAAGATAAAGAGGGGCGGCAGAGGGGGGGTTGGGTAGTCTGAGGAGGGGTGGTGGAGGGGCTGGGGAGGTCGACAGATGTGGAGGGGGGCAGCGGAAGCGGCTGGGGATGATAAAGATGGGGGTATGATTAGTCGGAGGAAGGGGTGGCGGAGGGACTGGGGAGGTTGGCGGATGGGATGGAAGAGGGGAAGGAGGCGGAGAAGGTGCTGGGGAAGATGGAGAGGTACGGAGGAGGGGCTAAGAGGTCGGAAGATAGCGGTTGTGCGCGCTGAGCAAAACAGCCAGCGGTTGCGTGTTTTTACTCACAGTGTATAACCGGAGGTATTTTCGTCATTATCAACGGTTGTGCACGATGAGCAATTTCGAATAGCAAACCTGTTAATATAACATATAACGGAATCAGGGTTGTGCTGGACAGTAAAACGGTACGTGCGTGTAGCAATTCCCATTCCCAAATCGTCACCCTTTCGCTTTTCGTCCACCGCTTATTTCAAGTAAATATAAGTTCCCCATTTTCCTCACGATCTGCTAATTTGTCGGAGTCTCTACCCACCGATAATTTCCCGAATAAAAGGGGGAAATCGAGGACGATGCAATGGATTTGTTGTTCAATCGCGTCTTCTTTGTGCGCAAGAAACCCTCGGTATCAGAACCAGAATCAATGGAGGAAGAGATCGCTCCGGCCCTTGATCCCGACTCTAAGCGGCTCTCTTCCATCGCCGATTCCATCATCTCCCGCTGCGCACGGTATCACTTCTTTGCCTCAATGCCAAAGTAGTTGTTTGCTGAGCTATATTATATATGATGTACCTAAATTTTAACGAAGGCGATTGAAATTTGAGCGAAATACCACGTACGGCGTTAATACGTTAATGAGAGGGATCTTTGAATCTTTGAAGAAGGGGTTGTGGTATTTTGTGAGGTAAAATATTGGATTAGCGATCTCTTCTAGGACAAATGGGGTTTATGGCCAATGTAGAATATTGAAGACATGGAAAGAGGCCTATTCAGTAGTTTTGACTACCAAATAGACAAAGATTAAGGGGACAGGATGCATCGTTGAAGTCCTCATTGATAACGGATTATATGGGCTATAACATCTTTGAGCTTGATGGCAATTTTGTTGAGGTAAGCTGCCCATGGTTATATGTATCTATCTATTATACAATTGACGACCTTTTTTAAATTTTGTTCTACGTGGCAGATTTGGCACAGTCATATTTTGGGTTGCTGATTAGGACACTGACTAGGATAAAGGAAGTGATTGTATTTTAGAGGGAAGTGTTTGATTGTATTTGTGGGGAGTTTTACATATTATACAGAAGAGGTATGTTGTTCCAGTCATACGTTGACTGCGACAAACAATTGGTCAGGGATGCGCCACCTCATCTCGGTGGGTCCCAATGGGGTGTGTATGGTTTTGGGCCTTGGTTGGGGGGGGGTTGGGGATTTTTTTTTGCGTTTTAATCCATTTTTAATCCTTTTGCCCCCAACGCTCCTCGCACACACTCACACTTTTTTTTCACTTTGGCTCACAGCTTCTCTCCGCATTGTGCCCAGGCGACGACTGCCTCCGTACCCTCTAGGCACGGGAAATTTTTAGTTTGCACATAAAATATTCACAAGGATTGAAAATTTGGGTGGTGAAAAAGCATGAAGCTCTGGTCGAATTTGCTTGATAAAGCTCATTTATATTTGTTCAACAAATAAATGAACCAAATTTGAACATAAAATCATGTTTGATAAAATAAATAAACAACTTTAACACATCTTGTTTAAGCTGGGTTTGAATATGCTTGGCTAAGTTCATGTTTGAGTTAGACTTGTTTATTATGTATCAAAAATCGATTTGCAATAAATTATTATGTGGAACTCCAAATAAGCTTGTAAAATTTGATGTCGGGCTCGAATTAACTTAGTAAGAGCCTGCTTAAACTCATTTGATACCTTAATTATGGCAATCTTGAACGTAATTTAAACTCAATTAGATAAACAAACATAATTAAATAATCTCTTTGTAATGGGTAAGATAAATAACATATTTTTTCCTTTCAAAAACCATTCTTCTCTTGTGCCTCTTAATTATTATAGTGACCAAAAAATCTCAAGGCTTGACTCGGTCTGGTTGCAAACTTGCTCAAGCTCGTTCACTTATTAAAGAACCAAGCTTGAACAAAATTTTAAGCTCATTTAGATACACAAACACACATGAATAACCTAAAAATATCATCCGTCACTTCCTAAAATGTCAAGAAAAAGGAAGATGAAAAGCGCATGCATATTTAGGTCTTCTTGGAATTCTCTCCTTTCAACCTAAATGCGAACACGCCTGTGACATAACTAGATATTCGTCTGCTTCTAACTAATAATGAGCAACAAGTCAAAATGGCCTACATAATTTATGATCAATTGATATATCAGTAGATGGAAAGACACCAGTAACAGAATCATTAAGTAACTGATATGATGGAAATATAACTAAACATGAAATATAAAGAGCTAGTGAAGATGGCTTACTTGAATGCGAGGCAAGCAATGATGGAATACGTCCAATCTTGTCAGAAGATCTTAAAGGAATATTCTGATAGATATTTCCTAAAGAGACAAACAAACAGAGAATATCCATCGGGAAAATATGCTTACATAGTTATCCTGATAAAATAAACAGTACTAACTACTTGTGATAAAATACATCATAGGCAACATGAGCATCTACAATGTAACATGACAGTAGTACTAATGGTACGAGTATAAACAAATGATACATAATAATCATGCAGTCAATGGCTATGCTAAGTAACAATGATAGTGTAGTGGAGCTCTTGTTCGAGGATACGATGTGCAACTCAGATTCATGCAATCATTTTTTTATTCCGTTGTCAATTCCTATTTGTTCTCTATTTGGGCATCTCTAAAGTTACCCCGTTTTGTTTTTCTTCAATTGAATCTAATTTACTTCCAGCAGAGCATAGTATTAGCCACCGTATTAATAGAAATCGTAAGCTCTTGGCTATGTGTTAGTTATCATGGCCAAATGAACTGCGAGACGTGTCATCAAATAAGATAGGTAGTGTTTGCCATTCAGTACTCAACTTAATTTATTTGTCTATGCAATGTATTTTATCGTCTTTCTTCATTACATTATTTTTTGAGCATTGCACAAGCTAATGTAGTTATACCATCTACGTATGAACTATCTACGTATGAACTGTTGTGGAATATTATACTATAATTTTTTATGCAGGGAGTGCTAAATTATGCTTGAAGTGCTACATCATCTTTTTGCATATTTTATTAATACTTGCGGATTTTTAAATTTAAAATATAGAAAACTCATGAGGCTTATGCTGCATCCTTTGAGGCTTATGATTCGCTTCGTGCTTTTGCCTTTTTAATTAATGGTCTAAGGTGGGTGTCATGTTAGGAGATACATAAAGGTGATGAGAAGTGTTGTCATTGATCAAAGAGACAATGATGATGAGGTCACACAACTATCAAAGTTAGGTGTAATCAGTTAGGGGATGCCAATGATTTGTTTGTGTTTTTTTTCCCCGGGGGGGGGGGGGGGGGTCTCATGCTCCATAAGGTAATGGAAGTTCTGTTAGTAGTTTGTACTAACTGGCAATTGTCATGACTAGTTGCCAAAAGTTAGTATAATAAAAGAAGCAATCGGGCTAAAGTTGTCTACTCTTACGAAGTGTGCAGAGTTTGGCATGCATCTTCATTTAAAACTCAGAACTCAATGATCTACCCGTTGACATTTACGTAAATAATTTCTCTCTACGTTCAAAAGCAAGATGCTGATTGAGGTGCCAGTTATCAGTTATCACATAATTGTCTATGTAAACTAGGACAAACATATAAGAAATTTTTTCTTTAATGACCACAAAGATACATTATGCAAAACATGCATGTGTGATATGATATTTCTAGGGGGTTGATGTCGAAAGCTAGGTTTTTGACAGAAATGTGTGATTTTTAGGGTAAAGGAAGGATTTTTAGGCGTAGAAGAGAAGATTGGGGGGAAGATAGTAACTTTATTGTTATTGATGATAAACTGAAATAAAGGGGATAAAAGATAAGGGTCTGAGTTCTTTCGAGAGGAACTTTCTCTCCCAAGCCACCGACTCGAGAGGGTGCCACGCTCTCTAACAAAAAGAGGGATAATCTCAACCTCACACAAGTTTTCTCTCAATATTCGACTCCCTCTCTCTAATCCCCCTCGTCCCATATAAATACTAAAATTGAAAATAAGAAAATTTAAAAAAGAACCCTAAAATTGAAAATTACAAAATTAGACATAGAAAAACCAAAAATTACGAAAACCCCACAGCTGAAAATTCCAGATTTATCATTATTTCGCCTCCGAATATCCACCTTGTCCTCAAGGTACTGCATGAAATTCATGGGGGACACTGTTCCAAGTGGGTCGCAGGGGTCCTCCTGGATCAAAAGGATAGGAGTAGTCTCTACCACTCTCAACGACGTCTGCAAGGAACCCACGGTAGTCGTCAACTCATCAGTAGGTCTTCTGTGCCTAAAAATTAAATGCTGATACTCGGGAGGTTGTCCGGCTAAAAATCATAGGCCATGGGGCCCCACACAAGGGTCGACGGGACATGGCGGGGCCCCGAAAGCGTCGTCGGATCATGACAGGCCCCGAGGATCATCACCGGGCCATGGTGTGGCCGAAGAGTGTCGCCGGGCCATGTTGGACCCAATAAGTACTCAAAATGACCTGACAGGTCTATCAGTCAGCAAGCAGGACCTACATGCACTGCTGGAGCCCTGCTGGCTGTCGGGGGCCTGCAGAAAACAACAGGTAGTCGGGGCACCTACAGGAGCCTTGCAGGCTGTCGGTTGGCCTATATGAGGTCCGCATGGTTGTCGTCATCCTCGTTGCCTTCTGTCGCATCTTCAGTTTCACGATCCGCATCAAGGTTATTGTTGCCGTTCAGATCTGAAGCCGGATCATCTTTTTGAGTGGTCTCCTTCTCAAAAAGGGGTGATTTTGTGGTTGTCGCTTTCCAATGGTGACGTCATTTTTCCTAGATCTGGGCTGATTTTTGGCCAAATCTAGATTCATTGCCGCCTTTAGATCCGCATATCGTTGCTTCATGTTTTGCCTGAAGGACTCCATCATCCCATCCGACGCCTTGAATCTTTCTTCAAACGATGCCCTAACCTCACATCTGAGTTTCTCCATCTGCTTCTTTCACGCTTCATTTCGTTCCTTCCAAGCCTCCATCCTTGTCGTTGCGGCCGCCACCAAGAACAAACCGCTTTGATACCACTTGATAGGATGTTTCTATGGTTTTGATGTAGAAAGCTAGGGTTTTAGTAGAAAGGTGGGATTTTTAGGGTAAATGAAGGATTTTTAGGGTTAGAAGAGATGATTTGGGAGAAAAGATAGTAACTTTATTGATGATACACTGGAATAAAGGGGATACAAGATAATGTTTGAGTTCTTTCGAGATGAACTCTCTTTTCCAAGCCACTGATTCGAGAGGGGGCCGCGCTCCCCAAAGTAAGAGGGATAATCTCAACCTCACACAAGTTTTCTCTCAATATTCGACTTCCCTCTCTAATCCCACTCGTCTCATATAAGTACTAAACTGAAAATAAGAAAATTAAAAAAGAACACTAAAACTAAAAATTACAAAAAGAACTCTAGAAAACCAAAAATTGCGAAAACGCCTCCACAGCTAAAAATTTCAGATATATCATTGTGCCTTCTTAGATCAATTTCAACTTCGCTGGGATATTCTATTTTCTTTTCTTTTTTTTGTGTATGCGCATGTTCTCTTGTTTGTATGTGTGGGGTGGCTAAGCTTGGTGTTTGTTTCTTTTTATTCTTTTCTTTTTTTCTTTATTCTTTTTTCTTTTTTATTCCTCCCGTCTTTTGTTTTGTGTGTGTGTTTGGGGGGGGGGGGGGGGGGTGCGTGTGTGCGCGCGCGCGCATGTGTGTTAGTGTGTTGTTGTGTGTGGGAATTTTTTTTTTTTTTTGGGGGGGGGGGGGGGGGGGGGGGGTGGGGGGTGGGGGGTTGCAACTTCAGCTTTTATCCTGTTTTCAAATTGACGTACTTTATTCAGTTCCATTAAGTCTCTAAACTCTGAACTATACCACATGTTGACTTGTTTATGCAATTTCAGGATCCTTTTCATCCCTGTAGAAGAGCTCCATCAATCTTTCAGGACTGAGCTTCCTGGCCATGTTAGTGGGCATTCTGCGTATGCTAGGAATCTAGTAGAATACTGCTCATTTAAGGCCCTTCATGTAGCAAGCAAAGCACCGGATTATCTTGCTGACAAGGAATTTCGCCTGTTGACTTATGATATGATGCTTGCTTGGGAAGCCCCTGATCCGGAGGGCGAATCTTTGTTAAATGTGAGTCATCTCAACTTGTTTAAACTACGTATTTAATAGCAATTCTCAATTAAGAATAATGGGTACCAATTGGCGTCAATGGAAATTTCCTTAGACTGTGGACAAAAGTCCTCCATACAAAAGTCCTCCATCCACTGTTTATGCCGATCGGCACAGTTCGTTTTGATTTTCATGTCCCAAAAGGTAGGTATACTAAAACTTTTGTGTTTTGCAAGCTGTTTGCGTAGGTATGTAAGTGTGGCAGATATTTTATCCTTTGAAAACCATTTAGTTTTCGATTGCTCAATGAAAGGGAAAAAATCACTTGCAAAGCCCTAAATTTTTGTTGTATCTATGTTTTAAGACATGGAGATCAACATCAGCAGTGTCAATTGTCCAAAATAGTGGGGGTGGACTTTTGGCCGCCACCTAAGGAATTTTTTTCCCCAGATGTCGTATGATACTAATTATTCTCTTCTCAGTTATCATTTATATCTGCATACTTAATTATTATTTATGGTCAAATGTACGTAATTGGTTAATAGTAATTCTAATGCTTGCACTTACCTTTCCCAATTATCAAATGAATTATTCATTCTTTGTGGTGAAACTTGTGACCGATTATCGTGACGGTTGCAGACGGCCTCTCTTTCTTTTTTGTTGCATGACTCTTTCCTATGCAATTTTACCATGTCATGCTGAAAAGGCTTAATATGATAAAGCTCATTAATTTTGTTAAATTTTGATGTCACATCAATGTGTTTTAATAGGAAACTGCTAGCTGTAAACTTCCGGAAGTTGACGAGGATGATGGATCATTATACTACATCAGTGCCACAAGCATGGCTATTCAGGTTGGTTGTTCCTTCACTTCATTTCCCTATCTTCTTCATTGAACATGCATATTGCACCTTTTTTTGGATATTCCTTTGCTTCTCATATACTTGTTAATCTAGCATGTCTATCAGTAAATAACTAAAAATAGTTTTTTTCCCTTCTTCCTCATCAGGTTGATTTCAAGAAGACTGTTGGATTGGAAGCTTTTGCTCGAATAGCTCCTGCATGTCCCCCCATTGCTGATCCAATCACTGTCCACAACCTGTTTGATGCACTTACCTGCTCTTCACGTGGACGTCTGCATTTCCTTATCTACGACAAGTACCTCAAAAGCCTAAACAAGTATGCAATCTAATTTTTTGAATCAACAATACCAAACTTTGTTCATCTCTTTCGGTTCATCTATTCAGCAAAACACAACTTAGAAGGGTATGATGCATCCTCAATTTATATGCTTTTCAAGCATACAGTAATATCTAATTTTCGACATTTTTGTTATATTACTCATTGTTCCCATTAAGGTTAAAGGTCTAGGTTTCCGTCTCGGTTTCAGTCCTACAGGAATTTTAGGTTTCGGCCAAGTTTCGCTCGTTTCGGTGGGTTTAGAGTTTCGTTTTGTTTCGTTCATATCGGTAGTTTCAAATACTTAACAACCTATCAAATACTTAAAAAACAAACGTATTAAACAAATACTATCAAATATTTATCAAATTTGTATTACTAATATGTATTAATAAATGTATATAATACTATCAAAAAATTAAAAATATGTATTTTTTTAATTTAGAAGAGTTTTGCTATTCACGGTACACATTTTGCTAAATACATCACATGTTTTTACAAGTTTACTATTCCCTAAAAGATAATGGCAAACCTGTAAATAAATGGATCTGGTTAGCCAAATGTGTAAGTGAATAGCAAAAAAAATAGCCGTCCATACTCGCTAGTGATGCTAGTCAAATTACACATTTCGATAAACATTTTACATTTATTTACAAGTCTGCCATTCCCTTTCATTAAATTGTTTAAAAGAGAAGGGTAAACTTGTAAATAAATATAACATGTTAGCAAGATTTGTGATTTGAATAAGGCATTCATTTAAAACAAAACATGGGCAAGGACTTTCGATGTTTGGAATTCGATTAGGCGGCAAGTTTCGAATTCGATTAGGCGGCGGGTTACAAAGGGCCCGGGCGTTAAATGTCTTCGTTCGGCTCTATTTGTCGTTTGTTGGCTCTTTATCATGATCGATGGAGGCGGCGGTGCGGTTCATCCGCTCTTCTAACAACATGATTTTTGGAGGCAGTGGGATTAGATCAGATCATCGGGTTAAGGTAGCTGCCAAGGAATGAATCAAAGACTTAAGGATGTTTCCAATACCACTGCTTCCGCTGAAACTATTGTAGCTGTTACACAAGCTATTTCTTTTGTACTTGAAGACAGAAAGAGTATAGAATGATCTTAACGCTTGTCCGATGTAAGATTCTTAATCTTCTTCTTCTTCTATTTCTTTTTTCCTATCTTTTTTCCTATCTTGTTTCTGCTACTATTTTGTTTCCTTTGTTTTACACTCATATATTGCTTTTTTCCTCCTTCGTTTCATGTCGAAACCTTAGGGTTTCGATCGAAACCAATTTTTCATGGACGTATCAATCTCATTAGCCTCTGAGACCGATAGTATATTGTCGATACTAAGTGGTATCAACCGAAACATATATCCTTGGTTCTCGCGAGGTCAATATGGATTATTTAGTGTGGATGCGGTTCTATTATTTCATCATTCATGATTCATTTGTGAGGAATATGCATCGTTATTAACAAAAGCATTGACACTGGACGGAGAGAAAGATGATTATGATAGAGAAATTTGGGGGTAATTTAAGTATTTGATAGATTTTCGGACTCACACCTTGAAGATATGATGATTACTGACTCACACGTGAAACAATTTCGGATCACCTTGAAGATCTGATGATTACCGACCCACTCTAATGCCTTTCACGCTCAAGATTTAATGATAAATTGAAGTTTACATAAAATTTCATTTATTATTCTTCAGTAAAATGAAACAAATTAAAGACCTTTAAATAGTCTTGCAAAAGCTACAATTCTCTACCACAACCGATGTGTGACTAAAAATTACTCAAATAAGAAAATAAGTGAATTCCTACTAGAGACTACTAGAGACTATTGAAGATTAAAAAGAGACTAAAACAAGACTCTAACTCTAAATCGAACTTTGAATCCAACTCGGATCCCCATCAAGCAGTCAAGTTTCGGTTTTCTTCAAATGCATATGTTAATTTCTTTCTCCTTATACTTGGGTTTCGCATAACACTTTCTATTAAAAGGTTTCAAATTAGTTTAAATTGAAATTTAAGCAATGAAGTTCTATCCACGGTAGAAGCTTCGTGAGTATAACCAAGAACCAAAGTTTTTCTAACATCTGTCTAGGCACATGTAATTTCCTTAATTCTTGCTAATCATCATCATAATTGTCATTTAAGCTTTCATCGAGATGGGGTCTGTTATGAAGCAAGACTACTGAAGGATTTGAGAGTATATGTGGATGAAGCCGTATCTAAGCCTGTCAATGGTTTCGGGTAGGACCCAAACCTGCTAGGTAACAAACCTGAGTAGGCACTAATCCGAAGAAATCCCAAGACTGATTACTTGGTGTTATTAAATGGGTCAAATCTGGGTATAATTATCCCAAATCCACTTAGACAAAACCTTTTAAGTTGAAATGTATTTAATTAGACAATAATGGGTATCATATGATATCTGGGGCTAAGGCTTATATGCGACCTCAAAAACTTCACATTTCCGTATTTTTTGAATGACCTGAATTGTTCATTTTGTTCTTCATATTTTAAAATCCTAATGCACTGACATCGAATGAACCCAAAAGATTTCACTTGTCATCCATCCGTTGTAAATTTAACGTTTCCGTCGGAATAAAACTTTTTGCAAAGGATGCATGAATGAGCAAAACCCTTTGGGTGCTCTCGATATTCAGTATTTTGATGTTTTAGAATATGAAGGGTAAAATAAACGGTTTTGATTTTCGAAAAAATATATGAGGATAGATATTTCAAGTCTGAGCATGATGCTTGGCCTCATATGTCATATGATATTCATTATTCTTATTTAATAATTATCTGTGTGGGAACATGTTTTGTATAGACACATTTTTCTTCACCGTTACATTTAGATCCAAGGGTTATAATTACCTAGTACCTATATCACTAATTGGTAATATTAATGTTTTCTATTTTTGAATTTCTCATCAGTAATTCTCCAACCCTAATCTTTTGGAAACTCGTTTAGATTTTGTCTTCATGAATTTGTAAAGGTTACTCCTAAAGAAATGATTTTTTGGAAATGATTTTTCAAAATCTTTATTGATCTTAATTTGGGACATTTATTAGTATTTGATTATTTGTTTGAGTATTAGTTGGGAATCGGGATCCTCAATACCAAACAACAAAAGGAAAAACCAAAAGGGATTGATTGTAGGAATATATAGTAGATCAACAGGTCTGACAGGTAAACATGCATGGTTACCCGAATAAATGAGCCAGCTACAGTTAAGTGTATTATATATTTATTGGTAAATGGATCTGGTATGAAAACAAAATTTCCAAACTAGTGTGGGTCTGAGAAGTGTTGTGCTTGCTCCCGGACCTAATCCATTGACAATCCTAGTCGTGTTATGTCGGATACATGTCAGATACAGATGACAAACACATGTATTCTATGCATTTTAAAAAAATTGTCAAGTATTGGTGTGTCATGTTAGTAACGGTTAGGGGTGGCAAACGGGTCAAGGCGAGTTCGGGTTCGGGTTAAGGCCGGGTTAGATTTGGCCCAATCCGGACAGGGGTAAACCCGAACTTGATCCGGATTGAATATAGGTCAGGGTTAGGAAACACGTACCTAACCCGGATATAATCTGGGTCACCAAACCCGATCCAGATTTCCAGACGGACAAGTCCGGATTGGGTTCGGTTAAATTTTTAAATTTAAAAAGTAAAGTTTGAAATAAATTGCATATAGTAAGCCTTGATCCTAGGTTCTATCTTATGCATGCACAAATTATCAACCGAGTTATAGGATCACCTGTTATGTTAATGTGTTCAATTTATTTATTTCTTTTACACTTTAGGATCCGGGCCAATCTGGGTTGGCGGGTCAACCCCGCAACTGACCCGGATTTTATCCGGATCGATAGAGTCGACCCGATGTAGCTTGACCCGGTTAGCCATCTACCTATACCTAGTTAAAGAGGCAGGGTTCAGGTCGGGTCGGGTCTGTTTCATTTTACTACACACCCTAGGAACGACATATCCATGCCCGTGCAACATACGTAGTTTTATGATTGATTATCTTTCTAATGCCAACACCTCATTATTTCCACTAACTTACTAGCCACTGAAATTAGGATCAACATAAGGCTTGTCATAATAAAAAGGTCAGTTGGCATCATCCAAATTCTTAATCCTGGAATGTATGGAAGAAGGGGAGAAAATGATAATTTGATATATGAAAATTACTGGGGATGCAAAAGGAAAATAAGATGTTGTGGTAGATATTGAAGAACTAATTAATGATTTAAAAAGATAAAGGGATAAATAGGTTTTAAGCCTTTCACCACGTGATCAACTTCAACACCTTGCACATTAAAGATTGCTTCTAATCTCTTGCCTAGGTGATATCTCACAACTCTCAAACCTTTCATGCAAAAAGATTTAAATGGTTGCAAACAATGTTCACAAATCTTAAATTTTATTCCATCACTATTCACTCCATGTCTAAATGTTTGATTATAGACTCATAATGTCTCAAACTTCTAAATAAATAAAAGTAAAATAAAATAAAATAAAGGAGTCTTCTTTTAGAAGAAAACTCTAAAAGAATCTAAAAAGAGACTCAAAAGGATGCAAGTAACAAAATATAAAAGGATTTCAAGACCATAGCGTCTACATTGACTCGGACTCCTAAATTTGGATTCAAACTCCTAAAAATCTAACTTATTTTCATTCTACGATTGGAAGTCATTCCTTGATTAGAATTCGGTTCAATTCCCAATAGAATTTGCACATACTCCATGTCGTTCCGCACCAAAACTGCATCCAACTCAATCACACAAATTCAAGAGTCTAGTAAAGCACATTTTCCCTCAATGTATATAAACTTTATGACTATCATAATATTATTATCTCCATGGGCTGATCTACATGCAACATAGGGAGGGCCCCTGCCACATCTTAAAGTCCAAAAATAAATCATCTACTATACACTTGAGGGATGTTTATGAATTGGATTGCTGACTATGTCAAAAGTGTAGGTAGAAGGACGGTCGGGACTGACTTAAGGAATCAATAGATATGATGAGAGTTTGTGAAAATTTTGAAGGAAACCCCTAAAATGGGGGGAGGGTGAATCTTAAAGTTGGAGTGAACTAAATTTTAAGAAATTAAAATTTAATTAAAATCGTGAGTGAACTAAATTTTGGGGGAACTGAATTTTGTGTTAACTAAATTTTTTGGGAGAAGTAAATTCTCTATGTGGAACTAAATTTTAATTTAAAATTTTGGTGGGAAACTAAATCTGAATGGAACTAAAATATTAAATTTTAAAAGAACTAAATCAAGAGAGAATTAAACTTTGGGTGGAACTAAAATTTTTAATGGAACTAAATTCTAGTTTGAATATAGTTAAAAAAATTGTTGGGATGGAGTATTTTGAAGGTGGTTGCAAAATTTCTTGTGGTATTTTGAATGTTTTGAAATTCGTCGGGGGAATATTTAGGTCACGGGTTATGAGTTAATGTTCACCCATAATTTCACCAAAAAACTTTTGGGTGCTCCACCCCCACTTGCTTAGTAATTTCTCTAATGCATGGGTTTATTTCTCTCCCATGTAATGCAAAGTTACATACTATATTGGGACAGTAATTATCATTTAAAGTAGTAACTGAAAATTATTGCTGGCATTACTGATCGGTCCAAAAGTTTTTAGAAAACATTAAATATGTTTTGATTATTTTCTATTACGATAGAATATTTTTAAAAATATTAATGAACAAATAATTAGGAATCCTAATGGTCTTTTAAAATGTTAAGACTGCTCATTCATAATAAGAAATTCACACAATGTTTTTCTATTGCTTTTTATACATACATATTTTTTGAAAGAAAGATCAAACCATGCATGTGCTTAACAAACAATCCTTAAAAGGACTATATCAAATGAAAGAAAATTTTCCCTTATACTAAAATGAAATGTAAAAACATGCACTGTTTAGTACAATGGTCAAAGAAAAACCAAGAACTAAATTGAGTTAAGCCATTCAATGTGCCCCCCCCCCCCCCCCCCCCCCGACAAAAAAAAACCCCCACACACACAAAAACACGTGCATGAGGCTCCTGCGTCTGCCTATGTCTGAACCGACCCACTTGCTTCCTGGTTTACCTCATTGGAAGACATTTTAGAGGTCTTTTAACAGTGCCTTGGACAAGAATTTTAAAAAGCAATTTAGAAAGACTTTATATTTGCACTACAATCTATTAGGCTTGTCAACAAAGGCTACGCTATCCTCATAAATGTTTTTTTCGTGTCTTATCGGGATATTTTGCATATATGTCTTTCTGTCAGTCCACGGTTAAGTAATCCCAAAGTAATGATAACTTTTATAGAAAATAAACCATGGTCAGTAATTTTTGTGTGGTTCATGCAAATTATCATTATTTGCACCATGCCAGTAACCCCACACATCTATTACTTGAAACCGTTTGCTAATAGTTTCAGTTTAAGGGGAATTTACTTGGTAATAAATTAAGAATGCTAAACGTAAGCTAATCACGGTTCAGTTTACTAAGTTTCATCAGTATTTCCTTGCATAAGGAAAAAAATCATCACTATTTGTTCACCTGTTGGCTACAGAACGGTGTATCTGATAAACAATCTAAAAGCACAAGATTTTCTATGGAAATATGCACAGAATGGAAGGAAAAAATCTGTCATTCTCAAATGCTTACTAACAATTCAAACTGTCAGTTAAATATATATTTCACTTGAAATTTTAATTGACATAGTCTAGGTGAATGAACCTAATCAAGTGCTTATAACATAGGAAACATAGACATAGGTAAGAGTATGAGTACTAGTATTAGTACAGATACAAGTACATAACATGGCAAATTTGTAGAAGGTAGGATACATGGACATGTCTATTAACTATATTACAATTGAGAGCTGTTTTTGAACTTTGTCCTATGTGGCAATGTCACATCAAGTTTTGGGGGGAAAATTTTTTGGGTTGGGAGAAAATTTGTTGGGAGAATACAAAAGCTTTTCTTATTGATTGGGAGAATACAAAAGCTTTTCTTATTGAAATTGGCATCATTATCACTTAATACTCTTCATTCAAAAATGACCCAAAAAAATGAGACCCAAAAAAAATACAGCGAATGTGCATTCAAAGAGGCGGGTTGAGTTTTTTGGGTGTCAAGTAGATGTCTAACCAACCTACCCGCGCCGAAGGCGCCCGCTAAATATTTTTTCGCTAATTTGTTTTTTACGCTAAATTTTTTTACGCTAATTTGTTGTTCTTTTAAATTTTGGCTGTAGAAATATTTTTTGGGGACAAAGATTTCGCGGAAAAAAAACTTAAATGCACCGTGCCCGCAGGCACGGGTTATAACTAGTAATATAATATGATATGTTTATAAGTTATAATGTTTGATGTCATCTTGTTTGTTGTGTGTATATAAACATTATAAGTAAATTTGTTGTTCTTTTAAAGTTATAAGTTTATATACACACAACAAACAAGATGACATCAAACATTATAACTTTTAAACATATAATTTAGACAAGTTTGTCACTACATCTTATAATTACATGTTTTTCTAGTTAGCTCAATCATACACAAAATCACTAGTATAACCCATGAAATTACATGTATACCCGAAAAATAAGTTTACCTCGCAAAGTACAATTAGAGGAGTAGCTATTTCTGACACGTGTCTGACAATGATTGAAAAGTGTTGCACACGTGACTTCGAAGCATCCAAGAAGTGCCAACATTCAGTACGGGTGTCAGTGTGTCCAGTACGAGTTTGGCTTTATGATAGAAGTACCCATGCTACATAGCTTATCAGTATATCAAATCAAATGCTATTGATTTCTTTACATATTCCTCCCATAGAATTCTGAGTTTGTGATCAGTTAATAATTTGCTGATATTGGATTTATGCTTTTGCTGATATTTCACCCATCCACCAAAAACGCAATCCCAAAATGGAGATGGCAGTCCTGATTCCCCCACACATGCAAACGCCAAACAAAGATAAAAGGAAAGAAAATTAACCACCCTTATTTGTGTATATTGAGAAAGTAGCGAGCCCTGACACCCCATATTAGACACAGGTTGGGCAGGGGATGTCATTACTCTGAAAACTTTGGTTCCAGAGCAAATTTCTGGTACATCCTCAGGTGCTACATTTCAAGCGCACACAAAATTTGGGCTATATGGTCCCATCCTTTTTGAGCAGTCCTGTGCTAGACATGAGCACTATATTAGACTTTCATTAGATTAAAGAATAATAAAAAATTTAGTTTTCTTCCTAAGAATTTTGATGAAAAATAGTTTTCTTTATTTGGGTATCTGGATATCTGAAATGCAACTGGAGTTATTTTGTAGCTTTGGTTGCATTAAGATGGTACTGACCGGTCAAATTCTCTTTCCAGATCCGAGTAGTCCCCCCCCCCCCCCCCCCCCCCCCCCCCCTAAAACTGCAATAACTGAAACTCCACTTGCTGTTTAGGTGAATCTGAATATGGAGTATATAGTTAATGTTGCTGGGTAGGCTGATATTGAGCTTACATGAAAAATCACTTATATTGCCTGTGCTCAACAGAGCTGCAGTATTTGTTGCACCTAAATGGGCATTTTTTTCACTTTTGCTACTGTAGGGGGTTTTTTTTTTTTTTTTTTTTTTTTGGGGGGGGGGGGGGGGGGGGGTGTGTGTGTGTGTGTGTGTGTGTGGTATAGCTAACAAACTCTGGTGTGTCAGTCACTGCAACATATCTAAAAACAGCATCCTAGTAGATAGGAAGGATCTAGGATCCAATATCTTGAATGAACAGAAATCTGGATACAGAGATGCTATCCAATATCCATTGATCAAAACAAAATATATACTATGTATATTAATGTCATTTATGTTTGCTTTGTAATATGATCATATTATCATGTATGAGCATGTTTTTATCATGAACTTTGTATATTCTATACAACATTTTATTGTTTTACGTGCGATAATGTATTTATCAACAGGTAGACACGGCCATCTGCCTATGCATATTGGTATCTAAATTTAATGTAACACACGATATTCCTGATAGCAGGATTCTCGTCTCCTCGTTGGTAGGAATATACTTATCATCACTGCCGTGCCCACTAAACAAAGATGTGGTGTAAAAAAAATATATAATTAATACCTTGCATAGGGGAGACATTATTTATATAGCTTTTGTATTAGAATGATCACTCTCATGGATTATGACCAAACTATTCACTCTCATCTTTTACTTTTAGCTCATTGTAAGATCAAACCTGTATTTTTTTATTTTTTTCAATCATATCCTTTTTAAATTTAGTGAATAATATTCTATATCCATATTCTTTTTCCATTCTGAAAACAGAGATGCGCTCCATTTATAAGTCAACTTTGTTTGCGCACGAAAAATTTGTTAGTGCAATATGCTGGTCCATGCCCCATATGTCGTCTATATGCATAGCTGTTTCTTAGTCTCATTTGTCTCCGATAATTGACAAGTCTAACATTATTCAAGCAAAGTGTCATAACAAATTGTTTTACATGGAAAATTACTCGTATATAAGCAGCGTGCCCATTAAAGATCCTTCTGTGACAGCTGTTATCTTCTTGTGGACAAATCTTCCCGTAACGTATAGAAGCATCTTGTTGACTTGTATTCCTCTTTGTTGATTTTCTTTTTTGGTTCTTTATTATATACTGCTAATTCAAATTACTTGGGGGCCCACCGATTCACTATGCTGAACTTCTCCTTTCTGTTTGTTCTTGTAGAATGCTTAAGTCTGCCAAAAGTATAACACGAACTCCACTTGGTTCCAACCTCCGCCTTGCTGAAGGAGAGATCATCTTAGACATTGATGGTGCTATGCCCACTAAACCTATTTTGCAACACATCGGAATATCCATATGGCCTGGTTAAGCATCTATCCTATGGTAATTTGCTTAATGCTAGTTGAGTATGTCCAATTTCAGAATCCTCAGACGGTTTCTTTATGGCAGGAAGGTTGACTCTTACCAACCACGCTCTTTACTTTGAGCCACTAGGAGTTGGTTATGATAAAGTCATAACATATGATTTGGCAACAGACTTGAAGCAGGTGATTAAGCGTGAAATGACTGGGCCATGGGGTGCTCGTCTCTTTGACAAGGCTGTGATGTATAAATCAAACTCTATGTAAGCACTCATTTTCCCAAGTTCATATTGATGCCTTTCCAAGCATAAAGATAACATTTTCACACCGAGGGGGCTTTGAGGCTTAGCTTACTGCATGTTTTTCATACAGAACAGATCCCATCTTTTTGGAGTTTCCTCAACTTATTGGGCATTCACGCAGAGACTACTGGCTTGCAGTCGTTCAGGAAGTTTTGCATGTTCACAGGTTTGTAAGAAAGTATAATCTCAACCGGATTCAAAGGGCAGAGGCTCTTTCAAAGGCTGCTTTAGGAATCTTCCGCTATCGTGCTCTAAAAGAGGCCTTCCATGTCACCCCTTCCCGCTTTAGGACTACGCTTGCATTTAACTTAGCTGAAAAGCTTCCAAAAGGAGACATGATCCTGGAAGCTTTATACAGGCGACTGGAGCTTTTATGCACCAAATCCAATAGCGATGATGATGCTGAGTACTCACCACGTGAAGCAAAACTGGGTGATGCTTTTCCAGTTTCATTTTATGCTCTTGCAAGAATGGGTTTTGTTTTGCTGGAAAGAGAAGATGATTCTGAAGAGAGAGAGGTTTTACTTGCATATGCTCATGTTGGTGAAACAAGTGCGCTACAGAAGGCTGTTAAAGAATCAATTGGTTGCTCAGGTAGAGCTGAGGAAGCACGTGCAACTCTGGATCAGGTCAAAGTTGAAGATATCGAGACAAATCTTACTGTAATAAAGGTATTTTTTTTCATTAACATTTTGACATATCTTCTTATTCGAGCATTGGTGGAAAGAGACACAAGGGCGTGGAAATATTTATAGATAACAAAAGACCCTTGTGAACATCTAGATACTAATATTCTGCCAATTTATTTATTTAATATTTTCTATGCTGCATGAAAATTGGAAATTCTGTACCCTTTTTTGCAATGTTATACAATTCTAATATAAATTATAGTTACACATATATAAGAACTACGTACCACAATACTGATATAACCTACATTCAAGCATTTGATTCACTGGTTTATATATTTAAGGGTTTAAATGAGAAACTCATTGTGTTACAAATTTTAAGTTGATAATAAAATTTTACTTCATTCCTTATATAGAATGGACTTAATTTGTAGCTGTCAATCTATATACAAAATTACCTAATTCATTTCCTGATATGTTGAGGGGTCAAGCAGCAAGAGTGATATCTATTTTGTG
Organism: Scilla litardierei; assembly: GCA_030789695.1. Taxonomy (NCBI): domain Eukaryota; kingdom Viridiplantae; phylum Streptophyta; class Magnoliopsida; order Asparagales; family Asparagaceae; genus Scilla; species Scilla litardierei. The sequence continues at coordinate 21,823,937 of CM061135.1, forward strand.
GGTGCCAACTAGGTAGGATAGTTGGCAAGGGGCCTTTACTGTGATGTAGGAGATCACAGGTTCATGACATTTGGGCACAGGTAGAGAGGAAACCTCTCACCCTTCATCCTCAAAAATAGCTGTGTGTCTTTGTTTCTTGCTTTAATTCCATTGTTTTCTTTCTTTTATTTATTTTTTTTGGAAAATAAATGCACGTTATTCAGTGATCCCTTCACAACTTGAACCATGGACCTCCTTTCCGTTTTTACTCTTCTCTTTACCACTGTACGAATATCCTTTTGTTATATATATGTTAACTGTTACATATATTGTGCATGTGCTATATATTGGTGAGAGAATTTACAACATGCTTTGTAATGCATAGACTTTAAGGATAAATACCTACCGGAACCTTAATAATTACACAAATGATTACCCAACTGACAAATATACCCTTGATTTGAGAACCTCCTTTTGACAAAGGCTAGTACCATAACGTTATAAGCTGTACATTTGATAAATTAAGAGAGTGGGGAAGCATTATAACTGTGTTTTGTGCTCTTCCATGCAGGAATTACTTTTCCCGTTGACTGAACTATGCAAACGACTTCTTTTCCTATCAAGATGGGAAGATCCATGGAAATCAACAGTTTTTTTGCTCTTGATCGTTTATGTTGTTTACAGGTAACGTTTTTGGTTTAGAGAAAGTAAATTTAGGATTTTATATAGAATAAGTGAATGAATATCGAAAACTTTTTTAATTTTGTTGCCCTTTCTTGCTCATAATTTCGATCAATAAATGAGATATATATCCTGGAGTTCATTCTGGATTGCCACTGGAGATGGACTCGCCAACTTTTCAGATGGCTAGAAGACGTATTTGATCCATGTAAATGGCATGTTGAGTTTAAGAAAACTATGATAAGATTGGGGATAGATTTGGAAAAGAAAATAGGGTAAAAATAGGATTGTTATTTGATAACTCGTGTAACTACAAGATTTGGCCTTAATTCGAGAGGAGGGTCTCTCTCCCAATATCTTAGGGCTAACTAATCTGGATAACAACTACAATTCTTTCAGAATACCCTTCACAATCCCATCAAGATCTTTCTCCTCTTATTTATAATAAATCTTTCTCGATGCCGTTCTGTAATTACCAAACTACCCTTGGCCTAGGGTTTTCCACTACCGTCCAGAAATTACGAAATTGTTACCGAGCCATCACCCTATAACACTACTTTAAAATTACAGAAATGTCACTGTCTTGTAATTACAGAACTGTCACTGCCATGCAATTACAAAATTACCATTCTATAAGGTTTTGTCGTCGTCGCTACTTGACTTCCTTTTTACCGCCGTCACGTGTATGTGATCGTATCATTACTTTTTCCTAAAAAGACACATTGTTCTCATGGTGAAATTCCGAAAAGAGGCGCTTGGATGCTTCCGGTCTTACTGAAGCCCTACGGGCCTCTTCTGCCCGCATCGAGTCATCGTCGGTCTGTCCTGTCGTCGTTGAAGCCCACTTGGCCTTCCCCGACTTTGCTGCTACCTTCCCAGGGCCTATTGAGGCCCCATCGGCCTCCCGTTGCTCCGTCACGCACGGATCTACCCAGATCTGGCTAGATTCGGCCGTCGCCCCGAGGCCAGAGATGATCCATCGTTTGATTGGATCTCCTCCTCAAAGGCGATGACTTTTCCCTTGCCGTTGTCAAAAGACTTTGCATTTTGCTTCTGATCTTTGTCGTTGCCTTCTTTGTTCAAATCCGTCTTCGTAGCCCCCACCTCGGGGGAGGGGCAGCTAATCTTCTTCAATATCAGTTTCAACATGGATTTCATTGACGAAAATCTTTCCTGAAACCTTTTCTGTCGCTTGATGTCGTTCCTCCATCATTCGATGTTGTTTATTGAGGACGTCCACCTCGCGTTCTAATTTTTCCTCCATAACATGAACTCTTCGTGTCGCCATCAAGATCGATTGCTCTGGTACTACTTTGATAAGATTGTGAATAGATTTGGGGATGAAAATAAGGCAAAAATATGATTTTATTTGGTAACTCGTGGAACTACAAAATTTTGTCTCAATTCAAGAGGAGGGCCACTCTTCCAATATCCTAGTGCTAACTAATCTAGATAACAACAATAATTCTTCTATAGTACTCTTCATAATCCCAGCTAGATCTCTCCCCTCATATTTATAATAAATCCCATTCTAATGAGCCGCCGTCCTGTAATTACCAAACTGTCATTGGCTTATGGTTTTCACTCGTTGCTCAGAAATTACAAAACTGTTACTGCGCCAATGTCCAGTAATGACAGAATTGCCACTGTCCTGAAATCACAGAACTGCCACTGTCATGCAATTACAGAATTGCCACTCTTCTATAGGGTTTTGCTGCCCTTGCTCCTTGAATCCTTTTTTGTTGTCGCTGCTTGTATGTGATCATAGCAAAATATTTGCCATATCTTACTTTTTATGTTCTAAAGGAATTATTACCGACTCTTGAAGTCACAGCCGCAGAACTTAGCAAAGGATAATTCTCATCAAGTTTTTGTCTTTTATTGGCCATATTTCAAAGATCATAGCATACACTGTACATCCCCATGATACACTAGCATATTCCTCATATCACACATTTGGTGCATTACTGTACACAATAATTCTTATCTTTCCAAATTTTCCATTATGCTACACTGTAACGATTTTGTTGAAACATATCTTGTTAAGTATATTTCTAAATATTATATTGTTTACTTACATGCATTAATATATGTCTAAATTGACACTTTTTTTTTCTCTAATTGTATTGTTATTGATTACTTGTTTTTTGTTTATGATATAGGGGTTGGATCAGGTACATATTACCTTCGATTCTTGTATCGCTTGCCCTTGTCATGATCTGGCACAAGAAGCATAGCAGAGGGAGACAGATGGAACCCTTCCAAATCAGGCTTCCCCCTAATAAAAACCCTGTAGAGCTGATTTTGACTTTGCAAGAAACCATATCTCTGTTAGAAGCACATGTCCAGAAAGGATGTATATTTCTTCTCAAGCTAAGAGCTATTCTTTTTGCAGCTTTTCCAAAGGTTTGATACTATGACTTATCAACACTTATTGCAGTACTAACTAGGACTTTAAGCCTACGTGTTTTCACATTCCCTATAAATTTGCCGGATTTTCTATAGTAAACGGTATTATTAATTAATATTCTCTTCTGATTACTCTCCAATAAAATTATCAAGCTATGTGGTATCTTGAAACTGAAATGTATTTGTGAATAAGAATTTGTTTTTAGTACAATATCCAACCACCCCTTTCAATGGTGGTATTGCTTGATTGTGAAAAACAACATTCATGGAATGTAGATTTTTACCTTTGAGCTTTTGCTAACATTTGAGGGAAGCTGATAGGAACTGGATGGGAATTGAAAACAAATTTAGGGTTTTGTAGTGGATTTGGGAAAAAAGTTGTGATTTATTGGATCTCAAGTAAAGATAACAAGATAGTTAGCCTCTTTCGAGAGGAGTCCGCTCTCTTAGCATTTAATTCGAGAGAAAAGCCTTACTCTCCCACTATTATAAGGGATCTATTCCCGTTCTCAATCAATTCTCGCAAAACTCAACATAACCCCCTTCTAATCTCCTCTCCTTTATTTATAATAAAATTCCTACTAGGCCGCCACCCCCAAATTACAAAAATACCCATGACCTATGTTTTCAGCCTAAAACTACATATATGCTCCTGGAGTCCCCTTAAAATTACAGATTTGTCCCCATGTGCCCATAAATTACAGATTTATCATTGATTGGACAATGCACCCCAAGTCTATCAGAAGCCCGAAAAAATTAATCATCTTGGTCTTATTGTAGCAACCAAAAAATTAATTTAAATAGCATATCTTTTCCACACAGGATTTTATACGCATTGAAACTTTTCAATTCCTTTTGCATTTAGGTAACAATCTTAGAGCTGATGTGACATGTTCTAATTTTATCGAAATAATAATATTAATTAAGGGATCGATTACAATCAGCCACAATTCCCTTATACAGAGAACTATGAAGCATATATATTACAATTAATCATATAATACTAGTTATCATATTAAATTAAATCATGTACAATATCCGTATCTCCATCAGTCATAGTTGCATTACACAAAATCTAATATCAAGTCTCAAATCTAAAAATTAACATCTAATGCTAGAAGACTAGCTAAGTTATCATTTCATCAAATTCTCGACGAGCTCTTGACATATAGATATTCAAATCAACTAGCTACTTAGTAGTATTTGGACCATCCAAATCTGAAAACAATAGATGAGTTAATTACTCAATATGTAAGATAAAACATGCTAATCATTTTAAGTTTGAAAATAAACAAAATAATTCGTAAACCGACATGAATAGTTCATGTATACTAAATAAATGTGACATCATGAAGAGATTCTTTAGAACAATGCATGTGTAATGAAACTAGGTAGGTCATGTCCTAATATGATCAACACTTCACACCTTAGTTGACTTGGCTCTTATCACTATAAGATCATGATTGGGATGTCTTAACCAAGGTTTTAGGTCTCGGTTTCGGTCTCGGTATCGCTCCTTCCAAAATTTAGGTTTCGGTATCGGTATCGTCCGTTTCGGTGGTTTCGGAAGCAAGTTTCGGTATCGTCCCAAAATTAAAGTATTAATTATATACTATCAAATACTTGTCACTTTTGTATTACTTATATGTATTTGTAAATATTTATATGTATATTTATATTTTAAATATTGGAAAGAAGTGGAGAGTTGCTTTGCGCACCACCGTTTTACTCTGCGCACATACAACTTATTTACAATCAAATACTTTTTTATAAGTTACACATCTTGCAAAATATATAAAAATATATTACAATTTTTTCTATATATGTGTACTAGTCATTGCCCGTGTCCCTAGGACACGGTTTATTTAATATATTCTCATCCTCAAAATTTCACTTCCCCCAAAATTAAAGCACAATAATTATTATGTAGTTCCCCCAAAAAAATTCAATGATTTCATTTCCCCCACCAAGAGTTTCCCCCTAAAATACAAACTTTTTCCCAATTGTTTCATAGATTTTTCAAATTCAAACTTTTGGTGTCATGATGATAAAATATCTTTCGAACATTAAATTTCAAGCTCCCATCAAAATATCAAAACTCCAACTAAAATTCAAACTTCCCCCAAGGTTTCTCCCAAAATTTCAAAATTCCAAATCATTTTTGTTTGTCCTAGTCAGCCCTAACCTTTATCCTAGTAGGACATAATTCAAAATCTTCATCAAATATAGAATAGATATATATTGATGCATAGGAAGTAGTTGTAAAGGTATTTTGCTAAATATGTAGCAGGTAAAGAATCGAATGGCAAATTTTGTTAATAAGCTGGGTTTGTTCACATAGCAATTCTGCATTAAAAGAATTGAATGGCATATTTGTAAATAAGTTGGGTCTGTTTGCATAGCAATTCTGCATCAAAAGAATTGAATGGCAAATTTGTAAATAAGTTTGGTCTGTTTGTATAGTAATTCTCCAAAATTTCTATATGCTACATTGTATCCATTTTATTCTAACCTATTTCTTTTATTTTCAAGTTTGCTATTGACATCTTTTTAAAATATTAAGAGCCCTCACACCCCAATCCAATCGGTGTGACCTATCTGCAGCAAGATGGAGTGAAGAGGGAGGGAGGCGGCAAGAGGGAGGCGGCGGCTACCAGGTAAGCCCTCTCTTTTTTCTTTCTTCTTCTTTTTTTGAATCCCCTCTTCTTCTTCTTCTTCATTTTTGTTTTCTTCTTTGTTTTTTTGGATTTTCTTCTTCTTATTCTTCTTCTTCTTCATTTTTTTTTTCAGTTTTTTTGTTGTTGCTCGCCGGTACCGGCCGAAACCGGGCGGTTTCAGCCGATACCGAAACATGGTGTGTGGTTTCGGACCGGTCCCCTCCGGGACCGATCCGAAACGGCCGAAACCCGGAGGTTTCGGCCGAAACCTTAATCCCTGGTCTTAACTAACGCTTGTGTGAAAACATCATCATAGAGGGGACATATTAGGACCTGACATGATTTACTTGGCTTCAATATATACCAATGTTATTAACTAGAAGTATACATATGAATGGACAAAATGACCATGAAAATCATAATAAAAATAGTATGTTCAACACATTATACATATGCATATAATTGCATAATCAATATCCAAGAGCACCACCATGCATATGCCTCTTCAACTATTTCTAACAAGAAATGCATAATTGTGCTTATAGAGCATATATCCGATATCAACAAATATGCATGCTTTTCATGAAATAACCATACATCATGCACAAAATCTCCATCGATCAAAGTATTTGTATGAATCAACATGAGGAATATAAACAAAACATGCATATGGTGAATAGGCATAAAAAGTAAAAACACAAACTACAAAATATGCATTCATCACATACTGATTAGTTGATGATAATTTCGTCCTTCATTATAGACTTCCTTTCTTTATCATCTTTATTATTTTCACTCAATCTCACTTCCCACCTCTTATTTAGTTTGGAAATTGCGGGCATGATAGGAAAGACATCAGAGTCTCTTTATAGTTGTTAGAAACTTAAAGTTTCCTTAATAAGCTTTTAAAGCTTTTCTAGCAAGCTTCTGTGACAAACTTCTCTCAGAAGTTTTGAAGGGTTCCGTAACAAGCTTCTTTAACCAGCTTCTCTAAGAAGTTTTCAAAGTTAATAGTTTCTTCAAGAAGCTTTTGACTAGGTCAAATACTTAAGAATTACGAAAAAAAATTATTTTATATATGCCTACATATTTTCAAATATGTTCAATATTAAACTATAACTCATTTTATCACACTTAATGTCTAATATGAATTAATTTGGTTGAGAAAATATAAGGTATTACACAATGGTTCCAAGATAGAGAAAAAATTATGCTTTGGTACAATAAACAGATCAACAATTCCTTATGAGAAAAATTGAGCATGGAGTGATGTTTCCATGTGCCTATTTTGAGTTTTAAATCAACATTTTGGTTTCTAGCTCCGATTAGCGGTGAGCAGAAAATGGGTTGAATTGTTTAATCTGCCGAAGTAGCTTGTTTTGAGTTGATTTGGTTTAGATTTCAAACGTGGAACAGTCTGATTCGGGTTATACCTTCGTCAAAAAAAAAAATGGTTCTACGGTTCATTCAGACCAACCAACGCTAACAATTTGGTCTGAATCACATAACCTTTCTTCTAATTTATATATCTATTTATTGGATCTTGGAACTTGGAAGCCAAACTCCCATGCCTATACCGAGCCCTTGTTTGATCTATCTTTCTCGTTTCTTAACACTAGATTAATCCCGATGCCACCTCTACCACCCAGAATCCCTTCACCCATTAGACATTCTAGCAACGTGTCCTCAATGCCCCCACAGCGGTGTAATCTCTTCTCTCACTCTGGCGCTTGCACATTGCCCATTAGCATCTCTCTTATTACTTTCGAGTTTCTTCTCCCTAAATCTATCTTATAGTCTCACGTGTCTCGTAGCTTTAATGACTATCCTTAAAACCCGCATCAGGGGAGCTATTTCAGTGAGAGCAACTCCATCAACTCACACAAATGAAAACGGGATTCGTTAATTTGTTGCTAAAATGATTTAATTTCTCCTATTTTGATAAAAAAAATTAAAAAAAAAAGAAAGTTAGGGGGGTTTTGAAGTTAATTTGGTACTTGAATATCTGATGTTACTGTTAATGTTTCAATTCTATCTTGGGAGAAATGGGTCTACCATTTGGTGCTTCTTCTGGAGTCGGTCATTTTAGAAATTTTAAGTTGCTGTTTGTTAGCATCTTCGGTAACAAGTTGGATTTTTCGAAATGGTTGTTTTTGTTTGTTTGCTTCTCCTAACTCCATTATCATGGGTCAATTTCTTCCCATTGAACTGTTTTTGCCATGAATTCATGAGTATTTTGAATTGTTTGGGTGATTTTGTTTTTCGTATTTTGGTTCTTTATATGGGCAAAATAACCACAAGTCTCTAATTGGCCCAAAGCGCAACCCGATCAACCCCAAACTAGAATGGTATTTAGCGCTTTGGTTTTGTTCGCTTGGGCATAATTATGGTTTAGTCCGGTTCTTTTAGGGTTATGAGTTTTTGCCAAAAACATGGGCTGGACCGCCCATAGATTGGTCTTTTATTCCTGATTATTAGGATCATCATACCTACTTTTATCTCTAACGGTACTGTAAATACTAATTAAATAGGTTCTGTGTTGTAGGAATGTAGAGGAAAGTTTACCACTACCTTTTAGATGATTAAGATAACCCCTTACCACAGATTTTAATTATACTCATGTGGTCCTGCTCAGCTTCTGTCGATGATGTAGAGGTCTTACGATGAAAGGTTTGTTATGATGGGTCAAATGTGTTGCTGTAAGATGATGCTATTCAATCTTACAATGATAATGTTGACAAACTTTTTTTCGCGTAGACATTGAAGGAGTTATTAGACATAACATGTCAAGATGTCAGGTACTGATTTAAAATTTCAGTGTGAAAATTTTAAAGAACATTTCTTGGGCAGGCTGGTATTGGTGTCAATTCAATTCCCACATCCCCTCATGTTGTGCCATTTCCGTTTATTCCACATAATGTGCACTCGTTCTTAATTTGTCATTGAACGCCTTTTATCTGTCGACTTCCTTGTTTGTAATTCCATTTCAAAATTGTTATACTAGTTTAATAGCATGGTATGTTATAGGCTCTTCTTTCTGGTGCCATCTTTCCGCGGTTACTCCATCCCTTTTGTACATTGAATTCATCATGTTTTCTTGTTCAGACTACCAACAAGATTGCATTCAGTTTGATTGGTACTTCAGCAGTTATCGCCTTGGTCCCTTTCAAGTACGTGTTATTCTTACTGCTCCTTGAGGCGTACACTAGGGAGATGCCATTGAGAAAAGAGAGCAGCGTGAAGTTAAAAAGGCGAGTAAGGGAATGGTGGATCCGAGTTCCAGCTGCCCCAGTTCAGCTCATCAAACCCCAAGAAAACAAGAAATCAAAATGATACCGTCTTCTTTGTATACATATATACATACATGCATGCATACTTCCGCCTGTAAATTTTTTTTTTCATATTTTTAATGTACGTACATACCCTCCAGCTGCCTATTTGTTGATCAACAAAAACTTTTTTTTTCGCTGTGACCTATTCTGCAGTCAATCATTCTGTAAGTAATGAATTCATTTCACCCGAATTTAGTACTTTGTGGTGGTATGTAGATTATCAGAGAAGTTATTTCAAAGCTTTCTTCATGCAAGAATTTAATACTTGAGATGATTACGGCAACTGATTAGGTATGACTAAGCTTTAGCTTCCATTTTTATTTCGCAAGATTTTCGAACTGGACGTGGACTTAACAATGAGCATGGCAGCATTCTGCGTTCTTTAACGTATGAAAGCCCAGTCGGCTCAATGAGAAAGAGAGAACTTTTTTTGCTGATTTCATATCATCAACATGGGTGATTAGGCAAACAAAGATATTTAGTCCCTTTTTTTCAATAAATTCGCGGAGACGAGAGGTCGGTTTTCTCAGTATCTGGTCAGAGTTGAGGGGAAAATCTTCGAAGGAGTTGCAACCTCCTCGTTGCAAGAACACTGCAGAAGACTTGCGTGTGTTGGGTGGTTCGCAGTTGCATCTCACTGTCACCCATATCAATTACTGTTGATTGTTATTTTAATATGTTTTAGGTGCCTCATAACATCGTTTAGGACCCATTAGGTCATGTACATTACAGTCAACAATTAATTTGCTCGTAATATATACATTACAGTCAACAATGAAAAAAGCTGTTTGAACACGAGGAGTAGCTAATGAATTCTCATGCCAGCACTTGCATCAATAGTGCATAGTCTCTGATTTGGCTACCAAAGTTGGAAGTAGTTGTAAATTAGATACCAGAGAACAATCCAGGGCACACTGCACAGAGTTAAAATGTGCACATATTGATGTTGCCGTTGTTTTAAGCCATGTATAAGAGCTATATATGCAGCATCACAGCAGTATGCCATAGCAAAGGAAAAAAAAAAATGAACCTGAGAATAAATACAAGTTCAGCCAAGATGCCGGAGAGACCAGGGGATCAATATGCCGGAGATGAACCTGTCAGCCCCTCGGCACAGTATCTGAACAGCTCGGTCCTCAGCATAAGCGTCATCGCGGTGTTCGAGTCCGAGGTCGCCATCAACGAAGACGACTCCTCGGCCTTGTGGCTGTTGGAGAACCTCTTCCTGCCCATCAACCCGCGGTTCTCCTCCATCATCGTAACGTCCCTGATTTCTAGCCTTGTTCAATATCTGTGGCATGCATGTCTAGCTCTAATGATGTAGTTTCTTGCATTTCTAGGTGAGGGACGAGAAGGGGGTTCCAAGATGGAGGAGGGTTGAAGTGAAGCTGAACGATCACCTCATGCTCCCCAAGTTCCCAGAGGGGCTAGAGTTCTACGACGACTACGTGCACGACTACATTACGAAGATAGCGACAGAGAGGCTTCCACAGGACAGGCCCCTGTGGGACGTGCACGTTGTCAAGTACCCGACGAGGGCCGCGGCGGGGGTTCTCGTGTTCCGGCTCCACCACTCGCTGGGCGACGGGTTCTCGCTCATGGCCGCGCTCTTCACCTGCGTGCAGAGAGTCGACGACCCTTCCCTCCCCCTGACCTTCCCCGCCAGCGACCACTCGCAGGCCCGGAAACGTGGGGTCTGGCGGAGCGTCTCCGGCGGGGTCTCGACGTGCGTCAACACGGTCCGTGATTTTGCCCAGAGCCTGCTGATGAGCAGCGTGAGGAAGGACGGCGTGACCCCCGTAAGGTCGGGGGAGGCCGGCGTTGAGTCCAGGCCGATCACCTTGTCCACGGTCACGTTCTCTCTCGGTGAAATCAAGCAGATAAAGAACAAGCTGAAGGCTGTAAGTTCCGTCAACTGGAAAGCTCATCCCATGGTATAACTAAAACTATGATTAGTGACTTCCATTTTCGCAGACGGTGAACGACGTGGTGACCGGAGTAGTGTTCCATGGCCTGCAGCTGTACCTGCAGGCCGCGGGCGGAGGCGCCGAGGCCGCGAGGGTGACGGCGCTCGTGCTGCTCAACACAAGGGCCATAAGGACATACCAGTCCCTCAAGGACATGGCCCGGCCCGGCTCCAAGGCTCCATGGGGGAACCACTTCGCCTTCCTGCACGTCTCGGTCCCGACACGGCGTGACCCCGAGAAGGCCGGCCCCCTGGACTCGGTCCGCCAGGCGAAGATGACGATAAGGGCCAAGAGAAACTCGCTCGGCGTCTTTCTCACCGCCGGGCTGCTTGAGCTCATGAGGAAGATCAAAGGACCCGAGGTACGCAAAATGTTGCACATTTAGCTAGCTAGACTTAATAAAACTGTGCTCTTATGTTGGCATGCTGCAGGCTGGTTCTAAGTACCTGTACAAGACACTAAGGAACACGAGCTTGGCGATATCTAATCTAATCGGGCCTATGGAACAGCTGCAGATTGCAGATCATCCCTGCAAGAGCTTTTACTTCATGGTGGTGCGAGCTCCGCAGGCAAGATCTTTCCTGAGTTGACAGCTCATCTCTTATAGCTAGCTCATCCAGTGTTGATCCTTGAATGTGTCTGATTGCAGAGCCTCACAATCACTGTGGTGAGCTATATGGGGATGGTGAGGGTCGCCATAGGAGCAGAGAGAGGCTTCATAAACTCTGAGCTTCTGGTGTCTTGCATGGAGAGGTCATTCGAAAGGATTTTTGAAGAAGCTGTCGGCCAAAGAAATTGACACTGGACGGATTCGTTACAGACGATTGTTGAGTCAAGTGATTGTTTGTCTCGTGTGTTTTTTCTTCTGGCATTATTTCAATCAATTGCATTTAAAACAATGTGGATTAATGAATTGTAAACATCACATTGGTTGTTGAGGTGTTGGCTTCCCTGATATTATATAAATGCTGATAATTTTCTTTGGAGTATTGCCCTTGTTAACATGGATAGGAACTGTTAATGGGTACACAACAAATAGATCAAGACATTCATCAACAATTGATTTTTGCGCCTCCAATATGAATTTTGAATACTTTTATCTCCATATATGATTTGATGCTAAGATAAATGGTTGAATGAGAACACCTTCACTTATTTATTCTAGTATCATCTTGAGTACCATTCATTATTTTCATCTATCTTAGCACTAATTGTTGTTGTTCTCTTCCTCCCACTCCTTTTGGATTATGACAAAGTGGGAGAGAAATAACCATAGGGAGGGTGAAGAGGGTGAGAATTTTTAAGTTTTTGAAATTATCATAGCTCCATGAATCACAAGAGGGAGAGAGAATAACCATAGGTAAATTTCATGCAGTTTCATGTTTCATCTTGAAATTGTCATAGCTCCATGAATCATATCATGTCTGCTCTTGTTTTGAAACTTTTGTATGATTCAAGTGGAGCTTTGAAATTCATCTTTCACTTCATTCTCAGAGTTGGTTTCAATAAAATTGATTGACTTGATCTCCTTATTCATGCTTCAACTTTCTCTATATGTATTACCATATGCCTCTTGCCTTGTGTATCCATGTATGTTGATGGCTTTAATAAAAATAATACACAATTCATGTGATACACATATCATTAACTTGCATTGATGATTCACTTTTCATATTATTTCTTGGACTAAAATGTTTGACATCAATGCAGTGGAAGTAAATATTTTTAATTTCAAGCACAATTATTGTTTATGGTTATGGATGTTTGTTATCATCAAAAGGGGGGAGAATGTTGAATATTGGATCCTCCAATGAGGTTTTGATGATAAACAAATATAATCAATTGTGACTAATCCCCATATTTTTTAGTTAACGAAAGCATCGTTAATATAGCTAGATAAAGTCATATCATATGAAGACGATGACTTGGATCATTGATGCAAAGACATCAATCAATGAAGCATGGAAATCAAGGAATGAATGCAAGAAAATCAAAGTGTTGGACTCAACAAGCTCAATGGAAGTCTTCAAGGAATTCAATAGGAAGTGAAGAGGATAATTATGTATATCTTTATCTTTCTTTACTTCATTGTTGAATTATTATGTTAAGCCTGGAATAAACTTGATAGAATATCATTCATAACACTCACAACACTTTAGATCATATATCATTGAGTCTCATAGGGTTAGAACTTTCATAAGCTTAAAGAAAAGCTTTTCAGCCTATCCAGGTGCCTGGTGGTTGGTCTCCAGACGCCTGGTGTTCATACACTGTTAGTTCTCCTAAACCCTACCCTGTACAGATGTCTAAAGTTCTCGTCCCAGACGTCTGCACAAGTGTGTCAGACATCTGGATGATGAACTCCAGATGTCTGAATAATTCTAACCAAACTTCCATTATCTCGACCTCTGCTATCTGACAGAAATCAGAGGTCTGAAGTTATGCTTCCAGACGTCTTCACAATGTGTTAGGCACCTGGATGATATACATCAGACGTTTGGTTATTTATAAGTAAAATTTTCCAGTAGCTTAAGCTCTGTAGCCAGTCATGATTAGGCGTCTGAAGTCGTGTTACCAAATGTCTGTATAGTTGACCAGACATTTGAAGTCATGTTACAGAAATCAGTACCTTAGTTACTCACTGTCAAGTTTGATCAGGCTCCTGATGCCTTTGAGCCAGACGTCTAGACAGTGGACCAGGAGTCTCGGAAGTCTTCTTCAAACGCCTGCATATGACCCAGTCAGAATAGTACAGCAGGCACCTGGTCTATTTACGTCAGGCACCTGGTGACTATGATTTTTGACCGTTAATAGCCATTTCCAGCATTTAATGCTTGGGATTTTTATCTGATTTTGGATAGAGTTCGATGGCTTATTTATAGGGCTTTAATGTCTTTACTTGAAAACTTCCAAGACCTTATTGAATACACGCCCAAGTGAATACAAGTCATTAACTCTTCTTTATTCAAGAGCATTCAAAGCCATTCAAGCTCAAGCTCTAAGTTTCAACTTGTCTTCAAAGCTTTCAAGATCAAGCTTCTAGCATTCATTGCTAATCATCTTGAGACAAGTAGTAAGTGCTCATACTCTCATCGTTTATAGCACATCTCATACACCTTCTTGCCTCATTCTTAAAGGTATTATTCAAGTCATAAGCTGTGTAAAGTTGTTTCATATTTCGGTTCTCTTTTCTCTTTGATATTTGAGATATACTTTCGGGTTGTAAGAGTGATCTATTCCTAGTTTATGGGAAGTGGAATAAGAAGGTGTATTAGTTTTACACTTGCTAGGTTTTGGCAAGTGGGTATTTGTCACGCCCCACTCTCCAAAATACGGGAATTACGTGGTGGACTAGGTCGCCGTAGTATTCAAACACTGGGCTTCGAGCCCCTAACGTTCAAATACTACTAGGCTTTAATTGTGGTTAAAATAAAATTATCTAAGTAGGCCACTGCGATACGCTGGAAAAGTACAAAGAGTAAGAAATATAATGCTCCCACAAAATTAAAACCATCGGTGCTGAAAAGTAAACTGTACTGAATATCATTATACAAGATACATTATACATCTCTGTACAAGTACCAAAGGGTACCAAAAGTACAACAAAAAGGGGGTAGTACAAAAAGGGAAACCCACCCTCAAGAAACCCTAAAAAGTGTCAATACCCGTACAACACACTCCCTAGTCTAACCCAGGGAAGTCCGGGTGGACCAACTCTCCATCTGATGGCTCCAGTTGTACCTGAGGAGAGGAAGAAGTAGAAGTCTGCACACATCTCGACTCTGGTGTCACTACCTCGGGACCTGAAAAATATAAATGGGACACGTCAACGCGTGTCCCTAGTAGGAATCCTAACTAAGCTAGGTAGGACCCAGTTTAGAACCGGAGTACCTATCTAAGGGTGGTTTAAAAGTAAGAGGCCTACAGAGCATACATAAGTGTTCATATTAAGGCATACAAGTATGGAAAAGAAATTGAGGACATGTCAACATACTGACAACATTTGTAAATTAACATCAATTATAACAAATTAGCAGTTCACATGTTTGGGAATCCGTATAACTAGGACACTTTTAAGGAGCTGGACTTCACCCAGGATGGGTGAATAGTGGTACCTCAACCAGCGACACGAGCACTGGAGGGGTCTCTCGTAACTCCTCTGTCGGGAGTGCGAAATCTCGGTTTTTGAGTGGAAAATTGAGCAACCCATCATTTACCGTCATAGTGCATCACGAGTACACCACCGACCTCTCTAATCATGTCTACTCCCCTTGTCGGCTGTCGGGAGCGTGGGTGAGATATCATCATAAGTGTCCAGTCCTTACTACTTGGTGTCCAGTCCTTACTACTTGGTGAGATATCATCATAAGCGTGGGTGAGATATCACCACCGACCTCTCTAATTTTTCTAGATTTTTCTAGATTTTCTGGAGTGCAACTTGGTGTAGAATTCTAGTGCTGGAAATTCTACACGGCTATATAGGAATTCCATACGGGCGTATGAATGATTTTTCAGCAGTTTGAAGCACCGTATGGCCATATGAAGACTAGATCTTCCCCTTTTCAAGTGCCAATTCCACACGGTCGTTTGGATTAATCCAAACAACCGCGTATCTCTTAGGAAAATTTGGAGAAAAATAGGGGGTTTGCAGGATCGACACGACCGTTTCGAAAAATCGAAACGACCGCGTCGATCGTCCTCTAAATCAATCTTTACGCGGCCGTTTGGAATTTTTCCAAACGGCCGCGTCATCCACCTCAATGGCCCCAACTCATCTTCATACGGCCGTATGGATTTAATCCATATGACTGTGTCGTTTCTTCTCCAGCCCAAGCAAAGCAGCAGCGGCAGAAGCAAGGATTGATGCGCCGGGTCGAATCCAAATGGCCGCATCCAAGGGAGCTCCACCAATGCGTAACATTCTGGGAACGACGTGGCCATGTGGTTTCGACCACATGGCCATTTCGAAATGGCTTTGGAGCTAAACCTGTTAGACTTACGGGTGTATATAACGAAGGGGCACCGTCATCGGGGGGCCGAGCTTTAGGCTCATTTTCTGCTCTTTTTCACTTTCTTATTGTATTTTAGGAGTAGATTAGAGTTTAGATTGGTTTAGATTGCTTTTCTCATGGATTGTAACTAAGGATTGACAACTCTTACTTGTGATTCAATGAGATAAGTATTTATTGCTTTCTTTACTGCGTTTTTATTGTTATTTTGATTATTATTCTTGTTCCTCTTATGTATCTCTGTGATTCTATGAATGTTATAGATTAATCCATCGATTCACATAGCTAACAATAATCTAGGACGAAACTGGTACTCGATTACCCATCCTCCCTACGGATGACCCGTATAGCGCTACGACGATAGTCGTGCACTTACGGTTATAAATTTTAAGACGATAACAAGTTTTTGGCACCGTTATCGAAGAGGTTAGATTGATCGATATTAGTTTTGTCGATTGGTTCAGTTAGACTATGTGCCATATATACAAAAATTTATAAATATAATAAACAAATTCTTTCCCCACCACTATTATCAATTTGTACTATCCCATGTACCACTAACGCACTTGTCTTAGCCAAAATTTTGTTTGTTAGGTGGATTTTATAGATTATGTGGATGCACGATGGATCGTACATTAGAGATCTTAATGCCTCGACATCATATAATGCTCAGATGTGAGGCTACAATAATTTTCGCAGGTTGCAAAGTTTTGCGAATTTTGTGGGATGCATGGGCACTTATTTACCCAATGCCAACATTACACCCAGCCCTGTAGCCCACCATCATATACCTACGACCCGCCTTATGAACCCTCCCATCCATGTCCCCAGATTAACACACCTATGCTTATACCAAAATCACGCCTTGAGATTCTATTGCAAGACTCCCTTGCAATCCTAACCCAATGGACTCCACCACCACCACCACTACCGTTCCCACCACCGAAGTCTGAACTTGAATTGTTAGTGGAGAGTTCCCTAGCAGCCCAACACCAAATGACCACACCCCTATTTGCACCACCCAAATCTCATCTTGAGTTGTTAATAGAGAATTCCTTTGCAAACCAAGGCCCGACGATCCCATCACCCTCATTTCCATTTCAGAAATCTATTCTTGAGTTACTAGTGGAGGATTCCACGGTAACCCAGGGCCAGATGGATTTACCATTTCCATTTACGCCCACCACCTCTACTTTTGGGGATCATGCGACTGTGTCTCATACATCATCGACAACCTGCCCACAGAAGGTAACTCGTATGGTTTACAATTTGAAATTTTTGATACGAGTGTCTTTCCCCATACATGTACCACTTTTGAGATACACGCCATTGAGGCTCACATCCAGTGCCATACTTCAGACTACATGCCACAGATGGATTATGAGCCGAGCACGGACCCATGGATGTTGACGATCTCTCCCGTAGAGGTTGTTATCGAATGAGGGCCACGTGAGAGAACTGAGGAGGCCATGGAGAACA
This sequence comes from Scilla litardierei, assembly GCA_030789695.1. Lineage (NCBI taxonomy): Eukaryota > Viridiplantae > Streptophyta > Magnoliopsida > Asparagales > Asparagaceae > Scilla > Scilla litardierei. The sequence continues at coordinate 21,841,450 of CM061135.1, forward strand.
CCCACATTGATGAAAGAAGCTTACGGGGTTTGGCGAAGCTTACGGGGTTTGGCGAAATAACCCCAAAAGCCCAAAATAATTAAAGAAATTTTAATTTTATAATAAGGGTTAAAGTGGAAAAATAAAATATAAATAATATGGATCAAGTTAAAAAGTTTTTCAAAATAATTTTTAGCACATCACACACTATTTAGATTATTTATTAATCTTTATATGCATGTGATATGATTATCTGTGTGGTTGTATATTCTTCATATATTATTTGCATGGATGTGCTATTAGGCTATGTTTTTAGGGATCAGCCAGGTTTCCGACATCTTTACTTTTCTGCAATTTTTTTCTTTTTGAGAGAAATTTGTATGTGAGGTTATAAATGTAAAAAGAAGCTACAGGACACTAAAAGGAGCTGAAGGCGTTTGCACACAGTAGAAATGGGCTTCTCTTTGAAGTTCCCGAGTTGTATTTACTTTTTCATGCACTTTTTCATGTAATTTCGGACTGTCTTTCTCTGTTGGTGTCGGTTGGCTGATCCCCATAATCCTAATTTATTTTCATTGCCTATACATTAAATGCATGGATATCTATTAATTCATGCTATTTTAATGCTAAAATGAAAATGTTAAATGCATGCGTGGATGTTTATTTCTTAAATAATTCACGTTATGAAAATGTTAAATGCATGCGTGGATGTTTATCTTTTAATAACCCATGCCATTTAAAACGTTGTAAAATCGCATGCGTGGATGTCTATTTTACATAGTTTAATAATCCATGCTATTTTTTATATTGCTAGATCGTTTAATGGCCAGACTTGCAAATGTCAATTTTTCGGTCCTGAAGGCCGATGGGTCGAACTACTTGAGTTGGCAGTTGGACCTGAAGTTCCACCTGTGATCTCATGGGTTCAATCTGACACCCATTGAGAAGGCAACAACAAGTACTGCCGCAGCTAAAAAGGATGCTGCTAAAGAAGCACCTTATACAGAAGAAGTTTCCAATATAGTAAAGGCAAAAGCCATTACTTATATCAGGAAACATTTAGACTCGACCCTGAAGGACGAGTATCTTACTGTAGAGGATCCTTACGAACTGTGGGACGCACTTGAGGATAGGTACAGACATCAGAGGGATGTCATACTCCCTCGTGCGCAGTACGAGTGGACTCACCTCAGCATACAGGATTACAAATCCGTGGCGAAGTAAAACTCAGCACTTTTCCGTATCACCTCACGTCTAAAGTTGTGTGGTTTGATTGTGACTGAGAAAATGTTACTGGAAAAGACGTTCACGTCTTTCCACGAGAAGGACATGATCCTCATGCAACAGTACCGTGAGAGGAAGTTCACGAAGTACTCTGATCTGCTTTCATGCCTCCTAATGGCTGAACAGAACAGAGATTTGTTGGTTACCACTCACAACCTGCGCCTTCCTGGCTCCGCCCCACTGCCACCTCCTGCAGCGGCACACTTCTAGTCTTCCCAGAAGAAGAAGATGGACAAGAAGGCTAAATTCCAGAAATGGAAAGAACAGAAAAAGCGGAAGAAGGGCACTCCTCAAGCTCCTCCTCAGAACCAGAAGTTTGTGGAAAAGAAGCAAAAGTGGAGGTCCAACAAAGATGGTACTCTCAAGAAAGACTGGGAGGATAAGTGCTCCAAATGCGGAATGACGGGCCACTTGTCCAGAATCTGCCGCACCCAAAAATACCTACAGGACCTCTATCAGGCAAGTCTCAAGCCTCACGCTGAGACAAACCTGATAGAGAGCGCAACGTTGCCAGAGACCACATGGAATCCAGAAGATTTCATGGGAGACGACACTCTCTAGTTATGGACCATAAACAATTTTTATTTACTAGCAATATATCTTCCCTTTTTATGCAACGTATCTTGTTTTTATTCTATGTCGAACATATTGAGCATCTCAAATATGAATAGAAGTAGCTTCTTTTTCGTATTATTCATTGCTTGTATGTCTTTCTTATATAGATATGGAATCAATATGCCTAGTGGACAGTGCATCGACGCACTCAATCCTTCAAAACATAGACTACTTTACGAGCATAAGTAGCTACTTTGGTCCACTTAGAACAATCTCAGGACCAGCTAATTAATATAATCGAAGGATCAGGGGAAGCAATCATATTGCTCTCCGGTAACACACTAATCACACTTAGACATGCGTTATACTCCCCTAAATCAATCCGAAACCTCCTAAGCTTTAAAGATATCCGTTTAAATGAGTATCACTTAGAGACGATCGAGGAAAATAAAAGGGAATACTTGCTTGTAACGTCTCTTACAAATGGTACAAAAACCATTGTGGAACGTTTCAAGGGACTCCCCTCGGGACTCTACCAAACAAGTATTCAAATTCCAGAAACATTAATGTCGGAGCACCTGCAGTGCCCCCAAACACCAGAATTCCAACTCTGGCATAGTAGACTGGGACACCCTGGATCTGTTATGATGTACCGCATCATAAAAAGCTCAAGGGGTATAGATTTGAAGAACCTGAAGATTCTTCAAAAAGGTAAGTTCCCATGTCCACCCTGTTACAAGGGTAAACTAATTACGAGACCCTCTCCACTGAAAGTAGACCTGGAGTCTCCAAGCTTTCTGTAAAGAATCCACGGAGACATTTGTGGGCCTATACACCCTTCAAGTGGTCCGTTCAGGTACTTTATGGTCCTGATAGATGCATCTACTAAGTGATCACATGTGTGTCTACTGTCCACCCGTAACCTAGCACTATCTAAGCTTTTAACTCAGATAATCAGATTGCGGGCTCACTTCCCCGACTACCAGATAAAGAAACTTCGTCTGGACAATGCGGGGGAGTTTACATCACAACTCTTCCTAGACTATTGCCAAGCACAGGGCATTGAAGTCGAACATCCTGTAGCACATGTTCACACCCAAAACGGGTTAGCAATATTTCTAATTAAGAGACTACAATGGATTGCTCGTCCATTATTACTTCAATCCCAGCTGCCAGTGAATGCATGGGGTCATGCAATTTTGCATGCTGCATCTTTAATAAAATTAAGACCTTCTGGAGGTCAGTCATCTTCTCCAATGCAACTAGCACTTGGAGCCCCACCAATTGTCTCACACTTGAGAATATTTGGTTGTGCAGTATACGTCCCCATAGTACCACCACAAAGGACAAAGATGGGTCCACAACGTCGCCTGGGCATTTATGTTTGGTTTGACACACCCTCCATAATAAGATTCCTAAGACCCCTTACCGGAGACGTTTTCAAGGCACGTCTAGAAGACTGTGAATTTGATGAAACATCATTTCCAAGACTAGGCTCACAAATAAAGAGGCCCAAAGCTTCAGACTGTATCACTTGGGATACAAAGACATTATGTCACTTTGATCTGCCTACACGCCAGTGTGAGGAGGAGGTCCTGAAGATTCTCCATATCCAAAACACTGTCCATCTATTGCCGTACAAATTTACTGACAACTAGAAGATTATCAGATCACACGTCCCTGCTGCTAACACTCCAGCTAGGATTGACATACCGCAACATGGATGCAATCCGCCTGCAGCAGAAATGGTTGGACCTCTTAAAAAGAGAGGACGACCACCGGGATCCAAGGACCAAGTCCCTCGAAAGAGTAGGACCCTTGGCAATGGTAAAACAACACCACCACAGGATGCTACTATCAGCCCTGCTACCACATCTCTCCCAAACTCTCAAACAGAGGAAAAACCGGGAGAAAATGAAGTTTCGATACACTATGTACGAACTGGGGAGTATTGGGACAGAAAAAGCACAACCATAGATGACACATTTGCGTGTAATATTGCCATCAACGTCGCGTACTGTGACGATGATATTGAACCACGCTCTCTGACAGAATGTCAAAGCAGAGATGATTGGCCAAAGTGGAAAGCGACAATATGAGTGGAGTTGGATTCACTCACCAAACGCAAGGTCTTTGGACCTATTGTCCAGACACCAAAAGGTGTAAAACCTGTGGGTTATAAATGGGTATTTGTTAGAAAACGAAATGAACAAAATGAGATTGTTCGCTACAAAGCAAGGCTTGTAGCGCAGGATTTTACCTAACGTCCAGGGGTGGATTTTGAAGCCACATACTCCATGGTCATGGACGCGATCACCTTCCGATTCCTCATTGGCTTAACAGCCCAAGAGGGTTTAGATATGCAACTTATGGACGTCGTGACTGCATACCTATATGGAAACCTAGACCGAGACATCTATATGAGATTGCCTGACGGTTATTCTTTGCCTACAGCACTAAAAGAGAGAAAACGTGACATCTACTCAGTGAAACTGCAAAGATCATTGTATGGTCTAAAACAATCTAGAAGGATGTGGTATAACAGACCGAGCGACTTCCTTGCAAAACAAGGATTTACGAATGACCCAGTCTGTCCTTGCATCTTCATAAGAGCAAAGGCAACATGATTTGTTATTATAGCCGTCTATGTGGACGACTTGAACCTCATCGGATCTTCTGAAGAGATCGCCGAGATTTCTAGAAGCTTGACAGAAACCTCCGAGATGAAAGACCTTGGAAAGTCAAAATTCTGTTTAGGTCTTCAAATAGAGCATCTTAACGAAGGGATCCTATTATAGTCAACTTACACATCGAACTTGTTGAAAAAGTTCCAAATGGATAAGTGCCACCCCCTCAGCACTCCAATGGTCGTCAGATCATTGGATGTGCATAAAGACACCTTCCGGTCGCTGGAAGAGGGGGAGGAAGTACTAGGCCCTGAAGTGCCTTTTCTGAGTGCTATCGGTGCACTCCTTTACCTGGCTAACTGCACTCGCCCTGACATAGCATTTGCAGTCAACTTACTAGCCAGATATAGTGTCGCATCTACACAGCGGCACTGGACCGGAGTTAAGCATCTTCTGCGCTACCTCCAAGGGTCTATAGACTTAGGTCTATTCTACAAGAAAGGGGCAACAACTGGTTTAGTTGGTTATGCTGATGCAGGTTAGAGGTCCGATCCTCATACAGAGAAGTCTCAGACCGGATGTAATGGCCTATTTTCATCAAGACAAACTATTTACCAATTTGACCAATTTTTCAATTTTTTTAAACTATTTTATAATGGTTTGTCAGGAGTTTTACTGATTTCAAAAATTTCTTATAAAAATATTTTGAAGTACCAGACTAGTTATGGAGTATTTTAGTAAGATCGGATTTCATCAAATACTCAAAACAATTCTGATAAAATTCATTTTCAGTTTTTACCGTTTTGACTTAATGAATTTATTTTCTATACAAACATCATCAAAACGATTTCAAACTTTTACAGTAACATTCAATGATCATTTAGGGCTTCCCACATTAATTTCATAATTTTCTGAAGTCAAATCAAAAGAGAACCCGCAAACCCGCTTCCTAAACGTTTTGGTCAAAAACTAGTATTTACGTAGCTCAAACCCCAAAACGGATCTCGTATTCGCGATCCTCGCGACGATACGAACCAGTGGGTATGTTTTCATAATTTTTCGGACACGTTTACTGGAAGGGGCAAAATCGTAATTTTATATTTTTGACTATATCTACTAATTACATTTTAACCTTTTTACCTAATTACTAATTACTATTAACTCACATGCTTAACACGTTTAGACAATTTCCTAACTTAGTCTAACTTCATTTAATAATTAGTCTAAAGTTAAACCTAACATCATTAAATATTTTTGACTAACTAAAGTTTTCATTTAATGCTAATTATGGGTTCATGAACCCAATTCCCCTGTAATAACCCCCCACCCCTAATCTCTCTTCCCTCAGCCCAAACCCGTATCACGCTCTCTCTCCTCATACGCACACAGGCCCTCCCACATTCTCGTTCGTCTTCCCCGATCGAAGGCACACAGCCCTCTCTCTCTCAACCTCTCTCGTTCTCACTCGAACCCACCCTCAGCCCCGTCGCTTCCCCCGTAGCGCCGCCTTCCGCCTGAGATCCCCCGAGCGTCCATCGAAGCCATCACACTGCCACCCAAGCTCTCTGTCGACGCCCTGAGTTGCTGCTCCCTCCGCTCGAACGTCGAGTTCCCCCAGCTCGCCCCGACGTACGGTAGCTCTGACCCACGCCTCCGCTGCTTCCTCGTGACGCCGCTGACGCCGTCGCTAGGCCTGTCGCCCGCCGTCGAAGTCGATCGCCCGACCCGCGCTTCACGTCGACACCGCCATCGTCAAGCTCCGACGAAGCTCCTCGCATCAAACCCATCTGCTCCGCCTTCCTCCGCCTCGTCCCTCGTTGATGGCCTCCCGAAGCTCACCGCACGCTGTGCCCGTCGCCCGCACCTCCTCTCCGAGCCCCCCAACGCCCGCAGCAGCCCCATCGCTTCGAAGTGCCAGCCTCCGCCACAGGTTACCACCGTCATCCGCTCCCCAGCGTCGCCCCCCACGACGTTGCTCCGCTGCCACATCCAGCCCCCGAGAGCACCACCCCCACCGTGACTGCAGCGCCGCTCCCCGACGTCGAACGTGCTGCCCTCGCGTGTGTCGAAGGTACCAATTCTCGTGCACCAGCATCTTTATAAGCTCTAACTCCAACCTCGTCTTGCCACGACGATCTCAAAAAGTGTAAGTCACTCTAATTCTAACTTTGGAAATCTGGATAGTGTACTCGTATGAACTTAGGACCATATATATATTCTCAGAACAGCTATTGACTTGAACCAATGATTAGAGACCTAATTAACTATAGAACTAATCAATAGTGGAATGACCAAAGGATTAAATTGAGATAGTACACTTTCATGAAATTTGATATCATAGTTATTGGACTTCAAAACATTACTCGGACTAAATTAAGATTGTGCACTTTTATGGAATCAAATATCATAGTTGTTGGATTTCAAAGCATTGATGAGGACTGAATTAAGATAGTGCACTTTTATGGAATTCGATATCATAGTTGTTGGACTTCAAAGCATTGCTCAGGACTGATATTCTCTGTTAAGGCTTCTGCCTTGACTTTTCAGCAAGTAAATACCACATTTATATGTATTTATTGTACTCATTGATGGATGTATTGTTGTACACATTGTTGGATGTACGAAATGATGGGCCTACGAGGCCATACTGATACGGATATGGATACATATACGGTACGGATACGGATACGGTTATAAATGTGAAATGTGATACAACACGGGTTATGGGGTAGTCTTGAGCTACGAAGTGTGCGGGAGTGACTGGGTCCACCCGTATTTGGTAAGCTGTACCATCACCCTAAAGGGGATGGTAGGTAGATATTCCGTGAGTTGCTCCGTGGGATGGGTGCACTTCTGGTTGCATATCGTACACTCGAGCTAAGACTGTTGCACTAGCTGATTGATACAGGGCCCATGAGGCCATATTGATACGAACACCGATATGAACATTGGATTATGATAATACACGGGATACGGGGTAGTCCTGAGCTACGAAGTGTGCGGGAGCGACTGGGTCCACCCTTATTAGTTAAGCTGTACCATCACCCTGCAGGAATGGTAAGTAGATATTCCACGAGTTGCTCTGTGGAATGGGTGCACTTCTGGTTGCATATCGTACACTCGAGCCAAGGCTGATGCACTAGTTTGATTGATGTATTGTACTCATGGTTGTTTGTATTATCAGAACACACTAATGGGCCTTCGGGCATTTACGGAGCACATTTACGGAAAACACTATTGGGCCCTCGGGCATTTACGGAGCACATTTACGGAGCACACTATTGGGCCCTTGCGGCATTTAAGACTGATGCACTAGTTTGTTTGTTTACTATGCCACTATTGCTGAATTGATACCATTATTCTACGGACTAAGTCGAGACTACTCGAACGTGATAGAACGGTTTAATAATAAGCGGTCTTAAATTACAACTGAATCAGTGTCTAGAAAGGAACGGGAAGGGGGTTGGTCAACCAATGGACTTGTTCCTGCGGTCTTTGAAGTGACCTGTGCCTTCAAGCCCTGACTGACTGGCTGATTTGGAAGTTAAGTTAGACTTCTTATTATTCGGCCCGCCTACACTATTAGATAGCCAAACGATGCTCATCTTTTCTTAAGTATTACTAGGTCTATCTATTGTCATCCCATTACCGATTGGTCAAAACATTGTTAACCTGATTGTCTTACTATTGACATCCCATTGGTCAAAATATTGTTACTACCACATGCCATGCCACAGTCGTTACTTTTGCACTTACTTTACGCATCACTTCTGAATAGTTACCAGTATTCACTCTTACATACCTGTCAGCTCATACTTTACTTTTGTACCTATCTGACCATCTTTTGTTTACTATAGTCTGTTCCATACTTTTGCACTACTTTGTTTCTATTGCTAGAATTGTTGTGACTTACCTATGGTTTCATCTATGTGGCACCGCAGACGACGTACATATGGAGGCAGATGCTCTAGAGTTAATAGCGCCAGAATTTGATCATGAGTCTGCAGCTTTCATAGTTGTTTCCAGTTATATTTACCTTCCTTCATGTACGATTGTTGGACCATTTTTGTACAATATGGATGTAATAATTGGACACTATTTGGGTATTTTTGTACATCTCTGCATCGTGGTTATTTTGTTTTTACTGGTTAACTGCAGGACCTGCGTAAATACCAAAAAGTAACGGGCCCGGAAATCGGGTCGTTACAGCTTTGGTGGCCCACGCAGGTCCGCGCTACCTACCTCGTGAACAATATAGCAAGATCAGGGTGTACGGTATAAATACTCAAATAGAACTCTCGAGTACAGGATGTCTCGAGTGTTCACCTGTATTGGATATACGGGTGAAGCGTCAGTATTACCATCTTCATTATGTCTTCCTTGATTCCCATCATCCTCTTTGAACTCTTAACCCATACTCTAGTTACGTCTATTTTAAGGAGGGTAGCTCGACAGCGGAAGTAAATTAAAGGACACTCAGAAGTATTGGAGGATGATGCTAAAGGATTTGAGACGAGCCAAACCCGACGTGCAAGTATAGGTTGTTACGTCTTCTTGAGATCATATTTCTATTCTAACCCCCTACTTTCTATCTTGTGCCCGATTTTCCATAGGTTTGAATTCCTTTCCCACCTACCACCTGCCCCTCGTTATTGCTTTTTGTCCTCTTCCTCACCTCGAGCCCCGTTCATGCCTAACCCTACCCCACCCTACCGACGACTTTTGGTGCTCCTCTTTTCCTTAAAAGACCCCCTCTTCTTCCTCACCAAGCCACCCCGTCGTTTCCCCTACGTCGTATCGACTTCCACTCCTCTTCCGGCCTCTTCCCCAAGCGAACTCGACCCATCTCGCCTCAAGCTCCTCCGACCTCACCCGAAGCTCCACCACCCCACCCTACTCCAGTGACACCCGCCACGTCAAGCAGTCACAGCCACCATAAAACGACAACCACCGATGGCCCTCCGACGATATGTTTTGGGATTTTTGGCCTTGGCAACGACCCTCGCCACCACCTTCGCTACCGCCGTGTGGCTGAGATCTTGGGAAGCCATGATCCTTGGGCTTCTCTTGAGCTCTCTGCCCTGGGTCTCACCCAGATTGATGTCCCGTTTAGGCTTCCTCTTCCGACTACTCCTTTTAGTTTGCGGAAAAGTGTGTTTTTGGTTGTTTATTTGTTGGGTAATGTTGGGTGTTGCGAATGTCAAGTATTGGTCCACGGAAGGAGTGATGGCGATGCTTATTGGCATGATATTGGCCTTGGGAGTTGAAGTTGGATGTAAGCCTTGTGCTTGGATCTGGATGAGAGCTTGGATCTTGCCTTATTGTGGGATATTATGGAGATTGATGGAAGGAATACTGGAAGTGAGTACTGATTTTAGGTGTTGGCCCTGTACTTACCTTTGGGCGTTGATCTGGACGTTAGCATGTGGTTGGGCATTATGGAGATTAATGTTGTTGGTATCCGTGGATTAATCGTTACATTTTATATTATGAACGACATCTGGGGCTAGATCCAGTTAGTCCCCAGTAGCACGAATAAACTTTATAGTCTTCCGGGCTATCTGGTTTAAATAGCTTGCTACTGGCTTATCACCTCAGGTTCCAAGTTCGAACAGATGTTCTCATCAGAATAGCCCTCATTTTCATGTGACGTTATTATCTCATGTTAATTTTGGAAAGCCAAAGTAACTATTATGATGATACTGGTCTCAGGAATAGTTACGGAAGCTATGGTGATGTCAATAGTATGTATTTATATATAACATCTCTTACTTTCTGGATGCTGTGATGTCACATTATATTTCATGTTATTTACAACCTGATTTACTAGATTACTATCTTTTGTATCATTTATTTGCTTGAGCTTTTTCATAACAAAGATTATTTGTTTAAGAAATTCCGAGGACGGAATTATTTTAAGGAGGGTATGATGTAACGGCCTATTTTCATCAAGACAAACTATTTACCAATTTGACCAATTTTTCAATTTTTTTAACTATTTTATAATGGTTTGTCAGGAGTTTTACTGATTTCAAAAATTTCTTATAAAAATATTTTGAAGTACCAGACTAGTTATGGAGTATTTTAGTAAGATCGGATTTCATCAAATACTCAAAACAATTCTGATAAAATTCATTTTCAGTTTTTACCGTTTTGACTTAATGAATTTATTTTATATACAAACATCATCAAAACGATTTCAAACTTTTACAGTAACATTCAATGATCATTTAGGGCTTCTCACATTAATTTCGTAATTTTCTGAAGTCAAATCAAAAGAGAACCCGCAAACCCGCTTTCTAAACGTTTTGGCCAAAAACTAGTATTTCCGTAGCTCAAACCCCAAAACGGATCTCGTATTCGCGATCCTCGCGACGATACGAACCCGTGGGTATGTTTTCATAATTTTTCGGACACGTTTACTGGTAGGGGCAAAATCATAATTTTTTATTTTTGACTATATCTACTAATTACATTTTAACCTTTTTACCTAATTACTAATTACTATTAACTCACATGCTTAACACGTTTAGACAATTTCCTAACTTAGTCTAACTTCATTTAATAATTAGTCTAAAGTTAAACCTAACATCATTAAATATTTTTGACTAACTAAAGTTTTCATTTAATGCTAATTATGGGTTCATGAACCCAATTCCCCTATAATAACCCCCCACCCCTAATCTCTCTTCCCTCAGCCCAAACCCGTATCACGCTCTCTCTCCTTCATACGCACACAGACCCTCCCACATTCTCGTTCGTCTTCCCCGATCGAAGGCACACAGCCCTCTCTCTCTCTCTCTCAACCTCTCTCGTTCTCACTCGAACCCACCCTCAGCCCCGTCGCTTCCCCCGTAGCACCGCCTTCTGCCTGAGATCCCCCGAGCGTCCATCGAAGCCATCACACCGCCGCCCAAGCTCTCCATCGACGCCCTGAGTTGCTGCTCCCTCCGCTCGAACGCCGACTTCCCCCAGCTCACCCCGACGTACGGCAGCTCTGACCCATGCCTCCGCTGCTTCCTCGTGACGCCGCCGACGCCGTCGCTAGGCCTGTCGCCTGCCGTCGAAGTCGATCGCCTGACCCGCGCTTAACGTCGACACCGCCATCGTCAAGCTCCGGCGAAGCTCCTCGTGTCAAACCCATCTGCTCCGCCTTCCTCCGCCTCGTCCCTCGCTGATGGCCTCCCGAAGCTCACCGCACGATGTGCCCGTCGCCCGCACCTCCTCTCCGAGCCCCCCAACGCCCGCAGCAGCCCCGTCGCTTCGAAGTGCCAGCCTCCGCCACCGGTTACCGCCGTCATCTGCTCCCCAGCGTCGCCCCCCATGCCGTTGCTCCGCCGCCACATCCAGCCCCCGAGAGCACCACCCCCACCGTGACTGCAGCGCCGCTCCCCGACGTCGAACACTGCTGCCCTCGCGTGTGTCGAAGGTACCAATTCTCGTGTGTAGGATCCTGTCAAAACAGCGTTAGGATCGATAAATGAAGTTGAGACTTACGCTTGCGTATGCGGCACGGTAGTCTCGGAACTTCGCCTTCGGATTCGCCACGACGGATCGAGTCTTCTCACGAACAGAGTAAGGCTACTAAATCCACAATCTAAATCTCTGCTTTTAGATTAAGAACTTGGATAAAGAGAGAGGAAGGATTTCGGCAGAGCTTCGCTAGAATGAAATGCAAGGCAAGAATGCCATGCAAAAGTGTAAGGAAATGGATAAGCCTTGGGTCTTATTTATAGCCCCCAAGGTAGTTATTTTAGGAGTAATTGTTCCTTTGGAACAATTTAACTAAGGTGTACCATCATACATGGCACATTATAAGCTTAAGTTGTACCATATGCATGGTACAACATAAGCTTAAGATATTCCCCCTTTATTAGCCATATGTCGCATGCACTTATGCACATATAATGCGACTTTCCCACTTATCTAGAGATCCTCTCCGCAAGGGAACAGATTCCCTTTGCACACGACTTCGTGTACGCGACATTCGAGGTCTGTATTCCCTCGTACATCCCCTACAAGGGTGTACAAACGTCATCCATATCCAACATCTCCCACTCACACTTGAGGGGATTGTAAGAGAACGTCTTTCTCTTAGTTCTTTCATCTATCATACCGAGAAATAGACCGTGCGACCGTCATGCGCGTAGAGTCTGTTGTTGTGCACTTGTTAGAGATACACAACGACCTCGAAGGTGCAAAGTTGAGTAGTTCAACGCATGCTTTACCCTAGATTATTTCTTCACATTTCTTATACTTTATATTCAACAATTGAATCCCATCTGGATCACAATTGGCTGGCCAGCTTTGAATCATTAAAGTCCAAATGCGAATATGAAATCAATCTTCCTCTTCTTGCGAACCTTCTGATCTTGACTTGATTCGCTTTTCTAACGTGTCCCGCCGAGCCGAATTATCATAGCCCATTAGCAACACGCTAAGATAGCGATCATCTCGTCAAATCTAAAGGAACCAATTGGAGTCCTTGAGGGTAAGCGTTAAGACCCATATGGCCTTTGAGTCTCACATAATAGCAAACACTATTGCTACTAACTCAGTGGTCGAAATGCATACGTGGTATGAACACGTATTACAACATCACTCCTTTCCCATGGAGAGTATGTCTTAATGATGTTGTACGGATGAAAGATCAGACACCACAGTGTCTATCTTTTGAGTCCCCTTACTACCCATGAAATATTCCCGGACTCTCATCCTGCATAAGACATATAGGATTTAAAAAATCCTATGAGATCTCTTTTAAATATCCTTGTGATACAGATCTCAGATCCTTTTGTAATCATCCATATGATGCAGATCTTTCATGCGACCATTTTGTTTAAGTCATGACTCTAAATCATCCGTCTGATGATTTTTGACTTTAAACAGGTCTCATCTCTATTCTATCCGTCTGATAGAATAAGGCGGTTGCTCATGTGAGAGAGCCAACCTCAATCTGTCCGACATACTAGAATTCAGCTGAGATTTCAAAAATTTACACAAACATTTCTCAAGAGATTCATATGCAATGTTTGAAAAAGAACTTATTCTTTTATTAAATTTGATCTTTCTCAGACATGGGAATATATATTGGTACAACTCAGCTCTTACACAATCCTTGGGATGATAAGTGTTTATAAAACACATTTCTGGGGATCGCTTTCGTAAGCGGATCCTCTATCATCTCATGCGTAGATATGTATCTTATGTCTACCTTCTTGGTTTTATCATAGTCTTTTGCAAATTCGTATCAGATATCAATGTGTTTGATCTTACAAGACACATTATCCTCTTAACCTCTTTCCAGTGTACTTGCCCTGGATTGGATTGGTAACAGCTTACCATTTCCAACGGCAAAAACAAATGTCTGGTCTCGTACACACCATAGCGTACATAAGACTATCAACTGCACTGGAATATGGAACTTTTTCCATAATTTCCTTATCCTTTTGGTTCTTTGGACACGATTCCAGATATAAATTATCGCATATGCTTATATGAATATCAATGGACTTGCAATCCTGCATATTAAATCGTTCTAGAACCTTCTTTATATAAGTCTCCTGTGAAAGAGAAAGAAGTTTCTTCTAACGATTCCTTGAAGTCTTAACTCCAAGGATATATGCGGCTTTTCCTATGCCTTTCATCTCAAATACCGATAAAAGCCAAGCCTTGATACTCATCACAAAGCCCTTGTCATTTCTGGCTATTAAAATGTCATCTACATATAGAGACATGATAATATACTTGCTTTTAATCCTCTTGATATATACTCAGTTATCTTCATCAAGCATGGTAAAACCATTTGATAACTTTATGAAATCGTATATACCATTGCCTCGAGGATTGTTTAAGATCATATATGGACTTATGAAGTTTACAAACCTTATGTTCGTTTTCTTCTTTTACAAACCCTGTTGGTTGTTCCATATAGATCTCCTCGTCCAATTCTCTATTGAGAAAGGCAGTCTTTACATCCATTTGATGTAATTCGAGGTCTAAGCAAGCTACTATTGCCAGAATCAGGCGAATTGAGGTAAAACGAACAACAGGTGAGAAGGTCTCTTCGTAGTCTATCCCTTCCTGTTGCGTAAAACCTTTCGCGACAAGGCGAGCTTTATATTTGGCAATAGAGCCATCAGCCTTATGCTTGATCTTGAGAACCCATTTGTTTCCAATAGCTCTACGTCCTCTGGGTAAGTCAACTAAGTCCCAGACTTGGTTAACTTTCATGGATTCTAACTCCTCTTGCATCGCTTCCATCCATTTGTCTTTAGCAGGGCAAGATACGGCCTGTTTGAAAGTAGCAGGCTCGTCATCTTCTTGTAGTAAAGTCATAAAGGTTTGCGGAAATTCATCCTCAAATCTTAGAGGAGCCAACCTTGTACGACTACTACGTCGTATTTGAGATTCTTCAAGTCCTTATTGACTCGAATTTAGATCAATTCTAATATCACTCCCACTTGGAATGTCGTTAGAATTGCTCCCACTTGGATCATTATTCCCGTATGGAATAGGATAATCGTCATTCGTATAATCCATTGGTGAAGGTTGAAACGTATTTTCGTTTTCACCAAGAATTCTCCCACTCGAATGAGGTAATCCTTCTTGATCATAAATCTCAAATAGAGATAAGTCCTGACTTATCTCGTCCTGTCTTGGAAACTCATTTTCCAAGAAAGTGACATCCCTCGACTCAAACTCAATTAGCCCATCATTGTCTTCCTGACTAACAAAAACATAACCTTTGGAGTTTTCTGCGTATCGTATAAAGATACATTTCCTTCCCCTTGGCCCAAGTTTGCCATACTTATGGGAGGAAATATGTGCGTAGGATGCACAACCCCAAGGTTTCAAAATGTTTAAGTCAGGAGACCTTTGGTTCCACAACTCATAAGGAGTGGAGCTAACTGATTTCGAGGGTACGCTGTTTAAAATGAAGGCGGCCGTCAATAATGTATCACCACAAAAGGTGATTGGTAAGTCAGCTTGCGCCATCATTGAACGGACCATTTCCATTAAAGTCCTATTTCTCCTTTCTGCAACACCGTTTTGTTGAGGAGTATAAGGCATAGTTACCTGATGTACTATGCCTTTTTCATCACAAAGTTCTTTAAAACTTGTTGATTGATATTCACCGCCCCTATAGGTTCGCACGACCTTAATCTTGCGATCTAATTGATTCTCCACTAAACTCATATAGTTTTTAAAGCAGGTTTAATGCTTTCACTTTTGTGGGATATTAAATAGATATGATCGAATCGGGTGAAATCATCAATAAAAGTGATGAAATAGGACTTCCTGCGTCTTGTCTTGACATTCATCGGACCACATATGTCCGAATGGATAAGCTGTAATGGAACATCGGCCCTTGTGCCGGTTCCAAACGGCTTGCGACAAGATTTCCTCACAAGGCAATGTTCGCAGGTCGACATTTCAACCTTTGAAACATTGGATAGAAGGCCACGTTTGGCAAGTCTATCCATACGCGTTGGTCCAATATGACCAAGCCTTGCGTGCCAACAAATTATATTAGACTCATTAGTCAAAGAATTTGTCACAATGAAATTTTCATTACATGAGGAATCATACATTGTACTTATTACAATAAATCCTTTGAAAAACATACCCTGTGCCAATTAAGGAATTATTACAAAATAAAGTCCATATTATAATCATGAAGGAACCAACTATAACCAAGACCCATTAAATTGACCACAGTTTTAATATTCCTTTGAATATATGGAATGAAGAGAACATCATGAAGTGGGAGAGTGCGGTCGTTGTCCAAGACTAGCTTGCGAGTCCCAACGCCTTTCACTTCAACACGTGTGTTGTTTCCTACATTGATCCACTTCATTCCTTGGGGTATCCGGTGATACTCCACGAAGGACCGTCTGTCCTTTGCTATGTGGTCGGTGGCACCTCGTCACTTCCACTCGTACACGAACGAGCATAGTGACCGAGTTTGTTGCACTTGAAGCACTTGATCCTTTTCAAGTCTTTCTTCTTGTGCCATTTCTTGTGCCCACCCTTATGTTTGGGTTTCTTGGTAGACTCAGGTTGCTTATTACGTTCATTAGTAGACTTCGAACGATCTTTACGTTTCTTTCCCCCGTGTGAGGAACTAGCAACCATGTGCACTTCTGCACTTGGTTTGGCAGCCGCAAGCCGCTCTTCGTCTAACTCGAGGTGCTTGGAAACATCGCTGAAGGTCTTGATGCTCTCATTATGAGTGAGATTCATTTTTCATTTGGTCCCACCCATTTGGTAGGGAACGTATGACTGCTTGGATTTGTTGCTCATCTGTGAGCACATGACCTGCATCCTTTAACTCTGAGATTAGATTCGCCATATGTCGCAGATGTTTCCCCACGGAATGATCTGGACGTTTCTTATATGAATCAAATCTTATAGTCAAGGCTCGAAGTTTGGACACCGATGTGCCACCAAACTTCTCCTCAAGCTTGGACCATATGTCCATGGCTAAGTCATGCTCCCGGAAGATGCGCATTATGTCATCAACCATACTGCTTAATAACGTAATGCGCGCTATCTTATTCTTCCGAGACCAAGCATCAAAAGCTTCCTTGTCTCATCTGTGTTGGGTCGTAGTGCCCAACTCGGGTTCAATCATTACGTTCTTTAGAGTTTCGAGCACTTCTTGCTCCTCTAAAACGTATTGTATCTTGATGGACCAAAGTTTGTAATTATCGCCGTTGAGTTTTTCACCTTTGTTTAACTCAGCGACGATATTCTTTGAAGCGGAAGACATTTTACTTTTAAAATGCTGCAAAAGACACAAAACCGAAGGTTTGATCAAAACATTGCATAAAAATTCTTAAAATATAACTCCCACTTGAAAAGATAATAGAATATCCCATTTGGATAGTTCTAAAAATTCAAATCCCACTTGGAATTATATTATATTTGATAAGTTACTTTTGAAAAATATTGAAGATGTTGTTCTAGAATCGAAAAGGTCTCTACGATTCCAATCACCATCTAGAACAACCTTCAATATTCCCCCATCAGTTATCAAACAATAGTACTCTTATAGTACTAGCAGCGGAAAACGAGTTTGAAAACGTATTTTTCAGATATAATTCCCACTTGAAATGATAATAGAATATCCCATATGGATAGTTCTAAAATCAACTCCCACTTGGAATGATATTCATAATTTGATAAGTTACTTTCGAAAAATATTGAAGATGTTACTCTAGAATCGGAAAAGTCACCACGTTTCCAATCACCATCTAGAGCAACTTTCAATATTTCCCCATCACTTTATCAAATAATCGTACTCTTATAGTACTTCGCAGCAGAAAAGCGTTTTTGAAAACGTATTTTTCAAAACGTATGAAAACGTATTTTTCAAAAAATATATTTCAAAATAGTACCCTTATGATACTAGTGAAATATTCGGCAATCCCTGGCCATTGCCAGGTTTAAGCCGTTGTCGTGCCAAGGTCGGATCCCCCTTTTGGGAATTTTTCTGCAAACTATCGTCGCCGGCTCCCGTATGGATCCAGTCGCTTCCCCCCGTATAGGAGAATTTTGTCGCAGACGACTGTCGTTAGCCCCGTATGGGTTAGTCGGCACATTCGTGTTCGACCAAGGCCTTTTACAACCCCGTATGGGCTAGTCGGCATGTTCGTGATCGATCAAGACCTTTTACCGGATTGGTCGACCAAAACTTCCAAATTGGTCGACCAAAACTTCCAAATTGGTCGACCAACCAATGATCTGACACCACTACCGGCCAGTGCCGGCCAGGCCGGCTCTCGGCCAGGCCCTGGCCACTGCCAGGGCCGGCCGTGGCCCTGGCAGTGGCCAGGGCCGGCCATTGGCCAGGCCCTGGCCTCTGCCAGGGCCGGGGCCGGCCAGGCCCTGGCCAGAGGCCAGGGCGCTGCCCTGGCCTCTGCCAGGGTGGTCTGGCCCTGGCCGGGGGCCAGGGCCCCTGTGGTGGGCTCCGAAAGGTGCTTCTCTCAAGCGCAAGAGTCCGTTTAAGTAGTAAAATCTGGGAGTCCAGATGTCGAATCCTCGGGAGAATCTGTTGAAACCACAAGTCTAAATCAAATAGAGTAACTACGAATAAAATCTAAACACTTTAATAGTGATGGTGAAGGTGATATGAAAAGTGTGGTGATGGAATTGTTACGTGCGATCAATGCAAACAACGAACTCTAATTCGTGAAAAATAGATATAAAAAGCATGTACATGGCATGGGTTCATTAGGATCAGCGAATCGTAAGCTTTGGTTGATCGAGTATAACACAACGAAACCTCCTTTTGGGAGTTAACGCATCAATTCTAATAATATATCGCTAAAGTTATAAACGTATATATGAAGTATGAAGCTCTCTTTTGGAGAGATCAAATCTCACCCTTGTGGGGTGATCATCTACTTAGAACAATTCTTTTGGAATACGAAAAAGTAGATTTAAGAGCGACGATTAAAACTTTAGCAAATACAACGATTAAGCGCAATAACACAACCAAAGAATACGATTCACATCACCTAATTAATCCATACCATGCACATAAAATATTTAGCTACTCATGGTGCAGAAATACACAATTTTCAGATTCAAATTTATAAGTTTATTAGCAAAATACGGAAGTTTAGAGGCAAAATACAAGCTAAAACACCCAAATACAAGCTAAAGTTGAAGAGAATATCACCAAATCTCTCTGAAAAGTCTTCAAAACTCTCTGGAAATTAGAAACTAGGCTCTGGAATTTTACAGAATTTTTGCAGAAGAAAATACGGCTCCTAAGTGCTCCAATACGCCAATTATACGCCCAAAAACCCTAGAATACGCTTAAATAATAAGATTGCGGGTTTATTGGGCTTAACGGGTTCAAACCCGCACAGTAATCAAACCCGGATTAATCTGGACCGTAGATCTAAAGCGGATCAAATAACAGCCGCTCATCAAAAGCGGGATCTGATTATAGGCCGCCACGTGTGTGCCAATCTTCGTGCACAGCCCGCATCCGCATTTGTTCAGCTGCGCTCGATCTGGGTCGTCCGATTCGGCCGTCAATGGCTATGATCACGCCACGTAGCCCCGATTGAAGCTGCTCTCGTCCGCTCCGAATCCATCTCTCATTCGACTTGGCGCGATGCTCCGCCGTTGGATCGCTGATCAACGGTGACAAATGACGCACGTTGCCCGTTAATTATCACAGCTGCTTCGTTGCGCACGGTGAATCTGCACCGTTTATCCAAAGGCGGGATTAAATACCGTGTCGACGCGTGGCAGGACGAAACCCGCCCCACTGAATTTGCTCTGGATCTGGGCCATTAGATGTGGCGGAAACTTCTCCGATCGCCGACACGTGGCCTTCGAAATCACTGCTGCTTGCTTCGTTCGGAGTCGAAAGCAGCCGTTAGATCAGCATCGTCTGCTCAGAATTTAGCCACGTCGCCCTGTTGTGCAGCGCCGTTGGATTAGATCTCAACGGACGTGATATCGCCACGTGTCCCGTATTTTCTTTTTCGAGCGTATTTCCTCTGTATTTCTTCATTTTATTGGTATTCTGCATTCAAATATTCATAGTAATTAGCACAGATCTCAGAAAAATACAAATAAATAGTCGTTGGAATCGTGAGAACGAGACCTTGCTAGGAAAAATATAATAAGTGCAGAAATACTTCGTTAAATGCTGTTTTGTGCTCAAATAGTGTGTTTTCTCTAATAAATAAATGTGTAGAAAATACGTATGTAATAGAGACCAATGTAGAATCACATGAGCACAAAATAGGGCTAAACGGGGGGTTGAATACGCAATATTGAACCCAAATCACACCCCCCAACTAGCGTTTTGCTAGTCTCTAGCAAAAAGAGCGATTAAAAATACACCTAGATCACCTTATCAGATCTCAAATCATTCATCACCATACTACAACGACAAAAGAGATAACCAAACACTAATATCAATATTTCAAACTCATCAAGTAATGGTACTTGTGGGTTTTCAAAAATGAAAGTCAAGCATCTCAAATGGTTATAAAATAGACTCAAATTCACTATCAATCACTTCATAGCTCATAGTACACAAAATCAATGGCCCACACCGTTCAATCAAATATTTTAACTTGGAGCGTAGATGGTTCATGCAAAGCAAGCATCAAAAGTAGGATGGTATCAAGACATACACCCGTCAATCTCTATTCATAGGAACTCACACCACATCTTGCGTTTTCTTTAAGCTTTGGAAGTTTTCTTGCTTCGCTAATCATGCACACTTATTCTCTATGTTCTTTCACCCTTTTTTTTTCATAGTTCCGCGTAACGCGCATCAAGCAACATTCGCAGAAAAGTATATAACTTGGATCGCTCCATCAAATAATTGAGGTTCCGGTCAATGGCTCCCAAATCAGACGATAATAGGGCATTAGGCCAAGAAGGACCCCTCGGACTATACTACTCGAGCCAACCAAGTTATTTCTTTAATAGCACATTTATTCATTCTTTTCTTCCTCATTCATCTCATTTTTTCTTCTTTTGTGTGTGCATAAACAACTTGGCAAGATAACTTCCCCTTCTTTAATTTTTCACAAGAATGGGTATCCTAATCATTTCAAATGACGTGGTACGTTTTTCTACCCAAAATCACACCAAGCATGCAAATGGCAATGAATACGAGATAAAAAAAACAATGCTCCAGTTAATTTATGAATTATTGGTGCATGAACTTTGGTGTGTTCCAATGAGAGCATACCACTTGTTAATCCATAATTTCTAGATTCATTAAGTCATCAATTAATCTTGCCATTGAGATGTATAAAAAGAAATTCACCACAAGCACTCAAATTCATGTAAAATGAGATTGAAATGTTGAATAATAGTGGTGGGGGAAAATAAATCACGAGTGTACGGTGGTGAATAAATAACGAGAAATTTCATCACATGAGGGTCATTTCTAGGTAGAGATAGACTTTGGTGATATTTCTTAACTCAAAATTTTTTCAATGCAAAAAGGGAACTAAAAAAAATAAAATCCTAGAAGAAAAAGAAAAAGCAAAATGAAATCCAAAGAAAATAAAAAGAAAATAAAAATCCTAAAAGTTATTTCCCTCCCCCCAACTTAAAATAGACATTGTCCTCAATGTTAGGAAGAGGGAATCATGGAAAGAACACACCTGATTAGTTCCCACCCGAAGGTGGGTCTGTGAGATCCATGGTGCTCGCTTCCTTGGTCCAAGGCTCGTGAAAATGTTTCAATCTCTGGCCATTCACCTTGAACTCGCTTCCATCTTTCTCATTTAGTAAGAGCACAGTGCCATGTGGGAAAACTTCTTTGACGACGAAAGGTCCATACCACCTAGAGCGAAGCTTCCCAGGAAAGATGTGCAGCCTGGAATTGTATAGGAGTACTTTTTGGCCTGGGGTGAACTCCCTCCTCAAGATCATCATGTCGTGGACGGATTTCATCCTCTCTTTTGATATTTTAGCGTTGTCGTACGCATTTCTCCTCAACTCCTCCAGCTCCAACAATTGCAACCTGCGAGAAGAAAAAGAGACATCAGTATCAAAATTCATTTTCTTTATAGCCCAATAAGATCTATGCTCTATCTCAACAGGTAAGTGACACGACTTCCCAAATACTAGACGGTAAGGTGACATCCCCAAAATTGTTTTGTAGGCCGTCCTGTAGGCCCACAACGCTTCAGGTAAGCGCAAACTCCAATCTTTCCTTGATGGATTCACTGTTTTCTGTAGAATTCCTTTGATCTCTCTATTTGCCAACTCTGCTTGGCCATTGGTTTGGGGGTGATACGGAGTAGAAACTTTATGTGTGACCCCAAACCTCTTCATTAAAGTAGCGAACATGCGGTTGCAAAAATGAGACCCTCCATCACTGATCAAGGCCTTGGGCACTCCAAACCTAGAGAAAATGTTCTCTTTAAGGAACTTAAGCACAACGGAAGTGTCGTTCGACCTGCAAGGAATAGCTTCCACCCATTTAGAAACATAATCAATACAAACCAAAATATAGGCATATCCAAATGAAGGTGGGAAAGGTCACATGAAGTCTATGCCCCAACAATCAAATATTTCAATCTCTAGAATGGGGTTCAGAGGCATCATGTTACGTTTAGTAATACCCCCTAATTGTTGGCATGCAGCACAAGTCTTGCAATAATGAAATGTGTCTTTAAACATGGATGGCCAATAAAAGCCACATTGCGAGATTTTTGCCACAGTTTTGTTCGCTGAAAAGTGTCCACCACATACTCCATCATGGCAAAATTGTATCACACTGGTTATTTCATGATCAGGAATGCATCTCCTAACAATTTGGTCACTACAATATTTATATAAGTACGGATCATCAAAGAAGAAATATTTTACCTCGTACTTGAACCGTTTAAAGTCTTGAAGAGACCAAGTGTCAGGGGTCTTACCAGTTACCAGATAATTAACGATATCAGCATACCATGGAGAGGTGGAGACGCTAAAAAGATGCTCGTCGGGAAAGGAGTCCTTCAAAGGCACATCCGCTGAATCAAGGCCTACTGTCAAACGTGATAAATGGTCAGCTACTAGATTCTCCACGCCTTTCTTGTCCTTGATTGTGACATTGAACTCCTGCAACAATAAAATCCATCGTATCAATCGAGGCTTAGCATCTTTTTAGACAACAAATATTTTAAAGCAGAGTGATCAGTATATATCAAAATTGGTGATCCTAAAATATAGCTCCTGAATTTTTCCAACTCAAAGACTACTGCCAGCAACTCCTTCTCTGATGTTGTATAATTCCTTTGAGCGTCATTTAATGTCTTGCTGGCGTAGTAAATCACTACTGGAACTTTGTCTTTTCTTTGGCCCAGGACTGCACCAACTGCGTAATTGCTTGCATCACACATTATTTCAAATGGTAGGGACCAGTCTGGCACCTGCAAAATAGGAGCAGACGTCAGCAACTTCTTTAAAGTTTCAAAAGAAATTTGACACTCAGGTGTCCAAATAAAGTCCACATTTAAAGTAAGTAAGTTGCAAAGAGGGCGAGATATGGCGCTAAAATCTTTGATGAATCGCCTATAAAATCCTGCATGTCCCAAAAATGATCTGATGTCCTTCACACATTTAGGACTTGGTAGCTTCTCAATTACTGCTACCTTGGCTCTGTCTACCTGTATACCATCTTTAGAAACCAGGTGACCTAGGACAAGTCCCTCTGTGGTCATAAAATGACACTTCTCCCAATTCAATAGGAGGTTCTTTTCAATGCACCTGTCAAGAACAAGAGCCAAGTTAGCTAAACAATCATGAAAAGAGCTACCGTATACTGAAAAATCATCCATAAATACCTCAACGATTTTCTCAACATATCATCAAAAATACTGAGCATGCATCGCTGAAAAGTAGCTGGAGCATTACATAAACCAAACGGCATTCTTTTAAATGCAAAAGTACCAAAGGGACAGGTAAAAGTGGTCTTTTCCTGATCCTCAGGTGCAATCTCAATCTGGTAATAACCTGAATAACCGTCTAGAAAGCAATAATATTTATGTCCAGCTACCCTCTCTAAAATTTGGTCAAGAAATGGAAGAGGGAAATGATCTTTTCTAGTTCGGGAGTTCAACTTCCTATAGTCTATGCACATCCTCCAACCTGTGGTGGCTCTAACTGGGATAAGCTCATTATTCTCATTTTTAACCACGGTGAGGCCAGACTTTTTAGGAACAACCTGTGTAGGGCTAACCCACTTGCTGTCAGAAATAGGATAAATAATACCCGCATCCAATAATTTTAAAACCTCGCCTTTTACCACTTCTTTTAATGTTGGATTTAACCTACGTTGCATTTCTCTAGTGGGTTTGGCGTCATCCTCTAAATAAATGTGATGCATGCATGCAATAGGGCTTATACCTTTTATGTCAGCAATAGACCAACCAATAGCACCTCTATGTTTCCTCAGCACATCAAGTAAAGAGCTTTCCTGTTCTAGAGTAAGTTTAGAAGATATTACCACAAGGAAGCTGTTTTCATCGCCAAGAAAAGCGTACTTAAGGTAGTCAGGAAGTGGCTTCAACTCTGGATTTGGATCCTCCACCTCAGACGAAATTTGAATTGATGCATTAGGTGGCAAAGCCTCGAACCTAGGCTCCCATACCGCATTGAGCTCCTTCACGTTCTCCTGCACAAAAGATATG
The DNA here is from genome assembly GCA_030789695.1 of Scilla litardierei. Lineage (NCBI taxonomy): Eukaryota > Viridiplantae > Streptophyta > Magnoliopsida > Asparagales > Asparagaceae > Scilla > Scilla litardierei. Next base: position 21,866,072 of record CM061135.1, read on the forward strand.
TCATCAGAATCACCAATAAAAGTCTCAACAATAGAAGCATCATCACAAAATTCAGAACAAATATAATCATCCACCAACGAATCAATCATATGCACCCTCTCAATCTCATCATCCACATGTGGCAACTTGCAAGTATTAAAAATATTCAAGTCCAAAGTCATGTTGCCAAAAGTTAGTTTCAGTTGACCATCTCTACAATTTATTAAAGCATTGCATGTAGCTAGGAATGGTCTACCTAGGATGATAGGAGTGGCATTGGCAGTTTGGGGTCCCTGGATGTCTAGAACTATAAAGTCCGCAGGGTAGTAAAATTTGTCCACCTGAACGAGTACATCCTCAATGCATCCCTTAGGAACTTTAATAGATCTATCAGCTAGTTGTAATATAACAGATGTAGGCTTTAGCTGTCCTAACCCAAGCTGCACAAAAATAGGATATGGCAAAATATTGACACTAGATCCTAAATCCAATAAAGCATTTCCAATTTTCTTAGTGCCAATGGTGCAAGTGATGGTGGGTGATCCAGGGTCTCTAAATTTAGGTGGTGTATTTTGTTGCACAATAGAGCTAACCTGTTCAGTCAAGAATGCTTTCTTTTTCACATTTAACTTTCTTTTAACAGTGCACAAATCTTTCAGAAATTTAGCATAAGCATGTATTTGATTAATAGCATCAAGCAATGGAATATTGATCTGGCACTTCTGAAAAATTTCACGAATCTCAGTTTGATACTTATCTTTGCTTTTCTGAAGTAGCCGATGAGGGTAGGGTGCTGCAGGTACATATGCTGCGGGTTCCTTTTCTTTAATGACGCTTTTGCTCACACCCACATCCGTGCTCTCTTCCTGCACCTCCTCTTGTTCTTTAATTCCCTCTTCTTGGATCTGAATTTCCTCTTCCTGCTCAGCTTGTTTGCTCGGTGGATCAGGCTTCTGAATCTCTTTTCCACTCCTCAAAGTGGACACCGCTTGGCAAGGCTTCATATTATTTCCTGCAGAAGAAGATGAGCCCATATTAGGATTTGGAATTGACTGAGATGGAAGCTTACCTTTTTCTAATGTCGCTGTAAGCCTCGCCAAGCTCTCGCTCATCTGCTGATTCTGAGTCTGCTGAGCCTGAAATTGAGCCTGCTGCTGCTGCATCTGGGCTTGTTGCAATTGGATAAGCTGCTGAAGCGCATCGCCAAATGGTTGCATCTGCTGTTGTTGCACTGGCTCAGGGTCCCTCCTCTGGTTCCCACCTTGATAGTTGTTGTTGTTGTATTGAGGTTGTCGGAACGGAGGGGGAGCCTGCTGCTGCTGAGTCTGCTGATTGGGGCCCCAGTTCAAGTTTGGATTGTTGCGCCACCCCTTGTTGGAATTGAAGTTCTGGTAGTTCGAAGAAACTTGATTCACCCCAGTAGGATTTCCTAACATGCTCTTCAAGGCTGGAAGTGTGGGGCATGCACTGGTGTCATGGCCACTGACGTCGCAAAGTGCGCAAATCTGCTCTATCTCAACCGCCTTGGCCTCTTTCAAATTCATTGCATGAAGCTTGTTTGAGATCATGGCCTCCATCTTTGCCTCCAACGCATCATCTTGCTTTAAATTATAAACCACTCCTCGCGTAGGCTGGGATGGTGCAGAATGGCCTCCTCTCTCGTAGTCTGAAGTGGTGTCCCATGTCTGCGCATTTTCTGCTATCTCCTCCAGGTACGTCCAAGCTTCGTCTGGCTCTTTATCAAAGAATCCTCCATTGCACATCATCTCTACAAATTGTTTCATTTGCGGCTGCAGTCCATCGTAGAAGAAGCCAATAATCCTGCTTTTGTCGAAGCCATTGTGCGGACATGCGAGCAGCAACTCATTGAACCTTTCAAATGCCTGGTAGAATGTTTCCTCGCTTTTCTGGGCAAAGTTCATAATCTGCCGCTTCAGTCCCTGTGTCCTGTGAATAGGAAAAAATCTTCTTTAGGAATTCAGCCTGCAAATCAATCCATGTAGTAATAGAGCGCGATGGCAATGCATTCAACCAATTTTTAGCTTTGTCTTTTAATGAGAATGGGAACAGTTTAAGATATATCGTATCCTCGCTAGTTTTCCCATCAAAGCATGTCAAGCAAACCTCCTCAAATCCTTTAATATGAAGATATGGATTTTCCTTGTCTAACCCATGAAAGGTGGGTAAGAGTTGGATCACCCCAGGTTTAAAATTGAAAGAATTTGCATCTGCAGGTAAAACAAAGCATGAAGCAGTGCTAGTCCTAGTGGGTCGAAGTAAATCTTTTAAAGTCCTAGGCACTCCAGGTTGCACATTATTCTCGTTATTGTTGCTAAAATTTTCATCCATATTATTATTAGCCATATCAAAACGTCGAGTCAACCTATGTGTCCTAGGAGTCCTATGCCGCATACACTAGCACAAATATCTCTTTTTTTTAATGAAAGCAAACAAAAGTTTATATACAATAAAGTGGAAGGATCTCACCGAAGGTACTCTGAATGAATTAAACCGTAGTAACAAACCGTTCTCCCCGGCAACGGCGCCAAAAACTTGGTGGGCTCCGAAAGGTGCTTCTCTCAAGCGCAAGAGTCCGTTCAAGTAGTAAAATCTGGGAGTCCAGATGTCGAATCCTCGGGAGAATCTGTTGAAACCACAAGTCTAAATCAAATAGAGTAACTACGAATAAAATCTAAACACTTTAATAGTGATGGTGAAGGTGATATGAAAAGTGTGGTGATGGAATTGTTACGTGCGATCAATGCAAACAACGAACTCTAATTCGTGAAAAATAGATATAAAAAGCATGTACATGGCATGGGTTCATTAGGATCAGCGAATCGTAAGCTTTGGTTGATCGAGTATAACACAACGAAACCTCCTTTTGGGAGTTAACGCATCAATTCTAATAATATATCGCTAAAGTTATAAACGTATATATGAAGTATGAAGCTCTCTTTTGGAGAGATCAAATCTCACACTTGTGGGGTGATCATCTACTTAGAACAATTCTTTTGGAATACGAAAAAGTAGATTTAAGAGCGACGATTAAAACTTTAGCAAATACAACGATTAAGCGCAATAACACAACCAAAGAATACGATTCACACCACCTAATTAATCCATACCATGCACATAAAATATTTAGCTACTCATGGTGCAGAAATACACAATTTTCAGATTCAAATTCATAAGTTTATTAGCAAAATACGGAAGTTTAGAGGCAAAATACAAGCTAAAACACCCAAATACAAGCTAAAGTTGAAGAGAATATCACCAAATCTCTCTGAAAAGTCTTCAAAACTCTCTGGAAATTAGAAACTAGGCTCTGGAATTTTACAGAATTTTTGCAGAAGAAAATACGGCTCCTAAGTGCTCCAATACGCCAATTATACGCCCAAAAACCCTAGAATACGCTTAAATAATAAGATTGCGGGTTTATTGGGCTTAACGGGTTCAAACCCGCACAGTAATCAAACCCGGATTAATCTGGACCGTAGATCTAAAGCGGATCAAATAACAGCCGCTCATCAAAAGCGGGATCTGATTATAGGCCGCCACGTGTGTGCCAATCTTCGTGCACAGCCCGCATCCGCATTTGTTCAGCTGCGCTCGATCTGGGTCGTTCGATTCGGCCGTCAATGGCTATGATCACGCCACGTAGCCCCGATTGAAGCTGCTCTCGTCCGCTCCGAATCCATCTCTCATTCGACTTGGCGCGATGCTCCGCCGTTGGATCGCTGATCAACGGTGACAAATGACGCACGTTGCCCGTTAATTATCACAGCTGCTTCGTTGCGCACGGTGAATCTGCACCGTTTATCCAAAGGCGGGATTAAATACCGTGTCGACGCGTGGCAGGACGAAACCCGCCCCGCTGAATTTGCTCTGGATCTGGGCCGTTAGATGTGGCGGAAACTTCTCCGATCGCCGACACGTGGCCTTCGAAATCACTGCTGCTTGCTTCGTTCGGAGTCGAAAACAGCCGTTAGATCAGCATCGTCTGCTCAGAATTTAGCCACGTCGCCCTGTTGTGCAGCGCCGTTGGATTAGATCTCAACGGACGTGATATCGCCACGTGTCCCGTATTTTCTTTTTCGAGCGTATTTCCTCTGTATTTCTTCATTTTATTGGTATTCTGCATTCAAATATTCATAGTAATTAGCACAGATCTCAGAAAAATACAAATAAATAGTCGTTGGAATCGTGAGAACGAGACCTTGCTAGGAAAAATATAATAAGTGCAGAAATACTTCGTTAAATGCTGTTTTGTGCTCAAATAGTGTGTTTTCTCTAATAAATAAATGTATAGAAAATACGTATGTAATAGAGACCAATGTAGAATCACATGAGCACAAAATAGGGCTAAATGGGGGGTTGAATACACAATATTGAACCCAAATCACCCTGCCCTGGCCTCGGGGTGGTCGCGGGGTGGCCTGACCGCATGCACTCCTCCCCCTTGATGGGGTGGTCGCGGTGGTTTTCGTCGTTATTGGCCGTAGCCAACCCCCTCCGCATGTGGAGGGGAATGCATTGCCTCCATTGCCCATATGGCCATAGATTTCATGCACCAAAAGTCATCTTCCCCGATGGGAATAACCACCATCATCTTCCTCGATGAAGCACCTGTTCGTCGATGAAGCACACGTTCATCGAGAAAGTAGTTATTCTCTAATGGCCGTGTGCCAAAAATGAAAAATAACACACTTTTAAAGTTCGTAAACTACGTGCTCCACATGAAGAGAGTTCACATTCCTTATGAATGGAGACTCAGCATCCATGAAGAGAGCGAGCTTGACGATATGAACGGTCGGTTCTTCCCGTCACGGAGAGTTCCTACCATATCCGTAATGATAGGGGACCCTAACGTGAAAAGAACAACCGCTGCGTTCTCTCCGTCACGAAGTGTTCCTACCATATCCATAATGGTAGGATACCCATTCGTGAAAAAGAAAACGACTCGTTCATAGTTTCGATGGGGCGACGGTCTGACCGGAGCGAATCCGTATGGCTCTGATACCAATGTAGAATCCTGTCAAAACAGCATTAGGATCGAGAAATGAAGTTGAGACTTACGCTTGCGTATGCGGCACGGTAGTCTCAGAACTTCGCCTTCGGATTCGCCACGACGGATCGAGTCTTCTCACGAACGGAGTAAGGCTACTAAATCCACAATCTAAATCTCTGCTTTTAGATTAAGAACTTGGATAAAGAGAGAGGAAGGATTTCGGCAGAGCTTCGCTAGAATGAAATGCAAGGCAAGAATGCCATGCAAAAGTGTAAGGAAATGGCTAAGCCTTGGGTCTTATTTATAGCCCCCAAGGTAGTTATTTTAGGAGTAATTGTTCCTTTGGAACAATTTAACTAAGGTGTACCATCATACATGGCACATTATAAGCTTAAGTTGTACCATATGCATGGTACAACATAAGCTTAAGATATTCCCCCTTTATTAGCCATATGTCGCATGCACTTATGCACATATAATGCGACTTTCCCACTTATCTAGAGATCCTCTCCGCAAGGGAACAGATTCCCTTTGCACACGACTTCGTGTACGCGACGTTCGAGGTCTGTATTCCCTCGTACATCCCCTACAAGGGTGTACAAACGTCATCCATATCCAACATCGTGCACCAGCATCTTTATAAGCTCTAACTCCAACCTCGTCTTGCCACGACGATCTCAAAAAGAGTAAGTCACTCTAATTCTAACTTTGGAAATCTGGATAGTGTACTCGTATGAACTTAGGACCATATATATATTCTTAGAACAGCTATTGACTTGAACCAATGATTAGAGACCTAATTAACTATAGAACTAATCAATAGTGGAATGACCAAAGGATTAAATTGAGATAGTACACTTTCATGAAATTTGATATCATAGTTATTGGACTTCAAAACATTGCTCGGACTAAATTAAGATTGTGCACTTTTATGGAATCAAATATCATAGTTATTGGATTTCAAAGCATTGCTGAGGACTGAATTAAGATAGTGCACTTTTATGGAATTCGATATCATAGTTGTTGGACTTCAAAGCATTGCTCAGGACTGATATTCTCTGTTAAGGCTTCTGCCTTGACTTTTCAGCAAGTAAATACCACATTTATATGTATTTATTGTACTCATTGATGGATGTATTGTTGTACACATTGTTGGATGTACGAAATGATGGGCCTACGAGGCCATACTGATACGGATATGGATACAGATACGGATACGGATACGGTTATAAATGTGAAATGTGATACAACACGGGTTATGGGGTAGTCTTGAGCTACGAAGTGTGCGGGAGTGACTGGGTCCACCCGTATTTGGTAAGCTGTACCATCACCCTAAAGGGGATGGTAGGTAGATATTCCGTGAGTTGCTCCGTGGGATGGGTGCACTTCTGGTTGCATATCGTACACTCGAGCTAAGACTGTTGCACTAGCTGATTGATACAGGGCCCATAAGGCCATATTGATACGAACACCGATATGAACATTGGATTATGATAATACACGGGATACGGGGTAGTCCTGAGCTACGAAGTGTGCGGGAGTGACTGGGTCCACCCTTATTAGTTAAGCTGTACCATCACCCTGCAGGAATGGTAGGTAGATATTCCACGAGTTGCTCCGTGGAATGGGTGCACTTCTGGTTGCATATCGTACACTCGAGCCAAGGCTGATGCACTAGTTTGATTGATGTATTGTACTCATGGTTGTTTGTATTGTCAGAACACACTAATGGGCCTTCGGGCATTTACGGAGCACATTTACGGAAAACACTATTGGGCCCTCGGGCATTTACGGAGCACATTTACGGAGGACACTATTGGGCCCTTGCGGCATTTAAGACTGATGCACTAGTTTGTTTGTTTACTATGCCACTATTGCTGAATTGATACCATTATTCTACGGACTAAGTCGAGACTACTCGAACGTGATAGAACAGTTTAATAATAAGCGGTCTTAAATTACAACTGAATCAGTGTCTAGAAAGGAACGGGAAGGGGGTTGGTCAACCAATGGACTTATTCCTGCGGTCTTTGAAGTGACCTGTGCCTTCAAGCCCTGACTGACTGGCTGATTTGGAAGTTAAGTTAGACTTCTTATTATTCGGCCCGCCTACACTATTAGATAGCCAAACGACGCTTATCTTTTCTTAAGTATTACTAGGTCTATCTATTGTCATCCCATTACCGATTGGTCAAAACATTATTAACCTGATTGTCTTACTATTGACATCCCATTGGTCAAAATATTGTTACTACCACATGCCACGCCACAGTCGTTACTTTTGCACTTACTTTACGCATCACTTCTGAATAGTTACCAGTATTCACTCTTACATACCTGTCAGCTCATACTTTACTTTTGTACCTATCTGACCATCTTTTGTTTACTATAGTCTGTTCTATACTTTTGCACTACTTTGTTTCTATTGCTAGAATTGTTGTGACTTACCTACGGTTTCATCTATGTGGCACCGCAGACGACGTACATATGGAGGCAGATGCTCTAGAGTTAATAGCGCCAGAATTTGACCATGAGTCTGCAGCTTTCAGAGTTGTTTCCAGTTATATTTACCTTCCTTCATGTACGATTGTTGGACCATTTTTGTACAATATGGATGTAATAATTGGACACTATTTGGGTATTTTTGTACATCTCTGCATCGTGGCTATTTTGTTTTCACTGGTTAACTGCAGGACCTGCGTAAATACCAAAAAGTAACGGGCCCGGAAATCGGGTCGTTACACCGGATACATGTTTACCTATGGCGGCACTGCCATATCCTGGAGATCTGTAAAGCAGACCGTGAAAACCGTCTCATCAACTCACTCAGAACTTCTAGCGATCCATGAAGCAAGCAAAGAGAGTTTGTGGCTACGCTCTGTGATCCAGCACACCGGCCTGATGACCGGCGTCCTTGCGCCTACTCCACTCCATGAATACAATGCAGCATGTATAGCCCAGCTACAGAACGGCTACATCAAAGGCGACAAGACGAAGTATATCTCCCCCAAGTTCTCCTGGACGCACGACCTTCAGAAGCAAAAGCAGATTGAGGTACAGAAGATCCAATCATGTAATAACTTGGCGGATTTGCTTACCAAATCCATGCCTACTAGTATATTTGAGAAACTTGTATATGGGATTGGGATGAGGAGAGTGAGAAAATGTAAACTGGGTCAGGATGAGAGGACTATGAACATATAGATACATTGGAGACTGATGTATATATTCATAGGAAATCTGCAAGCTTGAAGCTTGGTCAGATGAGGGGGAGTCAACTGCAGAGTTGTACTCTTGGCTATTGGTTTTTTCCCATAGGGTTTTCCGTAGTCAAAGTTTTGACGAGGCAACCTCATTGACTCTGGATCCTGAAGTATCCACCCATAGACACATCCCTAAAACAGGGAAAGTTATGGATTAACTGTTCTTTATTTAACAAGGCAGTTATCCTAACTCGGATCCTGAAGAATCCACCTCTTATTCATTGTTCGTTGGATAAGGGGAAGTGTTATAAATAGGCCCATGAGGCCCATTGGGTATCCGACCCATCATTGAAAGCTATAAATATGAGGGTATGGAGCTCTTAACCCCTTACACCTATTACTCTATTTTTCCCTTCACAACGGTAAGAAGGATTTTGAAAAACAACTAGTAATATCCAAATAAAATGATCTTAAAACAAGATAGAAAAAATAAGCACCAGAATAAGATCAGAAATTAAAAACTGTCGGCTATGAAAACTTGAGAGCCATGAAAATTAGAGAATTTGAATGCTTGAGAGAATTTTGAATTTTGCTCAAGAATAATTGGTATTGAAAAGGGTCTCAATGGCTCTCTATTTATAGGGCTAAAAATTAATTCAAAACGTTTCAAAAATGTTTGACTTTTGCCCCCAAAATGGCTAGAAAACAGATTCAATGAATCTGGCCGTCGACATCTGGTACTCGACTCCCAACTTTGTTAGTCGACTCCCAGAGCAATTTCTGAGAAAATCTGCTACAACTGGTAGTCGACTTCCAAGTTTGATAATCGACTCCCAGAGCAGTTTTCTGAGAAAATTTGCTATTAAAAGGCAGACAACGCATGGGTGTTTGGAGGTTGACTCCTCCTTGAAAAATGATTTTATCAAGAAGTTTTGCTCTCATATCATTGAAAATAAGTTTATATAATAGTATCCTTAATTTAAAACTATTTTCAAAATCTTTTTGTGTGTGCACATATTCTTTCTTGGCTTTGACATAATCCTAAGAAAAATGAAAACCAACTCACACACTAGTCACTATGAAGAACTTGAAGCCATGGTTGAACTTGAGCTAGTTGCATAGGCTTCACTTGAGTTTGAGCTCCTCTTTAACTTGAGCTTGAGCATAGTCTTTGAGCTTCATCTTCGAGCTCCAGGCTTCAGCTTCAGGATATAGATGTGGAATGTGAGCTCGATCCATCTTCATCTTCTATTTGTGTAGTTACAATCCTTCTTGTTGACTTCATTTGAACTTGACTTAATTTGTTCCTAGCCTTCTTTGATTTGTTTGCTCCATCGCATTTGAGCTCCCTTAATTTGAGCTCCCTTCATTCATGACTCTTATTTGTGCAATGCATTTTTGCTTCATAAACTATAAAAAAATACATTTCCTGTACGCAAACTCAATGAAAATATTAGTAGCATAATATGGTGTTCATCATCAAAATAACGACGGGTGGAAACTTAATATCCAACATTCTCCCCCCTTTTGATGATGACAACATATTGCATAAAAACATAGAAACTATGTAATGTCGTGCATATATCTCTCCCCCTTTGGCATCATTTAAAAAAGGTAAAAACGAATAATAAACCAAGTGAAAAAAATTCTTACATAGGCTCCCCCTCAAAGTTTGCATCATTATAGTTGGGTCTCCCCCTTAATGTATGCATGGATTTAGAGGTTCATTTGGAGCTCCTCTACTAATCACTTATAATTTTGGTACCTGAAAAGCAAACATATAATTTTGGTACCCTTTCTTTGTGGGTCCATGGGTTAGTCATACATAATAATATAAAAAATCAACCAATAAGAAACCAAATCCAGTTGGGTTGAGATTTTCCCCATAAATAAATCTATAATCCCTATAAAAATGAACGTTGTTCCTAAAACTAGAAATGTAATTGTCTTTCATTTGGACGGTTTCAATTTTGTGAATCCAAACTTTGACATACCCTTTCAGTTTTAGCAACTCTAGCTTGATGATGAGAATTCCTAGCATTTTGATTGGTCATATTATAACCTAAGCCATGTTTGCTAGATTGGGGTCTTTGTGAACTAATCAAGTTATCTAATTTTTCTTTACCTTTGTTGAACCTAGCAACACTATTAACCAAGTCATCATGTTTTGCCTTAACGGCATCCATGTTCTTTTCTAAGTCTCCAAACCTATTTCTTAGGTCTTTGAGTTCTACATTGAGCAACATATTCTTTTCATTTAAATCCTTATTGTTGCTAATCAATTTTAGGTTCTTTTCCCTAATCTTTTCTAGCTCTTGATTAGAAGAATTAGAACCACAAGATTTCTGCATCTTTTTTAGAGTTAAAAGCTCTTTGAGTTGGACCTCATATAAAGCATAAATTTTATGAAATTCCTCCTCATAATCAAGTTTCTCATCATCACTACTATTGTTATCACTAGAACTAGAGTAGGAATTTACCTTGGGATCTCCTCGTGCCATGAAGCACATATATTACTTCTCATTCCTTTTGTGTGTTTCTCCTTCGCTTTCGGATGATGATGAGCTATCGAAATCATCTTCATCATCGCTTTTATCCCAAGCCGCAAAAGCTTTTCTATTTGGCCTTTTGCCTTTGTACGGCTTCATTCTCGTGTCTTTATTTTTCTTTATTGGACATTCTTTCTTCATGTGACCGGGCATATTACATTCATAGCAATAAGTTAGTTAGTAAAATTGAACTTTCGGTTTTGAGACTTACGTGCTTTGATGATTTTTTTGAATCCTTTGGAGATGAGTGCCATTTGTTTCTCCATTTTATTATTGACTTCATCATCAGACTCCTCCATATCCGATGTGGCTTTGAATGCAAGGTTCTTCTTCTTTTCAACATGCTCCTTGGTCTTTTTCTCTTGCAGTGGGAGTTTATATGCCATTAGACTGTCGATGAGCTCCTCCATGGTTAGCTTTGAAGTGTCTTTGCCTTATTCAATGGCCAAAGCTTTAGATTGCCATTTGTGAGTGAGGGATCTAAGGATCTTGCATATATGATCCTCTTGTGTGTACTTCTTTCCCAATCCCGCAAGTGTGTTGACGATCTCTGTATATCATGTGTACATCTCCGTTATGTTCTGGCCCTTCTCCATCATAAATTGTTCATACATGCCAACATAAAGAGAAGATTTCGATGATTTAACTTTTTGGTTACCTTCATGTGTTACCTCAAGGACTTTCCATATTTGGTGCGTAGAGGTAGCCATGGAGATTGTCACGCCCCATTCTTACAAATACCCTATAAGGCATTCTATACTATGGGAAAGGGAGGATGGATCTTGACAAGCCGCGGTGTAACACCAAGCGTAATTAGAAAACACCATAAGCAGCCATTGCGAATGCTGGGATCATACATCACATTATAAACGGAAAGAAGCAACACATACAGCCATCACAGAGAGTACATAGTCACAGATTTACATAACCAGAGAAAGTACTACACAACAATATCAAGTACAAAGTGTAACAACTCAGGTATACATGAGAAGTATCCAAAGCTCCCAACACATACCACAGCTACAAAAAGACAACACGCTCACTACACGACCCAACTCACACTACAAGACACATCCCAAAAGAGTAGTGTCCCCAAGGTGTCAGCTCACACATGGGTAATTTCCTGAGGGATATTCTGCTCTGGTGTCACCTGCTTAAGACCTGAAAAGTAAAATGAGCACGTCAAAATGTGCCCAGTAGGAAACTAACTAGGGTAGGAAAAATCATTTAGGGGTTATGAGTGTAAAGGCAATAGAAGTACAAACAACCAAGGTGAAAAGTACAACACACAAACGTCCAACAACAACACATATAAAGTTTATTAGTTAGCAGAGGTTAGTGACTCTTTGGAAGCCTGGGTATCACCTAAAGATAAGGGCCTGGACCTTGCCCCAAATTTGGGGCGAACATAGCACTCGACGCAGTGGACACGGGCACTGTACGCCGGGCCTCTCAGCTCCCTCGTTCCTGGCAGGAGTGAGGCTCTCCACATAATAACACAACCTCCGTATGTCCCCTCCACTCCCTGTAAAGGCGAGTGGGAATAAAGAACACATATCGCATATCTCTTTCCCCAACTTCTCAGTCTAGCCCCTTATAGTTAAGTTATACCCAAACTTTCCCCGTCCCCATACCAGAATGCTCACCCGCCTTAGAGCAGATCGAGACATCCCAGTTAACAGATTATGTGTCATAATATTCAATAATCATATGCAATTTCATAATGAAGTACATGGCACAACATTCTCATAGCTATTTCCCAAGTTTCTTCAACTTCACTTTCATTTGGGCGTTTAACAAGGTAGTCGCCATGTAATTGAGGAGTGTCTCACCAACAATTTTAGTAACAAATAGTATAACTAAGCTTCCTTAAAGATATCAACAACATTCATGCATATTGGGAAGGAAAACTCAACATCACCACAATATTCAACTACACCCAAACAGTCCAGCTTGCTGAAATGTGCAGAAACTGCTACTAAATCAGCACATTTAATCAATTTCTCTTATGAATTTGACAAACCTCACTGACTGAAACTTGAAGATACAGTAGTCCTGGGTTCATCCATAAAATTTCATGTAGAAATGTGGTCTAGGTAATTTATGGTGATTTATTTGGTGCAGCATGTCCAGACTGTTTTTCAGACAGAATTCTGGGTTTGTATTAAAAGCCAATTTTAGGCATGTTGCAGCCAAAAATTCGAAATATGAGCACTCTAATGAAATTATAGATAAACTTGTTAAATTTACATCAAGACCAAGAATAGCAAATTCTATAAAGTGTGCAGGTAATAAACCTCATTTTTCTAAACTGTGTCCAGTTTGACAGAATTTCAGACATGTTGCAAACATTGAATTTTTATTCCTACTTATTAAACTCAACATATGTCAAATTTTATATGAATCTGGGGTAGAACTTCGATATACAACTACATATTTTTTCAGAAGGTAATTCAAACTACAGATATCAGAATTAAGGTAGAAACACACATACAGAATTTCTATATTTTAGGGGAGGATGATTTGCTAGGATAAACAAGGAAAAATTGAATCTTTTTGGTCTATTGCACACATAACACATGAAATCAAGAACATGAACAATATAAATAACATCATGACATTCTCATAGCCCTAAATAAAAATCTCCAAACCTAGGTTATAATCCTACCTCAAGAAATCCTCTTCCTTTCTCTCTTTTCTTTCTCCTCCTTCCAATCTTCTTTCTCTTTGAAGGGCTAAGATTCTTGAATTTTTAAAAGTTAAATTAGGGTTTGTGAGGTTGGATGTTGAGGAAAGGGGAAGAGGGTGGTTCGGCTATGTCTAGGAGGAGGGAGAGAGATAGGAATGAAAAGAGAAAAAGAAATGAAAGTTAAGGAAGAGTATGGAAATTTCCTACAAAATATCTATAACTAGAGTCTTCTTAGGATAAGCATGCATAAGCTAAAAAGACTTTAATACCCTCCCAAAATTACCTCTCAAGTTTCAAGCATTTACAAGTTTGCCATTACTTTATGCACACACAACTTTAGTATGTACACACATCAGCTTTGGTCCAAATGACCGTTTTGCCCCTAATCCTTCTAAAAATTTACGAGTAGGCCACTAATCCCATCCCTTTTCACACTAGCCCCCTTCACACTAACCCACTCTTTCCAAAATTTACAAGTATGACATTACTTTACACACCCACCTTTTCTCTACACACACTTTCACCCCTATAGCCTAATGACCGAAATGCCCCCACACTTTTCACGGAATTACACGACTGCCCCTAGTCATACACACGCCACATCACCTCTCATCAACTCCTCACACTCCCTCTACTCATGTATAGGGAATTATCGCGTCAGTCGTCGTATAGGGCTAAACAGGCCATGACAATCGCAAATACACAGATTTTTATCCTGGTTCTACACAACCTGGGTACGTTCAGTTCTCGAATCTCTGTCGGGCATTAATCCACTATGTTCGGTAAATAGTACAAAGCACCTCACCTCCAATGAGGATTTTCCATTGCCTCACAACCCGATGACTTTTACAAACTCCTTGCCTACAACAAGGATTTCCAACACCACCACCTAGCCTTAGCTATGATTTCCAACACCCTTATCTCCAAGGGTCTCAAAATAAGATCAGATCCAATACACCACAATGAATTAGTGGAGATTGGTTTTTACACCCAATAATTCTATAGCCAAGAAAAATGTGCAATTGTGCTCTGTGTGGCTAAAGAATAAATCTTTCTTTGATCACACAAAGAATAATAGTTGATTTAATGTGATCAAGAAACTTTGTTGTTTTAAAATTCTTTTAAGAATATTCAAAAATGAAGTAAGAAGAATTTTGAAAAACAACTAGTAATAGCCAAATAAAATGATATTAAAACAAGATAGAAAAAATAAGCATAATCAGAAATTAAAAACTGTTGGTTATGAAAACTTGAGAGCAATGAAAATTAGAGAGCTTGAATGCTTGAGAGAATTTTGAATTTTGCTCAAGAATAATTGGTATTGAAAAAGGTCTCAATGGCTCTCTATTTGTAAGGCTAAAAATGAAATCAAAACAGTTCAAAAACGTTTGACTTTTGCCCAAAAAAACGGCTACAAAACAGATTCAATGAATCTGGCCGTCGCCAGCTGGTAGTCGACTCCCAACTTTGGTAGTCGACTCCCAAAGCAATTTCTGAGAAAATTTGCTACAGCTGGTAGTCGACTCCCAGAGAAGTTTTTTGAGAAAATCTGCTACTGAAAGGCAGTCAACTCATGGGTGTTTGGAGGTTGACTCCTTCTTGAAAAATGATTTTCTCAAGAAGCTTTGCTCTCATATCATTGAAAATAAGTTTATATAATAGTATCATTAATTTAAAAATATTTTCAAAATCTTTGTGTGTGTGTGCATATTCTTTCTTGGCTTTGACATAATCCTAAGAAAAATGAATACCAACTCACACACTAGTTACTATGAAGAGCTTGAAGCTATGGATGAGCTTGAGCTAGTTGCATATGCTCCACTTGAGTTTTAGCTCCACTTTAGCTTAAGCTCCACTTTAGATTGAGCTTGAGCACAGTCTTTGAGCTTCATCTTCGAGCTCCAGGCTTCATCTTTAGGATGTAGAGGTGGAATGTGAGCGCAATCCATCTTCATCTTCTGTGTGTGTAGTTACAATTCTTCTTGTTGACTTCATTTGAACTTGACTTGATTTGTTCCTAACCTTCTTTGATTTGTTTGCTCCATCACATTTGAGCTCCCTTAATTTGAGCTCTCTTCATTCATGACTCTTATTTGTGCAATGCATCTTTGCTTCATAAACTATAAAGAATACATTTTATTGTACACAAACTCAATGAAAATATTAGTAGCATAATATGTTGCTCATCATCAAAATAACCACGGGGTGGAGACTCAATATCCAACATATATAATGACAGACATAGGATCAAAGCTGCAGAAATGGATGGGAGAACTCAAATGCAATAACTTTTGAAGAGCTTGGATGATCAGCAGTACATTGAGTATCATACAATGGATGAAGAGAACTTGGTCATGAGGAGTTTGTTTTGGGCACATCCCAAGTCGGTTGATTTATTACGTGAATGTTTAGAAATTTTGATCATGGACTGTACGTGTAAGACCAATAGATACATGCTTGTAGGTGTTACATCCATTGACATGACACTCACAGCCGCATTCTGTTACATGGAGGCCGAATGGGAGGATTGCTCTATGTGGGCATTGGAGAAGTTGAGCTCTTTGCTAGATGAAAACACGATGCTGAGAGTTATTTTGACAGATAGAGAGCTTGCCCTTATGAATTCAAATTAGGAAGGTATTCCCCTCTGCCCAAAACCAATTATGTAAATGTCACATTTCTAAAAATATTTTGGCCAATTGTAAGAAACTTTTTGAAGTTAAAGAAAAATGGGATGCTTTCATATCAAGCTGGAATCCTTTGGTGTTGGCAAGTACGGAGGATGAGGATGGAGAAAAACTCAAAGCATTGGAGAAAAATTTCAGCCTTACCATAGGGCCATTAGCTATGTGAAGACGGCGTGGTTGGAAAAGTTCATTTCTATATGGACTGATAGTAATCTATATTTTGGCAATGTCACAACCAACAGAGCTGAGCGTGCACATGCTAAGCTGAAACGACACTTGGGTTCCTCGGCATGCAGTTTTGCTTCTCCATGGTCCACCCGTCATGCTTTACTAGAGTTGCAGCATGCGGAGATCAAGGCCTCTTTTGAGAGATCAAACCTCATGGTGCAACATAGAATGACGTGGTACTTATATATGGAGTTGATTAGTTTTACGGTCACTAATGCGATGAAGATAATTTTTAAGCAAGCATCACATACTGAGTCCATTGGGATAGAACAAACCGATGTGATTGTCTAGCTATGCACATTTATGGCTTACCATGTGCCCATGAGAAAGCTCAAGACAAAATGAAAAGTCGACACATTCCTTTAGATGACATACATCCATATTGGAAGAAGCTAGACATGGAGCTGAAGATGTAAGTGATCTCCGAAGAAGAAATGTTGATAAATGACGAGTTAGATCGCATCTACAAGCATTATACATAGCTTAATGTGAATAGGAAGATGGAGCATTTTATAAAATTGAAGGAGTTATCAAACCCTGAGACAAATTTACTCAATGAGCCGGAGGTGAATGTCAATGTTTGGGTTAGGAAAAAATTAGGAAAGAAGATATTTGATACATCTCCACTCAGGATCCATCTCAATTTGAGAGAGTCTTATCAGCTAGAGTTATTTGCTCTGCTCCCACTCCAATTAAAGGATATATGCCAAGAGGAAGAGGAAGAGGAAGCTTGGTAAGAGGCCCCCGAAGACAGAAAGAAATGGTGTATAGGTTCTTGGCAGATTCATAAAGTATATTAGAAAGTATACCATTTATTTAGCATTTTTCCGATAGAGTTGTACAATTAATTAGCCAAGTCAATGATGTTAAGACAGCTGTTAATTGTGGATGCATGACAGTAAATGCTTTACTTGGCATAGGGGTAATTAGAAGCAAGTCAGAACAGATTTGATTGGTGAGTTAAATACACATTATGTTTTGTAGATTAAAGTAATGGGAGAAGAAGATGCTCAATTTACTAAAGTGGCAATTGCATATATGGATGAAAACCCCCCAATCAAATTTTGGATGACTATGCCAGAAGTGGGACATCTCATAGCAAGTTTTTATAAATGTGTGCCACATTTGTTTCCAATTTACAGTGTCTGACATTTTTGCATATAAGAATAGCTTCAGAACCATTGCAGACACGTCGACATATATCTATTGACTTTGTGAATAATAATCACTTTGTTTAGGTTCACATTGTCCCCGAGTGTCTTGTCCCACCAGTAGCAAGAAATTGGAGTAGATACCATTATGCTGTGGCAAAATGGATGGGATGAAGCTTATGTAATAGTACAAGAAACTGTGGTCACAGTGGATACTGTAGATGTTGAGTGAATTGAATGTTCAATGTATGTATAATGAAACATTGAGATAATATGTTCAATATACTTCATATGTATATAGTTTAAGATTTTATTCAGTATGTATCAATGATTCATATTTCCACTGTGTAGTTTCAAATATAGTTCAATGTATCATATTTGGGAACTTTTTCAGATTTGTGTCTGTCAGTTTGTATCATATTGATTGCAGATATAGATCAATGTATAAATCAATGTATCATATTTCAATGTATCAGTTTTCAGATATAGGTCATTGTATCATATTGTTTGCAATATCAGATTGACAGTCTGTATCAGTTATAATATTGATGATCATATCTTAATATTAATGCGTTTCAGATTGTATTGCTGATCATGTCAGTTTCAGATTGTATTGTTGATAATCCCTGAATATTGTTTAGTGTCAGATTGTAATATGGTGAAGCTGATACAGACAGATCATTTCTAATTCTGTATAGATTGTATACAGACTGATACATTCTGATATAGCAAATATTCATCTACATAGACTGATAGCAGATATACCAAGCGGATACAAATGATACAGACTCAGAATTGAGTAAAAAATGAGATTGATAGCAGATATACAAGCTGATACAATTTTTCTCAACGTGCACAACAGGGAAAATATTTGTTTGTTGTGCGCGTTGAGAAAAAAATGAGACACTGCACAATTTTTCTCAACACGCACAACAGGGAAAAAGTTTACCTGTTGTGCACGTTGAGAAAAAAATTGCTCAGAGTCGCATTTTTTTGCATGTTGTATGCGTTGAGAAAGATTGTTATCCGTTTCAGTTTTTCTCATCGCGCACAACATGCTAAGTTTTTGCTTGTTGTGCGCATTGAGAAAAAATGTTCACTCTTCCCGTTATTTCTCAACAATGCGCACAACGAGCAAAAATTTAACCAGTTGTGCGCGTTGAGAAATAACTCAAAAAACAATGAACATGTTTTCGCAAAGCGCACAACATGGAAACATTTAGCTTGTTGTGCATCTTGAGTAAACAATGCTACACACACTTAATTTTTACACTGAGCACAACAAGCAAAATTTTTCTTCACCAGCTACATATTTTTTTCGCGATCTTCATAAAATTGTTACAGACTTTTATCACGATTCGGATCATCCTTTAGTTGATAAGTATATGTCTTAAATTTGTTTTATATTTGTCTTAAATCATTTCGGGATGTTTTGGTTTATGAATATTTGTGATATTTCTGGTTGTTCGATGAGAAAAACTTAAATAATGATATTTTATTAGTATGTGTCTAAGTAAATACACTAGTAGCATGTCGAGGAGAAAAACGGTAGGTTCGCAAAGAAGTTCCCATTTACGACGGCTCCATTAAAAGCAGCAATGTTGCAAGTTCAAGAGAGAAAAGTGATCGAATCCAGTATTTTGACGCATCTGCCCTCGCGTCTCTATTCTTCTCTAATTCTTCGCCCTTGCCCTCTTTTTTCAAATTCCCCCTTTCTCTCTCATCTCTATCTCTCCCTAGAGTTCGTGCTGCCTGCGGAGAGAAGACGAATAACAAACCTTGTTTCTCTCTCTAACTTTGTCCTTCCTCTCTCCTCTAAATCGAGTGCAGGCGTGGCTGGCCATGGATTTGGATCTGTGGATTTCGAAGGTGAAGGAAGGGCAGCATCTAATGGAGGACGAGCTCCAGCTCCTCTGTGAATACGTAATCTTCTATCCCCTCACATTTTCCACGACGTTTTTTTGTCGCATTCGTTTGCTAGCTTAGCGATGCAAGCAAATTAGGGCTAGGGTTTTTGTGAAACGGCGCGTCCTTCTGCGCTGGCTTTCTTTATTTGGCTGGAGTTGCTTGTTTAAGTGATATTTTCGTTCCATATTTTGATCTGGATCTGTAATTTGCGCAATAATTAGGGAAGGGAAACTGTCTGTGATTGATACCTACGCTTGCATGTTCGAGTACTGTGCTATAGGAAAATTACAGCGATGACATTTTCGAGTAGTGGAAAGAAGAAACGCGATCGCCTTTTTATGCCCCTGGGAAAACTTAATTTGAGCACTGATTTTATCAGTTTTTGTTCTTATGTCTGTAAGAAAAGTAATTTGAGGCAGATGCTGCATTTTTTCTATTATATATGTGAAATGTGAGGCAGATTAAATTGGAAATGGTATAGACCTGGCTATTTAGATGCATAGTTTAGAGTTTCTTGGAAGCTATTTGCTTGGTGAATAAATGAAGAAGCTTCTTACTTGATCCAAGTGTTGTTGCCATTAGCTAATATATGCCATGCTTAGGTCTTGTCAATAGTTAATTTGATGACATGTATGGATTACTCCCTTTAAAATTGTAAAAGAAATAAAAATTGAGCTTAAATATTATAGATAACGGCAAAAAAAGCAAAAGCCTTTAAATTTTTTTGAATAAAAAGCAATACTATGATCGAAAATTTTAATATTCCGTTTTCAAGATTTCATTAAAAAAAGAAAGGAGTGGGAGATAGTATGTGAGTTGGATGACTGCTTTGATTTGCTGCTCTTTCTTGCTGCTTCGATTTACATATATGAGTCAGCACATAGCTGCAAGTGACTGTTGCTTCTCCCGTTGCTGCAAATCGTTGTTGATGCTATTGCATCCACCTGATGCTGGCATGTGCTCTTCCGTCGCCCCGATCAAAAGAGAAAGGGAAAAGAATGTGATAGAGATGGCGGGGTTAAGTTTTAATTAGAAGTAGGTCAGGTCAAACCAATTTCAAATTGACTTTGACCAGTTTCTAGAATGATAGGGGATATGCTGAGGTTTTAATTAGAAGCCGGTCCTATCAGACCGAATTCTAATTAAAACCTAACCATATTTTCTTATTCTTTTCTCTTTCTCTCTCGATCGAGGAGTCATCAGCTGAGATTTAAAATGAGTTTATAATAGTAAATCTGTGTTTTTTAAAATTGATTTTCTTGTCGATCTTGATATAGATTTTGTTATAGATCTAAGAAAAATTATCACTGATTTATCAACATGCGCATGTAAAATGTTGATCTAGGGGGTTTCTAAGATTTTACCTCTAGATCATACCCGCCGACGGATGAAAATTCTAAAAACAATACTATGATCGAAAATTTTAAAATTCCGTTTTCAAGATTTCATTAAAAAAGAAAGGAGTGGGAGATAGTACACGAGTTGGATGACTGCTTTGATTTGTCGCTCTTTCCTGCTGCTTCGTTTTAGATAGATGAGTCATCACGTAGCCGCAAGTGACCTTTGCTTCTCCCATTGCTGCAAATCGTTGTTGATGCTATTGCATCCACCTGATGTTGGCATGTGCTCTTCTACCGCCTCGATCAAAAGAGAAAGGGAAAAGAATGTGAGAGAGATGGCAGAGTTAAGTTTTAATTAGAAGTAGGTTAGGTCAAACCCATTTCTAATTGACTTTGACCAGTTTCTAGAATGATAGAGGATATGCCGGGGTTTTAATTAGAAGCCGGTCCTATCGGACCGGCTTCTAATTAAAATCTAACCATATTCTCTTATTCTTTTCTCTCTCTCTCGATCGAGGAGTCATCAGCTGAGGGGTGATGACAGCAGAGACGACAGAGGCAAAGAGGGTAAAGGAGAGGTGTGATGACAATGTCATAGGTGACATGATACCAGAGAGGACTGAAACCAATTTCATAAGTAAATGAATAACATTTTCTTTTTTGCATAAATGTTTTAGTACAATCATCCATCACAAGTATACACACATACAAAAATCCGCATGCAAACGGTATAAATGGAATCAAAACTAAAAGCGAAACTAACAAAACTACTAAAACTCATCGAAACTAAAATATTTATAGTGAATCAAAACCAAAATTGAGTTTTCTAACCTTGATCTCAGGGATCATCAAAATTCAAAAAGATAGAGAAATAAAAAACGAGTTGAATTTAGATCATAAGTTCATTAAAATTCAAGTGGGAGTTACTATTAGAGCATGATATCATTAAAATTATGGCAATTGTGGCAACCTTCTGCTAGCATCATATATTACAGCCACAATTTCAGAATTTGTGGTAGTTAATACGCTTTCTAAACTAGGCAATAACATCCGAACAAATGTGCCCTTGCAACCCAGTTGCCAATTGCAATACCATTGATTGCATAAATATTAAAACACCAATGCATGGTGAGTAGGTGACAATTGATTATATAGTAGCATCAAGATAAACACCATATGTTGATATATGTTTGAGGATATATCAATCACAGTACTTCAAATATCGGATGTCGAGATCGTACGAGATGTCTAATTTTTATATCGGGATACACATCAATATTAGGGGATATATTGGGGATACACATTATTATCAGGTTATATTATTATCGGGTTGCTTATACCACACATTATAAATATACAAATCTTAATAACTAAAGAGTAGTTATAGTATCTTAAATGTTCATATTTAATTATATCATCAATATATCATCAATAGGATCAAACAACGTCACAATGACACACTAAAATAAACTTTTAATATATTGCATACAAAGTAATATAATATAAATTGAATAGAATCTATATCAAAAAAGTTTCATAGTATGCGTGTCTTGCCTCATATTTGCATTTAATCAATTAGAAAGTTACTTACACGATATATGAATGCAAAAAAACCTTTAACAAGATTTACCTACAAAACATAAAAAACATCTCTAAGAAATTAAGATTATAAGAAATATTAAACATGTCAATATAATGAGTAGAGTGATTACAAAATAGAGAACACATAAAATATTACAATGATTACATAACATTGTAAAATTGAAATAGAACACAAAGTAGTGCAATGATTGCATGCCAATGATTATAATAATTACATAACGTTTAAAAATAAAATAAACACCCAATTATGAATTTTTTAAGTAATATTGGTTGATATTGGATTGATATATCGGGCCAATGTATCAGGCATATCGGTTGATATGGTCTAATATTGGATCAAATTTTAAAACTTGATATTAAAGATCATATCATATGTTTGGCTACTGAAAACGATATATTTGCCGATATATTGACAATATCGGTCAATATTTAAAATAGTGATCAATCAAGCTTCTAAAAGCAATGATGTTAGTTTGTGGCAGTTACCGAAATTGCCTATCATAGCACTACCTATGTGACTAAATTTTTTAAAATAGGAGTAAAATATTTTTAAAACAATATTCATATTATAATTGCTAAAAATACAAAACATTTTTAGATTATTAGGAAACAATACGTCCAAAAGAATATTTATAACCAAAAGTAAATGTAGCAGAAGGGGACATGATGAGATGGATGAGTGACAATATTTTAAGAAATATGATTTGAAAGGAGTGAAGCCGTAAAAAAGTAGATGTTACTCCCATTGAGGATTGATGATGGGGGACTGAGTGAGATGTTTTCGTTATCGGTAATATACTCCTATATGTGCACAATTAGGCGAAGTGGTCTGATCCTATCTAATGGAATATCTAATGGAACAACGAGGACTAGAGTTTGGTCTAACTAAAGCGATTGAAATGATATGATAGTTAAACTCTTAAAGCTGAAAGGTGGGGAAAGAACTCCTCTGCTGACCCAACAATTAGATGAAGGCTTTGTTATTGTTACATAATATTATATTGACTGTCGGCTACCTATGGGTTGTGAATCTTCATCTTGTTAATGAAATTTTATTACTTATTTAATTAATAAACTTATCAGTGATTACGAAATTGATAGCAACTTTCTGCAAGCTGCGACATTTTAATAAATGATTGTATTTGCATTTTGCACTGTGAGATCTTTTATCAGCTTCTTAAGCATGGACGTATACTTCTGAACATCTTAGTTTTGCTATTAGTCTCTTCATTTATCTTCTAGGCATCTGCTTAACTGTGAGATCTTTTATCAGCTTCGTTATCCCAGATGTCCTACTAAACTTCTTAGCCTTGTTATTAGTCTCTTCCTTTAGCTTCTAGGCTTCTGCTTAGGTACCCACCTAACCTTTAGACTGATGCCTAACAAGCAGCCTGAAAGGAAGATTAGCCCAGATACATTGCCTAGGCATGATGGGAGCTGCCAATGTTAGGTGGCCATAACTTGCAGCGCCTAGGAAGCTTCTGGTGTGATTAATTGTGTTGTCCATTCCAAGCTCCCGTGGGACCTCACATGTTGTTAGTCAGTTTCAGGCGTCAGTGTCTTTTTATCTCCCAGATTGAAGTATGACCCCGGTTCAATGTAGAACCAAAGACACCCATTATGTTGCTAAGCAGCATTTCTGAATGTCAGCAAATGAGTAATTAATCCAGATCATATTTTCAATCACAAGCCAGAAGCAGCGGCTGATCTCAGGTTCTATTCAATCAGCAGCCAGAAGTAAAAGTTACATCTTCCATTTGTTAAAGATCCCAAGACCTTTATATGTCACATTTGGAGCATCGTGCCTGCAATCATTTTCTGTAATTCCTTTATGGCCTTTTAGGAAACTCTGGAGGGAGATGCCTAGATCGTGTGCAAGCTAAATGTAGAAAGAAAAAAAAGTGGCATTGGAGGATGTACAAAGAGATGAGCAAATTATTCTATGAACCTATTCTCCATGTTAATTTAGTATTATAAGGCTAATGGGTAAGGATCTATCAGTTGAAATTTCCCTTCAATCATCAAGGCTTACTCGATATTAAAAGAAAAATGTCTCTGCAATAACTGCATATGAGATGAGATACGTTTGAAATTTGTCCTGAGCATGAATTTTAAACTGCAATTATGATCATGGTGGAGAAATAGGGCAAAAAGTTTAAGATGGTTCCACAGTTGAACAAAGTTGGACATTCAAACAGTGTTGGAAGTACAATTGATAAAAGACTAAACATTATTGCCACCGATAGAAACTTGAATATGCATAGAGTTCAAGGAATTGACCATAGTGGAAGGTGTACATGGGAAATCATTTGTTCTGATTGATATTTAGTAGAAGGCAATAAGGTTAAACTGTTAAAACTGTTTTTAGGATCAATAGACTTTCCATTTGATTTTTAAAAAAGGTGTACAATGATAAAATGATTTCGAGCTTAAAGGTCATCCACCATGATCAAATTTTCTCTGTGTACCCTAGTATGGCTAATTTTAATTTTTTAGAGCAACGCCAACCCATCTCTATAACTCCAAAATGGAGATTGAAGTTGCTCCAACCCATCTCCAAAATGAAGATAGAGATAGAGATTTGCAATAGTGCACCTTCATATTTGGAGGGGCACTATTCACCCCTTCAAATCTCTAAACTTCTCATTAATGACAACTTAGACCTTAATTAAAATCTTATGATTATTTATTACTAATGTATTTTACAAATCACATGACCAAATTTAATAATTTTAGTACCCTTGGAAATATCTTAATTATACCTACAACATGAGACCAATATTGGATATTTTTCGAGCAAATTTAAAATATTTACAATATAACAAGAAATACTAAATACTTAAAAATTAAAAAAAATTAACATTGAAGAATAATATTATTTATAATTTTATTTCATGCAGAAATAATGTATTAGATTAACCCATTTTAATGATAAATATTTTTCATTAGTAAAGCTTAAATAAAGAGAAAATAGGATTTGAAGATGGTGGATTGGAGTTGCCCATCCTCCAAAATGGCATCTTTTAGAGATATTCCATTTTGAAGGGGGGTTTTTAGAGATTTGGGTTGGAGTTGCTCTTAGGAGTACAATATTGATCTTGCGAAGTCCATGGTGAAAAGTTTTGATATAATTTAAGTGAATTTTTCTTCATGATAAGAGCATCCTTTTAATCTCCATTGTTAGATATTATCTACCATATGGTTAGGACGATATACTGACATCACATTTGATCTGACGTTGATCGCATGGAGAGAGTCAAGAACCTACCTTGGACTTGGACATAGATCTAGATGTGCTGCAGTATCAATGTCTTCATGTTCCCCTACTTCTGTTACAGAATTTGTGGACCTCTTGACTAAGGTTTGAATCTTGGTATTAATATTGGCTAAAGGTTTATATTATTAATATGGTCAATATATGTTATATTACTCATTTCAAAACAAACATATTATGTGTTTCTTTAAAAAGAATTTAAAATAAAAAATTTATTAAAGAAGCGATAATATTTAGCAACATTTTTGACATGTTCTTTTAGAATAATTGACGTGATTTTGAGCATATGCCGATAAGATGTCGTGTAAAACAGTAATTGGGGCTATAATCTTTATACAGATAGAGTATTTTGGTTTTGGAGTTGATCTGTAGCTAATAAAGCTTAGAATTTGTCACAAGGTAACTGTAATGTGAAGATTAATTGGAGAGAAGGCTTAATGGGTCAATTAACAATTTAACACCAAAATAACTTGTTTACGAGTTATTGGGTATGAGATAGGGATTTGGTCTCAGTGCTAGCTTCTTCATTTTCTAGAAATTTGGGGGAAAATCACTTGGTCTGGAAACATAATTTGGGTTAGGATGTTTCATATAATGGTATGCATCCGATTCATTTTGAATCAGCATGTAGGATTTGACACTGAAAATTTGTGCCATGCTTGGTATATTATGATATCCATTTTTATTGTCTCAGGTAGGTCAAAATCTGATGTGATATTCCCAATACTTATAGGAATCAAACAATATTTGAATCGGTGCTCGTGACATCCTCTGCTGCAGTCAACTCCTAGATCACTTCCATGCTTCAGGGTTTCGACTTTTCTCAATAACTTAATTGTTTGCTTTCTATCTTAATTTTTTTTTTCATTTTAACTTTTCGGAACCTTTAGGTTTGGCATGGTGTAAATTTTCAGTACTGTCTCCTTCATTGTTTGGCAGTTGGAGACTTTAGAGCAAATTGCTAAATGCAGTTGTTAATGATCCATACTTTACAGTTGAAGATTGGCATATTCGAAACATAAATATGCTAATTGAATATTAACGGGGAATACCACTTTGACTGATGCTTGATCATAGAACTTACCATGCCATTAACATAGTATTCTCCTGACCTTCTGCTTGACTCTAGCAATCAAAGTATATCTTTTGGACCTCATCCACGATAACTCATCTTTGCAACTTGACATATTGACTAGATGAGGTGAGGTAAGTTTTTGATTGGCGTTGTTCAACTTTCCTGAGTTATCACTAGCAAAGGGTTTGTTGGGTAAGTAGAGAGATTCATACTATCTGACGAGATGCCTTAAGTCCCAATACTTTGAAACTAATAATAGTCAGATCTATGTTTTGCAAATGATATTCATCTTCTGCCATATGCAAACTTTACTAAGATGCAGAAGATTATGCAAAAATTCTGTCTTTCTAACCTAATGCACACAAAATAAGTTTCAGATTGTCTCGTAGAATTTTAATACCATAAATAGACTTGGGATCTCTTTGGTTCTTGTATAGATTTATTAAAAGAGAGTTAGCATCTATATGTTCAGATGAGACCTTTTTGATATTGTTGCTCTCTACTTTTTATGTTGTTATCTGTTCTCTCCTAGACAAATTCCATTGTTCACTCCTACAGCTTTAGTCGGATATAGAGATGCATTCTTGATGGCTCTCCGTTAATTATATGGATATCTGATGGGTCCGGCCCACTTTTGGGGCCTTTGGGTTATTTTATTAGAATAGGGGCATTTGAGTAATTGATTATTTTGGGAAATTGTATTAAAGGGGAGGGTTGTAGCCGGCCCTAGTATGCTTGATTATTGATTTGTTCGTAAGGGCTCTTAGGTAGATCTAGGAGAGTGCGGACGTCCTCTTAACGGCGTCTTGGGAGGGAGGTTACACCTATCAATTGTAGCCATTTATCTTATTTTCTGCTGTTATTCTCTATAAAAATTGGATCTATCATTTTGGTATCAGAGCGACTACGATCCATGGCAGCGTCAACAAGGAGTAAGGATCGAAGTGAGGCGGAGGAGAAAAATCATGCAGAGATCGAGGAGGTGAAGAAAACTGTGGCGGCGAATAGCGAGGCTAGCGCTAATTTAACGAAGGCTGTGGAGCGGATCGCGACGAAGCAAGACAAAACAGAGAAAGCCATCGCTAAGATCGTCTTCTAACTTACGGCGTTCAACGGAAAATTAGGGATCGACGACGCAAATCCTAGTCCTTCAAAAAATGTCACACCTTTGGAGAAGGGGAAGGAAAAGATGGAAACTTTTGACGCATGGTTGCTTTTGGATGCCGATGAGTACTTTAAGGAAGATGAGGAGGAACCCTGTAGGATTGAGGAGCGCATGGATCAACGACGCGGAGCCGAAGGGAGTCGGTCGCCGCCCACACAAGCCCTAGGGGCGGCCGACCCTCAAAGAGGGCGGGGGTCACCGCCCCGCCCCCGAGGCAGGCCGGCAGGGCTGGCCGAACCCTGCCGGCCTTTGGCAGGGTTGGCCAACCCTGTCAGGCCCACCGGAGTGGCTACTCGGCCACAGGCAGCCCCGGCAGGGTCTGCCGGAGGCCACGCAGGCCTGGACGCACCCCTGGCAGCCGCCAGGGGTGATTTCCGAGCAGTCTGAGCCCCCTTTTCGTAGATCTGGAAATTCCGGGGTTCCGCCGCGTTGTCAAGGGCACGAGGATCAGTTTCGGAGTCCCCCGAGTTTCCGGGGCATGGGCAGGCAAGAGTCTACTACGGCGACGAAGGTGGGGGCCGAAATCATTGCGATGAAGGCGATGGAGCATACAGAGGTGATTTTAATGCTGGTGAGGGGTGGGAAGATTACAGGGGACATACTGGAGGGCAGCGAGGGGACTTTGGAGACCGCGCTGGAGGGCCACATAGAGGATATGCGACACAGAACGAGAGGTGACATCATCATCACCAGCACATGCGCACAGTGGGCAGGTCAGACCAGGGACATTTTGGTGGTGATGGCCGGGCGAGGAAGCTGGAGATGCCCGTGTTCGATGGGGAGGATCCACATGCGTGGCTGTTTCGGGCTGAGAGATATTTCACTACTTATCACATGACGGATGTTCAGAAGTTGGAGGCAGCGGCCACTTGTATGGAGGGGAGAGCTTTGTGGTGGTATCAGTGGAAGGAGAGGAGACAACGCTTTCACAATTGGGAGGAGCTTAAGGATCTCATTTTGGAGAAGTTTCGAGATCCTCACCTGGGAAACCTTCACGAGCAGTTGTTTGCCCTCGGGCAGGAGGGGCTGGTGAGGGACTACATTGAGAAGTTTGAGACCTTATCTGGGAGAGTACATGGAGTTACTGACGAGTCGCTAGAGGGCACATTCTTGAAGGGGCTGAAGCCCAGTCTTCGCGCGGGGTTCGGCCATACAAGCTCAGGGGCTGTTAGAGGTCATGGAGATGGCACAAATGGTCGAGGATGCTCAGGCTGAGGAGAGGAGAGTTAGGAGTGGGTATGGTGGTCAGGTGCAGCGCGGGTCATCAGCTGTGTCAGGAGGGATGAAGGCTACCACATGGACAGATCAGACGTGTGAGGAGAAAATTGGGGAGAAGAGCAGC
Source organism: Scilla litardierei (assembly GCA_030789695.1). NCBI lineage: Eukaryota > Viridiplantae > Streptophyta > Magnoliopsida > Asparagales > Asparagaceae > Scilla > Scilla litardierei. Next base: position 21,895,275 of record CM061135.1, read on the forward strand.
ACACAGACAGCAGTGGGACAGTTCAGACGGATGACTGACGTCGAGATGAGGAAGAAGAGACAGAAATAGATGTGTTTCAGATGCGATGAGAGGTTCACTCCAGGGCACCACTGTGGGATGCGTAAGCTGCAAGTGTTGATAGCCGGTGATGACGAGGAGGATGAAGACCCAGGAGTGGATGCCAATCACGACTTGGAGTAGGAGCGCCCGAGATTTCATGCGTCACCTTGAGGACAAGGTGGTTTTCGGGGGCGGAGTAATGATGAGTCCGGCCCACTTTTGGGGCCTTTTGGGTTATTTTATTAGAATAGGGGCATTTGAGTAATTGATTATTTTGGGAAATTGTATTAAAGGGGAGGATTGTAGCCGGCCCTAGTATGCTTGATTATTGATTTGTTCGTAAGGGTTCTTAGGTAGATCTAGGAGAGTGCAGACGTCCTCTTAACGGCGTCTTGAGAGGGAGGTTTCACATATCAATTGTAGGCATATATCTTATTTTCTGCTGTTATTCTCTATAAAATTTGGATCTATCCTTCGGATCTATCAATATCAAACTATAATTATACTGACATCATATGGAAGACAAGTTTATCTACTCAAATTACTTGATCCTGTTCTTTTTTCTATATGGAATAATCTTACTGTGTATTAAAATACCTTAGGGATTTATAGATGCAGCTAGAGTAATTTGAAAAAAAAATCTTGAAGCATTTTCATAAACTTCACCATGACATGGATATATTAATTTATATCTCACATGCCAATTACTGTATCCTTCTGTTAAACAGTCTATCCCAAAATCTCAGGTAAAGGAAATTCTCATCGAGGAGTCAAATGTCCAGCCTGTAAATAGCCCTGTGACTGTTTGTGGTGACATCCATGGTCAATTTCATGATTTGATGAAACTTTTCCAGACTGGAGGCCATGTTCCTGAGACAAATTACATATTTATGGTGAACTTCCCATTCGTTAATCTATTTCAGAAATGTTGCTAAATTTTATTTCCTTCATGTCATAATATGCTCTTACTGTAACGAATTTTTCGTAAACTACCACCAGGGTGATTTCGTTGATCGGGGTTACAACAGTCTAGAAGTTTTCACTATTTTATTGCTTCTTAAAGCCAGGTATACTTTTGAACTTGTGTTTTCTTTTCTGCTGCATTGTTCACCTGTATATGGGCTGAGATACCTCATTTTTATAATCCTCTGTGGTGATCCGACTTATCAATTACATAAGATTTATTTGAATACTCAATTGTGCTGCTGCTATTTTTGGATGCATAGAACACTATAGCCTATTAACACTACATTATGAAAGCCCGGGAACATTCTTTTTAATGTTAGCATTTGGTGCTTCTAGGGTAATATAGTTGATGTACTCATTATATTGAGTATTTTTCTTGCACTGAATTGACTTTTTGATCAGCTGTATGTTTTGGTTTCTAGTTTATAAAAGAATTGTATGTCCATTCACAACATTCCAGGTGACATTAATATCACGCCTATCCATTTCACCGATCCAAATTATTTCACTTGTCTTTAATTGATTCTATTAGTGGAGATGGCAATTTTGGCTTGGGTGCTTTTATGAAATACTCTATATATTGCTGGGCTTTACATTCAAAAAGTTCCTTTTTTAATTTTAAATTGTTAGTGTTTGAAAAATGGAAACTACTAGGAGTTGGGGATGACTGGGATGAACATGTGTTGGGTCAGTAACAAAGTTATTAACTTGACATAGGACCAGTGGAGGTATTCTGAAGAATTTTCATGGTTCCTTTTCAATTATGCTTGTTGTCCAAGTTCCAACCTTTTTGCAATGCATGAATCAGCTATGATTCAAACTCAGTTATGAATCGTGATTTTGATTTTTATGAATTGGTTTATGTTTCATTTTTATGAAGTGATGGAACAATATGTTGTCCTGATTTTGTTTTTGTTTTGCTATTTCTTACTTGCATATTTTTTGTTCATATCTATATTTTGGTTTTTATTGACATATTATTTGCGATTATCTTTGCAATTCAATGCATTTGTAGGATTGAATTCTTTATATTCTAACTCATTGCTTGTCTTCCATCTGTGTTTTCTATTTTCAAGTTATGTTTAGTCATTAAATTTCTTTTCTTAATGTATAGTTGTTTGCCTTTCCACTAGATACCCTGCAAATATCACATTGTTGCGTGGAAACCATGAAAGCAGGCAATTAACACAGGTATACTGTTACTGATCCAGAAAATTAAGCTACAATTTAACTAAATTTTTGGTTTACCATCGTTTGTTTGACTGTAACACTATTAAGAATTATGTTTAGTGCAAGACTGATTACCTTTGTTTACTCTTAAACTGTTTATTCAATTTGTATTGTACTAGATATTTTTATATTTTCCAATTGTTAGTCTTCATCACAGTGTGCACCAAAATGTCTATTCAGTCTTAAGTATTCTTTATTTTCTTCAAGTTATTATCGGTATACCACTAAGGCTCTACATTCGGTTGGGAAATAGAATGCTCTTTTACCTTTATGGCTCCACAAATCATATTTTTGGTCTTCGGATGTTAAAAATGAGGCTTTGTCTTTCTTCTACTTAAATTTTCTTTTGTTAATGAAGAAAACATTATAATGGAGGGATGTGAAAACTAGAAATATCACTTTCTTACTTCTAGGTCCAAAGGTCCATCAAACTAGAGGTAGATGCTAAGATGCATTTTTTGTTCTGCCCCTCACATAAGTACTTCTTAGATGCCAAACTCTGCCTGAACTTCTAGTTATCACCCGCAATATTATAACCTACATAGAGCTAGAGTACTTGCCATTGATGCAAGGGATGAAAGAAAATCGGGGGAGGAGGCCATGCAAAATGGCCAGCTAACCTTTTGTTCCCACAAATTTGAAGAAATATCAGCGAACGTGCAATTTGAACCATCAATTTTAGGCTGTCATGGTCATTCAGCTGAAATATGTTATTTCTGATTAAAAAATTATTTTTAAGATTTATACGATGTAGTTACTATGTCATGCGAGCCTTTTTTCAATCTACTTTAACCATTCAGAATTTACCCAAACCTGTTTTGATTTTACTGTTAATGCTTGACACTCCTGTAATTGACTGCTTTTATTGAATTAGCACATTGGCAGCTAAAAGGTGCAATTTAGTAGATGTCATTCCGATGTGAGTTATCCCTTTTCCTTTGATACATTTCAGGTTATATTGACCAGTAATATTTAGGCTTTTTTTTCAGTTTCTCTTCTCCTTTTCTTTAATACAACAAGAAATGAGGGTTTCCCATCCTCTTTATATGAGCAGTAGCATTTTTAGAATTATTACAATATACAGGTGGTTTCACTTATTTCATTCATTGTATTGTCATCGTTGTCGTCGTTGATGTCGCTGCTGCTGCTGTTATTCTCTAGCGATTAACAACTTTTGTTGGGTTTTGAAGGCTGAATTGCCTGGTAGCACCGATGAATCATGACATTTACCTTTTTGTTTTGCCGTTCTGGTAGATTGTTAATATCCTATCAGTATTTTTGTCATTTCTTAGGTTTGGATTACTTGGAATATTTTACTGTTTAAGTATAATGTGCAATAATAGGGATGAATCACAATTTTAAGATTCACTGGCAGGGCGATCTGTATTGGGACCTTAAATTTTTGAATGGTATATATATGGGATATTAGGCCACACAACTTGTAATCTGGTAAAATTGGATTTTCATATTCGAAACAAGTAGAAACCATATTTCTTTAGTAAATTACAAACCATATTTCTTTAGTAAATTACGGAAACTTACTTTCTCATTTACTTTCTTCCTATAATAGGCAGGATGCTTTTCCCAACTAATATAACCTGTTGTGTCCAGTACACCCGCGCATGCCACGCATGTCTATCCGTGTTTGACACTTACAATTAAGAGCAGTGTTATTCACCTTAAAAATATGTACCACATGAAATATCTTAGGCCATCTTTTGGCAACACCTTTTGTCTTACATGTCATTCTACTGAAAAGTAAGATCATTTTTAAATATGAATATAAGCTCTACATATGTTTATTTAAGTGTCATATATGCATATACTAGCCATAACCCGTACCCAAAGGGCACGGTTCATTTAAAGTATTCACTCTCAAAATCTTAGATCCACTAAATTTCTATTGATACATGCAAATTTACAAAGTTGGTTATATCATAGTAGATACGCTTAAAATACAAAAGAAAGTGATACATGGATACACTCATATCCTCAAACTCAAAAATCTGGAGACTCCACAACAAATTCTACGCCCTCAAACATTGGTGCCTCCTCTGTCTCTGTCTCAGACTTCACGGTGCAACAAAAAACGAAGAGCCGTTAGTGGTCAGTGATAAATCATAGTAATTCTAGAACTTTGGAATTTTAAACATTTATTTGAGCATAATTAAAACTACCTAGTAAATAGGAATTGGAAATAAGTAAACAATGTAATTAATACTACCTAGCAAGCAAGAACGGGAAATAGGCATGCGACATAGTTTATGATTTAGGGTTATATTATCATTGATCTAACAGTTACACCTTAGGTCATGAATTATATTGAAAAGTATAGTAATCAACCAGGAGTCTACCTCGTACAAAGGGGGGCGCTCACCCGGGCCAGGCACAAAGTAACAACAGAAAGGGGCAATGAGTCCAAAAGAGGAAAAAGGATGGACTCAACAATTAAGTCCAATGATACTAATAGGTGTCTATCAGATTCATGGTGGGACTCGAAACACCTTATGCAGTCATGTAATTAGGAGCATAGCTCCAGTTGCTCCGGCACTCTCACTGATATGATTTATTCCAAAATCCTGTGAGTCTGAAGTGTCAAGTATGTTTGTATGTCTCTCAGTGTCTTGGTGATATAGTTCATGTGTTCTAAATTGATAATATTTTCTTAGTTAAACATGATTTAGGAAGTAAAGTTTTTAAATAAGTTCACGGCCACATCGAAACTAGCTAATATGCTGGTGTATTGTGTAATTAAGATCCAGTCCTGCTTTCATGATTTGATTCTAACAAGATAGTTCATCAAGCTATTTTATCAGTGCATTCGTGCATTCCAACAGGATATTTCAACAAGATATTCCAATAACATTATATTCGAATAGGGAGTTTACGTGCATATACCGAATTGCTCTGCACACGACCGCTTTTTGAAATGAATAGTAACGAAATTGAATTTTTGAAAAACCTAAAAGCACCCACACATGAAATGAATTGGTGTGCGCGATGAGTAAAAAGCGACACTGAGAATAAATTACTCAGCGTGCGCAACATGCAAAAATTCTGTCTGTGCACAACATGCAAATATTTACCTTGTGCGCGGTGAGTACTTTTCCTGCTCTAATTTTTACTCACCGCACACATGTAAAAATTTTGCATGTTGTGCGCGGTGAGTAAAAATTGGTGCGCGGGCCAAAATTACTCACCACGCACAACATGCAAAAATTTTGCTTTTTGTGGTGAGTAATTTTGGCATGTGCATCAATTTTTACTCTTCGCGCACAACATGCACAATTTTTGCCTGTTGTGTGCAATTTGGACTGGCCAAAAATTCTTAACGAGAAAATTGAAAGAATATACGAATGGTTCGTGCTCGAATCAACTCCCTTCAAACAGTTGTGCGCGCGAGTGGTTGTGTGCACAAGTTGAAAATCTTAAGTGGTTGTGCTCGCGAGTAAAATGGTTCGTGCTCCAATCAACTCCCTTCAAACGGTTGTGCGTGCGAGTGGTTGTGCGCACAAGTTGAAAATCTTAAGTGGTTGTGCGCGCGAGTAAAATGGTTCGTGTGAATCAACTCCCTTAATTTCACAGAATATGCATGTTGTTTTTAAAAATCATTTTTAAAAATCAATTTCATATTTTCGGTCTTGGTATCGGTCTCCCAAAAATTTAAGTTTCGGAATCGGTATCGCCTGTTTCGGTGGTATCAGAAGTGAGCTTCATTTTGTCTGTATTGGTATTTTTAAATACTTGCGTACTCACATTATCTATAACCAGAAATAATTTTCACTAATTGCCACTCACATTACATATTTTGCTTAACATATTGCATTTATTTACAAGTTTGCCTAATTTTTAAACAAACTGTACTCAGATCACACATTTTGCTAAACATATTGCATTTATTTACAAGGTTGCCATTAAAATGATAAAGAGAATGACAAACTTGTAAATAAATGAAATATGTTTAGCAAAATGTGTGAGGTGAGTAGCAGGAGGCGGGCTTCTTCGGGGATGCGGCGGGAGGCGGGCGACCATGCAAAATGTGTTAGGTAAATAAATGAAATATTGCTTTCCTCCTCCACCTCCTTCTGGTTTTCATTTTTAAAGTTTTAGCAGGTATCGGCCAAGTTTCGGTCGAACCCGGTTGATACCGAGAAGTGAAGTGTGGTTTCAGACCGGTCCTCTCCGAGACCGATCCAAAATGGCCGAAACTGACCAGTTTTGGCCGGAACCTAAAACTATGGTTCAAACGGTTGTGCGAGAGAGTTGTGCACACAAGTTGAAAATTTTAAGTGGTGGGCGCGAGTAAAAGGGTTCGTGTGAATCAACTCCCTTCAATTTCACAGAATATTCAATTTCACAGAATATGCCTGTCGTTTTTAAAAGTCATTTTTAAAAATCAATTTCACTGAATATGTTTGTTGCTAGAAATATTAAGAGTAATTAATAAAAAGCAAATAGAGATCAATTTCACAAAACATGCATGTTGCTAAAAATCAATCATTTTAAAAATTAATGAAGAAATAATAAGAGATTTAAGCAAATATAACTACAAAATCATTTTATTAAATTTCAGTAGCATTAAAAAGCAAACAAAGAGATCAAAGAGATTATTTTAATTGCTACAATGAAAAAACACTTTTGGTCTATGATACCATCATGCAATTCTTTAATTATTTGTTGTTTTGCGTTTTCACATGAACAAAATTGCTCATCCCGCACAACAGACAAATTTTTTGCATGTTGTGCGAGGTGAGCAATTTTGCTCCACAGAGCCAAAATTGCTCACAACATGCAAAAATTTTGTTGTGTGGTGAGTAATTTTGCTCACAGAATGTTTTTTACTCACCGTGCACAACATGCAAAAAATTTGTTGTGTGTGGTGAGTAATTTTCTTCACAGAATGTTTTTTGCTCACCGTACACAACATGCAAACTTTTGCAATAGCAGAGCTGGTCTAAATGATCAAAGACATGAATATAGCAATAGCAGAGCGATGTGCTAATGGCACTTGGAGCAGGTCCACTTTTCGTCCCAGATGATGGCATGTGGGAAAAGACACATGCAGGAGGGGTCCAAACCAACCGAGACAAGAACTGCGAGACGCATCCAAGTAGTCAGTTCAATGTCTCACAGAGACAAAGATACTGAACAAGCGAGTAAATGGTTTGTGTTTTCGATGTGATGAGAAGTTTGCCCCAAGAAATCGGTGTCGAGATCGCACCCTTCAAGTATTGACAATATGTGATAAGGAAGACAATGGCGTGGATATGGAAGAAGTATGAGAGGATGACCACCCTCACTTGGATGTGGCTAAAGTCTCGCTAAATCCCGTGGTCGGTTTAATCCCAATCACACCATAAAATTAGTGGAAAGGATTGTGGAGTACGATATTATGGTGCTAATCGACAGTGGGGCCACCCAGTGGTCATGGGGACATGAAAGGTAGAGCATAGTCAGGGAATCTGTCGTTAGCTGATCTTGACACTACAGAGAATTTAGTTATTAGAGAATTTTCTACCACTAGATCCGGGTCGCATGGATGTGATTCTAGGATGAGATAGCTGCAATGCTTAGGAGAGATGAAGGTCGGCTGAAAGTTGTTACGCATGGAATTCTAAGTAGGGAACCGAACGGTGACACTTCAGGAGGGTTGCGAGCCTATGTCGAACATTGGTTTCCTTTAAAACCATGTTGAAGTCATTACAGACGGAGGAGGGTGGATTTCTAATGGAGTTACAAGGCTTGGCTGGTGAGGTAGTTGAGCAGGATATTTTCGTCGCAATACAACAAAACCTTTTCTGTTTGAGGGAGTTTTCCAGACACTACGTGGTCTTCCACCACTGCGTGTTACAAGCATGACAGTTTTTTGACAGAGGAAACATAGTGTGAGATCGTATCGATGTCTTCGTATGCAGAAGGATGAGATCGAGAGTAAGGTTGGGGAGATGCTACAGGATGAAGTCATTCAACCGAGTGTGAGACTATTTTTGAGCACGATCCTCCTGGTCAAGAAGACAGAGTAGCTATAGATTTTGCATCAATTATCGGGTCTGAACAAGGAGACTGTCCAAGACAAATTTTCCATTCATTTGATCGATGAGTTGCATGGAGAATCGGAGATGATGTATTTTTGAAGATTGACTTGAATTCGGGTACCATCAGATTTGAATACGGGCAAAGGACGTGACAAAGACCACATTCAGGACTTACGATGGGTATTACGAGTTGCTTGTCATGCCTTTTATCCTTACCAATGCCATTGCCAGCAGCTACTTTTCAGGCACTTATAAATAAGGTGTTCCGGTCATATTTACGGAGGTTCGTGCTGTTTTTTCCGATGATATTTTGGTGTACAACCAAACTATTAAGGCACACTTAGAGCATTCAGATGTAGTTTTGTAGGAGCTACAGTACGCTAATATGATGCATTTTTGCACAGTCACGAATGGAGTACTTCGAGCATATTGTCTCGGCAGAGGGGGTCGCAGTCGATAGATCCAAGATAGCAGCGATGCTATATTAGCCATGACCCAGGACACTGAAGGAGCTACGAGGATCTCTGGGGCTCACATGGTATTACAGGAAGTTTGTCAATGGATACAATATGATTGCTTGGCCATTGATAGAGCAGTTGAAGAAATACAACTTCCATTGGGGGAGAGATGACATATGATTTTGAGTCACTGAGCGAGCCATGAACAACGTTTTCGTGTTAACCTTTCACGATTTTAGTCGGCATTTCATTCTTGAGACAAATACTTTGGGGTATGGTCTAGGGACGGTATTAATGCAGGACCAGCAGTCGGTGACCTATTTTTGCCAGTGTTGATTGCGAGGGCTCAGCTAAAATTAGTCTATGAGCGTGAGCTTGTAGACTTGTTGGGTTGGCGCTTTGTTGTTCGAACAGACCGGAGGAGTCTCAAGTTCTTACTGGAGCAGCATATGGTGAAGGAGGAACATCAGCGTTGGCTTTCCAATTTGTTCGGATATGACTTTGAGTTTCAGTACTGGCAGGGGTTGGAAAATAAAGTGGCTGATGCTCTCTACAAATGGAAGGACTCTCAATTGACAGCTTTGTTCGTTCATGTAGTGTTTGATTGGAAATCCTTATTACGGCAGAGTGAGGCAGATGAGGGCTTAGCAAAGATTTGGGATGTACTACAGAGTACCCAGGCTTAGCAAAGATTTGTTATATCAGGGATGACCCGTATTACCTCGGACATCTATCCACATTCCGAGGTTATTACTGGAGTTCTATGGGAGCGCTATTGGGGGACACTTCGGAGTCCTCAAGACATCGTCGCATGGCAACAGAGTTGTTTTGAGTGGGGATGAAGAGAGAGATGTGGCAGATATGGTGGCTAGTCGTGATGTCTGTCAACATTACAAATATATAATGATGGTGCCTGGGGGACTGTTACAATCATTGTTTTTACCGAATCGGGTCTGGAAAGAGGTCACGATGGACTTCATTGAAGGGTTGCCTCGATCGGAAGAATTCTGTCATTTCTGTGGTGGTGGGCCATCTCAACAAATATGCACATTTCGTGGTCCTTTGATACCCCAACACTATAGCAGCCGCTTTTATACGAAAAGTGATGCGCTTGGATGGGATTCTAGAGTCTATCGTGTATAATCGCAATCACGTGTCATTTTTGGATGTAGTTGTTTAGGATGTAGGGTTCGGTCTTGAAACGAAGCACATCATCACTTTCAAACAGACGACCAGATGGAAGTGGTGAATATGAGCATATAGACATACTTGCCGTGTTTTGTATTTGAGATATCGAAACAATAGGCGACATGATTAGCTTGGGCTGAGTATTGATACAACACTTCATATCGCATGGCGTCTCAGACCATCCTTTTCAAAAACTTATATGGACAAGATCCTCCGTATTTGCTACATTATGGCCACAGTTCTATACCGGTATCACATGTTAAGCAATACTTGGAGGATAGTGATGGTGTGTTGAAGGAGCTAAAGCGGCATTTGGCGAGAGCAAAGCAGGTCATGAAGAACATGTAGATGGACATATAAGAGAGGTGTAATTTACAGTCGGAGACCAAGTATATATGACGCTTTGGCTCTATCGTTAGAGTTTGTCGGCTCACAGGAGAAATAAGAAATTAGTGCCACGATATTTTGGATCTTACGAGGTAGAGTTAAGTATGGGAAATGTGGCCTATCGCTTGAAGTTAACGCCGACATCAGTTATACATCTTGTCTTTCATGTCTCACAGCTCCGTCAGGCAATTAGGGATCACACACCATCTTTACCACCAACACACCATCTTTACCACCAACCTTGACTGATGATGTGAAATTGATTCTAGAACCATCTGAATTGAAAGGAGCGCAACAAGAAAATTCAGGTATAAAAGTGTTAATCTAGTAGAACCTTCATGAATATGAAGCAACGTGGGAGTCAATTGGAGCAATTTAGCAGCAGTTTTCAAACTTCCACCTTGAGGACATGGTGTCTCATTGGAGAGGAGTAATGATAAGCCGATAATCACGTATAAGCGGCGACGGCTCAAGGCAAGACAAGGGGCGGTGGCACAAAACCCCAGGGAGGGGTATTTTTGTAATTTTAGTTTAGGGATGATTTTGTTATAAATAAGAGGGCAAGGGTTATTGGTTTTCTTCTGTTGAATATTGAGAGATTAGTAGTTAGGTAGATTAGAAACCCTAGTTATTAGGAGAGTTGGCCTTCCTCTTGAATTGGAGGCAGTATCTTGTTAGTTTCTCGAAATCATCAACTAAAATCCCATCTTTTGCCCTAATTTCTTTCCCAAATCCTATCACAGCGACACCAACGCGAGACTATATTGTGTTATATACAACTCAGTTTGGATTTCTTTGTCTTGTGCTTCACATATTTTAGTTCAATAAAGGTTCCCTGAAAACGATATGACATCATTTGAAGTTCCATAAATTAGATGCGACATCCTATAATGAAAACCGAAACCATTGTCAAAATTTTCTCATTCAAGTTCTTGTATTTTCTTTTATATGTACTCTTGTCATGTACAAATTATTTATATAGTTATTTATTCAAAGTGATTGAAAACCTGGAGTCATTCTTTCTCTATGAGCATGTGTTAATGGAGATGATGCTTCTCCTCTTTTCTAGGTTTATGGGTTCTATGATGAATGCCAACGGAAGTATGGAAACGCTAATGCCTGGCGGTATTGTACTGACGTATTTGATTACCTCACGCTATCAGCAATTATAGATGGAACGGTAAGCTATTTTACCCGCTACTGTCATGACTATATTGTTTGTTATTATTTGCTATTCTGTCCACATCTATTACCTTTATTGGTGCCTGATTTTTCCCCCTTTTGCTGAGATTTCTCTTTTTTCCGATCTTTTTTTTGCTTTGTTTTGGATCTACAGGTGCTTTGTGTTCATGGTGGTCTTTCGCCTGATATACGTACAATTGATCAGGTTTGACCCTGCTCAACCTTTAAATTCATCGTTATCCAGTCTTTGAACCCTTTAGTCATTAGAACTTATTTTGATTTTCCAAGATTGATTGATGCTGCTCATCTGGTTCATGATAAAAACTTTGTTTGCTAAAGAGATTCATCTGCTTACTTATGCCAGATACACATCTCCTTGTATTTGGACACGAACATGCAAATACATACTCATACGTGGACACCAATGAACACACCGAAGTGACCAAACTAAATGCATTTGCCAGTGATCTGAGGGCATTCACTACTCAAATTCAACTTTTGCATACATTGGAATAATATGGACCAGTTGATGGTAGTCTTTTCACATGACATTGATGGTGGTTTTTTCTCCACATGCTAACTCTTCAGCCATTTGCATCTAATGGCAAATTTGGGCACAATTAGTCCCTACTTGTAAGCCAGATATCTATTTTCTCTGGACTACCTAAAATACTGTGCCTTCTGTAATGTTTATTGACTTGTCCACTTCTCCTTTCTTGCTTGTCAGTCTCTCAAAGAGTTTTGCTGGTTGTAGCCAGCAATTTTCTAACCTTCCAGAAACTATACGGTTTACAACTTAATTAAAAAGACATTTCGTTGCGTCCAAGTTTGGTTTGCCCTGATATAGAAACTATGTGCAGGATGGAAGCTATTAGAGATTGTGGTGGTGTGGTTAGGAGGATTAGGGATGATTTTGGGTTTCATAAAAAGAAAAAAAGATGCAAAAAAGGATGCAAGCCTCACACCTTATTGAATAGTGCTGACCCGTACCTAGCCTTTCCGGACGGGTATGAATAGGGTCAATACGAGTCGGGTCAAATTCGGATCAACCCAATCAGTCCGAGAAAATCCGGGTCAGTGCAGGTTTGACTCGTCAACCCGAATTGATCCGGATCTAACCCACTTGAACAATCATATATTACATATGAGTATGGTAAACACATATATGAGTAGGGTCAATACGAGTCTATTGACCCTACTCATATGTAAAATATGACTGATCCGGATCAATTCGGGTTGACGGGTCAAACCTATACTGATCCGGATTTTACCGGATCAATTGGTTTGATCCGAATTTGTCCCAACTCGTATTGACCTTACTCATGCCCGGCTAGAAAGGCTGGGTTATGTGTCGATTTTAGGAATAATGGCAAGGTGTTGATGTTTGAGCCACCTTCTTTTGAAGGTCTGGGGTCCAACAGCCCTGGGCTGCTAGTTTAGTCTTTTTTTCTTTTATACCTTGTAATGAGTGAGTGAGTGTATATTATATAACAGCCATGGGATGCTAGTTTAGTCTTTTTTACTTTTATGCCTTGTAATGAGTGAGTGAGTGAGTGTATATTATATATAGGAAGAAACTCAAGGGAGTAATACAGATCAGTGGTTAGGGGCTTGTGGTGTATGGTTTGTTTATTTGTGGAGAACTGGGTTTGACACGTGGCATATGTATTTGGTCTTTTTCGTCTAAACTAAACCTTAATAACTAAATGGGGTTGGGTATGGGTGACCTGTTTGATACCCGGGTTGTGTACGTGTTTCAGAAGTCAGAACCATGACACGGATTCAATTTGGGTTGGGTTCGGGTTTACCCATGTTCGGGTCGGGTCAAATCCAAACCCGACCCAATCCGTTTGACATCCCTAATGGTGAACATGCACCTTGCATGCAAACTGATTTTTTAAGAAAATCAAGTTCATCACAAACTTGGCTAATCATTCAATATTCGTTCATAGATTTCCAGAAGTCTCATACAGTTATTTATAGCCAAAAGTACCATAGCCTACGTGCATCTCATGTGCCATAGAGTAAAATAAACCTCTAAAAAGAAACTCCAGAAGCTCAATAAAAGAAAACACTAACGAAGTGCAAATTAACTAACTCATAAAAAGTCCAAATAAACCCCTCTTCTGCCAGATTCCTATAGAATAGATGTGATTTTCTTGCTCCAAAGTAACATAGCACTTGATTATGGATCATTCTGTATCATGCTATCTTTGAGCTGTGGGGTAAGTTTAATGTATGAATAAAATAATGTTAAACCAGTTTGGATTGTGATAGAATGGATTATTTTGGTCACCTGCAGCTGCATCTGATATTAAGCATCGCCACACATGATAGCAAAGATCATGCAATATCCCCAACAATCTATTTATGGAAGCTGCCCAATCAGTGTATTGCTTGCTAATACTTTTAAGTAGCTGGCTATTTAAAGGCCCATCCAAGGCTTATTTTCTCACGGTGGACGGTTCCAATCAGAATTCCCCATAGTCAGACTTTTATGGCTTAGGTTCCACACTCTTTTCTATCCCCCCTTAAATTTGTTATTTTTTCTCATTTTAATTTATTTTTCCAGATTTTCCTTATTTATTTTTAATGCATCAAATGCCAACTTAGAATTTCATAATTCGCTGTTTAATTTGAACCAAAGCCTTTTTATTGTTTTGGTTTTTTTTCTTAGTGTGGTACTTCATCTCATACAAATTGCCTGTTTTTCATTACTTACTGTTGAGCCTGCCAACAGAAGTATGTAGATATGTGCTTTTTTGCAAACTTGAGCTTTTAGGGGGGCAGCTATATGTGCTTTTAGATGGGGTGCAAAGTGTGGAATTATGTTTGAAGAAATATAGCTTTGTGATGTTCCCAAAGCCATGTTCGACCCTCGTGCACATAAGTAGAAATGTTATGTCATGCGATTTTTATTCACTTGTACTCCTCTCCGTGACAGATTAGACTTATTGATCGGAACTGTGAGATTCCTCATGAGGGCCCCTTCTGTGATCTCATGTGGAGTGACCCTGAAGAGATTGAAACTTGGACTGTTAGTCCACGAGGTGCGGGATGGCTATTTGGATCAAGAGTGACATCAGAGGTATGTCTACAATTTTTTTGGATTGATTAATTATTTGAATAAGCTACCACTTCTTCCCCAAAATAGTGAAAAGCTTTTGTTATCTGCAGTTCAATCACATAAACAACCTTGATCTTGTTTGTCGGGCTCACCAACTTGTACAAGAAGGGCTTAAATACATGTTCCAAGACAAAGGCCTTGTAACTGTGAGTTTTGTTTAAGGAGCCGTATACAATTGTGCTTCTTTATGGATTTTTAGTTGTGCTAATCTTTTTTGTCTCCTACTCCATTGAGATTCTCGGTGCTTGATGCTACATGCTTGATATCTGCGTACCAGTTCCATTTAGTTTGCTTTTGCTCTCCTTAAATTCCAACGAACGGCTTGTTCTATGGATCTCCAGGTGTGGTCTGCTCCAAATTACTGTTACAGATGTGGAAACGTTGCCTCTATATTGAGTTTCAATGAAAAAATGGTAAGATTATGATCTTATCATTTCCTTTATCTTGTTCTCTCTTCCGCTCCTTTGTTATTTGTTTAGAGTGGTCCCATCAGTTCAGCTTTTCATGTGTTGGGTCAAATAAGTCTGGTTCCAGCACACTTCCTAGCATGGAGGCAGCTTGAGGAAACATATCATTATGTGATGGTTTATCAAAGGCATTAATCTATTCTTTTAACATTTCTGATGTTAATAATAATATAAACAGGAGAGATCGGTGAAGTTTTTCACAGAAACTGAGGAGAATAACCAAATGAGGGGACCGAGAACAGGCGTCCCATACTTTCTATGAGGATGGTCAAAAACTGAATTTTCTACGGTCTGTCACCAAAAATGATGGATTTTCCTGGCTTCACTTGTAAAGTTACGCCACAAGTGTGAGATGTTTGGATGTCATGCCAAGGAGCCGATGGGAACGCTGACCCAATTGCTGTGCGGATCTCAATATATGCTAGGCTGCATTCATATTGGCTGTGCTGATTTTTGATTTATGTTGTATAATGTATTTTGCTGTTTTTCAATTAATACCATCTTCATTTTCCCCAGTTAACCTGGATTGCCTTAATGCTAACCAATTTCACCCCCAGCAATTATTTCAGGGTCATATTTGCAAGTCCTTACCAATGGAAACATGTATTATATGACAACTGGGACTGTGATGCTTCTTTGCTGTTACGTATATTCAGTGTTGCAAGTGTTGTGTCATTACTTTGAGTATTCCAAATCTTGGCTATGGCTAGCAAAAAGCATTGCAATTTTGTTTGTGTTGTTTTTTTGGCCGTGCTGGTACTGTAAATCCTATTTTCTTCCGAAATGAATTTCTGCTTTATATGGAAAATTGAAGTATGAAATTTCTGATGAACATGCTCTTGGCCTCCAGAATTTCTTTGTAGGCTGCCCTGCAGTTCTTTTCTCTGGGAAATTTAATGGTGAGGCCATGTGCCAGCCAGCGTTGGCAGTCTAATGCTTATTGTTTCCTTGCAGTCTTGGAGTCCAGTGTCGTGTGGTTTGTGGTTAGCGCCGTCAACGTTGCTGCAACAAAAGTGCTCCGTGGTGCAATTGGTAGAAATTTTTACTCGACTTCAACATAATAAATAATATGCATGTTTAATTAGGGCAAGTAATCTATCTGTTTTAAAAATTTATTATACAAAAATTTATTATACAATTGACTTCAAATCTATTATACAATTCATGAATTTTGTCACACGTGGCAGTTTTGTCCCAGTCATATTTTTGGTTGCTGACTGGGACGTACGTGGGGGTTGGGTGGGTTTTTGGACTTGGGTTTGGGATGTGTTTTTGGTGATATTTTTGCGTTTTTAGTCCCTGTTTTTCCTCTTTTTTTTCCAACCCAACTCTCACACACACACTTACGCTTTTTGCACTTTGGCGACCGGTTCTCTCCGCATTTGCTTCCGGGCGACGAGTACCTCTGTGCCCTCCGGACACGGCTTATGACTAGTCTATTATATAATTGACGACCTTTTTTCAATTTGTCATATATGACTAGGACAAAAAAAACGATGTGCTGGGTGACTAGACAAAAACAGAATAAAGAATCGGACAAAAACGGAACAAAAAATGCACTTTCCTCATGTTCTCCAACTCACAGTTATCGGTAAACTTTAAAAACCAAATAACCAACTCGCAATTAATACATTTCACATTTTTTAAAAACTAAAGAACAAAAAAAAAACCGCATCCATGTTCATCCTCATGTTCTCCAACCGTTCTCCAACAGTTGAAACAAATTGATGTAATCGAATTTGATTTGTGGACGTGAGGATGTGATGACAAATTGTTCTACGTGAGGACAATTGGACGATTCTGCCTTTCTGCTTATGTTCTTTTGAATCAACTTAACATTGAGGGAAACTCAAACCACCCTCTTCCCCCTGTCTGCTTCTGTTCTTTTGAATCCACGCTTCCAATTGAAAGATATTTGCATTGATTTGATTTGCAACCTTTTGATTTGCAATGATATTTGCAGTGATGAAAGATTCCGTCGCTGGAACCAATTGGAATCTATTTTACAATTCTTTTTGACACAAATATTCTACTACAACCTTGCACTTCGTCGAATCTGCTGTCTTTTTGACGCGATTCACCTCGCAGAGATGAAAGGGATTCGAAGCGATGACGATGACGCAATTGAAAAATTTTGATACACAAATTTTGTGTTCTTTAAAATGTTTTCTTTTGATTAACAAATTTTTGTACTTATCATCCTTTTGATACACAAATTTTGGCTTTTGACAGGGGAATATCTTAAATGAACCGTGTCCTATGGGCACGGATTATGACTAGTAATTATCAAGATCGATCAAGTTAAGTTTGGCTACGTCAACGCGACGCGCGACTCCCTATCAAATTTGACCGGGGTTCTATTATTATCTCAGTGCTGAATTTGGTCGGGATTACCAACCTTGGTCATTCATTGCCTATTTTTTATTGTAAAATTTGGCAGTGAATTTATAATGGCCTGGGCCAGCTACCCCAGCCAAAAATGCCAGTGAATAGTACTGGCCGGGGTTAACAACCTCTGACATTTTAAGCGCAAAATTTACCGTGGCGTTGATGTGGCCAAACTTGGTTGATTTTGGTAATTATTTTTAAAATGGGTCAATTTTTGGAAATTTTTTATAATTTTGGGTTTTTTTTGAAATTTGTCCAATAGAAAAATGCCAAAACCCAATAAAGAAAAGGTACAGATATGAACCCAGATGATGAAAAAGAAAGTGATGTCACTGATAATGATGGCGACCATGACAGATCAATGGAGGATAACATGCATTATGCTACAGATATGAACCCAGATGATACAGCATGGATAGAACAATCGGTTGTTGTCAACAGATGTGTGGAATTTGAAGAGCCGTTGCCAGATGAAGTAGAAGAGGGGCGATGGGTCAATGCAACGGTAATAAAAAATACTCACGAAATAAAAATGGAAGAGCCAAGAATTCATAGCGAGAGCAGAGTGTTCAAAGTCGGTGATCTATATGATATCAAGACTGATTTGGTTCAAGCAATTAATGAATGGAGCATTATGCACAATGTTTCATTCTGGCTAATCCAGACAAACTCCACGTGCTATTCGGTAATATGTGGCTTAAATAAGCAGGTGAATCTTGAAAGCTAAGATGAGACGAGTAGGAATTATCCATGACATATTCATGCAGCAGGTGGGAAAGAACCAATAGGAGGTTAAGATAACAAAAGTTGGTGAGGAACATACTTGTAATAATCCCACACTAAATACGGATCATGTTCAAGTCATGAATACTTTCGTGAGTAACAAGATTATGCCAATGTTGAAGACAAAGCTTGACTCGACACTTGCCGAAATGCAAGACATACACACCATGTTAAGGATTAGAATCTCATACTACAAAGGATGGTGGGCTAAAGAGAAGGTGTAGTCACTGATATATGGTGATTGGGAAGAATCATACCAGAGACTCCCAGAGTGTCTAAAGGCCATTAAGAAAAATCAATCATGGGACCATTTATAAAATTACAACCGACACTATCGGGCTATGATTGGAACAGTTGACTAGTCATGTGTTTTGGGCGCTCAGACCATCAACTGAATGATTCGAGCATTGTCAACTGGTCTTATGTATAGATCGCATCCATATGTATGGTAAATATGCTAGGTGTTTGCTTGTGTCTACAAGAATTGATGCAAATTGCGGCTTCTCTCGTTAGCATTTGCTATTGTATTGGCTAAAACCCAAGAGAATTGGTAGTGGTTTTTAGCTGCATATATGTATTGATACTCGATGCTCATAGACACCAAACGATTGCCTTCGTTTTGATAGAATGAAATGTATTTCAAGAGCACTACATGATGGATGAACGGCCCATAAACACCATAGATACCTTCAACATATCATCGCCAATTTCAAATCGAATGGATTCAGAACAATTACATTGGAAAAGAACTTTTGGTGGGCTGAGTGTGCATCGGACTTGCTTACATACAATGCTCTTCGGGCAAAGATAAGAGAAGAGTTCGTTGCGATAAATGAGTGGATTCATAAAGACTTGCATATGGGAGATACGGAGGTGGGCTTTGCATGAAGACGGTGGAAAATGCTATTGTATCATGACAACAAATTGCTCAGAGAGCTTTAATGAGGTGCTCAAAGGTGCTCGGGTACTATCGATAGAAGTGTTGATTGCTGGAACCTTTTACAGGTTAAAAAATATTTCTATCATTTTCAGCTGGATGGACAGATGTAGACTACAAATTTCACACAAAAAACAGAGGATATTCTCAGGGCACATGTGCAAGAAGCCTGAAGTTTCTATATCACACATTTTGCTGATTATGAGTTATAAGTCATGGATAATAACACACTCGCTTATATAGTGACGATACAAGGCTAAAAGTGCAGCTATACATGTAATATTCCAATGCTTCAGCACATGTCATATGCACATGTGATCATCGCAACATCAAGCCAGGAATATGGTGTAAACATATCTTACTTGTTGTTTTGTTCATCATAATCTCTATCCATCAGTCACAATAAGACAAAAGATGCCAGCGTTGCCCAAAATGATTGGGCGTAAAGCGACTGTATGTGGCTTTTCAAGTCCATCATCAAATCTCTGGGCTCAGCGTTGAAAATATCGAAGTTCATTTAGCCCTATATTTCATCCCATACCTGATTCATGTTATTGGTGTTGGGAATCCTATAGATGGCAGACAAATATTAAAGGGGGTGATTATTATTTTCTAAAAATAATGCTTAATTTAAAACTTAATCGATCTAGCTATGCCTTAGTCTCCTAAGAGTGTACCCCCTTAGGAAATTTAACGCAAGTATAAGTAATAGAAAATGAGAGATGAGAGACAATGATCACAATCACAAACATAGGCAATTTATCGTGGTTCATCCTCCCTGAGCTACGTCTAGTCTCCAAACTCCATTTGGCTTGAATTCATTAACTTGCCTAAATAATTAAGGGCTTCCAACCAATTACAAGTACCACTTATCTTCCAATACAACTTAACCTCTTCTCAAAGAGGACCTCACACAAGAGGCTTTTTGCAAACAATAATTACAACAACCAAGAATTCTTACCACCACACCATTGTGTTGATTTTACAAACATTTCTCTTGATGAAGTTGTTACACACTTTCCTATAGCCAAAGAGTTTGAAGCTTTGACGTGTATTTTTGTGGCTATAAGAAGACTTTTCTTTCGATATCAAAGAGGTGAAATAAAGCACAAAGAGATCAAAGAAAATAAGTTGAATCAATCTCTTAGAAATCAAGATTAAAGCTTGAGAGATTTGAAATCAAGCAAGCTCAAGAATCTTTGCTTAAAAGCTTTTCAAAATAAAATCAAACTTTGGTCAAGCGATAAAAACTTTTTAGCGATTGGAGAAGGCTTAGAATGCTTTAAAAATCACTTAAAAATTATCAATAATACTTGCAAAAACCTCAGCCAACTCCAATTTATATATGGGTTCAAAATCGTGCAAAACAGATTACAAAAAACTTCCCAACATTTAAATTGACAACTCTTCAAAAATCACTGAGCTGTGTCAAATCTGTCCATTGGGCAAAAGTAGCCGACTCCTATATGTTGGGATCCTAAGATGGCAAGGAGAACACTAGAGGGTGAATGAATAATGTTTATCAAATAATAAAACTTCTTTAGAAAATTCTACATAAGATCAAAATTAGAGTTACCTAATTTTATCTTAATCAACAAAAATAACTTGCAAAAGATAACGATACTCAACGGAATATGAAATGCAAGTACGACAAAAGATAATAGCACAATCGCAAACACACCAATTTTATCCTGATTTACCCCTCTAGTGCTACGTTCAGTCGCCAAATCTCTGTTGGCATTTGAATCCAGTATTTAAACAAATAGTTATACCACCTCACCTACAATGAGAAATTTTCCATTGCCTCCCTACAAGAAGGCTTTTACAAACACCTTGCCTCCAACAAGGATTTTTCCTCACTAACTCAAGTAGGAATACTTACAATGCTTTTGTAGATACAATTACTTATAGACTTTGAATGAAGCTGTTGTGTAGAAGTGTAGCTATATGTAAAGGATTGTGATCTACAAAGAGTACAAGTGAAGCTCTAGGAAGATCAAGATAATGGGCCAATTGAAGATTGAAACTTTGAAATAGCTTGGCCAAGTGGAGAGGGTTTTGCTTAAAAGCTTTGGACTTTAAAACTATTTTTCTCTTCAAGATTTTATTAATAATACCTTGCAAAAACCCTCAGCAAATTCAGCTTAAATATGGGTGAAAAATCTGTTGAAAACTATTCCAAAAACACCCCCCAACGGATTGAAAAAACAACTTTCCAAAAATCACGGAACTATGTTTTCTGTCAGTTGGGTTGTTGGTAGTCGACTACAGTTATACTGGTAGTAGACTACTCCAACAACTGTAGTCGACTAGTAGAACAACTGTAGTCGAATACGTTGGAGGACGGAGCATATCCATTATAAAGTAGTCGATTCCTATATAGAGAATAGTCGACTATTTTTATGATATATGATATATGCTCTAAAAACGTAGGAAAATTTTTCAAAACATTTTAAAATATTTTTAAATCATGTTATGTGTGATCATAAGTGTAAATAGCTTCTAGCTAGGCTTTAACACGTTAAGGTAATGATAAATAAAATTACATCAAAAAGAATTTAATACATTGAAGTCCATAATGCATATTCCATCATTCAAGCTCCGTGCCTTGCTTCCTTAGCTTATTGGTCTTGTTTAGCTCATCAATCCCTATGCGTGCTTCTTTGGGCTGCTTTGAATTCCTGCACTCATGTGTTAGATGACATGTTTGCTCATCATCAAAACTATATGGGGTGACTCAATATCCAACAGTATCCCCCTTTTTGATGATGAGAAACATGAATGCAAAATAATATGAATATATGATAGAACTTACACTTCCTACAACACAACTTGTTAGTGCAAACCAATATAAATACCAAGTGTGAGTGTTGCAAATCATATTATTTATGCATGGTCATCTAATATTTCTCTCCCTTTTGTTATCAAAAGGATATTCAATAAGGTTATCTCTCTCCCTTTTGAAAAATATGCATGCCTATTAAAAATTTTCCCCATCATGCACTCTCAATCTAAATGTATGTCTAGGTGTATTGTGACTCAATATCAAAACATGCCAAGTGTTGGGGAAAAAATGTATTAAGATACAATGTATTGAAATATATAGCCTTAGAATCATAGCCCCCCTACAAAATTGCTCATTATTTATGAATCTCTCCCTGAAAATGTGCATGTTTGTTGAAATCTTGGGGCAAGCTTCTAATCCCATCAAATATGTGAGTACCTGAGAAATCAAGTTTGGTACTCTTTTCTTTTGAGTTCATGTGATTAGTCATACATGATAATCTCAATGAATGGGGGAACCAACCCCATTTGGGTATATATTTCCCATCATGAACAAATCTATAATTGACATTATAATGAACATTGTTCATGAAACTATCAATGTTTTTATCTTTCATTTGGATGGTCCCATTATTAGGTATCCAAACTTTGATAAACACATTCTTAGCTTTATGAACACTAGCATGACGATGAGTGATCTTAGTTTTTTGACTGGTCACGTTATATCATAGACCACATTTACTAGCAGAGGGGTTTTGTGAGCTAATCAAGTTATCTAGCTTCTCCTTACCCTTATTAAACATATTCACATTTCTACATAAGTCATCTTGCTTTGCCTTAATAGTGGTCATGGTCTTTTCTAGGTCACTAAATCTATCATCTAGGAATTTAAGCTTAATACTGAGTTATCTATTTTTTTCAATCAATTCATTATTCTTGCTAATCAATTTTAAGTTTTCTTCATTAATCTTTTCTAACTCAAGATTGGAAGAATTAGCTTCACAAGTTTTATGTTTCTTCTTAAGGGTCAAAAGCTCTCTTAAGGTATCCTCATATAGTCATATTTAGCATATAACTTTTGAAACTCATTCTTCCAATCATACTCATCATCATCACTATCATTATCACTAGAGTTAGAGTCAAAGTTTACCTTGTTGTTGCTTCTAGCCATGCAGCACATGTAGGTCCTCTCATTTCTTTCTTCTTCTTCTTCTTCTTCTGAGGAAGATGAGTCATGTAGTGTGTTCTTTTGATGGAAACTGGGGTTGGATTGTGGAGTTGGAAAGTTGAAGTGGGGTCCACTCCGTGTAGTGTGTTCTTTTGGATGAAGAAAGTGGCGTGTGGTCCACTCATATTTAATTTGTTTTATTTATATATAAACTAAATAATTAACTCTAAATTAATTAATTAATTAATATAACTAATTATTTAATACTCATTATAATTAAGGGGCGTCAGATTTGTAATCAATGCTTTTATTATCAAGGGGCCCACCCAATTTGGAAATGTTCGGCTGCATGCGAAAGCAAAAAAAATGACAGCTTGATTGGGCGCGAGAGGGAGAGAGGGACCCAGGGGCTTCGGATTCCTGTGTTATCCGAGAAAAAAAAGGCAAGAGTGCAAAACCCCCCCAAGATTCCGACTGTCACGGGCCATGTAACGACCCGCTCCCGGGGGCCCGTTACTTATTTGATATTTGCGCAGGTCCTGCAGGTTACCAGTGAATTCAAAATAGCCACGATGCATAGATGTACAAAAATACTCAAATAGTGTCCAATTATTACAATCCATACTGTACAAGATGTCCCAACAGATATACATGAAAGAAGAAACGTACTCAACACTGAAAATAACTCTGTAAGCTGCAGTTGAACTTTGGCGCTATTAGCTCAGGAGCATCTATCTTCATCTGTACGTCGTCTGCGGTGCCACGGAGATGGAACCGTAGGTAAGTCACAACAATTCTAAATATAGAAAAGAAGCAGTGCACAAGTATGACAAAAGTAACTAAGTACAAATAAACTGGAGTGAAAAGTAAAGTACTGAGAAACAACTGTACACGGCTGAGTAGTAAAAGTAAACAGTGCTGAAAGGAGAGAACAACTGTACTATGGTGGTGTAAGTGTAAAGCAGGCTAGGCAAGTGAAACCTACTACTGCTGTAGCTAAAAGTGCGACAGGTAAAGAACTGGTGACTGTACAAGTGTAGTAGGTGAAGTGCATGCAATACGTAAAGTAAAGGTGACTGTGATGCGTAAAGTAAAGGTGACTGTGATGCGTAAAGTAAAAGTGACTGTGCAAAGTAACTACACTACGTGACTCAAGTCGGAGAGTACAATATGTGACCATCAAGTCCATCTCTTGCCTGGGCGCGACCCAGACGAATGCCAAAAACACAGGCAGCAGGACATGTATTTTGCCAAAACCCAGGCAGCAGGACGGTATGCCGAAACACAGGCAGCAGGACGGGAAGATTGAACTCCAGTCACTCCTATACTCTCTCAAACTATGAGTTACCCCAAAAACCCCCGTGAAGTGTCAAGTGTTCTATGAACATGTTTATACGGGATGTTCCACAAGATGTTTCATGAGATGTTCCACCAGATATTCCACAAGATATTCCACAACAAGTTTCACAAGATGTTCCATACGGTGTATCACATGTTAGTCAACCCAAGTCTACTGGTTGACTTTCTCATTGAAAACCAGAGGGTGGTAACTCATTCCAAAGCTGACTGTGCCAAAATGAACTGAGGATAAAGACAAGTCCAACAACAGTAATACCGATTCCATGCTTCGAGCATGTAGAAGTGTTGTTTAGCACACAATTTACCCAAGTTGATGTTTGTGTTTAACAACCACCAAAGTTGAAAGTTGGCAAAGTAATCTATAGTTGATTACTTTCCTATTAGATTAGGTTTCTAGTTCGGTTCAAGTCAAGTAGTCGTTCTGAGGCTATAGGTGGTGTTCCTAAGTCCATACAGGGCCACTTATCTAATTTTCTAATTTTAGAATTAGTCGTGACTTACCAATTTCGAGGCTGTCGTAGCTAGCCGGAAATTGATCTAGAGCTTCCCCTGAAGTAGGTGCACAATAGTTTGTACCTGCAACAAAAACATTGATTAAAACACACAACGTTCCTATCTAAATAATCTAATCGTTCTGATTTTCAAAACTGGCTAAAACGTTGTCGAAAACCGTTCTAAATTTTTCTATAGCCTAGATATGATGAAAATAATTTTACTGCAGGAGAAAATATTTTTTCAGATGCTTCTGTTAATTTTTATAATTTTTCAAAGCTCAAAATCAATTTAAAATCTATTTTTCAATTACTAATGTATTTATTCAACAATTTATTCTGGATACAATCTACATCGGAATGTTGCAAGTGAGCTGTCAAAATGACCGTTTCGGAGAGTTCTTTAACATATATTTTTATCATATATAAGTTTACGTAAAAATAAGAAGTTTTGAATTTTTAAAGGAAAATGACGTATTTAAGTTCTGGGTTCGAAAATTAATTCTAGAAAAACTAAGCATCGGATTGAGATGAAACTAGTGCCATTGGGTCCGGAATGTCATTTCTGATTTTCTGGAGCTATCCACACATTTTTCTGGCCCCTGTATAATTAGTTATGGGTTAAAAACCTTAAAACCCTATTAATAATCATTTAAAATTACGAAATTTCGAATTGTTTTTAATATTTACAAGTTTGCCACTGGCAAACTTTCGCATCCCCGATACCTGCTGCTGCCGTGGGAGGGGGGCTCGTCGGCGGGGCTTCGGGCGGCGACCGAGGCGGCGTGAGGCGGAGGCAGACGGCGGCGTCAGCGGGTCGACGTGGGATCTCGGCGGCGCTGCGAGGCAACGACGGCGATCGGTGCAGTCAAGGGCGCCGGCGGTGTGAGGGAGCTCGGAGCTCCGGAGGGAGGCGATCGACGCTGAGGCACGGCGGAGGGTCGCGACGGCGTGTTGTCGAGCACCGGAGATGATCGTTGCGGCGAGGGCAGGCGTTGGACGACGGAGACGAGGCGCTGTGGGCTCCAGGAGCGACGGCGGCGTTCGATGGCTGTGCGAGGGCTCCGGGTGTGTGGTCTCGCCGTGGGACGGCGGCGGCGTGGTGAGGGCGTCGAGGCGGGGCGGAGAGCGTGGGGAGAGAGAGGAAGAGACAGAGAGAACGGGGGCGGGGAATGGGTTTGAAAGTGTGGGAGAAAGAAAGAGCTGTGTGTGCGTGAGTTGGGTTTGGCCTGGGTGCGTGAGTTAGGAAGATGGGTTAGGGGTTAATTATATAGGGGTTTGGGATGGTATAATTGTAATTAGGAGGGACTCATTAATACTTAGTCAACTAATTAATAGGTTAGGAGAGGAACTTTAGACTAAGTGTGGAGAGTAGGTTCACCCATGAAGCACATGGGCTTCTAACGTGTTAGGTAGGTAATTAGGATAGATTAAAAGTAATTAGTAAAAAGTAAAACCCCCATTAGTGAAAGTAATTAGTAAAATACAAAAAACGAAATTACGATTTTGCCCCTACTAGTAAACGTGTCCGAAAAATTACGAAAACATACCCACGGGATCGTATCATCGCGAGGATGGCGAATACGAAGTCCGTTTCAAGGTTTGGGCTACGGGAATACTAGTTTTTGGCCAAAACGTTTAGAAAACAGGTATGTGGGTTCTCTATTGAAATGATATCAGAAAATTACGAAATTAATGTGGGGAGCCCTAAATGATCATAGGAGGCTACTGTAGAAGTTTGAAATCGATTTGAAGACGTTTGTATAGAAAATAAATTCATCGAATCAAAACGGTAATTTTGGAAGATGAATTTTAACAGAAATGTTTTGGGCATTTGAGGAAATCTGAAATTGCTGAAATACTTTATATTAAGTCTAGTGTCTCAAAATATTTTTATATGAATTTTTTTTTGAAATTAGTTTAAACTCCTGATCAACCATTACAAAATATCTTTTAAGATGAAATTACTTTAAATGTTTAGCTCAAATGTTTACGAAAAATACAGGTCGTTACATTCTACCCTCCTTAAAATAATTCCGTCCTCGGAATTTCTCAAAACTTTATAAAATAAAATAATTGCTGTTATTAAGAAGCTCAAACAAATAAATGATAAAATGGAAAACTAGTCGAATGATTACAATTTAGAAAATAAGTTGTTAATAGCATGAAATATAATGTGATATCATAGCATCAAGAAAACAAGAGATATTATATATGAATACATACTATTGACATCATCATAGTTTTAACTATTCCTGAGACCAGTATCATTACAATAGTTGCCCTGCCTTCTCAAGTAGACCAAGATTAACATGAGATAATAATATCACATGAAAATGAGGGCTATTATGATGACAACCTCTGTTCGAACTTGGAACCTGAGGTGATAAGCCAGTAGCAAGCTATTTAAACCATATAAAACGAAAGACCATAAAGTTTATTCGTGCTACTGGTGACTAACTGGGTCTAGCCACAGATGTTGTTCATAATATAGTATGTATCGACTAATCCACGGGTACCAACAACATCAATCTCCATAATACCCAACCACAAGCTAACGTCCAGATCAACGCCTAAAGGTAAGTACACGGCCAATACCCAAAGTCAGTACTCACTGCCAGTATTTCTTCCATCAATCGCCATAATATTCCACAATAAGGCAAGATCCAAGCTCTCATCCAGAGCCAAGCACAAGGCCTACATCCAACTTCAACACCCAAGGCCAATATCATGCCAATAATCATCGCCATCACTCCTTCCGTAGACCAATACTTGACATTCGCAACACCCAACATTACCCAACAAATGAACAACCAAAAACACGCTTTCCCGCACACCACAAGGAGTAGACGCAAGAGGAAGCCTAAACGGGATCTCAACCTGGGTGAGACCCAGGGCAGAGAGCTCAAGAGAAGCCTAAGGATCACGGCTTCCCAAGATCTCAACCACACAGCGATAGCGAAGGTGGCGGCAAGGGTTGTTGTCAAGGCCAAAAATCCTAAAACATATCGTCGGAGGGCCATTGGTGGCTGTCGATCTATGGTGGCTGCGACTGCTTGATGTGGCGGGTGTCACCGAAGAGAGGATGGGGTGGTAGAGATTCGGGTGAGGTTGGATGAGCTGGGACGAATGGGTCGAGTTCGCTTGGGGAAGAGGCCGGGAGAAGTGTGAGTCAATACGGCGTAGGGGAAACCACGGGGTGGCTTGATGAGGAAGGAGATGGGGGGTCTTTAAAAAAGGGGGGCACCGAAAGTCGTTGGTAGGGTAGGCTAGGTTAGGCGGGACCGAGGCTCGGGGTGAGGAAGCGGACAAAAGAAATAAAGAGGGGGGTAGGTGGTAGGTGGAATAGGAATTCAAACCCATGAAAAAATTGGGTACACGATGAAAGTAGGGGCTAGAAGAAAAACACGAGCTTAAGAAGGGTGAAAAGACGTAAACAGCCTATACTTATGCGTCAGGTTTGGCTCGTCTCAAAATCTCTAGCACCATTCTCCAATACTTCTGAGCGTCCTTCGATCTGCTTCAGTTGAGGAATCCGAACTTCTGATGATTGAAAACTCGGACGCTACCCTCCTTAAAATAAACGTAGCTAGGGTCCAAACAAACTAGAAAGATTCTAAGAAGGTGAAAGTTCATCAAGCTTAAAGGAAGGTTGATAGTGAATAAGATCGATGATGTCACATAATCATTATTCACGTCCTTGCGGTCCAGCGGACACGGCTAGGGAAGTGACTAAGCCAGGATCACTTATGCCCAGTCTAGCTAGGTCGATCCAACAGACTTTAGCTAAGCACATTGACCGGTATCATGGTCCATTGAAGGAAGATTATCATTTATATGCGTGCCATCATCAACTGAAGGAAAGGTGATGAAGTGGGTAGATAGTTCAACCAATAACTATAACGGTTAGCAAAAGTGGTTACTAAGGAGTGTATAATCAAGAATAGAACACGAGTTCCTAAGCAATGGTTAAGAGTTCAAAGGAAGTGATGAGGATCAAGGAAGACCTAGTGAAGATGGTAGTAAGGTCACTTAACCCGTATATCCAATACAGGTGAATACTCGAGACATCCCGTACTCGAGGGTTCTACTTGAGTATTTTATAATGTACACCCTGATCTTGCTATATTGTTCACGAGGTAGTTAGCGCGGACCTGCGTGGGCCACCAAACTTGTAACGACCCGCTCCCGGGGGCCCGTTACTTATTTGATATTTGCGCAGGTCCTGCAGGTTACCAGTGAATTCAAAATAGCCACGATGCAGAGATGTACAAAAATACTCAAATAGTGTCCAATTATTACAATCCATACTGTACAAGATGTCCCAACAGATATACATGAAAGAAGAAAAGTACTCAACACTGAAAATAACTCTGTAAGCTGCAGTTGAACTTTGGCGCTATTAGCTCAGGAGCATCTATCTTCATCTGTACGTCGTCTACGGTGCCACGGAGATGGAACCGTATGTAAGTCACAACAATTCTAAATATAGAAAAGAAGCAGTGCACAAGTATAACAAAAGTAACTAAGTACAAATAAACTGGAGTGAAAAGTAAAGTACTGAGGAACAACTGTACACGGCTGAGTAGTAAAAGTAAACAGTGCTGAAAGGAGAGAACAACTGTACTGTGGTGGTGTAAGTGTAAAGCAGGCTAGGCAAGTGAAACCTACTACTGCTGTAGCTAAAAGTGCGACAGGTAAAGAACTGGTGACTGTACAAGCGTAGTAGGTGAAGTGCATGCAATACGTAAAGTAAAGGTGACTGTGATGCGTAAAGTAAAGGTGACTGTGATGCGTAAAGTAAAAGTGACTGTGCAAAGTAACTACACTACGTGACTCAAGTCGGAGAGTACAATATGTGACCATCAAGTCCATCTCTTGCCTGGGCGCGACCCAGACGAATGCCAAAAACACAGGCAGCAGGACATGTATTTTGCCAAAACCCATGCAGCAGGACGGTATGCCCAAACACAGGCAGCAGGACGGGAAGATTGAACTCCAGTCACTCCCATACTGTCACGCACCGCTTCCCAAAAATGTGGAGGCGAGACGTGAGAAGGTCCGCACAAACTTGAAGCTGGGAAACTCCAAGTCTGATAAGCGTATAAATTATCATATGGCAGGTCCTTGCAACGTAAACGAAACAATAATAATAATAAAGGAAAGAGACAAAAGAGAAATCTCTGAATATCCATTGAATGAATTACAATATCACAGAAAATCCACTAGGCTAAAGGAAAAAGAGTCTAAGGCCCAAACATGGCCAACAAAGTATAACATACATACAAGGGTGCCACGCACCAACAACTAACAGCAAACCTAAACAAAGAAGTGAACACGAGCGGTCTCCAAGACAGGCCCCTGGTGTCCACTCACCACCACAGCAAACATCAGCATCAGCAACACCATATCCCCTGCAACAAAGCTCTGGCTCTGGGTCTAACATGTGACACCCAAAAGAGAGAGGGGCACATGTCAGCAAGTCTGAAAAGACTTGTGCAAGGAAACTGAAAGAAGGTAAACTAACAACCTAGCAGTTATAGTATGATGCATGACAGGGCAAGTATAGTATGGAAGTGACAAGTAAAGTACAAGTAGCAAGTAACAAGTATGTCATGGATAACAAGTTTTACAAGTAAAACACGGACAAGTACAAGTGGTAAGTGTGACAAGTATTGTCAAGTAACAAGTACAAGGGATCACCCACACATGGATGCCCTATTGCCTGCAGGCTGTATTCAAGTACAAGGGATCACTCAACGAGTGCCCTATTGCCCACGGGCTGTATTCACGCATCAAGTACAAGGGATCACTCAACGAGTGCCCTATTGCCCGCAGGCCGTGTTGAGCTCGTCTTCTGGAACACGAGCCAGAAAGTGTATTTGGCATAGGATTGTGCCCACGCAAGGTGGGTGCCTAGCCAGGACAAATAGTACAAGTATGTAGCGAAGCTACGCAATCACGATGAGTATTCAAGCATGCAATGACATGAGCAGATATTCGCGTACCGTTAATTGTATTTAAACGTGACAGGCAAAATGCAATGACATGAACATATTCGCGTACCGTTAATTGAAATTAAACGTGACAGGCAAAATGCAATGACATGAACATATTCGCGTACCGTTAATTGAAATTAAACGTGGCAGTTAAAATGCAACAGCAGTTAAGGATGCATGGATGACATGAACAGTTAATTCGCGTACCGTTAAGGGAAAGTAAACGTGACATACAAGCATGATGAAGGTGACGGACCAAGCTTCGTTGTCAAGCTAGGTCAATGGCGTCTAAACGGCTATCCTTTCACCGTCTAGTCTCTTTTACGCTAAAACAAGGTAAATGGCCTAAGACATGGCCTAAATCAAGGGATGCAAGTTTCACTTGCCTGGCACCGAGGAGAACGATCAACGTAGGCACATCACACAAATTTGTTATCTACGGGAATGGATCACTGTCATGGAAAAACAACATTAGAATGGTAACTAATCCGTATTCACAATCGAACCCTACGATTTCTAATGATCCATTTTATTAGGGTTTCACAAATATCAAGTGTGGGTTATGAGATTATTAAAGGAAGAATACTACCAGTGAAGAAGCGGAGGAACGACGCCGAGAACTACGGCGACGGAAGAACGATCCGGCTCAGATCTGGAAATGGGGAAAATCTGGAGAAATAGGTTTGGATGAGGCTTTTGGGGATTTGATGAGGGTTTGAGGTTGAGGAGAGGTAGGATATGTGAAATGAGGGTTTGGATGATGATGGATGAGCTTGGGATGAAGGATCAATGGTTTGGGGAAGAAGGGGCTCAATGGGGGAGAAATTAGGGTTTGGGGTGATGAGGAAGAAGAAGAAAACGTTTGGGGCGTATTTATAGAAAAGTGTGGTGGCTAGGGCAAAACTAGGGTTTCCTGGGCTGATTAGTCGGTCAAAGAAGGATTGGTGACCGACTAGTTTGGGAACTAGTCAATCGGTCGTTCAACATGGACCGACTAAGAGTAAACAGTAGCTCGCTCAGGAAAACTGGACTATGAGTTAGTCGGTCTGTGAAGGCTTGTCAACCGACTAGTTTGAGAACTAGTCGGTCGGTGAGTGTTCATTGACCGACTAAAGGCTGAATTCTGAGAGAGATCAAGGAAATGAGAGTTAGTCGGTCTGAGAAGGATTCCTGACCGACTAGTTTAGCATCTAGTCGGTCGATGGTTGTTCTTAGACCGACTAAGAGTAAACAGTAACTCCAGAATAATTGATTGAATGAACTAGTCGGTTCCAGTTGATTTCCTGACCGACTAAATTGGAATCTAGTCGGTCGGTTGATCTTCTTGAACCAACTAACGTGCACGAAAAGTCTCGAAATGGAGCGCGAAGGTCCGGGATGAATTCTAAGGTTTCTAGGATCAACCTATCGCTAAGATATGATCGATATGAAGCTCGTCATGAGTGACTTACTCCGAGTTCAATGATTCTAAGGAAGAAGCTAGAAGATCACATCAAAAGGAATGAAAACGAAAGTTAGGAAATCTCAACGAGATGAATGAAAGCGAGAACTATGGAAATGAAAACCACACAAGGAGAGAACCCACCATCACAAGCAGAACCCACTGATAATCCAATCATACAAAAACCAGTCGTTACACATACTCTCTCAAACTATGAGTTACCCCAAAAACCCCCGTGAAGTGTCAAGTGTTCTATGTACATGTTTATACGGGATGTTCCACGAGATGTTTCATGAGATGTTCCACCAGATATTCCACAAGATATTCCACAACAAGTTTCACAAGATGTTCCATACGGTGTATCACATGTTAGTCAACCCAAGTCCACTGGTTGACTTTCTCATTGAAAACCAGAGGGTGGTAACTCATTCCAAAGCTGACTGTGCCAAAATGAACTGAGGATAAAGACAAGTCCAACAACAGTAATACCGATTCCATGCTTCGAGCATGTAGAAGTGTTGTTTAGCACACAATTTACCCAAGTTGATGTTTGTGTTTAACAACCACCAAAGTTGAAAGTTGGCAAAGTAATCTATAGTTGATTACTTTCCTATTAGATTAGGTTTCTAGTTCGGTTCAAGTCAAGTAGTCGTTCTGAGGCTATAGGTGGTGTTCCTAAGTCCATACAGGGCCACTTATCTAATTTTCTAATTTTAGAATTAGTCGTGACTTACCAATTTCGAGGCTGTCGTAGCTAGCCGGAAATTGATCTAGAGCTTCCCCTGAAGTAGGTGCACAATAGTTTGTACCTGCAACAAAAACATTGATTAAAACACACAACGTTCCTATCTAAATAATCTAATCGTTCTGATTTTCAAAACTGGCTAAAACGTTGTCGAAAACCGTTCTAAATTTTTCTATAGCCTAAATATGATGAAAATAATTTTACTGCAGGAGAAAATATTTTTTCAGATGCTTCTGTTAATTTTTATAATTTTTCAAAGCTCAAAATCAATTTAAAATCTATTTTTCAATTACTAATGTATTTATTCAACAATTTATTCTGGATACAATCTACATCGGAATGTTGCAAGTGAGCTGTCAAAATGACCGTTTCGGAGAGTTCTTTAACATATATTTTTATCATATATAAGTTTACGTAAAAACAAGAAGTTTTGAATTTTTAAAGGAAAATGATGTATTTAAGTTCTGGGTTCGAAAATTAATTCTGGAAAAACTAAGCATCGGATTGAGATGAAACTAGTGACATTGGGTCCGTAATGTCATTTCTGATTTTCTGGAGCTATCCACACATTTTTCTGGCCCATGTATAATTAGTTATGGGTTAAAAACCTTAAAACCCTATTAATAATCATTTAAAATTACGAAATTTCGAATTGTTTTTAATATTTACAAGTTTTCCACTGGCAAACTTTCGCATCCCCGATCATCCCCGATACCTGCTGCTGCCGTGGGAGGGGGGCTCGTCGGCGGGGCTTCGGGCGGCGACCGAGGCGGCGTGAGGTGGAGGCAGACGGCAGCGTCAGCGGGTCGACGTGGGATCTCGGCGGCGCTGCGAGGCAACGACGGCGATCGGTGCAGTCAAGGGCGCCGGCGGTGTGAGAGAGCTTGGAGCTCCGGAGGGAGGCGATCGACGCTGAGGCACGGCGGAGGGTCGCTGCGGAGTGTTGTCGAGCACCGGAGGTGATCGTTGCGGCGAGGGCAGGCGTTGGACGACGGAGACGAGGCGCTGTGGGCTCCAGGAGCGGCGGCGGCGTTCGATGGCTGTGCGAGGGCTCCGGGTGTGTGGTCTCGCCGTGGGACGGCGGCGGCGTGGTGAGGGCGTCGAGGCGGGGCGGAGAGCGTGGGGGGAGAGAGAGGAAGAGACAGAGAGAACGGGGACGGGGAATGGGTTTGAAAGTGTGGGAGAAAGAGAGAGCTGTGTGTGCGTGAGTTGGGTTTGGCCTGGGTGCGTGAGTTAGGAAGATGGGTTAGGGGTTAATTATATAGGGGTTTGGGATGGTATAATTGTAATTAGGAGGGACTCATTAATACTTAGTCAACTAATTAATATGTTAGGAGAGGAACTTTAGACTAAGTGTGGAGAGTGTTGAATATTGGACTCCCCGGATTAGGTTTTGATGATGAGCAAACATAAATAATTCATGAACTAACAATTTGTGAGCGCAGTATTGGAGATCGTCGCCAATTTCACGTGAACATTCAAAGCGACATCTCAACACTTTCCAAAGCTCATATTCATGCCTAAAGCTTCGTTGAAGCTCTTGCGACGCTTTGGAAAATATGAAGATTCAATCGAAGCTATCGAAGACCGTTTATTAAGGTTTTATTTATAGTCTTTTAGTTTCGATTGATATAATGTTAAGCCTTGAGTATATCTTACGTTTCTATCTTCATTACGCTCATTTCGTAGCTCTAGGATCCTTGCACAAGTTCATTCTAACTTCCTCGAAGCGTCGCGCTTCAATTCGGACTTTGTTGTGCATGTTAGTTGGTACAAGAACAAGTACTGACCGACTAGATGGTGATCTAGTCGGTCGGCAACTGTTCTTGGACCGACTAGTTTGATTCCTTAATTTCTTGGACTTTACTATTTACAGTTAGTCGGTCTACGTTGACTCACCGACCGACTAGTTTGTGAACTAGTCGGTCAGTGATGCTTCTTTGACCGACTAGTTGTGACTTACTGTTCACTCTAAAATTCTCCTAAGCTACTGTTTATCGTTAGTCGGTCTAAGAACGTTTGATGACCGACTAGTTGACAATCTAGTCGGTCAACTTTTGTTCTTGGACCGACTAAGTCAACTTGCCTTCAGACTATGTTGTTTTGCCTCTTAGTCGGTCTACGTTCATTGGATGACCGACTAGTTGTGAAACTAGTCGGTCAGATAGTGTTCTTGGACCGACTAGATTTCTAGGTCTGAAATTCTATCTCTTCTCAGATCTGCTCTTAGTCGGTCCATGCTTTGTGACTGACCGACTAGTTGATGAACTAGTCGGTCAGTGAGTGTTCTTTGACCGACTAATTCTCACAGATTTCTTTCCGTTGGAGATTGACTTAACTTGTTTTTATGTGACCCTATAAATACGAACCTAGGTCATTTCTATCTTTAATAGAGCTGCCATTAAGAGATTCATTGAGATCAAAAGAGATAGCCATTCTCCCTCAAATCTAAAGCTCTCTTCCTCACAAGAAATACATTCTCTCTCATTTCTAGATCTAGAGAGAAGCTTGTTCTTGGTGAGCTCTTCAAGCTATTGCTTGATTCAAGTTTCCAAATCATCCCTAGGCACCCATTGCTGCTCATTTCCTTGGTGCTAGGGTTTGGTAACTTCATCTTCCTCAAATCCTTCATTCCACCTATTGGGTAAGAAAAACTCAAGGTATAGGATTTTGTGGTAAGCTTGTTTATTTCATATTAAACTCTTTAATATTGCTTTGTGATTCTCTCGGTTGTGAGAGAAGGTTGTGATCCCGGGTTGTGGGATTCACTTTGCCATTGCATGTATGATTTGATCTTGTGAAGGTTTTTCACAAGATATTCATAGTGGAAATCTTGAGTTAGGATTTCTAACTCAAGTATCCGGAAGGGATCCGGGTGGTTGTGACGTAGGATCACCGGGAACAAGTCGGGGAGACTTGGGTGGATCCGAACCCATTAACATCGTTTGTTAGCATTGATTAATTTCGTTGTCGTCATTCAATTTAAGCTTCCGCAAATTGATTTGGTAGTTGTGTGCAATTTAATTTGGAATTATACGCCTTATTATTTTAAAGTACTATTCACCCCCCTTCTAGTACTTGTGCAGTAGCTGGTAGGGCATTACATTTGGTATCAGAGCCAGATACTCAGCTATGTCTGCCAACGACAACAAGACCGTGCCTCCACCTTCCAACTACGACACCTTCAGGAACCGTGAAGGAGCGTCATCGGTGATGGAAGGACATTCCTCTACAAGGCCTCCATTCTTCAACGGTACCAACTACGGGTACTGAAAATGTCGGATGGAAACCTTCCTCCGAAGTGCATCTTTATGGAGGACTACAATGAAGGAGTACATCGAGCCCGAAGAAGAAGATTTTGAGAAATGGACTACCGCGGAGGTCGCCGCGGAGGTAAGCAATGCCAAGGCAATGAACGCCTTGCAATGCGCATTGGAGCCCGAGGACTTCAATAAGATATGCACATGTAAGAGTGCATATCAAATTTGGAACTCTCTCCTCATACTACATGAAGGGACGAGTCGGGTAAGAGACTCTAAACTCGTAGTCGTAACCAAAGATTACGAAATGTTTCATATGCAACAGGGCGAGAAGATGAAAGAATATTACGCTCGCTTCGTTGACATAATAAACGAGTTAGAGGCCCTCGGCAAGATCTACACTCAAAAGGAGAAGTGCTTAAAGCTTATTGAAGGACTTCCCTCTTCTTGGGAAAAACGTACCTTCGCCATCGAGGAAGGTAATGACATGAACAAATATACCGTAGTTCAACTAATGGGTACTTTGATGTCATACGAGGTACGCAAAGATAGCAAGGTGAAGCTACAAGAAAAGATGAAGTCATATTTGAACCTAGATGCGCCTAAGAAAAAGGCGATTGCATTCAAGGCGGCTTCATCCACATCTTCCGATGATGAAGACTCGGAAAACGAGTTGGACTTGGAGTCCATGGCACTCATGGCCAAGAAGTTCAACCGTTTCTTCCGGAAAGGTAACTTCAAGACCAAAGGTAAATTTGGTTCTTCTAACGCCTCTTCCTCTCCTTTGTGTTTCAAGTGCAATAAGCCAGGACACATGAAAGCGGAGTGTCCTCTCAACAAACAAAAGGAGAAGTGGAAGGCGCCAAAATTCGATAAGTCCAAGAAATACAAAAAGGGGTACAAGAAAGGACTTGTCGGAGCAACATTCACCGACTCCGAGGATTCCTCAAGCGGAGAGTCGGATGATGAGAAAGTGGAGCAAGCACATATGTGCTTCATGGCAAGAGAGGAGAACGATCAAGGATCCTCCTCTTCCGATGATAGTAATGACGAAAGCGATGAGGTAACGATGGATGATCTTAGAAATGCTAACTCTCAACTTTGGTCAAAATACACTAAGTTAGTAAATAGATATACTAAGGTAAAAGATGACCTAGCTAGCATTCAAACATCGCCTAAGAATATCATCACCAACAACGACACCGTTGTTGAAGAGTTAAGAAATGAGATTGTGAATCTCAAATCTAAACTTGAACATGTTAGCATTGAGGATGCGGAAGAACATGAGATAGCGGATTTAACTTCTCAAAACTCGACTTTGAGTATTGAGAACGAGAATCTTAAATCTCGTGTTTATGTGCTCACATCGCAAATATCCGCTTTGGATACTTCTTTGCGTTCTCTCAAAGAGAAATATGAGGACACATTGGGCCGAATCAACAAATTCAACAAGGGTAAGGGCCATTTGGATAATATCCTAAAAGATTTACTTCCGGCCAAACACCACATTGGCTTGGGGTATATGATGGGAAATTCATCCAAGTCGGTCACTACTTTTGTTAGGCCAACTTCCGAAGCCTCAACGAGTGGGAGCAAACACTCTATTGGTAGTTCATCTACCAATGGTGCTTCCACCTCGTCCACACCCTCTTTCGGAAAGAAACCCACTTTGGGTGGACCTCCAAAGAAGGGGCATGCCTACATGTACACTAATAACATGCCACGTAGGAACACACGTCCTACTCCACCATCTCACACATATGATGATTTTTATGCAACACATTCTCAGGCACGTGCACACCAAGTGAGACACCCTCACGCACGTGTTCCCACACATGCATATGTACACCCACCTCATCATATGAATAATTCTCGTCATGCACCATTCCATCATGTCCCGTATGCCTATCCACAACATGCATCACGTAGAAATCAACGCAGCATGCATGCACCCAATAGGATGATGGCTCCCAAAATATTCACTATTTGGAGCCCAAAGGACACAAGCATGGACGAAAAACAAATGTACATGAATGCTTATTTTTCGGATGTTGTGCATAGTAAGAATTATGTGGGGAAGTCTAAGTCCACTTGGACTTGGCTTCCAAAGGTCTAATCCCTTGGACCCAATGACCTTGGGTACCATGATATGAAAGTGTCTATCTTTAGGTACTCAAGGAAAAGAAAAAGAAAAGGAGCATCAAATTTAAATTTAGCTCCAAAGGGAATTGGATACTCGATAGCGGGTGCTCCAAACACATGACGGGTGACGCTCGTTTGCTCTCCGGAGTGGTTCCCATTGCGAATGGAAACCGCGTCGTATTTGGAGGCAACGAGAGCGGAACCATCATAGGTGTTGGTAAAGTCGGTAACCCTTCTAAACCCCTAATTAGTGATGTTTATCTTGTTAGTGGTTTAAATCATAATCTTATTTCAATAAGTCAACTTTGTGACAAAGGTTACAAAGTTAGCTTTGCGAAAGGATTGTGTCATATTTTAAGAAAGGATAATGAAAAATTATTATTTTCCGGAACTCGTCGTAAAGACATTTATATTTTGGATCTTCCTAAGTCATATGAACAATGTCTCGTTGCCAACACAAGTGAACAACACTTATGGCATCGACGCTTTGGACATGTGAACTTTGGAACACTATATAAGCTTTCAAAATTGAATTCTATTAAAGGTTTTCCGAAGCTTGTTTTTGAAAAGAAAAGTTTTTGTGATTGTTGTCAACGTGGCAAGCTTCCTAAATCTTCATTTAAACCTAAGAAAAGCATCTCTACTAAACGGCCACTAGAGCTATTACATCTAGATTTATTTGGGCCAACTAGAGTAGCTTCCTTAGGAAATGCAAGGTATGGACTTGTCATCGTAGATGACTATTCAAGATTTACTTGGGTATTTTCATTGTGTAATAAAAATGAAGCTTTTGAAAACTTCACAATTTTTGTTAAGAAAGTACAAAATCTCTTAGGAACCACCATTGTCACTATTCGTAGTGATCATGGAGGTGAATTTGAGAATGAGTCTTTTGAGACATTTTGTGATGAAGTTGGTATTACTCACACCTTCTCTTTCCCTCGTGCACCTCCTCAAAATGGTGTAGTTGAGAGAAAGAATAGGACGCTAGTGGAGTGTGCTCGCACTATGCTTGATGATAGCCAACTTAGCCATCAATTTTGGGCGGAAGCGGTACACACCGCTTGCTATGTGTTTAATAGAATACTTTTGAGGCCCGGCACTAAACAAACTTGTTATGAATTGTTGTTTGGTAGGTTGCCTCAAGTTAAACATTTTCGTGTTTTTGGTTCGAAATGTTTTATTAAGAACACATATGGTAGTTTGGACAAATTCGATCCGAGATCCGATGAGGGGATTTTTGTTGGATATTCTACGCGTAGCAAAGCCTACCGGATATTCAACAAACGAACCTCAACGATCGAGGAATCGCTTCATGTCTCATTTAATGAAGGATTTGTTCCAACTAGAATTTCAAATGATAATGATTCTATGGATGTTTTATGTGATTCGTTTGATAATTCTAAGTCTAATGATTCTAATGATTCTATTGAGACTAACCCAACTAATGAAGTTGTTGAGAATGTTCCTAGTGATCAAGGTATTCCCAAATGGCTTCATTCGGTTCGTGACCATCCCCATGAGCAAGTCATTGGCAATATCTATGATAATGTCAAGACGAGATCGCAAGTTCACCACTTCGCAAATTGTGCCTTTGCCTCATCGATAGAGCCAAATATTAATGAAGCATGCGAAGATAGCGCTGGGATCTTAGCCATGGAGGAGGAGCTCATTCAATTCGAGAGGAATGAAGTTTGGGAGCTTGTTCCATTGCCATCGAAGAACCACACCGTCATAGGGACAAAGTGGATCTTCAAGAACAAAACCGACGAAAACCAAGTCGTCGTCCGGAACAAAGCTCGGTTAGTAGCTCAAGGCTATCGTCAAGAGGAAGGTATCGATTTCGAAGAATCTTTCGCTCCGGTAGCTAGATTAGAATCAATTAGATTACTTTTGTCTTTTGCATGCCATAAGAATTTTAAATTATTTCAAATGGATGTTAAAAGTGCATTTTTAAACGGAGATGTCGTTGAGGAAGTTTACGTTTCTCAACCTCCGGGCTTCGTAAATGAAAAATTTTCAAATCACGTTTTTAAACTAAAGAAAGCTCTTTATGGTTTGAGACAAGCTCCTCGAGCTTGGTATGATCGCCTAAAGAATTTTCTTTTGGATTTGAATTTTAAAATGGGCGAAGCCGATTCAACACTTTTTATTAAGCATGCAAATAATGATATTTTATTAGTTCAAATTTATGTTGATGATATCATTTTCGGTGCTACTCACTTCGCTCTTTGCGAAGAGTTTTCTAATGTGATGAAGGAACAATTTGAGATGAGCCACATGGGCGAACTCAAATATTTCTTAGGTCTCCAAATTCGCCAAATGAACGATGCAATCTTCATCCACCAAACGAAGTACACAGTG
The DNA here is from genome assembly GCA_030789695.1 of Scilla litardierei. NCBI lineage: Eukaryota > Viridiplantae > Streptophyta > Magnoliopsida > Asparagales > Asparagaceae > Scilla > Scilla litardierei. Next base: position 21,936,236 of record CM061135.1, read on the forward strand.
GAGTTGCTAAAGCGATTTGGAATGGAGAATGCCTCCGGGAAAAAGACTCCAATGAGCACGACTACGCATCTTGACAAGGATACGGGCGGTAAGGATGTAGACATTCGACTATATCGAGGTATGATAGGTAGTTTGCTTTATCTTACCGCAAGTAGGCCCGATATTATGTTTGCCGTATGTATATGTGCTCGTTATCAGTCTCAACCTAAGGAGTCTCACTTAGTAGCGGTAAAGCGTATTTTTCGCTATCTAAGTTACACATTAGATTTTGGATTACTTTATCCGAGATCTAGCACATATGAGTTAGTCTCATATAGTGACGCTGATTATGCGGGATGCAAATCCGACAGGAAAAGTACTAGTGGCACTTGCCATTTTCTAGGAAATTCTCTTGTCTCTTGGTTTTCCAAGAAGCAAAATTCGGTATCACTTTCAACCACCGAGGCGGAATACATTGCCGCCGGTGCCGCTTGTGCCCAGGTTCTTTGGATGAGACACACATTGAAGGATTTTGGTATTCATTGTGATACTAGCCCTATCATGGTGGATAACCAAAGTGCTATTTGTCTTTCAAAGAATCCGGTGCACCATTCCCGACCGAAACACATAGATATCCGACACCATTTCTTAGATGATCATGTTGCTAAAAAGGACATCATTTTAGTGTACGTTAAAGCCCAAAAGCAAATCGCCGATATTTTCACGAAACCCCTAAAGGAGGACTCCTTTGTGCGGTTGCGTCGAGAATTGGGGATTATGGGTGAATCCGAGATATAGGATTCATATTTAAATTCAATCATCTTGCATGTTAATATATTTCGCGATATTTCATTCATGCTAGATTAATTGAATTTTTGGGAATTTTATGTGATTTATCCGAATTTATTGCTCGAATTCGTATTTCAATGTCGTACTTAAGATTTCGACGTTTTATGGGGTAATTTAGATGTCTAATGAGTGAGTTAGGATGTTTCATCCAAGTGGTTTGTGAAGAGAAATCAAATTTCAATTTTTGGACTCTTCTAGTCGGTTTCAGTTCACTTGTCAACCGACTAGATGCTCATCTAGTCGGTCAGCAAATGAACTCAGACCGACTAGATCAAGCAAATATCCATCTCCTATCATTTTCTTTCGTTAGTCGGTCATAGTACACTTTCCGACCGACTAGATTGAAAACTAGTCGGTCAGTAAGTATACTGCGACCGACTAAATCCAGCCCTAAAAATCACTCTGTGCTACTGTTTCGACTTAGTCGGTTCAAGCTCATTGACCGACCGACTAGATCGTAATCTAGTCGGTCAGTACTTGAACTGTGACCGACTAAGTGGGTTAGGGCAGTTGAGTCTTTTCGTCTTCCAACCGACTTATACTCATTTTTCATCCGACTAATTTCATTTTTAGTCGGTTTCCTCTCAGCTCAAACTCGAAAACCCCAAAACCCCGATCGAACCCTCCTTCAAAATCCGTCGTCTCCGGCCAAATCTCCGGCCATCCCCGCCATCCGCCGCCGTCGACTCCACCTCCTAGGTATCTCCCTCCCTCTCCTAGGTCAATTTCTTGCCCTAGGGTTCGTTTTCTCCTCCTAGGTTTTCTAGGGTTTCGAAATTTCTCCTCTAGGGTTTGTGTGTTCGATTTCATTTGGTGTTCTAGGGTTTTGTGCTAGCTTCTAGGTTTTGTGCTTAGAGTTGTTGATCCTCTGTGATTACTTGCTTGTGCTCGTAGTGCTATGGCTAAGACTCGCATTCCGATCGTCTCTTCCGGGGCCTCTCCTATGACCGTAGAACAACCTTCGGACCCTAGGAATCCCCCGAAGCCTAAGCGTCGTGCCAAGTCAACCCAAGGCTCTCCATCTTCGCCTCCTCCTAAGAAGCCTAGGACTGCCATAGTTAAACCCCGCAAATCCAAGACCAAAAAGCCTATTCTTCACACTCCGGCTACTCCTCCCGATTCCGACACTGATTTTATTCCTGAGGATGAGCCTACTAGGGAACCTACCCCACCTCCGAAGACCCGTAAGGCCAAGGGTAAAGCTCCTATGCCACTTGGCGGTGTAGACATATCGTTGTGCCGCGATGACCCTCAGTGTCTCGCCGCGTACAACCGTATAGAACACTGTCCACTGTTGTTGGAGCATTACGTTCAGTTCTCTGATTTTCTCGGCCTTGCTGATCTTCTGTCTTATAGTGGCCTTCTAGATTATCTCCGATACGACCCCAAGGCCAATCCCAAACCGTATCCTCGCCTCGTGAAATTGTTCTATGCCAATCGCATTCGAGGCCAGTACGACGCCAGTCACTCCATTGAGACGACTGTCTTGGGAACTCCTTTAGTTCTCACGGCAGAAATCTTGGGGGAGATCCTTGGTTGTGCGTCGTGTGGTCTCCTCCCCTCGGACATTTCCGTAGACGACATTTCTTCCTTGGATCAGTCTATTCTTTCTGAGATTTTCCAGGTTATCCCCTCCGCATTCATTGGTGTTCCATCGAAATCTTTTAAGCCGAATGCGTGGGTTCTTAACCTGATTTTGAAGTCGTGTCTCCTCCCTAAGTATGGATCCTCTTCTCTCCCCTCTCAGCCGTTTTTGAAGCTCATATACGCTCTTTTCTTGGGGTGCGAGATAAATTGGGCTCGCGTGATACTCGATAAGATGGATTCTTTCGAGTGTATACGCAAGACCAATAAGTCTGCGCACATTCCATACCCTTGCCTGTTGACTCTCGTCTTCCGTCATTTCCGAGTCCCCCTCCCTCCTGACGATGAGCGTCCTTTGGGTACGCCTCTGAACGCGACGGCCGTGAAGAAATCTCTAGCGGCTCTTCGTCACGTGCAGAGGTCTACCGCATCTGCATCTCAGTCTACTCCGTCAGCTGCTGCAGCCTCGTCTTCCCCTGCTACATTGGACGATGTCGTACGCCTACTTCGTCAGCACGACTCCCGTTTGGCTCGTACTGAGGAGGTAGTCTGCCGTATGGCTCGTATGATGGGGATTGAGCTTCCTCCATCGGTGTCTGAGGCCGAGGAGATGGACGATGAGGAGCTTGACGAGCTTGTCACTTCTCTTGCCCGTGGCGATGAGGCCACTGCTGCTGCTGCTGCTGGTACTTCCACTTCTGCTCCTGGAGTTGCCACCTCTTCCGATGTTCCAGAGCCATCTGCTGCAGCTCTTCAGCCTTCTGAGCCTGCTGCTGACCCAGTTTCCGAGCCTGCTCATATATCTGCTGCTGCTGCTTCTGTCGAGACTCATGCTGCTGTTGAGCCTGTTGCTGAGATCTCCACTCCTGCCCCGACGATTCCATCTGTTGAGACACCTCTTCTCCCTGCAGAGCCTGAGTCCACTCCGTCGACTGGACCCACGGACGCTGCAGATCCAGCCTCCTCCTCGTGATCGTTGTTCCGAGGACTCTCCACTGCATTCTGGATGATATATCTTAGCGAGAGTATTTTGGGTTAGGATTGAGTATGAGGGTTATGATGTTTTGATGTATTTTGGATGTTGTCGTTGTTGTAGTATTTATTTTGATGATGATGATGTATTTCTTTTTGATGATATGTAGCGCTTGATATGATGTATCTCATATATTCGATGTGATATTTTTTGGATATACTCACATTGTCTCTACATATATATATGTTCATCGTCATTCACTTTGTCATTTATTCGTCGTGCATTTTTTTATATATATTCGTTGAATGCATTTGAATTGTGAATTCGTCGCTCGACGATTAAAAACTTGGTTAAATAGATTTAAATTCTATAATTGTATAGAATTGTTTTCCATGCACAAATTTAACCAAGAATATTGAATATTGAAGAGTATGTTTCTTTATTCAAGAAATGAATAAACAATTATTATTTTTGAAGATTTTGATTATCGTTGATTTTTATTGATAATGGAAAATTTGGCACACCTTGTTTTGATTTCCACAATTTTCCCTTGGTGTCAAGTTGGTCCATTGTCTTTGTCTACGACTCCCGATGTTGGATTTTACATTTCCTAGTTGTTGTCGTTGTATGCCCCCCATTTTTGGGATAATGCCAAAGGGGGAGAGATAATGATAATAAATAGCGCAAATGAAAATTTAACTCAATATCCAAGAATCTAGTTTGATATGTTAGATTCAGGGGGAGTTAAGATATATATAAGGATTTTCAAAATCCGATATTTCAAAAATCAATTCACTTTATTTATCTTACTCGTCTGCTTGATGCAATTCATTTATATTCAATTTGGAATTAACGTGTCATCAATGCAGGGGGAGTAAGTATTTTTCATTTGAATTACTATTTTTGATTATTATTTATGTTGGTTTGTCATCACCAAAAAGGGGGAGAATGTTGAATATTGGACTCCCCGGATTAGGTTTTGATGATGAGCAAACATAAATAATTCATGAACTAACAATTTGTGAGCGCAGTATTGGAGATCGTCGCCAATTTCACGTGAACATTCAAAGCGACATCTCAACACTTTCCAAAGCTCATATTCATGCCTAAAGCTTCGTTGAAGCTCTTGCGACGCTTTGGAAAATATGAAGATTCAATCGAAGCTATCGAAGACCGTTTATTAAGGTTTTATTTATAGTCTTTTAGTTTCGATTGATAGAATGTTAAGCCTTGAGTATATCTTACGTTTCTATCTTCATTACGCTCATTTCGTAGCTCTAGGATCCTTGCACAAGTTCATTCTAACTTCCTCGAAGCGTCGCGCTTCGATTCGGACTTTGTTGTGCATGTTAGTTGGTACAAGAACAAGTACTGACCGACTAGATGGTGATCTAGTCGGTCGGCAACTGTTCTTGGACCGACTAGTTTGATTCCTTAATTTCTTGGACTTTACTATTTACAGTTAGTCGGTCTACGTTGACTCACCGACCGACTAGTTTGTGAACTAGTCGGTCAGTGATGCTTCTTTGACCGACTAGTTGTGACTTACTGTTCACTCTAAAATTCTCCTAAGCTACTGTTTACCGTTAGTCGGTCTAAGAACGTTTGATGACCGACTAGTTGACAATCTAGTCGGTCAACTTTTGTTCTTGGACCGACTAAGTCAACTTGCCTTCAGACTATGTTGTTTTGCCTCTTAGTCGGTCTACGTTCATTGGATGACCGACTAGTTGTGAAACTAGTCGGTCAGACAGTGTTCTTGGACCGACTAGATTTCTAGGTCTGAAATTCTATCTCTTCTCAGATCTGCTCTTAGTTGGTCCATGCTTTGTGACTGACCGACTAGTTGATGAACTAGTCGGTCAGTGAGTGTTCTTTGACCGACTAATTCTCACAGATTTCTTTCCGTTGGAGATTGACCTAACTTGTTTTTATGGGACCCTATAAATACGAACCTAGGTCATTTCTATCTTTAATAGAGCTGCCATTAAGAGATTCATTGAGATCAAAAGAGATAGCCATTCTCCCTCAAATCTAAAGCTCTCTTCCTCACAAGAAACACATTCTCTCTCATTTCTAGATCTAGAGAGAAGCTTGTTCTTGGTGAGCTCTTCAAGCTATTGCTTGATTCAAGTTTCCAAATCATCCCTAGGCACCCATTGCTGCTCATTTCCTTGGTGCTAGGGTTTGGTAACTTCATCTTCCTCAAATCCTTCATTCCACCTATTGGGTAAGAAAAACTCAAGGTATAGGATTTTGTGGTAAGCTTGTTTATTTCATATTAAACTCTTTAATATTGCTTTGTGATTCTCTCGGTTGTGAGAGAAGGTTGTGATCCCGGGTTGTGGGATTCACTTTGCCATTGCATGTATGATTTGATCTTGTGAAGATTTTTCACAAGATATTCATAGTGGAAATCTTGAGTTAGGGTTTCTAACTCAAGTATTCGGAAGGGATCCAGGTGGTTGGGACGTAGGATCACCGGGAACAAGTCGGGGAGACTTGGGTGGATCCGAACCCATTAACATCGTTTGTTAGCATTGATTAATTTCGTTGTCGTCATTCAATTTAAGCTTCCGCAAATTGATTTGGTAGTTGTGTGCAATTTAATTTGGAATTATACGCCTTATTATTTTAAAGTACTATTCACCCCCCCTCTAGTACTTGTGCAGTAGCTGGTAGGGCATTACAGAGAGTAGGTTCACCCATGAATCACATGGGCTTCTAACGTGGTAGGTAGGTAATTAGGATAGATTAAAAGTAATTAGTAAAAAGTAAAACCCCCATTAGTGAAAGTAATTAGTAAAATACAAAAAACGAAATTACGATTTTGCCCCTACTAGTAAACGTGTCCGAAAAATTACGAAAACATACCCACGGGATCATATCGTCGCGAGGATGGCGAATACGAAGTCCGTTTCAAGGTTTGGGCTACGGGAATACTAGTTTTTGGCCAAAACGTTTAGAAAACAGGTATGCGGGTTCTCTATTGAAATGATATCAGAAAATTACGAAATTAATGTAGGGAGCCCTAAATGATCATAGGAGGCTACTGTAGAAGTTTGAAATCGATTTGAAGACGTTTGTATAGAAAATAAATTCATCGAATCAAAACGGTAATTTTGGAAAATGAATTTTAACAGAAATGTTTTGGGCATTTGAGGAAATCTGAAATTGCTGAAATACTTTATATTAAGTCTAGTGTCTCAAAATATTTTTATATGAATTTTTTTTTGAAATTAGTTTAAACTCCTGATCAACCATTACAAAATATCTTTTAAGATGAAATTACTTTAAATGTTTAGCTCAAATGTTTACGAAAAATACAGGTCGTTACAAGCCAGCTAAGATTAGAATCTCAATTCTCAAAGTGGTCAAAAGAACACACTGCGGAACAAGAATTGGGGAATCCGGTGAATAGTGCATAAACAGTAATAATTTGCACTCTCTCAAAACGTTCGGCCAAAAGAACCGGCCCTAAGCCAAAGATCTTGCATTGTAGATTGACGTAGCTTTGACGAAGGCACTACAAATATCCTACTTTTATCGGGTTTTCCTCCTCGTGTCTGGATCCGACCCGTTAACCCATTCTAACGAAATCACCGTTAAAGCAAACCCTAACCCTACCGGATCCGCCGGCACGTCCCTCACCAACCGATGGGCGAAAGAATAGAAAGACGGTATGATCCAACACACGCCGCAGAGGCGGCCGAATCCGACGATTTGGCGGCGGCCATGAAGAGTATTAGGCTGGGATCCTACAAGGCCGAGGTCCAAATAATCGAAGACCCATCGGAAGAGATCATGCTCTTGTGGGCACTCCAGCAGCCCACGATCCGCAAGCAGAACTCGCTCGTCATGCAAACTTCTCAAGCCCTCCCCTTCGTCGCCTGCGGCCATCACCTCACCGTTCTCCAGTCACCGTCCTCAATGGTAAAATTACTTCTTAAATCACTCAATTTCAGTTGATTTTTATATTGATTTTGGCTCGATTGTTGTGTTTGATAAGAGCACGCCTGGGGTCACTGGAGCTGTGATGTGGGACAGTGGGATTGTGCTTGCCAAGTTCTTGGAGCACTCTGTTGATTCTCACTCCCTTCTTCTTCATGGGAAGAAGGTTGTCGAGTTGGGCTCGGGTTGCGGGTTGGTCGGGTAAGGCCCTTTTCTCTAGGAACATGTAGCACGAGTATTTCCATCATGGAGTAATGCCCACTAGGGTACTATATGGATATGTGGTACTGAAATGTGAGGCCCACAAGCAATACATGTGGAGATGTTCGATGCAGTCAGTATAGCTTAAACACATCTGTACTTTCAATGGATATAGTTTAACATCATTTATATTATCATTTTCTAAGATACTTTCATGGCTAACGGTTCGGTTAGATAATCTGTTGAAATGCAAATATGACCTTCAAGAAATCTAGTTTAACGCTACTCACACATGAGATTAATGTAGGAAAGGTGCCATCTCATCTATTGTATTCGGTGCTGTTGAGTTGTTAACCCTCATTCTCACCCATTGTCACATGGGGTCTCTTAGGATAAAGAGTTGGTGGTTTATTTTCAAAATGCGATGCTTTCCAATTTCACATTATTTCTCTCAAGTAGACCTACAACTGTTGCCATACGTCCCTCTAGCGCTAACAGCCTACCCTCGGACAATGGTGTCATCATACTGTCATTATTAAGCCGTCTTTCACTCTCGTATCCATGAAATGCAAGACCACCATTCTGGACATGGGTCCACATACATCAGAATGTACTAGACCCAAGAGTTCATCAACTCTCTCCCCTTGTCTTACAAAAGGAGTTTTGGCCATTTTACCTTTGAGGCAAGACTCGCAAGTGTCGTATGACTCATAATTCGATAGGTCCAAGGACCCCTCTTTATGTTACTTGGGCTGTCATTCTTCCTCGTTTTTGGTACGCAAGTTATTTATTTCTCGCTCAATTCAATTGCTACGATGTTTTCTTTGATAAAAATTTCATTTTTATTCGTCGTAATCGATATGTGTGAGTAGTCTCCCCTAGGATTGATAGGTTAGCCCTAAGACCCTAGGAAAGATAACCAAAATACCTTTTGTAGGACAATGCAGAAGGTTAACAAACTCTTGGGACTTGTATAGATTGATGTATGCGGTCTATATCTCTCCATCTTTGACCAAGTCTTCAATTTGCATGGCTTTAGGATTTGATTCATGCACCAATTGATTTGAATCAGTTCGTGTGCCTTGAGTAATTTTGCTCCATCTTTCCCATTTTTACTCAACGCGCACAACCGGCTTAACTTTTGCCGGTTGTGTACGTTGAGTAATTTTTCTCCATCTTTGCGGTTTTTACTCAACACGCACAACTGGCTAAACTTTTGCCGGTTGTGCGCGTTGAGTAATTTTTATCCGTCTTTGTCATTTTTACTCAACACGCACAACTAGCTAAAATTTAGCTGGTTTTGTGCGATGAGCAATTTTGGCTTTGTTGAAAGCACACGCATGAAAGTTCACATCATTACACTTTCTTCTCCCCTTATAACAAGAACTATCTTTTTTCGATCAATCGCAGCGGTTCAATTGGGGACACGCGCTGACATCCAAGAGCACCAAAAAACCAAACACTTATTTTACAATTGAGAAGTACATGGCTAAATTCAGGGAGGGAGTTATGGAGGAGAGGCCACTTAATTAGGAATGAAGGAACAAGTCAAATAGGGGAAACAAAAAAAATCCCAAAGAAGAATGAAGGGGTGGAGGCCAAAATTCCAACAAAGGCTAAGTCTAAAATAATACTATCCTGATCGTCCTCTTTTATTTTGCTCTTGAGTTATCCTCCATAAGAGACTAACTTGAGCGTTGGAGGGGAATCGGTCAGGCCCCAAGCCCAACCGCACTATTTACCACCCTCTAATGTTCTAGTTGCCATCACATGGACCAAACAATCGGTATCAGAGCTTAGTGTTTGGATGAGTCAACAAGCAACATGCAACAGATATTTTTCGATCAATCCCAGCTGTTCACTTGTTTGCCATTCACCCCAAAAAACCAAAAAACACCCACCTATTTACATGTTTGCCACTCCAAGGTTTTTGACATTATAACCCCCCGACTTTGCACTTTTTGCCTTTCGACGATACCGACACATACACCCACATTTCTCACTCCTTTTCGTTTTTAAACCTATGCCTAAAAACCAATTCATCATTCTATGCCCTCTCTCATCTTCTCTCTCAATCGCTCTCAAAATCCCTCACCCCTCTCTAATCTTCTCTCACTCTCAAACCAAATGCGCCCCTCTCGATCACTAAACCTCCCCTCATATTCTCTCTCACTCTCAGAACCCCCCGCCCCGAACCTCCAGCGAGCCCCAAACCCTAGGTGATCGTCTTTCCTTATATCATGAGTACCCCATCAGAGATAAGTTTAAACCGATTTTTTTGTTTAATTTGCTTAATTTGTTGTAATCTAGCCATTTTTTCAACTAAATTCTTGAAGGATCAATTTGTTGTTTAAATTGTTTAAATTGTTTCTTTATTTTTTCAGGCTTTCTTTAGGATTTTTGTCATTGAAGATGCGGTTAACTTCTCGTGCCCCTTTCATCAATACCATCAACAGCCACAAAATCAGTTATCACCACTACCATTGACACACAATCTGTTACACCTCTCACCCATTTATAATCACATATGTCGCCACAATTGTTGCCAAGACACTGTTGCTTCAACAACAAATTTAGCAATTATAAATTCAACAGCAGCATCAGTTTCAACAAATGCAACGTCAATATCAGATGTAGTTGCAGGAAATGCAACAACAGCTACATCAGTTACATCAACAACAGTTGTAATAACAATCATCGCAATAGCAGCACATACCACCACAACCACAATTGAAAGATGCTTATCAAGCAGAAGGGTCAAAGATGATTTTCCAGCTTTACAAAAAAGTTGATATACGCGATGCTTATCTTAACTACAAATTCATATATGTTTAGCTTCTATAATTGTTCAGTGATTAATAGTAGTTTAGCATTCTTTATTGTTCCACAAATTAGGGTAAGCAAGTGATGTTAGATGGGCTTAGCAGAGATGATACATTAATTTCAAATAAAATAATGCATGGATCTCAAGCTATAGTAGTATTCGAAGAAGCTCCTTACGAGGGAAATAAATTTCTCACAGAGGCATACAACTTTTAAACTCATGCAATGAAGATGTGTTTTGGAATTCGTAAAGAATCCATCGAGTTCTCAAGAAAGATTCCAGAGAAAGTCTTTGCTCGGATTTTTGTGTGCAATAAAGCTGGAAAGAAAAGAACACATAAAAGAGGAGTCAAACTTATTAATTTTCGATGTCCAGATACTAGAGTTAGTTGTCCCGCTAAAATGAAGATCTGATTGACTCCTTTAAACACTTGGATGTTGACTATGTTTATCGAAAAACATATGAATCAATTATTAATCCCTGATAATGTGTTGAATCATTATTCTCACATGCAGAAACATCGATAAAAATTGTAAGAATTTGATAGAGAATTTGAGTAGAGAAGAGAACTCCTACAATAATTGCACGAGTACTAAATGCTGGATGTCGTAGTCACGATGAAGAATAGATTACATCACAATCATGCAATGATCATATCAGAAAAATGAGAAGGAACAATATTGGTAATGAATGTATAGAGATAATTAGAAAAGTTCAAAGTGAGCAGGATACTGACCAAGATTTCTATTTTGCCATGAAAGTTGATCACTTGGGTATATTGAGGAGCGTGTTTTGGATAGATGGAAGAGCAATGGAAGCTTATTTGAATTTTGGGGATATTTAAGGATTTTTTTATTTCATAAAAAACAATCATTTAAACTTACCTTTTACTCTATTCACTACAGTGAACCATCACAGACAATCTACTGTTTTTGGTTGTGCATTACTTATAGATGAGGAGAATGATACTTTTATTTGGTTCACCCTTTGGCTCAAGTGCATGCATAACATTATGCCAAAAGCTAGTATTACTGATTAAAATGCCCAAATGAGAGAAGCTATCATGGAAATTTTCCCTAGCACTTGTCATCGCTTTTGTTTATGGCATATTAGCAAGCATATAGCGAAATAACAAATTCCAATGACTACTCAATATGGAGAAAAGAATATTGCACATTTTAATAAGTGGCATCAAACAAGCACTATAGATAAATACGTGGAACGTTGAGAAGATTTGAAAGAAAAAGTTCAGTATAGACGAGTATAGACGAGAAATCTGATGATTGGCTTCCTTGGATGTTGTGATTGCGGTCATATTGGGTTGATGCATATTTGAATTACATATTTTAGACGGGAATGATAACTAGTCAACGGAGTGAGAGTATCAATGCCTTTTCATGGTTATGTTAATGCAAAAAAACAAAGCTCGTGGACTTTATTTCACAATATGGTAAAGCAATTGTTGATCGTTTTGCATTCGAATCCTATGAAAATTTCACGACTTTAAACATCATCCCTCAAATGTGTTTTGGACATCAGATTAAAAGGGAAGTTGGAAAAAACATACATAGGGGTGATCTTGAAGGTGTTTCAGCGAGAACTTTTAGCCAGGTCGTCTCTTGTCATGAAGAAGTGAAAACAGATGGGATGAATATTTATCTTGTTGGTTATGAGGATGATGAAAAGTATAAGTGGGAAGAAGTGATACTTTATCGGCTTGAAGATACAAAACTTACATGCACTTATGCATTTTTTTTTGAACCAAAAGGAGTTTTTTGCAAACATTGAATGTCTTACATCATAATCAATTAAAAACAATTTCATATGCTTATCTCTTGCATATGTGGAAAATTGAGGCAAGACATAGAAATATTTGTTTTGTTAATGCTATGAATTTGAGAGTTAATCAAGCTAATACAGAGTAAGGTATTCTTATAAGGTTCTGGGCACTCCGTGCTAAGTTTAATAGGGCATTGGACATGGTATCGGATTCAGATACCTATCTTTGTAAGATGGAAATATGCTAAAAAATTTATACTTGAAGATGAGAAAGAAATAAGGCCCAAAGAGATGCATATTCAAACTGTCCAACTGAAAGCCATATTCATTCTAATGTTCATGCACTTGTATGAAATGCATTGATACTCTCACTCCGTTGACTAGTTTTCGTTTTTGTCCAAAATGTGTCTTTCAAATATGCATCAACCTAATATGATCGTAATCTCCACATCCTAGGAAGCCAATCATTAGCTTTCTTGTTTATAATGAATTTTTTAAATCTTCCCAACGTTCCTCATATTTCTCTATAGTGCTTGCTCGATACCATCTATTGAAATGTACAACAATCTCTTTTCCATATCGAGTAGTCATTGGAATTTGTTTGGTCTGTTATATGCTTGTTAATATGCCATGAACAGAATCGATGACGAGTGGTAGGAAAAATTTCTTTGATAGCTTCTCTCATTTGGACATCTTGATCAGTAATAATAGCTTTTGGCATAATGACATCCATGCAGTTTAGCCAATGGGTGAACAACCAAATAAAAGCATCTTTATGCTCATCTGCAAGTAATGCACAACCAAATAGAGTAGATTGTCTGTGACGATTCACTCCAGTAAATGGAGCAAACTGTAAGCTTAAATAATTGGTTTTGTATGTAGTATCAAATACTAAAACTTTTCCAAAATTCAAATAAGCTTACATTGCTCTTCCATTTGCCCAAAACACACTCCTTAATATACCTAAATGATCAACTTCCATGGCAAGATAGAGATTTGGGTCCATATCTAGCTTACTTCGAAATTTTCTAATGATCTCTTTACATGCATTACCAATATTGTTCATTCTCATTTTTCTGAAGTGTTCATTGTATTGTTGTGGCGTGATCTATTATTCATCTTGACTACGACATCCAACATTTAGTACTTGTGTAATTATTATCGGAGCTATCTCTTCTCTGCTTAAATTCTTTATCAAGTTCTTACAATTTTTGATCGATGCTTATGTATGTGAATAATGATTCAACACTTTGTCGGGGCTTGATAGTTGGTAGTTCATATGCTTTTTGATAAACTTAGTAACCATCCAAGTGTTTGAAGGAGTCAATCGGATCTTCATTGTGGTGGGACAATTAACTCTACTATCTAGGCGTCGAAAATTAACAAGATTGACTCCTCTTTTATGTGCTCTTTTCTTTTCAGCTTTGTTACACAAAAATCTGAGCAAAAGTTTTCTCTGGAATCTTCCCTGCAAACTCAATGGATTCTTTACGGATTCCAAAGCCCATCTTCCGTGCATACGAGTCGTAAAATTTGTACGACTCCTCTTTGAGAAATTCCTTTCCTTTGTAAGGAGCTTCGTCTGATACTACTGTTGCTTGAGATCCATGTATCATTTTATTTGAAATTAACATAGCATCTCCATTATGCCCATTCGACATCACTTGCTTTTTGTGAAACAACAAAAAATTTCAAACTATTATTAATCATTGAACAAGCATAGAAACTAAACATTTATGAATTTGTAGCTGTTGATAAGCATCACATATATTAACTTTTCTGTAAAGCTAAAAATCACATTTGAACGCTAAAAAGTCACATTTGAACGGTTTGGTTGATAGGTATCTTTCTATTGTGGTTGTGATGGTATAAGCTATTGCGACAACTGTTGTTGATGCAACTGATGTAGCTGTTGCTGCATTTCTTGCAACTGCATCTGATATTGACGATGCAATTGTTAAAGCTGATACTGCTGGTGAATCTGTAATTGCTAAATTTGTTGTTGAATCAACGAATGTGCTGGCAACAACGGTGGCGAAAATTTTGAGTGTAAATTGACTGAGAGGTGTAACAGATTTTGTGGCAATTGTAGTAGTGATAACTGATTTTGTTGTTGATGGTATTGAGGAGATGTGAAACGAGGAGTTGGCTGCATCTTCAATGAAAAAAATCACAAAGAGTTAAAGAAAAATAAAGAAACAAATTAAACAACAAATCAAACCTTCAAGAATTTAGTTGAGAGATTGGCTAGATTACAACAAATTAAACAAAAAATTTCGATTTAAACCTTTCTCTGGGGGGGGGTACCCATAGATCTAAAAAACGATCACCTAGTGTTTGGGGCTCGCTGGAGTTCCGGGGTGGGGCAACAATTGAGAGAGAAGATGAGAGATGGGGGGTTTTGAGAGTTAGAGAGAAGATGTGATGGGGGGGAGGGCTCTGAGAGTGAATGAAAGAGAAGATGAGTGAGGGGGCAGAATGATGAGTAGATTTTGAGGCACATGTTTAAAAAATAGATGTGCTTTTTGAAAATAAACCACCAACTTTTTTTCCTAAGAGAACCCATTTGATAGTGAGTGTGATGGACGAATGAGAAGTTGACAACTCAACAACACATTATACAATAGATCAGATGTCGCCTTTCCTCCATCAATCTCTTATTTGTTAGAGTATTTTGAAGAGGTAGCAATTTTTTTTGAGGGGGCAGATTTTGAATGGGAGAAAAAAATTTGGGGGATTATTTTGTAAGCGTTTGTGAAAATTTTGGAGAAAACCTTAAATTTTGAGGGAAACTTAATCTAAAGGGAACTAATATTTTAGCACTAAAATTTTAAATCTTGGATGCAACTAAATCTGGAAGGAACTAAAGCTTGGAATGAACTAAATTTTTTGGGAAACTAAATTTTAATTTAAATTTTTGGGAGAATTGAATCTGGATGGAACTAAAATTTCAAATTTTGTGGGAACTACATTTGTAGGGACTAAACTTTGGCAAGGAATTATAATTTTAGGGAAACTAAAGTAACTAAATTTTAGTTTGAATGTGGTGAAAACTTTTTGTTAAGGGAATATTTTGAAGGTGTCTGTAAATTATTTTGGTGGGATATTTAAGAGCATGTAATTTTTTCTTTTTGGAGAAAGATTTTAAATGGATTGAAATTTTTCGTGGGTGAGCTCATGACCCTTAAAGTGAGCTGGTAACCATTAAAGTGACTAGTATATATATAATAATGATTGGTGAGCTCATAACCCTTAAAATGAGCTGGCCAATGATGATCGTCGGATCAAAATCGATGGACCAGATATATCAACTTAAACAAGAGATAAGTTTCCTATTAAGCCCAAATTTAATTAATACACCAAAACCCCTTTTCGATTCTCTATTGATGCTTCATATTCGAATCCACTGTTTCCATTAGTGTTACAAAACTAATTGAAATTCCTAAAAAAATTGTGGTGGCCGCTCCGACCTCTGCGGCTCTTCCCGTGCGGCAACGGAGGCGGTGGCCACTCTGACATTTGCGAACTATTATTTTAAGGGAATTTTTATTATAAATGTGTATGGATGTATAAAGCTTGTTTGATTATCGTTGACCATAGTCTCTAAACATTTGATGCTTAAAAAAAGAGAAAAGTGGGGCTGTGAGATGAGAATTTTTAATTTGCTCAAATTGTGTTCATACTGAAAATTGGTTGTATGTTTAGTTCGTATATCATGTATATCATGTCAAACATTTTGATGTTTATTGTCCCATTTGCGCATGCATTGTGTTTTTTTGTTGGTGAGATGGTGTGGACTCTTTTTAGCCAACCTCAACAGCTATTCCATTGTGGCATCAAAGTTAGTGGCCCACTCTGACCTCTGCGGCCACCTTCTCCTTCGCCGTTCGTTTGGTTTTTGGTTCAAGTAAGATGACCTTAATCCTACACATTGCATACACGTCGGAATTCATCTTAATCCTACACATTGCATACACGTCGGAATTATGCAAATTTTTTGGAGACGTCGGAATTATGCAAAATTTTGGGATCCAAAAAAGCCGTAATTTCTCTTAGATCCAAAGCTTCCTCTTTTACCCTTGATCACAATGGTTAAACGTTGGAATTATGCAAAATTATGCAATTTGTAGGATTAAGGACATCTTACCAGAACCAGATGAAGGCAAAGCTGAAGCTGGCCGCAGCAGTCAGCCTGGCCATCACCTCCGCACGTGAATAGCTGCAGAGGCCGGTTATAAGGAGAGTCCACACCATCTTACTAACAAAAAGATGCTATAAACATCAAAACTTTAACTTTTGACATGAGACATGAACTAAACATAAATTCAAATTTTAGTATGAAGAAAATTTGATCAAATTAATGATTCTCATCACACTGAACCACTTTTCTCCTTTTTAAACATAAAATGTTTAGAGAGTATGGTCCACGGGATGATCAAACAAGCTTCATACATCCATCCGCCTTTGTACTAAAATTCTCCCAAAAATAATAATTCAAACTTAATAGGTTCGCAAAGGTCGGAGCGGCCACCGCCTCTGTTGCCGTATTAGAAGAGTCGCAGAGGTCGGAGCGGCCACCGCCTCCGTTGCTGCACGGGAAGAGCCGCAGATGTTGGAGCTGCCACCACAAATTTTTGGGAATTTCGGTTCGTTTTGTTCCCTGATGGAGACCGTGGGTTCGAATATGAAACGTTAGTAGATAATTGGAAATGTGTAAACTATTTTCGTGTATTAATTAAATTTTGGCATAATAGGAAACTTATCTTGTTTAAGGTAGTAGGTCTGGTCCATCGATTTTGATCCAACGACAACCATTGGCCGGCTCACTTTAAGGGTTATGAGCTCATCATATGTATGTATGTATATGTGTGCGTGTCTGTTTTTGTGTCTGTGTGTGTAATCAAAATATTTAGTTTAACACTGCCGAACTAATCATGTGTGAGACATATTTGAACAACTCATATAACAGAAACTTCAGCCTAGGGATTATCCTCAAATTTATAGTATATGTGACGACGCTAAACTAGATTCCTCGAAAGTACATGGATGATTAAGCTAATTTACCCCCTTTTGAAGATATATTTGCTGATTGATTGATTGATTGATTGATATGCGATTTATGCTTTAGATGCATAGCGGTGCTTTTGGGTGCCGATGTTATCCTCACTGATCTTCCTGACCGACTGCGGCTCCTCAAGAAGAATGTGGATGTCAATTTGGGAGGAGGGAAGCTACGGGGATCGGCAAGAGTCAGGGAGCTTACATGGGGTGATGAATTAGATGATGAGTTCAAACAGCCATTGCCCGACTATGGTAACATTTATGTATGTTCATGTTCTTCTAGTTTATTCGTAATGAAGAACTATTGTGAGTGCGTTTTAGCACATATTGTGTGTTCCTAGTACTTGGGTCTGACGTGATATATAGCGAGGGCGCGGTGAGTGATCTGCTGGCTACACTGAAACAACTCTCGGGGAGCCACACAATGATTTTCCTTGCTGGAGAGCTCCGCAATGGTAAGATGCTGAGATCAGAATATATCCTGATTTCATAGTTCTCAAAAAGAGAGGGTTTTTGATGTATTAAGACTGCTTTCCCGCAGATGCTGTACTCGAGTGCTTTCTGGAGGCTGCGCTCGAGGATTTTGTAGTTGGGCATGTCGATCAGACGCTGTGGCATCCCGATTATTGCAGTCAGAGAGTAGCCATGTTCGTTTTGGCGAAGAAGACCCAAGAAACGGTAGTGAGCGATTAATTGTTATGATTTGAAGCATAACTGCATGACTTGTTTAGAGCTCAAAGCCTCATATGCCGTGTGTTCATGATGTAGTCTGAAGTCTAAAGGAGTTGCGCGATCACAAAGTGAGAATCCATTGCAAGCTGCAGCCATCAGCTGAACAACAGGGTTCCTCTCAAACAGAACATGCGGCCATTAGATTACTCGAAGATCGCCGAGCATTCCTGGGACAAGTCCATCCATTATTCCTGAAGAATGCATGCCATCCAGGAGAGGCACAGTGTTATTCTCATTGATTTGCCAGAATATGTTGCTACAATTAGTAAATTTTGAGAAATGTTCTGCAATGAGAAATATGTGCTAGAATCTCACTCATTCTGGTGTAGCGACTCTTGGGCTATTGTGCCTAATGATGTGTCGTGTATTATAAATATATGGCTTTCTCTTGTAACCAATCAATCAAGTAATACAAACCATATTTCATCTACCCCAAAAGAGTGGGTAGTCGGTATGATTGCAGTGGGGAGCCAGTGCCACGACACCAAGACATGCAAGTTTTGCCACCATTGGAAGAATCCTTCTGTCTCATTCTTCATTAGAGGTTTGTGGGTATGTGTCAGTTTTAAAAACATCATTCCAAATTTTTTTTTTGAAATTTTCTCATTAAATTGATGTACATTCTAATATAACAAAACCTCAAATATGGGTAAACCTTTGGTAGATTTGAAACTCCACCGACTCTTTACAAAGGGTTGTATTGTTCTGAAACAGTTGAATTTGTCAAAATTGGATCAATGGTCAAATATCATTGTTGTTTATGTTGACCTCATATGTAGAACACATTCTGGGAAAAAATTAATAATTAAAATAAATAATTAATAGCTGTTGGATGATAATGAACTCAAGAGAGAGAGAGAGAGAATTTCATTGCTAAGAAATGAGTCGACATGACTAAGAGCCATGGTGCTCTATTTATATATCTCTTAGTGGGGAGGCCAAAAGCCTCTAGGAGACCAAGGGTCCCCATTACTCTAAGTAATGGGGGCCTAATGAATGGGTAATGAAGGAGGGGAGGCCAAAGGCCTCCCTCATTCATAACACTCCCCCTTACACATTCATCACTTCGGTCTCAGCTACTGAGGCAAGAGGTGGATACTTCTGGATCCAGAGTAAGTGTGTTTGCCTCGTTAAAACCTTAGCTGTGGAAAACCCAGTGGGAAAACCCAACAGCTTAAGGAAAAAGAGTGCAACTCATATGTTACTCCCCCTGATCCGTACAAGCTTCAGGCTTGCAGGTCTTTCAACTGTCGCATACCAATGTTCTTTACAAGCTTTACAAAAGTACATTTAGGCAATGCCTTAGTAAAAAGATCAGCTAAGTTGTTGCATGACTGGATCTGTCGAACTTCAATCTGCTTGTCGTTCTTCTGCTCGTGCGTCCAGAAAAACTTGGGAGAAATGTGTTTTGTCCTGTCGCCTTTGATGTAGCCCTTCTAAAGCTGAGCAATGCATGCGGCGTTGTCTTCGAATAGGGCAGTAGGCTCCAGATCACCGGTCTTCAGGCCAGTGGATTGGAGGATGTGTTGGATGACGGAGCGTAGCCAAAAACATTCTTTGCTCGCCTCATGGATCGCGATGAGCTCTGCATGGTTGGAAGATGTAGCAGTAGTGGTTTGTTTTACCGATCTCCAAGAGATAGCAGTACCTCCGTAGGTAAATACAAAACCTGTTTGAGATTTTGCCGTGTGCGGATCAGAGAGATAACCTGCATCAGCATAACCAAACAATTTGGGGGAGGCACCTCTCTGGTAGTAAAGTCCAAGATCAATGGAACCCTGAAGGTATCGCAGAAGA
This sequence comes from Scilla litardierei, assembly GCA_030789695.1. Classification (NCBI taxonomy): domain Eukaryota; kingdom Viridiplantae; phylum Streptophyta; class Magnoliopsida; order Asparagales; family Asparagaceae; genus Scilla; species Scilla litardierei. The sequence continues at coordinate 21,955,966 of CM061135.1, forward strand.
TGCTTTACTCCGTTCCAGTGGAGCTTTGTGGGCGCAGCACTGTGTCTGGCTAGTAGATTAACTGTAAACGCTATGTCGGGACGCGTACAGTTAGCCAGATATAGAAGTGCTCCAATGGCACTGAGGTAGGGTACTTCAGGACCCAGTATCTCCTCCCCCTCTTCCAGTGGCCGGAAGGGGTCCTTATGTACATCTAGTGATCTTACGACCATAGGAGTACCTAAAGGATGACATTTATCCATATGAAACTTGCGTAGAAGTTTCTTTGTATAATTAGATTGGTGTAATAGGATTCCACCTCTTAGGTGTTCTATCTGTAAGCCAAGACAATACTTTGTTTTGCCTAGGTCTTTCATTTCAAAAGTATGTTTAAGGCTTTCAGATATCTCTTTGATCTCTGCAGGAGATCCTATGAGATTTAAGTCATCTACATATACAGCTATGATGACAAATCCTGTTCCCGTTCTTTTGATAAAGATACACGGGCAGACTTCGTTATTCGTGAATCCTTGCTGTGCAAGAAAATCACTTAGTCTGTTATACCACATCTTGCCCGATTGTTTTAGACCATATAATGATCTATGTAGCCTTACAGAGAATACGTCCCGAGGCATCTCTTTCATCTCTGGGGGTAGATTAAACCCATCAGGAAGTCTCATATAGATATTTTTATCTATATCGCCATATAGATATGCAGTCACAACGTCCATGAGCTGCATTTCTAGGCTTTCCAGAGAAGTTAGGCTGATTAAAAATCGGAAGGTGATTGAATCCATGACCGGGGAATACGTGTCTTCGTAATCAATCCCCGGTCTTTGGGAAAATCCCTGGGCTACAAGGCGTGCCTTATAGCGAACGATCACATTATTTTCATCTCTTTTTCTTATGAAAACCCACTTATATCCCACAGGTTTTACACCTACTGGTGTTTGGACTACTGGTCCAAAGACTTTGCGTTTCAAGAGTGAGTCCAGCTCTACTCTTATTGCCTCGTCCCACTTTGGCCAATCATCTCTGCGTTTACATTCTGCTAGAGATCGTGGTTCGACGTCATCGTCATATTCAGTGACGTGAACGACAATATCGAACGCAAAATCGTCGTCGACGACTATGCTATTTCTGTCCAGTACTTCTCCAGTACGTACAAAATTTAATGATGTTTCTCCTATTGTTTCCTCTGCTGGGGAAATCAGGAGGGGAGAAGTAGCTGGTCTGAGCTCAGCATCCTGTGGAGGGATAATCTTAGTATTGCCAGGAGTCTTCCTCTTTCGAGGAACTTTATCTTTTGAACCTGGTGGGCGTCCTCTTTTCATTTGAGGTACAACCAATTCTGCTGCCGGTGGGCTGCATCCATCTATGGGGATGTCAATCCTAGCTGGCGTATTGGCAGCAGGGACGTGTGAACGGACAATCTTCTGGTTGTCCGTGAATTTATCCGGTAAAAGATGTACTGTATTCTGGATGTGAAGGATCTTCAGGATCTCATCTTCACACAGATTAGTACGCGGATCATATAGGGACAAAGACTTCTGGTCCCAACTAATGGTCTCAGAAGCTTCTGGCTTCTTAGACTGTGTGCCCAGTTTAGGAAAAATTTTCTCATTAAATTCACAGTCAGCAAAACGTGCCTTGAATGCGTCACCCGTCAGGGGTTCAAGGTATCTTATAATAGAGGGCGAATCAAACCCAATATATATACCTAGACGACGCTGAGGACCCATTTTGGTCCTCTGAGGTGGTGCTATTGGGACATATACCGCACAACCAAACACTCTCAAATGAGAGATATCCGGAGGTGCGCCATATGCTAGTTGCATCGGGGATAAAGTATGACCTCCAGAGGGTCTTATCCTAATAAGTGATGCGGCATGTAAAATAGCATGCCCCCAAGCATCCACAGGCAACTGGGATTGCATAAGCAATGGACGTGCAATCCATTGGAGTCTCTTTATAAGGGACTCAGCTAATCCGTTTTGGGTGTGAACATGTGCTACAGGATGTTCAACTTCAATACCCGTTGCCCGGCAATAGTCTTCGAAGACTTGTGAAGTAAATTCTCCCGCATTATCAAGACGTAGTTTCTTGATTTGGTTATCGGGGAAATGAGCACGTAACCTTATTATTTGTGCTAATAGCTTTGGAAAAGCTAGGTTGCGGGTGGACAAGAGGCACACATAAGACCATTTGGTTGATGCATCAATCAGTACCATGAAGTACCGAAATGGGCCACTTGAGGGGTGAATAGGCCCGCAAATGTCACCATGAATTCTCTCAAGGAAGCCAGGAGACTCTAATCCCACTTTCAGGAGGGATGGTCTCGTTATAAGTTTTCCCTTGAAACAAGGGAGACATGGAAATTCACCCTTTTGAAGAATCTTCAGGTTCTTCAATTTGTGTCCACGGGATTCAGAGATGATGCGTCGCATCATTGCTGTTCCAGGGTGACCAAGTCTATTGTGCCAGAGTTCGAACTCTGGCAAGGATTGGCACGTCTGGTGCTCAGTCATATTGGCTTCTATTGGTTGAATGTATGTTTGGTAGAGACCCGACGGGAGTCCCTTGAATCGTTCGCAGATGATCTTCCGGTCATCTTTCTGACGAGTTACATACAGATATTCAACCGTATTTTCATCTCTGGTTTCTAAGTGATATCCGTTTAAACGGAAATCTTTGAAACTTACGAGATTCCTATTTGATTTAGGAGAGAATAATGCATTTTTTATTTGAAGTCTTGTGTTATTTGGGAGCAATATAATTGCTTCACCAGATCCTTCGATTATTTGGGACAGTCCTGAAATTGTGATAACAGGACCGTCATATTTATTTACGCTATTAAAATAGCAATGATCGCGAAGGATTGTGTGCGTTGAGGCACTGTCCACTAGGCACTCAGCCATCATCTATATAAGCAAAAACGAAATTTTATTTGAGCGAAAATGTAAACATTCGAAAATAAAAGTTCGTACTTAAGCAAATAAAGATGAAGATACATTGAATTCTAAAAGCATAGATAAAAGATGATGCTCAATCGAGAAGGTCGTCGTTTTCGAAGTCTTTTGCAGTAAACATTGTTGGCGGCTGAACAGCCGCCAAGTTTGTATCAGGTAGAGACTTCTGGCTCGCCTGGTATAGATCCTGGAGGTGGCGAGGAGTGCGGCAGTTTCTGGACCAATGGCCAGTCATGCCGCATCTATGGCATTTATCCTCCCAGTTCTTATTTGGAAGTGACACTTGCTCGGTGTTCTTTCGTTTCCAAGTGAAGTTTCTTTTTCCCTTATTGTTTTTGTTTGTCTGGGGAGCTGCACCTCTTGGTTGCTTCATTACAGCTTTCCCTTTAGTGTTTTTAGCCTTCCTCTTGTTTTTCCACTTCTGGGGAGAAACGTGATGGGCTTCAGGGATAGGGGCAGTGCCAGCTGGACGTAAGTTATGAGTTGCAAGCAGTAAGTCTCGATTCTGCTCTGCCCTAAGTAGGCATGAGATCAGATCGGAGAATTTTGTGAAATTGCGTTCACGATACTGCTGCATGAGGATTGCATCTTTCTCGTGAAACGAGGTAAATGTCTTTTCCAACATGCGTTGTTCTGTCACTTCTTCACCGCACAACTTCAGGCGTGAGGTGATGTTATGAAGTGCAGAATTGTACTCAGCGACGGACTTATAGTCCTGAAGTCTGAGGTTTTCCCACTCATAACTGGCACGCGGTAATATAACATCAATTTGATGTTTATACCGAGCTTCCAGCGCTGTCCACAGGTCCTTTGGATCCTCAACCGTTAAGTATTCGGCCTTTAAGGTCCGATCTATATGCTTCCTAATGTAGATTATGGCTTTCGCCTTATCTACATCGGATACATTGGTTGTGGGGCTGCTGCTAGCTGTAGCAGAAGCTTCGGCCGCTGCTGGGGCCGAGGAAGGAGCCAAAATGGACCCAAGGAGGGCCATTGAACGCAAGTGGAACTTCAGGTCCACTCGCCAACTCAGGTAATTTGTCCCTGCAGAATCGAGGACCTCGAAATCGACGCTTGCCAATTTTGCCATTTATCTACGTATTTTAAAATGAGCATGAATTAATTAAAATTCAAAATTCATGCATAAAGAAATAAACAAGTAAAAATGCGGGGATCGGCCAGATACCCTAAATAGTACACAGTCCAAAGTTCGTTTAAAGTCCATAAAAAAAAATACAACTTTGGAAACCCAAACTGAACTGGGTCCCTATATCTCCGTCTTCATATGCTGTTGCATCGAGCTTTGGCTTACACAGTCATGAATCGACTCCTTGCGGTCCAGCGGACGCGGCCAGGGAATTGACTAAGCCAGGACCACTTGTTACCCAGTCAAGCTAGGTTGGTCCAGCAAACTTAGCCAAGCACATTGACCGACATCATGATCCATTGAAGGAGTTTTCATCAATTCTATGTGCTGTTGCATCGAGCTATGGCATTTAAATACAAATTTCCTCACTTACAAATTCTCTCAAAAGAAAATAAAAGTGCAAGGAATGTAAATAGGTATACAATGGCCGATCCCGAAAAACACATTTTTACTTATTTAAACATCCACGCAGTTCTAAATATGCTACGGGCATAAAAATAAACAATCACGCATATATCTAAAGCAAAACATATGGTAAAGGAAACTAGAAAATATAATTATCTCGTAGACCACGTGGAAACGTCATACACCGTTAGGTTAGTTGACTAACGGCAGAGCGGTCTCAGGATCTTTAAGATAGTTATATTTTAAAAAATAGAATCCTAGTAAACCATAGATAATAATTTGCAAAAGCGATGTTAAATTTAATTTGTCAACATGGATTATATGAATTAATTGTGATTTGACATAGAGGAGAGTCCCTTTAACTAATTGGCTTCAGGCCATTATTTAGTGGGCAATAATAATGAACGTTAAGTAATTGGGACTGCAGGTCCAATTAATTTATTAAGTTATTTGTAGGCACAAATGGGCTGCAGGCCCAACAACAAAATGATCAATTTTAATTAAATTAAGCATATTTTTTGGGTTGGGAATACCAATAATCCCCAAAACCCTAAGTATGTCTCCTCAAATTCCACCCCTTCAGTTACTGTTTTTGGTCATTGTCAGTGGCCAGAATTCCCCTCCAAAAATTTGTATCAAAATTTTCTTCAGGCCCCTTAGATTTGCATCAAAATTTGTAATTCGAATCGATCTACAGACTAATTATCAATGACTCGATCCAGTTAAACTGATTTAAAAAAAAAAACTAAAAACCTCATAATTAAATAGAAGTGAAGCTGTCCATGCACCCGTCACAATATCGATGGTCTATCGCAAAGTCTTCGCAAAAACATGCAAGACTAATTGTATGTAAACCTCGGCATAATTAAAAAGAAATTAAGCATCGAGTTAATTATTGATGGTGCATGATTGATGGCTAAAAGACGCAGATGAACCTTGGCAGCTAACAAAAGGCAAGATGTGGTTGGGGCTTCGGTAAGCTACCAATTAGTTCTAGTTTTGGATTTGACATTGAACCTGAGAGAGGTGAAGGGAAGGCACTGCAAGCAACGTCCAATGCATGCAAACCACAACGAAATATCTAGTCTTAAGCATGGAAAACATGATATTGGCTTTCACATCAATTATGACCACCATGGGATATCGATGGGTTAGTTTTTGACTTGGGGTATTATTGTTTTCCAAAGCTCTAATCTACGGGATAAAGAATTTTTACCTCTAGATTAATGATCTAGGGTCGATCGTAGTAGAGAACCGTAGAAATAAAAATCCGAGCTCCCGAAAATGTCGAGAATGCCGCAACGCTCCAACGAATCGCCGCAGCAACCAAAGATTCCTTGCGCGTTGGAGTTTGATTTTAAGGAGATTTGGAATAATTTTAGTGGCTCAAAATTTGTAGAAGACACGTGCTGATAACGTGTTGGATGATAATGAACTCAAGAGAGAGAGAGAGAGAATTTCATTGCTAAGAAATGAGTCGACATGACTAAGAGCCATGGTGCTCTATTTATATATCTCTTAGTGGGGAGGCCAAAAGCCTCTAGGAGACCAAGGGTCCCCATTACTCTAAGTAATGGGGGCCTAATGAATGGGTAATGAAGGAGGGGAGGCCAAAGGCCTCCCTCATTCATAACAATAGCTATTGTTTAAACATAAATAAATAGCTGACGTATATTATAAAGTTTCAGTTTTGTAAATCCCTGCAGCAACACGAAATGATGATGTGTTTTATACAACTTTCAAGATATTTGTTGTGCCCTAGAATAGATTAGGTGACAAATTATAGCTAAAAATATACATACTGAATAATTATTAATTTTCAATTGACTAGCAAATTCGTAAATCAGAATCCGAGTAGAATTAACTAGTTAAAGAATCCTTAATTGATTTAGAAAGCCCGTAGCATCATAGATCCAAATGAATTAGTTTATTAATTCAATCCTAAAAGATTCATATCTAAATAAATCCTTTGAAAAAAAAATCATCACCAATAATACATTGGTTACCATCGTTGAAATGTATTGTCTTTCTAAATATCCCAAAGTCAGCTACTCTACTGACTTTGTGGCCATGCCTCTCATCACACGGTGTTGCAAGTCACGAGTCTTTGGATTCAAGCTGAGAAGTATTAGCATTCATTTGAATAATTTTTTTAATCTAACCCATGGTTCACATCTTTCCACACTTAACCACATCTCTCTCTCTCTCTCTCTCTCTCTCTCTCTCTCTCTCTTCTATGATGCAATTATCCCAATTTCAATTTTTTGGGGGGAATTATCGTTTGTGTGAATGTATTCGTGTCCGTTCAACATTAGTTAAGTAGAATAAGTTTGATCTGTTGTGAGGTGGCGGCTACTGAACCCGTAGCCATATATTTCTAGGGAAAGTTTACATAAATGGGTGGATACCCTGGTCCTACATGGGCTTCACATGAGCCTACAAAAGCCCGTTTATAACACTTCCCTTATCCATCCATCATTATAAGCTTCGTATATGAATACTTCAGGATTCATAATGCTTATTAGTATCATGAGGATTTGGATACTTCTGGATCCTAGGTTAGGAGGTCTTGCCTCGTTAAAACCTTTGGCTATGGAAAACTCAGTGGGAAAAAACCAATAGCTAAGGAAAAAGAGTACAAGTCTTAACTTTCCATTATCTGTGGATATCACTAGGAGTGGATACTTCTGGATACAGAGTTAATGTGGTTGCCTCATTAAAACCTTTGGCTATGGAAAACCCAGTAGGAAAAACCAATAGCTAAGGAAAAAAAGTACAACCTTACATTTAACTTCCCCTGATTTGTGGATATAACTAGGGGTGGATACTTCTGGATCCAGAGTTTATGTGTTTGCCTTGTTAAAACCTTTGCCTATGGAAAACCCAATGAAAAAAACAAATAGCTAAGGAAAAAGAGTACAACTCTTCATTAACCCCCCCTGTACTGTGCAAGCTTCATGCTTGCAGGTCTCGTAGGTAATCTATACATCAATCCAGTGTACACCATTTTGAGAATAAATACAAAATACAAGTATTGCTCATCTATGGCAGATGCTAAATCCAAATAAGCTTTTGGAGAGGTGTGTTCTATCTCATCGCCTTTGATGTAGCCTCCTTCAGGTTGAGCTTGGAAAGTGGCATGGTCTGCGAACTTAGTAGACAGCTCCAGTTTTCTAGTCTTTGATCCAGTCGTCACCGGTCTACGAGGTACTTCAAGGCGTAGCTACACTCTCTTGATTTGCTTCTTGGTGAGCTTCTTAGAATGGTAGGATGATGTTGTCTCAGTGGTATACTTTGCAGATCTCTAGGAGGTGGTCATTCCTTCGTGGTGGTCATCGCGATGATATGTTACCTGCATCTGCAAATACATTTAACATGGAGGATGTTTGACCTTTGGAGGTAGCGCAGAAGATGCGTAGGTCCGGTCTAGTGGTGTGCTGCAGGCGCTGCACTGTATCTGGCTAACAGATTTATTGCTAACGTTATATCGAGAAACGTGCAATTTTACCAGATTGAGAAGTTCTTCAGTAAGATACTTCAGGACCTAGTATTTCATCCCCCTCTTCCAGCAGACGGAAGAGGTCCTTATGTAAATCCATACAACCTGTATGTGTATTTGGTGGATAACAATGGTCTATGTTTCTTCATCAACTTTAGGTGTATGAAGTTTAATGTTACATAATTTTGCATCTTCAGGATGATGTTTTCATCTTCAGGATGATGTTTCATCTTCTCGATGATACTTCATCTTCAGGATGGTAAGTCTATAAGTCAAGACATGTCTTTATTTTTGTCAGGTCTTGCATATCATATCGGGCTTGAACATATATTTCAGCTTTCGTTTAAGGAGATCCAATGAGATTCAAGTCTTTCTGAAATCATTTTATTTCTTGATATTATTTCTCATAGAATACGTAAGGACCGTAGCTATGAGGAAAACACTAGAAGGTGGGTTGAATAGTGTTTAAAAAATTTAAACGATAGTTATACCAATTTAAATCCTTAACCAACAATAAATGCGGAAATATAAATTAACCCAAAATGAAACAAGCTAACACATATGATGTTTCAAGGGTTTGGATTACCCAAGTCCAATCCCGACTTGTTTCCGGTAATCCTACGTCCCTTACACCCGGATACCTCCGGATACTCAAGTTAGAACCCAAACTTGCGGTTTCCTTTAAACCCAATACCCAATTGTAGCAATCCTACAAGTGTAATCGAACAACAATCGATGTCCTTGACTTTCACAACTTGGGATCAAGCAAACGCACTCTCACAAACCGAGAGTGAAATCGAAATACGAGATAATGAAATTCGAAATGAAAAACACTTACAAACACCTATGCCTTGAAGTAGAACTTGAATGAGCAAGTGTGTGTGTGTGTGTGTGTGTGTGTTGATGTCTCTTCCAAGAAGAGAGTGAAGCGCTTTCTCTTGTCACCACCAAATGCCTAAAGGATATCAACTTTGATTCTAGGTTGGAGAGGAAGAGAGAATGAAATTCTAAAGCTTGGAAAGAATTGAGGGCTTGAGAGCTTAGAGATGAGATCAATGAAGTCTTAAAGGTTTCAAGAGGTCTCCAATGGAACAGTAGGAGACCCTTTTATAAGTTCTCTAAACCCCTCAAGCAAAATACCCAAAACCCCATTTGAAATCCGGCTGGAAAAAGCCAACAGATAGAAAATACGCGGCAAACAGTCGACTGATGAAGAACTCACAGTCGCCTGCTGCACTGTGTCAGAGGGTAGGTGAGAATTCAAACGACAACTTACCACGTAGGACAATCGACTGATGCAGTTCTGACAGGCGTCTGTAAACCAATAGGCGACTGAGAAACCTTATACAAGCGACTGGCATCCTAAGTGTGTAAGTGGTGAAAACTCTGGAAATATTGGGAGAACAAGACATGCAACTATAGAAGCATATACATGGGACTGTGCCATGGGCAGGCGCCTATAAATCCTTCTTACATCGCCTGCAGAAGCAAGTGCGAAAGATGTCAACACTTGGGAAGTTTGACAAGTTGGGACAGCCGACTATAGAAGCATATACAAGCGACTGTGCCATGGGCAGGTGCTTGTAAATTCTTCTTACATCGCCTGCAAACACAAGTGCGAAAGTTGACAAAACTTTGGAAGACTGAGCTAGGATAGACAGTCGACTGTTTAACGAGTCACATGCGCATGTAGCTGGACAGTCGACTGTTCAAAGTACAACAATCGACTGAAGATATTAATAGCAGAAAGTCCAAAAGAGCAAGTGGGAAAATATGTGCATAACAGGCGACTGGAGAACAAATCTCAGGTGCCTGTATGGAGACAGGCGCCTGTAAATCCTTCAGCAGTCGCCTGTATGAACTCAAACAACACATGCTTGAGAATAAAGAATTGGAGGCCTAGGAATTGTGTTTTAATACTTTCCTAGGATAGAATGAAAGATGTGTGTGTGCTCCAACATAATTCTACTTCTAAGCTACATTCTAGATGGAAAGAAGAAGAGAATAAAAGAATACATTTGTATTGCCTCTCTTTTCTATTGGAAGATGTAGAAGTCTTCTTGAAGCTACAATCTTCATCTTCGATCATCCAATCCACTTTACGAGCTTTGATTAATCCTTGAGTGACATCCATTGCTAATTGATCTTCATGATATACTTAGGCAATGGATTAACTGTAAGTAGGGGATTAGTCACAAGTATTTATGTTTGCTCATCATCAAAACCAAGTAGGGAGAAGTCCAATACTCAATAGAATAAACGTCTTGAAGTCTATTTGGGCAAAGAAATTAGGAATAACTCTTTAGGGGTATGTCGTTACAACATCCAAAACAGCATGCCCACAATTTCTTTTACCAATTGTGTGGGTTTCGCAACTATAACCCGGGAATTTGATGCATCATTTATGTCATAAGTGAGTCATGCTCATCTTACTTTATTACTTCCTGGTTACAGTGAAAGGAAACCTCTAAGCGATAGTTTATACCTTATCGCATATGAATTTATTTTTATTATATACAATACTTACTATTCCCACAAGTTTGATACCTTTTGATATCAGGACTTCATGTCCAAACACTTCATGTTTCATAAGTGAGTCCAGCTCAACTTATTTTTGCCTCGTTCCACATTGTTGGCCAATCACGTTTGCTTTTAAGCAACGGAGTGTGGATCGATTACTATCATTTAAATGGCAAAATGAATCGTGAATTAATTGTCAACAAGTGTGTTTTTATCCAACCACCTCCCCATGTACGTACATTATACATTTATGTTTCATTTAATTCCAACATTTCCTCTTCGGGAGGCTTGGAAAAGGAGAGGATATGGAGATGAGCTCACTTTTCTATGGCAGTATTGTTTTAAGGTCTCTAGGTGTTTTACTCTATTTGGAGCCTCGTGATCCGTCCTTTCTTTATTGAGAACATCCACTTCTGCTGCTGGTGGATTGCATTCATCATTTTTCGTGTATCAATCCTAGCTGGATTCTAAGCAGCAGGCATGTGTGATTTTGACAATATTCAGATTGTCAACTACTAAGTCTGATGAATTTATTAATAGTTTCATAATTGTGGAGGATCTTCATGATCTCATCATAATTCATAATTCTCGGATCCTAAGTTTTAATGGTCAACTGAGATCTAATCTCAGGGATGATTGTGACATCCAAGTTGAACCTAATACTGGGAAATTAAAGATTTCTAAATGTGAAGGATCTTCAGGATCTCATCGAATCTTTAAATGAGGGCCCATCAATGCACAATCTTATGAGAAGTGATTTTAAATGCTTCCCCTTTTAGAGTGCATTTTGATGGTTTATAGAGGTGATATGGGGATGTGGACCTATCAAGACACAATTCATAAGATGTGCTCTAAACGCCTTCTCTGTTTGGAGTTCTCGAAAGCTATTTATCTGGGGTGATCAGACCCTGATAAATAGGGTTTAAGGTGGTGTTTTGATGGTATGCAGTGTAATTGCATGGCCCCATGCGGTCACCAGCAACTGAATTTTTAACGAATGATTTACTCATATGACCCATTTTTGGGTGTGAACATAATCTTCAGGATGTTCAACTTTATTTCAGTTTGTAAATTATTGTTGATTTCCTAGTGTTATCCAATTTGCCCACCATTTAAAAATGTGTCATCTTTGCTTTGAAAAAGCTAGACTACGGTTGGATTATAGGATTGCTTATGACCATTTTAGAGGATTTATGGATGAGTCCACTAAGGTACTTTATCAGCCCTTTGTAGGGAGTGGATAAGTCCACTTTAAATCTCTCAATTACTCTTAAGAGACCTAAAGGTCTTTTATAATAGATTTTTGTAAACAATTAATTTGAGGAAGTCTTGAGAGTCAATGTCCGTGTGTAGTGGAGATGATCTCATAATCATTTTTCCCTTTTAGTGAGACAATGAAAGCTCACCCTTCTGAGGAATCTTCGTGTTCCTTCAGGTTATGATCATAGGATGTAGATGTGATGTATTTCATCATCATTGATCCAGGGTGGCATATTATGTCATTCCACTAAAATGTTTTATAAAGAACACTTTTGGTAATTTAGACAAATTTGAGTCAAGATCTGATGAAGGAATTTTTGTTGGATATTCCACATGTAGCAAAGCCTACCGGATATACAACAAAACCTCTTCAACGATCGAGCAATCACTACACGTTTTATTTCATGAAGATTTTGATGTTCCTCATGTTGTCGATGATAGTGTAGATGTTTTATGTGATTCCATCAGTAATGTTAAAATTAATGATTTGTTATGAGTGGGAGAGACCTTTGGTCTCTACCTGCCTCGTCTCAAATGATGTGAGAACTACTCCCAAGTGCAGGAGATCGTGCAAGTAATATCCTGGTGAGTCCAGGTATCGAATCCGCGGGACAACTGACCTGCAAAACTACGAACGTCAATCTGTAAAGAATAATAATACGATGAGAACCAACCACCTATCATGTATAATCAAGAGTATCAAGAGTTTGGAATAAGAAAAGAAAATCTTATGATATTTACGGTGACTTCGGTAAGGATACAAGTATGGGGAGTATGTGTTGGGTTTGATTTCGTTAGGGTGTGTGCAATCAATGGTTATCAATACCTTTTCTATAACTCAATGTTTCGTCCGGTCAGGGCACGAGAACGTCGGAAAGTATGGCGATCAAGTATATAGAAACGTGCCAAAGAATTAATCACGTGCAACGTCAACTTCATAAGGGAAATCAACACTCATCACGAATAAGTCCGCAAAGATCAGATTCGTCTCAAGCATGCACACGTCTCCGTATAACATACTCAAACAATAAATGACTAGAAATTGACGAAGCACGCAATTATACAATTAAAATAGGGCGAAAGATATAGAAATCAACAAATGCGACACCCTAACTACGTCAACACCAACACATATGAAGTGGATGTGCTACGGTTGTGATTTCATTAGGAGTTTATAATCGCTGAAATATCATGTCTTTCATATAACTCCACGCTTCACCCGGTCAAGGCGTGAAAGCATCGGAAGATGAATCGATAAAAACTAGTCAAAATAGCCATATACGTATCACTAGCAACATTGATTTCATTAAACGATAAACGCAACAATAAGTTCAGATTAGTGAACATGAGTTGGCTAGCCTTGTCAGGGCCTAGCCATATGGGATGTAAACAATATCGACAATAAGCAAATACCCAACAAATACGTTGTAGAAATCAATGTTACGAGCAATTTTGACATGATAATAGGGCTAAAGACATGAAATTTAGCGACTACATACTCCTAATTACTTCACAACCATAGCACAAGGAGATTAGCCACGCATGGTGCAAAGAAAATCAGATTTCATAGCCAAATACATCGTTTTAATAGCCAAAATACAATGAAATACACCAAATACGGGGTATAAGTTCAAGAATTTATCACCAAATCTCCACTTTAGAACCCAAAACTCCCTTAGAATAGGAAGAATAGCCTCTGGAATTTTTCAGAATTTTCCCCTGGAGAAATACGCACAGTAGCCGCTCCAAAAGTCCCAAAATACGCCAGAATACCCCCAAAAACCCTAGAAATACGCTTATATAATAGCATTGCGGGTTTGGGGGTATAACGGGTCGAAACCCGCTTTGTTATCTTCGTATTCGAATCGGGATGATCCATGACCATCCGATCGAACGATGGACGAGCGTGATCGTGCCAAGTCGCCAAGCGGAGGCTGCTGCGCTTTTAAATTTGCGGGGCGATTCTTGGCCGTTGGATCGCGATCCAACGGCCGATCTCACGTCGCTTCGATTCGATTTCAATTTCGAATGCGGATTCATTTAAGGCCGTTCGATTCGAGCGGGGAAGCTCGAGATGCTGCCACGTGGCTGCTCCGTCCGCTCTCGATCGCTGATGATCAGATCCGTTGGATCTCGATCCAACGAACGTTAACGCGCCGCGTCGCCCTCAACTCAGCGCCGTTCGATGCGGGCGGGAGCCGCTCTGATGCTGCCACCGCATGCGCCAAGATTCGTGCGCTTTTATTTTATTTCCAATAAATGGTATTCTGCATTCAAAAATTCACAGTAATTAGCACAGGTCTCAGAAAAATACAAATAAATAGTCGTTGGAATCGTGAGATCGAGACGATGCTAAGAAAAATATAAAAAGTGCATAAATACTCCATTAATTACTATTTTATGCTCAAATAAGGTGTTTTCTCTAATAAATGATGATGTACAAAATACGAATGTATTATAGAACAATTAAGCATCATATGGGCACAAAATAGGACTAATTAGGGGGTTAAATACGCAATATTCACTCCGAATCACACCCCCCAACTAGCGTTTTGCTAGTCCCTAGCAAAAAGAGCGATGAATTCGGATGATTAGTAAAATAATAATTCTATCAATTGCTTATGGCATGGCTCAATAATACGCTTTCCAACATGATCTAGACTATCAATATACACAATCCATGCACAAGATCAATCTCATGATATTTTCTCTAATTTAGTTCGAATAAATGACATGCAAGCATCGTTTTGCACAAGCGAAAGTATAACACGTCGTTATATTCTAGTCCTCTCATTTCCAAGGAATTGGCCTATCAGAACAAGCATTCAAAACATGGGTATTGAAGTTGCTTAGTATATTCACCATTTCTTTTTCCCTTTTTTGTTCCGCGTAACGCGCATCAAGCAACATTCGCGAAAAATGTATAACTTGGATCGCTCCATCAAATGAGTGATGTTCCGTTCAATGGCTCCCAAATCAGACGATCATATGGCATTAGGCCAAGAAGGACCCCTCGGACTGTACTACTCGAGCCAACCAAGTTATTTATTCATTGGCACACTTGTTCAATTCATTCATTTTAAATTTTAGCCAAGTTTTCTTTCTTCTTCTTTTTTTTTCGTAAGCAACTCAACACCCATAAATCGAACATAAACATCAATAACAAAGGCCCAATTCCTCTTCAACTTGAAGACTTTTCTAATAAATCGTGTATACTTAAGCTTTTTCATCACATTAGCATGCATGAAATGAATTCAAGCTACTTCGAGATAATAATCATGGCAATTGAAAATTTTCATGAATAACATATTAACGATCAATTCCATGAAGGAAAAGAAAAAAAAATTAGTTCAGGCCATAAGCAATTTTTAGAACTCAATTAACGCATAATCACCCGCATTTGAGGTATACGAAGGAGTTTAAAATGGTGAGATTGGTGGTTCATTCTTTCCTTATGCCATGCTTTTGAAAAAAAATCCTAAGGTCTCATACACACCCCCCCAACTAAAGATGGACATTGTCCTCAATGTCGAAAGGGGTACGAGTTTATTCAAGCAAGCATCCTAGAAAGCATATAAAATTCTACGCTACTGGAAAGAACACACCGTGTTCAAATGGCGGATCCTGAATCTTTAATGGTGGAGGAAGTTGTTCAATTTGATCCTTGCGCTCCTCGACGAGTAATCTTCCTCCTTTAGCTAAATTGGACTCCAGCAACACAACTCCAAGCATCTCTATAAGCTGTTTACCAATGTCCTGCAAGAGATGAGTTATGTCAGTCCAAATTATTTTAAAATTCTTCGCCATAAACATATTCCAAATATAGTCATCAAAATAGGTGAAGTAAAATAGAGCATGGTGATGACAACTCCCTGAAAAATGTGCACTACGCTCGGTATGATGCTCAGTCAATGTGGAGAGTGGTAAATGATCTTCGGAAAAAACTGGGGAAGGGAATGGTAAATGATCTTGGGAAAAAACTGGGGAAGGGAATGGTAAATGATCTTGGGAAAAAACTGGGGAAGGGAATGGTTCGGGCTCCCTAGAGATATTCTTTAAACCAATGTCCCTAGTCGTCTCCTCTTCCTGTTCATCCAAATTTGCTCGCTCATCCTCTACTTTGCACACACTTCCTGCCATGTCAATGTTTTCATTCGTGACTTCATCGTGACATGGCTCGCTCGATATACCTGCAATAGAAGATAAACTCACATTAGATTCTGGAAATTGAATTTCAAAGGATTCATTTTCTTCTAAGCAAGTGGCAATCAGCTTAAGATTTTCAATAGATTGCTGGATCTGCCTACTCCGAGCGAGGAATTTCTCTTGGAATTGATGGGACATGGCCTCCTGTGTCTGAATAAGCAGTTGAACTTCCTCTTTCAAGTGTTGCAAAGGTACGTCTACGCTTTGCTCTCCTTGATCAAGGCTTGAAGGCTCCGTTGAATCACACTCTGAAGTCTCTTTCATGATTTCTTCGTTCTCTTGTAAAGACTCCATGTACTTCCATGCCTCTGTCGGCGTCATGACTCCCAAGAATTCCTGCAGCTGTGGTCGTAGTCCACCTAGGAAGGACTCCAAAAGCTCTTTCTTCGTGTACCCATGCTGCAGATAGCTCGATATTATGTCTGTGAACCTCCTCCAGGCCTGAAAGAAAGTTTCACAATCAGTCTGATTAAAACTAACAATCTTGAGCTTCTCCATCCTATGTTTGTGTGCCTTATCATATTCTGCATTATACAAATTGTTCGTGCAATAGAATTTCATGTATTCCATATACTCCATTTTTTTAAAGAGAAAACCAAAAAATAATAAAATAATCCTAGACTATAAGATGGAAGGATCTCACCGAATGTTCCTCCAAACGAACTGAAATCGTAGATCACAAGTACTGTTGTCCCCGGCAACGGCGCCAAAAACTTGCCTCGTCTCAAATGATGTGAGAACTACTCCCAAGCGCAGGAGATCGTGCAAGTAATATCCTGGTGAGTCCAGGCATCGAATCCGCGGGACAACTGACCTGCAAAACTACGAACGTCAATCTGTAAAGAATAATAATACGATGAGAACCAACCACCTATCATGTATAATTAAGAGTATCAAGAGTTTGGAATAAGAAAAGAAAATCTTACGATATTTACGGTGACTTCGGTAGGGATACAAGTATGGGGAGTATGTGTTGGGTTTGATTTCGTTAGGGTGTGTGCAATCAATGATTATCAATACCTTTTCTATAACTCAACGTTTCATCCGGTCAGGGCACGAGAACGTCGGAAAGTATGGCGATCAAGTATATAGAAACGTGCCAAAGAATTAATCACGTGCAACGTCAACTTCATAAGGGAAATCAACACTCATTACGAATAAGTCCGCAAAGATCAGATTCGTCTCAAGCATTCACACGTCTCCGTATAACACACTCAAACAATAAATGACTAGAAATTGACGAAGCACGCAATTATACAATTAAAATAGGGCGAAAAGATATAGAAATCAACAAATGCGACACCCTAACTACATCAACACCAACACATATGAAGTGGATGTGCTACGGTTGTGATTTCATTAGGATTTTATAATCGCTGAAATATCATGTCTTTCATATAACTCAACGCTTCACCCGGTCAACGCGTGAAGGCATCGGAAGATGAATCGATAAAAACTAGTCAAAATAGCCATATACGTATCACTAGCAACATTGATTTCATTAAACGATAAATGCAACAATAAGTTCAGATTAGTGAACATGAGTTGGCTAGCCTTGTCAGGGCCTAGCCATATGGGATGTAAACAATATCGACAATAAGCAAATACCCAACAAATACGTTGTAGAAATCAATGTTACAAGCAATTTTGACATGATAATATGGCTAAAGACATGAAATTTAGCGACTACATACTCCTAATTACTTCACAACCATAGCACAAGGAGATTAGCCACGCATGGTGCAAAGAAAATCAGATTTCATAGCCAAATACATCGTTTTAATAGCCAAAATACAATGAAATACACCAAATACGGGGTATAAGTTCAAGAATTTATCACCAAATCTCCACTTTAGAACCCAAAACTCCCTTAGAATAGGAAGAATAGCCTCTGGAATTTTTCAGAATTTTCCCCTGGAGAAATACGCACAGTAGCCGCTCCAAAAGTCCCAAAATACGCCAGAATACCCCCAAAAACCCTAGAAATACGCTTATATAAAAGCATTACGGTTTTGGGGGTATAACGGGTCGAAACCCGCTTCGTTATCTTCGTATTCGAATCGGGATGATCCCTGACCGTCCGATCGAACGATGGACGAGCGTGATCGTGCCACGTCGCCAAGCGGAGGCTGCTGCGCTTATAAATTTGCGGGGCGATTCTTGGCCGTTGGATCGCGATCCAACGGCCGATCTCATGCCGCTTCGATTCGATTTCAATTTCGAATGCGGATTCATTTAAGGCCGTTCGATTCGAGCGGGGAAGCTCGAGATGCTGACACGTGGCTGCTCCGTCCGCTCTCGATCGCTAATGATCAGATCCGTTGGATCTCGATCCAACGAACGTTAACGCGCCGCGTCGCCCTCAACTCAGCGCCGTTCGATGCGGGCGGGAGCCGCTCCGATGCTGCCACCGCATGCGCCAAGATTCGTGCGTTTTTATTTTATTTCCAATAAATGGTATTCTGCATTCAAAAATTCACAGTAATTAGCACAGGTCTCAGAAAAATACAAATAAACAGTCGTTGGAATCGTGAGATCGAGACGATGCTAGGAAAAATATAAAAAGTGCAGAAATACTCCATTAATTACTGTTTTGTGCTCAAATAAAGTGTTTTCTCTAATAAATGATGATGTACAAAATACGAATGTATTAGAGAACAATTAAGCATCATATGGGCACAAAATAGGACTAATTAGGGGGTTAAATACGCAATATTCACTTCGAATCACCACCCACTAACATCCATCATTACACACACTCTTATTGGGTGTCCCTTGGGATCCAAGGGACTTATAACTCTCTTAATATAATATACATATGGCTATGGACTTCACCATATGTCTACTTCTTCCAACATTTAACATGTTATCATCACGATAGTTTCTACCAAAAATTTGAGCAAGATCGATTTTTTTTCCTGCCGTGTTTTTGCGAAATTCGTAAGGAGCGGGATCAGTTTATTTGCTTCGGATCTTCCCTAGATCTAACGGATCTAGAGGTACATTGCTCAATTTTCTTAGATTTAAACTTATTATATTTATCATATAGTTTAGATATGTATAGCTTGGACCAAAAAATTAGATTAAATTATTGATTAAATATAAAAACCAATTAAAAATTTGATGTTTTTTGAGTATGGTTTATGAGTATGCTTCAAATGGGACACTTTTTGAACATTTACACAGGGAGTAACTAAATTCACTTGTGCATGCTCTCTCTCCATCACTCACACACACTCTTTGTGCTATCATGTGGTGTACTATACTTTTTCGAGGATGTACTGTGATTTTTGGAGCAAAATTAATCATGTACTATTTCATTAATTAGTTGTATGTGTAGATTACCACATCTTTCTTTTTAGAGTGAAATTCTCTGGTATCCAACTGAGATTTATGATGAGTTCATGAAATAAAACTTCATGCGAGCACAGTGACATGTATTCTTTAATGAAGCTTTTTATATTTCATGTCGATTAGATATGGGTTAGAATACAATTTTACTATAGAAGCAAGCTACGAATTTTGATGAAATGAAATTCGTGATGTATACTGGTCTAATACTCACGGATTGAAGCTTGCTTGTCCGATTGAATTGTTGCATATAGTACATCCAACTCAGATGAATGCTGCTTTAGGCTCACTCAGTGTTCAGTGTTCTATGTTCCGATTGATAATGTTCTTTTAGCCTATTCATTCCTGAATATTATTACATTAGCATAATAGTATGAACAAAAATTGTATCGGTATTTATTCTCTCATATTCCAAGGGGGCCTCCATTTCGCCACGGGGGGGGGGGGGGGGTCTGATTGATTCATCCTCCTCCTGTCGAGGGGGGGCTTGATCTCATTAGCCGTTGGTCCGAATTTTTAGCCGCCACCACTGTAAGCCCTAACCATAGGGTGAGGGGGAGATGAGGCATGTGCCTCCCCTTATGGGCCAGAAGCCCAGTAATTAACAAAATTGATAATAAAATGGGTATTTTTTAGCTAACGGGCCTGCAGCCTGCAGCCAGCCCACGGGTCACTGGTCTGCATGCCAAATTAATTTTAATTCAGAAATTAATATATATTTCTGAAAATACCCTATTAAAACCCTGAAAAATCCAGAAAATTCTGGAAAAATCGAAAAAAATCCGAAAAAATTCTAAAAAAATCCAAAAAAATCAGGGGAAATCAAGGTGAGGATATTGAGTTTGATTAACTCCTCTCGGGGTATTTGTGGCAAGTAATAATTTTGTTACTTAATTCGATGTTTAAATTCATTATTAATCGCTTTATTTTTTAATTGGATAAAAATAAATATTAATTTACGTTTTAATCATTACAAGGATCCTGAGACCGCTCTGTCGTTAGGTTAGTTACCTAACCTAACGGGTAATGACGTTTCCCCGTGGTCCAAGTAACTATTAAACGTAAATTTAATATATTTATCAAATAAAATTGTCTGCGATGTTGAATTTAATATATTATTTATGCATGTGATGTTGCATACTTTTATAAACTGCTTGGAATGTTGGTAAGACTATATTGTGGTTTTTTGGATCGGCCTTTGTTAGTCACCACCATTTATTTTTCCTCGCATTTTATTTTTTCTTTTTGAGTGAAAATGTAGTGAGGAACTAAATGTAAAAGCTAAAGACCGAAGAAACTTCGCCTAAAGACGTATGAAAATTGCTAAAGCTAGGACCCCCAAGGATTTTCAATTTGTAATTTTAATTTTTCTCGTATTTCGAAATGTATAATGGGACTTTGGACTTTTATTATTTTTGGCGGTGACCTGTCGATCCCCACAACTAGTTTAGTTTTACCTTTATGCATGTTTTAATTTATGATGTATTATTAATTCATGCTTATTCCATGCTTAGATAAATGGCAAAGATTGCGAGCGTCGATTTTGATGTTCTCGATGCGGCTGTAAAAAATTACATGAGCTGGCAGCTAGACCTGAAGTTCCATCTGCGCTCACAGGACATAAGTCACACAATTCAGGCTCCAGCTACGGCTATGACAACTGATGAAGGGACTTCTACTGTTACAGTCTCCGATGTAGAGAAGGCGAAAGCCATTATCTATATCAGAAGACATACTGATCAGACCCTAACGGCCGAATATCTAATAGTGGAAGACCCTCATGAATTGTGGACAGCACTTGAGGACAGATACAAACATCAGAAAGATGTTATCCTCCATCGTGCCCGTTATGAGTGGGAAAATCTCCGACTTCAGGACTTCATGTCCATAACTGAGTATAACTCAGCTCTCCATAATATCACCTCAATCCTAAAGTTGTGTAGTGAACAAGTCTCAGAATCCCGAATGCTTGAGAAAACATATACATCCTTCCATGAGAATAATGCTATTCTCATGCAACAGTATCGTGAAGGCAAGTTCACGAGTTACTCTGATTTACTATCTTTCCTTCTTATGGCAGAGCAGAACAGAGAACTCCTACTGGCCACTCATAACCTACGCCCTGCTGGCTCTGCTCATCTCCTTGAAGCTCACACATTTTCTTCCCAGAATATGAAGTACAAACACAAGGGCAGATTCAATAAGGGGAAAACTGCGAAGAAGTAGATCAGAGCTCCTCCTCAGAACAACAATAATAAGCGGAACAAAAAGAATACATGGAAGATGAATACCTCTGACTAGACGTCTACTCCCAAGAAACCCTGGGATGAAATGCCACACATGTGGCATGACTGGACATTGGTCCAGGGTCTGTCGTACTCCACACCACCTCCAAGATTTGTATATGGCAAGCCTGAAGCTTTCTTCTGAAACAAATCTGGTGGATATACAGCCTCCAACTCGGTTCAACACCGAGGATTTCGAGAATTACGACCTCCTTGACTAAAGCTAATTTAGTCATCTTTTCAGCCATTATCATTAATATTTTGATTATGTCTTTTATCTTAATCGAATGTAGTTTTACTTTTCAATAAAACTTTTTACATTCTTTTCTAGAGATAGAGATGAATTGTGACTGCCTAATGGATAGTGCCTACACGCACAAGATCCTTCTTGATAGATGCTATTTTAATAGCATCGTAATTATTATGGTCCCGTCACTACAATTTCGGGACCAAATAATATAATAGAAGGATCAGGTGAAGCAATTTTATTGCTCCCAAACCAAACACAAATTATAATAAAAGATGTTTTATTTTCTCCATAATCAAACAGAAATCTATTACGTTTCAAGGACATCCGTTTAAATGGATATTACTTGGAAACTGATGATTTCAATAGTGTTGAATAATTGTATGTTATTCGTCATAAGGATGGTATTTAAACCATCCTAGAAGTTTTAAAGAACTCACATCAAGCCTTTATCAAACATACATCCAACCTATAGAAGCTAATCTGATAATGCATCAGCAGTGTTCTACATCAACAGAATTCAGTCTCTGGCAATTATAGACTAGGTCACCCAGGATCCGTAATGATGTACTGCATCATAATACACTCCCGTGTACATAATTTGAGGAACCTGAAGATTCTTCAAAAGGGTGATTTTCCTTGTCCCCCCCTTTATAAGGGTAAAACTAATCAGGAGACCGTCCCACCTGAAAGTGGGGTTTGGAATCTCCTAGCTTCTTGAAGAAAATACAAGGAGACGTTTGTGGGCCAATTCACCCATCAAGTTCTCCATTTCGGTACTTTGTGGTACTGATAGATGCATCTTCGTAAAATTATTTTCCACACTAGGCGCACAAAACAAAATCCTGAAGCATCTGAGACCATTCATTGGGATACTAAGTCTTTGTCTCAATATGATCCGCGTACTAATCTCTGTGAAGATGAGATCCTGAAGATCGTTCACATTCAGAATTCTTTTACTACCGGACAAATTTACTGATAACCAGAAGATTATCAAAAATCACACGTCTCTGCTGCCAATACGCCAGCTAGGATTGACATCCCCAAAGATGGGTCCAATCCACCTACAGCTGAATCGGACATATCTCAAATAAAAAGAGGACGACCGCCTGGCTCCAAGGATAAATTCCCTCATAAGAGGAATATACCTTGAGAAATAAATAATATCCCACCACAGGATGCTGAGCTCGGACCAGTAACCTCTCCTATCCTTTAGTCCCCCCGAAGAGGACAATACATGATAAATATAATAAAAATTCGTACGTACTGGGGAGGTACTGGACAGAAAAAGCACTGTCGTCGTCGTCGACTTCGCGTTCGATATTGCTATTTACGTCGCTAAAGGCGACGATGATATCGATCCACTATCTCTAGCTAAATACAAACGCAGAGATGATTGGCCAAAGTGGAACGAAACAATAGGAGTAGCGTTGGACTTACTCTTGAAACACAAAGTCTTTGGACCAGTAGTCCAAACACCAAAAGGTGTAAAACCTGTGGGATACAAGTGGGTATTCGTTGGGTATTCGTAAGGAAAATAAATGAGAATAATCAGATCGTACGCTACAAAGCACGGCTTGTAGCTTAGGGATATTCCCAACGACCGGGGATGGATTATGAATATACATATTCCCCGGTTATGCATACGATCACATTCCGATTGATAATAAGCTTAACATCAATGGAAGGCAAAAAAAATGCGGCTCATGGACGTTGTGACTGCATATCTATATGGCAATATAGATAAAGATACTATATGAAACTTCCAGATGGTTTCAAAATACCAACAGAAATAAAAGATAGACATTGGGACGTCTATTCTGTTAAGCTTCTAAGATCATTATATGATCTTAAACAATCTGTGAAAAATGTGGCATAACAGACTGAGTGAATTCCTTGTTCAACAAGGTTTCACCAATAATGAAGTCTGCCCGTGCATTTTCATTAAAACCACGAGAACATGATTCGTATTAATAACCGTCTAAGTAGATGACTTAAACCTCATCGGATCTCATGCAGAGATTGATGATATATCTGCAAGACTCAAACTAACGTTTGAAATGAAAGACCTAGGCAAGACTAAATATAGTCTTGGCTTACAGATATAAAACCTCAGCGGAGGAATCCGGCTACACTAATCCATATACACAAGGAAATTATTTAAACATTTTCCATATGGATAAATGTCATCCTCTAAGTACACCAATGGTCGTTGGATCTTTGGATGTACATAATGACCCCTTCCGGCCGATGGAAGAGGGGTAGGAAATATTAGGTCCTGAAGTACCTTAACTTAGTGCCTTTGGAGCACTAATATATCTGGCAAACTGCATGTGTCCCGACATAGCGTTCGCAGTCTTCCTACTAGCCAGATACAGTTTCAGCGCCACTGAAACGGAGTAAAGCAGCTTCTGCACTACCTCCAAGGGTCAGTTGACCTGGCATTATACTTTCCAAAAGGTGGATCTTTCACTTTGATTAGTTATGCAGATGCAGGTTACAGGTCTGATCCACACACTGAGAAATCACAGACTGGTTTTGTGTTCACTTTCGATGGTACGGCCATCACCTGGAAATCTGTGAAGCATACCACCACAGCAGTCTCATCCAACCACTCAGAGCTCTTGGCGATCCATGAAGCTAGTAAAGAATGTGTCTGACTTCGTTCAGTCATTCATCACATTCTAGTGACGACCGGCCTGAAGACGGACGACCTTGAGCCAACCATATTATTTGAAGATAATGCAGCTTGTATATCTCAACTGCAAGCTGGTTACATTAAGGACGACAGGACGAAGTACATCTCTCCCAGTTTCTTCTTGACGCACGAGCTACAGGAGCAGAAGCAGATTGAAGTACGGTAGATTCGGTCTTGTAATAATTTAGCTGATCTGTTTACTAAGGCATTGCCTAAATGTACTTTTAGAAAGCTGGTATAGGGATGCGACAGCTGAAAGACCTACAAGCCTGAAGCTTGTACGGATCAGGGGAGTCACTTGTGTGTTGTACTCTTTTTTCTTAAGCTGTTGGTTTTTTCCACTGGATTTTCCACAGCTAAGGTTTTAACGAGGCAAAACACGGTAACTCTGGATCCAGCAGTATCCACCACATATTAGCGTATTGGATCCTGAAGAATTCATATGTTAAGAATGGATGGATGAGGGGAGGTGTTATGAGTATGGGAGACCTTAGGTCTCCACCCACTAACATCCATCATTACGCACACTCTTAGTGGGTGTCCCTTGGGACCAAGGGACTTATAACTCTCTTAATATTATATATATATATATATATATATATATATATATATATATATATATATATATATATATATATATATATATATATATATATATATATATATATATATATATATATATAGGGTAAAGTGTTCCTAGGGTGCCTCCTTAGATTAAATCTATGGAGTCGCCCTCATTTTCCCCCATATCCCACAATTTTTTTGGATTTCATTTTTCATGGGGTTGTTGTTCATATCATGGATGGTCAACATACCAAAAATCAAGGCATTCCAATACTTTTAGAACCTCCATCTACCCGTTGCAACTTCATGGGGTTTTCAACACGTTTTTAGACCGTTGAAGTTGCAACGGGTAGATGGGGGTTCTAAAAGTATTGGAATGCCTTGATTTTTGGTATGTTGACCATCCATGATATAAACAACAACCCCATGAAAAATAAAATCCAAAAAAATTGTGGGATATAGGGGAAAATGAGGGCGACTCCTTAGATTTAATCTAAGGAGTCACCCTAGGAACACTTTACCCATATATATATATATATATATATATATATATATATATATAATATGGCTATGGACTTCACCATATTTCTACTTTTTCCAACATTTAACACGATTCTATTATTGAGACTAACAATGCTACTGAAAATGTTGAGAATGTTCCAAATGATTCAGGTATTCTTAAAGCTTATCAGACTGTTCGTGACCACCCCCATGACCAAATAATTGGAGATATTGGTGTGGGTGTCGAACAAGGTCAAGGATTGATGAGTTCTCTCATTGCGCCATTGTCTTTACCATTGAGCGAAAGAACATCCAAGAAGCTTGTGAAGATAGCTCGTGGAAAGTTGCAATGGAAGAGGAGCCCATAAGTCTCTACACATTAAATGTCCACACCCTAACAGATATATTAAAGCCCGTTTAACCAAATTAGATCACTTTGTTGGACTTAACATGACAGTCCGCATTACAAAATTATTTTACATATAAGCCGAACGTTGGATTTAAAATCCAACAAAATGCCCTACATAATCATCTTTTTTTTGCACCAAAAAATGACAAAAAAGACAATAATTATATTTTCCCCAATTTTACCCACTAATTCCTTATAAACTATAACTATTTTTTCTGCAAAAGCAAATCCATAGGAATTACAAATACTATTTGAGCCAACTTAACAATACAATCAGTTTATCGCAGAAAGTTCATAAATCCTTTCGGATAGATAAACTTGATTTAAGTATCAGGATCAAACCCTCTCATAACTGTTTATAAATTGACTTGAAATTACCGTGCACATATTGCACATGGATCCAAGAAAAAACCCACATACGGGATGCATGACCCGCACATAGCTAAAAAGGAGAGAGAAGTGTGAGTGAGTGGGTGGTTATCATCTGGGGGTAAAAGGTGGAAAAGCATTGGTTAAAGTGGAAAAAACCGGGAGGGGGGGGGGGGGGGGGTCAAAGCGGAAAAAGACCAACGACAAATCCGTAAATATAGGGAAGAGGGAGGGGTTTTGGGTGCTCATCGGGATCATGATAGGGCAATGTCAAATATGTAAATAACTAGAAATAACCTGTGTACACAATGCACTGTGTCAAAAAAATCCAAACGGAAAGGATGTGGTGCACGCATGAAACCAAGAAAGGGCGAGAAGTGCGCGCGCGCGTGTGGTGGCATTGCGGGGGTAAAAGGGAGAAAATCAGGGGCTAAATTGCAAAAAAACCTTGGGGGGGGGGGGGGGGGGGGGGGCGAAGTGCAACAATACCAATGGCAAGCTTGCAAATAAGGAGAATTGGGGGGCATTTAACCCAACTCCCCAAATCCACACTCCAAAGTAAGCCCACTCGCCCTCCCATCCCAAGGGGCCCCCACCATGCCAAGGTGGCAAACCCTAGGCCAATTGTATGTCATATTAGAACAACATCCCATTAAAGCCCTCAATTGATATTTAGATGGGCTGGGGGGTTTTCTTTAGGGGTGATGTGCATCCCATGTAGCTATGTGACATTACCACAGGAAACAAACATGCCACATATGACAATGACAAAACAGTAATTCCATCTTTTATAGAATAGACAAGTAAATTACCCGTGCATATCGTGCACGACGCCAAAAACCCCCCACGAACATGATGTGGTGCACGCACACAACTGTAAAGGAGCGAAAAGTGTCGGTGTGTGTCGCTATCGTTGGGGGTAAAAGGGGAAAAGTGTGGGTTATATTGCAAAAAATGCAGGGGCAAAAATGAAACAAAATATGTCGAATAGTGAGGGGCGTTTTGGTTTTATGAAAAGATAATGACAATCTTGCAAATAATGGGAAGGATGGTGTCTTTTGTTTGGGTTCTCCACTTCTTCACCCCAAACCACACCCCCTCAATCACTCACCTCCAAGTGGGCCCCACCATGCCCATGTGGCAAAGCCTATGCTAATCCCTTGTCATACTGGTTTGTCCTACTTGGACACATGCCCTCTTTTGTGCACACAGTTCACGTCGCGAAAAAAACCCCAACGAACAGGATGCGGTGCACGTGTGCTATCGTTAAGGAGCCAGAAGTATGGGTGTGGGTGTCGATATCGTCAGGGGTAAAAGGGGGGGGGGAAGCAAGTTATAGTGTGGAAAAAGCAGGGAGCAAAAGTGAGAAAAGACCGATAATGAACTCGTAAATATGTGGACTAGATAGGGGGATTTAGGCAAAACGAACTCCCCAAAACCCCACTCCAAACCAAGCCAAAACCACATCCAACCTCCGTAGGGCCTCACTGAGGTGAGATGACGTTCCCCGGACCAATCGTTTTCCCTCATGGTGTTAAAACGGCCCGGGGGAATGCCGACCCGCCGGCCCGGCCCGGGCCCGGTGGCCCGTACCCGGGCCGGGCTCTGGCCCGGGCCCAGCCCACGGGCCGGGCTGGGCTGGGGTACCCAGCCCACGGGCCGGCCCTGCCCGGTCCGGCCCGGCTGGGCCCGGGCCGCCGGGCCGGGCCGGGCCGGCCAGGCCCGGATTTTCGATGGGCCCGGCCGGGCCCGGGCCGGGCCGAGCCATTTTGACACCATGAGTTTTCCCCATTCAACTTGTGAGTGAGGCAAAGTCACATCGACTGCCCTCTTTTTTACAATAGATAAGTAGTTAGGGAAGGTCTATATACACCTCTAAGGGGGTGTATGTAATGATGAGTTGTCAAAATGGCAAAAATGTGAAAATAGATGGTGTTAAATGACTGGTAATGTGAATTTTTTTTTGCCAAAAAAGCTTATATACAGCTGTCAATCGGTGCATATAGCAATTCTAAGTAGTTATTATTTTAATATCCTTAAACTGAAATGAGTGTAGTGCACGCGAGGGCATTATTGTTGGGAGGAATGGAAGCCATCCCAGTATTCCATTATTTTGTATCTGATTATGTTAAATGCAATGGGTTGTCTAGTACAAAAAGTGCAGCTAAAATGAAGCAAATTTAAACAACCGACCGTTTGAGCAAGTTCAGGCATATTTAATATGGACCATTCTTAACAATATGCCAAATTTATGCAGCAAAGTCCGTACCGTCATGGGATAATGGACATTCACGCTGTTGCTTGCATGGGACGGAATGTGCAGAGAAATTCACACTTAAATAAGAATTTCCCGTCAGTGTAATTAGTAATGAAGACTTGTCAAATTTCAAATACTCACCCGTTCCCGGTCAACACCGGCGTTTTAAATCCCAACAACAACGAGTAGAATTAGAACCTAACAACCCCCTCCGCGTACTCGACACGCTTTCATATTAATTCTGTTTTTTAATTTAACAAAAAAACGTTACGAAACATTGACAATTATTTAAAACAATAACCCCCATCAATTAGCTAAACAACTCCACCATTAATTTTATAACAAAATTTAGGTGAGCAAATGGTAACAAAAAGTCAAGAAACGGGACCGTAGCTTGTCACCTCTCTTCCTTTTAAAGCCTGAGTGGATCCTCACAAGCTTTGACGACATCCCAGCATCTACCAATGGCTTCCGCCGCCGCCGATCACCAGAAGATCCACCCGGTCGACGTCGAGGCCCCGCCCCCGGCCTCCGCCCCGCTCGTGCCCCGCGACATGTCACGGTCCGACAAAGGCGACCCGGCGGCGGCCCAGTACCCTCCCTACCGACGCTCGATCCCCGTCGCCTACTCCCCGCCGCCGAGGAAGAGGAGGAGCCGCTGCTGCAGGTGCGTTTGCTGGACTGTTCTGGCTATCGTTGTCTTCGCGGTCGCCGTCGCCGCCGCGGCGGGAATATTGTACCTGATCTTCGACCCGAAGGTGCCCAAGTACTCCGTCGACCGCCTGCGCGTCACGGACTTCACCGTCGACGGGGGCCTCAACGCCCACGCCAGCTTCGAGCTGACGGTCACCGCGACGAACCCGAACAAGCACATAGGGATATACTACGAGGACGGGAGCCGGCTGAGCGTGTGGTACTCGGACACCGGCCTCTGCAGCGGGAGCTTCCCGGTGTTCTACCAGGGGCACAGGAACACGACGGTGGTGCCGGTGACGCTGAGCGGGCAGACGCAGCTGGGCAGCGACATGGTCGCGGCGCTGCAGGAGCAGCAGCGGACGGGGACGGTGCCGCTGGAGTTCAGGGGGGACGTGCCGGTGAGGGTGAAGCTCGGCGGGCTGAAGCTGTGGAAGGTGACTTCGAGGGTGAGGTGCGATCTCGTGGTCAACAGCTTGACTGCCAACAATCAGATCAGCATCAAAACCAGCAGCTGCAAGTTTAGCTTGAAGCTGTAGGCCTTCCTAAATTCCTAATTAGTCCATACTGTGTTTTTTTTATTGTTTTTACCCCTCACCATATTTTTGGGTGTCTAGAGCTCTGGCCATGTCCATCATATTTGTTTGTTCTTTTTTTTTTCTTATATATATACTTTGGGTTGACAGGAGAGTGGAGATGAGATTAGGGTTTCATTTGAGAATGAACTCCACTGTTGAGATGTACTTAGATTTGCTATTTGTCACCGCCATAGAGGAGGATTCAGTATATTGGATCCCCATCGTTTTGGTTTGGCATTGATATATCTTTATCTTAACATCCAATATGTTAATACATGATTAACACTAGTTGAATATGGATTGATTTTGGGTTTAATTCTTGGTGACATCGAATTGGGGGACGGGAGTAGCTTCGTTAGAATCATATATTGCCAAATCTATATTCGGCTTTGAGATGATTGTGTCGAGTTCAGGGTTGGCTTTTGTTTAGGGCCTGTTCTTTTGCAAGAAAATTGGCCTGGAATCCTAGGTTTAGCACGATTTCACAACTGTTCATGCAGAATCCCGAATCAATTCCGTTTGGGTTGTTCTTTTAAAGATTGGGATATTTCGGAATGTTGTCCGACGTGTCGCTCAAACGAGGATTCCCAACCTCGATTTCGTTCTCTCCGCCATTTGCGCGGATTACTGACGATTCCAAGCAAAGGTGGGCCATCTCTCTCAATTTGACCAATAGGAGCAGCGATTTCGGGTTTTTTTTTTATTTTTTTCGTTGGCAGAGCGCAGGTGCATCATGCATGAGAAGGCAGCGCAGGTGCATGATAAAGATGGGCTCCCTGCTATACACAATTAGGATTATAGATAATTCGTACCTAATTAATTATTTTAATTATTAATTAGTGTTATGAACGAGAAACAGATTTGGAGAAGGGTTGAGGCTAGGAAACCCCTAGCCTCCTTTATATAGTATTCATAATGGGTACTCATGTGGGTGGATACCCAATAGGCCCAATGGGTCCTATTCATAACACTTCCCCTTATCCAACCAACGTGGTATACTCGACTTTATGAATACTGAATGATTCATTAGTACTACTGAGTATCTTAAGGGGTGGATACTTCTGGATCCAAGTTAAGGGTAACTGCCTCGTTAAAAACCCTTAGCTATGGAAAACCCTGTGGGAAAAACCAATAGCGAAGGGAAAAGAGTACAGCACTCCATAACTTCCCCTGATTTGGGGATGTGTCGAGGGGTGGATACTTCTGGATCCAGAGTCAATGTGGTTGCCTCATTAAAACCTTGACTATGGAAAACCATGTGGGAAAAACCACTAGCCAAGGAAAAAGAGTACAACTCTACAGTTAACTCCCCCTAATCTGATCAAGCTTCAGGCTTGCAGATCTCCTATATATCTATACATTTATCTCCTATGTGTCTATACATCCATCTCATCTGCAACATTCCGAAAGCAAAAGTAAAGTACAAGCATCACACATCTATACAAGTTTCACTCATATAAGGCATTAGCTGAAACTAAATGAGCGCTAGCAAACTTGGTAGACAGCTCCACGTCTCAATCGTCATTGTCTGCGAGGTACTTCAGTACCTGGCATTGTATGTTCTTGAACTGCTCCTTGGGTGATGGGCTTCTCGGAATGGTGGAAGGATGTAGACTTGGAAGGATTCTGTGTAGATCTTCAGGAGGTGGACGTCCCTTTTATGTCATTCATCGCGATGATCTGTAACCTGCATATGCAAATACATTTAACATAGAGGATTTTTCCTCGACCCTTGGAGATAGCGCAGAAGCTACATATCTCTGGTCCAGTGGAGCGCTGCAGGCGTTGCACTGTACCTGGCTAATAGCTATACTGCTAACGCTCAAAAGAGACGCATGCAGTTGGCCAGATAAAAGAGTGTTTCAAAGACACTTAAGGTACTTCTGGACCATATATATTCTTCCCCTCTCCCAGCTAACGGAAAGGGGGGTCTTTTAATGTATATCCATACAACCAAATAGGTGTATTTGGTGGAGAATGAATTTAATGTTTCTTCATCAATCTTCATTTTATGAAGTTTTCATCTTCGGGATGATTAATTAACGTCATCTTCAGGATGATAGTTCATTTCCAGGATAATAGTTCATCTTCGGGATGATTGTTCATCTTCAGGATGATTAATGTTCTGTAAGCCTAGAATTTATGCCTAGCTAGGGCTTTCATATCATATCATATCTGATAGATAGGCTTTAACAGATATTTCGGTAATTTCTCTTCAGGAGATCCGATAATATTTTGAGTTATTAAAATAATCTCAATTCGTTTAATTTGCTCTCTTAAGAACAATACTGTTTTTAAGAGGTGCAAACAACAACCTTTTCGTATGAGTCCTTTAAGGATCTCTGTCTAGGTTGTCTTTCCTTTAATCATATTATCAATATGTGTCCCAAAAAGAAAGGAAAGTAAGAAAAAAAATTTGTACATGCAGTTGAAAGAAATTTTATATCGGTGATGTTGTCACATCCAATAGCAACATCAACCAAAAATTCCCTCTTTTTGCCATTCGTTGGGTTACGCCTTGACATAAACCAGTCGATGCATCAGATTCATCTTGTAAGTGAGTTCAGCTCATCTTACTTGATTACTTCCTGGTTTGAGCGATTTATACCTCTAAAAACTATAGCAAATTAAAATGCTTATAGCTAACGATTTTATTTTAATTCTCCTTCAATACTCAGTTATCCCACAGGATTTGATATCATTTTTGATACCAGGACTTCAGGTCCAAACACCTCATATTTCATAAGTGAGTCCAGCTCACCTTATTATTGCCTCATTCCACATTATTATAATTTGGCCAAATCTCTATCTTTGCTTCAGGCAAAGCAGAGTTGTGGAAATGATATTTTATATTTAACTGGCAAAATGAAATATGAGAGAATTTGTCGACAAAATGTGTTCTTTCTTGTCCAAAACTCACCCCGTACGTACTATAATCATTTGATTTCTCCCAGAGGTGTCTCCTTCACGACGCGTTAAAGAAGTGAAGGTTCTGGGACGGGTAAAGAATATGGACAGATCCAGAATTGGTCCTTAGCAACCAAGTTGCAATAAGGTTCTGGATTTGAGCTCACTTTTCTGTGGTGGTATTGTTTTTTCGGTCTCCAGGAGTAGATCTCTCTTTTTGGAGCCTAGTGGTATGTCCTCTCATCCATTAAGGATATCCACTTCTGCTACTGGTGGATTGCATCCAATATATTTGGTATATCAATTCTAGCTGGATTTTTAGTAGCAGGGATGTGAAAGTTTTGACAATATCTATATTGTTAGTAACTATGTCTGATAACTGTTTTAACAGTTTCATAAGTGTGGATCTTCAAGATCTCATCACAATTCATGATAACCAGATCATAGGTATTAATGATTTAAATGGTCATTTGAGCTTCAGGCTCATGGATGATTGTAGTATTTCTGTTGAAACTGATTCTGGGACATTAAAGTTATGAGGAATCTTCAGGATCTCATCAAATCTTTAAAATAGGATCATCGATGCACGTCTTAGGAGAAGTGAATTTGAATGCTTCCCCTGTTCAGAGTGCTCAGACTCTATTTATCTGGGATATTTACTTCCGATAAATAGTTCTGCATTTTGATGGTCTATAGTGGTGATATGGGGGTGTCTACTCATCATGGCACAATCTATAAGATGTGCTCTAAACGCTTCCCCCGTCAGGGGTTTTCGGAAACTGTTTATATGATGTGATCAGACTCATATAAATAGGTTCTAAGGAGGCGTTTTGATGGTTTGCAATGTAATTGCATGTTCCCATGTGGTCACCTACAACTGGATTTTTAATGGATAAGAAATCCATTTAAATCATTTTAATGATTTATATTACCCATACTTGGGTGTGAACACAAGCTTCAGGGTGTTCGTTATTTTTCCAGTTGTAAAACATTTAAATTTCCCAGTGTTATCCAAAGTTACCACCATTTTATAAAAGAATGTGGTTGGATAATGAACATTTATTTAGAGGATATATTGATGAGTACACCAAGGATACATCATCAGTCCGGTTAAGGGAGTGGACGAAGCCTATTTATATCCCTTAAATACTCTCAAGAGACATAAAGGTCTTCATTATCTTTAATGATGATGGTATATCATCTTAAATTCATTTGAGGAAGTGGGGAGAGTCAAGGTCCATATGAATGGAGATGATCTCATTATCATTTTTCCTTTTTGAATAGGACAATGAAAGTTTCACCCCTTTTGAAGAATCTTCGGGTTCGTCTGGTTGATGATGTCTTGCATCATCACTCCAGGGTGATATCGATCCAAAGTTGGTCGATTCTGGACACTTCTGGTGTTCCAAAATAATTCCTCTTTTGAATTTATGTGGCACTTTTGAAAAGTCCATTAAAATGCTCAAGTTAATTTTGTCCGGTAATAGTTGAACTGTGTTCAAAATGTGAAGGATTACATCTTCACTTTGACTATTGTGCGGATCATTTTGGGACAAAGCTTCAGGCTTCATTTATTTCTTGAGTCATTAGGGATTTCGTTTTGACGAATATCCTTTTTGAAACAGTATGAGTTTCAGAGAGTATATGGCATCATCATTTTATTTTTTAGGGGTATTCAAGATAGCAAAACATACGCAGTAAAATAAAATGTATTAAGACTACAAGAGAATAATACTGATGATAAGTCAACAAGTGACATAGTGTGATGTGTGCTCTTGAAAAACATACAACAATAATTATGCTCATTTAAGACTTATGTTATGACAATAGATTTGATTTCAAAGTTTATTTGTCCTCGGGGAGTAGCTAAATATACATAGGGTCAATTAGACTTTCGTCGTTTGACTAGATATGTATGTATTTTTATATGGCATAAGTTAATGCACATTCATGTTTGCAAAAACATTATGGCTCTTATCAGAACTTCCGGTCTGATTTTGGCTTGCCATTGCTTACTCCATGTCGAGGTATATCGTATCTTCTCTTTCCCATTTAATCCAAGACTTCCCCTGTTTTGAGTTTTCCTTCTTTTTATTTCAGGTCATGTTTGATCCTGAACTTCCCCTGATTTCAATATTCCTTATTTATAAAGGACAATGAAAGTTAGTCTTGCTAAGGAGACATAAGCAGGGGTTTGAGCAAATTATTTATACTTCCACTTTTCTAATTAATAAGGGACTTTTAAAAAGTCTATTTGAATGCTCGAGTATAGCTTCAGGCCTTTTACTTGAGTCGTTCAAATTTTATGTGGATAGTTTACCATGCTCAGAGGGGAACAAATACGTGGGTGTGTAATATATTTCTCACTTATTCATTAAGCTACGACTTCAGGCGTATGCTTATATTCAAGGCAAGAAAAAAAATCTTTCCTTGTAAAAATAAATGAGAGTACTCTTTTAAAGAGTTTAGAGGTATTATGGAAAACTTCTGGTGTCCATATTGGATTATATAGATCATGGATCTTATATATCTGTTTACCGCAAAGTGTGCATCTTTTATAAAGATAGCAATTATAATTTTCGCATAAACCATCGTATTTATTTTATTAGGGAGAGAGAGTGTTGATTTTTGATTTGATTTTGAACTTCAGGTTCATTTTGTCAAAGTGGATATTAAACTTTTTGAAATCATTATAGTCTTATTGTCATAAATATCGTCATATCATGAGCCCATCATACATATAATGTAAAGCTTGTAAACTGAAGATTATGTTCAATTGAATTGAAAACAAGTATGATGTACACATGCTATTTATATGCTGCAGGCATTTTTTTTAAAAAAAACTTATCGCATGTATATAGTCTAGCAATAGGCGTTGAAACTATATTAAAGTGATTTTAGCATGCTTTTTGACAGTTTCATTGTAACATTAACATGGTATTAAAATAATTAACATCCACGCAATTAATGCATAAGCAATGAAAACGAAAATGACTTAGGACTATGGGGATCAGCCAGCCGACACCGAAATAAAAAGAAGTACAGTCCGAAGTTACATCAAAAAATAGCATGAAAGAATAAAATACAACTCGGGAACTTCAGAGAGAAGCCCCTATCTTCATTGTGCGTACGCCTTCAGCTCCTTTTTTGTGTCCTTCGGTCTTCTTTTTACATTTATATCCTCACTTACAAATTTCTCTCAAAAAAAAATTGCAGGAAATTAAAAGGTGTCGGAAACCTGGCTGATCCCTAAAAACATAGCCTAATTTGCACATCCACGCAGATAATCAATCACAGGCATGTAAAGATTAATTTAAATAATCTAAATTGTGACGTGCAAAAATTTATTTTGAAAAACTTTTACCTTTGATCCATATTTTAATGTTTAGTTTACCGCTTTAAAACCCTTTAAATTTTCTTTTAATTATTTTGGGCTTTTTAGGGCCAAAAATAAAAGAAGAAAAATTATTTATGTAAATGGGCTAATTTTCTAGCCTTTTTGGGCCATGAAAACAACACATTAGGGTTAATTTGGGCATCCCCCGAAAAATTGGCCAGTTTAGGGTTAGGGTTTCGGAAACCCTGGGGGGGCCCGCGGCGTGTCGCCGCGACGGCTAGCCACGCAGGACGCGGCCGCCGTGGCGGCGACAGGCCGCGGCTGCGGGCCGCGGCACGGGGGCCGCGGCTTCAGGCCGCGGCTTCAGGCCGCGGCCGCCGCGGCGGCGTGACAATCGCGCCGGCGGCGCTTGTGAAGCGCCGTCGTTGCGCCCTATGGGCGTGCGGATTTTTGGATCAAAGGTTGGGGGTAAAAAACGGATTTTTCGAGTATTCAGATCGCTAAAAACAGATTTTTATTGTTTTTAGGCATGCGAATCTAAAAAAAATTGATTTTTACCGTGTTTTTAAACTTTTTGATCCTAAAACATGCAGATCTAACGTGAAAAGCAAGTTTAGATCTAAAAAGTTTTGATTTTTACCTCTAGATTCGACAAAGGAATCTAGTCGACGGTTGGTGAAGGATGCCCTTTTCGCTCCCCGTTGAGAAGATTACGATCTTCTTGATCTGAGCGATTGATAGATCTCCTTTCCCGTGAGCCGCCGTCTCCTCCTACGAGCGTGATCGTGCTGATAACGTGTTATGAACGAGAAACAGATTTGGAGAAGGGTTGAGGCTAGGAAAACCCTAGCCTCCTTTATAGTATTCATAATGGGTACTCATGTGGGTGGATACCCAATAGGCCCAATGGGTCCTATTCATAACAATTAGATATTATATTAATTAATTATTTTAGTTTTAAGTATTTAGTTTAGGTGTAAATAGCACAAATTAATTCGAGTGGACCCCACACCGATCTCTTCATCCAACTTTATTCATCCAAAAGAACACACTACACGGAGTGAGACCCACCTAAACTTTCCAACTCCACAATCCAACCCCACATTCCAACAAAAGAACATACTACACACATATTTCTCTGTCATTAGATTCCTAACTTTTTAACTTTCCCAATTTTACTTTCCTACAAAAGAACAGGCCCTTAGTCTACTAGAAATAACCGTGCACCAAGTGCACCTTTGAGAATCTGCACCCAACACACACACACACACACCCCCCCGCCCCGCCCCGAATGCTTGGATTGGTTTTTCCCCCCCTTGGAGGGTGGGGTTGGGACGTGTTTTTTGGGTTTTTTGTTTATGGTATATTTGGGTTGGAGGGGTAGGTGATGGGTCATCCTATGTGGCGCTCCTCTTTGGATGCCTTATAGGACAAATGTCCCATTAACTCTTCTTAGTTTTATAATAACTAGTAATAACATGTACAAGTGCATGACGTTGAAAAAACCCCAGGAAAATGATGTGGCGTACGCGCAAAACCAATAAGGAGCGAGACACGCACGCGTTAGTTCGGGGGGGGGGGGGGGGGGGGGGGGGGGGGGAGGGGGGGTGGGGGTGGTTGTAAAAGGGAGAATCAGGGGCTGAATTGCAAAAAGAAACGTGGGAGAGCAAAGTGCAACAATCATATGACAAGGTTGCAATTCATGAGAATGTGGAGGGCATGTAACCCAACTCCCCACAACCACACCCCAAAGCAAGCCCACTCTTCCCCCCACTCCCAAGGGGGCCCCACCATGCCAAGGTGTCACAAACTATGTCAATGGCTTGTCCTAGTGGGTTTGTCCTAGTAGGACAAACATCCCATCAAAGCCCTCATTTGTTAGATAGACTACAAATTGCCTGTGCCCGGATGGAAGGCAATCGTCGTCCGGGCGCAAATGTCGAGAGAAGCGAGGGCCAAAGTGAAAACTGCTCGTGCCATTTCAAGCGCAAATGCGGAGGGAAGCTGCGCCGTCCCGGCCGGTTTGACACCATGATCCACCCTAAACCAAGCCCAAAATCTCACCCACTCAATTGGGCCCCACCGAGATGAGGTGGCGCAACCTGGGCCAATCGTTTGTCTTACTGGACTTGTGACTGTGACACGCCACATCAAAGTCCCTCAAATGTAAGACATGGGTATTTGACCCAAAAATTCTACCGGGTTTCATAACTTGCACAAACTAATTGGATTGGGACCAATCAATGCTGGGTAATCCTGGGACGTTCCCAGCCCTAATTACAGTACGGGCTGGGTTTGCTAGTCCGGCCTGTACCATGTAAGCCGGCCTCAAACGGGCCAGGTTTGTGCTGGAGATCATCGATTCGGGCTTAACGAATCGGGCCCACAGAGGCCGACGGGAACCCACTAGTGGGAGTTTGTATCCGGTTATTAAGCGGCCATTTCTTGGCGGGCTTGGAATTTAGGGTCCAAGTTTCAGTCGAAACGTTTGAATTGGATCCGCAAGTCGATCTCCGTCCCAGTATCTCAATGCTTCAATGCTTCAATGCTCTCGATTCTTCTTGTTCGAAAAGCCGAAACCCTAGCTTCGCTCTGTCTTCAGCAACTGGTATGCAAATAAAAAATAAAAATTCATGTATGTTGTTGATCCTCTCTTGAGAGTTTTAATATTTTTGAACTGTTGTTGCAGTAAAATCAATGCGGGATGAAGAGGTACCGATCGAGCAAGCGGCCAGCGAACGCCGCGAGAGGCTGAAAGCTCTTCGATTGGCCCAGGAGCTCTCGAACATTCCGGACGAGGAGCCAATCCCCAATGGAAACAGGTGAGCTTTCTTTGCTCAGTGAATTTTTCCTCGAAAGTTTACTCTCTGTTTTATTTTCTTTGGAGTATTTGTATTATTACATGTTGAGTCACTTTTGTTCTTTGGTAGATCGTTTAAGTCGATAGTCATCTTGAAATGGCATAATAAACTACGGATGGTTGTTTCAATAGTTCTAGAAATAGATTCTTTTACTAATCAAATAAACAACATTGTTTTGGGAGCTTGTTCTTTACTTTCAATTTGATGCTTAGATTTGTACAAATAGAAAAATTAGTTAAACACTGCTTTTGGGGTTGGGGGAAGGCGATACTCCCATTCTAACATCCAACACCGAAACAGCCAGATGTAACCTCGAGAGACATCTCTATATATCAACTATTACGACCAAAGATCGGAATGCCTCGACTTCCCCTCCAAGTTCGCCAGACGTACGACATGCTTGCTCGTCATCTATGAAGTCTGCCTCGACAAGCAGGAAGGACGCACTTCATCCCCAGCCTCGCCGGTTGGTCAAATGCTCCCTTCTTAGCCCACTCGACGTCCATGAAGTCCGCCTCGTCGAATGGGAATGTCGCACTTCGTCCCAGCCTTCGCCGATTGGTCGCCTGCTCTCCTCCAAGCTAGTTGGTCGAGCAACCAGCTCGCTCATCGTCCTCTAGAAGCGACCAAGCGACCCATGTGCGGTCCCGCTCCTCGGACGCACCTTGATGACCCTTCGGCCTATCGAATACGACAAACGTCCCTGTACGAGAACGCCACTGGTACTTTCGTCGCTCGACAGCCTGACAAAGGAGCCCCTGGCCGTTGCACCGTCTGACCGTCCGGCGGCCTGACAAAGGAGCCCCTGGCATCTGCGTCGTCTGACCGTCTGACGCTTTCAGCACTGACACTCTGACAAAGGAGCCTTTGGCCGTTGCGTCGTCTGACAAAAGCATCCCTAACACGCACAGATCTGACATCCTCGGTCGAACCTTCCGCAGCCTGACACGCCAACTCAGCACGCCAGCTCAGCCGAACCCAACCGCCTTACTCAGTTATAAATACCCCTCCACTTCCACCGAGAAAAGGGTTGGTTAGTCGAATTATAATCACTCACTCACATACGAGCAAGTATCATCCACATATTTGTTCTTCCACTCAAGCTCGCCACGTAAGGTCGCCTACTTCTAGCTCGGCCTACGTGTCCGACTCACATTTCTAAGCCCTTATTCTGACTTAAGCATCTGAGAGGCTAAAAGTTGGAACCCAACTCCGCCTTTCTGACGAGTTGCGCTTTGCGCAGGAAAGCTCCTGCAAACAGCGAGCAACCGACGACCAACTATTGGAGAGCGGCGAACAAATGGTGACCTTGCAGGATTGATCCCAAGATCATCCTCCGAAGTGCGCTTGGCCTCTACACCTCTCCCTAGTTGTAAACAGCCTACCTAATCACCCCTTCACTTGTAACCATCGTACCCTTGGTTCCCCATTAATACAAATTCATTGTGAGCGGAACCTACCCCACAACAATTGGCGCCGTCTGTGGGAAACTTAGGGTCACACCTATGTCAAATTCCATACCCGTCAATCACAGTTCCAATCGGGGTAAATCATATATGGAGGAAGAATCACACTCTCACAGGAGGACTCTCTCGATGGACTTACCCCCAGAAGGGATGGTTAAGACCATTTAGGCCTCAGCCCGTGCTCTCCAATAAAGTTTTGAGGCCTTCGCCAAGAGGCTGAAGGATTTTGACGCGGCCAGAGCCGGGGCACCCCGGGCCCCTCTGAGCCACCAAACTTAAGGT
Source organism: Scilla litardierei (assembly GCA_030789695.1). Taxonomy (NCBI): domain Eukaryota; kingdom Viridiplantae; phylum Streptophyta; class Magnoliopsida; order Asparagales; family Asparagaceae; genus Scilla; species Scilla litardierei. The sequence goes on from CM061135.1 coordinate 21,996,756, forward strand.
GAAACTTTCGCCCTCAGTTCGAAAAAGAAGTGGCCGCTCAGTGGAGAGGGCTCGTCGAAGAGATAGCAGCTCATCAAAAACTCCTTGCTGAGGAAGCGGAGGCTACTCGACAGTGGCGGCTCGACGAAGAAGCTGCTGTCCAAGAAGATATCTGGAGGACAGGACAGACACACTCGATAGGCTCCGGAGGGCTAGGGCCGAGCTGCGTGCTCGTACCATCCACTCCCTCAAATTCCAGGGACAAGCTAACGAGCTTCGCCCTCGATAGGCTCCGGAGGGCTAGGGCCGAGCTACGGGCTCGTACCCTCCCCTCCCTCAAATTCCGGGACAAGCTTACAAGCTTCGCCCTCGATAGGCTCCGGAGGGCTAGGGCCGAGCTACGGGCTCGTACCTTCCACTCCCTCAAATTCCGGGGCAAACTTAGGAGCTTCGCCCTCGATAGGCTCCGGAGGGCTAGGGCCGAGCTACGGGCTCGTACCCTCCACTCCCTCAAATTCCGGGGCAAGCTTACGAGCTTCGCCCTCGATAGGCTCCGGAGGGCTAGGGCCGAGCTACGGGTTCGTACCCTCTCCTCTATCAAATTCCAGGGCAAGCTTACGAGCTTCGTCCTCGATAGGCTCCGACGGGCATGCATCGATATATACTCTCGACATCCGACACGATCTCCCCCATCTCTCGTCTGCCCCGAATGTCGGGGGCACACATAAGGGCAAGGCTAAGAGGCAACGCCAAGTCACAACTTTCTACAAAATGGAGTTCGGACAAGTATTTTCTTCATAAAAAATGTTTGAGATATACAAGTATTTCCAGGTGCCGACCTTACAACAAATGGTCACCTCGGCCGACACCACAAAAAACCCAAAACCCCAAAACCTAAACAAAGTCCTAAGCCAAGGCCCCCTAGACCGGCCCCTAACCCCCAAACCAAAGATCATGCGGCGCCCTGGCCGCCCTGGCCCTGGTCGCCCACGTCATGATTTCCTCCGTCCGAGCCTTCACCACCTCTCCCCTGTGCACTGCTCCCAGCTTGTTGGTCGACTGACGCCACTCCTTCCTCGGCTGGCGTAGCCACCACTTCCTCCTCATCGTCATCCGGGGCCTGCAGCCTCGAAAAGTCAACCTCGACTGAGGGATAAAGGTCCCCCATCCTATCCTTTATCCTTTGAAGGCAAGCCTCCCAGCCCTCCGTGTAGCCCGTCTCCTTCATCAATGCCATTGCCGGGACGAGCTCCGTCGTTTGATAGTATCGGACCGCTTTAACCTGCTTCGCCTCAAGCTCGGCCCTCCCTGACACCACGCTTCCAGCTCTGCCCCCGCATCTTCTCCCGCTCGAGAGCAGCCTCTAGCTCGACCCTGCGAGCCTCTTCAGCCTGAGCCTTCTAGTCGAACTCCTCTAAACACGTCTCCTGTTTTTGGATCGTCGCCCATTATGCGGCGTACGACTCCTGCAGCGTTGTTAGCCAGGCCATATGCCTCGCCGCCCTCTCCTCAGCTGCTTTCTTCACGGCTTCAAGTGCGGCTGCCTTCCTCCCCATTGCGGCCTCGGCCTTGTTTATCCCTCCCGTGTGGCACCCGAGGGAGACCATCATGTCATTCGCCTGCACAGAGAAGGAGAAGAAGAATGAAGCACGCTGATACGATCCGGTTGATCGTGTAATCAAATCAGTGATTTAAAGTGGAAAAATATAAAAAGGTGGAATTTTTATAAGAAATATTGTGAAAAACAAAAAACTATGATTGATAATTGAGTCTCTTTCGAGAGGAAACTCTCTCTCCAAGCTTTTAATGGACGGATAACAGCCTAAACACCTTCACAAAAGATGCCTAAATGTTCTGCACAAAATAAGCATGAAAATAACAAAAAATGGCTAGCCCTAGATAAATAGAAAAGAGGAATTAATACTCTAGTCTGAAAAGACTAAAATACCCCTTGGCCTACTAAGCCATGTCCCCACGTCTCCTGCGTCGAAAGTAAGTCATCCATGTGGGACCCGGGGCTTAAGGGGATGCGAGTGCGCTAGGGATATCCCGGTTAGGGGTGCGCCCGCATCAATACCCATCATAAAAGAGCCACCTTGACCTCAAGGTGGAAGTCTGGAAACTGCTACTGGACCACGTCGTATGCCTCCCATGTAGCATTGCAATCTGGTAAACCCGTCCAATGTATCAGCACATCCTTGCGCCGGCCAGGATCCTGTCGAATTGTCCGAACCTCAAACGGCTCCAACATCACCGCCATGTCCTCGGTCAATGTAGGTGGCAGCGTGGACGATGCTGCCTGCTCCCCAATGGCTCTCTGCAATTGGGACACATGAAACACCGGGTGGATCGTCGTTGTAGGTGGTAGTCTCAACCTGTATGTCACCTGACCAATATTGGCCTCTATCTCAAAGGGTCCATAGTACCGGACCGCTAGCTTCTCATTCCGCCTCCTCGCTAGTGACTTCTGCCTGTAGGGCCTCAGCTTCAGATACACCATATCCCCCTCCTGGAAGTGCACATCCCGTGGTGTCCATCAGCTCTAGCCTTCATCACTTGCTGCGTCCTCAGTATGTGTTTCTTCAGCTCCTCCAACAAACTATCCCTCTCCCCATATACTCCTCCACCTTGACACAGGGGTCTGCCTGTCCCCAAAACGAAGCAAAGAGGGTGGGTCACGCCCGTACAGAACCCGAAATGGCGTCGTACCCGTTGTCGAATGGTTCGAAGTGTTGTACCAGTACTCTGCCCATGCTAACCAACTGTGCCACTGACGGGGTGTCTCTGAAGCAAAACATAAACATATATGTCTCTATGCTGTGGTTCACCACCTCTGTTTGGTCGTCCGTCTGAGGATGATAGACAATACTCTTCTTCAACACTGTCCCCTGGACCCTGAATAGCTCACTCCAAAAACTACTTATGAAGACATGATCTCTGTCAAAAACTTTAGATGTCGGTACTCCATGTAATTGTATCACCTCCCGAGTGAACGCTGTCGCCACCGAAACTGCTGTGTAAGGATGCTTCAGAGGGATAAAATAAGCATACTTACTCAGCCTATCCACCACCACAAATATCAACCTGAATCCATCTGACCTCGGCAACCCATCGATGAAGTCCATCGTGACCTCTTTCCACACCTGCTCAGGCAAGGTTAGCGGCTGTAACAACCCCGCCGGTGCCATGTCCATGTACTTATGACACTGGCAGACGTCACAAGCAGCTACCAAATGATTTTTTTCTTGGTTTACCCACCAGTGTGCTACGTCCAGTCCTCAATCACAATGTGATTTTTCCTTATCAAGTTCTCACCAAAGAGAGCACCATGCCTCAAATTCAGGGCTTGTATAAACCACCTAGCTTCTCTTGCTAGGAATTTCAACCAACCTTGCATAAGCAAAGGTTTCCAAATTCAATGAAATATCTTCTTCAAAGTGGACCTCCATTAAGACTTTTTACAACTCAAATACAATAATAAAAACTTATTACCACACTTATGGTTTTACAATACCTTTCTTGTATGAAGATGAGTTAGAACACTTTACTATAGCCAAGTAAGATTGAAGCTTGTGTGAAGTGGTTATGAGAAAGAAAATATCCTTTGATCTCTAGAAATATTAATTTAGCTTAGAGAGATCAAGAGGTTTTGGGACTTAAATTGTTTTTTTAAAACGATCAAGATGAAAACTTGTGAGAACAAATTCAAGTTTGTCAAATAAAACATGCTTAAAAGCTTTGAAGAGAATTGATTGGGCTAAATAGAGCTTGGAGAAAGAATGCTTTGAATACTTTAAAACTTAGAAAATAAGATCATAAAAGCTCTTATCAATTCCGCCAACTCCGGCTCTTAAATAGGACCAAACCTGTTGTAAATCGCTCTCCAAAATACCCATGTAACAGCTGTTTCAACTTCTCGTGAAATGTGGAGCTGTATTTTCTAGAGCTGTCAGACAATAATAGTCGACTCATGCCTTGTCGGTAGTCGACTCCCCAAACAACGGTAGTCGACTTTCCAAACAACGGTGGTCGACTACCAGCAAAACTGCGGTCGACTATTTTGGGTTGCAGAGAAGACAACCACATTTTCTATTCAAAGTAGTCGACTCTTGCTATAAAAGTAGTCGTCTACATTTCTCATGGGTTTTCAGCTTTCAAATGGTCTGGAAACCATTTCAAAATTATTTAAAACTTTTTCAAAACAATTTTGCAAGTTTAAAGTATGATTTAAAAATTTCTATGTGTGTGTGGCTTCAATCCCAAGGCCTACAAATATTCTAAGACCATGAATATAAATTACATCAAGATATGCCCTCTTTGGCTTCTTTGATGCACTTCAAATCTTCATGTTCATGCATTGGCTTCATTTTGATTCTTTGGCCTTTGGATAAACTCACACGCATCTCTTGATTATCCTTGAATGTTTTTGACTTGGATTTGATTTGATCAAGCATTTGAATCTTCATTTGAGTCATTCTATTAGATGATTTGAGTCATGCCATTTAGATGTTGATTTTTGTTGACTTCATTGACTTTGAAGCTTATTTCTTTGGCTGTATGAATCGTGCACACTTGATAATGAGATTAGTAATAATAATTTGTTTAACCATCATCAAAACATAACAGACCTCACCATGTCCTGGTACCCCGACGGTCGAGATCCTTTCACTTAACAATCTAACGCCCCTTATATGATGAACCGCTCAAATTCAATCTTCCTTAAATCCAACGGTTCCGATTAATCCGCAACGGCTCTTTTCGAGCATCTCCTCCGCCGCAAGCAGCAAGCTGTTGAGGCCATGAAGCTCCCCAAACTCCGGGGACCCATCGTCCTCAGCTCCGATCCTGGCAGGTTCTACAGAAAGTAAGTTTTCGATAACAAACTTCTGAAAACAGCTAGCTGTACTGATTTCACCCTGTCCTGTTCTATTACAAATGCTGACTGAATATTGTGGCCAAGACTCTTTTGATTAATGTATTTTCAGACACCTCACCGAAGATGATGTGTACTGCAAGGGCCAGGTATGTACTAAAACACGAATCTTTCCTTCCTTTCTTTTTCTTGTACTGATTGTTAGTTGCATCTACTTCATTTAGAAGAACGGAAACATGCCACTTGGACCTGCTCCAATACATCAATTTCATCATCGATTTGTTTTCAATCTCCCCCACCTGATATAGATACCTTTGTTCTTTAATGAACGCCACCCTGCTTCGAAAGGATGTCACAGATGGTCAAATCCTCGTTAATTCCCGAAGCTAACACGTATTCGGTGATTTTCGTGTTCTTTTAATGATGAGTCAACTTAGATTTGATAGCAGCCTCCTGATCTCTTGGAATATTCCGATGTTTGTATTGAAAGGTTGTGGCCTTGGGGAAGCTACACATCCCTATTTAATCTCCCCAGATGATATTTTTCAATTTGAGAGGCAGGGTGAGAAGAGCTTGGATATTGTTCTTAGGCTCTAACTTATTATACATAAAGGGTATGTTTGGTAGCTTGCGGGTGCAGCTTCAGACGTAAGTGGAATTACTGCAATGATTACATTGTAAAATGTATTCAATGTAAGTCCAAGTCACTTAGATTTGCGTAGATACAATTGCATTTGAAACTTTTTGCAAGCCTAAATGCTACGTGCACGCACACACTGCACACGTCCTATTAACTTGCATAGAAAAACAAGAAAGAAATTGAAGGGGCAGATCTAACCTACATACCAAACCTTTGTTTGGTCTTTCTTCGAATTAACAATGTAGATGATCTTATCAACAAGGACGGATGGAGTACTAATTAAGAAGATCTAATGAAGTGTTTAAGTGTTTTTAAACAACATCATGAAGTTTCTTAGAAGGTGGACGCCCTTCAGAAGTGGTTGCAGTTATCTTATAAACAACCCCATCATATGCTCTATAAGATTGGTATAGTCTGTTGGCGCTTAAAGTATATGTTTGATCGTTCCTTTTGATATTCATATTCTAAAATCCTAAATCATTAATTTTCAAGTTATGTCATTGCAAAACTGTTACTTTGCTACGGGTGGATGGGTGGATGAACGATCAAAATTCCTAAAATTGATGGTTTGAAATTTCAAAACATGAAGATCAAAATAAATGAATCCGGTCATTGGAAAAGAAAATGTAGAGACGTGAAGTTTTGATGCTCGTTAAGGAGAATTTTTTTTTCTTGGCTAGAGGATGCACATATTCCTTATGTTGGTATTTGTTATGTAGTTGACTATTTGCAAATGCTTGATATAGTATGAGGTGTGGTTCAGATTTCTTTTTATATCCATTACTTTGGACCATATTTATATTTATATCTTTTAATCTTGATTTTTTAATGTGAGATTATTCTAATCATATATAAAGCTAGCGAGATACACGTGTATCATTGACTAGCCTAGCATACCACACCAAAATTTTTTAACCGTTATGTATACATACATCATACATACATACATCATAGCTTATCATAGCCTAAGCGGCAGGTTTTTCACACCAATATAATTTTTTGGGTAACAATCTGATCGAGTGTCAAATTAATAGACTTTGTTGTGAACGGTTATTTAACCGTGTTGGTTGAGATTCTGGGCTATCCTAGAGATAGGCCCATATCTTTGTAGCCCATGTTTGTATTCTCTCCTATTGCCTATAAATAAATAGTTGGGGGCTCCCCCCCAATAATTGATTCATAACACGTTATCAGCAGAGCCTCTTAAAAAAATTTCCACAAATATCTTTCGTTGCGAAGGCGAAGGCGAAGGCGAGAGGAGACGTGAGATCCACGAGCGCGGTGCAAGGCTTCCTCAATCAAGCGCCGTCATCCGCGTAGGGCTTCGTGCAACCGTCGCTATATCCGGAGGACGGATATAGAGATAAAAACACTAAAAACGATGTTTTTAATCATACGTATGATTGCTCTACCCCTTGATCTCGCAAGATCGATACGTGGATTTGATAGATCGCCTAAAAACGACGAATTTTTCATTCAAAAAAAATCAAATTTTACGGTTCTAATTTGTTTAAACCCTAGTTTGAGCCCCCGGTGTTTTTTTGGCCGCCCCCCCTCCCGCCGCCGTTCCATCCCCCCGCCTGCAGCGGGGGGCGTCGCCCTTGCCCCCCCTCCTGAAGCGGGGGGGGGGGGGGGGGGGGGGCACACATTACCGCCTGACATGGCGGTTCGCCGCCCTTGCCCCCCCCGCCTGAAGCGGGGGGCGGCAAACATTACTGCCCGAAAGGGCGGTTCGCTGCCCTCGCCCCCCCCGCCTGAAGCGAGGGGCGGCCGTCCGGCACCGCCCAAAGGGCGGTTCGCCCGCCCCCGCCCCGCCCCCGCCTGAAGCGGGGGGGGGGGGCCGCGACCGCCCACAAGGCGGATCGCCCGCCCTTGCCCCCCCTCCGCCGCCGGCGGAAGAAAGGGGGCGGCGGCGGCGGCTAACCCTAGCCGCCGTCCCCCCAAAAGCCCTAGTGGGCTTTTTCGGCCCACTAGCAAAAAAAAGCTCCTTTTTTTGGCTGCGGGCTTCAGGCCCGCAGGCCATACTCTTTTTACAAAAAAATTATATTCTGTGGGCCTGAAGCCCGCAACCGACCTGCGGGCTCCAGGCCCGCAGGCCTACACTCTTACAAAAAAAAAGGATAAATGGGGCAAAGGCTATAAATAAGCCTTAAAAAGAATTTTTTTTGGGCCAAAAATCAATTTAAAAAGGGCATTTGAGGGCTTATAAATTCATGAAAAATCACGGTAAATTATGGGGCAATTATCGGGCATATAAGGGTTCTTTAGGGACTTTTGGGGGTTATTTGGGATGATTTAATGAGGAAAACCCTTTTCCTCCTACAACGAAAATGTCAATTTTTGGGCTCTTATTCAATTTTATTAATTAAACCCTCTTAATACAACCCTTGCATCGTAATGATCATCTTTACATGCTTTACATCTCTGGCAAATTCTGTTGGATATTATATGCGTGGTTGTGCATTATATTTAAAACTTAATAATTAGGAAGATCCTGCGACCGCTCTGCTGTTAGTCACCTAACCTAACGATGTATGACGTTGCCCAGTGGTCCAATAAGTATTAAGTGATTAAATGATTTATCCTCGTGCGAATATTACTGCCTGCGATGTCTGTGAATGAAAATGTTGATGAGCACAATATTTCTACATGAATTGCTAAATGCGGTTTTTGGATCGGCTGTTTAGTCCCACAGTTTATTTCCTGCATTTTTCTTTTATTTTTGAGAGAAATTGTAGTGAGGAATTTATATAAATGTCAAAGAAAGAAGACCAACTTCCATGGAGACGGAGGCCACGTTTGAAGCTGGAGATATCATATGGGACCCACGGGGTTTCCAAAGTTGTATTTTCCTTTTAAAGCTGCAAATTTGTATAATTTGGACTTTGGACTTTGGACTCTTTCTTGTGGGACTGGCCGATCCACACATTTAGCTTTTCGTTAAATATTGCATCCGCATGAAAATGTTTTCTTTGATTAAATATTAATTCATGCATGTTTGTGCTCTGCTAGATAAATGGCTAAAATTGCAATCGTTGATTTCGAAGTGCTGAATGCATCAGGTAGAAACTATCTAAGCTGGCAGCTAGATGTTAGGTTTCACATGCAGGCAAAGTCCATCATTGCTGCTGTGACAGACAAAGAAAAAGTTAGCGATATAGATAAGGTGCAAGCCATCATCTATATTCACCACCATGTGGATAAGACCCTAAAGGCTGAATACCTTACGGTCGAAGATCCACTGAGATGTGGACTGCCCTTGAGGACAGGTATAAACATCAGAAAGATGTTATACTCCCAAGGGCACGATATGAGTGGGAGAACCTGAGACTGCAGGACTTTAAGTCCATTGCTGAGTACAACTCAACACTTTTTAGCATCACCTCACGCCTGAAGTTGTGTGGTGAGAAAGTCTTAGAAGATCGCATGCTGGAAAAGACGTATACGTCTTTCCATGAAAAAGATGTGATACTCATGTAGCAATACCGTGAACGCAAGTTCACCAAGTATTCAGAGCTGCTGTCATGTTTACTCATGGCCGATCAAAACAGAGAGCTTCTTCTCGCCACTCACAATATGCGCCCTCCCGGCACTGTCCCTCTACCAGAAGCTCACCATTCATCTTCCTTCAAAAAGAAGAGAGATAATAAAAGAAAGAAAGACCACAGAAAGGGGGGACAACAGAAAAAAGCCAAGGGCCAAGCACAGCAGCAGCGAAAGAATGAAGGGAAGCGCAAGTTCACCTGGCGCAGGAATGACAACAAGAAAAATGATGCATCCCCACCCAAGAGGGATTGGGAAGACCAGTGCCACAGCTGTGGCATGAAAGGCCACTGGTCCAGAGTGTGCAGGACCCCAGTGCATCTCCAGGAGCTTTATAAACAAAGCAAGAAAAAGAATGCTGAATCAAACCTGGTGGCTGCGAACAATACAATCAAGTTCACACCAAAAGACTTCGAGTCAGATGATATGCTTGATTAGCCTGCTACATTTATCTTAGCATTTTTAGCATTTTATTTTAAGAATAAACTATGTTATGAGAGCTTCTATGTAATTTGATTTCTGTCGAATAAAATTTAGTTTTTCTGAATGCAAATGTTTACTCATCTTGTTTAGATGGGATGCTCTCATGACTGCTTGGTAGACAGTGCGTCGACACATACGATCCTCCAGCACAAATGCTATTTCCATAGCATTACTCCGTATAAGAGCCCTGTAAATACAATTTCAGGGCCATCGGACATAATTGAAGGTTCTGGGAATGCAACCTTGTTGCTCCCCAATGGAACAGAAATAAAAATTAAAGATGCACTTTACTCTCCGAATTCCAAGAGAAACTTACTAAGTTTCAAAGATATCCGTCTTAACGGATTCCACTTGGAAACAACAAATGTAAAAGAAAATAAATTACTGTATGTAACGTCTCAAGAAAATGGAGTTAAAACCATACTTGAACGTTTTGAGAGCCTTTCATCAGGCCTCTACCATACAAAAATTCGGAGAGAGGAAGTAAACCTGACGGAGCACCTGAAGTGTTCGACATCAGCCAAATTCTTACTTTGGCACGATAGACTTGGCCACGCCGGATCTGTGATGATGCATCGCATCTTATCACAATCCCACGGGCATAACATGAAGAACCAGAAGATTCTTCAGAAGGGAGAATTCCCTTGTGTACCCTGCTTCAAGGGTAAATTAATTACAAGGTCATCACCACTTAAAGTGGATATCGAGTCTCCTAGCTTCCTCGAAAGAATACACAGAGACATATGTGGACCTATCCACCCCCTAGTGGGCCCTTTCGGTACTTTATGGTACTGATTGATGCATCTTCGAAATACTCGTATGTGTGTCCACTTTCAACCCGCAACTTAGCTTTTCCAAAGCTCTTGGCACAAATAATAAAGTTGCGGACGCATTTTCCAGACAACCAAATAAAGAAAATACGTCTGGATAATGCGAGGGAATTTACCTCTCAGTCATTTCAAGAATATTGCCAGGCAACGGGAATAGAAATTGAACATCCAGTGCCGCATGTTCACACCCAGAACGGGTTAGCTGAGTCGCTAATTAAAAGACTCCAATGGATTGCACGTCCATTGCTAATGAAATCCCAGTTGCTGGTGAATGCATGGGGACATGCAATCTTGCATGCTGCATCACTAATAAGAATAAGACCCTCAGGAGGTCAGAGTCTATCCACAATGCAACTTGCATATGTAACGCCGCCGAACATTTCTCACTTGAGAATCTTCGACTGCGCAGTTTATATCCCCATTGCACCACCCCAGAGGACCAAGATGGGCCCTCAACGTCGCCTAGGTATTTATGTATGGTTTGACTCACCCTTCATTATAAGATACCTAGAACCCCAAACGGGGGACGCTTTTAAGGCACGTCTTGAAGACTGTGACTTTGATGGGACTTATTTCCCCAAAATGGGCCTAGACATTGAAAAGTCTAGCGCGAAGCAAATGTTAACGTGGGATACAAAGAGTCTGACCCACTACGATTTGGTAACAAAACAATGTGATGATGAGATCCTGAAGATCTTACACATCCAGAACACAGTTCATAGATTACCGGATTCGTTTACTGACAACCAGAAGATTGTCAGATCACACATCCCTGCTGCAAATACTCCAGCTAGGATTGACATCCCAAAGGATAGATGCAATCCACCAGCAGCAGAAGTGGCTGCACCTCAACAGAAAAGAGGTAGACCACCAGGCTCCAAGGATAAAAATCCAAGAAAAAGAAAAATATCCGGAGACCTAGGAACGATACCCCCATAGAGAAACGAGCTCGTGTCCATACCATCTCCCCTCTCGGAATCCACTGCAGATGAACTGTCGGGAGAAACTGAAATATCATTGAGTTATGTACGTACAGGGGAGGTATTGGACAGAAAGAGTACAGTCGTCGACGATGACTTCGCGTTTCACATTGCCATTCACGTCGCCGGAAGCGACGATGATTATGATCCACATTCCGTTGCTGAATGCAAACGTAGAAATGACTGGCCAAAGTGGAATCAGGCAATAGAAGCCGAGCTGGACTCGCTTCAGAAAGGCAAAGTCTTTGGGCAAATAGCCCAGACACCTACCGGTGTCAAACTTATGGGATACAAATGGGTATTCGTCAGAAAAAGAAACGAAAATAATGAGATCGCACGCTACAAAGCTAGACTTGTAGCACAAGGATTTTCCCCAAGACCGGGTATCGACTATGACGAAACATACTCCCCGGTCATGGATGCGATCACTTTCAGATTCCTGATAAGCTTAACAGCAAAGGAAGGCCTTGATATGCAGCTAATGGATGTTGTGACTGCATATCTATATGGCAATCTCGACAAGGAGATATACATAAAACTTCCTGATGGCTTTTCTATGCCTGCTGAACTAAAAGATAGACCTCGGGACGTCTACTCTGTTAAGCTACAAAGATCATTGTATGGCTCAAACAATCAGGAAAAATGTGGTATAACAGACTCAGTGAATTCCTGTCACGCCCCGCTTCCCAAAAATATGGAGGCGAAGCGTGAGAAGGTCCGCTCAGACTTGAAGCTGCAAAGCTGAAAGTCCGATAAGCGTCAATCAAATTTAAAACTGCAGGTCCTTGCAACGCGAACGAAACAAGATAATAATAATGAAATGAGACAAAAGAATAATCTCAGAATATCCATAAATATAAATTCCAACATCGCAGAAAAACCACCAGGCTGAAAAGAAAAAGAGTTTAAAGGCTCAAACATGGCCAACAAAAGTACATGATACAAACAAAGGTGCCACGCACCGACAACTAACAACAGAACCTAAAATAAAAGAAGCTCAGCAAAATCACCAAGAAAGGTCTCCGGTGTCCCCAAAACTCCTCCTAGGCAAACATGGACTCAGGCTCAGCGTCAGCAAAACGCCACGTACTCAGCAACGGTCTCTGGCTCAGGGTTTAACATGTGACACCCAAAAGAGCAAGGGGCACATGTCAGCAAGTCTACAAGAGACTTGTGCAAGGAAACTAAAAGTAGGCAAAAGTAAAGCAACCTAGCAGTTCTAGCATGAATGCGATGACATGGCAGTTAAAGTATGAGTGCAGCATGTAAGGAAAAACAACAACTAGCATGGCATGACAAGTTTGGCAAGATTATAAACATTTACAAGGATTTCTCTAGTCACGTTTTCATGTCATGTGCAGAGTTTACGCCTTACAGCTGAAATAGCTTACTTTCACACTGAGTGGCCGCTTAACTCCGCCCCAAACCCAGAGTTTACGCCTTACAGCTGCAGTTGCTGATCAGGCAGACTCCCAGCTGATTGGCCGCTTAACTCTTACCCCTCCCACGTGTATCGAGCCAGGGCCTTACCCCCGAACGGTAATGCTCGCTTCTGGATCACGAGCCAGGAAGTGTTTTTCATGATGGCATATGGGTGCACCTAGCCCTGGACAAGCAAGTACAAGTATGTAGCGTGTGCTACGAATGCAATATTCAATGCATGGATGGCATGGCATGGCAAGTAGTAAATCGTACAGGTAAGGAAAGTAAACATGACAGTTTAGTATGCATGATTAACAAGTTAAAGAGTTGGATCTAGCTTCGTTGTCAAGCTAGATCAATTAAGGTGACAGATCTAGTTTCGTTGTCAAACTAGATCAAGTAGGCGTCTAGCCAGCTATCATTTCACTGACTAGTCTCTTTTACGCTAAAAACAAGGAAGTGGCCTAAAAACATGGCCCTACACAAGAGTTGGCAAGTTTCACTTGCCTGCAAGTATCACGTCTGAGCACACCGTCCAATGAGTCCAAAAATCACAATTATCCTACGTGAACAAGTCCGCCGGCCTAAGGTCCATATTATTAATCTTGATTAGTGAATTTAAAACATTTAAAATACTTTAAAAATACTGATTTTAGTCTTGATTAGCAGGCAATGGGTTGGGGGGTCCTAGGGGTGCAAAGCGTTACCTCAACACGACGCGAAAGCTACACCGGCGTCGGGTAGCGACGCCGGGGGTTGGAATAAAAGAACGCGCTCCAAGTCCAGATTCCAAATTAGTTTCCTCGCCGGGAAGTTCAGAGCATCGACCGGAGCAACAGTCCCAGATTCCAAAGCTAGCACGTGCGACGACGGGCTACGAAGTGTCGCAACGTCGTGCACGGCGAATCGTCGGAGAGAAAGCACCTAGGTGGGGCCCACAGTAGCCCTAGGGACCTTTGGGGATCCACAATACCTCTGGAGAACTTGGGGGGCCCACGGAGGCAAGTGGTGCGACGAGTGCGGGGTTGCGACGAATGGCTCTCGGTCGTACAGCCTCGGTGCGGGGAGATCCTTCGGTCGTGCACAGAGAATGCGGGGTTGCGGCGCTTGGGGGTGTGCAGCGGTGCGGGGTTGTGCTTGGTGCGGGGCCTTTTCTCGGTCAGTGCGGAAGAGGGGCTCGGTCAGGCGCTTGGATGCGGGGGGCTGCGATGTTGCAACGTTGCAACGCTTGCAACGCCGGTCGGTGCGGAGATAGGGGCCGGTCGGGCGCGGTGCGGAGCGGGGCGACAAGCGGGGGTTGGTGCGGAGCGGGTGTGCGAGTTGGGGCTCTCGGTCTGACCGAGGGCCTCTCTCGGTCAGAGCCGGGGAACGGGGCGGCTGCTGCTGCAGCGTGCGGAGCGGCTGCGGTGCGGGGAGATCCTTCGATCGGAGCGGGGGAACGGGGGAGTTTTCCTCGGTCGTGCGGCAGCTGTTCGTCGCAACGTTGCGACGAATCGTCGCAACGTGAAATTTGAGTTTGGAAGAGGCTAGGGTTATTTTCTTGCGAAAATAGGTCTTCTTAGGGGTTGTTTATATAGTGTAGATAGGTTGACTTGGTCTAGGGCTAAATCTAATAGGATTAGAAGTTTAAAATAATTTAAAATTTGAAATTCAACTTCTCCAACTCACCCAAGGATTTGACCTGGTCCAAATGAGCTGGAAATTGGCTTAAAAATTCTTTAAAACGTTTAAAACTCAAATAAATTTTATTTGGCCGAAATTAATTTAAAAATAAATTATTAAAAATATTATAAACCTTGTTAAAAATATAAAAGTGGTCAAATAAACTCCAAAAATTATAAAATAAATATCGGGGTGATCGTGATGACGATTGTGAGCTAACTAAGAAGACGGATCTCAATTTCGACGTCGGACGACAAAACTAAAAATAGAAACGTTTCCCGTCAAAAGTGAAAATCGTCACGTCTCATCGAGTAAGATTAAATTGTGGGAAAACGACTCGAGAAATGTCGTTCCAAGATAGTGCCACTATTTAATACTCTCAGAGACGTTCACAACGGCGTATCACACGCAAGTGTTCACAAACAAATAAAGTCTAAACAAACACGTGCACGGCCAAAAGCACGTGCACGAACAACGTACGACGAAAAGTGGTCGTTACAATTCCTTGTTCAACAAGGATTCACAAACAATGAAGTCTGCCCTTGTATCTTTTTAAGAACAAAGGGAAAATGATTCGTAATAATTGCTGTCTACGTAGACGATCTGAATCTCATAGGATCTCCTGAAAAGATCACTGAGATATCTGTAAGCCTAACAAAAGAATTTGAAATGAAAGACCTAGGCAAAACGAAATTCTGCCTTGGCTTACAGATTGAGCATCTAAAATATGGAATCCTATTACATCAAACCACATACACGAAGAAAATGTTGCAAAGATTTCACATGGACTACTGTCATCCACTAAGTACACCTATGGTGGTACGATCTCTGGATGCACATAAAGACCCCTTCCGGCCGCTGGAAGAGGGGGATGATATACTTGGTCCAGAAGTCCCTTATCTGAGTGCCATCGGAGCACTACTATATTTGGCAAACTGCACGCATCCCGATATATCGTTCGCAGTAAATTTGCTAGCCTAATACAGTGCAGCGCCCACTCAGCGCCACTGGACCGGGGTTAAGCACCTTCTGCGCTACCTCCAAGGGTCTACAGATTTGGGCCTCTTCTACAAAAATGGAATATCCTCTACACTTGCTGGTTATGCTGATGCAGGTTACTTGTCTGATCCCCACAAAGCAAAGTCACAGACTGGGTACGTGTTTACCTACGGAGGGCCAGCCATTTCCTGGAGATCCATCAAGCAAACCTTGACGGCAACCTCATCCAATCACTCAGAGATCATTGACATCCATGAAGCAAGTAGAGAATGCGTATGGCTACGCTCAGTTGTCCACCACATCATGTCTACGACCGGACAGAAGACTGGAGATCTCGAGCCTCCTACAATGTTCGAGGACAATGCTGTTTGCATAACTCAGTTACGAGGTGGCTTCATCGAAGGCGACAGAACGAAGCACATTTCACCAAAGTTCTTCTGGACGCACGAGCTACAGAGAGATGGCAAGATCGACATCCGACAAGTGCAATCATGTGACAATTTGGCAGATTTGTTCACTAAAGCCCTTCCTACTGCCACTTTTAGGAAACTTGTACATACGATTGGAATGAGACGCCTAAGAGATCTAAAAGCTTGAGGGCTTGTACAGATCAGTGGGAGTTTGGCAGAGTTTGTACTCCTTTTCCTTAACTATGGTTTTTTCCACTGGGTTTTCCATAGCTAAAGGTTTTAATGAGGCAAATCTCACCAACTTAGGATCCTGAAGTATCCACCCCATGTGAGACTCTCCTACGCTCAGAATCCTGAAGTATTCACGAGCAGCGTCTACACCTATGGCTGGATAAGGGGGAGTGTTGTGAACGGTTATTTAACCGTGTTGGTTGAGATTCTGGGCTATCCTAGAGATATGCCCATATCTTTGTGGCCCATGTTTGTATTCTTCTCTATTGCCTATAAATAAAGAGTTGTGGGCTCCTCCCCCAATAGTTGATTCATAACAGACTTGAATTTATTTGATTTTTGTCATGTTAGATTTTTATTGTGTGTAAATCACACTCAAGTCATCAAATGTCGAGTGAACCTAAAACTTGTTTGCTTCTGGATCTGCTTGTGGTAAGTTAACGGGTTCACAAAATATCGACATTAAGTTGACAACTATGGCCGATACTTGAAGGAGAAGCCCCCCCCCCCCCCCCCCCCCCCCGCCCGCTCTCGGGACAAGGTCATGATCAGAGTGACGTTGGAGCAAATGAACCTTAAAGCCAAGTACAGTTAACCTTTCTTTCGTTGTTATACATTGTTCTTGATATTTGTATAGTTGATCGATCCATATAAATATAGTTTAATTTATCCATTACTTAAACTAATCTTATGATTAACAAATCGAAGATAATCCCGCGGCTCCTCTGGTTTGATATTGCTTTTGCCTAAAACAGCGTCTGCATCTAGAAGTTCTTTTATACCTAGTCTTTGCCAAAATGTTTTGGGACATTGTTTGATGAGGCCTCACGTATAAATTCTAGGCAAAACGTTAAACCCTCACTCTCGCTAAAACAGCAGTATGTTATGTTGTTAATTTTCTATGAACGTAATGAAATTTTATTTTATTAAAAAAATAAAATGGGTATGATACAGAAGAGAAGGCTTTAGACTACTGTAATGCGCGAAAAACGAGCATCCGATATCACAATCCGATATTCTTTGAGTTACCAAAGACGACACTGCCAGAAAGTAAATTTAAAAAGAAGAGGCCTCATCTTGCACCCATTTATATTTTACTTTCTAGAGCTATCAAAAAAGCGGTCTTTTTCGTGACAATCCTTTTCAAAGAGGAGCGAGATGAACGGCTCTAATGCTATTGCCCCATCAACCCTGAATCAGTATTCATCCTTCCCGTCTTTTTTCCGGCACTTCAATATTGGGAACGGTTGATAAATAAAAGGGTTTGAGAATTTGGACTTTTTTAATTACCGCTTTTGAAAATCGAGCCAATTGGTTTAGTGGTGTTCGTCCTTCCTCCTCAATGAGAGGTCTCAATGAGAGGTCGATGTTTCAATTCCTGCTTTCTGATGTATCAATTGTTAGAACTTATCCAACATAGTTGGATCTTAATCCAACGTTGGGCTAATATGCAAATATAATTATATATATGCTGCACTGTCATATAAAGCCCGTTATATAAGTGATCTCATTTATTGGGTTAAGTGGGCTTAAATTAGTCGATCAGGTTGTGGGCCTTTATGTGTAGAGACAATTGGGCTTCAATTCATTGATGAGACGAATTGGAAACTCTAGGGCTAAGGAGGCTAGCTTATTTATATGCGGTCATGATTCCCGGAACACACAAACAAGTTAGCCGTCTGTTTTACGTCTCGTCGCTAGAAGAGAAGCCGTGAGAAGGGCAAAGGAATTCTCCAACGGTTGATTCGTGTGGATCTGGAAGATCATCCGTTGTGTTATCGTCAGGATCTCTTTCAGACTACAGTAGTGGATTCAGGTACGCTTTCGCTAATCAGAGAAGGTAAAGTTTTAAGATTCAGCATGCCTACATCTAGATCTGTATGTTTAGGGTTGAATACATATCTAGATCTCTAGTTCTTTCAAGTGGTATCGGAGCCGTCATGTCTGGATCTTAAGATTACTGCCAGCTCATATGTAGATCTGATTAAAAATGATTTTTATATTTGATCATATTTTTGGATTCAATTGTCTGTTTGTTTTTGAATGATTCAGATCTGTTTTTATTGGTTTTTTAATCAATTTTTATGTTTTAAAAAAAATCAACCCCTAGATCGAGGGCGGCCAGCCGACCGCCGTCCGACACAGATCTAGAGGGGGCGGCTCCGCCACCCCCGTAAGGAAGATCGACGTCGGCGGTTTACCGGCGCTCGACACGGTGAGGAAAGGGGTGGCCTAGCCATCCCCGTCAAGAGAAAGCAGACGCTTTTGCGCCTGCCGCGATCAAAAAGGGGGTGGCA
Source organism: Scilla litardierei (assembly GCA_030789695.1). Lineage (NCBI taxonomy): Eukaryota > Viridiplantae > Streptophyta > Magnoliopsida > Asparagales > Asparagaceae > Scilla > Scilla litardierei. The sequence continues at coordinate 22,015,105 of CM061135.1, forward strand.
CCCCGCCGCCCCCGTCGGAAAACAAGGCAGGTGTCGAGGTGGCGCTTGCCGCGGATGAGAGGGGGCGGCGCTCTGCCGACCCAAGTCGGGAACAGGGGGCTGCGCCCTGCTGCCCCTGTCGGAGAAGACCAGGCGCCTGCCGCGGTTCATCAGGGGGCGGCACTCTGCCGCCCCCGTCGGAGGACGCGGTGCCGGCCCCGTGCCGGCACCCGGCACAAAGATGGGGGCGGCGGCGGCTGCCCCCCCATGGATGCCCACCTGCTAGGGTTTCTGAAACCTTGGCAGGCCTTGGGCCGAAATCAGGCCCAAACAGTATTTTTTTTTAAAAAAATTTCTGAAACAGTATATGGGCTGATTTATTTGGGCCTATTTATTGAGCAATATTCGGACACATATTTGGGCCTGTTTTAATGTATTTTAACACAAACCATTAAGGAAATAAATGGCTTTAATTGTCCATTTCCTTTAAGTATACTTTTGTGTTAAATATATTTGGTTTAGATTTAAATTCAACTCTTTAGGCATGATTCATTATATATATATTTCGAAATAATTGTAATTAAATCAAAACCCCACCAAGGTGGGCTCTATTGTAGTGATTATTTTTATTTCGAAATATAAAAGGCTACATACATATGTTGTATGAAAGTTTAGCGCCGAAAATTTTGAATTTAAATTCGTTAAAGGATGAAATAAATGGTTTTATATATTTCCTTTAGGCCCATTTTGTGTGTTAAAGTTTTGTTTCATTTAAATTCAATTTTGGGCACATTTGGTTATATGTTTCGAAATAATTTTAATTAATACGAAACCCCATCAAAATGGGCTCTAATGTAAAGATTATTGTTATTTCGGAATGTAAACAGTTATATACATACGTTGTATGATTGGTTGCCTAAAATGAATTTTAAATTGGATTGAAGGATGAAATACGAGGCTTTAATGTATAGCTCTCCTCAAAGATAAATTTTGTGTTAAATTCTAAATTCATGGCATAAGTACATATATATATATTTCCATATATAACAAGTTGACTTCATACCTTAGTATGAAAATTCAGTTTGCCTGAATTTGGATTTGAATTAAAACACAAAGTTCTAAGTGTTTTCTTCGAGAGGAAATGAAAGGCCTAAAAATTAAATATATTTTTTCCTTAGAAGAAATTCTATGTTAAAGCTGTGGACAATCCCATCAAGTAAATGGCTTTAAGGAAATTTGACACATTTTAAAGTTATATATAAAATGAGACAGGGTGTATATTTATATGTATAACTTTATATGTATGTTCATATACACGTTAGTACACCTATATACCCCATTTTAAAGAAGAAAATTTGTGTTGAAACTATGGATTTTATTTAACTCAAAATGATGGTTTAAAAGGTGGAATAAAAGGTTCTTATTTATTTTTCCACTTAAAGAAATCATTTTGTGTTAAATTCAGTTTAGTTTAAAAATCAAATTTTTGGCATAATTAATTATAAATTTCGAATAAAGATTAGTTGGATCAACAACTCGCCAAAGTGGGTTTTTTGTGTGAAGATTAGTTTTAATCTCGAAATATAACAAGTTGAATACATACGTCTGTATAAAAAAATTTTGGTTGCCTTAAATTTGATTTTGAATAAAAGTAGACTTGAATATTTCCACTTAAAGTATAAATTCATGTATTAAAAATACAACATAGATTCAAATTTTGCAAAGGTATATATTTTTTGAAATGACTTGGTGTAATCATCATCTCGCCAAAGTGAGCTCTGTTGATTTGTATTAATTTATTTCATAAATATAAAAAGAATTTTATGTGCATAATTTCATATGAATGCTAAATCGATCGAAAGGAAGATTACCGTTCTATAATATTTTATGCACACCTATGGCAATAGACAAGGTGATCAGTGAGACAATGCATGCAAATTTAATTCGGCCTAAATGAAGTTTTATTTTTGTCATGTTATTATTGTCATTGTCTAATTGCTACAGCAAGATATCAATAACTAGTCAATAGATTATCCAAATATAAATATTGAGCTAGTATATGATGTCTTGAGATGGGAAAATAGCATTAATTTGAATTTGATGTTGTTTTGTTTAATACTCATATAAACATGTTACAATTGTTTTCTTGTTCTCTCTTTTTCAGCTATTATTCCTGAATTTTTTTCTGCCCATCTCAAATCTATTCCAATACTTAATGGCTCTTACTTCAAAGCATGGAAGGAGTATCTTTTGATAATCCCCGGAGTCATGGATCTTGATCTGACATTAAGGACTCATAGTCCTCCACCACTCACTGATGAGAGTACCTCTGATGAAAAGAGGGAGATGGAAGGGTGGAAGAGATCAAATCGCATGTGCCTAATGCTTGTGAAGAATGCCATTCCAGAATATCTCAGGAGCTTCATTTCAGAGAAAATTGCCACAGCTAAATGGTTTCTTATTGAGCTTGAAAAGATGTTTGTCAAGAATGAAAAGAGTGAGATTAATACACTCTTGACAAACCTAACTTCAATGAAATATGAAGGTAAATGGAACATCAGTGAGCACATATTGAAGATGACTAATCTTGCTTCAAGGTTGAAAGCACTTGAGCTAGACCTCTCTGAGGATCTGCTAGTGCATTTTATTTTAATATCTCTTCCATCACTGTTTAGCCAGTTTAAGATGCGCTACAATCTGAAGGAAGAGACTTGGTCTCTGGATGAGCTCATCTCATACTGTGTCAAGGAAGAGGAAAGGCTTAAGCAAGAAATGACAGAAAGAACTCACCTGACATCCACCTTCAATAAAAGGAAGAAGGATACTGAAGCTGCAGATACAACTTCTCAAAAGAAACAACAAATGAAACTGAAAAGTTCAGAAGGTAATGGTTGTTTCTTCTGTGGAGCTGAAGGGCATATAAAGAAGCATTGCACAAATTATCATGCTTGTCGTGCTAAAAAGGGTATGTTTCTTTAATTTGGTTTAAGTCTATAATTAATTTCTTTTTTTAATAAATTTTGGTACTTATAGACACATGATGAAAAGATCCTGGTATAACCATTCACATCATTGTGTCTATGCAGTGTTGTCTAAGATGCCAATAGCCGAATGATGTTGAAAGATACATCGATATGGACAATGGCAAGATGGTTCAAGTAGAAGCAAATAAAATTTAGATTATCCTTTTAAAGGCTAGATTGTATTTGAATTTTTATGAGACTATTGTGTACCGTTTTAACGGAATTTGGATTTCTATTTCTATTTTGAACAAATTCGGTTATTATTGTTCAATTATGAATGGAAAATTTGGTTGTCTCATGATTCAAAATTGGTTTATTCTGGTTCTTTAAAAGTTCATTATAATCTTCATTTATTTGAAAATGTTGCTTCATTTATAGAATTCCTGCATTCAAGTACATGTGTTATCAAGATAGAATTAACAATTAAGAATTCAGTTATTTTTTGATTGCAGCTTATGCCCTTTAATAAATTTTCAACAAATGAACTTAAATCACTAGCATGTTTGGAGATGTCCAATTAAGATAAGGTCTTATAAGCCTAATAAAGAAACTGGACATAATGCTAAGGATTTTCTAGTTTTGTTGAATAGTTTAAAAGGTGATATATTATATGATTTTGCATAACCCCACTATTAAGTTGGTTTATAAATTAAGAAATGCACACCTATTTGAGGATGCTGAGTTTGAAGGGGGAAATATAGTTAGTGACATTATTCTTGAAGAGGATTATATTCCTATGGGTATTGTTGGCATTGTTCATGATAGTATTTCTGACATTGTTCAAGACACAATAAATTCAAGATAATGTTGCAATTCCTCATATTCGGGAAATTGTTCATAAGGACAAACTCTAGCACCTCAAAGCACTAATTGTCATTCAGGAAATCCATTAAAGAGATGAGAAATACAGTGTTGAGATATTGCATTGTATTTCTCAAGAACATATGTAATGCCCGTATGTGTGAAATACTGTCTGCGTGTGTGTGTATAGTAATTTTGTTGTGTGTATAGTGATTTCCTATATGTATGGCTCTAAGGTGACTATGATATGCTTGGGGTATATGGATGAATGTGAAATGGGAATGGGAATTATCTATATGGAAATGGGAATTATGCGAATGAATTGATAGGAAGTGTTGAATTTAAGTGATATGTTGACTTGATTAATTGTTCGATTTATTTTGCCTCAAATACTTGATTAATTGTTAAGTAAAAGTTGCTTGCTTGCTACTTTGGCGTTGCTGGGAATTTGGGCAGAAGTACATGCTTAACGTGTTGGTGATTTCTCCTAATTTAGAATTACGAATGTCTTGGAAATTTTACGGCATAAACTTGGAACTATTATCTCCAACTTTCATGTTGAACACCTTTTCAAATTCAGATTAGAAATTGGGATAGGAATTTCGTGAAATCAGCATGTCTGTTTTTTCTCAGCTTTGACACATGTTACGAGAACGACGACCAGTCCCTCAATTCTTAACGAAATGGTGTGTTCTTGGTCTCGTTGGAAAGTTAACTTCAAGCCCTACAACTTTGTAACTTTCCATTTTTCTTGAATCTGTCCGCATTTAGGAGAAATCTGGTCCTCAAGACATGACATGTTCTGTTTTACTTTCCAGCACAGTTTCAGCACGTATACCCTTCGCCGTAAATTCTATATTAAATTGAATACTTGGTGAAACATCATGAAAATTGATATGTGAATGCATAACACCTATATCTACAACTCATAAGAGGAGTAAATCTTAAGTGTAGGTCAAAAATATTGAGTTAGTTGCCCCTGTTTGGGACTGTCCGGTAAATTCCAGAAATGAATGTGATTAGGAATGGCAAACTTGTAAATACTAGAACCCTTATTTCCTTTTCCTCTCCCCACTTCTTCCTCCCCAAGCTTCAGCTGAACCCAGGCCGAAATTTGGAGGTCTTGCTGCTGAATTTGAGGGGGAAAGGGAGGAGAAAAAGAAGAAGAAAAGAAGAGGAGGAAGAGAATCAAAAGCCCTAACACATCCCCACCTTCTACCCTTCATCTTCTCCAATTTCCATCCACCCCATGACCGAAATTCTAGCTTGCTTGGCCGAATCTCTTTGTTGCTGCCGAAATTAGGGGGGAAGATGGAGATTAGGGTTGAAGCTTGGAGATTTGAGGATTCTTGGGATTTCATGAAATTAGAAAAGGATTTCATCTCATTTGGAGGAGGATTTTGGGGATTTCGAAAATTAGGGCTTGGGCTTGAAGATCAATGGTGGAATTCATCAAATTGGGAGAGGATTTGGGTTTCTACAAAAGGTAGGAGTCCAACCCTACTCATGTGTTTGATTTCATTGCAATTTGAGAATAAAGTTTGCATTTTTAGGGGTTTTGTTGGAATTTCGTGGCATGGTGCATACATGTGTGAGCTAGTTGTTGTGTTGAATTATATGATGACATGAATTACTATGTTGAATGGCTTGTTTCACTAATTTTGTGGATTTGTTTTCATTTTGTTGGAAGCTTTAGATTAATTAAGTTGAATTGTTCTTTAAGCTCAAGATTTCATAAATTCAAATGGATTGCTCTTATTCTTGGTATATGTTGACATTGTATGAAATTTTGGGGTGTGGAATGTTGGTACGGAATGTTGGAAAGTTAACATAAAGTTCTTTGCATGAAATTGCTCTCCTTCATGAGATTAATCTCATTTTGGGTTCATTAATTAAATTCAATAGTCCCCATTGTGTTAGGTTGATTAAATGAAATTATTCTCCTTTTGTTACATGGTTCACATGTGTTACATTAACCAAGTCACTAGCTAGGTGCTATCTTGCTAATAGCCTCATTAGTACATATACATATATATGGCTTAAGCATTAGAATGGAAAGGAAATTCTAGAAGCATTGGAATGAAAATGAAAATGTAACATGTTGGAAGCCTCATTAGTAAATTTTAGAAGCTCCCATTTAATTGAAAGTTCTCATTTGGAATGTTGGAAGTTTCATTAGGAGATTCTCTTTGTGTAGAAAGTATGAATTTGTGGCATTGAATTGAGGTGTGCCATCGGCTATGGCTTCATGTGTTGTGTGGGGTGATATCGCGCCATGAAATATTTGAAAATGAAATGCTTATGTAAACTTGGATATTGAAAGTTGCTATTTGTATTGTGCAATGGATTATATAATGCCACAATTTGCTATGTTTATGTTGATGATGCCTTTGAATACTTTGAGCCGCTAATTATGTGGAATAACTCCCATTGAGCATGTTGGCGATATAATTGCTCGCATTTTGTGGGATTTCTTTCATTTATGAAATTGCTCTCATTTTGCTTCATTGTCCTTGGTGGAAGCTATAATGGCCCCCTTTTTATGAAATTGCTCTCATTTTGGGGGTGTTGGAAACTAATGTGCATGAAATGAGAAACTTGTGGAAATGAAATGAAGTGGGAAATTGGGAGGGAGATGTTGGAAACATGCGGAATATGGAATGTGTGACATTGTCACGTTAGGACACGAGGTGGAGTGCACGGGCATGGACAAAGTGCCGCGGTAGGAGGCGGGTGAATACGCCGTTGGCCACCTCTTGATCCATTAGGTGGCTCCACGTTGATAACGGAGTAGAATCATTTGCACGTGCACGCCGGCTCACTCATGGGATCCCCATTGCATTGCATGGCATCGTATTGCTTGTGAATCATGTGCATCATGGCATCATTGAGCATTTGTGTGAATGTGGTGATATACATGTGTGATTGTTGTTTTATGAGAATGAATGTTGCCATGAATGCATTATATGTTGAAATGGTTATATGTTGGATAGTGGGGTTTGGGTGTTGCTAGAAGATGAATTTGGGTTGGAGTTGTGTTTTCCTTCCCTTGAATTAAAATGTTGTTGTGGATGTTATGTTTTGTTGATGACATTGTCGTATGGTTATTGATGTTAATGTTAGTGTTGGCATTGTTATTAATATCTTAACTTAAGGCCAAAATGACATTATTTCACACCTCATTAACCCAAGCTAACTCCTTTCCAAGTAATTTGGATCGTCAAGTTACTAATGGTCTTAATTGTTGAGATATTGTTGTTTTACTTAAGAACCTAGTGCAAGTTCACATCCTTCCTAATTCCATGTTGTACTTCTGTTAGGGTGATGTCCTTAAGGGCCTTGCTAACTCGTTGGCAACTTTAGTTCCTGGAGATGTTAAGATTGCCCTTGCCAAGTATTAAGACTTGTTGTTCAAGAAGTTCATTTGATTGAGAACCCATGAGCAAGTTGGCACCCTTGCGTAGTTAGTCCCTTCATTGGCTACACTCAATGAGATCTTGGAAACTTTATTGAATAATATGCAAGCTGCCCTCTTTTGCCTGTAGGTGGTGATTCTTACCAAAGTGGATGCTTAATGTCTTTGAATGAACTAGTCATGCTATAGTTAGTCATTTCTTCTAGGTTATTTCCAAGTTACTAACTTCATGGCAAATTGTGTTAATGAGAGTAGAGTTGCGCATTCTCCATTTCATGTGAATGAATGGTTGCTAATTCAACTGTCCTTGAGTTTGTTGGAATATGAGTCTTGTTGGAATTGTTGGGAAATTGTGAAGCTAGTGAATTGAATGTTGTTTTGCATCAAAGAGCTTAAGGTGGATATGTTGGCTTATAATTTTAATGCATGCCTTTTCCATCAAGGCACTTCTTTTATACTTCTTGATCTTTGTTATATTTGTCTTATGAATTAAGCAGGTTTCTTGTAAATATTATTTATGTTGTATTTGGAAAAGATTGGAAAATACAAGAGAAACTCTGCCGAAATTTTTAAGAATTCCTTGGCATTCGAAGTATTAGAAACTTAAGCTAGGAATACTACCCAAAATTTTACTTGTTACTCCCTACAAAATTTCCAACGTTCATTCCTTAAGTAAATAGCCCAGTTATGCAAAAGATGGAACCCTTCTTGGACTTCTTAAGTAAAGTTAGCATTTGTGAAAACCTATGTGTAGCATGATTACATTATTATCCACTTATATTAGATGTTCAATTAGTTGATAATGCCAGGGATTAATCCTTCCTCGGAAGGTAGGCTAAAATTTACTAAATGGCCTAAAGCTTGAAATATATGTTGTAGCCCAAAGGTTGCAATGACAAGTTTCATTCATTAATAATGCAGTCCACTTCGCTATATGTCCTACTTACTTGGTTTTGCAGGTTATCCTCTTGCCGCAGGTACGTGTTTGGGAATGATACTATTTACAGTTTTGTTTGCGCTTATTGTGATATGCCATGAGATAGTTCCTGTTGTTAGCTAGGGTAGAGCATTTTTTTTGTGTACCATGTGAGTTGGGTTTGGACATCCTACTGGGTCACGCTGTGACGTGTCCCATTGTTATTTTTCAGGTGTTGGATCCTGGAGTCAGAGGCCCACGAGCCCCGTTGGTTGGATTTGAGTGTGGGAGTGAGATTGAGAGAGATTTGGGTGTGATAATGTATTTGGGTGAGTTGGATTATATGTTGTATATGAGATTGTATAATGATGTTGTATATGCACTGTTTGAATATATGTATATATTTGTGCTTCAGTTGTTGGTTCTCTTTGTGCTTCTGTATTGATTGGAATGCTACAGGTACTATCCCAGCAGCGCGCAGTGGACCTGCTTGTGCTGTATTTGGTATTTCCTCCGTAACTGTAACGGCCTGTTTTCTAGTCGCATTTTGATTGTTGTTTGCCTATATTTTACCTTGTCGATTCTGTTACTTTCGTCCGAGTAGATGTTCGTTCGCACGTCGACGCGAGCGCGTCGTCGTTTCCAGTTTACCGTAGCGTAATTTTCATCTACGAATCGTAATTATTTTTAAGTTAATTATTAATTACTTTTAATTAGGAGTTAATCTCTGATTAGCTATTTGCTTATAAATAATAATTAATTACATCTAACTAAAAAGTTAATTTTAATTTAACTTATTACTTTTACTAATTACCTTCCCTAAATTACCATTACCATTTACCTTACCCAACTCCCACCTACAATAATCAACCCCTACCCTATAGCCTTCATATCCCACCAAATTGCTGGTAAGATCCGACATCACAGTAATCACCCCTACCTCTCAACCACTCCCATCAATCTGTCTCTCCATCCTCTCCTTCTTAAAACAACTACAGAGAAAACATACAGGAACCAACCTACAGACGGCAACTTCAAACAACCACCAGCAACAACCTGTAGGACAACCAACAACCCATCCCTCCACCGTCCCCCATTCAAACCAGCATCCACCATTCTCCTTACAACCCAAAACAAACCAGACAAAAAATCTCAAAATCAACCCAACCAAACCCCAAATCAATCAAATTGGAACCCAAAACAACCCAAAACAACCCCTCCTCAATCGCCATTGATCGCTCCGCCCCGTACTCGATCCGATCGCAAGGAGCCGCCGTGAGGAAGCCGCCACCGCCGCTCGATCTCGCAGATCCAATCGCCGCCATCGTCGCAGCCATCGCTCCGATCCGCCGCCTGGAAGCCCCGATCGCCGCTCGACCCGCCGTGGAATCGTCGCCACCGCCTTCCAGAAGCTCGTGCGCCGCCGTGCGAAGCCGTCCGCCCTCAGATCCACGCCGTCGACGCCGCTCCGACCTTCGATCTCGCCCTACCGCCGCCCACAAGGTCGAATCCGCCGTGAAACCCCGCCGCCGCCAACCCGGGCCCGCCGTACGCCGACCCGCCCGCCGCGCCTTGGGTCGCCGCCATCCGGATCGCCCCGCCCCGATCTGCCCCCTTGCCGGTCGCCGCTCTCGCCGTGAGCTCCCTGCGGAACAAAAAAAAAGAAAAACGAAGAAAAAGAAAGGAAGAGGCAGAGAAGGGAAACGGGCAGAGAGAGGGTAAGGGGAAATGGTTGAGTGGTCCCTTTTTTTATATAAGTTTATATATATATAATATATTATTACTCCTATTAAGTTTTAGGATTAAGTTAATAAGAGTGAGGTTATTATTTATAAGGTAAGTCATATCTCCTAAGGTATTATTTTTAGGAATCAACTTAAGTTTTAGTTAAGTTAAACCACAAGTTATTAATTAATTTATTACATTAACTCATGTTAAATTAATAGTAAAAGTTCAGTTATTAAGCTTAAGTTGTTCTAGTAAGTTTAATAAGTTAAGTTAGTATAAATTATCTTACTGGTTGATAACCATTATAAACTGATGTCACAATTTAATTTACGCAGATAAAACGTGCCACACGTTACCACCGCCTCGACACCCACACCCACGTCAAGGCAAGTATTTTGAGTAAATGAACTGCAAACCTGGCCGTTCAAACTTATTGCTAAATTTGTTGTGTTTGTCAAATTCTGGAACCAAATATCATGTTTCACTTTACTTATTGCCCTTTGACTTAATTGGATTGCTTTTACTTTCTGCATGTTAACAAACGAATTTAATTGGGAAAAACAAGTGTGTTGCAAACACATATGTGATAGCCATCGAATACAGATGGGATAAAACCATCGAATACAGATGGGGTGAAACTTGGTCAATGACTAAACAGAACACTTGGGTGGGGTTGGTTCTTGTAGTAGAGTCTGTAAATGTTGCTTGAACACCTTACGGCTACCTCCAAAACCACACTAACGGAGGCAAGCAGCTTGACCATATTCCAGGTTGGAATGGCAAGAAGCGTCACGGTAAGCCCCCGATGATAGGGTGTATCGAGAACATTACTTTCTCAGACATGGACTTATCACGAGCACAAATACTCAATTTACAACTACCTTACTTTTAAAACTGCAAAACTCATGCATGCTTGTACTTTACTTTCTGCACTTATTATTCATAACTGTGTACTAACGCTTTTTGTCCCTTATAGTTGTTCTTCATTCATTGCTTTAAAATATCTTGCCGAGCTTATCGCTGACATATATTTCAACGTGTTTTGAAATATATGTTAGGTTTAGAGACAGAGTACCCAGAGGACACTACTCTTGAGGATCCCACCTTAGAGGTGGACCCCGCTGACCAGAGTTACGAGGACACTGAGATCATCCCCGCGGAAGACTAGAGCGGGACTTTTATATTTCAGTATTGTTGTATTTTATTTTCAGGTGTGTTTGCTTCAGCAGTTTGTACGGCCATGCTAAGCCTAAATTATTTGTGTGTTTGCTTTGGACGCTGGTGTTGTAATGTAATGAATAATTGTGCTGCTTGTGAAGATTCGCGTGCAGGGACCTGCCTTCGCTAAAATCACGCTTAGTGTGCTTAAGTCAAGGAAGAAGGAAAAAAAGTACCTCTTCTTTGCTTTAAGTACATGCGGACCCGCTCACGTTCTCACCCCAAGTATAATGGGAAGCGGGGCGTGACAGGTTTTAGTGGTGGCCCACGCAGGTCTCTGCTCTCCTTTCTGCGAAGTACTTCAGAAGCAGTGTGAACATCATTACTGACTAAAGGGTTTGAATAACTTTGTACAAAAAAAATGTTTGACTTGTTTATCTTGCAGCATGGCAGGAAGACCGAACACTCGCAACAGGAATGGGACTAGCGGGAATGATACTCCCAACCTCCTTGGACTCATGAATATCATGAGAGGAAGGTTGGAGACTCAACAACAGCTGATTCGGCAGGGTCAACAGCTTGCACCCCCCTGCACCACCTGCACCACCCCCACCTCGAGCTGAGCCCGGAGCGAAACAATTTCGGGAGCTTTTCCCGAAGAGCTTTTCTGGGAGAGAAGGCCCCTTAGCAGCAGAAGAATGGGCCCGAACCACAGCAGAAGACCTGAGTCTTGCCCGCATTGACCAGGCAGGCTGGGTAGAGATTGCCAAGAAACAGCTGACTGGAAATGCCCGAAACTGGTGGGACAATGAGGAAGCTCGTCTTATTAAGCCCATCAACTGGACCATGTTTCGAGAGCGTTTTGACGCTCAGTATTTTCCTCGATCAGCCAAGATGAAACTACAGCAACGTTTCGTCAACCTGGAACAAGGCAACATGACTGTTGACGAGTACGAGGCAGAGTTTTCGATGCTTAGTCGATTTGCCCCACATCTGGTGGAAGATCCAGAAGACTGTGCTTATCAGTTCCTCCAGGGACTAGACCTGGACCTTCAAGGATCAATGTCTTCGGTAAATCTGACTACACATCAGGAAGTGTTAGATGCTGCTAAGAAGCATGAAATTAATGTGAATCGCAAGAAGGCACTTCAGATTGGAGGAAGTAGGCGTCCACCGGAGCCACCCAGGGGAAACCTCCGACCTACTCAATCTGCACAGTTCAAGAGGCCTTCTGCCCCTACCAACAATCGACCCCAGCTGGTGTGCTTCCACTGCAAGCGCACGGGTCATGTCAAGAAAGATTGCAGAGAGCTGCTGAATCTATGCATGATATGTGGGGGCATCTGCACATGCTACCAGAGACTGCCCTCGCCGCACCAACAAGCCAATGGCTGCTGGACCTTCAGGGACCGTTCAGCGTGGAGCTCCTGGACCTACTCTGCACGGACCACCTCTGGCCCCACAACAGAAGGCTTTTGCACAGGCGAGGCAGAACCAGCCGAGACGTCAGATCTTCACCATGACAGCCGCGGAGGCTGAGACGGATGAGCAAGTGATATCAGGTATTACTTGAACTCTTCTTTTATAATGCTTATATTATATGCATGTGTTGCTTGTTTATCTTTTGCTAAGATATTTCCTATGCACTAGGTGTTATATTAATAGCCTCCCATCCGGCCCTATCCCTTTTTGATTCGGGAGCCACTCACTGCTTCATATCCCGAGGATTTGTAGAGAGACATTTTATTCATGTCGACCCTCTACCGAATCACTTGAGCATCACTACTGCGAGTGGAGTAGTGAGGACTTCTTCTGGCTGTCGATCTTGCTCTATTGTGATTTGTGGACACGAGTTGTTCGCAGATTTTATGATAGTCGACATGTCCAACTTCGATGCGATATTCGGCATGGATTGGTTAGGAAATTTCTACGCTATTATCGATTGTCACAACAAGAAAGTAGTGTTTGAAATCCCTGATCACCCTGTGTTTGAATTCATGAGCGGAGACCGTTCACTTGGGCCTATCAAGTTTCGGGCCAAACCGAACGAACTAATCATTGCATCGATGCAGGTTGAGCCTGAAAGACCTAGAGTGGTTCGAGACTTTGCGGACGTATTTCTGGAAGATATTTCAGGATTACCGCCTGATCGAGCCCTGGAATTTACTATCGACCTTATGCCGAACACACAACCTATTTCGAAGGCTCCTTATCGCATGGCTCCTGCGGAACTGGAGGAACTTCGGAAACAACTCGATGACCTGTTGCAGAAAGGATTGATTCATCCCAGCGTATCTCCCTGGGGTGCACCAGTTCTTTTGGTCAAGAAGAAGGATGGTTCGAGAAGGATGTGCGTGGACTATAGAGAACTGAATAAGGTAACCATAAAGAACAAGTACCCGCTGCCGCGAATTGACGACATCTTCGATCAACTTGGCGGATCGCGAGTATTCTCGAAGCTAGATCTCCGAAGTGGTTATCATCAAGTGAAGGTCAGAAGTGAAGACATCCCGAAGACGGCATTCGGGACCAAGTATGTGCACTATGAATTTGTAGTCATGCCATTCGGTGTGACTAACGCCCCAGCAGTATTCATGAACCTCATGAACTTGATCTTCTATAGTTCTTGGATAAGTTCGTGGTGATCTTCATCGATGACATCTTGGTCTACTCGAAGGATGAAGAAGAGCATGCCGAGCATCTGCGGATTGTACTGGAGACATTGCGACATCACCGGTTATACGCCAAGTTCAGCAAGTGTGATTTCTGGCTAGACCGAGTCGCCTTTCTTGGGCACGTGGTATCAGGAGACGGTATCTCTGTCGATCCGGAGAAGGTCATTTCAGTCAGGAACTGGCCGACTCCTCGATCAGCTACCGACATCAGGAGTTTCTTAGGATTGGCGGGTTATTACCGCCGATTCATCAAGGACTTCTCGAAGATTGCCAAGCCTATGACACGCCTAACGAGGAAAGATGTCAAGTACGTATGGTCAGACTCTTGTGAGCAGGCATTTGGAATATTGAAAGCCAAACTGACGACTGCACCAGTGTTAGCTATACCAGACAGGACTGGAGGATTTAAAGTCTTTTGTGACGCATCTGGCAAGGGACTTGGATGTGTCCTGCATCAGCATGGTCATGTGGTCGCCTATGCTTCTCGACAATTGAAGATTCACGAGAAGAATTATCCGACTCACGACCTGGAGTTGGCTGCTGTCATCTTTGCTCTGAAGATTTGGAGGCATTTTCTTTTGAGCGAGCAAGTCAAGATCTACACCGACCACAAGAGCCTAAAGTATATTTTCTCTCAGAAGTAGCTTAATATGAGGCAACGCAGATGGTTAGAGCTTATGGCTGATTACGACATCGACCTCCAGTATCATCCAGGGAAGGTGAATGTCGTACCTGACGCATTGAGCAGATTACCAACAATCATGACTCTTTCAGCTCAATGGAGACTTCAACAGGCTATCCGTGAGATGGAGGTTGAAGTTATTTTACCTGGGACTTCTGCATCATTGATGAATATGCAAGTTCAGTCTACTATTGTGGATCGAATCAAAGCTGCTCAGACTGGAGATGCGAAGTTACGAAAGATCCGGGAGCAAGTCATTGCTGGACTACGGACAGATTTTCTGATTCATGAGGATGGTTCCCTGAGATACGGCAGTAGGATTTGCGTACCTTCAGGTGATATCAGAGAGGAGTTGATGAAGGAAGCTCATAGCTCTTCCTACTCTATTCATCCTGGTGGCACCAAGATGTACAAGGATCTTCGTCTGAACTTTTGGTGGCATGGAATGAAGCGAAGTGTGGCTCGAAGTGTTGCTAAGTGCCTTGTGTGTCAGCAAGTGAAGGCTGAACATCATCGCATAGCTGGACTACTTCAACCTCTGCCGATTCCGGAATGGAAATGGCAGCACATCACTATGGATTTCGTGACTGGACTACCTCGGAGTACTAAGCAGAATGTTGCGATTTGGGTGATCGTTGACCGATTAACCAAATCAGCGCATTTCATACCCTTCAGAGTGGGACAATCTATGGAAATACTTGCTAAGAAGTACATGGAGGTAATGACCTATCCTTTACTTTTAACACTTCTTCTGGTATACGTTGTGATGTGATCGATAATCGTGCAGGAGATTGTTCGATTGCATGGAGTTCCGGTGAGCATCGTCTCTGACCGGGACACTAGATTCACTTCCCAGTTTTGGAAGAGTCTGCAATCCAATTTGGGTACCAGTCTGTGTTTCAGCACTGCGTATCACCCACAGACGGATGGTCAATCAGAGCGTACCATACAGATATTAGAGGACATGCTGCGAGCTTGTATGCTGGATTTCAAAGGTTCGTGGGAAGACCATCTACACCTGGTGGAGTTTTCCTACAACAATAGCTACCAAGCCAGCATTGGCATGGCCCCATTCGCAGCACTCTACGGAAGGAAGTGTCGATCCCTGCTGAGTTGGGATGACATTGGTGATCGAGAATTATTGGGCCCGGAGATGATTGTTGAAACTGTGGGTGTAGTGCGTGACATCAGAGATAAGTTACGCATTGCGCAAGACCGGTACAAGCATTGGGCTGATGCCAAGCGTCGCCACTTGGAGTTTCAACCAGGAGATCATGTTTTCATGAAGATATCCCCAAACCGAGGAGTGATACGTTTTGGGAGACGAGGCAAGCTCAGTCCAAGATTCGTTGGACCCTTTGATGTGTTAGAGCGAGTTGGAGAAGTGGCTTATCGTCTAGTTCTACCACCATCATTGGAGGGAGTACATAATGTTTTTCATGTCTCCCAGCTGCGTCGTTACATCAGTGATCCTACTCATGTAGTCGATCATTCCGAGATCACGGTGCGACCATACCTTACCTATGAGCAGCAGCTTGTTCAGATTCTTGATCGACGTCAGAAGGCGCTCAGGAATAAGGTCGTCGAACTTGTGCGAGTGATGTGGCGACATGACTCGCCAGGAGAATCCACCTGGGAGCGAGAGGATGAGATGCGAGGACGTTACCCCGACCTCTTTCCTGCTCTGTAGAGAATTCCGGGGGCGGAATTATTCTAAGGAGGGTAGGATGTAACGGCCTGTTTTCTAGTCGCATTTTGATTGTTGTTTGCCTATATTTTACCTTGTCGATTCTGTTACTTTCGTCCGAGTATATGTTCGTTCGCACGTCGACGCGAGCGCGTCGTCGTTTCCAGTTTACCGTAGCGTAATTTTCATCTACGAATCGTAATTATTTTTAAGTTAATTATTAATTACTTTTAATTAGGAGTTAATCTCTTATTAGCTATTTGCTTATAAATAATAATTAATTACATCTAACTAAAAAGTTAATTTTAATTTAACTTATTACTTTTACTAATTACCTTCCCTAAATTACCATTACCATTTACCTTACCCAACTCCCACCTACAATAATCAACCCCTACCCTATAGCCTTCATATCCCACCAAATTGCTGGTAAGATCCGACATCACAGTAATCACCCCTACCTCTCAACCACTCCCATCAATCTGTCTCTCCATCCTCTCCTTCTTAAAACAACTACAGAGAAAACATACAGGAACCAACCTACAGACGGCAACTTCAAACAACCACCAGCAACAACCTGTAGGACAACCAACAACCCATCCCTCCACCGTCCCCCATTCAAACCAGCATCCACCATTCTCCTTACAACCCAAAACAAACCAGACAAAAAATCTCAAAATCAACCCAACCAAACCCCAAATAAATCAAATTGGAACCCAAAACAACCCAAAACAACCCCTCCTCAATCGCCATTGATCGCTCCGCCCCGTACTCGATCCGATCGCAAGGAGCCGCCGTGAGGAAGCCGCCACCGCCGCTCGATCTCGCAGATCCAATCGCCGCCATCGTCGCAGCCATCGCTCCGATCCGTCGCCTGGAAGCCCCGATCGCCGCTCGACCCGCCGTGGAATCGTCGCCACCGCCTTCCAGAAGCTCGTGCGCCGCCGTGCGAAGCCGCCTGCCCTCAGATCCACGCCGTCGACGCCGCTCCGACCTTCGATCTCGCCCTACCGCCGCCCACCAGGTCGAAGCCGCCGTGAAACCCCGCCGCCGCCGACCTGGGCCCGCCGTACGCCGACCCGCCCGCCGCGCCTTGGGTCGCCGCCGTCCGGATCGCCCCGCCCCGATCTGCCCCCTTGCCGGCCGCCGCTCTCGCCGTGAGCTCCCTGCGGAACAAAAAAAAGGAAAAACGAAGAAAAAGAAAGGAAGAGGCGGAGAAGGGAAACGGGCAGAGAGAGAGAGGGTAAGGGGAAATGGTTGAGTGGTCCCTTTTTTTATATAAGTTTATATATATAATATATTATTACTCCTATTAAGTTTTAGGATTAAGTTAATAAGAGTGAGGTTATTATTTATAAGGTAAGTCATATCTCCTAAGGTATTATTTTTAGGAATCGACTTAAGTTTTAGTTAAGTTAAACCACAAGTTATTAATTAATTTATTACATTAACTCATGTTAAATTAATAGTAAAAGTTCAGTTATTAAGCTTAAGTTGTTCTAGTAAGTTTAATAAGTTAAGTTAGTATAAATTATCTTACTGGTTGATAACCATTATAAACTGATGTCACAATTTAATTTACGCAGATAAAACATGCCACACGTTACCACCGCCTCGACACCCACACCCGCGTCAAGGCAAGTATTTTGAGTAAATGAACTGCAAACCTGGCCGTTCAAACTTATTGCTAAATTTGTTGTGTTTGTCAAATTCTGGAACCAAATATCATGTTTCACTTTACTTATTGCCCTTTGACTTAATTGGATTGCTTTTACTTTCTGCATGTTAACAAACGAATTTAATTGGGAAAAACAAGTGTGTTGCAAACACATATGTGATAGCCATCGAATACAGGTGGGGTAAAACCATCGAATACAGATGGGGTGAAACTTGGTCAATGACTAAACAGAACACTTGGGTGGGGTTGGTTCTTGTAGTAGAGTCTGTAAATGTTGCTTGAACACTTTACGGCTACCTCCAAAACCACACTAACGGAGGCAAGCAGTTTGACCATATTCCAGGTTGGAATGGCAAGAAGCGTCACGGTAAGCCCCTGATGATAAGGTGTATCGAGAACAATACTTTCTCAAACATGGACTTATCACGAGCACAAATACTCAATTTACAACTACCTTACTTTTAAAACTGCAAAACTCATGCATGCTTGTACTTTACTTTCTGCACTTATTATTCATAACTGTATACTAACGCTTTTTGTCCCTTATAGTTGTTCTTCATTCATTGCTTTAAAATATCTTGTTGAGCTTATCGCTGACATATATTTCAACGTGTTTTGAAATATATGTTAGGTTTAGAGACAGAGTACCCAGAGGACACTACTCTTGAGGATCCCACCTTAGAGGTGGACCCTGCTGACCAGAGTTACGAGGACACTGAGATCATCCACGCGGAAGACTAGAGCGGGACTTTTATATTTCAGTATTGTTGTATTTTATTTTCAGGTGTGTTTGCTTCAGCAGTTTGTACGGCCATGCTAGGCCTAAATTATCTGTGTGTTTGCTTTGGACGCTGGTGTTGTAATGTAATGAATAATTGTGCTGCTTGTGAAGATTCGCGTGCAGGGACCTGCCTTCGCTAAAATCACGCTTAGTGTGCTTAAGTCAAGGAAGAAGGAAAAAAAAGTACATATTCTTTGCTTTAAGCACATGCGGACCCGCTCACGTTCTCGCCCCAAGTATAATGGGAAGCGGGGCGTGACAGTAACACTCGCTGCTCAGGGTATCCTGGGGAGCGGGGCGTTACAACATATGGTTGACATTAGAATGATGGAAGTTCGACTTTCATCAAGTCATAGAAGTTCTAAATCTATTTAATGGATTAATGCATTAATTAAGGAAGTCTTTGAAGGACGCGTGAAATCTTATCTCATTGCCATAAGGTTTGAAACCTATTGATTGTAAATGGATTTTTTAATCAATAGGAATTCAAAAGGGTATTAAGAAAACAGTTAAAGCGTATCACACAGGACTTTATACGGAAAAAATGCATTAATTAAGAAGAGACTTTTTATTCAGTTTTCATGAAAGACTCTGTAAGGATTATAATAGCAATAGTGGAGCATTTCAATATCGTTAATGATATATTAAGTTTCATTAAGTAATCATCTCGTTCGGTTTTGAGATGATGTTTGATGATGTAATATATCTTAAGTTCTGTGGGAGCATGTAATTTCTATAATATCTATGTTGCAATATATATTAAGTTCTGTGGGCGACAAGTTTAGTCTCAACAATTGCCCCGAGAATAATCTTCCGAAGATTCCCTATATCTCATTAATAGGGAGTCTAAAGTTTGCTCAGGCTTATATGCATTTGGTTATTGCATATAGTTCATGGATGTTGGACGCAGATTCTTAAGTTCAGGAGTAGACCATTTGACAGCAGCCAAATGGGTCTTACGGTATTCATAGAAAACAAAACGGGTTACATGTTCAAGGATCAGTAGTCAGAAAAGTTTGAGATCATTTTGGTATATTGACTCTGATCATTTATTGGATACAAAGAATGTATGAAAATCTATATTAGGCGCCATCTACGGGAAGAGATCTAAATAGTCCTTAATATATAGTCTCTTCTAACATGGCTGTAGATTTCATATCATATTGTGTGACATCCAAATCATGAAATATATCTGCAAATTTTGTCACTGTGCTTCAAATTAGGGATGATATTAAAAGACCACATAGTTTATTTTGTGACAATAAGTCTGCAGTTTCATATTCCAACAACAACAGGAACTCGACAAAGTTTAGTTATTCAGAGATCAAGTTCCTAGATTGTTGATTAATAAATTCGGAGTGTACAATTGTCTAATGAGCACATCAGAACAAGCCATATAATTACGGATCCGTTATACTAAAGGAATGTCATCCAAAAGGTTTTATGAGCTCGCTACTCATATGGATGTCATTTCATTAAGAGTATTCAGTTTTGTGGGAGTTTATTCTTTTGGGTGCTCATACGATAGACAAAAATTAAGTCCCCAGCTTAAGCTTAAGGTTATTTTCTGATCAGAAATAAAGTTTTGGTTTAGTTCGGATTTACTCCGATTTTTTGATATGTTTGTGATCTCACTAAGGTTAAGGAGGATCAATTGGAAATAGGCATGTTAGATCACATTACATATAATTTCCATGCTACACATCTACCGCATAATCCATGTCATTCTTTTATATTAGCACAGTGACCACTGATGGGTCGAGCTGCAATTGCTGCGGTGAAGATCTCTTTGATCCTATGCTAGTGTAATTGATGGACCGGATTGTTTTTTGACTCAATAAAGCGATGACAGTAAGTTAAGACCTTATTCAGTTTAGTATGCATAATGAAATATAATTATAAAGTTTAGCATATAGCCCAAGTGGGAGATTGTTGGAACTTATCCAACATAGTTGGATCTTAATCCAACGTTGGTCTAATATGCAAATATAATTATATATGCTACACTGTCATATAAAGCCCGTTATATAAGTGATCTCATTTATTGGGTTAAGTGGGCTTAAATAAGTCGATCAGGTTGTGGGCCTTTATGTGTAGAGACAATTGGGCTTCAATTCGTTAATGGGCCGAATTGGAAACCCTAGGGCCAAGTAGGCTAGCCTATTTATATGCGGTCTTGATCCCCGGAACACACGAACAAGTATGTCCCGTCGCAAGAAGAGACACCGTGCGAAGGGCAAAGGAATTCTCCAACGGTTGATTCGTGTGGATCTGGAAGATCATCCGTTGCGTTATCGTCAGGATCTCTTTCAGACCGCAGCTATGTATTGAGGTACGCTTCCGCTAATCAGAGTAGGTAAAGTTTTAAGATTCAGCATGCCTACATCTAGATCTGTATGTTTAGGGTTGAATACATATCTAGATCTCTAGTTCTTTCATCAATTTATATTATACAAAAAAGCAGAGCATTTCATTGCTTAATATAAGATGGGTGCAATAGACAGCATATCAGTGCAAGCCAAACAGAAATTTTAACCATGCAAAGGTCAGAAGACGAGACTAACACGCTGGTCCTCACATCAGTGAAAGATAATGGAAATGCACAACAATTTAGTCCAGCTGGTTGGTTTGGCAAGCGAATGATGTGCCTGGTCTCCATCATTCATCTCCCCTTTTCACCAAGTGCATGTGATAGTGGTGGAAAATTGTAGCAATAAGGGAGTCCCTTTCGGGATCACAGTCCTCTGATCCAAGCTGTAATCCTCGCCTTGGATGCAACTGCAATTTTTTTTTTGTGACCATGTGAACCCCTAGTGGGCTCCTTGTGCCATCATTTTCTTCTTCTCAAGTACCCTTTATTTGATTCCTTTTATTATGACAAATCAACTTTTTGTAACAGGTGGATCGACGGGCAAAACTTGATTCAGATATAAGCCAAAAAAATTAGAAATTAAATTAAATTACAAAAACCAACCAACTTTTTGTCATGTCTGATTTGGCATGCAAATTCGCGCTTAAAAACAACTGGGGTTGGCAACATCGGTCAAAGTATGCGACCTCAAATGGCCGGCGTCGCCAAACCCAATTGTTTCATTATAGCCGATTGTTTTGTAATCACGGGTTCGGGTGCGGAATTTGACATGATGGGAAGTTGGCCGAATTTATGATAAATTTAAATTTGTTCGGTTTTTGATTATTCCTAATTTGTAATCTATTTATATGTTTTTAAAGTTAAAAAGGCAGTTTGGGGTTAAGCGATCAGGACGTGTGTACCTCAAGGTGTCAACATGGCCCGGGGGCTCGCCGGCCCGGGTTCCGGTGGCCCGTGCCTAGGCCTGGCCCATCGCAGGTTTTTGCATGCAAAAAGCCTATCCGAGGCTTAAAAATGGCAAAAAAAGCCGGGCCGGCCCAGGGCCGACGGGCTGGGCTGGGCGGGGGTTCTCCCGGCCCGGCCTGGGTTTTGGATGGGCCCGGCCGGACCGTTTTGAAAGCATGAAGTATAACCGTGTTCCACGACTCGTATTCCCTGCTTTCCGATGTGTCATTAAAAAAAAAATTTGAAAAGACAGTGCGAGCTGCTCAACACAGACGGCAATGACTCTCCTCCGCGGTTCATATGTTACTATTACTAGTTAACGTCGAGCCGGTCAGAATTTGAAATTTGCTGTCTGGAGGAAATATATTTAGTTGCGCATGTGTCCCAATAGGCACCTGCCACGTGTTCGGCTGCGGTGGGCCCCACCAACGTCAGCGTCCGCGTCAGCAACGGCCGGGTGTGTTGCATCGTATACTCGTCCCCCCACGACTGGCTACGATGCGACCGACCTCCCGAGAAACGAGGAGTTAGGCACCCCCTTCTGCTCGATGGGTATATATGTCTTTCTTGTATTTTAATTTATTTTTTATTTCAATTTTCCCCCTTTTTCACTCTCTCACAGTCACAGCCTGAAAATTAAATAAAATTTGAAAAAAATAAATTAAACTCATTTAAATAATTAAAACGTCCGTTAAACGACAATCCGACTTCCATTAACGAGCTTCTCCTTATCACGTACACTCGCTCACAAGAACTCCTACGCGCCACGCAATATCCACCGTCCAAATCGCCAACTAAATAACACCGGTGGCGGATAGGCGTTCTCGCATAGAAGTTTTTATGCGGTTGTACGTATATGCTACATCGGGCCGTTGTCGCGCTAAGACATTTGGCGGTGGGTGGGGTCGCATAATTGAGCAATCATCATATTTATCATCTCCTCTCAATCTCCATCTTCTCATTTCAATTCAATTCAATCAAGCAAAGAAAAAATAAATAAATAAAAATACCAACTTTTTCCCTTCTCTTCTTTATTTCGTTCTAGTTCTCTCTGTTTATTCGAAAAGTGTCAATTTTTGGGCGCCATCTGGACTCTCGCGCTCCATCCGAGAGTCTCCCTCGATTCCAGCTGCTCAATATCTAACAGCTCGTTCGCATCCAGTTCTTGCGGCTATTGCTTTTTTGTAGGTTTCTTGAGGTTTAATTCTGCTATTTCCCTAGGGTTCTCGATTCCGTCGGAAGTGGTCTTGGGGCGGTCGTTTGCCGCCACGAGCTTGCCTTTCGCGTTGAGGGTAGGCGGGAATGTGTTTCGATTTCAGTGTAATTCCCGTTCTCTCTCGATAAAATTTATCGATTTTGCCTAGGATTGGTTGAATTGCATGCAAGATTCAATTTCAGCTGCTTTTTGCTCGATTTTTTTAAAATCCAAATCTGCTTTATTTTTGAGTCGTTGATTTTAGTTTAATTTTGTTACTAGTTGATCGAAATATCTCCAAGATTCGAGTTTTTGTGTGTGTGCTGCTTTTAAGTGCTTAACTGATTCGATTCACTTCATCTGCTTGTAAGAGCTGGAGCTTGGTAATGGTTACTTTCTTTTTCTTAATTGCTTAAATTAAGCTTGTTTGGATTAGGATTCGTTTACTCCACTTATGTTAGAATTGATGGGATTTAAAATCTTCTATGCTTTGAAGTTATCTTTGCGGCAGGGGATTCGTGAAGGAGCTTGTTGTGCATATATTATAGCTATAATTGCTGCAATCCAAAGAAAAAAACAATATACCTGAGTTTGTTATGTTAACTTATAACAAAGCTTCCACTTTTTTTGTTGGGTTGTCTTTCTGACGTGAGTAACACTTTTTGAAAGATAAAAAAGGCACCACCTTCTTCAATCAAATGGTAACTCAATCTAGCTTGTACTGGTGATAATAAAGAAAAAAGACAAAGGTGAGCTTAACAGTTGTATTATCTTAATGGGACCGGGAAAATGTGGTCTAATACCCGTGAGCTATCACCTACTCTTTATTGTTGGTTGGCATTTAATTAAGCTCTCTTCATCCAGCTTGGTTGACCTCCATGGTCTTTATGCCACTTGTCATCTCTTTTTTCCATGAGGATTCTTCCAGCTGCCTTGGCCCTCACAATTTATAATTTTAGATATCCGGTACGTTTCTAGATTTAGATTCAATCTTTCATGTATCCTATTGTTAATCGAAAGGAAGTCCACCATTTAATTTAATTTATTGTATTTGTTCCCTTCTTGATTGCTTACTTGCTATTAGTTTGGATTCTTTGGAAATTTTCAATTCATCCAAGCCTAAGGCACCCCTAAATGGTGAATAGATTATTCATATCAGTTCATATACTCTTTTAGATTCACCTTTGCCCGTTTTCTTCAATATATTTAATTCACCAACAAAGGGCTTCATGATAAATTGCAAAATTCTTTAAGAGTATATGAACTGATGGTATTTTAATTTTATTTATCTGTGAAGGTTAAATTATAGTACCGTGAAAAAACATTTCAAGTTGTGACATGGGATGCCTAGTATCGACACCAAGAGATGCAGGTGGGATCAGAAGAAGGCCTGGGAGTGTCGGGGAGTTGGCAGTATTTGTGCCGGGGTTGCGCATCCCGAGAAGTGTGGACCTCACTCAGCCATTGGGTAATTGCTTGTCGAAGGGTCTAGTGGAACGCCTCTCATCCATGAGAACTAGAATAGTTGTCATGGCCGCACAGGAGGCACCTATAGCGATAAAACCAAGGCGGAAAACAGCTACCCAACATGGTGAGTGGAGGCAGTAGTCCAAATCCTGTTCCAGTTTGAATTAACTAGATTATGGGAAAATGATGATTTGATGTCTGCAGGAGGTTCTACGTTAGCTGATCTCCTGCAAGCTCTTGAAGACTACTTACCATTTCTGCTGGGGTTGGTTAAGGAAGGTAATTTTATATACATGATTCAAAAAAATTAAACCTTCTTTGCCACTTTCTAGAGTTATTTAGTCTTTTTTTAGTCCTCCTGACTAATAATGAACAATAATTTGCAGGAAGTGTATTAACAAACAAGGTCCAGTTTGTTTGGGTCAACCAAGAGGATGATGCAGAGGTGGGTACAAAGATCTGCTAATATCTTGATGATGGTTATGTATGCACATCTCCTTTGTTGGAAGCCTGATGATTTGTATTTCTCTATGTCTAAGCAGGAAACAGCAATAGCAAATGCTTGGTACGAGGTGCTTTCAGCCCTACATTTGATGGCCATGCTATGTCTGTCCGAGGCCAATTCATTACTACTACCTAAAACATCCAGCGAAGTTTATCAGCCAAAGGTACTTGAAGGTGGGTTCAATTTAAAAACTATTTGCGGGATGCACATCCAGCATTGCCATTTTCTTTCTGATTCTTATGAAACCACTTCATTTTTTCGCAATGCCCTGCCTCAAGTACTAGCTTTAATGTCATTGTATGTCATGAGTCCTGAGTCTCCAAGGGTGGATCCTTAGCCTTCTTGCAAACTTCACGTTGGTATAGCTAGTATCACAATACTAAAAAAAAATCAAGCCATTATACCAAGCATATACAGTTATGTTGTATTGAAGGGACACTTGGATTTACCTTTATGAATTATTTTTATATTCCATTTAAACTTTTCTTTTTTCTTGTGTTTCGTTTCATTTTTTCTTTTCTCTCTGAACATATGCAGTATGTTAGGAACAACTTCAGCTAAAAGCTTAAGTCATTAGGGTTGGGCTAACAATGTAGATCATGTGACTTGAATGCTTAATGCTCCCTCTCATGGGGTCCTTTTGTGGGCTGTGTGATTCTGAATTTTTCTTGAAAGACGGAATAATGGTGGAAATAAAAATTGTTTTTTAAATTTACAAACGATGAGGTTTTTTGAACCAAGGATCTTATGAAACGTAGCTCTAACACTTATGTCAGAGATCACTTTACCCAAAAGCTTATGTTGTCGGGATACAATGCATATCAAGCCAATTGAACGCTTAATACAAATTACACATGACATGTATCATTTTTTGGTTTCAACTGTCCTAAAAAGTACGGTTCTTGGCCTATCACACTTATTTGTCTTCATCGAGAATATACTGCATTCTAGTGAGAATATTCCACATTTGCAATTATATTTTATTTGATTTTGTAATGTGCATAATTGGATTGTATAACCCGCTGCAGAGAGTAGACGCGCTGCAATTGATGCTTTATTAAAAGCAGCAGGATATCTTGATTGTGCTGTCCATCACGTTCTTCCTCAAATCCCTACTGAAATCAGGTTTGACATATCATGATTTAATTTTCGCTCAGAGAGCTATTGACAGATATTTTAAATGACAATTTTGCTTTGTTGTTTTTGTTCAATATGATATCTGGATGAAAATATTTGATGTAGAAAGTGTGTTTGGTGTTTCTATGCTTCATTTGAGGTTCCCCAGTTTCTGAATTTTTCCTCTAATATGATATTTGTAGGGAACTTCTTCCATTAGATTTAGCAGAAGCAAATTTGCGAGCTCTTTGCATGCAAGCATTGGGTCAGGTACACCTTATTTATCACATGTCAGCCTCACTAAGAATATATATTCCTTTTTCAAATCAAAGATATAGTCTAGGGTTTGTTAATCGTTTTTCAATCTGCAATTTTTTGGTTGATATACTAATGATAAATACCATCATTCGGTCAATTAAAATTTACATTTGTCAGCAAAATGATGAGTGCCATCATTCAGTCGCTCAAAGTTTATAATTGCCAGCAAAATGTGTTACGTGCTCAACCTGGTCAAATACAGATCACATAGTTAGCACTTAACAAGGCCAATATGAGAAATATCAAAAGAAAACGGAAACAGAAATGCTACCAAAATTTTTGGTGAAAGGTCCAGAATTTAAATCTGTGGATTCAATAGTGGAACTTATTGGGAATTCGTTCGTTGTGAAGAAACTGATGTGTACGCAGAGCCGCAGTGATCTGCATATCATACAAATTTGATGAAATGAATTCTGCCACAGGTGGGCTGCTCAACTGTTGGGAATAATACCGAAACAACTTGAGATCCACGCGGAAAACCAATCCTACAAACTGATCAGGAATCTAGGACTAGCAATAAAGAATCCCAATTCACCCAACAAAATCCATACGACCTTGCAAATAGAAGCAACAAACGAATAATAGCAACAATCCAAATCAAACGCAGACACAAGAGAATTTACCCTGGTTCGGTTGTAAACAATCTACATCTAGCAATCCGAGACGATTCCACTATCAAAGAGATCCAATCTTAGGGTTACAATCTTACTTTCGCTCATATGAGTAATAACTTGGCCAATAGCACAAGCCCTCATAATCTCACTCAAGGAAGAAGAAATCACAGAAGAAGATGAAGAGAATAACTCAACGTCAAACACAATCTTCAAACCCTAACCTCTCGACGAAGAACTTCAATGGCGGCGACTTTCCCTCTCGCAAAAGCTCCAGATCTGAAAATAGGCCTTAACCTAATCTGAAACAACAATTAGGCTTAAATAGGGCCCCCAAAATCAAGGGGAAAACAATCCTAGCCGTCAGCTAAACTGCTGGCCCCGCGCGCCGCTCGACCGAGCGGGATCATCGCTCAGTCTGATCGACCGAGCTGATAAGCGCACCTTCAGCAGCTGGGTAGAAGGTCGAGTGCACTCGGTCTAGTAGCAATACTACTCGACCGAGTAGGCGTTCCCTACAGGGCTCTCTCAAAACAGCCAACTCTCTGTATTCTGGGTCCATTAGAATTCACTGTAGCTTGACCGAGTAATACACTGCTCGACCGAGTAGTAGCCAGCTCGACCGAGCGGTAGAGCGTTCGAGTAAGGCTGAACTTGACTCTATTTACTGTTTCAGCTCTGTGCCTGTAGCTCGGTCAAGCAGCTGGAACAGCTCGACCGAGTTGCCTGGGAAACTCCAAATGAGACTTTGAATCACAAAATTTAACACTTTACCTTGATTCAAATCTCATAACCAATGCTACTGCATCTCCATGCTGCACGCCATGACCCTTTCTCTGAGTTTCATCACCGTCTCGGAATACGCGCCCTCCGGTGCCACCTAAGCCAACAAGCAAATCAACTCCAGGCATATCTGGAGCTTGACGGCAGGAATTGGCTTGGTAAACATGTCTGCGAGGTTCTTCTCAGTCGGGATCTTCTGAAGCTCTATTTCCTTCTTCTCCAACTCTAGGAAAGAATCACGCACCTCTATATGCTTTGTCCTCGAACTGTATGCCTGGTGTTTTGCCAGATGAATGGCACTCAGGTTATCATAATGCACATGCGATGAACTCTGTGACACTTTCAAATCTCTCAGCAGACTTCTCAAGTACTTGGCATCCTTCACAGCTTCCACCGCTGCAACCAACTCGGCCTCTGTGGTTGATAGCGCAACCACAGACTGTAAAACCGACCTCCACGATACCACGACAGTGTCCAAAGTGAACACATACCCGTGGTAGATCGCCACTTGTCTCTATCTTCATCACAGATGTGCTCACCATCTGTCCCCAACGATGCTGAATCGGACTCTTTCTCGACCATCTTGCCTTTCTTCCTAATCTTGTTAGGACACCGGTTCACAAAATGACCCTTTTGCTGACAATTGAAACATGTGATCTTCGCATACCTATCCTGCGAGTGTCTCGACTTGGAGCGGTCATTGTTCTTGTGGCATCCTTTCCTTTCCTGCCGACCCCTCACATGTAATGCCTCCTCGCGGTTGTTCACATGTTCTCTACCTTGAACCTTGCCACATAGTAGTTTGGTGTAAAGCGCTGCCTTCATCTCTTTAACGGTGAGAGTCGTTCGGTTATAAATCATTGACCGAACGAATTGATTAAACTCCTCAGGCAATGAACACAACAAGATAACCGATTGTTCATCCTCAATCTTCACATCCATACACCGCAACTCTAGCACTATCCGGTTCAACTCATCCATGTGATCCTTCACCGCTGATCCAGACTTCATCTTGAGAGTATACAGTTGCTGAAGCAAATAGAGACGATTTGTGAAGGATTTATTCATATACAGTCACTCAAGCTTCTTCCAGATATCAGCTACCGTTGCTTCATCCAAGACTTCCCTCGGAACATTATCTACTAACGACAACTGAATTGCACTGTGTGCCTTCCTCTCCATCTCCGCCCTAGCGGATTCTTTCACATCCTTATCGATATTCTTCACATCGAATACGATTTGGTAACATCCCATCTGTATCAAAACATTCTTCACCTTAGTGTGCCAGATTCAAAAATCATTACGGCCAGTGAACTTCTCAATGTTCAATATTGCTAAAGACACCATCTTCGCCACTAATTTCCTTTGTAAAGAACACAAGCTCTGATACCACTTAGGAATAATACAAAAATAACTTGGGATCCACGCGGAAAACCAATCCTACAATCTGATCAGGACTCTAGGACTAGCAATAAAGAATCTCAATTCACCCAACAAAATCCCTACGACCTTGCAAATAGAAGCAGCAAACAAATAATAGCAACAATCCAAATCAAACGCATACACAAGAGAATTTATCCTGGTTCGGTTGTAAACAACTTACATCCAGCAATCCGAGACGATTTCACTATTAGAGAGATCCAATCTTAGGGTTACAATCTTACTTCCGCTCACGTGAGTAATAACTTTACCAATAGCATAAGCCCTCACAATCTCACTCAAGAAAGAAGAAATCAAAGAAGAAGATGAAGAGAATCACTCAATTTCAAACACAATCTTCAAACCCTAATCTCTCGACGAAGAACTTCAATGGCGGCGGCTCTCCCTCTCCCATAAGCTCCAGATCTGAAAATAGGCCTTAACTTAATCTGAAACAACAATTAGGCTTAAATAGGGCCTCCAAATCAAAGAAAAAACAATCCTGGCCGTCAGCTAAACTGCTGGCCCCGTGCATCGCTCGACTGAGCTGATAAGCGCACCTTCAGCAGCTGGGTAGAAGGTCGAGTGCACTCGGTCGAGTAGTAATACTGCTCAACCGAGTAGGCGTTTCCTACAGAGCTCTCTCAAAACAGCCAACTCTCTGTATTCTGAGTCCATCAGAATCCACTGTAGCTCGACCGAGTAGTAAACTGTTCGACCGAGTAGCAGCCAGCTCGACCGAACGGTAGATCGCCCGAGTGAGGCTGAACTTGACTCTACTTACTGTTTCAGCTCTGTGCCTGTAGCTCGGTCGAGCAGCTGGGACAGCTCGACCGAGTAGCCTGGGAAACTCTAAATGAGACTTTGAATCACAAAATTTAACATCAACCTCAAAACCCGCCCACCCCCTTAAAACCACTACCATCATTAGGTCTGTTGACGAACGAGCGAACATGGAGTTTGGTTTGTTCATGAACCATTTATGAACAAAATCCATGTTTAAGCTCGGCTCGAGCTCGTTTAGAAATTAGGTTTTGTGTTCAAGATCGTTCATTTAACATTTGATCTTCAAGTTTGTTCATTTATTGTTCATGAACAAGCTTGTTTATTGTTGACGAACAAGGCTTATCGTGCTTGTTCGTGAACTTGTTCATGAGCATGTTCAGGAACACATTCCTGAATACAAATGAATCTTGTTCATCAATCTTGTTCATGAACATATTTTCAAACAAACAAACAAATGAACAATGCTCTGTCAATTTTTACTGAAATAAGTATATTTAAGCACTTTTACCAATGACTAAATCAATTAAAAAAGGATTAACTCTTTGCAGTATAAAAACCAACAAATCTAGAATAATAGCTCCATAAAATCCAATTACAAGTATCAAACAGACCAATTCCAAGTATAGTAAAAATATATAATAGTTGTCTAAATACAATACACCAAAAGAACCCGATGTTCCAACAATTAAAACCATTCTAAAAACCAATTCGAAGCATAAGGAAAGCTTAAACCGTTACAGAAATGGATCATCAATATGTCCAAGGCTTCTGGATACAACTTGCCTGCAAATAAAACAAGGTCTCTTCATTGTGTTCCATAAGCAAGAATTAAGTTTATATGTTATATAAATATAAATATAAATATATTATATAAATATATATAATGTATATCTAAATACTAAACGAACATTTGAGCTCATAGTAAACGAGCTCTGAATGAACACTTATGGCTTGTTCATGAACACTTAACGAGCTTGTTCATGAACATAAATGAGAATACATCTATATTCAAGCTCTGTTCGTTTACTAACCGATCTCTAAAAATTTGTTCAAGTTTATTTGTTAAGCTTTCTGAGCGAACGTAATCGAACATGTATCAAGCTTGTTCACTAGTAGTTCGTTGAACATTTTGTTTGTCAATAGCCCTAACCACCATCCCAACCCATGCACTCATACACACAAATTATTGAAATTCCTTTACGTGGCCCTTTTAAAAAAGGTGGAGCGTGTTGGAGAGAAGCAATAAATTAGAAGATTTTCTATTAGGAAACTAGGAATGATGCTTAGGAAAAAAAGTGGAACAATTTTGGGAATAAGTCGCAAAACTAGAAAATTTTGTATTAGGGAAAGAGAAAAATGGATATTAGCTACCGTCGGAGGAATTTCTTCATCATCCTATGATGCCAGGAACCATCCACTCCCCATTTCCTTTTTTGGTGATGAATACCATTCATATTGATCTTTATGTTCTAAACCATAGACATAACAGAACTCTTGTGATATTCATATTGTTTATGTAATTCTCTTGTGGTTAGAAACAGTGTTATCAATGTCGCACGATGATACTTCATGTGTATTGTGCGATACAATACTATATGCCAGTCAAATGGTACAGATCATTTTTTTTATTGGGCACATAAGATATCCGACCGATACGAGCTTGTATGATACGATATGATATGTATCGTATGATAAGTCGTATCGGTCTGATAAACTTTTGAGGGCAACAAAGGAGTTCGAAGCAAGATTTATTGGGTTCGACCTGTTAGGTTATATCAAAAACCTAATTTTCAGCCCAATACCCTTTCTCATTTCTTGATGACGCAACGACCTAAAAACTCACTGTCAACAATTTCAGCCATCATCCAAGTAACCTCTTCCTGTCTCTTTCTCTCACAATCTCTTGAGTCTGTCTCCTCCCTCTACACCCTTTCTACTTCCCCTCTCATGATCTTTTTCTGATCAATGTAAAAAAGCAAATCATAACTGTTTTACTAGATTGTTGCAATAGCCTAACTTCTGACCGATACGGAATGCGATGGCATTTTATAGATTACCATGGAAATCTATAGTTCTAGAAATAGAAACTCTTAAAACACGTGATAACATTATGACATTAAAGCATAGGGTGATCAATGTCCCAAACAATCTTTTTATCTTATTCTCAATTCTATGATTAAGATACAAAAGTAAATGAGAACTATAAAGTGAAGGATATGTGGAAGTTGGGGTTTGAATCCAATTTACAAACATCCATGTTAAAAGGGCAAGGGACAAAAGGCAAAAGGTTAGAACTTTATTCTCACATTGAAAAGGACAGGAGATGAATATGTCGTTAAAAAATAATTAGACCCAGACTCCAATAATGATTTTCTATTTTGAGTCAAATTGGGCTTTATGATTATTAGGCATATATTTATGGAGTTAAATATGTCTTTGTAATAGTAAGCGGTATCGAAGCACATGTGGAGACTATCGGGCAAAGTTTAAACATGGAGTGGTGATTCTTGTGCAAATAAGGATGCAGCTCATGATATGATGAACCATTTCCCCAATGTAGGGCCATACTATGATATAGGCAAGCAGTAGCTTTATGGCTTGGTTGGTGCTAAAGCCAATCGTGACACAATGAACACAATCGAAAAATAAGTTCTGAAAGGCATACACGTGCTATGAGACAAGCTTCAGGCATACCTGTAAGCTTATGGCAAGAGAAGTATACAAGTTTTGAAACAAGTTTTGAGCATTTTCACTAGACTGTGGTGAGAGAGGTATACACATGCTACGAGATATGTTTTACGCAAATATACTAGTCTTCAGCGTGACAGGTATGCACACATCCTATGAGCCAGGTATCGAGAATACTCGCTAGCATCCAATGAGACAAGAAATACACGCTAGTATGTGACAAGGAATGCAAAATACTAACTATTAAATGTCCCTAGAAGAGCTTGGGTTCCCAAGACTGTCGCATGGACTCACGAGCTTATGCTGCTCGGGCTCCCGAGCCGCCGCTTAGACTCCCGAGCTTATCATTGAAGCTTGTGACAAAATCTGTATAAATATATGATATATCTTGTAGAAATTCGTCAATAAATTCAATAAAATTAATTTCTTCAGCTATCTTAATATGGTATCGGAGCTTGACGAAGTTCCAGAAACACCAAGGTTCTGAGCTACAAGGTTAGCTAGTTCAGAGATCTGCTGAGAGATCTCCTATGTCCATGCGATGTATATGGAGCATGAAACACGGGAGAGGAGGCTGATGCAGCAACTGAAATTTTCCCATGTTGTAATAAATGAGA
The DNA here is from genome assembly GCA_030789695.1 of Scilla litardierei. Taxonomy (NCBI): domain Eukaryota; kingdom Viridiplantae; phylum Streptophyta; class Magnoliopsida; order Asparagales; family Asparagaceae; genus Scilla; species Scilla litardierei. The sequence continues at coordinate 22,048,449 of CM061135.1, forward strand.
TCCTCGATTTCGAGAAGGACAATCCTTTGACCAATGACTCTTGAGATCCGTTGGCTGTCACCTTCTGTGAGACATGTGAGTTTGTATTCCTACGCCTATTCTATTACGCAATAATACGATGATAAAAAACAATCGATTGAAAAAGACAAAAGAAAGACACAGAATTGTTTACCCAGTTCGTCCGAAGACTACGTCTGGGGGCGCCGCCAAGCCAGGGGTTCTTCACTAATTTGATGAGATAAGATTACAGATTACACACGATGCTACGAGGGACGCAACCCTCGAATAATGAAAAATTAACTCTCACAGCATCTCATGCACACAGAACCTTTTCTCTCAAAAAGGCACACAGAACTTTTCAAAAGAAAAAAGGCACGTAGGACTTTATCTCTCAAAAGAAACTTCTGTTAATAAAGCCTATTTTATAAAACACAGAGAGCCTTTTTAAATGCACAAAGCCTTCAACCCCAATTTTGCAAGCATCAATGAACAGAGGCCAAAAAACCAATTCTATTTTTTTCAGCCTAAAGCTGTCAACCCAACTCGATGCTGATTGATGCAAATCGCAACCAAATTTTTGTTGATCAGAGGAGATCGCAACTCCTACTCTTTCAAATCGCAACTGATTCCGACCGGCGGATTTGTTCAGGCTCCAAATCCCAACAATCTCCCACTTGGAGACTGAACCCATGTGTAATCATCTCTCCATCTTCTCATCAATAAGTAACCCCAAAAAAACAACGGCGGCGCCAAGCCTCGAACTCCTCAAGCTCCAAGGCCAGTTGAAGCCATGCATAGCTTCAACTTTTCTAAGGTCACAGCCTTAGTCAGCATATCAGCAGGATTCTCATTTTCTCGATTCTTCACTAGCTGCAAAATCTTCTCTTTCAAGAGATGTCGAATGTAATGATACTTTAACTCAATATGCTTCGTTCTTGAATGAAAGGCTGGATTCTTGGCTAAGAAAATAGCACTATGACTATCGTTGTAGAGAATACTATTCTTCTGCTCTTTTCCCAAATTCACTCAAAAAATTCTGCAACCATATCATCTCTTTACTAGCCTCAGTCACTGTTACGTACTCCGCTTCTGTAGTAGACAAAGCCACGATCTTTTGCAACTTAGAAGCCCAAGAAATCGATGTACCACCCAATGTAAACACATATCCGGTCGTACTCTCTCTTATCAAGATCACCTGCCAAATCTGCATCAATATATCCAGTCAGCTTTATACTCTTACCTTCGAAGCACAATGCCTTCTCTGTTGTACCTCGCAAGTACCTAAGGATCCACTTTACTGCTTCCCAGTGTTGCTTACCCGGATTGCTCATATATCTGCTCACAACTCCCACTGCATGTGCAATATCTGGTCTAGTGCACACCATAGCATACATGATACTACCAATTGCTGAGGCATATGGGGTCTTCTTCATATAGGCACTCTCCGAATCACTAGTAGGCGACTCCTTTTTAGATAGCCTAAACTGGCTACCTAAGGGAGTACTCACAGGCTTTGCATCTTGCATACTGAACCTCTTCAAAACTCTTTCGATATATTCAGCTTGAGAAAGATATAACTTACATGCCACCTTATCTTGATTAATCCGCATACCTAGGATCTGTTTAGCCTCTCCAATATCCTTCATAGCAAACCGTTCGGACAATTCCTCCTTCAACTGATTCACCTCTTGCGCACAAGAACCTGCTATCAACATGTCATCAACATATAATAGCAAAATGATAAAGTTATTGTCAAACCTCTTGAAGTAGCAACAATGGTCTGCATTGCATCTAACAAAATCAATTTCATGCATGAACCCATCAAACTTCATGTACCACTGCCTTGAAGCCTGTTTCAAACCGTACAAGCTCTTCTTTAGCTTACACACAAGATCACTATTACCTTTGGACAAGTACCCTTCTGGTTGCATCATGTATATCTCTCCCTCAAGGTCCCCGTGAAGAAAAGCTGTTTTCACGTCCATCTGTTCTAAAAATAGATTCTCCACAGCAACTATACTCAAAACTAATCTAATAGTAGTTAGCTTCACAACGGGAGAAAATATATCTGTATAATCAATACCTTGTTTTTGCTGAAAACCCTTCACGACCATCCTTGCCTTGTAACGCTTGCTTCCATCGGCCTCTTCTTTAATTCTGTAAACCCACTTATTATGCAATGCCTTTTTACCCTTTGGGAGCTCCACTAGTTCCCAAGTGTTATTAGACATTAAGGAATTCATTTCATCTTCCATTGCAAGCTCCCACTTGCTCGAATGCTCACTCTGCATAGCCTCAACATAACATTCTGGCTCACCACTATCAGTTAACAAAAGATAATGTAAAGAGGGGGAATACCTTTCTGGTGCATGATGCTGCCTTTCTGATCTTCTCATAGGAGCTACATGCGTACTTGGTTCTGCTTCAATAACCGCTTGCCTCAAAGGAGATACTAGCGAATTCGGTTTTGCCTCAACAATTGCTTCTCTCAAAGGAGATATTGGCGAATTCGGTTCTGCTTCAACAACTTGATCATTCCGAACAACTTTGTTCACACTTGAATTCGAGATATCTAATTCATCAACCTGAGGACTTTCAACCTGAGTACCTGCACTTTCAATATCTGATGCGCCCAACCTGTCTTTGTACAAAACATGTTCATTAAATATGACATCTTGACTACGAATTATTTTCCGATTCTGATCATCCCAAAATCTATAGCCAAATTCATCACCACCATATCCAATAAACGTACACTTCACAGATTTAGCATTTAATTTACTTCTAGCAGTATCATCAATATGAACATAAGAAACACAACCAAAAACTTTAAGGAATGATAGGTTTACCTCTTTACCAGTTCAAGCCTCCCTGGTATGCCATTATCCAAAGGAACTGATGGTCCTCTATTAATCAAGAAAGCGGTTGTGTTAACTGCTTCTGACCAGAACATCTTCGGTAACCCACACTTCAGTCGCATGCACCTAGCACGTTCGTTCAAGGTTCTGTTCATACGTTCTGCAACCCCATTTTGCTGAGGGGTTCCTCTAAGAGTCTTCTCCATGCGAATACCATTCATAGCACAATACTCTTTGAATTCAGCAAGCTCATATTCACCACCATTATCTGATCTTAAGCACTTCATTTTCAGACCTGTTTCATTTTCTACGAAAGCTTTCCATTTTCTAAAAACATTAAAAGCATCAGATTTATGTTTCAGAAAATAAACCCATACCTTCCTCGTGGAGTCATCAATGAAGGTTATGTAGTATGACGCGCCACCAAGGGATGTTACAGGCGCTGGTCCTCATAAATCACTATGTACCAGCTCCAGCTTCTGTTTCTTCAAGGTTCTGCCATCAATGCATCATTGATCTCCTCTGATGTCACGTTTGCTGAGTTGTCAATCTTCTTTTCCTTCCTCGGTGCTTTACACTGATTTGAGTAATGGCTCAGCAATTCCAACACTCAATGGAACTCTTGTCTTTCCTCGACTTGCTCTTATGTCTTGACTTCGATCTGCCTCGATTTCAATTCCTTGATTCTGATCTGCCTCTATTTTCTGTACTCAGAACTGATCCCGAAGTGATACCCGATTCTTTCCTGCGAATTTCTTCACTTATAATCAGATCTCTTACTTCGTCAAACTTCAGTTTCTCCTTCCCTGTTGAAGCACTAACAGCAGTAACCGTACCGCTCCAACTTTCTGGTAAAGAAGACAACAGAATTAAGGCTCTAACCTCATCATCAAAATCAATCCCGACTGAGCTTAATTGGGATGTTATCAGATTGAACTCATTTAGGTGATCAACAACAACTTTGTTCTCCATCATCTTTAGGTCGAAGAGACGCCGCATCAGGTGAACCTTGTTTGCTGCTGAAGGCTTTTCGTACATGTCGGCTAAAACCTTTAGTATGCCTTTGGTGGTTTTCTCCTTCGTGGTATGGAACACAACATTCCGCGAAAGAGATAGACGTACCACGCTCATCGCCTTCCTGTCCAACACATTCCATTCTTCATCTTTCAGCTCTTTCGGCTTATCCTCCAGAGGTTGCCACAAATCTTTACCATAAAGATAATCTTCGATCTGCATCCTCCAAAACCCATAATCCGATCCGTCAAACTTTTCAATCGTTGTTTTTTCTCCACCCATCGTATCTGCTTCCACCTAACCCGGTGCTCTGATACCAATTGTTACGCAATAATACGATGATAAAAAACAATCGATTGAAAACGACAAAAGAAAGACACAGAATTGTTTACCCAGTTCGTCCGAAGACTACGTCTAGGGGCGCCGTCAAGCCAGGGGTTCTTCATTAATTTGATGAGATAAGATTACAGATTACATACGATGCTACGAGGGACGCAACCCTCGAATAATGAAAAATTAACTCTCACAGCATCTCACGCACACAGAACCTTTTCTCTCAAAAAGGCACACAGAACTTTTCAAAAGAAAAAAAGGCACGCATGACTTTATTTCTCAAAAGAAACTTCTGTTAATAAAGCCTACTTTATAAAACACAGAGAGCCTTTTTAAATGCACAGAGCCTTCAACCCCAATTTTGCAAGCATCAACGAACAGAGGCCAAAAAACCAAATCTGTTTTTTAGCCTAAACTGCCGAACAAGCTTTCAACCAAACTCGATGCTGATTGATGCAAATCGCAACCAAATTTTTGTTGATCAGAGGAGATCGCAACTCCTACTCTTCCAAATCGCAACTGATTCCGGCCGAAGGATTTGTTCAGGCTCCAAATCCCAACATATTCCTATGCATTGTGATAATTGGAGTGCTATTTACATTGCTCTTAATCAGGTCGTTCATGAACGTACAAAATATATCGAGGTTAACTATCACATTGTGCATCCGGGAAACTAGGCTCGGCTTATTTCACTTCCATATCTTGCCTCAAAAGATCAAATTGCCGATCTCTTCATCAAATCCCATCAAATCACAGACCGTTAATCAGTTACGACACCTTTCTGTCCAAACTATCGGCAGACCGTGAGTTTGAGGGGGGTGTTAAATGTCCCTAAAAGAGCTTGGGTTCTCAAGACTGTCCTTAGACTCCCGAGCTCATCATTGAAGCTTGTGACAAAACCTTTATAAATATGTGATATATCTTGTAGAAATTCATCAACAAATTCAATAAAATTTATTTCATCAGCGCTCTTAATACTAACAACTATGCGACTAAAAGGTGGAGACTGTGATGGTTGATATCAAAGGTTATGGATCTCTGATGGCTGCATTAGCCATGGTGGAGATTGTTCAAGTTGGGGGGCCGATCCGGTTTACAAATATCCAATGTTAAAAAGGGCAAGGGACAAAAGGCAAAAAGGTGGGACTTCAGTCCCATATTAAGAAGAAAGGTGATGGATATAAGCTTAACAAACAATTGGACCAACAAATCTAATAGTGGTTTCTTCATTCGGGTTATATTGAGTTTCATGGTTATTACCCACATATTCTTACATATATATTCATGGGGTTAATTTGTCTTTGTTGTAAGCCATAACTTAATGACTCATTAAACGTCTAGTGGGTATACTACTCCACTTGTAAGTAATGGTTAGATGAGTTTGCATCATTAGTATAATATGAACCTCAATTGTTGGACTCTGAAGCAGGTTCATAAAAAGAATTCATGGAAAAAAGTCTTCCATAGTTGGCTGATTGGATCTTAATGTGGCACAGAATTATGAGGAGAGTGTGACCTCAAGGCGAAACAGCTAATTAGTAAGACAAAGTAGTCAAATATTAAAAGAGATAAAAACATGATCTTAAAATTCCATAGTACTATCAGGCTTCCTTCATGGAGTTAAATGGACTTCATTAAAAAAGCTTCAACACACATTGAACATTAGTCTCATGGACTGAGCAGAAAACTGTTTGCATTCTCTTTTCTAAACCGGACAATAAGGACCTTAGGAGATCAGCAAAACCGTGTGCTCGAAGTGATGTGGAAGAATAAAAGGTTGATATGACAGATGCAGTAAAACTTGTTGGCTCATGTTGATGTTCTTTGATAAAAGAGTATTGCATGCATAAATCTACATTGCTAATATTAGCTAAGTCAAGTAAATTAGCTTTGGAATGAATATCGAATTATAAACTGCTCAGCTTTTATAAGCTTTTTTCAACAAAAAAATGATTATTGAAAATGTTGTTTGCATGAATTTTATAAGAATGCGACTTATGCATCCTTGTATTATGCAATTATATGCATTATTTTGTCCACGCTTTTTGATGTTAACTTTAATCATTCTACAGCAAGTGTTGATCCTGAGACAACGTTTGTTCAAATTCTCTTTTATAAAGTGGTGTTTTGATGTCATCTTCAAACATTTATAAAAAATAAATTTTATAATCTTCCACGATCAATTTTGTTCATATTATAGTTTTTAGAATCGGAAGAAAATTGATATTCCACACAGTATTTGGCTTATTCTGTGCCTCAGAGACAAGTGCATATTCATATAGCAAAATCATATTGACTTACTTAGGCCTTCATCTCGAATCTTACATATTCTAGTTGTTATCGAGGCGTTCTCCTTGGCTGTACACTCTTACACTTCATTTTCCTATTGCAAAATCATATTGGCCTAGGAATACTTGTCCTCAAGCTGATTCTTGAGGTTCTGTGACTTGCTCTTTCTTGTTAACTAGAATCTTGGATCATGAAGAGGGTTTTGCTTTGACAACAAGTTGTAGACTTCCATTATTCTTGTGGGGAACTACTTCAATTTTTAGGTCTGATCCTTTTAAGCATTTTGGAAAAAGCAAAGTGAAAGTGATCATGATGATACAAAAATACTATATTTGTTGAGTGTTATGCTTACTTGATCGGTTATCCCGGTGGTGAAGCACCAACACTTCAAATTTCAAATGAGTGTTGTGTGAATATTGGACATGTATCGGACACCGACACATGAATGATCCTTGTGTAACACTTATTGGGTAGTCCAAGCATGTGTCTGAATTTAGAAAACCTAAAAGTTGTGTGTCGGAGCCGTGTCATCTTTAAATAAAAATTAATGATACTTAGGAGCCACACCTCTTAATAAAACATATTAAGATAATCTTTTTAAGTGTGTACTACCATGTCAACAAATCCCAAATACCACTTGAAGTAGGCCAGTTATCAATTGAACTTTTTTTATCTTTTTGTTTAATTTTGTTACTTGTTTAGAAGCAATGAATTTTTCCCATTGAAATTTTATATCATCCTCATTGTTATTTTTAATAGAGCACATCCTAATAGTCATGATTTCGGATGTGTGATGTATCTTGTATAAATACCCATGCACACACATACAGTTGTTCTGTAATCTCTCCCTCCCCCATGTTGTACTCTATCCGAGTTTTTTGTTTTTTGTTTCCCCATGTCTGTATCATGTCATAGGTGTCCCGCAACCATGTTTGTGCTCCATTGGTTCATCGAGAACCCATGCACTTAAATTCCCGTTGAAGTGGAGTGGTCATTTGACATGGTATCAATACCTAGTTTCAAAGCTCTGGGTTCAAACCTCATCTTTGTCAATCTAAGATATGATTGTTTATCTATGTTTACAATAATTATTGTTGTTATTTAGCAAGCATTTTATGCTGCAGGCCTTTCATTTTGGCTTAAAGGCACATGTAAGGAAAAAAGTCGAAGCTATGCTAAAGTTTTGCCGGGCTTATCATTACACACACAGATGAGGGGAGAATCTTCCTGACTAGGACAAAGGCCCTTGCTGACTAGGACAAATGGGTTGATAGAGTGGTGGCCATGATTTGGCCACCTCAGCCTGAAGGGGGTGTATGGTTAGGATGAGGTTTTGAGGGGTCTACTGGGGTGTGGATGTGGCTCTGGGTTTTATTGGGTGCATGAAGATGGGGTTGAGTTGATGTGTTTGATTGGAGTGAGTTGATGGATCGGTGTGATTGTTTAGAGAGGTGGGGTCATTAACCTTTCATAAATCCAAGGAGTACCCAAAAAACTTCCCGCTTCTTCCTATTTGCAAGTTTGCCATTGGTCTTTTTCCACTTTGCCCCCGCGTTTTTTGCACTTTAACTATGTGAAAGTTGGCTCGATTGAGGCAACGAAGAAGTATTAGATTGGCAGTCGAGCTATCTTGTGCAGAGCTAGCTCGACAATGCTCGGATCCGACCTATGTAACTCTGCATAGTCAGATACGAGGATGTCGAGTTATTGGACTTCGACAGTGCATAGATTCTTGGATCGGGGGATCAGCGGCTCATAGGTCAGCAACTCTATGGTCCGAGCTTCGGATAGCTCTGTTCGGCATTTCGTCGACTCGGTCTTCAACTGGAAGATCGGCAACACTGAGGGAGCCGACTATATGATGTATTATCCTATTTGTAATAGAGTTGTCATTGGATAAGAATTCCGTTAGAGTTGGAGTTCTTATCGTTTGGAAATACCTTTTCTAGCAGACACCTATTGTACCCTAGGGCAATATATAGGACGTTTAGACGAGTGTGTTAGTGTGCGTGGAACACATTCAGATAAACCTTGAGCCGCCTTTGTGAGCTAACTTTGAGAGATTGTTGAGAGATTTTGGAGAGATCTTGAGTGTTTTTTCTTCGTTGTGAAAAGAGAAAATTTGTATTTGTTCTCTCCTTTCGTTATAAAGCTCATTGGTGTTCCCTTGGCCGGCTGACGGCCTAAAGTTGCAATCTTCATAGTGCTCTATTTGTTTTGTTGCTCATTCTTCGTCATCTGATATTCGATGGTCATCCGCTGATGCATAACAAAACCATGTCTTTTTTCCTTGGGTTTTTCTCATATTAGTCCCTTAAATTATGTGTATTTTGATATTAGTCCCTTAAATCTTTGTAATTTGAATTTAGTCCTTTAAAGGGACTATTTAGGTTAAACTTTAAATATTTAAGGGACTATTTAGGTTAACAAAAGGGACTATTTAGGTTAATGTTAAACATTTAAGGGACTAAATTCAAATTACAAAGATTTAAAGGACTAATATCAAAATACACATAATTTAAGGGACTAATATGAGAAAAACCCTTTTTCCTTTTATTACCGGACGATACTGACACACACCCATACTTCTCTCCTTTTCAGCTGCAGGCGGTCACGCATCCTATGATTGGATTTTTTCTTTGATCCCCGTGCACTATGTGCACATGTTATTTCTAGTGAATATATTTATATGGGATTTATGCATAACTGCTAACAACGTTGGAAATTTCCGATGCTGTCAGCGACGGAAAACCAAAAAAATTTGAATTTTTTCAAAGATGTATACATTTTAAAACCCCCAAACCCAAAATATGGGTGAACCCTAAGGTATTTCACCTGAATCCATTCTTGCAAAAAGGTCTATTGTTCAGAAACCGATGAATTTGTAATGTTTAGATCGAGTGTCAAATAACGTTGGATTCACTTGATTTTTGGTGTTGTGATCATTCATGTTGTATAAAACAAATCCCAAAAAAAATTTAAAAAATAAATATAATAATGTATGTCCGTCATTGTGGAGAATTTTCCCTCGCTGACAGGACATACATTATTCTATATATATAGGCAAATTATCTTTTGCAAAAACTTTTCCATGCAAATATCATGGGAAAAGTCTGATATTTTTTCATAGATCTAAATTGTTGGATTTACACATCCTAATACCTTACTAAACCAAAAATCAAAAAATCCCCCCATTTGTCCTCGATGGGATCGATATATGATGGTCTATAGTTATGAAATCATTGAATTTGTAACGGTTTGATCAAGAGTCAAATTCTCTTAGGATTCGTCCCATTATTTACCTGAGGTATATATATGGATGTATTAATCATTGAAAAAGTTATGAAAATAAAATTCAAAAGAATTAAAATTCTTTTCGCATCATGTTTCCATTGAAAATGTTTGCATAGGAACATGGCCACAAACGAGCACACACAAAAGAGAATAATGTGTATCATATGACATTTGAGGCTAAGCTCATATACACCTCTAAAACTTCACCGTCTGTATTTTCGAAGGATCGGAACCGTTCATCTTGATCTACATATGCTAAAACACTAAAACACCGGATATCGGATGAATCTAAGGGGTTTTGCATGTTCATCGTTTGTCGTAAATTTAACGGTTTTGCAGGAATAGAATTTTTGCGACGGATAGATGAATGGACAAAACCCTATGTGTTCACCTGATATTCGGGGTTTTTGAGTTTTAAGGTACGAACATGAAATGAACGGCTCCAATCCTCTGAAAAATAGCGGAGATAAGAGTTTTGGAGATGGCATGAGTCATGTGATACCCATTATTCTCAAAAGAGAATAATGGGTATCAGCTAGCTAAAGAGGAATTTTTTCCCTTGGCTAGCTCATGTACCTAATCCCTCCTAATTGTTTTTGAATTTCCTCCTTAATTAGCTCACACAACACAATCCCTCATTTTTTGACGATCAGATCCGTTCATTTTGTTTCTCATATTCTTAAATCTTAATCACTAATTTTTCGGTGAACCATGGAAATTTTGATCGTTCGTCTAACCGTTACAAATATATCTGTTACTGTTAAACCATTAAACCATTAAACTTGTGACAAGTGGGTGAACTAATAAAACCCCTTAAATTCGCTTGAAAATGGGTGATTAAGGGTTTTAGAACATGAAGATCAAAATGAACGGTTTGAATGGAAAGAAAAAATAAGGGGGGTGGGGACGGGGGTTTAATGCTAGCCAATGAGAAAATTTTCATCTCGGCTAGCCGATGCGCTTGCGCGCGCGCACACACATATAATATTGTTTTATTACCATGTCCACATCGTATCAGTATTCTATGTTTTTAAAGATTCTGCTTACATGTGTCTTGTCTTGTCCGTTCCCCATGTCTGTTTGTGTGCAACTTTGAGGCTGAGGTTTGCTGGTAAGATTGTTACCTAGAACCTATCAGTTATATTGGTACATAAAGGGGCATTTTAAATCAGGTTCTCTTATCTTCCTCGGTTATATGCGTGTGATATTTTCATTATGTTTCATGGATGATTCATTAGACTGCTCTCCCAGTGGGACTGATATATGCACAAGTACTTTATCATTTTTAAAAAAAATTAAGGTCGATGCATGTCAGTTAAAAATATCTCTCAACACTTGTCTTCATAATTCATTTATTACCATAGGGTGTTGATGTCCAACTTGGTTAAGAATTTACTAGCACTCATCTTTCATATTTCATTTATTGCCATGTAGGGTGTTGATATTCAACTTGGGATGGCAATTGACAGTCCCAAGGCTACATTGGCAGTGAAACGAAGATTGGCATGTGAGATGGTCAAATGCTGGCATCAGGTATGAATGGCTTCTGTGGATGTTTTATACTCTTTTGGCATACTATGTACTCAATGCTGTTTGAAAACTGAGTTACTGTAAGCAGTGGTTATAAGAATGTCGCTCTTAGTCATGCTTATATTACCGAATTGTTGTAGAGACCATATCTTAGTTGCAAAGGGTTTGTTGTGTCCATATAATGATTGTGACACATTTACGTTGGCAGGCACAAGATAACATCACACAGCTTCCTGTCTCTGATGGCTGGGCAGGAAAACATCAAGCTTTTATAAAGTGGAAATATGTGGAATCAAAGGTATGTCACTTGTTCTCTAATTTAACACCGTTCCTAGGCTTTATGATTCACCATTTTGACCTGGATATAGTTATATTGTTAGAGTGTTAAAAATTCACAGTGTGTGTTGCTGACATCAATATGTTTACTTTAAATATTTATGGGCCAATAATCATTTTTTGCTTGAAATGTCCATTTCCGAGGTTGGATTAATGTGCTGATACTTATGCATGGAAAATACAGTGGGGAGGGCATTGGACACGCCAAAGTGGTGCAAGCTACAAATCAAAGAGTGAAAAATAATTGATGTGTGGGGAGGCCTTGGACACATGAATAAGGTGGTGCAAGCTACAAATCAAAGAATGTAATTTACATGAATATATAATTTAACAATTTAAGATATTTCATAGATTATTACTAAAACAAGGAACTGGAATAAGCAAGGAAAATTTATAAAAAAACAAAAAAATTGTGAAAATTGAAAATGCAACTAGCACAAGGTCAAGTGCACATGACCATCGCCACATATCATATGAGTACAATTACCTAGTTCACACAAGCATGCACAAGTTCCAATGCACATGGTTATTAGACATGAATGGCAGTTTCAGTCCGTTTATCCCATGATATAACATCTTCACAATTTCTATCATGAATCATTGTTGTCCGACCATACTTAATTAAAAAACTACTCATGACATGAAATTTCTTTGAAAAAATCAGTCAATGATAGCATGATTAAAATTAATAAAATAGACATTGTTCTCCAATATTGTGGAGCCCATATCATCAGGCTAAGTTGGGGAAAGAAAAAGTTAGTAATAGAACTCTAAATTGAAAATGTTGGAATGGAGAAGTGTACCCTTCCACACAACATTCTTTGTTCTCAGAGGTGTAGGCATCTCAGTTGATTTCTGCTCCTTAAATCAATGTTAGTTTTTCAAGGAACAACTTTAGTTTTTCCCTGTGCAACACTATTAAAGCATAGCCAAACATGCTATGTAGGTTTCTATTTAAAACATTTTGTTGGATCATTCATCATGATCTGACTACAGACCAAGGTTCACAATATCCGTTTCAATATTGATGTTGGCCGTCGGTTTGTAATATTATTTAGGTATATCAGTGGTGTCAGATATATTAGAAGTATTGGACTTTAGGCATATGAGATTATAGGGTGCTTTGAGCACAAGGCTATTAATTGCTGGAAATCTTTATCTTTAATAGATGCTTCGGAAATCTTTATCTTTAATAGATGCTTCATTATCTATAAATTATTTATATTATCCAGGATGTTATCCCCCCCTCCTAAAAAACTAATTATATCAACAGCTATTCTTCATGAATTATCTAAGAAATAAATCAGTTCACCTATCATATGTTAGTATTTTATAATTCAATGACGTAACCTAATACTATAGTTGAAATAGTCCGATGTTAGATACCTCGCAATAACTCGAAGAGTTTATCCAGTAGACTGGTACCAATAAAGAGGCGTTTCTTTTATCCTTTCTACAAATTCGATCTGAAATTGTTGATGTGTATCTATATCGGCCAATATTTTGAACCTTGATTTTGACTTTTAAATGAATTTTTTTCTGACAATTATATAAAACAGACTAGGATTCCAAAATCTGATGATTCAAACATTGAGTCGTCTTTATTAGTTGATATTAGTTGATAACGGTGGTGCCAATTAGTTTTGGATGAATTGTATCCGCATTTTTGAAATCCGAGACGATGCAAGCGTTATATATGGTATGTGCTGAGATTTCAAACCTTGCTACAGATCATGTGATGTGACTTACTAATCTGTCGGGTTTCACATTGAGAACATCAGGAGATCAAGCATAATGCAATAATAGTGCACTGCTTCCGAGCAAATTAGAGATAGCTGCATGATTTAACTACAGTGGCTACATGAAATGTTGCCCAATTGTTCTTTGTTATTCATTTTTTGACTTCAGCCAAAGATATTTCACTGTAAGGGTTTTTTTTGGCCTGTAACCACCGGATGCTGAAACTTTTTACCTAGAAGGACGACTTTGTTAGATCCGGCCCATTTTTTTTTTTTGGGGGGGGGGACTTTGGGTATTTTTGTGATTTTTATATTCTAGGGGTATTTGCGTAATTATTACACTATTAGTTAAATGATTATAAATAGGAGGGAAGGCCGGCCGGCCCTAGGGATGCTGATTTTGATTGTTTTGTGAGAGAAGAGATAGTTCTTCGAGTTATTCGGGAAGGTGCGTATGTTCCTTATCAATCGGCGTCTTGGGAGGGAGGTTGCATCTATATTGTAACCACATTATCTTATTATATTTCAGTTTTTTATTCAATAAACTTTCAGATTTTGTCAAATCCTATCAATTTTGTATCAGAGCATCAAGATCCAGGGCGGCGATGACGAGATCTAAGGATAAGTTTGAAGTTTGGAGGAAAAATTTAATGGGGAGATCATGTGCATAAAGGAAACCCTAGAAGCGCATGATGCGCATGATGAACGATTTACGAAGATCGAGAAGAGGAGACGTTGAATCAACACAACGAAGTCCTATCGAAAATCATTTGCCAACTTGGGGAGATCTCGTTGAAATTGAACGGTGGCGAAGCAAACCCTAAATACAACGACAAAGGTGTTGTCTTTGGATAATGGGAAGCATGTAGCAACGGATTTGGAGGACGAGAGGCTCATAGATCTCGATAGCAGTGAACTGAAAGAGGAAGAAGCGAAACGAGAGGTCGGCGGCCCTAGCCGCACCCTCCATAGGCCACGATAGCAGGCAGGGGGGGTCCGGGGATCCTCCCCAGGACCCCGCGGGCCACCAGAGCCTTCGTCGGGGCCCAAGGGCCATCCCCCATGGCCGCCTGGGCCAGGCAAAGGCCCTGCGGCCTTTGGCGGACCCTGTCGATCAGCGGCAGGGCCGCTGGGGCCCCGACGGCAGCCGGCACGGCCCGGTGGCCCTTCCCCTGGGCCGCTAGGGCCCGTCGACCCACGACGACTCCCCCACGATAGTTTCGGCGCACATCGAGGAGTTGGAGAGCCATACGGAGGATTTCAACCCTATTCAAACGATTAGGCGGGTGGTTTCGACGGTGAATTTGGTCCTGGGGATTTTCAGTAGTATAACGATGACATGAGAGTGTTTTGGGACCCTCCCGACCCTCGGTAAGGCGAGGACAGACGATGACCCCCACTCCGCACCTATGAGGGACATCCTGGAGAGACTGGGGGAGGTTACAGAGTCTTTCAGGATGATCGTGAGGGTAGGTTTGGAGGCGACGGCTGGGAAGGACATGTGGGCCGAGGAGGAGGCCCACGAGTGGGACACGGAGACCATGATGGAGGCCCACGGGGGCTACGAGCGGCACCAGGAGAGGTGGCAGCATTACCACCAGGCTAGGCACGGCGGGGAACGAGGAGACCATGTGACATACACGATGGATAGGTTGCAGAAGCTGAATATGCATGTATTCGAGGGAGAGGATCCGGTGGCGTGAATTTACATGTCGGAGAGATTTTTTAGGGTCTATATGACGGAGGAAAAAAAGTTGGAGGCGGCTGCTATTTGTATGGATGTGAAGGCCATCACTTGGTACCAGTAGAGAGATGAGAGGCGGCCATTTCTCTCGTGGGAGATCAGGGGCTGGTGGACAGATTATAAGATCCTCATCTGGAAAATATGAGGGAGCAGCTAGTGGCATTCAGGCAGGATGTCACCGTGAGAGATTACCTAGAGAGGTTTGATGCACTGTCAGGACGAGTGCATGGTGTGTCTGATAAGATGATATAGACCACCATCATGAATGAGCTAAAGCTTACTGTATGTGCAGAGGTCCGTATTCAGAAGACTCTGGACTTGATGACGGCCATGGAGTATGCTCAGATGGTGGAGGGCTGTCAGGTGAAGGATATGAGTGCGATAGGCAACTGGAGTGGATCTGTGTCCTGCAGTGTTCTGACAGTGGTAGGAGGACAGAAGGCAGCCACATGGACAGATCAGGCGAGTAATGAGAAGATTGGGGAGAAGAGCAGTGCATCGCCAGCGGGGGGTCAGTTCAAGATGATGACTAACGCCGAGATGAGGGAGAAGAGGCAGAAAGGAATGTACTTCAGATGAGATAAGAGGTTCACCTCAGGGCATCATTGTGTGGTGCGCAAGCTACAAGTGCTGATAGTCGGGGATGACGTGGAGGATGAAGAGCCCGGAGTGGATTAGGACCACCACTTGGAGTAGGACTATCAGAGACTTCATGCACCACCTTGAGGATAAGGTGGTTTTCTCAAGGTGGTTTTCGGGGGGTGGAGTAATGTTAGATCCGGCCCATTACGGGGACTTTGGGCATTTTTGTGATTTTTATTATTGTAGGGGTATTTGGGCAATTAGACTATTAGTTAAATGATTATAAATAGGAGGGGAGGCCGGCCGGCCCTAGTGATGCTGATTTTGATTGTTTTGTTAGAGAAGAGATAGTTCTTCGAGCTCTTCGGGAAGGTGCGGACGTCTCTTATCAATCGACGTCTTGGGAGGGAGGTTGCATCTATATTGTAACCACGTTATCTTATTATATTGGGTAAATTGTGTTGCGGACGTGCCGCATCCTCAGAAGGACCCACCGCGTGATGGGGGTGGCCCCACGCACGATTCGATCGTGCAGGACGCGCCACCGGTTTGGTTGGTAACGTACGCCAGGCGGAGGAGACGTGGGGACGTGACTTAACCCCCCAAGGGGTATTTTGGTCTTTCAGCGCAGATCTGGAGTTTTCCCTTTATTTTATATTCTAGGTCTAGCCGTCGTTAGTTTTTATTCTTATTTTGTGAAGAACATTTAGTCGTCAACTTCTACGGTGTTTAGGCTTTAGTCTGTGCATCTAAAGCTAGGAGAGAGTGTCTCCTCTTTAAAGAGGTCCATTATCAATTTGTTCTTCGTGAAAACTCAATCAAAAATTCCACCTTTTTATATTTTTCTACACACATTCGCTGTTTTGCTTGTTTGAGCGAGTAAATCGCATCAAATTGGTATAAGAGCGGTGAGATCTAATGGCGGCGAGCACGAGATCGAAGGCCGATTCCGTGGATGAGAAGATTCAAGGGTTGCGCGAGGAGTTCAACAAGGAATTGGTGGCCACGAACGAAAGGATCAATGTAGGGTTCAAGGACGTCGCTCACATGCAAGATGAAATGCAAGGAGATCTACGAGTGATGAGGGCTGAAATTGGTCAAATCAGCAAATTTTTTCAAACCCTAATGGCGGAAAAAGAGAAAATGAAGGGGAAGAAAACTCAAGGAGAGATCGTGGAAGAGATCGTGGAAGATTCCGACCCCGAAATCCAACATCAAAGGGCCCATGAAGCAAAGATGGCGACGCTGTTCCCCGTAATCTCAACAAACAACGAAACAACCGCGGGAACAACGACGAAGGAATCCGGAGTGGAGGGGATCGGGCCAAACCCCCTCCAAACAGGTCGGCCGGGAGCGGAGACGGCCTAGGAGGGCGCATCGGCCCTCCGACAGGCCGGCAGGGCCGCACGACAGGCTCTAAGGGCCGCCCTGCCGAGGGCCGCCGAGGGCCACACAACCCTGCCGTGGACCGCCGAGGGCCGCACGGCTTGGCAGCGGCCAGGCGAGGGTCGTGCAGCCCTTGCCCAGCAAAACAGGGGCCAGGGGTCCCCGGTTTGGCCTTGGGGACCCCTGTTGCGCAGATGGGGGGCCGAGGAGTCTTCCCCCAAGGGCGACCAGCAGCGGTGAACCCCCGGGGGCATTGGCTGGCTTTCCGGGGCGGGGAGGAGGCCCGGGGGGCGTTTTGGAGGTCCTAATGGGTTGGAACCAGACGGCAGACCACAGTGGCTGGAGGAGTACGTGTGGGAGGAGATTGATCCGCCTTTGGGTCGTGGCGACGGGGGAGTTGGACGGGGGTATGTACCTCAGGAGAGGAGGGTGGAAGGAGCGGCATATGGAGACGTCAATGCTAATCAGAGGTTGAAGAAGCTGAAGATGCTGGTGTTTGAGGGCACCGATCCGGATGGGTGGATTTACCGAGCAGATCAATATTTTCAGGTGATAGGATTCACGGAGGAGGTCCTACATGCCATCGGCATTTATTTCGAGAGGGAGGCGTTAGCATGGTATCAGTGGCGAATATCCCGGAATCCTTTCTACTCATGGGCAGAGCTGACGACATACTTGATGGATCGGTTCCAGGAGACACCAGGGGGAGACTTTTCCGAGCAGCTCAGGGCACTCAGGTGCAGGATTTGATCAGGAAGTTTGAGCTGCCATCAGGCCGAGTACATGGGGTCATCGATGAGATACTCATGGGAAACTTCATGGAGGGGCTGAAGCCTTCCATTCGGGCCGAGCTGAGGATGCAGAGCCCCGGGGGCCTGGAGGACCTGATTCGCCTCGCACAGAAGGCGGAGGAGAAGCATGCGGAGGAGAGAAGGATACAGGGAGCTTGGGGGTACCCAAAGTACCCGCCCAACACCAGCAGCAACGCTGAGGGCTCCCACAGGAGTACCTGAGGCCAGAGGAGAGACACATCCAACGACATTGGGGAGACGACTGACAGATGCAAATATATGGTAGAAGAGAGCGAAGGGACTATGCTTTCGCTGTGATGAGCGGTTCATCCCAGGTCACCGTTGTGCGAGCCGCTTGCTGCAGATCACTATCGTGCCAGATGAGGAGGGGTATGTTGGTGATGATGAGTATAAGGCTGAGGAGGTCGTGAAAGAGGAGAAGTCTCATCTGGATGTATCGGAGGTATCCTTGAACTCCGTGGAAGGATTCACACCGAACCATACCATGAAGTTGTTAGGGCGGTTGGATGACACTACAGTGACGGTGCTCATAGACAGTGGGGCCACCCACAACTTCATCTCTCGACAGTTGGTGGATCGTCATGGATTGCAGCTGAGCACCTTAGAGAAGTTTACGGTCCTGTTAGGGACAAGGAGGATGGAGGAGAGCAGTGAGATGTGCAAGAGGTTGTGCTTGACCTTGCAGGGTATGCAAATCGTAGAGGATTTCTTGCCCCTTGGAGTTGGGCAATGTCGATGTGATTTTGGGCGTACATTGGCTGAAGGGGTTGGACGAGGTTAAGGTGAATTGGAAGCAGCTCAGGATGGAGTTCCAGGAGGGGGACCGCATGGTGGTTTTGACAGGAGACCCTAGCCTCTGCTTTTCCTTAGTGGCTTTCGAGGCCATATCACGCGCCCTACAGAGGTCAGGAGAGGGATTCTTGATGGAGTGTCGAGGTATGGTGACAGAGGGTGAGGAACCACAGGAGGAGACCCCAACCGAGGTGGAGCAGTTGTTAGAGCGGTATCAGGAGGTTTTTCAGGATCCGCAGGGTTTACCCCCAGTACGGGACATGAGCACGCGATAGTACTGCGTGAGGGGGCGGCACCAGTGAGTGTACAGCCATATCGGTATCCGCATGTGTAGAAGGATGAGATCAAGCGGATGGTGCGAGAGATGAGTAGGTATGAGTGATCCAGCCCAGTGTTAGCCCGTTTTCTAGCCCTGTGTTACTAGTGAAGAAGGACGGGAGCTGGCGTTTCTGCGTTGACTACCGAGCACTGAATAAGAAAACTGTTCCCGACAAGTTCCCTATTCCGGTGATAGATGAGTTGTTGGATGAGCTTCACGTGCATCGGTCTTTTCAAAGATCGATTTAAGATCGGGGTACCATCAGATATTGATGATAGTGAGGGATGTGCCGAAGACGGCGTTTCGTACACACGAGGGGCATTACGAGTTCTTGGTCATGCCTTTCGGCCTGACCAATGCTCCCTCGACCTTTCAGGCCTTGATGAACAAGGTGTTCCAGCCATTTTTGAGGAGGTTCATCCTGGTGTTCTTCGACGATATACACATCTACAGCAGGACTATGGAGGAGCACATGGGGCACCTGGAGTTGGCTTTTGAGGAGTTACTGGTGCATCAGCTGTATGCAAATCAGAAGAAGTGCAGGTTTGAGCAAAGGCGGATTGAGTACCTGGGACATGTTGTTTCTGAGGCAGGAGTGGCGGCTGATAGAACGAAGATAGATGCAATGCTAGACTGGCCACTGCTGACGAAGCTGAGGGCGTTGCGTGGCTTCCTGGGGCTGACAGGATACTACATAAAGTTCGTGAAGGGGTATATCACCATAGCTTGGCCCTTTACCGATCAGCTGAAGAAGGACAGCTTCAAGTGGGGAGAAGAGGCACCAAGGCTTTTGAGGCCTTGAAGGTAGCGATGTCAACAACACCGGTCCTAGCTCTAACAGATTTCGGTATATCATTTGTAGTAGAGACGGATGCGATGGGTTATGGCTTGGGAGCGGTCTTAATGCAGGAGGGACGACCGATTGGTACTTCAGTCAGGTGCTATCCTCTAGAGCATGACTGAAGTCAGTTTATGAGAGGGAGCTGATGGCGATTGTTCTGGCCATTCAGAAATGGCGTCCATATTTGTTGGGGAGAGACTTCGTGGTTAGGACGGACCAGCGAAGCCTGAATTACTTACTGGAGCAGATGTTGGTGACAGAGGAGCATCGGCGATGGCTGTCCAAGCTAGTAGGATACCGTTTTGATATTGAGTACATGCCTGGGTTGGAGAATAAGGCGGCGGATGCTTTGTCTCGCAGGGGGAGGAAGCTAGTTTGAGGGCTCTTTCTTTGCTTATGTGGATGGATTGGGAGCCAATGCTATAGGAGGCAGAGTCAGATCCAGAGTTGAGGCAGACCCGAGAGACGCTGCAGGGAGGAGAAGGACCGAAGGGATACTCACTGGAGGGGCGGCGGTTGTACCAGGGAAGGTTGGTGTTGCCGAGGACATCGACCTTCATACCGACACTGTTTTAGAATTCCATGGCACAGCGGTGTGGGGCCATTTGGGCGTGCATCAGACGTACATGAGGATGGACATGGAGGTATTTTGGCCGGGGGTGCGGAAGATGGTCGCTCGTTTGGTAGCTACTTGTGACGTTTGTCAACGTCACAAATACATGGCAATGGTACCAGCAGGGTTGTTACAGCCGTTGGCCTTGCCAGAGAGGGTCTGTGAGGAGGTGACGATGGACTTCATAGATGGGATGCCACGGTCAGAGGGGTACACAGTGATTTTCGCAGTGGTTGATAGGCATAGTAAGTATGCTCACTTCATTTCGTTGAAGCATCCTTATACGGCCGTATCCGTGGCAGCCGCTTTTATTCGGGAGGTGCATGGGATACCTGACGCTATAGTGTCTGACAGAGACAAGGTCTTCACAAGTTGGTTCTGGATGGAGTTATTTCGGGTGCAAGGGACTGTACTCAAGAGGAGCACCGCCTACCACCCCCAGACGGACGGTCAGACGGAGGTGGTGAATCGTAGCATAGAGACGTATCTGTGATGTTTTGCTTCGGAGACTCCACGCCAGTGGTACAGATGGTTTGCATGGGCGGAGTACTGGTATAATACATCATACCACTCATCGGCAGGGACGACCCTATTCCGGATATTATATGGTCGGACCCGTCACAGTTGATTCGTTATGGGCAGCGGGAAATGTCGGTGTCACTGGTGGAGGATTATATGGGGGGGAGAGATAGTATGCTGGAGGAGTTGCGGAGGCATTTGACGAGGTCACAGCAGGCGATGAAGGCGAAGGCCGATGTGCACAGAGGGGACGTGCAGTTTCAGGAGGGCTACATAGTATACTTGAAGCTACGACCCTACTGACAGAGATCATTAGCTCAGAGAAGGAATGAGAAGCTAGCCGTCCGATATTATGGTCCCTTTGAGATTGTGGCTAGGATTGGTCATGTGGCTTACAAGCTGAGGTTACCCCCATCGTCTTCGATACACACAGTCTTTCACGTGTCCCAGCTACGGAGGGTGATTGGAGATCATACGGCGTCGTCAGCTTTGCCACCCACACTTACTGATGACATGGAGGTGCTGTTGGAGCCGCTGGAGGTGAGAGTCGTATGACATGGGCCGGGTCGACTGAGGGAGGTGCTGATACACTGGGCTGGTTTACCTGACTGTGATGCTACCTGGGAGGCGTTCGATGTGATGCAGGAGCAGTTTCCAGATTTCCACCTTGAGGACAAGGTGGCACTTCTACGGGCGGGTATTGATGCGGACGCGCCGCATCCTCATGAGGACACACCGCGTGATTGGGGTGGCCCCACACACGATTTGATCATGCGGGACGTGCCACCGATTGGGTTGGTAACTTACACCAGGCGGAGGAGACGTGTGGACGCGACTTAATCCCCAAGGGGTATTTTGGTCTTTCAGCGCACATCTGGAGTTTTCCCTTTATTTTATATTCTAGATCTAGCTGTCATTAATTTTTTATGCTTATTTTGTGAAGAACATTTATGCGTCAACTTCGACGGTGTTTAGGCTTTAGTCCGTGATCTAAAGCTAGGAGAGAGTGTCTCCTCTTTAAAGAGATCCATTATCTATTTGTTCTTCGTGAAAACGCAATCAAAAATTCCACCTTTTTATATTTTCCACAAATATTCACTGTTTTGCTTGTTTGAGCGAGTAAATCGCATCAAATTGCATAAAAATACCCTTACGTTTGAGCCATTTTAAGTAAATACGCTGAGGTTTATTTTGATCAATTTTAATACCTAAACGTTTGGATATGGTTTCAAGTTGATATCTTTTTTAATTTTTCGTCCCAAAAAAATAAATTTGGATGGAAATACACATTCCCTCATTCCAGCCAACTCTTACTCTCTTAATCTCACTTACTCACTCTACATATCCTCTCTCTATCGATTCTCACTCACTCTCCCAATTTTCTCTCTCTACAGATTCTCTCTCTCCCAATTCTCTCTATCTCTTTACATATTCTCTCTCTCTCTCTGGGGTGTGTATGTGCATGGGTAGGTGGGTGGGTGCATGGGTGGGTAGGTGGGTTTGGGCATGGGGGGTGCGCGCGCGTGGGGTGTGTGCTTGGAGTGGGTGTGTGTGCATGGGTGTGTGTGCATGTGGGTGGGTGGGTGTGTGGTGCGTGTGCGTGGGGTGGGTGTGTGCATAGGTGGATCGGTGTGTGCATGGGGGGTTGGTGCTTGCACGTGTGTGTGTGGTGGGTTGTGTGCATAGGGTGTGTGGGTTATGTGCATGGGGTGTGTGGATTATGTGCATAGGAGGTGTGTGTGCATGAGGGGTGGGTGCTTGCATGGGTGGGGAGTGTGGGGGGTGTGTGGTGTGGGGGGGCTTGCATGGGGTGTGTGTGCATGGGTGGGATGGGGTGTGTGTGCATGGGTGTGGTGGGCTGTGTGCATGCGGTGTGTGTGCATGTGTGTGCTTGCACGCATTGGTGGATGGGTGCTTGCATGGGTGTGTGCACGTGCATAGTGTGTGTGCACAGGTTAGGGTGTGTGCATCAGTGTGTGCATCGGTGTGTACTTGGGGTGGGTGGGTGGGTGCATTGGTGTGTGTGCATGTGGGGTGGATGTCACCCACTCCACCCATGCACACCCACACCCACCACACACCCACATGCACACATGCAAGCACCCACCCCTATGCGTGCGCACACACACCCCATGCACACACACACACCAACGCACACACACACACGACCCACTCCATGCACACACACCCCAACCCCCATGCACACACATCCATACCCCATGCCCACACCAACCGACCAATGCGCACAACCCCCAATGCACACACACACCACGCACACAACCTACCCACCCCATGAACGCACACCCACCCCACACACCCACCCCATGAGAGAGAGAGAATCTATAGAGAGAGAATGGGGGGGGGAGATAGAGAATAGGTGTAAAGAGAGAATCGGTAGAGTGAGAGGCGAGAGAATCGTTAGAGAGAGAGAGAGAGAGAGAGAGAGAGAGAGAGAGAGAGAGAGAGAGAGAGAGAGAGAGAGAGAGAAGGGGCAAACGGTCCAATTTTAACAACGGTCCAATTTTAACACCGTCAGCCATAATACCCCACAGTGTATCAATTTGTCACAAAATGAACCTCAGTATATTTACTTGAAATGGCCCAAACGTGAGGGTATTTTTATGCAATTAACCCTATTATATTTCAGTTTTTATTTAATAAACTTTCAGATTTTGTTAAATCCGACTTCAGATAATTTAATGTCTTAGTGGTGTAACCTTTTTGCTTTTGTATGATTTTGGAGGGTATCAGACAGAGACATCATAAATACCTCAACTCTTTCGTTTTTTTTCCTCCTTCCTTCAGATCCTCTCCATCTCATCCTCATCAAGACCCTCCTTTTCCCCATTCAAAACTCAATCCACACCATTGTTTAGATGTCCTACTACTAAATGTTGTCTTTGGCTTGGTTCGACAATGGCATTATGTTGCAGGGGGTGTGAAGGATGTCCTACTACTAAATGTTGTCTTTGGCTTGGTTCGACAATGGCATGATGTTGCAGGGGGTGTGAAGGATGTTGGCATCACATTTGGTGACGATGAACATGAGAATGAGAATGTGAATGCGAATAGGGCTGATGCTGCTGTGGCTATGGGGGAAAGAACTAGGAAGATAATAAAATTAGGAAGCTGATGGCAGAAAAGACAATGAAGAATGTGAAAGTGATGATAGGTTGGTGGCGTCTGCCTTGTATGCTGACATAATAGGATGCTGGTAGCTTCACTTTGAAGCTCCTTTCATTTTGTTGTTTTAGTTTTGGTGGGGGTGTTGTGTAAAATCTTGAATTGCTTGGACCCATGAATTAAGCGATGAATAGAATCTGAACCAGTTGATTGCCAGGTTGAATGTTACAGATATACATAGTTTAATTTGATGCGTATTGGAGACACCGCGGATGCCGAGTTAGTAACCAATAGATGTTATGCCTAGAAAGGAAGAGCTGCTTGCCAGTTTACAGATCTGGTTGAAGTTATTTTACGAAGATGAAGTTAAGTAATGTGTACCGAAGTGAACAAAATGATATAATTTTAGTTATGCAAGTAATGCTTGTCTGGTCAAGATTGGCGCTAAGTTTTGATTGTGCATGCTGAAATTTTTTTCTTCTATTTATACAAGTTTTTAATTAAGAGTGTCTTAACAGCTAGTTTCCATTCTCATTTTCACCAGCATTTAGTTCTTGAATTGAACATGTGTTTATCCTTATTGCCAGGCTGCTGCTTATTATTATCACGGCATGATCCTTGACGAGGGGAATACAGAGAAATCCCATGGGATGGCTGTCGCCGCATTGCAAGCAGCAGAGGAGTTTCTCAAAGAAAGCAAAAAAGCATGTGAAACCTTCAACTCAATGCCTCCCACATCTAGGTGTGTTATGCTTCTCCTCCTCTGCCCTGCTTTTGATATATCTAGTGTTAGCTTCTCTTGTTATCTTCCTAACTGAAATTATGTCCTCATTCTAAAATTTAGAGGATAAGCTGCAAGAAATGGTATTATTAAGTTGCTAGATAGATCTCAGCTAGTTCCTAGCTAGGATTCAACTAGTTCCTTGCCGCTTGTATGTTGTGAAGTACACTGGTTCTCATTTTTTTTAAAAATAAAAATAATATATCAGTCAAAAGTGATTGGGTATGAAGAGATATACTTGTGGTGTGAAGCTGTGATATGGATTTTGAACCGACATTTCTTACTTTTGTTGTTGTTGCTTTTTATATGCACTGATTTAGAATTTCTTGCATGTCGATGTGTCATGCGAATGTGTCTGCTGATTATTGTCCATTAACCAAAATGTATTGCCTTAGGACTATTACTTTTTAGTGATTTATCTTGTTTTTAAAATGAAACACAATGCTTAATGTATTGCCATACACATGTTTGTATCAACATGTTGTTTGAATTATCGATGGTTGCGTTTGGTTGTGTGTGCCGCTTTGCTATGCATGTACATATGCGTGCACACAACCCTGGTCACTGGCCTTCTCACCCAACAAATAAATAAAATTGGAGAGATAAAGAAAGCGTTGGTTGCGTAATAACTAGCAGCTAGGCTGCATTTGCTTTACCAGATCAGATTGTCTTATCGGGGGAAATATTTCCCTCTTCCGTTGAGACCCATGCTTTTTCTGCATTTTGGTTTAAAATGATTATGAATCGCTCACAACCATTTTCATTTTTCATTCTTCATTTTTTTGTTGCCATCAATAAATGTGATCTTCTTTACAGGAATCCTCCACTGTGGGGATCAATGAAGTATCTTTCCGAGAAGATCCCCAAAGATGCTTCAAGCAAGGTTCGCATCAACAGGGACCTGTACAATCATGAACGGTAATTCCAGTTCCCTTCAGCCAATGATATAACAAAATTAATTCCATTTATTTTTTCTTTCGAAATCAGCAGGCAACTTGTTCATGAGAAATATTTAGAACTAAACGTTATGCCCTCCTCCATTCTCCTATGCTAGAGGTTTCCCCAATAGCCTGTTTCTTCATATGAATTTTACTAATCCGGCCAGGTCGTTAAATTCTGCAGGATCTTGGAAAAAGCACCGACATTGCCAGATTTCGCTGTGGCTCTTAAGCCCGATGATTACCAGCTTCCGGCATTGGATCCCTCGTGGAACGAAGAGGAAAGCCAACCGTGCAGGGCGCAGAGAACAGAGAAGAGGGAGTAGAGGATCTCGACCCACCCTTTGCATTCGGGCAACAGTTGCAGGATTATGAAGGAAACCGGCCTAGTCTTTACCAAGAGTGTGCAATGGCTTGATGTGAATTCCTATTTCTTTTTCATCGGTATTTTTCCTTCCCCTTTCCCCTGGTCTTCAGCGATGATATGTCCCTTCGCCTGGTTGTTCGGAGCTTTGTTGTGCACAATAATTTGATGTTGCATATGAAATGTAAATTTATAAAGGAGAAGCACTATTTATCATCAGTTGTCTCAAGCCACTGGAGGAATAGAAAAGATTATCATGCAATGCTTAGGATTATCGAGTTCTTGAATTGTTACATATAGTTGAAGAACTTATTTTCTCTGTATGCGGTATTTCGATGGAAAAATGACATGTATCACTTCTAGAGTTCATCTTAATTGTACATGCCCATTTCTCCTATAGTTTTTCCTTCCACAACTCTCTCTCTCTCTCTCTCTCTCTCTCTCTCTCTCTCTCTCTCTCTATTATTATTATTATTATTATTTTTATTATTGTCTTCTTTTTAGGAAAAAAAACCACATAGCCTTACAACAACGTCTTCAATGGAACAAAAACACCATGGCAAAAGTGGAGAAAAGAAGCCCAATATCCACAACGTGTCTCTACAAACTGATGTAGTCTTCGTGAATGAAGATTTGTGTACCACAAACTCGAGTCATTGCAATATGAATCTAGCACATCCTACTTTTCGTTCTTTTTGCCTTATTTTCTTTTATGTTTGATGACACTTGATATGCTGACGTTGGCAATCAAACTTTACGGTAGCCGGAGTTCCCATGCGAGTGGGGGGTGGCCATCCCCTTGTGGTACCAGTCGCAGCTTCCTTTGCCATATTGCCCTCTGTTACGACCAAAGATCGTGATACTCCGATCCCCCTCCAAGTTCGCCAGACACACGACAAGCTCGTCCGTCCTCCATGAAGTCCGCCTCGATTAGCAGGAAGGGCGTACTTCATCCCAACCTCGCCGGTTGGCCACTTGCTTACCTCTTAGCCCGCTCGTCGTCCATGAAGTCCGCCTCGCCAAACAGGAAGGTCGCACTTCGCCCCAGCCTCTCCGCTCCCCTTCAAGCTCGCCGGTCGAGCTACCAGCTCGCCCATCATCCTCCAAGAGCGACCAAGCAGCCCATGTGCGACCTCGCTCCTCGGACGCGCCCTGATTACCCTTCAACCCACCGAACACGACAAGCGTCCCTGAACGAGAATGCCACTAACACTTCCGCCGCTCGACAGCCTGACAAAGCACCCCCTAGCCGCTGCGCCGTCTGACCGCCTGATGCTTTCAGCTCTGACACTCTGACAAAGCACCCCCTGGCCGTTGCGCCGTCTGACAAAAACATGGCTGACACGCACAGCTCTGACACCCTCGGCCGAACCTTCCGCAGTCTGACACGCCAGCTCAGCATGCCAGCTCAGCCTTACCTAATTGCATCCTTCACCTATAAATACCCCTCCACTTCCACCGAGAAAAGGGATGGTTAATTGATTCTCAAACACACACACACACACACACACACACACACACACACACACACACACACAAGAGCGAATATCATCCATATATTTGTTCTTCCACCTAAGCTCACCAAGTAAGGTCGACCTACTTCTAGCTCGGCCTACGTGTCCGACCCACATACATAAGCCCTAATTCTGACTTAGGCATTGGAGAGGTTAATGATTGTAACCCAACCCGGCCTTTCTAACAAGCTGCTCTTTGCGCAGGTGGGCTCATCCAAGCAGCGAGCAACCGGCGACCTACTCAAGGAGAGTGTCGAATAAGTGGCGAACTTGCAGTATTGATCCAGAGATCGACCTACAAAGTATGCCTAGCCTCAACATCCCCTCACTACTTGTAAACGGCCTACCCAATCCTCACCCCACTTGTAACCGCCGTGTCCTTGGTTCCCCAACTAATACATATTCATTGTATGCGGAATTTACCCCGCAACAATTGACACTGTCTCTGGGAACGAAGGGTCACACCCCATGTCAAAATCCATGCCCATCAATCGCAGTCCCAACCGGGGCAAAGAACCCATGGAGGAGGAGTCACACTCTCACAGGAGGACTCCCTCTATGGACCTACCCCTGAGGGGATGGCTGAGACCATTTAGGCCTCAGCTCGTGCACTCCAACAAACCTTCGAGTCCTTTGCTAAGATGATGAAGGATTTCGAGGCGGCCAGAGGCGGGCACCCCCGGTCCCCTCTGAGCCCGCGAACTTGAGGCGGAACCTTCACCCTCAATTCGAAGAATAAGCGACCGTCCAGCGAAGAGCGTTCGTCGAGGAAATAGCTGCCCAGCAAAAGCTCCTCGATGAAGAAGCAGAGGCCACTCGGCAGTGGTGGCATGACAAAGAAGCTGCTGTCCAACAGAGCTGCATGGAGGACAAGGTAGACGCCGCTCGACAAGCGCGTCTAGACAAAGAAGCGGCCCGTCGTCACCTCCGATTCATCATCGCGGAGCATGAGAGGCTTTGGAGGGAGAACTATGAGATCCCAGAGACGTCGAACCCAGGTCTATGGCACCGAAACACGCGTAGTCCGCCATAGCAGGATCCTCGCTGCTCAGGAGGAGACCACTCCGACAACCTCGCCGATCTCTCGGGCGTGATGATTGTCGTCAACGAAGCCACGACCGAAGTAGAACCCCCGAGAGATGGAGAGGGCGTGTCCCCGAGCGTCGAGGCATCTCACCTGCTAGGTCCGAAGGTTGACGTGAGGGCCGAGGTGTGCATCGCGACGTCCGAAGGTCGCCTGAGCGTCACTCCTACCTCGAGGAGGCCAATCCATTGGCCAGATGGGTGACTTATTCCCCGATACCGTTTAGGTTCAAGCTTCCCCAACTTGAGCTCTATGATGGTGCGGGTGATCCCCTTGAGCATGTGCAGAGGTACATAGGGTCGATGGAGATCCAGGGCGTAGACGATGCACTCCTATGCCGGGCCTTCTAGAACACTTTGAAGAGGTCGGCCCTAAAGCGGTATAACGATCTGTCCACCCAGACCATCGAATCCTTTGGCGAACTATCCCACAAATTCTGCCAGTAATTCCGTGCGGGGGCGGATAAGGAGAAACCCTCGGACTATCTATTCTCGATTATCCGAAGGAGGGAGAGACCATCCGGAAGTTCCTGCACCGCTTCCAGGAGGAGAGGCTCGGTGTGACGATTTATGGGGACGAGCTTGCTATGGCGGCCTTCAAGAAGGGGCTGACCAGCCGGAGTCTCCACAAATCTCTCCTCTAAGACCTGTCGGCCGACTTTGATGCGCTTGTCATTCGAGCGGAGAAGTTCATGCTAAGCGAGGAAGCCCTGGGAACAAGGAGGGAGGTCGCCAGATCAGAGGCACCTCGCAGTGAGCATCGATCAAACTTTCGGCCGAGGCAGGAGGACCGACCCCGAGGTCGCGACCAACCGGGTCAGCAGAGGCATGACCCAGAGGGCCACCGGCCACAAGATCACCCGGCCCAGTGCGGGAGTTTACCGATGCTAGAGAGCCCCTGCCTGCGGCCCAGAGGCTAGAGAGGCTACAGAGGACCCGGTACACGCAGCTCGACCCCTCCATGATTGAGGTGTTGGCCGCTGCGATGAGGGCCGGACTTCTCCAAGACCCACCTCAGGGGATGATGTCGAACCCAGTTACCAGGGATCTGCAAAAGTATTGTCGATATCACCATGACCATGGTTACGATACTAACGAGTGCTTTACTTTGAAGAGGGAGATTGAACGGCTGATCCAAGAAGGCCATCTCCGATGGTTCGTCGATGGGAGGAGACCGGCTCGAGAAGAGAGAGCTCCACCAGGAGCACGGGGGCCGAACCCACCCTAAAATACCAAACAAGACATTCCTCGCCCTTCATGGCTGGTTATGCACATAGACGTCAAATGCGACAGACCGTTCTCAGGTGGGGCCTCGTCATTAAGCAAGAAGGCATATGTTCGGCAAGTGATGGCGACGGACATTGGCACATGGGCAAATAGGAGAATAGTATCTCGTCCCCCCATCTCTTTCACTGACGATGACCTAGAGGGGGTCGAACGCCACATGATGATGCCATCATCATCGAAGCTCAGATCAGGATGGCCATAATCAGCCGCCTCCTGATCGACACGGGAAGCTCCTGTGACATCCTCTTCATGTCGACGGTCGAGAAGATGGGGCTGCAGTAGGCGGACCTAAGGCCTTGTACGGGTCCGATCGTCGTCGGAGTCATCACCCTACCCGTATCTCAGGGGGAGAAGCTGAGGGTCGTCACCCGCATGACACAATTTGTTGTCGTCGACATCGCGTCGGTGTACAATGGCATCATAAGGCACCCGTACATGATTGCCATTGAAGCTCTCCCCTCCCTGCTGCATCTGATGATCAAATTCCAGACCCCACAGGGTGAAAGGGAGCCAAAAGCTGTCCCAGAGTTTCTATGTCGGCTCCACCAAGAACAAGGCGTCCAAGCAGGCCTTGTCAGTTGACCTCCTTGATGATCGGGAGGACTTCTACGACCAGCGACCATCTCCGATGGAATAGGTTGAAGCGGTGCCAATGGCAGCGGAGGAGGGCAAGACCGTCTCCATTGGCACGAATCTCCTGGCCGCTCTGAGGACGAAACTCATTGATCTCCTCAGAGGGAATGCAGACGTCTTCGCTTGGTCACCCTCAGATATGCCCGGAGTCGATCCCGTAGTGATCGCTCACGAGCTGAATGTGGACCCGGAAGCTCGTCCAGTCAGACAGAAGAAGAGGAGCTCCGGAGGAGAGAAGATGTAAGCTGTAGGCAAGGAAGTGGAGCGGCTCCTCAAAACCAAATTTATCAGGGAAGTGAGCTACCCAAAGTGGCTCGCCAACGTCATGAAGGCCAGTGGCAAGTGGCGCATGTACGTAGACTTCACCGACCTCAACACGGTGTGCCCAAAAGACAGCTTTCCCTTGCCAAGGATCGACCACATGGTCGACCACGCCTCGGGTTACGAGCTCCTGAGCTTCATGGATGCCTTCTCGGGGTACAATATAATTCCAATGGTAAAGGTCGACGAAGAGAAGACCTCATTTATCACCGACAAGGGAACCTTCTGCTACACAAAGATGCCGTTTGGGTTGAAGAATGCTGGGGTGACCTATCAACAGATGGTGGACAAGATCTTTAGCTCTCAGGTCGGGCGAAACCTTGAAGACTATATCGATGATAACTGGTCAAGAGCAAGGAGGCCCCTGACCACCTCGTCGACCTGCAGGAGACCTTCTAGAAAGTACACCGCTTCAACTTGAGGCTCAACCCGGCAAAGTGAATCTTTGGCATACAATCAGGGAAGTTCCTTGGCTTCATGATTACGAAGTGAGGGATTGAGGCGAACCCGGACAAAATATCAGCCCTCGTCGATATGGAGGAGCCTCTGACAATTAGAGACCTACAGAGGTTGAATGGGAGGATCGTCGCACTAGGGAGGTTCCTATCAAAGTTCGCCGAGAGGTCGCTTCCGTTCTTTAGAATCTTGCGGCAGGCTCTTGCAGGGAAGAAAGACGAGAGGAAGGTGGTCCAGTGGGATGAGTCCTGCTCGAGCTTTTGCGGAGTTGCGGGCCTACTTACAAAGTCCACCGCAGCTTGCGAAGCCAGAGGATGGAGAGCATCTGGGTTTATACATGTCCACTAGTAATGAAGCTGTCAGTTCTACCCTCATGAAAGAATAGAAGGGCACCCAGAGGTCGGTCTACTATGCGAGCCGGGTGCTCCGAGATGCAAAGACCCGTTATATCCCCATAGAGAAGGTCGCTTACTGCCTCGTCACGATAGTGAGAAAGCTCCGGCCGTACTTCCAAGCTCATACCATAGTGGTCTACACCAATCTGGCCCTCGAGAAAAACTTGAAGAGATTGGAGCGATCAGGCAAAATGCTGAAATGGAGCGTCGAACTAAGCGAGTTCGACATCATCTACAAGGCCCAAACGGTGATTAAAGGACAAGCGCTGGCGGACTTCATGGTAAAATGCACCATCGAAGAACTTCCCGAAGATTCGTCGGGCGCTTGATCGGTCGTAGCATGGCAAAGACCATCGGTAGTAGACGAACCCTCGACGTTCGCCCAGGGAGGAGATGGCAATCTATGTGTCGTCCATGTTGATGGCTCGGTTGCAGGGTCGGGAAGTGGAGTGGGCATCGTCATAGAGACCCCAAACGGTCAACTTCTCGGCGACAAACAATGTGGCAGAGTATGAAGCCGCTGTCAATGGGCTGAAGCTATGCCGGGCGATGGGGGCGACGAATGTGTTGCTGCTAAGTGACTCGAGGCTCGTTATCCAACAAATCCAAGGGAGCTTTGAGGCGAGGGATAAGCTGATGAAGTGCTACTTAATGTGCGCCCAAGCCGAACTTCAGAAGTTCAAGAAGGCAGAGGTTCAGCATCTGCCTCGATCGAACAACCTCCAAGCCGATGCTCTCTCAAAGCTAGCCTCCTCTTCACCGGCTGAAATTGGGAAGGCTATCAACGTCGAGAACTTGCTAACACCTATCATTGAGGAGGTTGAGCTAATGTGTGTCAGCCAGACGACGACCTGGATGAGCCCAATCATGACCTACTGATGTGTCCATATTTTCTATCTTTTCATAGCATCATTTCATTGCATTTCATGTCATATCCGCATCCAAATCCTGCATTTTCATACGATACTGCACTTCTAACGTTATATTCGAGTTTCATAGAGCTTTGTGGATTTTCAGGTATTTTGGAGCGATTCGGAGCCATTTTTGGACATGGACGCATCCAGCATGCCCGTGAGTCCGTTGGCGAGGCTCTACAAGAGTTCGCCGAGGTTCGGGAGCTTATGGGAGGAGAGGAGGAGAAGCCAGCAAGAGAAACAAGTCATTATGGATCTTTCCCAGGTGACTCGACCGAGTAGCATAATCTGCTCGATCGAGCTGATACACGAGCCCAGCAAAATGCGCATCCTACTCGACCGAGCAGAGTGGTGACTCGGCCCTAGTCGACCTATTTTCGAGCTCCATCTCACCAACATACTGTTCAACCAAGCAGGACCTACTCGACCGAGCCAGCATACGACTTGACCGAGCAAGGCCTACTCGGGCCAAGTAGGCAGAGCGACACTTTGGAATGAGAACTCCGATATACTGACAGCTCGACCGAGTAGGAGGCCTACTCGACCGAGTAGCCGGATTCTTTCACCCAGCCAAGAGCAGCTAAGGTGCCTGCTCAACCGAGCAGGCGTCTGCTCGACCGAGCAGCCGACTCGGTCGGTGATATGTGGGCCACAAACTTCAGATTTTCAGATTTTTTCGTGGGGGGCCCACACTGATGTATTAGAGTTAATTTTTATGACGTTTTTAGAGAGATTTTTATTATGTTTTGAATTAATCTTAAGGGGAGGAGATCAAAAAATATTGTAGATCTAGATCTAGGTTTTTGGAATTGAGTTGTTTTTGGCAAAAAAGATTACAGTTTTATCATCTCTTGCATCTTGGAATCTGCGGGAATTCTTTGGATCTCTATTGGCTATTGTTCTTTCTCGCTTTTGATACGAAAATCTTAATTCCTCGCTCGATTTAATTGCTATGATGTTTTCTACGGTAGAAACTATGTTCTTATTTAGCGTAATCGCCATATATGAGTAGTTTTCCCTAGGGCTGATGGGTTAGCCATAAGACTCTAGGAAAGAGATGTAGATCTGGATTTCTAGGTTGTATTGGGAATAAGGGGGATTATTTTGGTCGATCCATCCAAATCCCTAGGAGAACTCGTACTGAGTGTTGAGTATTGGTGTTTCATACCAATCTTATTTTGATGATGATCACAATATTATGTTGTTGCTAATGAATCTCTTGTTTTATTCTCTCAATTTATTTCAAGGATATCTTTCTTGAAGACTAATCACTTGGTGTAAGGATGGACATCATGTGAAGAAGAGCCAAAATTTGGACTCAAGGAGTGCCAAAGCTTGGAGATGATGGAGAGCAATCAAGGCATCAAGATTGAAGACTTAGACTCTTATGAAAGTATTGTAATTGATTCGGGATATAAATTGCATATTTTACCCCCTAACTATCCCCATTTTGTGCCAAAGATTAGGCTTAATTGTGCTCTTTTTGGGTATATTTTCATTTCATATCAATTTCGGGGCTTATTCGCATTTTTGACACAAAGTACGGTTTTTATCGTCCTTATTGGCTTCCTATTATTTTTCCTATGCTCCTGCCATTATTTCTATCATATAACCATTTTTTGGGAATTATTTGAGCGTTGGAATATTTTATATAGCTTATTGGGAGGTCAATATTGTGTTTTTAATAGTCATTAAATTAATTTTCACATCAAATTGACTAATTTCTCCTTCTCCTATTTTTCAGGTACTCCTGGGAGTCTTGGGGATTTTCTAGAATTTTCTGGAATTTTTCTGAGATTTCTAGGTATTTTTGGTGATTTAAATGGAGGAGAAATGGGGGTTTAAACCCCAGAAAAAGGATTTACGGGGGCGCCACGTGGGCCAATCAGATGACGCCACGTGGCGCCATCAGCCGCTTCGAATCACGCAGCAGCGCGCGCTTGGATTTAAAAAAAATTTAAAAAAAAAGATTTTCTTTTTTTGCGGGCCGGCCCGTTGGCCGGCCCGCTCTCTGCGAATTCGCTGCAGGCGCGCGCATATTTTGGAAAAAAAATATTTTTTTTAATAAACTGAGCGGGCCGCTGGCCCACTCGAAATTCTCGAGCGGGCGGCCCGCTCGATTATTTCGAGCGGGCCCCGCCCCAAAAAAAACGCTGAGATCCCGCCCGCAGCTGCGGGCGGGTTGGTGCGGGCGCGCGCGCGGGTCGGATCCGACCCGATCTGACCCGCAATGCCTGTAATAGGGCCTGGGTTGCGAAAATTGAAAAAACACTCGGTTTTGGGTGTTTTTGGCTGCGATTGGAGGCGATTTTTAGGGCTTGGGGAGTGCTCTTCCTCCCCAAAGCTTGGGATAGGGCTTGGAAGCCATTGGGGGGGGTGGAAAAGCTTGGTGGAGGAGCAAATTGGAGGAGGCTAGGGCTCGTTTGGGGAAACCTTGGTGAAATCTTTCCTCTCCCATTTTGTATTTTTGTATCTCTCATTTTGTAATGAACATTGGATGAATTTGTCTATGAATATCATCTTGTTTAGTATGATTGAGTAGTGCTATTGTGCTTGGGTTGTGATTCATTGTGTTGGATGTTAATTTCTTGCCCTAATTTCCTATTGCCAAATTTTGAATGTGAATGTTGGATGATTATTATGACACAAATTTTATTGGTTAAGTCCCGAGAGGGCAATTTGAGAAAATGTCATGCTCGTAATTTGATTAGTGTTCGATTATACGTCCATCCCTATTGCTAATTGTGATGTCCTTTAATGTTAAATTCTCCGATTGGGCTTCCTTAGCCGGATGACCAATTGAAGTATATGAGGGTAATTTGTGCTTAATTAACACCAACATTAGTGAATTCACAACCCATGCTCCTCGCCTTGCTACCCTAAATTCCTCTGTTGGTTCTCTAACCCTAGCCACTTAGGATATAGATTTTTATTTTCTCCACACGTTTTTCACTCATCCACCGTTAGCACGGTTGTTTCACACTTTATTTTTCTTTCTCGATCAAATTTTGTGAACGTAGAACGACTTGTCCCTGTGATCCGACCCTGTGCTCACCGGTTATTTTTATATTGCATTGACGCTCCTACGCTTGGGAGCGGAAGGCGTGCACTTGCGCGTTTTCCGAGTCAACCAATTGGCGCCGTTGCCGGGGACAACGGTTTCTAGTAGTAGCAATTTTTGATTGATTTTGAAACTTTTAGTGTGATACTCCTATCTCTTAGTGTGTGTCTTTCTATTTGTTTATTTTCCACTTTTTGAGTCGTTTGGTTGTTTATTTTCATTTGTTTTGTGAAATTTTTTTAACAACATGGCATCACCTTCAAATTTTTCGGACGTTGATTTGGAGGATATCCCACTTCCGCCATATTTCCATGGCACGGAGTGGGAGAACTCTCACTTACATATTAAAAATTTTGAAGATTGGATGCATTCATGTCTTGGTGGGAATATCGATGATGATTGCATATATTTTAGATTCTTTCCCGATTCTTTACAGGATGATGCTAGACTTTGGTTTGATTCATTGTCTCTGGACTCACATTTTACTTGGTTGTCATTTCAGGCTGAATTTCTCCGAGTGTTTTTGCCTATCTTTTTGGAGCAGGTACATGGGCGGCAGGCCATGGAGCATGTAGCGAGCTTTATCCATGCTGAGTGGGAGGCCTACCATCAGGCTTGGCAGAGGTTCACTGATTTGGTGCTTGCATGCCCACACCAGAGCTTTCACGAGGATCATCTTCTGCAGATCTTCTACACAGGGTTATCGCCATCTGGGCGAGATTTGGTGCAGATGAGCTGCGGTGGAGAGTTCTTTGATTATTCGACCGAGGATTCTTGGTTGTACCTGAGGGACCTTGCGGAGTGGGAGCAGACTGTGCCTTCTGGAGAGCAGTCACTTGGATATGAGGATGATGGCCAGTCCCAGTTTCCACTTCAGGATGCAGAGCTGCAGGTCCAGTGTCAGCTTGAGGAGCCACCTTTGGGCTCTTTTTCTTGCGACCCCATGGGATATAGAGCAGAGCAGGAGGATGGGTTGCATGAGAGCCAGGTAGAGGATATTGACAGATTTTATTTTGATGAGTCGGAGGAGATAGATGATGGAGTGCGTGTCGACCACGACGGTGACACGATGCATTTTCATTTTGAGGTTGATGAAGAAGTGGATGTGCATGATGGCCGAGAGCAGATCGAGTACACCATGGAGCCTGAGCCACATGCCACTTCAGAGTTAGCTTCACAGGTCGAGGCGGTTGAGTATTTTGGGAGGACGACTGAGATGAGCTATTTCTGGGATGGCGAGGATGATGTGTGCTTGGATTTGCCCGAGACGTGTCTACCTCCAGTCCTATCACAGATGTCACTTTCCTCGCCTCAGGAGGCGCACTTGCCAGTCATCGAGGAGGTTTGTGAGGAGCAGTTATCAGATGTGGGGAGTGCCGCAGAGATCGTTGATGTTGATATGGATGTCGAGGAGGATGATAGCGACGGGGATTGCGAGATGGTATATATTGAGCCCGAGCTCCCTCTTACTCCAGTTTTCTCTCTGCAGCCACTTCCACCTCCTCCTGAGGCCGTGCATCATGCCACATCTAGCACCGTATTTCAGGGAAGTTTCCACCATCTCATGCCTTGCATTTCTGAAGCCCAATTTGCACTTCCACATATTTTTGCTTTAGATTGTCGTCCATTGCATTTAAATTCTTTTATTTGTTTTGACGACCCGTTTTGGAATGCTTTTGCAGGGCATGAGGACATGACTTGGATTGATACAGCTTGTCTCCCACGTGATCCATATTATCCAAAGGAGATGCTTGGAGTTGCATTGCTGGAATCCAAGGAGGCCGGTGGTGGCCTAGCTCCAAAGCAGCTGGCGGAGGAGCAAAAGGATATGATCGAGCAGCTACCACCGCCGTTATACATTCGAGATCCGCCTTTTGCCACGGTGTGTTCTTTCCATGTAGTGTAAATAAATAAAAATTAAAAAGTTAGTTTGCTTTTGCATGTTTGCTTTCGTATTTTTTTTCTTTTCTAGGATCTTTTGCCGAGATCTAGTACTCTCCCAACATTGAGGACAATGCTTATTTTAAGTTGGGGGGAGAGTGTTAGAATCTCTAGGATTGTTAGGATTTTGAGCCTAATTTTTTTTGAGATACCTCCATTACTCCATCATCCATTACACTTCATTGCATATCATATTTTGGCATCCTTGCCCATACGCCATTAGCTTTTTGTAGTCCCTACTTGCTTAATGCCATGCGATTTTTCGGATTATCATTTTGGTATCAAATTCTCGATGTTCGATTGGCACGTTTTCATTTCTTTTCCAAATTGGATTCATATGTTAATATACCATGTATGAAACTATTTCATATGTTGTGATACTTTCTTT
Source organism: Scilla litardierei (assembly GCA_030789695.1). Classification (NCBI taxonomy): domain Eukaryota; kingdom Viridiplantae; phylum Streptophyta; class Magnoliopsida; order Asparagales; family Asparagaceae; genus Scilla; species Scilla litardierei. Next base: position 22,086,649 of record CM061135.1, read on the forward strand.
GAGATAATTTGGGAAAAGTTTGGTGTAAGTGGTCGCATGAATTTGGATGAACGGTGTGGTTTTTAATTGGATTGGATTTGGCCAATTGTGCGTGCTTTGTTTTCCTCTTAGGAGTGGGTGGATGAGTTGATAACTAGTGTTAAAAGTATGAAAAAGAGAGTTAGTATAAGCGAATGGTTTTTCTAATCAAATCGAGTAGCCGGTGCCCCACGAAACATTGGGGAGGACGCCAAAGATGAGATTTAGGAGATCATTCCATCCATTTGAATATATAGCGTCATCGCGTGTATGCGAATGTGTCGACGTTTGCATTTATAGCGTTATCGCGTGAATGCAAAACATAAACATCAAAAAAAAAAGAAAAGAAAAGAAAAATGAATGAAAAAATGAAAGAATAAGCCACATGAGTGATGCAATCTCATCTCCCACAACTTAGAGAGAAATTCTTTTGTTTTGGCCACTTTCATGAAAATTGGAAATTTTGACATCGTGATATTTCTCGATACGTGTGATACGGTGCTTATTTCCTTACTTTTCTTTGAATTGGATTGAGGAGAATGTCATTTGTTATTTACTTTCATACTTTGGGTATATTGGCTTTGGAATCAAGTGGAAATACTATTTTGGAGTGTGCCATGAGGATATTGTGATTTTGGTGCATGTTTTTCAATTTAATCCGAATTTTTCGCATATTTTGCTAGGGACTAGCAAAAAGCTAGTTGGGGGGTGTGATTCGGGATATAAATTGCATATTTTACCCCCTAACTATCCCCATTTTGTGCCAAAGATTAGGCTTAATTGTGCTCTTTTTGGGTATATTTTCATTTCATATCAATTTCGGGGCTTATTCGCATTTTTGACACAAAATACGGTTTTTATCGTCCTTATTGGCTTCCTATTATTTTTCCTATGCTCCTGCCATTATTTCTATCATATAACCATTTTTTGGGAATTATTTGAGCGTTGGAATATTTTATATAGCTTATTGGGAGGTCAATATTGTGTTTTTAATAGTCATTAAATTAATTTTCACATCAAATTGACTAATTTCTCCTTCTCCTATTTTTCAGGTACTCCTGGGAGTCTTGGGGATTTTCTAGAATTTTCTGGAATTTTTCTGAGATTTCTAGGTATTTTTGGTGATTTAAATGGAGGAGAAATGGGGGTTTAAACCCCAGAAAAAGGATTTACGGGGGCGCCACGTGGGCCAATCAGATGACGCCACGTGGCGCCATCAGCCGCTTCGAATCACGCAGCAGCGCGCGCATGGATTTAAAAAAAAATTAAAAAAAAAGATTTTCTTTTTTTGCGGGCCGGCCCACTCTCTGCGAATTCGCTGCAGGCGCGCGCATATTTTGAAAAAACAAAATATTTTTTTAATAAACTGAGCGGGCCGCTGGCCCGCTCGAAATTCTCGAGCGGGCTTCGCCCGCTCTGTCGAGCGGGCGGCCCGCTCGATTATTTTGAGCGGGCCCCGCCCAAAAAAAACGCTGAGATCCCGCCCGCAGCTGCGGGCGGGTTGGTGCGGGCGCGCGCGCGGGTCGGATCCGACCCGATCCGACCCGCAATGCATGTAATAGGGCCTGAGTTGCGAAAATTGAAAAAACACTCGGTTTTGGGTGTTTTTGGCTGCGATTGGAGGCGATTTTTAGGGCTTGGGGAGTGCTCTTCCTCCCCAAAGCTTGGGATATGGATTGGAAGCCATTGGGGGGTGGAAAAGCTTGGTGGAGGAGCAAATTGGAGGAGGCTAGGGCTCGTTTGGGGAAACCTTGGTGAAATCTTTCCTCTCCCATTTTGTATTTTTGTATCTCTCATTTTGTAATGAACATTGGATGAATTTGTCTATGAATATCATCTTGTTTAGTATGATTGAGTAGTGCTATTGTGCTTGGGTTGTGATTCATTGTGTTGGATGTTAATTTCTTGCCCTAATTTCCTATTGCCAAATTTTGAATGTGAATGTTGGATGATTATTATGACACAAATTTTATTGGTTAAGTCCCGAGAGGGCAATTTGAGAAAATGTCATGCTCGTAATTTGATTAGTGTTCGATTATACGTCCATCCCTATTGCTAATTGTGATGTCCTTTAATGTTAAATTCTCCGATTGGGCTTCCTTAGCCGGATGACCAATTGAAGTATATGAGGGTAATTTGTGCTTAATTAACACCAACATTAGTGAATTCACAACCCATGCTCCTCGCCTTGCTACCCTAAATTCCTCTTTTGGTTCTCTAACCCTAGCCACTTAGGATATAGATTTTTATTTTCTCCACACGTTTTTCACTCATCCACCGTTAGCACGGTTGTTTCACACTTTATTTTTCTTTCTCGATCAAATTTTGTGAACGTAGAACGACTTGTCCCTGTGATCCGACCATGTACTCACCGGTTATTTTTATATTGCATTGACGCTCCTACGCTTGGGAGCGGAAGGCGTGCACTTGCGCGTTTTCCGAGTCAACCAGTAATCCATGTAATTTACTTTATTGCTTTCTCTCTCTTTTGAGTCTAGGGTTGATGTAATGCCTTGCTAGATGGTTTGCTCATTCATGCACATGCATTTAACCATCTTAGTGAACCTTAGGATTATCATAGAATCCAACCCAATAGGTTCACTCTTTCAGTCAGTCGTCTGTTGAGGGAAACACAGCCGACTGGATGATTTCCAGTCGCCTGTAGATCCTTCTACAGTCGCTTGATTTGCACAGCCCAAGTCAATATTTCAATTGACTCAAACTTGAGTTTTACGCACAGTCGCCTGTCGATCAGTTTTCAGTCGCCTGTATATTTACAGTCGCTTGGGATTTGGCCAACAGTCGCCTGTCTAGCATAAGTGCAATCTCTGCATCTCCCTGTCTTCTCTCCATACTTTACTGTAGTCGATTGATGTAGAATGTACAGTCGCCTGACTATTCGACAATCGACTGTAGTATTAACATCAGTCGCTTGTGCGAAGAATTGGAGAAAGTGTGCAGCTCTATGTTTCATTCCATCCCCTGCATCAGTCGTCTGCTGAAGGTTTTACAGGCGCCTGTCCTGTTTGTCAGTCGACTGTATTGACTTCGTCAGTCGACTGTCCTGGCTCAGATTATAGCCGTTGGATATTTTCTAGCCGTTGATCAGTCGACTGTCTTATGATCATCAGTAGACTATTCCTGTCGTTTTCACCCAGTTTCTAGCCGTTGCAGATTTGATTATTTGGCTGTTTCTTTGGGTTTTTGGGCTTGATATAGGATTCCTATATATATGAGTGTGTTGTCTTTGCTTAAACTTCTTGATTGATTCTTGATTACTCTTGATTCTATTGAAAATCTCAAGAGATCTTTAAGCCACTCTCAAGCTCCCTCTTTTCCCTTTTTTGAGCATTCATCTTCCTTCATGCATTGAATTCCAGCTCAAGGAAAATTATCCAAGTGCTCTCAAGCATATTCCAACACTTGGAGATCCTCTTCCATGCCTTACATTCATTCATGAGTAAGCATCTCAAGGCATAGGTAAGAGTATTTACTTTACATGGTGTAATTTGTTTTCCTATTTCTCTTTGTGGGATTAGGATACTCTCTTTGTGGGAGTTTCTCTCTTTGTGGGAGGTTGTCTCTTTGTGGGACTAGGGAATTCTCTTTGTGGGAATTAACTCTCTTTGTGGGAGTTCTAGTGTCCTAGTGTAGGGCTAACCCTAATTCTCTGAGTGGGAGTTAGTGATTCTCTGTGTGGGAGTCTTGATCCTTGTGTAGGATTGGTTGGGTCCTTGTGTAGGGCATAAATCCTCTTTGTGGGGTATCTCCTTGTGAGATTTGTATTCACTTCTCTGTGTGGGATTATAGTGAATATTGTTATGGCTGGATGTACCCAAGTTTGGGGAACCAGGGTAATTCTTTGTGTTTGTGTTTGGATTGATTGTGCCATCTAATTCCTCTTGCATTTATAATTCTGCATTTGCAAGTTAAATTTTATTTGGACAATTTTATTGCCATTACACTATTCACCCCCCCCCCCTCTAGTGTGTGTTGTTAGTATTGCAAGGGTTAGACGATCCCTACACTGAGATCATGCCCACGGTCGGTGGAATTGATGAGCTTAAGGAGTATCTTTGGGATTTAAATAGGGAGCTAGTGGATCCAACCAAGGCTCATGACCATGTCCGGCTCGTGCCTTGAGGGGATCCACCGACGAACTATATCACTACATTGACGGCTACCGCCATCACGTCAATGAGAGCCACCGAAATAGGTCGAAGTTCTAACCCACGAGAGTGGTATGAGCTGAGGATCAACTCCCTAAATCCATTGCAACATAAGAATCCTATTCTAACGTTAACTTCTGACGGTCTTAGCGGTGATCCCTAAGGCCCTAGCTTCTCTTATTATCAAACCAATAACACCTTCACAACCAATCTTCCTAAACCGACTGCTATCTCATTCTGAGATCTGAAGATAACCTGAGACCCCAATACACTGTCACCGTCCCTGTAGGATTCGAAAATCTTATATACTATAATTTGACATCGTCCGCTTGCGGATAGAGCCCAGAACCAACACCTTGGGACCATATTACGCCTGGCGATTGTGACACCGCCAGGTGGATTTTAGGTGTGAGTTCGAGGTGCGTCAAGTTTTTGGCACCGTTGCCGGGGACGGTTACTGTGTATCTCAGTTTATTTTTGTTTCAAGGAATCTGCTCGCAACTCTTATCACTTCCTATCTTTCCACCCTTTTTATTCTCTTTTGTTGCTACCTTACTACTAACATCTCTCCTGTCAGTAATCATACTTAAGAAATCAGACTTGATGGAGATGGTGATGCAAGTACAATGGACCAGTGAATCTGACAGTGACTCGGATGAGATTAGCTTCTCTCCGTATCATCTGCATGGTCTTCAGGACTCGTGCATGGATGAAGCCATGATCGAATGTGTAGCTATAGAATTGATTGATGCAGTTCGGTTTATTGGATCAGGAACCTATGTGGCAGGTAATGTAAATCAGTAAATGGTCATGGATCATATAACGAACAAGGTTTCTGATGCAGGTATCATTGAGGGCGACATCCACATAAGTTTCGAAGTGGAAGTGATGTTCCTACAGACTGTTGAAGCCCTACCTGTCGACACAAGCTGGAGAGAGACTCGTCGATTTGAGCCGTTGAACGATTCCCAGCTCTTGAGTATAATTGAAAACATAGTGGTCGATGTATGGGCCAATGGTCCAGTGGAATTTCTTGTAGACGACCCGGTTATACAAGAACTCTAGTCTTTATCACGAATGCCTTCCACAATGCAGACACCTTGGATGGCATCCCCATCGCTGACGGAGTCTATGTGTGATACGAGGGAGACACCCTACGCTTCTACAATGATAACATCCCACAGACTACGACATGTAAAGGACATGTCTGTGAGGGATACACGGATCCCAGATCGTTCCAGAGCAACATTGACCAGGGAAGTCCTCCTAACTCTACACTAGTTAGTGAATGCATACCTGAGTACTTTACTTTGATCGACAGGTGCGCTACGGAACAAATCAATATGGAAACAGATCCTGCAGAGGTCTGCCACGACGTACCATCATCTCATTGCTCATCCTATAATTCTATCAATGAAGAGTTTCCAGCTCCCGAACTGGCAATTGAGGGCACATCCTTCTCGCAAGCAAGCGATGATGTGTGTGCAGTGTCCCCTCGGGTAGAACTAAAATTTCTTCCTGCTAATTTGAAATATGCTTTTTTGGGGGAGAATTCCACTTACCCCGTCATCATCAATGCAGCCCTCACTGAGCCACAGCTAGAAAGCCTCCTAAAATCCTTAGAGCCCATAGAAAGATAATAGAGTATAGCATTGCTGACCTGAAAGACATCAGTGAAACCATAGCACCCATAGGATCCATCTTGAGGATAAGGAAGCTACCTCTATTGAGCCTCAAAGGCGATTAAATCTCAACATGAAGGAAGTAGTGAAGAAGGAGGTTTTGAGGATGCTTGATGCCGACATTATCTATCCCATTTTTGACAGTAAATGGGTTAACCCTGTGCAGGTAGTCCCCAAAAAAGGGGGGCTTGACCGTTGTTAGAAACGATAAGGATGAATTAATATCCACTAGAACTGTCACTGGTTGGCGTATGTGTATTGACTATAGTAAACTCAATAAAGCCACCAGAAAGGACCATTATCCTCTACTCTTTATTGACCAAATGCTTGAGCGTCTAGCCAAGCACCAATACTTTTGTTACCTCAATGGGTACTCCGGGTTCTTTCAAAGCCCATTACATCGGGAGGACCAAGAAAAGACAACGTTCACATGTCCATATAGCACATTCGCTTACAGAAGAATGCCGTTTGGGCTATGTAACGCACCTGCTACATTTCAAATGTGCATGACGTCTATTTTCTCGGATTTCATCGAAAAAATAATGGAAGTCTTTATGGACGATTTCTCTGTTTATGGCACTGAGTTCGATGATTGTCTGGCCAATTTTTCCAAAGTTTTAGAGCTGTGCCATGACAATAACCTGACCTTAAATTGGAAAAAGTGTCATTTCATGGTGACGGAAGGAGTTGTGCTTGGCCATGTGATCACTTCTAAGGGAATCGAGGTTGATAAAGCCAAGGTCAAAGTCATCAAGAGTCTACCGCCCCCCACTAACCTTAAGGGTATCCGTGATTTTCTAGGGCATGCGGGTTTTTACCACCGATTCATAAAGGATTTCTCTAACATTGCTCGCCCTCTCACGGAGCTCATTGCTAAGGACGCTCCTTTTGTGTTTACTGACGCCTGCTTGCTAGCTTTCAACGGGTTAAAGGAAGCTCTCATCTCAGCCCCAGTCATACAACCACCGGATTTGAATCTACCGTTTGAGCTGATATGCGACGCTTGTGACTAAGCAGTGGGAGTCGTCCTTGGCCAAAGAAAAGAAGGCAAGCTTCATGCGATATATTACGCTAGGAAGACTCTGGATGATGCTCAAAAGAACTACACCATTATGGAGAAGGAGCTGTTAGCCGTGGTATATTCTATCGAGAAGTTCAGATCGTATCTCTTGGGGTCTAAGGTAATTATTCACACGGACCACGTGGCACTGAAATACCTATTGAGCAAGAAGGATGCAAAATCGCGCTTGATACGGTGGATCCTCCTCCTCCTCCAGAAATTTGATATAAAGATCAAGGACAAGAAAGGAGCGAAAAATGTAGTGGTAGACCACCTTTCGCGGTTAATCCAAAACCATGGGGACGACAGTTTGCCAATTGATGATTCATTCATTGGCGAGCAGTTATTTGCGACAAACTCCTCTGAAGCCCCTAGGTACGCAGATATAGTGAACTACTTGGTAAGCGACATAATCCTGCAAGGGTTGGCGACCTACTCAAGGAGGAAATTCTTACATGACGCCAAGAGTTACTTTTGGGATGACCCATACCTATTCAGAACATGCGTCGACGGGATCATCAGACGATGTATCCCAAGTGAAGAGGCAACCTCCATCATATCACATTGCCACGATCAACCATGTGGGGACACACAGTAGTCACCAAAACCACATCAAAAATCCTCCAAAGTGGTTTCTATTGGCCCACCATATTTAGAGATGCGAATGAATACATCAGAAAATGCGATAGGTGCCAAAGGACGGGAAACATCACGAAAAAGAATGAAACACCCCCTTCAGGGCATCTTGGAGATAGAACTATTCGACTGTTAGGGTGTCAACTTTATGGGACCATTTCCATCAAGTAACGGTAAATAGGTACATCTTAGTTGCCGTTGATTACGTCTCTAAAATTGGTGGAGGCCATAGCCACCCCGACAAACGACGCAAGGGTAGTAGCCAAATTCTTCTAGAACACAATATTTCCCCATTTTTGGAGTCCCGAGGACAATCATAAGCGATGGAGGGAGCCATTTCATCGAGAGGAAGTTCGAGACGATGCTCAAGAAATATGGAGTCATCACAAGGTCGCCCTCGCTTATCACCCTCAAACAAGTGGCCAAGTGGAAGTGTCCAACAGGGAAGTCAAGGGCATCCTAGAGAAGACAGTGAGTGCCTCGAGGAAAGATTGGTCCTACAAGTTAAGCGATGCTCTTTGGACATATCGCACCGCATTCAAAACTCCCATTGGAACAACCCCCTACAGACTAGTATATGGAAAAGCCTGTCACATTCAGGTAGAATTGGAACACAGGGCATATTAGGCAGTAAAGAAAATGAACTTTGACTACAAGAGTGCAGTCACTAGACGAGCCTTGCATAACAACGAGCTTGACGAAATCCGGTGACATGCCTATGAGAACGCAAGGATATATAAGAAAAGGACCAAAGCTTACCATGACAAGAACATCACGGTGGTTCGCCATGATGTCGATGACCAGTCACTCCTCTACAATTCAAGATTACGCCTCTTCCCTGGAAAATTAAAATCGAGGTGGTCCGGCCCCTACAAGATAGTGAGTCTACCTCCTGGGGGTGCCGTAGATCTTGAAGGGAAGAACAGTAGGTTCAAAGTAAACATGCAGAGGATAAAACTGTACAGAGCAGGAGAGCCAATTGGGAAAGAGGAGACACGCTTCCTCGAGGATTGCCCCACTATTTGCTGAAGACATGGAGAGATTCGAGCTCGCGACTCAAAATGAGAGCTTATCGGGAGGCAACCCGACTTTCTATATCCTAGATTCTTTGTCTTTTTCCTTTTTTATTTTGTACTTTCTATCCTAGAAAACCAAATAAAAACGCTTTCTATCCCATAAGAATGTAAAATCATAAAAATCTGACAGGTTCTTCCTTTCTACATGTTGAACGTTGAGGGAAGCTTGTAAATCGATGTTTTGAATGGAAGAGAGCTGGAAGGGAAGCAAGTTAAGGGAGGTGACTTGACCGAGCAGTCACATACTCGGTCGAGTAGAGGAGAGCACATGAAAAGCAAGGATAATAGAGTTCTGCTTACTTAACCCGAGTGGTCTCTACTCGGTCGAGTACCCAGATGCTCGGTCGAGTAGACTCTCACTCGGTCGAGCGCAGAAAATTTGATGAAAACAACGCTCTGACTGCTCGGCCCGAGTAGCCTCTGCTCGGTCGAGTAAACGACTGCTCGGTCGAGTAAACGACTACTTGGTCGAGTACCCATGTGCTCGACCGAGCTAAGGGAATCGTATGAAACAACGACAATGACTGCTCGACCCGAGTACACCTTGCTCGATCGAGCAGCTGAAGGAGTATTAAACTTGAATCTTGATTTATTTAATTAACTGGCTCGACCGAGCAACTAGACTGCTTGGCCCGAGTCGCATGCTGCTTGATTATGGGACCCATTCTAAGCCAGGTTCAAGTCACTTATTTACCCTAACCCACCTTAAAAATCCTGCCCTAATCTTCGCCCTAGTCCTCCCACATTCTCCTACTCGATCTGAACAACTGCCGCCCACGTCCCACACCCACGTCCCACCACCACCATCGCCCTCATCACCGTCCGATCAGACATCTTCCCCCCCCCCTCTTTCCCTCTTTCGTGTTATTTCTCCCCCACCGGTTTCCCTCCACCAATTTTCCCCCGTCGCCGCTCCAGCCCCCAAAACCCCCCTAGGGCAACCATCTCCACTCAACCGAGCATAACTAGTGCTCGGCTGAGCAATCAGCCCCCCTCCACACATCCAACCCACTCGACTGAGCACTATTAGTGCTCGACCGAGCTATCGGCCCATCCCCTCCTCGTCTGACCTACTCGACCGAGCACAAGTGCTGCTCGGTCGAGTCACCCTCGCCACCCTAAACCCAACTGCCCTACTTGTTCGATCGAGCATCCCTTGTGCTCGGTTAAGCTCCGACATACATCTACTCCATCCCATTTGTTTTCATCACCTGACATCATCTTCTCATTCTATTTTCAGGTACATTGTGCCTACAGAGGAGGACGCGCCCTGGAGCAGCTCGGTGGACACATCTGATCAGTAGTAGTCACGTCCCCAATCACATCATTTTCTCCGCATCATTCGTGTCGGTACACTCTTTCCACTGTATACTTTATATACTGACCTAAGTTTTTAGACTGCTTGCAAGATGCCACCCCATTGACTAGACCCATAAACGCCGACACTGGCACACCCACCTCTAAGCCAACTCGACGCACCCATCGTACACGCTTACCAACACAAGGCCATACTATTGGCAAATCATCCACCCTTCACCCCTGACATCCAATACTCTAACCCCTCCCGAGCGTCTATATCTCAACGACGCAACATATGATGTCACCTTCTGGGACACTGACCAGGGCGACCAGTTCGTCGCTATGCTCCTACTCATAGGTCAGGGAGGAGGCACTACTCAGCAGTCCGTTGAGCAGGACCTCCCTGTTCTTCGCAACCTGGTTAGGCACTGGCGTTCCGACCCTACAGACTCGCCACCATCATCTGGAGCTTCTTACCCACTGGCTGACCAAGTCGTCGAGCCACAGCCGTCTGCCACCGTCCCTGGTCCACAGTAGGGGGACACATCACCACCTCCAGAGGGTGGTGCCCCTGCTTGATGATGTCCCTCCACCACTTTTTTGTTGTTGTCCTTCCCTCGTCTTATCCTGTGCCCATCTATCTTTTTGGGGCCTTAGTCTTACACAGCTTGGGGGAGGACACACCATGCATCATTCCATGCATTTGCATCATCATTCTATCCTTGCATCATATCACTTTTTTTCTTTCTTTTGCATAGATTTATTTTCCATTCACTTTTTATATCATCACCCACCCACCCACCCAAGCATCATTTCCCGCATACCAACGTGCTCTCAGCAGTGAGGACACTGCTGTGTTTAGCTTGGGGGATGAGCGCTATCTCTTTATTTTTATTTTTATTTTTACATTTTTCTTTTATTTTCCACCCATCTTTTCAACTTTTCATTTTTTTCCCATTCATCATCACGTTTTTCACTTTTTGCCAAGCTTGCATACCTGTTTTCATTTTCTTACTTTCTCTGCCTTTCTCCTTTTTTAGCTAGAATTTTTCTGCATGATGATATCTCTCATAGCCCTCAGTAACTACTCACGATGCTTATATCTGTTGACATGCTATTTAGGTTAGTCTCAGTTTTACTATTTATATGCTGGCATATTCTCTTGCTGATCTCTCTAATTAATGCCTGATATGAATTGAAATTGAATGCATGAAATAGTATCTAGTATGTTCTTTGTTGGGTAATGCACCTAGGTTCACGCATCATTAGAATATTTGGAGCACTTATTTGTTATCTTATCCACTTCTGTTTGCATGGCTAATATTATTGTGCTTTATACCACATGCGTTCACTATTCATTGAGATGAATTAAAATATCCATGCTAGCTATGAGTTTAGTTAGAGTATTATCCCATTGAATCGTTGTGCACCTCTGATGAGTGAACCGAGTGATATATTATCTTTCGTCTCCACATATCCTTATAATTCTCTACATATCATTTGATTTCAACCCCTACAGCTACTTCTATCGCCTCTACTTCCTAAAAATCCCAAAGGAGAAAGATAGCGTCCAAATTTAAAAATATATATGAAAAGAGAAAAAGAAAAAGAAAAGAAAAGAAGGAAAGAAAATTATTTCCTATCCCTTTATTAGAAGCTACTACAAATACTTGGGAAAAGAGAAAAATTTCCATATCCTATTCCTAGATGCGATGCCTCAAGCCAATCTGGGGGTGTGATCCACTTGATTATATGAGTGAGTATAACATTAGAGTGGAGATGGTGTACAACGGGTAGATTCGATAATACTTGAACTTTACAAAATATTTTGGATTTGGAGATTTTTCATGTTTTGAAGTGAATATTTGATTGACATGACTTCTTTCCATTCTCTATTGCATGTTGGAGTGATCTCTTTGTGCTCCACTTATATCTATTGATTGAAAAGTGCATTGCTTACTCTTTTATACTAAACTCTATAGATTGCATGAAATTGATATGAGTTGATGGCATGATTTTAGAAGATCCCTTCTTTTGCCTTTATTGCATGCCAGCCATATGATTAGTAAGTTTGAGGATGCTATTAGCATGTGTTTTATTATTCGAAGCATCGTGATATACTGCTGAGGCTTGAGATCTGATCGAACATTTTAGCAACCCCCATCCATCTCTTATCTCTTTTATTTTCTTTTATTTATCGCCCGGCATGCCTAGTATTTGTCTTCCTCGAGGACGAGTAAGAGGTAAGTGTTGAGTATTGGACTCCCCGGATTTGGTTTTGGATGATGAGCAAACATAAATATATCATGAACTAACAATTTGTGAGCGCAGTATTGGAGATCGTCGCCAAATTCACGAGAACATTCAAAGCGACATCTCAACTCTTCACAAAGCTCGTAGTCTTGCCTAAAGCTTCGTTGAAGCTCTTGCGCCGTTTTGGAAGTCATGAAGAATTAATTGAAGCTTTGAAGACGGATCGTTAAGGTTTATTTCTTAGTCTTTTAGCTTCGATTTATAGAATGTTAAGCCTTGAGTAATTCTTACATTTCTATCTTCATAACGCTCATGTCGTAGCTCTAGGATCTTAGTAAAAGTCCATTCTAACTTCCCCGAAGCATCGCGCTTCGATTCGGACTTCTAGTGCATGTTAGTTGGTACAAGAACAAGTACTGACCGACTAGATGGTGATCTAGTCGGTCGGCAACTGTTCTTGGACCGACTAGTTTGATTCCTTTATTTCCTGTTCAGTACTGTTTACAGTTAGCCGGTCTACGTTGACTCACCGACCGACTAGTTTGTGAACTAGTCGGTCAGTAATGCTTCTTTGACCGACTAGTTGTAACTTACTGTTCATACTAAATTTCTCCTAAGCTACTGTTCATCGCTTAGTCGGTCTAAGAACGTTTGGCGACCGACTAGTTGTTGATCTAGTCGGTCAACATTTGTTCTTGGACCGACTAAATCATTTGTATTCAGACTATTTGTTTTTGACTCTTAGTCGGTCTAAGTTTACTGACCGACCGACTAGTTATGAAACTAGTCGGTCAGTAAGTCTTCTTGGACCGACTAGTTATCTAGGTCTGAAATCTTCATCTGTTCACTGTTCACCTCTTAGTCGGTCCATGTTGATTGACTGATCGACTAGTTGATGAACTAGTCGGTTAGTGGTTGTTCTTTGACCGACTAGTCTGCTTCAGATTTAGATCCGTTGGAGTTTTGAAAGCGACGTTTCTCTCTCCCTTTTCCCTTGATCCTTTAAATACCTGGAGGGGTTATTTCATAGGATCCAAGGCTGCTATTCCAGAGCTCTATTGATTCAAAGATAAGTTCTTTCAACTCTCATCTTCAAGCTCTCCCATTCTCAAGAATCTCTCCTTCACTCTTATTCTTCAAGAGAGATTCATTGGTTGTGAGCCTTCCAAGACAAGGGCTTGATTCTAGGTCATCCATCTCATCCCTAGGCTTCCATTGCTGGTCATCTACTTGAAGCTAGGGTTTGGTGACATCCTCTTCCTCAAAATCCATCATTGCCCTAATTTGGTAAGTATACTCAAGGCATAGGATTTTGTAAGGTAAGAGTTTATTTCATTTCAATCGTATTTGAATTGTGTCTCTCGGTTGTGAGAGAGGTTGTGATCCCGGTTTGTGGGAGTCACATGTCTTTTGTATGATTTGACTTGTGAAGGATTTTCACAAGTATTTCATAGTGAAAATCTTGAGTTAGGGTTGCTAACTCAAGTATCCGGAGGGGATCCGGGTGGTTGGGACGTAGGATCACCGGGAACAAGTCGGGGAGACTTGGGTGGATCCGAACCCATTAAACCATTGTGTTTGCGTTTGTTTTAATTCTTGTTGATAGTTGATTAATTCCGCATTGTCGTTTGTTTCTTGCACAATAATTAGGAATAATTATCTTGATTATTTTAAGTACTATTCACCCCCCCTCTAGTACGTGTGCAGTAGCTTCCCAGGGCACTACAATTGGTATCAGAGCCAAGGTTAAAGCTACAAGTTCAAAGCTATGACGAACAACGACTACAACGTCTTCAAGAACCGCGATGGAGCTTCTTCAGTTATGGAAGGACTATCCTCTGTCAGGCCTCCACACTTCAATGGTACCAACTACGGGTACTGGAAATGCCGGATGCAAATTTTCCTCCGGAGCGCTTCACTATGGAGAGCCACCATGACAGAGTATGTCGAGCCTTCCGAAGAAGATTTCGCGAAGTGGACTCCCGCGGAGGTCGCCGCAGAAGTAGCAAATGCCAAGGCAATGAATGCCTTGAATTGTGCGTTGGAGCCCGAGGACTTCAACAAGATATGCACATGTAAGAGTGCATATCAAATATGGAACCAACTCCTCATATTGCACGAAGGATCGAGTACGGTAAAAGATTCTAAACTCGTCGTTGCTAATAAAGAATTTGAGTTGTTTCATATGGAGCAGGGCGAAACCATGAAGGAATATTACGCTCGCTTCGTGGATATGTCAAACGACTTGGAAGCTCTTGGGAAGGTCTATACCCAAAAGGAGAAAGTCGCGAAGATTATCGACGGTCTTCCATCATGTTGGGAAAAGCGTACCTACGCCATCGAGGAAGGTAATGACATGAATAAATATACCGTCGTACAACTAATGGGTACCTTGTTGTCTTACGAGGTACGCAAGGATAGTAAGATCCGAATGAAGGAAAAGATGAAGGCGTACTTGAAGCAAGACGAGCCAAAGAAAAAGGCAATTGCATTCAAGGCCGCTCCATCTACCGATGATGAAGATTCGGAAGAAGAAGATGACGAAGAATTGGACGTGGAAGCTTTGGCCAATATGGCAAAGAAATTCATCCGATTCTTCCGACAAGGTAAGTTGAATCGTAAATCTAAATTTATTTCGACTAATGTTTCTACTCCCGTGTGTTACAAATGCAATAAGCCAGGACATATCAAGCCGGATTGTCCTCTCTACAAACACAAGGGGAAGTGGAAGGCATCCAAGCACGACAAGTCAAGAAAGCACAAGAAAGGACTTGTCGGGACATTCACCGACTCTGAGGACTCCTCTAGTGGAGAGTTGGATGATGAACGTGTGGAGAAAGCACACACGTGCTTCATGGGAAGAGAGGATCGTAATGAAGACACATCCTCCGATGAAAGTGAGGATGGAAGCGAGGATGAAGGCGAAGAGGTAACCAATGATGAACTTAGAATAGCCAATGAACAACTTTGGAATAAATTTTCTAATATGGCTACTAAGCTTATGAAGACTAAAAATGAATTAGATAGTCTTAAAAACTCGCCTAAGCCTTTCATCGTCAACAACGACACCGTTGTTGATGGGTTGAGAAATGAGATTGAAAATCTTAAGTCTCAACTTGAGCATGTTCATATCGAGGATTCGGATGAACATGTGATAGCGGATTTGACGTCTCAAATCTCAACTTTGAGTATTGAGAATAAAAATCTCAAGTCACGTGTTTGTGCTCTCGCATCGCAAGTGTCCACTTTGGATGCTTCCTTGCATTCTCTCACCGAGAAGCATGAGAGCACATTAGGCCGAATTCATGAATTCAACAAAGGTAAGGGCAAGTTGGATGACATCCTAAATGACTTACTTCCGGCCAATCATCACATTGGTTTGGGGTATAAGATGGGAGAGTCATCCAAATCGTTCGCCACCTTTGTTAGGCCATCTTCCGATGCTTCTACTAGTGGAAGTAAACACGTCATGGGTAGATCTTCTACCAATGGTGCTTCCGCTAGGAACACGCCCCCATTTGGAAAGAAACCCACTTTAGGTGGACCTCCAAAGAAGGGTCATGCTTACATGTATACCATGCCACGTAGGAACACACAACCTACCCCACATGTTAGCACAAATGATGATTTTTATGCTCCGCACCCACGAGCACGTGCACACCTTGTGAGACACACTCATGCACGTGTTCCTCCACATTCATATGTTCATCCTCATTCTCATATGAATAATTATCATCATGCACCATTGCATCGAATTCCATATGCTTACCCACGACATGCATCACATAGAAATCAACAACGTATGCATGTTCCCAATAGGATTAGGACTCCCAAGACATACACCATTTGGGGTCCGAAGAACACAAGCATGCATAATAAGAATTTGTATGTGAAATCGTTTATTAATGATGTTATTTTGAATGATAATTATGTTGGGAAATCAAGTTCTTCGTGGACTTGGTTTCCGAAGGATTAGTTTCCTTTGACCCTTCATTGCTTGGTACCATAAGTTCAATTTCATTTTTTTTGGGTACCAAAGCAATTGTGGTAAGAATGGGTTACATTTATTTTGAATTTAGTTCTCTAAATTTATTGCCTAACCCGTTGGATCCAAATAGATTTTTTTTGGGATACCAAAATAATATTCTCTAGGTTAACTTCACCATGGGATACCAACCCTACCAACTCCGTGATTTGCAAGGATTTTCATTCAAATGGAGTTGTTGGTGCTTAAGTGATGCACCAAAGTAGGGGGAGCTTAATGTTGTAAGTATGTTCATACTTTTGATTCATATTGGTATCCATTGGTAGAATATATTACATTTGGTATCATTTTGCTACATTTGGTATGCACATCGGATTATTTTTGTCTCTGATGTTGATTTCGTCGTTCGACGATTTTATGGATTTAATAGAATTCCTTCTATGGAAACATAGAATTGTTTTCCATGCATTCTATTGATTTTGGAGAGTATGTTCCAAAACTCAATAAGTGAAATCGATTTGAGTTTTGATGATTCCGGATTTCGTTCTTCGGCTTGATGATTTCGTATTTCGATTTTTGCCTATGACATGGTGATTTCGTTTTCCGATTTTCGCCGATGATTTTATGATTTCATTTTCCGATTTTCGCCGATGATTTTATGATTTCGGTTTTCGAGTTTTCGCCTATGGCTAGATGATTTCGTATTTCGTATTTCGCCTATGGTTTGATGATTTCGGTTTCCGATTTTCGACTTTGGTCTCCTTGACACGCCTTGATTTTATTCGGTATTTTGTATTTGATATTTTGTTTTGGTGTTATTTTGGACCTTGGTCGTATTCTTAGACTCCCATGCTTAATGAATTATTTGGCCATGATCTATTCTTTTTGATTTCCTCCCGTTCTTTTTGGATTATGCCAAAGGGGGAGAGATATATAATAATGGCATGTGCTAAATGATAATTTACCATGAATCTAATTTGATATGTTAGATTCAGGGGGAGTTAAGATATAAAAATTAGATTCAGGGGGAGTTAAGATATAAAAATGGATTACAAATCCTAAATTCAAATATTGGATTTGAATTTTTACTTTCCTCGTCTGCTTGATGTATGTGCTTATTATTTCATATGGAACTAATATGTCATCAATGCAGGGGGAGTAAGTATATTCCATTTAGTTCATTATTTTTGGATTATTATTTATGTTGGTTTGTCATCACCAAAAAGGGGGAGAATGTTGAGTATTGGACTCCCCGGATTTGGTTTTGGATGATGAGCAAACATAAATATATCATGAACTAACAATTTGTGAGCGCAGTATTGGAGATCGTCGCCAAATTCACGAGAACATTCAAAGCGACATCTCAACTCTTCACAAAGCTCGTAGTCTTGCCTAAAGCTTCGTTGAAGCTCTTGCGCCGTTTTGGAAGTCATGAAGAATTAATTGAAGCTTTGAAGACGGATCGTTAAGGTTTATTTCTTAGTCTTTTAGCTTCGATTTATAGAATGTTAAGCCTTGAGTAATTCTTACATTTCTATCTTCATAACGCTCATGTCGTAGCTCTAGGATCTTAGTAGAAGTCCATTCTAACTTCCCCGAAGCATCGCGCTTCGATTCGGACTTCTAGTGCATGTTAGTTGGTACAAGAACAAGTACTGACCGACTAGATGGTGATCTAGTCGGTCGGCAACTGTTCTTGGACCGACTAGTTTGATTCCTTTATTTCCTGTTCAGTACTGTTTACAGTTAGCCGGTCTACGTTGACTCACCGACCGACTAGTTTGTGAACTAGTCGGTCAGTAATGCTTCTTTGACCGACTAGTTGTAACTTACTGTTCATACTAAATTTCTCCTAAGCTACTGTTCATCGCTTAGTCGGTCTAAGAACGTTTGGCGACCGACTAGTTGTTGATCTAGTCGGTCAACATTTGTTCTTGGACCGACTAAATCATTTGTATTCAGACTATTTGTTTTTGACTCTTAGTCGGTCTAAGTTTACTGACCGACCGACTAGTTATGAAACTAGTCGGTCAGTAAGTCTTCTTGGACCGACGAGTTATCTAGGTCTGAAATCTTCATCTGTTCACTGTTCACCTCTTAGTCGGTCCATGTTGATTGACTGACCGACTAGTTGATGAACTAGTCGGTCAGTGGTTGTTCTTTGACCGACTAGTCTGCTTCAGATTTAGATCCGTTGGAGTTTTGAAAGCGACGTTTCTCTCTCCCTTTTCCCTTGATCCTTTAAATACCTGGAGGGGTTATTTCATAGGATCCAAGGCTGCTATTCCAGAGCTCTATTGATTCAAAGAGAAGTTCTTTCAAATCTCATCTTCAAGCTCTCCCATTCTCAAGAATCTCTCCTTCACTCTTATTCTTCAAGAGAGATTCATTGGTTGTGAGCCTTCCAAGACCAGGGCTTGATTCTAGGTCATCCATCTCATCCCTAGGCTTCCATTGCTGGTCATCTACTTGAAGCTAGGGTTTGGTGACATCCTCTTCCTCAAAATCCATCATTGCCCTAATTTGGTAAGTATACTCAAGGCATAGGATTTTGTAAGGTAAGAGTTTATTTCATTTCAATCGTATTTGAATTGTGTCTCTCGGTTGTGAGAGAGGTTGTGATCCCGGTTTATGGGAGTCACATGTCTTTTGTATGATTTGACTTGTGAAGGATTTTCACAAGTATTTCATAGTGGAAATCTTGAGTTAGGGTTGCTAACTCAAGTATCCGGAGGGGATCCGGGTGGTTGGGACGTAGGATCACCGGGAACAAGTCGGGGAGACTTGGGTGGATCCGAACCCATTAAACCATTGTGTTTGCGTTTGTTTTAATTCTTGTTGATAGTTGATTAATTCAGCATTGTCGTTTGTTTCTTGCACAATAATTAGGAATAACTATCTTGATTATTTTAAGTACTATTCACCCCCCCTCTAGTACGTGTGCAGTAGCTTCCCAGGGCACTACAGTAAGCTTGGGAGATTTTGATGTGTCCATATTATCTATTTTTTCATAGCATCATTTCATTTCATTTCATTTCATATCCGCATCCAAATCCTGCATTTTCATACGATACTGCACTTCTAACGCCATATTCGAGTTTCGTAAAGCTTTGTGGATTTTCAGGGATTTTGGAGCGATTCGGAGCCATTTTTGGACATGGACGCATCCAGCATGCTCATGAGTCCGTTGGCGAGGTTCTACATGAGTTTGTCGAGGTTCGGGAGCTTATGGGAGGAGAGCAAGAGAAGCTAGCAAGAGAAAGGAGTCATTATGGATCTTTCCCAGGTGACTCGACCGAGTAGCACAAGCTGCTCGGTCGAGCTGATACACGAGCCCAGCAGAATGCACATCCTACTCGACCGAGCAGCATGGTGACTTGGCTCGAGTCGACCTATTTTCGAGCTCCATCTCACCAACATCTTACTCGACCGAGCAGGACCTACTCGATCGAGCCAGCAGACGACTCGACCGAGCAAGGCATACTCAGGCCGAGTAGGCAGAGCGACACTTTGGAAGGAGAACTTCGATATACTAACAGCTCGACCGAGTAGGAGGCCTACTCGACCGAGTAGCTGGACCCCTTCACCCAGCCAAGAGCAGCTAAGCCACCTGCTCGATCGAGCAGGCATCTACTCGACCAAGCAGCCAACTCAGTCGGTGACATGTGGGCCCCAAACTTCAGATTTTCGGATTTTTTCGTGGGGGGCCCACACTGATTATTAGATTTAATTTTTCTGACGTTTTTAGGGAGATTTGTATTATGTTTTGAATTAATCTTAAGGGGAGGAGATCAAAAAACTATTGTAGATCTAGATCTAGGTTTTTGGAATTGAGTTGTTTTTGGCAAAAAGATTACAGTTTTATCATCTCTTGCGGCTTGGAATCTGCGGGAATTCTTTGGATCTCTATTGGCTATTGTTCTTTCTCGTTTTTGTTACGTAAGATCTTAATTCCTCGCTCGATTTAATTGTTATGATGTTTTCTACGGTAGAAACTATGTTCTTATTTGGCATAATCGCCATGTGTGAGTAATTTTTCCTAGGGCTGATGGGTTAGCCATAAGACTCTAAGAAAGAGATGTAGATCTGGATTTCTAGGTTGTATTGGGAATAAGGGGGATTATGTCGGTCGATCCATCCAAATCCCTAGGAGAACTCGTACTGAGATCATGCCCACGGTCGGTGGAATTGATGAGCTTAAGGAGTATCTTTGGGATTTAAATAGGGAGTTAGTGGATCCAACCAAGGCTCATGACCATATCTGGCTCATGCCTTGAGGGGATCCACCGACGAACTATATCACAACATTGTCGGCTACCGCCATTGCGTCAATGAGAGCCACCGAAATACCTCGAAGTTCTAACACACGAGAGTGGTATGAGCTAAAAGATCAACTCCCTAAATCCAATGCAACGTAAGAATCCTATTCTAACGTCAACTTCCGACGGTCTTAGCGGTGATCCCTAAGGCCTTAGCTTCTCTTATTATCGAACCAATAACACCTTCACAACCAATCTTCCTAAACCGACTGCTATCTCATTCTGAGATCTGAAGATAATCTAAGACCCTAATACACTGTCACCGTCCCTGTGGGAATCGAAAATTTTATATATTATAATTTGACACCGTCCGCTTGTGGATAGAGCCCAGAACCAACACCTAGGGACCATACTGCGCCTGGTGATTGTGACACCGTCAGATGGATTTTAGGTGTGAGTTCAGGGTGCGTCACCTACCTGGAGACGGGAGCCCTGCCCGAAGATCGGCTCGAAGCGAAGAAGGTCGAGAGGCGAGCCCTATCATTCGTAATCTTCGACGGTGTGCTTTATCGGAAGCGTCACGCATGATTCGACATCCTGCCTTATCTGAAGTATCTGGAGCCGGACCAAGCCGAACAAGTCATCCGCGAGGTGCACGAAGGCCTCTGTGGAAACCATTACGGAGGACGCACCATCGCACACAAAAGCAATGCGTCAAGGATATTACTGGCCGACCATGATCCACGACGCACTCCAGTATGTCAAGAAGTGCGGAGAGTGCCAGAAGTTCTGCAGACACACCACTGCACCACCGATCTACCTGATCCTCATCCTCAGCCCAAGCCTGTTCACCAAGTGGGGCCTCGATATCCTTGGACCTTTTTCGAAAGCATCTGGAGGGAGGAAGTACCTCGACGTCGCCGTCGATTACTTCACCAAATGGATCGAGGCTGAACCGTTGGCGCACATCACTTGGAAGGACATGAAGAGCTTCATCTGGAAGTCCGTCATATACCGCTTTGGGGTACCTCGCTCCATAGTGACAGACAATAGGAGGCAGTTCGACTGCGCGGACTTCTGAAGCTTCTGTTCGGAGTGGGGGAATCAAACTCCACTTCACCTCTGTGGCGCATCCGTAGTGCATGGGATGGCAGAGGCGGCGAAAAAGTGTATATAGGGTCCCCCGAAGAAAAAGGTCGGCGATGCACTTGGGTCCTGGGTAGACGAGCTACCGGGCATGCTATGGTCGTACCACATGACTTACAAAGCGTCGACCAGGGAGAGTCCGTTTATGCTCGCGTTCGGGGCCGAGATCGTCGTTCCAGTGGAAGTGGGAGAAGAGACCCTTCGACTCAAATACTTCTTGGAAGACGTCAACATGGAAGGCCTCGACCTCAACCTTGAGCTCATCGACGAAGTGAGAGACCGAGCCTTGACAAACCTTGTCAAGCACAGCCAGAGGATGGCTCGGCACTACAACTCCCGAGTGAAGAAATGGAGCTTCAGAATCGACGACCTAGTCCTCAGGGACACGGCCTTCAAGTTGGAGATCGCTCGTCGAGGGAAGCTTGCAGCAAAATGGGAGGTCCCCTATGAAATCATTGACATCATCGGGCCGGCAACTTACATACTTGCAACCATAGACGGCGGCAAGCTAGCCCACCCATGGAATGCAGAACACTTACTCAAATACTATCAGTAACATTGTAAATTTTAATGAAATTATCTTCTTTTCGTACATATTCACAAATCTTTCTGTTTCCATTTGGAAATTTCAGCTCTCCTCGAATGTTGTCGAATTCCGGGGCAAGCTTACGGAGCTTCGCCCTCGATAGGCTCCGGAGGGCTAGGGCCGAGCTACGGGCTTATACCCTCCCCTCCCTCAAACTCTTGGACAAGCTTACGAAACTTCTCCCTTGATAGGCTCCAAAGGGCTAGGCCGAGCTACGGGCTCGTCCCTCCCCTCCCTCAAATTCTGGGGCAAGCTTACGAAGCTTCGCTCTCGATAGGATTCGGAGGTCTAGGGCTGAGCTATGGGCTCGTACCCTCCCTCCCCTCAAACTCCTGGGCAAGCTTACGGATCTTTGCCCTCGATGGCCTCTGTAGGGCTAGGGCCGAGCTACGGGCTCGTTTCCTCACCTCCCTCAAATTCCGAGGCAAGCTTACAGAGCTTCGGCCTCCATAGTCTCCGGAGGGCTAGGGCCGAGCTATGGGCTCGTACCCTCCCTTCCCTCAAATTTTGGAGCAAGCTTACAGATCTTTGCCCTTGATAGGCTCCGGAGGGCTAGGGCCGAGCTACGGGCTCGTACCCTCCCCTCCCTCAAACTCCGGGGCAAGCTTACAGAGCTTTGCCCTCGATTGGCTCCGGAGGGCTAAGGCCGAGCTATGGGCTCGTAACCTACCCTCCCTCAAACTCCGAGGCAAGCTTATAGGCTCCGAAGGGCTAGGGCCGAGCTACGGGCTCGTACCCTCCCCTCCCTCAAACTCTGGGACAAGCTTACGGAGCTTTGCCCTCGATAGGCTCTGGAGGGATAGGGCCGAGCTACGGGCTTGTACCCTCCCCTCCCTCAAATTCCAAGACAAGCTTACGAAGCTTTGCCCTCGATAAGCTCCGGAGGGCTAGGGCCAAGCTACGGGCTCATACACTCACCTCCCTCAAATTTCGGGACAAGCTTACAGAGCTACACCCTCGATAGGCTCCGGAGGGCTAGGGCCGAGCTACGGGCTCGTACCCTCCCCTCCCTCAAATTTCGGGGCAAGCTTACAGAGCTTCGCCCTTGATAAGCTTCGAAGGGCTAGGACCGAGCTACGGGCTCATACCCTTCCCTCCCTCAAACTCCGGGGCAAGCTTACGGAGCTTCTCCCTCGATAGGCTCCGGAGGGCTAGGGCCGAGCTACAGGCTCGTACCCTCCACTCCCTCAAATTTCGGGCAAGCTTATAGGCTCCGGAGGGCTATGACCTAGCTACGGGCTCGTACTCTCCCCTCCCTCAGACTCCGGGACAAGCTTACGAGCTTCGACCTCGATGGGCTCCGGAGGGCTAGGGCCGAGCTACGGGCTCGTACCCTCCCCTCCCTTAAACTCTAGAAGACAATCGTCGGTCTATACTCTCGACATCCAGCACTGCCTCTCCTCAGCTCTCGCCCGTCCTGAATGTCGGGGGCAATACACATAAGGGCAAAGCTAGAAGGCAACGCTAAGTCTCAAGTTGAGAAAATGAAGTCGGGACAATAAACTTCGTTGATCAAAATGGCAAAGATTTGTACAAGTATATCTAGGTG
Source organism: Scilla litardierei (assembly GCA_030789695.1). Classification (NCBI taxonomy): domain Eukaryota; kingdom Viridiplantae; phylum Streptophyta; class Magnoliopsida; order Asparagales; family Asparagaceae; genus Scilla; species Scilla litardierei. The sequence continues at coordinate 22,110,367 of CM061135.1, forward strand.
CCGACCTTATAAAAATGGTCACACCTCGATCGACACCACCAAAAAGCCAAAACTTCATCCTAGAGAAAACAAAAAGAAAACAAGTCCTAAACCCAGGCCCCTAGACTGGCCCCTAACACCCCCGCTCCAGCTTTCACACGACGTCCTGGCCACCCTCGCCACGGTCGCCCTCCCCTTGGTCACCTCCGACCAAACTTTCACCTCCCTCTTGAGCATGGCTCCCCACTGGTTGTTCAACTACCGTCGTATCCCCTTCGGCCGGTGTGGCAAACTCTTCCTCCTCTTCGTCATCCGAGGCCGCCAGCTTCGAGAAGTCTACCTCTACTGAGGGATATAGGCTTCCCATTCTCTCTTTAATCCTCTGGAGGCATGCCTCCCAGCCCTCCGAGATGCCTTTCTTTTTTATCACCGCCATTGCCGGGACGAGCTCTGTTAGCTGGTAGTGTCGGACCACTTCAACCTGCTTTGCCTCCAGCTCGGTCTTCCCCGTTGCTACTAGCTGCTCCAGCTCCGCCATCCTCTTCTTTTCTTGCTCAAGGGCGGCCTCTGCATCGACACGGCGGGCTTCTTCAGCTTGAGCCCTCTTCTCGAACTCCTCCAGGCACGCCTCCTGTTTTTGGATCGTCGCCCGTTGTGTGGCGTGCAATTCCTGCAGCTTTGTATACATGGCCATATGCCTCTTTGCCTACTCCTTAGCTGCTTTATTCACGGCTTCTAGCTCAGCATGCTTCCTCCCAAGCATGGCGTCGGCCTTATTTATCCCGGCCATGTGGCGCCTAAGGAGGACCATCATGGCATTCGCCTGCACATCAAAGCAAAAGAGGTTAGAATGCACACATGAACCAAGAGATGTATCTTGAAAGGAGACAGTCGACCTACCTGCATGCTATGCCAGACGGCTGAGGCGCATAACCTCTCTGCATCCACGTTCAGCAGAGACTCCCTATCTCTAGGCACCAGGCTGTTCTCAGCTAGCCTCGTCGCCACCTCTCAGCGAAGCCAACCAGGTAGGATGCCTCCAGAGAGTCCTCCGTCGACAAAGCCAAGAGCTCGTCTCTCTTGGACTTGAACACCACGAACACCGACTCACAGCTCGGATGTGCAGGCTTTCTGAGCCTGGAAGGTGGGCAACAGTATGGCCAACGATCTGCGGCCGACGTTCGCCCGCTGGAGCCCGACCTGGCGGGAGACCCCTGGGGTGGGATGGTCCGGATTGGAATTGCAGGGATCCAAGGTGGTTGCCCGCTCTGAGACCCTTGGGCCTCTGGCTCTGTATGCACCTCCTACTCGACATCGATGTCTATTGGCATATGATCAACTCTGGCCACGATGCTCTCAATAGGACGGCTGGTGTCCGCCACGATCGTTAGATGGCCCGAGGCAGCCATGGCTTCTGCCACCTTCATGTTCTTCATCTGGACGAGCTTCTTAGCCTTCGTCGTCGACGATCCCTCCAAAGTCCTCTTCGGGCCGCCCTTTGCCGATTATTTGGCTACATGATCCGAGGCCAGACTCACCAGCTTGTCCATTGGTAAGATCATCGTCTCACCTGCAAGAAGGAAATAGATCAGGGTGAGCAAATTAGGAACGACAACTACAAAGCTCCGATTACCTTCTGGCCAGATATGTCGGATTATCATCTCCTCCTTGGCAAGTTTCTCATATTGCCTGTCCCCCGCGGAGATTTCCTGTAATATCCTATCCCGCTCCGCATTGTCTGCATCGTCTGCATCAAGGCGGACCTCCCTGTTTGCCTCCGGATTTAGCACGCCCCAGTTCGACCTCAACGCTAGATCCTTGGGCATCGAGACGAACACATACCTCTCCTTCCAACCTTCAATCTTCCTCGGTAGGCCTAAGATCAGAGGTCGTTTTCTCCTCGCCGAGAGATAGTAGTGTGTCCCCAGCTTCTTGGTCCCAAAGAAGTATCGGAATAAAGGGAGGGTCGGACTAATATCACTCCCTGCACACAGGATGTGGAAGCCGACGATGCAACTGATGGAGTTCGGCATCAGTTGGAAAAGGGGTAGTTCGAGGAAATTTAAGATATGGAGAAGCAAAGGAGGAAAGGGAAGCGGAGCCCTTGGTTGAAACATGCGACGTAGACCTGTGACGTCACGTATCCATCACTACCGTAACACAAATACTTTCAAACAGTTACAAATAATCAGTTTATATGATTCTTAAACTAATTAAGTTTTAAGATACTATTATTTTATACCTTTTTATATTTACTAATTACTTTAACTAATCTGGAGTATGATATGATATGATTAAGACTTAGTATGTTTTGCATGTCATTAATTTTTATTATTACTAAGTTGATTATATTAAGTTAGCTATTATAAAATCGGAGAATCAATTTATTAAATTCAAATTCAAAGTTTAAACTTCATTTCAAATTTTAAAAACTTTCAAATAACTTCCTATTAAAAACCTATAGCTAATTAGGAAGTTTTTCTCTCACTCAATCCCCCTAATCACTCCTTAATGATTGTTTTTAATTCAAACTTTCTTTAACTCTTAGCTATTAATCTCCATAATAATTGTCTTTAATTCAATCCTTCCTTTTATTATTGGCTTTATCACATGTCACGCCACGTTTCCCAGAATACCCGACATCTAAATTTTTTCCAAGTATCCTGAAGGGTGAGTGTGAAGAGAGAGGAAAGAGAGAAAGAAGAAACTGAATAAGCAGGTCACTGCGCACATGATGGAATAGTACAAGTGAAGCTCCGCTAAAATATCCAACAGTCACACAAAACAACAACAACATTTAATACATACATGCTTCATTTCTATACACAGTCCAAGTACACCAATACATACATACAACCACTCTCCACCTTCAAAGACAACCAAGTCACTTTGCAGGCTACGTCACTCACCAAACGCTACCTCTGAGACCCAACTTCAAGTCACCACCATCCATACCGCCCCTGCTACCTAAACATAGGGAGGAGCACGTCAATGTGTGTCACAGTAGGAACCAACTTGCGTTTGGAACTCCGTTCTAAGGTTATCAAATCACAAGGCAAGCAAGAGAACTGGAGTATGTAACTAAGTGATATAATGAAAATTAAATAGTTAAAACAAAGGAATCATACATGCGGTCCAGTGTCGAGTTACTGCAAGAAAGGGGTTAGCACGAATAATAATAATAATAACAATAATAATAAAGGGTTCACGCAACCAATATCAAATAAGATAAGTTCAAGTGCCTGAGGCATGACACAAAGACACAAAGTACGGGCAAATGGGAAGGGGAAGTGCTGCCAGCAGTAGAAGTAACACACAAATCTTATTTTATTATTTCATAATTGAGTTAATTGGAATTTGGGTAAACTGTGTGATACCAGGACGTGGACTTCACTCCAAATTTGGGGTGAACTAGCACACGACGTAGTGGACACGGGTACTGTACGCCGGGCCTCTTAGCTCCCCCGTCCTTGGCAGGAGTGAGGCTCTACAGCCCCCTGACACCTCCACTCCGGTAAAGGCGAGTGTGTATGAAAATCCCCTCCACTCTCGATAAAGGCGAGTGGGTGTAAACTCCACAAATCACATAATCATCTCCCAACTTCACAGTCCAGGTCTCATATCCACAATTTACTCAAACCCTACCTAAAACCTGGGTTCTGCTAACTCACCCTCATTAGAGAGGATCGAGATTTATTCAATTTTTTTATAATTTAACATCATAAATGACACATTACATGTCTTGATGGCATGGGTATACACATATCACTTCAACTGTCCATCATCAAACATATGATCATGCACTCACGTGACATGCACACTATCACAACACATCATCCAATCACAATTTCAATGTATCCATGCCATTCAAGCCTAACTTTACCAATTATCAACGTGGCTCAAGGCCAACACTAACATATGCATGTTACTCAAAATTTCAGATATTGCCTTCGTTGAGGCATTTCATCGAACACATGGCGGGCGTGACGTTTATGTCCATAATCACATTAGCAAACCAATTAACAAGACACATTATTAGCATATATTCCATGTAAAAACAATGGTCATGTATCATAGAGGGTGGATTAGTAGCAATGCACAATTTAACACACACTCATCCATTCAACTAGCAGGATTTATGCATGCAGTCATAAAAGATGGCTCATATCACCCAATGATGATAAGAATTTAGCAAAACTTCCCAAATGAAAGTTATAGATATGTTAGTCATTGATTCATAGATACAATTTCATGGAAAAATATTAAGTGTGTGATTTATGGTGAATTAATTGGTGAAGTGTGTCAATTCTGTTTTTAGACATATTTCAGGATCTGTGTTCAAAGCCACTTTTGAGTATGTTCTAGCCAGAAATTTGACATACAAACACCTGATAAACATTTAGAAAAACTTGTTAATTTTCTAACAAGACCAAGAACACAAAATTTCATTGAGTGTGCAGGTATTTAAGCTATTTCTACTGAACTGTGTCAAAGCTGGAAATCAAACAAACATGCTGTAGAGTTTGCATTCTAATCCCAATTTCAGAATTGAAAATATATCAATATTTATATGATTTGGGGTGGGACTTCAAGATCTACATGCTCATATTTTTTTCGAAATCCAATTCGAGCTACAGTAACCACAATCAAGGCAAAATCAGACATCAAGATTTCTGAATTTCAGAAGGAGATGACTTTGCTAGGAATTTCAAATAGGAAATTGTGCAATTGCGCAATAATATGTAAAAATTGATTATCTTCATCACATATTAGATAAAAAATTCTATAAAAACAAATTAGCAAAAATTAAGTTAATTGGAATTCCAACTCCAAGAAGTTCCTACCTCAAAAGCTCGGTTTTCCTCTTCTCCTCTTTCTTTCTTCTCCATCTTCTTTCCACTTGAACCCATATGAGATTCTTGATTTTTGGAGTGATAAATTAGGGTTTTGAAGTGAAGAAAATAGGGGGAAATGGGAGGGTGTGGTCGGCCTTAAGGGGATAAGGAGAGGGGAAAAGGAATGAAAGAAAGAAAAGAAAAGAAAAATGTAGAAGATGTAAGAAAGTTCCTAAGAGATATCTCCACCTAGAACTCCCTTTAGGATAAGCATGCATGTGTTAAAATGACCTTAATACCCTTCCAAAATTACCTCTTAAGTTTCAAGTATTTACAAGTTTGCCATTACTTTAGGTACCGACCACTTAAGTAAGTAAACACAGCAGTTTTAGTCAAAAAGACCATTTTGCCCCTGAGTTTTCTAAAAATTTACGGGGGTTTCCATTGACCCCTAACCCCTTTCACACTTCCATGGCTCTTCCTACACACATCCATGCTCATCCGTGGATGCATATATGCTTCACACACACACGTCTAGCACATTCACGTTGTTTTGCACTGACGACGTCTTTCACACTTCTCCAGCGCTCAATCTCGTTTTCTCGTATCTTAGCCATGCATTACGGCCTAATCCCCCCTTTCATTAAGTTACATTTATCGATATCTATGTTTATTTTATGCCTACGCATGTATCATAAGTAGAATACATACATGTCTTCAAGGATCATACACATACACATTGATATATCCTTCGGTGTTCCTATATGACTCATTATAGACATATACGTTTATCACCATTGACGTATACTCCCATGTACCGTTTATGACCGATCTGCATATCCATCACACTTAACTGGTTGGTAGGGAAATATCCTTGTTTTTCCCACTCCAGTACTAATAATTTAACATGACTACAACCATTATCCCTCAGAAAGAGTAATACATTGAAGACTCATATGTCTTGCATTTAAAGCAATACCATATGCTAGCACATAGTCATTCAACCACATACGTGTACGCCTTATTTAGTATACACCACACACGTATACACCCATCTAACAATACATCTCATATAGTTATTCAACTATATAGTTCAATCGATATCTTCCTAGTCAGCCAATACTCAATTAAATAATTCCATCATTAGGAACACTACACATCTAGTATACCCGCGTCTACCGAAGTGGGATACAATGGGATACACATGAATCCACATGCTCTATACATATCTAGCTGCCACCCACATCTTAATATATAAGTATATACATATTCAATAGGTTATACTTTACATTAAGGATCCACGCACGTGTATTTAACGTAACTTGCACATGAATCTAATTATATGTCATACACAAGGACGTCATACAACTTCACAAGTCAATGACCATACCATACTGGTATTCCTATACATATCTCGAACCAAGAGTCTAAAACGACCCCCAGACAACTCTATACCTCGAGTTCTTGGCATTAGGACTCTATCCTAAGGCTAGACACTACCCACCTTAGGGCTAATGTATCCCGATCACCTACTGAAGCATCACATGTACTATCCTTATGCACATCGCAGTGCGGTGACCTGCATGGGCCACCAAAAACTGTCACGCCACGTTCCCCAGAATACCCGACATCTAAATTTTTTCCAAGTATCCTGAAGAATGAGAGTGATGAGAGAGGAAAGAGAGAGAGAAAGAAGAAACTGAATAATCAGGTCACTGCGCACATGCTGGGATAGTACAAGTGAAGATCCGCTAAAATATCCAATACAAAACAACAACAACATTTAATACATACATGCTTCATTTCTATACACAGTCCAAGTACACCAATACATACATACAACCACTCTACACCTTCAAAGACAACCAAGTCACTCTGTAGGCTACGTCACTCACCAAACGCTACCTCTGAGACCCAACTTCAAGTCACCACCATCCATACCGCCCCTGCTACCTAAACATAGGGAGGAACACGTCAATGCGTGTCCCAGTAGGAACCAACTTGGGTTTGAAACTCCGTTCTAAGGTTATCAAATCACAAGGCAAGCAAGAGAACTGGAGTATGTAACTAAGTGATATAATGAAAATTAAATAGTTAAAACAAAGGAATCATACCTGCGGTCCAGTGTCGAGTTACTGCAAGAAAGGGGTTAGCACGAATACTAATAATAATAATAACAATAATAATAACATGAGGGTTCAAGCAACCAATATCAAATAAGATAAGTGCAAGTGCCTGAGGCATGACACAAAGACACAAAGTACGGGCAAATGGGAAGGGGAAGTGCTGCTAGCAGTAGAAGTAACACACAAATCTTATTTTATTATTTCATAATTGAGTTAATTGGAATTTGGGTAAACTGTGTGATACCAGGACCTGGACTTCACCCCAAATTTGGGGTGAACTAGCACACGACGTAGTGGAGACACTGTACGCCGGGCCTCTCAGCTCCCCCGTCCCTGGCAGGAGTGAGGCTCTACAACCCCCTGACTCCTCCACTCCCGGTAAAGGCGAGTGTGTATGAAAATCCCCTCCACTTCCGATAAAGGCGAGTGGGTGTAAACTCCACAAATCACATAATCATCTCCCAACTTCACAGTCCAGGTCTCATATCCACAATTTACTCAAACCCCACCTAAAACCCGGGTTCTGATAACTCACCCTCATTAGAGAGGATCGAGATTTATTCAATTTTTTTATAAGTTAACATCATAAATGACACATTACGTGTCTTGATGGCATGGGTATACACATATCACTTCAACTATCCATCATCAAACATAGGGTCATGCACTCACGTGACATGCCCACTATCACAACACATCATCCAATCACAATTTCAATGTATCCATGCCATTCAAGCATCTAACTTTACCAATTATCAACGTGGCTCAAGGCCAACACTAACATATGCACGTTACTCAAAATTTCAAATATTGCCTTCATTGAAGCATTTCATCGAACACATGACGGGCGTGACGTATATGTCCATAATCACATTAGTAAACCAATTAACAAGACACATTATTAGCATATATTCCATGTAAAAACAATGGTCAAGTATCATAGAGGGTGGATTAGTAGCTATACACAATTTAACACACACTCATCCATTCAACTAGCAGGATTTACGCATGCAGTCATAAAGGATAGCTCATATCACCCAATGATGATAATAATTTAGCAAAACTTCCCAAATGAAAGTTATAGATATGTTAGTAATTGATTCACAGATAAAATTTCAGGGAAAATTATCAAGTGTCTGATTTATGATGAATTAATTGGTGAAGTGTGTCAATTCTGTTTTCAGACAGATGTCAGGATCTGTGTTCAAAGCCAATTTTGAGCATGTTCTAGCCAGAAATTCGACATACAAGCACTCTGATAAAATTTTAGGAAAACTCGTTAATTTTCCAACAAGACCAAGAACACAAAATTTCATTGAGTGTGCAGGTATTTAAGCTATTTCTACTGAACCGTGTCAAAGCTGGAAATCAAACAGACATGCTGTAGAGTTTGAATTTTTACTCCCAATTTCAGAATTGAACATATATCATTATTTATATGATTTTGGGGTAGGACTTCAAGATCTATATCCTCATGGTTTTTTCTAAATCCAATTCGAGCTACAGTAACCACAATCAAGGCAAAATCAGACATCAAGATTTCTGAATTTCAGAAGGAGATGACTTTGCTAGGAATTTCAAATAGAAAATTGTGCAATTGCACAATAATATGTAAAAATTGATTATCTTCATCACATATTAGATAAAACATTCTATAAAAACAAATTAGCAAAAATTAAATTAATTGGAATTCCAACTCCAAGAAGTTCCTACCTCAAAAGCTCGGTTTTCCTCTTCTCCTCTTTCTTTCTTCTCCATCTTCTTTCCACTTGAACCCATATGAGATTCTTGATTTTTGGAGTGATAAATTAGGGTTTTGAAGTGAAGAAAATAGGGGGAAATGGGAGTAGGGCTGTTGACGAACAGAACGTTCGACGAACTACTCGTGAACAAGCTCGGTACATGTTCGTTTACGTTCGTTCGGGAAGCTTAATGAACAAGCTTGAACAGGTTTTTAGAGCTCGGTTAGTAAACGAACAGAGCTTGAACATAACTATGTTCGTTCATTTATGTTCATGAACAAGCTCGTTAAGTGTTCGTGAACAAGCTCGATAAGTGTTCGTGAACAAGCTCGTTAAGTGATGTTCGTGAACAAGCTCGTTAAGTGTTCGTGAACAATCTCGTTAAGTGATGTTCGTGAATAAGCTTGTTAATTGTTTGTGAACAAGGGCTTGAGTGAATTAAAATTAAAATTAAACACTCACCTCCTCAAATTGAATTAAACACATCCACCTCTTCAACTTCCCAGCTTCCCACTCCTAAACTCCCAGGCTCCCAGCTCTCTTTTGGTCCATTGCCATTGTTCGTTCGTTTGTTTGCAAATCTGTTCATGAACAAGATTGATTGTGTGTTCGTTAACACGTTCCCGAACATGTTCACGAACAAGCTCGATAAGTCTTGTTAATGAACAGAACATTCGTTCGGTAAGCTCGGTTAATGTTCGTTTATGTTCATTTACGTTCGTTCGGTAAGCTTAACAAACAAGCTTGAACATGTTTTTAGAGCTCGGTTAGTAAACGAACAGAGCTTGAACATGGATTTTGTTCATGAACAAAACCAAGTACACTGTTCAAGCTCGTTCAAGCTCGTTCGTCAACAGCCCTAAATGGGAGGGTGTGGTCGGCCTTAAGGGGATAAGGAGAGGGGAAAAGGAATGAAAGAAAGAAAAGAAAAGAAAAATGAAGAAGATGTAAGAAAGTTCCTAAGAGATATCTCCACCTAGAACTCTCTTTAGGATAAGCATGCATGTGTTAAAATGACCTTAATACCCTTCCAAAATTACCTCTTAAGTTTCAAGTATTTACAAGTTTGCCATTACTTTAGGTACCGACCACTTAAGTAAGAACGCACAACAGTTTTAGTCAAAAAGATCGTTTTGCCCCTGACTTTTCTAAAAATTTACGGGGGTTTCCATTGACCCCTAACCCCTTTCACACTTCCATGGCTCTTCCTACACACATCCATGCTCATCTGTGGACGCATATATGCTTCACACACACACGTCTAGCACATTCCCGTTGTTTTGCACTGACGACGTCTTTCACACTTCTCCAGCGCTCAATCTCATTTTCTCGTACCTTAGCCACGCATTACGGCCTAATCCCCCGTTCATTTAGTTACATTTATCGATATATATGTTTATTTTATGCCTACGCATGTATCATAAGTAGAATACTACGCGTATTCAGTAGAATACACGTATAGTGCAAAATATGGCATGACATCACCTGCCATTTCAAATCCTTCCTTTCTTTCCCTTAGCAATTAGCACCTACCAAATCAATACCAAAAGAATAAACTCTAACCTAACCCTAAATAAAACCCTCTCTTATATTACTCTTTCACAAGATCAAAATGAAAGGGAACCCTCATTGCTTAGCCGCCAGCTCTCCTTCTCCCAAACCCGCATAACCCTCAAAGAAACCCCACCTCCTTCATCTCTCCCTCCCTTAGCCCGAGCCTCCGACGAGCCTCCTCAGCCCATGACAACTCGCCAAAAACATCTTCGACCCGCATCTCCGATCTCCTTTCCTCCTACCTCACAGATCCCAAACACCCAGCCCCCTCACTGATCATCAACGTCCTGCACCCACGCCTCTCCTCAACCCACACCGAGCACATCCCCCATCTCTCTCCCTCACCGACAGCTCCCTCCACCTGAGCCTGCACACCGCTCCTCCTCCTTTTGTTCTTCCAGCCAACCACCAGCCAACGGCTCCCCGGTTCCTTTGTTTCCCCAACGACCAGCACGCATGGAGCAGAGCTCCTGCTCCGTCCAGCCAAGGTTGCTCCTCCCATTTTCTTGTCGGTACCGACGTCACCATGGGGGGGCTGAACCCCCTGTCCGGCCAACAGCAGGGGACGGACCTTGCTGCCCTGTCCGACCACCAATGCAGATGTGGTCACACCACCGTCCCTTCTGCCCATCTCAGCCGAACCCACTACTCCGGCCAACCAAAGGTACCTGGCATCACCTCCCCTCCTGCTGTGTGTGCCTCCATGTCTTCTTAGTTGATTTCGCTGCCCTGTACCCTTCTAAGCCACCAGGTGTTCGACGTAATGCCCTAACGAGATCCCGTTGACTTCACAAGCCCGACGAGCTTCCAATGATCCCGATTTCATCGCCGGTGAACCCAACGCTCGCCTTCCTCCTTGGATCGCAACATATAGTAGGTTCCCTAAGCTCATTCCCGACGTTTTTTGGCTTTAGTTTCAATAGGAAACAACTCGTAATCTTGATAATACTTCCAGTTGCAATTGGGTTTGATATGTATTAGTTAATACTAGAGCAGCACATATTCCCCAAGATTATTGACACTCAATATATCATTCTGTCATATATAGGGTAGAGATCATTAATCTTGTAAACAACTTAATAAGACATACTTATTTTACAGAACATATTATGTAACAGTATCACATATGTCATGTTATCTTTAATAACATTTATTGTGTTGCATGAAGTTATCAACGGCTAATTACTATTGCTTGAACTGTTAATTACCTTTTTCACATTCTCATCTTAGTATCTATTATGTTCAACTTACTATTTGCGAATATGATTTGAAACATAGGCTTGAGAATAGTCCTGTTTTCAAAGGAATGTATTTAAATGATAGTCTAGTTCACCTGTAACAACCCTCATATGTTCATATCCTAAAAATACTTACATTATAAATTTTACTTACAGATATACCACTTATGATGTCATTTATTACCAATCGGCGTATAACCATGTAAATATGATATAATCAGCTTGGTGACAGTTTTATGGAATTTTTCTGAAAATCAAGATTAATACATCATTACTCATGTGAATTCATTAATTCTTGTTGGTATTAGTAATGTTCAAGTCATTAGCATCATTGTATAATGGTATTAGTAATATATTAAATGACTTATACTCCTTTTTAATGCAATAAATTTTGTTGTGGATTTTAGATAACATGATGCATAGATGGTTTTCTGATGCACAGATTGTTATGTATTCATTAATTTAGAACAATAAGACATATATTAAATAATGGATTACAAATTAAGACCAAATGAGTTGTAATATTGGGCCTTCGGGCAATTACGGACTATTGGGCCTTCGGGCATTACAGATATTGGACCTTCGGGCAATTACGGATATTGGGCCCGCAGGGCATTTACGGAATGTTTGCCATACGGTAAACATTGGACTATACGGATACACATATGGACACTTTGGTTGGGGTAGTCCAATGTAGTAGATGTCAAAATGCTGGGTTGCACTCTATTGGTGAAATTGACCGACATCTGGCCGGGTCGGTGAGTATAGAGCCACGGGTAGCTCCCGTTGGCTTGGGTGTAATTCTAATCACTTCCCCCCAAACACTGAGCTTGTCACCAGATTAAGTTATTGAATGACACTCTTTTTACTTTCTGCTATTGCTATCATCAAATGCATAAACTGCTAATTAAGCCCTTACCATGTTTTGCTATGTACACTACACCTTGCCATTATTACTACTTTGCACACTACACTTGCCATGCTCATGTGTAATTGCCATGCTCACTACGCTTTACCTTGTGCATTACACCTTACTATGCTCACTACACCTTACTATGCTTACATGCTTTTATTCTGTTAGGAGACAATGTTATTGCCCTGCTATATTCTTCTAATTATTTAAATGAGGTTGATGCTTGGGAACCTACATGAATAACCCTCACTGACGGGCATTGTATTTGTGTTTTTAATGCAATGTCCGTCAGGTTCTGAGGGCATTTTTGCAGATCTTAGTTCCAGTGTAGCGGGATCCACTAGAGGCATGACTCTTCCAGGAGGATACTCTTAGGCTCCTCCTCCTTGTAATTTCCATTGTATCATGTAACGACCCGCTCCCGGGGGCCCGTTACTTTTTGATATTTGCACAGGTCCTGCAGGTTACCAGTGAAAACAAAATAGCCACGATGCAGAGATGTACAAAAATACTCAAATAGTGTCCAATTATTACAATCCATTCTGTACAAGATGTCCCAAGAAATATACATGAAAGAAGAAAAGTACATAAGTGAAAATAACTCTGGAAGCTGCGGTCGAAATCTGGCGCTATTAGCTCATGAGCATCTACCTCCATATGTACGTCGTCTGCGGTGCCACGAAGATGGAACAGTAGGTAAGTCACAACAATTCTAAATATAGAAAAGAAGCAGTGCACAAGTATGACAAAAAGTTACTACGTACAAGTAGACCAGAGTGAAAAGTAAAGTACTGAGCAACAACTGTACACAACTGAAAAGTAAAGGCAAATGAACTGAAAGGAGAGAACCACTGTACTGCGGTAGTGCAAGTGTAAAGTAGACTAGGCAAGTGAAAACATGCTACTGCTGTAGCTAAAAGTATGACAGGTAAAGTACTGTGACTGCACAGGTGTAGTAGGTAAAGTGTATGTACGGCGTAAAGTAAAGGTGACTGTAATGCGTAAAGTAAAAGTGAATGTGCAAAAATAGCTACACTATGTGACTCAAGTCGGAGAGTACAATATGTGACCATCAAGTCCATCTCTTGCCTGGGTGCGACCCAGACGAATGCTGAAACACAGGCACGGTACATGTATTTTGCCGAAACTCAGGCAGCGGGACGGGATGCCGAAACACATGCAGCGGGACGGGAAGATCGAACTCCAGTCACTCCCATACTCTCTCAAACTATGAGTTATCCCAAAAACCCCGGTGAAGTGTCAAGTGTTCTATGTACATTTCCTTTTCATGATGTTCCACACGATATTCCACAAGATATTTCACAAGGTATTCCACAAGTTACTAGTCAAACCAAGACAACTGGTTGACTTTCTTATTGAAAACCAGAGGGTGGTAACTCATTCCAAAGCTGACTGTGCCAAAACGAACTGAGGATAAAGACAAGTCCAACAACAGTAATACCGATTCCATGCTTCGAGCATGTAGAAGTATTGTTTAGCACACAATTTACCCAAGTTGATGGTTGTGTTTAACAACCACCAAAGTTGAAAGTTGGCAAAGTAATCTATAGTTGATTACTTTCCTATTAGATTAGGTTTCTAGTTCGGTTCAAGTCAAGTAGCCGTTCGGAGGCTATAGTGGTGTCCTAAGTTCATACGGGTACACTTATCTAATTTTCTAATTTTAGAATTAGTCGTGACTTACTGATTTTGAGATCGACGTAGCAAGCCGAAACTGGTTCTAGGGCTTCTACGGACGTTGGTGCACAAGAATTGGTACCTGCAATCACAAGAACACTTGGTTAAAGAACGCGACATTTCTATTTTAATAATTTGGTCGTTTCGATTTTTAAACGGATTGAAACGTAGTCAAAAAGCATTCTAAATTTTTCTATAGCCTAGATATGTTGAAAATAATTTTACTGTAGGAGGAAATATTTTTCTGGAGCTTGTAGAAATTTTTATAATTTTTTAAAAGCTCAAAATAGATTTAAAACTAATTTTTAATTAAGTAATGTATTTATTCAACAATTTATTCTGGATGCAATCTGCATCGAAAAGTTGCAAATGAACTGTCAAAATGGCCGTCTCGGAGAGTACTTTAACATATATTTTTCTCACATATTAGTGTAAAAATAACAAGTTACGGATTTTTAATGAAAATAACGGATTTAACTTTTAGGCTTAAAATTAATTTTGGAAAAACTAGGCGTCGGATTGAGACGAAACTAGCGCCATCGGGTCCAGAATGTCATTTCTGATTTTCTGGAGGTGGTCTTGTATTTTTCTGGCCCCTGTATAATTAGTTATGGATTTATAACCATTAAACCCTATTAATAATTATTTAAAATTACGAAAATACGAAAATTACTTCGTATTTACAAGATTGCCATCACGATAACTTACGCACCCTCGCTTACGCATGCAGCGGCGACGGAGGCGAAGGGCGGCGACGGCGGACACCGGGAGTGGCGGCGAGCGCTCGGGGCTGCTCGGGGGCGTCGTCGGTGACACTGGACGGCGGCGACGGCGCATGGCGAAGCGGGGGAGAGCGTAGCTTGCTGGGGAGCTCGGTGTGTGCACAGCAAGGCGGAGGGCTCCGGCGGGTCTGTTGCTCGACGGCGGAGCGGAGAGCTCGTCGGTGCAGGGAGCGTGGCGGGGCGTTCGGCGGGCGGAGCGACGGCCGTGGCGTGGTTTCGAGGTGAAGGGGCGGTGGCGGCGTGGGTTGCTTCGTGGGTTGTTCGGGGATGCTGTGAAGCGGCGGAGTACGACGAGAGCGGGGGCGGGGTCGGATGCCGTGGCGGGGCTTCGGGCTGCTGTCGAATGCCGTGACGTCTCCGGTGGTGTGAGGGCATACCACGAGGTGACATGGTCTTCGAGGCGACAGCAGGCGAGCTCGGAGGAGCTGCAGGCGGCGATGTGCATGGCAAAGGCGGAGGCATGGGTCGGTGTTGTCGGTGATGCAGCGCGGTGCGGGGTTCACGTCGGAGAAGAGAGTGTTAGGGAGATGGTTGGTTTGTCTGCGGCCTTCGGTTGAGAACGAGAGCGAGTGCTGGGTTTGCCTTGGGTTGGGAGTTTCGAAATAAGAGAGAGGGGTTCGGGTGTTATTGCAAAAGAAAAGAGAGAGGTTTGCGTATGTGTGCCTGGGTTAATGAGCTGAGGGGAGAAGATAAGAGGGGGGATTTATAGGGTTTAAATTTTAGACGTGATGCAAAACTAATTAAGTAGCTAACCTATTAGTCAAGTGTATTTAATGGGGTAGGTTAGCCCTTTTTGACTAAGTATGGAAAAAAAAATTGAAACGTGTTAAGTGTTTGAGGGTAGGTGAGGGTAAAATGATTAGGGTAATGTAATTAAGTAGGGTAGGTTAAAGATAATTAGTGATAAGTAAAAAAAACCATTAGTGAAGGTCAATAGTGAAAATTTGTAACGAAATTACGATTTTGCCCCAGACAGTAAACGTCTCCGAAAAATTACGAAAACATACCCACGGGATCGTATTGTCGCGAGAATCGCGAATACGGGGTCCGTTTCAGGGTTTGAGCTAGGGGGATACTAGTTTTATTCCAAAACGTTTAGGAAGCGGGTCTGCGAGTTCTCTATCGATTTGACTTCAGAAAATTACGAAATTAATGTGGGGAGCCCTAAATGGTCATTGAATGTTACTGTAAAAGTTTGAAATCGTTTTGATGATGTTTGTATAGAAAATAAATTCATTAAGTCAAAACGGTAATAACTGAAAATGAATTTTATCAGAAATGTTTTGAGTATTTGATGAAATCCGATCTTACTAAAATACTCCATAACTAGTCTGATACTTCAAAATATTTTTATAAAAAAAATTTTGAAACCGTAAAACTCCTGACAAACCATTATAAAATAGTTTAAAAATTGAAATTACGTGAATAGTTGTATTGAAAAAATACGGACCGTTACATTTTACCCTCCTTAAAATAATTCCGTCCTCAGAATTTAAAAATCTTTCTGAAACAAATAATTGATGTTATGAACAAGCTCAAGCAAATAAATGATAGAAAAGATAGTAATCTCGTAAATCAGGTTGTAAATAACATGAAATATAATGTGATATTATAGCATCAAGAAAACAAGAGATGTTACATATCATAGCTTCCGTAACTATTCCTGAGACCAGTATCATCACAATAGTTACTCTGACTTCTCAGGTAGCCTAAAATTAACATGAGATGATAATATCACATGAAAATGAGGGCTATTATGATGACAACATCTGTTCGAACTTGGAACCTGAGGTGATAAGCCAGTAGCAAGCGATAAAAACAGAAGACCATAAAGTTTATTCGTGCTACTGGTGACTAACTGGGTCTAGCCATAGATGTCGTTCATAATATAGCATGTAACGAATAATCCACAGGTACCAACAACATCAATCTCCATAATGCCCAACCACATGCTAACGTCCAAATCAACGCCCAAAGGTAAGTACAAGGCCAACACCCAAAGTCAGTACTTATTGCCAGTATTCCTTCCATCAATCTCCATAATATCCCACAATAAGCTAGCAACATAGCTGTCTCCCAAATCCAAGCACAAGACTGGCATCCAATTTCAACACCTAAGGCCAAAAGCAAGCCGATACCCAATCCCAATGATACTGCTTGCCAATACCATTGGTCGATATCTACGGTTATCACCATCAGCCCTAAGCAATTCAATGACAAAAAACTCACGAACCCACAAACACGAAGGATCGGCTTTAAGAGGGAATCGAAGTGGGGCAGCTCAAGGGGGAAGAACCAGAAAAAGGAGCTCCAAATAATGCCAAGAGCGGCGGGTTCCCAATATCCCGACCACACGGCAACAGCGAGGGTGGCGTCCAGAGTTGTTGCTAAGCCCAACAACCCCCAAGGTCGTTGGTGGGCCATTGGCGGCTGCGGGTCCATGGCGACGAGGGCTGTGACTGGCTGTCGATTCATGGTGAGGGCCTCCGATGTGGGGTGGAGCTGGCAGAGCTTCGGGTGAGGCTGAAGGAATTGGATGTGAGATTGGTCGAGTTCGCTTGGGAAAGAGGCTGGGAGGAGGAGTGGGTGCGCCGAGGCATATAGGAAACCACGGGGTGGCTTGGTGAAGAAGAGGGGGGGTTTTAAGAGGGGCACCAAAAGTCGTCGGTAGGGGGCTAGGTTAGGCGGGACCGGGGCTCGAGGTAAGGAAGAGGACAAAAGGCAATAAAGAGGAGGAGAGATGGTAGGCGGGAAAAAGATACGTCTCATGGGCACAAGATGAGAGTAGGGGTTAGAATAGAAATACGATCTCAAGAAGACGTAACAGCCTACACTCGTACATCGGGTTTGGCTAGTCTCAAATTCTCTAGCACCATCTTCCAATGCTTCTGAGCATCCTTCGATTCGCTTCCGTTGTCGAAATCGAATTTCTGGTGATCGAAAAGTAGAATGCTACCCTCCTTAAAATAGACGTAGCAAGAGTCCAAGCAAACTAGAAATAGAAAGATTCTATGAAGGTCAATCGAAAGGTCATCAAGCTAAAGGAAGAGTGATAGTGATGAAGATCGATGGCGTTACATAATCATGATTCACGTCCTTGCGGTCCAGCGGAACACGGCCAGGGAAGTGACTAAGCCAGGATCACTTACCCCAAGTCTAGCAAGGGTGATCCAACAAACTTAGCCAAGCACATTGACCGGATCATGGTCCATTGAAGGAAGCTTATCATTTATATGTGTGCCATCATCAACTAAAGGAAAGGTGATGAAGATGAAGTGGGTAGATAGTTCAACTTATGAAAAATCACTATAACTACTATCAAAAGAGGTTACTAGGAGGTATATCCAAAGAATGGAAAACGAGTTCCTAAGCAAGGGTTAAAAGTTCAAAGGAAGTGATGAGGATCAAGGAAAACCTAATGAAGATGGTAATAAGGACACTTCACCCGTATATCCAATACAGGTGAACACTCGAGACATCCCGTACTCGAGGTTAATTTGAGCATTTTATATTGTACACCCTGATCTTGCTATATTGTTCACGAGGTAGTTAGCGCAGACCTGCGTGGGCCACCAAACTTGTAACGACCCGCTCCCGGGGCCCGTTACTTTTTGATATTTGCACAGGTCCTGCAGGTTACCAGTGAAAACAAAATAGCCACGATGCAGAGATGTACAAAAATACTCAAATAGTGTCCAATTATTACAATCCATTCTGTAGAAGATGTCCTAAGAAATATACATGAAAGAAGAAAAGTACATAAGTGAAAATAACTCTGGAAGCTGCGATCAAAATCTGGCGCTATTAGCTCATGAGCATCTACCTCCATATGTACGTCGTCTGCGGTGCCACGAAGATGGAACAGTAGGTAAGTCACAACAATTCTAAATATAGAAAAGAAGCAGTGCACAAGTATGACAAAAAGTTACTACATACAAGTAGACCAGAGTGAAAAGTAAAGTACTGAGCAACAACTGTACACAACTGAAAAGTAAAGGCAAATGAACTGAAAGGAGAGAACCACTGTACTGCGGTAGTGCAAGTGTAAAGCAGACTAGGCAAGTGAAAACATGCTACTGCTGTAGCTAAAAGTATGACAGGTAAAGTACTGTGACTGCACAGGTGTAGTAGGTAAAGTGTATGTACGGCGTAAAGTAAAGGTGACTGTAATGCGTAAAGTAAAAGTGACTGTGCAAAAATAGCTACACTACGTGACTCAAGTCGGAGAGTACAATATGTGACCATCAAGTCCATCTCTTGCCTGGGCGCGACCCAGACGAATGCCGAAACACAGGCACGGTACATGTATTTTGCCGAAACTCAGGCAGCGGGACGGGATGCCGAAACACAGGCAGCGGGACGGGAAGATCGAACTCCAGTCACTCCCATACTCTCTCAAACTATGAGTTATCCCAAAACCCCCGGTGAAGTGTCAAGTGGTCTATGTACATTTCCTTTTCATGATGTTCCACACGATATTCCACAAGATATTCCACAAGGTATTCCACAAGTTACTAGTCAAACCAAGACAACTGGTTGACTTTCTTATTGAAAACCAGAGGGTGGTAACTCATTCCAAAGCTGACTGTGCCAAAACGAACTGAGGATAAAGACAAGTCCAACAACAGTAATACTGATTCCATGCTTCGAGCATGTAGAAGTATTGTTTAGCACACAATTTACCCAAGTTGATGGTTGTGTTTAACAACCACCAAAGTTGAAAGTTGGCAAAATAATCTATAGTTGATTACTTTCCTATTAGATTAGGTTTCTAGTTCGGTTCAAGTCAAGTAGCCGTTCGGAGGCTATAGTGGTGTCCTAAGTTCATACGGGTACACTTATCTAATTTCCTAATTTTAGAATTAGTCGTGACTTACTGATTTTGAGATCGACGTAGCAAGTCGAAACTGGTTCTAGGGCTTCTACGGACGTTGGTGCACAAGAATTGGTACCTGCAATCACAAGAACACTTGGTTAAAGAACACGACATTTCTATTTTAATAATTTGGTCGTTTCGATTTTTAAACGGATTGAAACGTAGTCAAAAAGCGTTCTAAATTTTTCTATAGCCTAGATATGTTGAAAATAATTTTACTGTAGGAGGAAATATTTTTCTGGAGCTTGTAGAAATTTTTATAATTTTTTAAAAGCTCAAAATAGATTTAAAACTAATTTTTAATTAAGTAACGTATTTATTCAACAATTTATTCTGGATGCAATCTGCATCGAAAAGTTGCAAATGAACTGTAAAATGGCCGTCTCGGAGAGTACTTTAACATATATTTTTCTCACATATTAGTGTACGTGAAAATAACAAGTTACGGATTTTTAATGAAAATAACGGATTTAACTTTTAGGCTTAAAAATTAATTTTGGAAAAACTAGGTGTCAGATTGAGACGAAACTAGCGCCATTGGGTCCAGAATGTCATTTCTGATTTTCTGGAGGTGGTCTTGTATTTTTCTGGCCCTTGTATAATTAGTTATGGATTTATAACCATTAAACCCTATTAATAATTATTTAAAATTACAAAAATACGAAAATTACTTCGTATTTACAAGATTTCCATAGCGATGACTTACGCACCCTCACTTACGCATGCAGCGACGACGGAGGCGAAGGGCGGTGACGGCGGACGCGGGGAGTGGCGGCGAGGGCTCGGGGCTGCTCGTGGGCGTCGTCGGCGACACTGGACGGCGGCGACGGCGCATGGTGAAGCGGGGGAGAGCGTAGATCGCTGGGGAGCTCAGTGGGTGCACAGCAAGGCGGAGGGCTCCGGCGGGTCTGTTGCTCGACAGCGGAGCGGAGAGCTCGTCGGTGCGGGGAGCATGGCGGGGTGTTCGGCGGGTGGAGCGACGGCCGTGGCGTGGTTTCGAGGTGAAGGGGCAGTGGCGGCGTGGGTTGCTTCATGGGTTGTTCGGGGATGCTGTGAAGCGGCGGAGTACGACGAGAGCGAGGGCGGGGTCGGATGCCGTGGCGGGGCTTCGGGCTGCTGTCGAATGCCGTGATGTCTCCGGTGGTGTGAGGGCATACCGCGAGGCGACGTGGTCTTCGAGGCGACGGCAGGCGAGCTCGGAGGAGCTGCAGGTGGCGATGTGCATGGCAAAGGCGGAGGCATGGGTCGGTGTTGTCGGCGATGCAGTGTCGTGCGGGGTTCACGTCGGAGAAGAGAGTGTGAGGGAGATGGTTGGTTTGTCTGCGGCCTTCGGTTGAGAACGAGAGCGAGTGCTGGGTTTGCCTTGGGTTGGGAGTTTCGAAATAAGAGAGAGGGGTTCGGGTGTTATTGCAAAAGAGAAGAGAGAGGTTGTGCGTAAGTGTGCCTGGGTTAATGAGCTGAGGGGAGAAGATAAGAGGGGGGATTTATAGGGTTTAAATTTTAAACGTGATGCAAAACTAATTAAGTAGCTAACCTATTAGTCAAGTGTATTTAATGGGGTAGGTTAGCCCTTTTTGACTAAGTATGGAAAAAAAAAATTGAAACGTGTTAAGTGTTTGAGGGTAGGTGAGGGTAAAATGATTAGGGTAATGTAATTAAGTAGGGTAGGTTAAAGATAATTAGTGATAAGTAAAAAAAACCATTAGTGAAGGTCAATAGTGAAAATTTGTAACGAAATTACGATTTTGCCCCAGACAGTAAACGTCTCCGAAAAATTACGAAAACATACCCACGGGATCGTATTGTCGCGAGAATCGCGAATACGGGGTCCGTTTCAGGGTTTGAGCTAGGGGGATACTAGTTTTATTCCAAAACGTTTAGGAAGCGGGTCTGCGAGTTCTCTATCGATTTGACTTCAGAAAATTACGAAATTAATGTGGGGAGCCCTAAATGGTCATTGAATGTTACTGTAAAAGTTTGAAATCGTTTTGATGATGTTTGTATAGAAAATAAATTCTTAAGTCAAAACGGTAATAACTAAAAATGAATTTTATCAGAAATGTTTTGAGTATTTGATGAAATCTGATCTTACTAAAATACTCCATAACTAGTCTGATACTTCAAAATTTTTTTATAAAAAAATTTTTTGAAACCGTAAAACTCCGGACAAACCATTATAAAATAGTTTGAAAATTGAAATTAAGTGAATAGTTGTATTGAAAAAATACGGACCGTTACATATCAGATTTGTGTTTTCCATGTTGTAAGGGCCGTAAGGTCTCTCTCTTCCTTACCTTATTGTTGTAATATATTTTTAAGATGAACGAGATTGTAATAATACTATTGATATATGTGTTGTTTTTGAGTATGTATGCAAGCACCTGCGAGGTTTCACACAGATGCTTATTGTGTTAAGTCAATGAGGAAAGAAAAACAAAAGTATCTCCTCCTAGCTTGCACATGCGGACCCGCTCGCGTCCTCGCTCCCAAGTATAATGGGAAGCGGAGCGTGACAATACCACAACCTCATAGTCCTTGGGAAAGCACACCCGCTCGGTGGAGGTCGAGAGGCAGACTGTGTAGGGCGGCCTAATGTACTTGGCTCGGGCCAAAGGAATGAAGGAAGTCAGTGCCACAGACTCGATGCTGGGGATCTCAGCAGGGACATTCCCAGCCTCGGCCATGGTCACGACGGCCCTAGAGGACAACCTGGGATTTGGTAAGGCCGGCCCTTTCCATTTCCTATCCTTAGGGTCCGCTGACGACGAACCAATGGCAAGCTCGACCGCCGACCTACTCTCGGGCCGCCCCTGGCTGATCGATGAAGTCTCCTCTGTCCGATCCTCCATGTTGGTGGCAGAGCTGTCCGATGCTCCACCACCCCTACACCACTCCTCGATATCTCTCGAAGCGGTCGAGCGAGAAGAACTGGGAGAAACCATGCTAAGGAGAAAGAAAGATACCTAGAAAAAAAGAAGACGGTCTGATGAAGTCGTCAGAACAGTAAGCATAACTCCAGCAAGGCAGCGATGGCGATCGAAAACTCGGAGAAGAAAAAACTCGAAGCAGAAGAAGCTCCCGCTGGAGATGCCCCTCCCCTACTTATAGCGAACGCCAATTCATCTACACCGTCGATGCCCAGCCACGTGGCACGGAACCGAGCCTCTCTGACGCCTCGACTGCCATCCACCGTCATGTCTGCTATGCGTCACCTTCTGGATGTCTGGGACGCCTCGATCTTTTTCCGCCTCTCAAATCGAAATGATGGCAGCGAAACGGTGTGTGGCCTTTCCAAAATGACTACCGCCATTTCCAAACACTCAAAGCAAAGGCTGTCCCTTGCCCTATCGGACAGAGGGAAAGATTGTACGTCATCCGAGCTAAGCCAGGCTTCCACCTCAAGTTCGAATGATGGGGGCAATTGTTACAGCCATATATCGTGATACCCCGACCTACCCTCCAAGTTCGCCAGCCACACAGCAAGCTCGCCCGTCCTCCGTGAAGTCTGCCTCGACTAGCAGGAAGGGCCCACTTTATCTCAACCTCACCGATTGGCTGACTGCTCACATCTTAGCCCGCTCGCCATCCATAAAGTCCACCTCGCCAAACAGAAAGGTCGCGCTTCGCCCCAGCCTCGTCGATATGTGGCCAGATCCCCTTCAAGCTCACCGGTCGAGCAACTAGCTCGCCCATCATCTTCCAAGAGCGACCAAGCAACCCATGTGCGGCCTCACTCCTCGGACGCTCCCTGATGAACCTTCAACCCATCGAACACGACAAGCGTCCCTGAACGAGAATTCCACTGACACTTCTGTCGCTCGACAGCCTGACAAAGCACCCCCTGGCCGCTGCACCGTCTGACCACCTGATGCTTTCGACTCTGACACTCTGACACTCTGGCAAAGCACCCCCTGGCTATTGCATCGTCTGACAAAAGTATGGCTGACACGCACAGCTCTGATATCCTCAGTCAAACCTTTCGCAGTCTGACATGCCAACTCAGCACGCCAGCTCAGCCCTACCTAACCACATCCTTCAACTATAAATACCCCTCCACTTCCATCGAGAAAAGGGTTGGTTAATTGATTCCCAAACTCTCACTCACACATGTCACGCCCCAGTCACCCAAATACTCAAGGGAAGAGATGGGATTCTCCATTCCTTGAGTCAAAGTGGATGGGATGCCCGACAGGCCGCGGTATTGCACCAAGCATATGAGAATAGGTATAGTATAGCTAGCCACTGCTCGCACTGGAACAACACAGAACATACTCGGAATATAAATACTAAGCATAAAGGATCTCTGAAAGCAACGGCATCAACAGAGAGTGGTACTAAGAACTACTGAAGTAAAAACAACATAAGAGGACATCATCATTTCAGCATCAGTCGCAGAGAGACACGGTCCAAGAGTACACTGATCAAACACCACTACTACTATACATCTGCCCACAGTACATCATATCAAAGTCCTAGACTACTACATAGCCACCAAGTCTACAGAGTACAACTGCATGTGTCCGGTGGCACAACAAAACAAAACAAGTGGCTACAACAACTACCACCTCATCTCCACCAACCCCGCGTACACCCACATCATCTCCTAAAGTACTCTCTCGACAGCTAAGAAGACTACAGACGTCTGGCAGTGTCCGGCTCCAGGTGCAGCTCCTGGGTACCTGCTCCCAAAACCACGGGGATGGGACACGTCAAAGCGTGTCTAGCAGAGAAACTCAACACACAAGGTACTAAATACACCAACAATCATCACACAGTTCAATTACAGAGTTAAACGTTCATGATTAGGAGTTCATTATATTTTGAATGTTATTGAATTTGGAGACTCCGTGACCGAGACTAGAGTACGAGGACTAAACCTCATCCCTAAAGTAGGGATGGAAAACGGCACCCGCCAGCTGGTCGGGGCTCCCCACTCCTCGGGAAACCTTGAGCAAGTGGGGTCACACTTTACGGCAAACATTGTGCAAGTGGCAATCTACTGAAGCTAAGTGCACGGTCCGTGTGCCCACAGCCGCCACTCCTAAACCAAGTCTCATCCTCGTACACCAACCCAACACGCAATGGCGGAGGCAGGCGGGGGCAAAGGGGGGCAATTGCCCACATTGACATTTTCAGATTTAATGTTACATGCAATTGCCCCAACAGCAAGAAATAAAAATAAAAAGTTTTAGCATTCAATATCACCTTCTCTTTATGGCCAAGTGGGTAAGGCGCTCTTCTTGTAACATGAGATCTTGCCTTTGAATACCATTGTCCCCATATATTGCTACCATTTTTTTGCCCCCACGACAAGAAATAAAAAGATATTTCTACCATTTTTGACTCATTATTATTTTGTTAATATAACTCTTAGTGTGAGTTGGGCTGAGCAAAAAGGACCGTTGCATAGCCAAGTTTTTGACTCATTATTATTTGTTAATATAACTCTTACTGTGAGTTGGCTAAGCAAAAAATGGCTAGCAATTCCCTATTGTTTATTCATTATTATTTGTTACGTATTATTATTGTTTTGCTTATTGGGTATCGTTTAGGCTAGGCATCGTCTTTTTCTGGGTTTGAAACCCATTACTTTCTCAGCCTAAAAAATTGATCAACTATGATACACGTGGAAGTGGATTATTAATAATAAAAATAATATCAAGATAGCTAACAGAACAAATGTAAATCATACATGATCGAATAACATGTGTCACCACTTTTGTTACACGTAATGAAAGTCCAAACAAATTTCAAATTAAACATAATTAATTATTGAAGTTATACTGCATCGGATCACCTTATCTCATATCTACCATCGTGCAGGTGAACCAGTCGACCACCATAAGTCCATACGGCAGCCCAATCCATCTCCAGCCCTATATTAATGATGAAACTCTGACTTCTGCAATTGTACTCTTTTATTAAAACAAAATATTTTATTACTACGTTTTCGCACCCACCTAACAAAGTTTTCTGGCTCCGCCACTACCGACACGGTACCTCCCCCGAACCCGCCTAGAGGGTCGACCCGCTCTATGCAAGTGATCACCTCTAGCATCATCATCTACCCTAGGACTTAGTTGCTCCATCAATTCAGTTTTCATGGACAAGCTAATACAGAGTTTCATCATGCCAAACGTGTATCATTTACCTACAACAATAATACCAACAACATATACATCACTTTCATTATGAGCAAGGGAGAAACTAAAGCTTAGGGTTGAACATTTTATCATTAACACATCTGGGGAATATAGAATGACCACATTCATCAAAAACAAGAACGTACTTTCAAGAATTTTCAAATGAACCATCCATATTTCAGTTCAGAATTTAGCTTCAGCACCAGGACAGAGCATTGCAATATTGATATCTCAAAATAATTGAACTGAACTTGAAAAACTAATTTGAAGGGGGTTGTAGCCCCATATGCCAGCATGTCAGATTTCAAATTTGAGGCCAAAAGACCAATTGGTTGATTTGTTATGATTTTATTACTAATCAGGTTTTTCATTGATTTCAGACAGTAAATTAGGATCACAGATAGTAGTCAACTTGAGAGGCTGTTTCATGCATTTCGAGTTTGAATTTACCAAAACTTCCTAAATGAAAGTTGTAGATATAGTAGTTCTGGATTCACATATAAAATTTCATGCAAAAATATGAAATATATGATTTATGGTGAATTGTTTGGTGAATCCTGTCAAATCTGTTTTTCAGACAGATTCTGAAGGCTGTAAAGATTGCTAATTTATGGCATGTTTCAGTCAGAATTTCGAAAAATTTGCACTGAGATGAAGTTGTAGAAAAACTTGTTAACTTAACAACGAGACCTAGAAAAGAAAATTCCATAGAGTGTGCGGGTACTGAGCATCATGTTTCTAAACTGTGTCCAGTTTAACTAAAAACAGGCAGCTGTTAAACACTGAATTTGTGTCCTAATTTCTAGGCCGAATTTGACAAAACCCAAAACATAAAAGTTGTTAAGTATAACATGATATATAACCTCAAATTTTGGCTAGGATTTTTATGTAGCCAATTAGTACCAAAAATTAGATTAAGCTTCAGCTATTCTGGTTACGTTTTCCAACAAGAACAAAAGAGATGATTCAAGGATTTATGCATGGATATGCAAGCAAATCAAGCAACATGCACCATCACTTCAGTTATAATGAAGAAGTACCCTAACCCTAGTGTGTGAGGATCTCTACCTGAGCTCCTAGATGATAGGTTGAAGACCTCCAAGCTAGTGTCCTCCAAGGTATAAGCTCTAGCAAGATCCAAGCATCTAGTCACCTTCTAGCTCCAAACCCTAGCAAACAAGCTCTTCTTCCTCAAACTCCTCCCCCTTCAACCTCTGAATTTTTTTTTCACACTCTCTCGCATGTGCTAGCCCTCAAAAAGGATGGATATGATCAGGTTTTGGAGGATAGAGTACAGGTGGATGTTGATTAGTGGAGCTTAGAGTGTGTAGAACCCTCTAAGGGTATTTTAGGGATTTCACCCACCCCACTAACTCTTGTAGCCAATGCATGGCAGCCAACCTCTCCACTAATACCCACTAACCTAATAAAATTGACCATCATAGCCTCTCTTGCACTTTTACATAAAACCCCACACTTGTAGCAGATCCTTAGATATCTGTGTTCAATGCAGCATATATGTATATACAGTGCAATGTATATGTGTGTACAGATCCTTATATATCTATGTTCAGTGCAGTATATACGTATATACAGAGCCGTGCATATGTATGTACAGATCCTTATATATCTGTGTTCAGTGCAGTATATACGTATATGCAAAGCAGTGCATATGTATGTACAGATCCTTATATATCTGTGTTCAGTGCAATATATATGTATATGCAGAGCAGTGCATACGTTTGTACAGATCCTTATATATCTGTGTTCAGTGCAGTATATATGTATATGTAGAGCAGTGCATATGTGTGTTCAGCATATGAGACAACTGTGTACAAAATATGCTACAAGTGTGTTCGGCTTACAGGACAACTGTGTACAGGATATGCCACAAGTGTGTTCAGCTTATAAGACAACGGTGTACAGGATATGCTACAAGTGTGTTCAGCTTATAAGACAACTGTGTACAGATTGTTATCTATGTTTACACAGATACATAGAATACCAAGATTGGGTCAAAATGAAAATATGAGAGGTATTATTGAAAAACTCTCCAACTCCCAATGGGCACCTTGCAAAGTTGTCACTAGGGTCCCATGTCTTCAGAATACTATACCCTTACTTCCTCGATACCATACTTGGCCATGACACGTAACCCTACACCGTATAGCTAGCTACGGAGGGTTACATCTAGCCCCCTTAGAATAAATTCTGTCCTCGGAATTACAAAAATATCCACAAAGAGGGTAGAACAAGCATGCGCACACACACACACACACACACACACACACACACACACCAGTTATATACAATTCACAAGTCCACTATGATACACGGATACGATAGTCATTACACAAACAGATATGGATATTTCTCTCGTATCTCATCTTCACGTTCCCAAGTGGACTCTCCAGGTGATTCCTAGTGCCACATGACCTTCACAAGGTCCACTGTCTTGTTCCACAGGGTCTTTTACCTTCGATCCAGGATCGCCACTGATTGCTTCTTGTATGTCAAATCTGGACGCACTTCGATGTCATAGTGATCCACAATTTAATTAGGGTCTCCCACAAACTTCTGGGGCTGCGATACATGAAATACGTCATGGATTCCCTCAAAGGAAGGTGGAAGCACTACTCGATATGCTACATCTCCAACACGAGCAGATATCTCAAATGGGCCTATATATCTGGGACTCAACTTTCCCTGACGTCCAAAATGGATCGTTCCTCGCATAGGAGATACCTTCAAAAAGACATAGTCTCCTGGCTCGAATTCAAGTGGTCATCTCTTCATGTCAGCCCAGTGCTTGTATCTATACTGTGCAATCTAGAGGTTCTCACTAACTGTCCTTACCACATAACTGCTTCAACAACCATATCTGGGCCCAATTCCTCTCGATCCCCAATGTCATCCCAACTGAGTGGCGATCGACACTTCCTTCCATATAATGCTGCAAATGGTGCCATACCAATGCTGGCCTGATAACTGTTGTTATATGCAAATTCTACAAGATGCAACCGATCTTCCCAGGATCCTTGAAATTCCAACATACAAGCTCGCAACATATCTTCCAAAATCTGAATGACATGCTCAGATTGACCATCAGTCTGGGGATGATAAGCGGTGCTAAAATTCAAATTCGTGCCCAAACTCGTTTACAGGCTCTTCCAAAAATGTGATGTGAACCTAGAGTCTCTATCTGACACGATACATACAGGGATACCATGGAGTCTCACGATCTCTTCCATATACGTCTTAGCCAAGGTCTCTGTGGACTGACCAACACAAAATGGAATGAAATGCGCTGACTTTGTCAAGCGATCTAAAATTACCCATATCGCATCATGACCGTTGGGTGTCCGAGGTAAGCCGGTCACAAAATCCATCGTCACATGTTGCCATTTCCATTCAGGAATAGGGAGAGGTTGAAGTAGACCTACGATGCTCTAATGTTCAGCCTTCACCTGTTGGCAGACGATGCACGATGCCACACTCTCAGCCACCGAAAGCTTCATCCCATGCCACCAGAAATGTTGGCACAAATCACGGTACATCTTAGTTCCTCCCGGATGAATAGAATATGGAGAACTATGAGCTACCTTCAATAAATCTTCTCTGATGGTACCTACTGGCACACAGACTCGAGTTCCAAATTTCAGAGATCCGTCTTCATGAATACTGAAATCTGCCCGAGGACGAGCATCTACTTGCTCACGAATCCTCTACAACGTATCATCCTCAGACTGGTTGCATCTACCCTATCCACTAAGTCTGATCGAATTTGTGATCCCATATCAATCGCTTGCTCTCCTGGAAGCACGACTTTAACCTCCATCGGCTTCAATGCCTGGCATGAACGGTTAGCTTATTGTTAGTAACTTAAACCCATGAAATGATAACCCCAACTTGGTAGTTATTTCTAACTTAATGTTAGTGACTAATCACATGAAATGGTAGTTTTGCAAGTTGGTTAACGTTGTTTTCTTGTATTAGCTTAACAATGGTTTGAAAGTTTCTATCTTGTACTTTTGACGTTTCCAATGAAAATAGCTTCATGTTCATGTTAACATTGCTTAATGTTCATGCAAATGCTAAAGCAACAAATTTGTTAAGAATGAATGTGACTGAATGCATGGAAGAGTAGAATGGGTGACATCGTCACATTATTGAAAGAGTAACGAAATGAATGAATGAATGAACCTATTGGGGTGACACAGCCACCATATCGTAAGAATGTAACCATGTTAAATGATTAGGGCACACACTTCATTGGGATTGGGGTAGTCTATGATCATAAGTGTTACGGAGTGATTAGATGCACCCGACCGAATACCTCCAACACTTATGGAGGTTAGAGCTTGACCGTCGCCATATAGGGTCAGTGAGCAGCGCCTCGAATTGGCCGCCGTCGCAGGGCGCATTTTGGTCATTTCTCGTACTCTTGGACATGGACTTAGCACTAGAATAGGTGGTTATCAAATATTGCCTTGACTGATTATTACCAAATATTATTTTGACTAATGATTATCAAATATTGCGTCAACATCTTATATGCTATTAATCACTAGTTTTTCCTTCGTACCATGCTATCTTGCTAGTAAATTATGTTATTGCTTGATTATCTATGCATACGTGTTAATGTTATTAAATTTCCTTTTTATCATGCAATTAGATTCATATCCTCACCATGATTAGTTTACTACTGCACGCATGTTAACTTTTATTTATTTGCATGATAGCAAGATGTTAAAGTTTCATATCCCGCAAGTAATCTTTAATATTTATTTAAATGAAATTAATGCTTGGGAACCTACATGAGTAACCCTCACTGACAGGCATTGTATTTGTGTTTTCAATACAATGTCCATCAGGTCTTGAGGGCATTTTTGCAGATCTTAGTTCCAGCGTAGCGTGATCCACTAAGGGCAGGACTATTCCAGGAGACCAGTTTAATGTTTCAGCTCCACATAGCCTAATTATGTACTCCCTGTTGTGTAAGCCATAAGGCCACTCTTCATTTTCTTTATTGTATAATCCATTTTTGAGACGATCGGGATTGTAAAAACATTATTGATTATCTATGTTGTTTTTGAGTATGCCTGCAAGGACCTGTAATTTTTACACAGACGCTTAGTGTGCTTAGGCCAATGAGACACAAACGAAAAAGTAATGCCACTTTGTCTTAAGCACACCGCGAACCCGCTTGCGACCGCGCTCCCGGTAGAATGGGAAGCAGGGCGTGACAGTTAGCAAACAAGTAAATGCAACAGTTCTCTATTTCCAAGTTCTCTTGTGTTCTCGAGTGTCTTGTAAGAGTGTGAGAATTCGAGTGAAAGCTGACTTGGCTATTCTAAGGAAGGAAGAGTGAGCTAAGTGCCGCTTGGATTAGAGAAGTCAAGTAGCTAAAAAATCTGCCGGTAACACAACGTACTTGTCATCCTTCCGTGATTGTCGTAGCCTAACTACCTACTATAAGACTTATGGTCGACCATCGTAAGAGCATGATGGAGGGACGGAAATGTAAAGAATTATTATGTTCATTATTAATTTATGGTTACATTGGGAGGAAATGTAAAGCAATTAGCTTTAATGAGCAATTAGCTTTTATTTTCCAATTTTAGAACAATGAAAATTAAGGAAAGGGCTATGTAATATAGTCGGACATCAAATAGTGTTACGATACCTCATATTTTAACACCAAAGGTGTTTACCTTATCCAATGTTTTATCTCTCTCTCTCTCTTTTTAATTTTACCTCGATTTCTTTAATTGGATCAAAGTAAATAGGAAAGTAGATAGGATAAAAAAGAATTTTATATCAAATGGGAGATTTGTTTAAAATGGTTATAAACTAGTTATTGTTATGAAGGGCGAATCGTAAGGTAAAAGGTGTAGGGGTTAGGAGCCCCCTACCCCCTGCCCCCATATATATAGCTTTTCAATGATGGGTGGATACCAAATGGGCCCGATGTGCCTATTTACAACACTTCCCCTTATACAACCAATCATGGAATAAGAGGTGGATTCTTCAGGATCCAAGTTAGGATAACTGCCTTGTTAAATAAAGAACGGTTTCTTCATAACTTCACCTGTTCTAGGGACGTGTCTAGGGGTGGATACTCCAGGATCCAGAGTCAACGAGGTTGCCTCGTCAAAACCTTGACTATGGAAAATCCTGTGGAAAAAAAACTAATAGCCAAGGGAAAAGAGTACAAGACTACTGTTGACTCCCCCTTATCTGACCAAGCTTCAGGCTTGCAGATTTTCTATGAATCTAAACATCAGTCTCTTATGTATATATGCATTTATAGTTCTCTCATCCTGACCCAGTTTATATTTTCTCACTTTCCTCATCCCAATCCCACTTAGAAGTTTCTCAAAGATACTAGTAGGCAGGGGTTTGGTAAGCAAATCTGCCAAGTTATTACAAGATTGGATCTTCTGTACGTCAATCTGCTTTTACTTCTGAAGGTCGTGCGTCCAGAAGAACTTGGGAGAGATATGCTTCGTCTTGTTGCCTTCGATGTAGCCGTTCTGTAGCTGGGCAATACATGGTGCAGTGTCTTCATAGATAGTAGTAGGCTCAAGAACACCAGGCTCCAGGCCGGTAGAGGTGAGAATGTGCTGGATCACAGAACGTAGCCAGAAGCTCTCTTTGCTTGCTTCATGGATTGCTAGAAGTTCTGAATGTGTGGATGAGATGGTCGTCATGGTCTGCTTCACAGATGTCCAAGATATGGCAGTGCCGCCATAAGTGAATATATATCCGGTCTGAGACTTCTCTTTATGATGGTCGAATCTGTAACCTGCATCAGCATAACCAACTAAACTTGTTGTTGCCCCTTTCCTGTAGAATAGACCTAAGTCTATGGACCCTTGGAGGTAGCGCAGAAGATGCTTAACTCTGGCCCAGTGCCGTTGTGTGGGTGCAGCACTATACCTGGCTAGTAAGTTGACTGCAATACAATGTCAGGGCGAGTGCAGTTTTCTAGGTAAAGGAGTGCACCAATAGCACTTAAATAAGGTACTTCAGAGCCTAGTACTTCCTCCCCCTCTTCCAGTGGTCGGAAGGGGTCTTTATGTATATCCAATGATCTCACGACCATAGGGGTACTGAGGGGTGGCACTTATCCATTTGGAACTTTTTTAATTAGCTCGATGTATAAGTTGACTGATGTAACAGGATCCCATCGTTTAGATGCTCTATTTGAAGACCTAAACAGAACTTTGTTTGCTCTATTTGAAGACCTAAACAGAACTTTGTCTTTCCGAGGTCTTTCATCTTGAAAGTTTCTGTCAAGCTTCTAGAAATCTCAGTGATCTCTCCAGGAGATCCGATGAGGTTCAGGTCGTCCACATAGACGGCTATAATGACAAATCCTGTTGCATTTGCTCTAATAAAGATGCAAGGACAGACTGGGTCATTTGCGAATCCTTGCTTCGTAAGGAATTCACTTTTTCTGTTATACCACATCCTTCCAGATTGTTTCAGACCATATAATGATCTTTGCAGTTTCACTGAGTAGACGTCAGGTTGTCTCTCTTTTAGTGTTGCAGGCAAAGAAAAACCGTCCAGTAATCTCATAAAGATGTCCCGGTCTAAATTTCCTTATAGGTATGCAGTCACGACGTCCATAAGCTGCATATCCAAACCTTTTTAAGCTGTTAAGCCAAAAAGGAATCAGAAGGTGATCGCGTCCATGACCGGGGAGTATGTGGCGTCAAAATCCACCCCTGGACGTTAGGTAAAACCCTGCGCTACAAGCCTTACTTTGTAGCAAACGATCTCGTTCTATTCATTTCTTTTTCTAACAAATATCCATTTATAACCTACATGTTTTACACCTTTTGGTGTCTGGACAATTGGTCCGAAGACCTTGCGTTTTGTGAGTGAGTACAACTCCACTCCTATTGCCGCTTTCCACTTTGGCCAATCATCTTTGCTTTGACATTCTGTCAGAGAGTGTGGTTCAGTATCATCGTCGTAGTTCGCGACGTTGATGGCAATATTGCACGCAAAAGTGTCATCTATAATGGTGTTCTTTCTGTCCCAATGCTCCCCAGTTCGTACATAGTGTATCGAGACTTCATTTTCTCCCGGTTTTTCCTCTCTTTGAGAGTTTGAAAAAGATGGTGGAGCAGGGCTTATAGTAGCATCATGTGGTGGTATTGTTTGACCATTGCCAAGGGTCCTACTCTTTTGAGGGACTTGATCCTTGGATCCCGATGGTCGTCCTCTCTTTTTAAGAGATTCAACCATCTCTGCTGCAGGCGGATTGCATCCATTTTGCGGTATGTCAATCCTAGCTAGAGTGTTAACAGCAGGGACGTGTGATCTGACAATCTTCTGGTTGTCAGTAAATTTGTCCGACAAGAGATGGACAGTGTTTTGGATATAGAGAATCTTCAGGACCTCCTCCTCACACTGGCTTGTGGGCTGATCAAAGTGACTTAATTTCTGTGTATCCCAGGAGATACTCTCTGAAGCTTCATGCTTCTTGGTTTATAAGCCTAGTCTTGGAAATGATGTTTCATCAAATTCACAGTCTTCTAGACGTGCATTGAAAACGTGTCCCGTAAGGGGGTTCTAGGAATCTTATTATGGAGGGTATGTCAAACCCAATATAAATGCCGAGGCGACGTTGTGGGCCCATCTTTGTCCTTTGTGGTGGTGCTATGGAGACGTATACTGCACAACTAAATATTCTCAAATGTGAAACAATTGGTGGTACTCCAAGTGATAATTGCATATGAGAAGATGACTGACCTCCAGAAGGTCTATATTTTATTAAAGATGCAGCATGCAATATTGCATGACCCCATGCATTCACTGGCAACTGGGATTGAAGTAGTAATGGACGAGCAATCCATTGCAGTCTCTTTATCAGAGATTCT
This sequence comes from Scilla litardierei, assembly GCA_030789695.1. Lineage (NCBI taxonomy): Eukaryota > Viridiplantae > Streptophyta > Magnoliopsida > Asparagales > Asparagaceae > Scilla > Scilla litardierei. The sequence continues at coordinate 22,145,150 of CM061135.1, forward strand.
GCTAACCCATTTTAGGTGTGAACATGTGTTACAGGATGTTCGAATTCAATGCCCGATGCTTGGCAATAGTCTAGAAAAACTTGTGATGTAAACTCCCCTGTATTATCCAGACGAAGTTCCTTTATCTGGTGATCGGGGAAGTGGGCTCGCAACTTGATTATCTGAGCTAAAAGATTAGAAAATGCCAAGTTACGGGTGGATAGTAGATACACATGTGACCACTTAGTAGATGCATCTATCAGGACCATAAAGTACCTGAAAGGACCACTTAATGGGTGTTAGGCCCACAAATGTACCCATGGATTCTCTCTAGAAAGCTAGGAGACCCAAATCCACTTTAAGTGGAGATGATCTCGTGATTAGTTTACCCTTGTAACAGGGTGGACATGGGAAATTACCTTTTGGAAGAATCTTTAGGTTCTTCAAATTTATACCCCTTGAGCTATTTATGATGCGGCGCATCATAACAGATCCATGGTGTCCTAGTCTACTATGCCAGAGTTGGAAATCTGGTATTTGAGGGCACTGCAGGTGCTCCGTTATGTATACTTTTGGAGAGTGAATACTTGTCTGGTAGAGACCCGTGGACAGTCCCTCGATACGTTCTACAATGGTTTTTATACCATTTGTAAAAGACGTTACGTGCAAGTATTCTTTTTTATTATCCTTGACCGTCTCTAAGTGATACCCGTTTAAACGGATATCTTTAAAACTTAGAAGGTTTCGGATTGATTTAGGTGAGTATAGCGCATCTCTAAGTTTAATGTATTGGGGAGCAAAATGATTGCTTCCCCTGATCCTTCAATTATGTCGGCTGGTCCTGAGATTGTTCTTAATGGACCAGAGTAACTACCGATGCTCGTAAAGTAGTCTATACATTGAAGAATAGAGTGCGTTGACGCACTGTCCACTAGGCATATTGATTCCATATCTAAAAAATGAAAAGCATTCAATAAATACTGTGAAAAAGAGAATGCTTTCATAAACGTTTTAAAAGCTTACCAACAAAGTAGCTAACATGGATAGAAAGACATAAAGTAAGTGCTAGAAAATAAGATACAGATGGTACATGACTACATAGTGTCGTCATTCACGAAATCTTCTGGATTCCATGTGGTAGCTGGTAACACTGCCCCATCTATCGAGTTTGTCTCAGCATGAGGCTTGAGACTTGCTTGGTAGTGATCATATAGGTGTCTGGTTGTACGTCAGTTTCTGGACCAATGGCCAGTCATTCCGCATCTAGAGCATGTATCCTCCCATTTTTTCTTGGGAGGACCACATTTATTAGGCGTCTGCTGTTGCTTATTTGCCACGAACTTCTGGTTCAGAGGAGGAGCCTTAGGAGTAGCCTTTTTTCACTGCTTCAATTCTTTCCATTTCTGGAACTTTGCCTTCTTATCCGTCTTCTTCTTCTGGAAAGACTGGAAATGTGCCGCTGCAGGAGGTGGAAAGGGCGTAGATTGTGAGTGGCAATCAACAACTCTCTGTTCTGTTCGGCCATTAGTAGGCATGAGAGTAGGTCGGAGTACTTTGTGAACTTTTGTTCACGGTACTGTTGCATGAGGATCATGTCATTCTCATGAAAAGACGTAAACTTCTTCTCTAGCGACATCCTCTCAGTTACATTCTCACCACACAACTTCAGGCGTGAGGTGATCCGGAATAATGCTGAGTTATACTCCGCTACGGATTTGTAATCATGTATGCTGAGGTGAGTCCACTCGTACTGCGCAAGAGGGAGTATGACATCCATTTGATGTCTGTACCTCTCCTCAAGTGCGTTCCACAGCTCATATGGATCCTCTACAGTAAGATACTCGTCCTTCAGGGTCGAGTCTAAGTGTTTCCTGATATAAATAATGGTTGTCGCCTTAAGTATATCGAAAATTTCTTCTGCATTATGGGTTTCTATAGAAGCACCCTTTTCAACTGTGGCAGTACCGGTTGTTACCTTTGCTGTGGGTGTTAGATTGAACCTATGAGAACGCAGATAGAACTTCAGGTCCAACTGCCAATTCAAGTAGTTCGACCCATCGGCCTTCAGGACCGAGAAATCAACATTAGCAAGTCTGGCCATCTGTGCAATCTAGCAATATAAAAATAACGTGAATTATTCAACTATTAAAGTAAAACATCCACGCATTTAATATGAGCAAAAAATTAATTTAGAACTATGGGGATCAGCCAGCCGAGCACTAAAAAAGAGAAAGTCTGAAGATACATCCCATAAATAAAAAATGCATAAAATAAAGACAACTTGGGAACGTTAAGAAAAGCCCATTTCTCTTTATGCAAGCGCCTTCATCTCCATAGGGTAGTCCTTCAGCTTTGACTTTTACATTTAATCTCACATACAAGTTCTCTCAAAATGAAAAAAAATTGCAGAAAAAGGTACAAGTGTCGAAAACCAAGCTGATCCCTAAAAACATAGTTCTAATAGCACATCCACACAGATATTATATACAAATACAACCACGCAGATATATGACATCACATGCATAGATTAAGAAATAATCTAAAAATGAAGTGCGTGCTAAAGAAAATGTTTTAAAGTTTTTAATCATGATTCATTTTTCATATTTATTTATTTTTACGTCCAATCCTATCACAATTTAATATTTCTTTAATTATTGGGCTTTTGAATGCCCAAATAAAAAAAGAAAAATTATGTGAAAAATTCGCTAATTTCCAGGCTTTTGGGCCATGAAAACAACCAAAATAGGGGCCTCCCCTCCGAAAAAGCCCGTTTAGGGTTAGGGTTTCGAAAAACCCTAGGGGGCCCGTGGCGGCCGTCGTGCCCTTTCAGGTGTGGCCGGCCATGCCCTGTTGGGCATGGCCTGGCCGTGCACGGAGGCACGGCTGTCGCGCTTTCAGGGCGCATCCATCGATCGAAAAAAACCAATTTTTTATAAAAGTTTTTAGACATGCGGATCTACAAAAAATTTGATTTTTATCATGTTCATGAACTACGCGATCTAAAACATGCAGATCTACATGAAAAAAAGTAAGTCTAGATCTTTAAAAATTTTGATTTTTACCTTATGGATTCGGCTATGGAATCTAGACGACGATCGATGAAGTATGCCCTTTACGCTCTCCATTGAGAAGACCAAGATCTTCTTAAAATTGACGTTGGGGATGAACTCCTCCTTGAGAGCCGTCGTCTTCTTCCGCCGAGCAAAATCGTGCTGATAACGTGTTATGAAGGGAGAATAGTAAGGTAAAAGGTGTAAGGGGTTAGGAGCCCACTGCCCTAATATATATAGCTTTTCGATGATGGGTGGATATTCAATGGGCCCGATGGGCCTATTCACAATAGTTATCAGTTTTATTGTAGATTATAAACTAGTAATATGAATTTTTTGTAATGCCATGCTAAGCTACTGCACAAGTACTAGAGGGGGGGTGAATAGTACTTGAAAATAATTAAGAGGCTAATTCCTAATTACCTTGCAAACTCTACCAAACAATGCGGAAATGCGGAAATGTAAATGTTAGACAACAAAGAAACAATCGCAAACAAACGATATTACTGGGTTCGGATCCACCCAAGTCTCCCCGACTTGTTCCCGGTGATCCTACGTCCCAACCACCCTGATCGCTTCCAGATACTTGAGTTAGAAACCCTAACTCAAGATTTCCACTATGAAATACTTATGAAAAACCTTCACAAGTCAAATCATACACAAATGAAAATTGTGACTCCCACAACCCGGGATCACAAACACACTCTCACAACCGAGAGTGAATCACTTACAATAACAAAGTAAATTGAAATGAAAGTTCTTACCACAAAATACCTATGCCTTGAGTATAACTTACGATTTAGGGCAAAACGGATTTTGGGGAAGATGAAGAGGCACCAAACCCTAGCTCCAAGATGTAGATCAGCTATGGAGAGATATGAGGTTGTTGGTGACCTAGGATCAAGCACTTGGCTTGGAAGGCTCACAATCAATGAATCTCTCTTTTGAAATAAGAGTGAGAAGAGATTCAAGATTGGAATGAAAGAGCTTTGAATGAGAGTAAAATGCTTTCTCTTTGATCTCTAAACTTCTCTTAAAATCAGCCTTGAGTGCAATGAATGCAGCACTCCAAGTATATATAGGTTAGAGGAAAGAGAGAGAGAAAAACGTTTCAATTAAAGCTCCAACGGCTCTATTCTGAACCAAACTAGTCGGTCAAAGAACAACCACCGACCGACTATTTCATCAACTAGTCGGTCGGTCAATCAACATGAACCGACTAATGGATGAACAGGGAATAGGTCGAAGTTCAGACTAACAGAACTAGTCGGTCAAAGAACACTTGCCAACCGACTAGTTTCACAACTAGTCGGTCAGTGAGTTAACTTAAACCGACTAAGAGATAAAACAAATAGTCTGAGTACAAATTGATTTAGTCGGTCCAAGAACAAAAGTTGACCGACTATTTCATCAACTAGTCGGTCGATAAATGAACATAGACCGACTAACGATAAACAGTAACTAGGCATGTACAGGGAAAGATCTGATGGAAATTGAATTCCACCCCCAAGTGATTTTGATGATGAGCACACCAAATGAATGCTTAGTGTACTAACTACACTACACTATTAAGTATACAGATTTTGTGAAGCTCTACTAATACTCCAAGAAGCACGCATCAATACTCCACGACAAAGACGAACATGGCTAAACTCAAGTGATGAAGCTCAAGCTCAACCAGAACAAGAAGCTCAAAGAGAAGCTCATCTTCACTTCATCAAATTGACTAAACTGCCGAAGACATGTTCAGAGTCTAGTGTGAGTGTGTCGTGTCTTTTAGGGTATTTGTCAAAGCCATATCAAATAGACAACACACACACACAAATGATTTCGAAACAATTTTTAACTATCTTCAAAAATAGTTTTTAAGAGCTTTTCTAGTCACTTCATAATTCTCGTAGTGAAACTCCACGCACCCTGGAGCTAACTACCCTTTTTGACTAGAACAACAGGAAAAACTCCTCTGGGAGTCGACTACCAAAAGTAGGGAGTCGACTACTTGTCAGGGATGAAAATTTCCTAGACTCCTCTGGGAGTCGAATACCTATAGAGGGAGTCGACTACCTGCTGGAAATTTTCAGACGTTTTGAATTTGAATTTTAAAATATTTTGAGCAATTTACTCCGAAATTTTTGGGACAAAAGTCAAACGAAATTTGAAATTCAAATCTCAGTTTTTCCCTATAAATAGAGCTTAATTCTTTTGTGAAAGATACAACATTGAAAATCAAAATTCGTAAAAGCTCTCGTGAATCAAAGCTCTCTCATTTCTTCTCTAGCCAATTTTAAATTCAGTTTTGATCTTGCAATATTTTCTCATCTTTTTTAAGATCGTATTATTATTTTCTATTGGCTAAATTGTTTTTTTTAAATCCTCTCTATTATTTCTCTCTAATTTTATTTGAAGGATTTTTGAAAAAGCTCTAGATCACAAAGAACTTATCTCGTATCTTTGTGTGATCTAGACTATCATTCTATTAAGCCACTACACAATTGTCTATCTTTTGATTGGCTATAGAATCGGGTGTATTTTCAATCTCTATCATTTATTGTAGAGTATTGAACAAATCTCTTATTGTGTTAATTGTTGGAACACTAGACAAGTCTAGTTGTTGCCAGTTGGAAAGTCCTCGGTTTGTGAGGCAAGGGGAAAACCCTAGACAAGTCTAGGTGTTGCGTTCGGAAATCCTGGTCAAGGCTAGGTCGTTGGAAATCCTAACAAGTGAAGTTAGGTGCTTGTATTTGCCAAGGCAGATAGTGGAAATCTCGTACCGGATTGGTCGGGGACTGGACGTACCCGGGTTGCGGGGAACCAGGATAAAATCCTTTTGTTTGCGCTTGTTGATCTGTGTTTGATTATCTTTTCATTCATATCTTCTATTTACAGCAAAGATCAATTTTATCTATATACGCTGAAAATTCATATTTATAATCTTATTTGTCCTAACATATTCTCTGGGAGTCGACTACTACTCATAATGAGTCGACTACCTGCTGTGAAATTTCGCTGTGCATTTTTAATTATATTGTTGATTAAGAACCAAGCGTAGATCACTCTACTTGGTTTCTTAGGCAACGTTAGAAGGAATTTATTTGTGTTATTATCGTTGAGCGAAAAAGTTTTAGTATTTGATCAACACTATTCAACCCCCCTTCTAGCGTTGCTTGCCATCCACAGGATCCAACAAGATCAACTAGTCGGTCTAAGAAGCATCACTGACCGACTAGATCACAAACTAGTCGGTCGGTGAGTCAACGTAGACTGACTAACTGTAAACAGTAAAGAGCTTAGAACTGAGAAGGCAAACTAGTCGGTCCAAGAAGCTTTGCCGACCGACTAGATCACCATCTAGTCGGTTGGTTCTTCTTCTTGAACCAACTAACATGCACAAGAAGTCGCGAATCGAAGCGCGAAGCTTCGGAAAAGTTCGTATGGACTTTGTTACGACCTAAAGATCGTAGTAGCCCAACTCCCGCCCGGATCCGCTAACATACCCCTTTAGCTCACCATTTAACAATTAGGGCCGCCGCCCCGAAAACCCGGGGCATCACGGAGATAGGCGCGCCTTACAGCGCTCCCCGAAACGGCCGAGGTGAACAACTGTAGCCGGCCGAGGCGAACAACCGCAGCCGCCCGACCCACCGGGGTAGCGCGTTAGGGGACGCTTGGGTAGCTAGGCTAGGCCTATTGACGGGCGCGGCCGGGCCGGACAACCCCCGACCGGAACGGCCCGTCCGATTCCCGCGAACCGCGGCGCCAAAAGTGAGCCAGACCTTTAGTTCGACGCTAACGACAAACAGCCTAGGATAAGGACACGACTGACACATACGTCACCCGACCGCCTGACAAAGCACCCCCAGGCGGCTGACCTGACCGGCGGTTAGTGCTTTCGGCCCTGACATCCCGACAAAAGCACCCCTGGGCCGTTACGCCGCCTGACAGAGGCAGGTCAGAAACTCCTGTTCCCGATGTCCTTGTCCGAAGCCTTCGCTGACACCCGAGCCAGCTCAGCACGCCTAGTCATCACCCGTCAGGTATAAATACCTCCTCTCCTCTTACGGAGAGAGGGTTAGAAAAAACTCTCTCATCTTCTATCATTCACACACGAGAGCAAAAGGTCCTCCATATCTTTGTTCTCCCACCTATAGCTCGTCACGCGAGGCGGACACACAGTTAGTCCGGCCGGCGTGTCTAGCCCCCCATTTAAGCCCTTTTACTGAATTAGGCATCGGAGGGGCTAAGGGTTGAACCCCAACCCCGCCCTTCTGACGAGTTGTTCGTGCTGCAGGAGAGCTCGTCCCTTGACCAAAGTCAGCGTCAGCCTCCCGCCGTCCAACCTTCCTCAGCTGCGTCCGACGAGATACGATCTCGTGAGCTCCACCGGCAACGGATCCAACCTCTTCATCCCACTAATCACTTGTAATACAGCATACCTAACCCCTCATTTCCATATAACCACCGTGCCCTTGGTTCCCCATAATACAAATTCATTGTACGCGAGTTCCACCTCGTAACAGACTTCTACTAAGATCCTATGTCTAAGATAGGAGCGTTATGAAGATTAAAACGTAAGACCTACTTAAGGCTTAACATTCTACGGAACGAAGCTAAAAGACTATAAATAAAACTTGACGAACCGTCTTCGAAAGCTTCGATCCGAATCTTCATGACTTCTAAAATGGTCCAAAAGCTTCAATGAAGCTTTAGGCATACGATCATGAGCTTTGAGAAGTCTCGAGACGTCGCTTTGGATGTTCATATGAATTTGGCGACGATCTCCATAAATGCGCTCACAAATTGTTAGTTCACGATATATTTATGTTTGTTCATCATCCAAAACCAAATCCGGAGAGTCCAATATACATGTCATTATTATATCTCTCCCCCTTTGGCATTAGCAAAAAGTGTGGGAGGAGATCAACGACAACAACAATGGCTTCAAATAATAGCACGGGAGTCGTAGAATACGACCATGGTCCAAATGACACCAAAGGAAAATTCGAATTAAATCAAAGCATGTCAATGAGACCAAAGTCGAAAATCGATAAATAAAATCATCAAAACTCAAATTAATTTTACAAATTGAGTTATGTAATATACTCTCCAATATCAACATTCTTGGTTAATTTAGTGCATGGAAAACAATTCTCTGTTATCATAAAATGAGTTCTATTTAACCAAGTATTATCGTCGAGCGACGAAATCAAACATCAGAGACATAAAAAGAGTATGTAATGTGCACAAGAGAATGAAATGTTAACATCGATGTATATATATATATATATATAAATGAAGCATGAGTACATCAAAAAGATACATCGCCGACATACATAACATCGATCCAACGATCGGGGCACAAAATACATCAAAATATCACAACATATAACATATGTCACACCGGACATCAGAGTATCACACTACATCAAAATATCCAAAATATCATCAAAATACATGAAGATACATCAAAATGTCAAAAATATCCAGAACCACCCTCTATCCTACCCAAACTCTCTCACACTAGATCTGTCATCCAAAGTGCATCGGGAGAGTCCTCAGAGAAGCTCAAGAGGCAACGACAGGATCTGCAGCAGCAGCAGGCTCTGCAGCAGCAGCAGGAGTAGTGGTCACCGGATCAGCTGAAGTGTCCACGGGAGCGACGGTAGTGGCCTTGGGAGCACCAGTCGTAGTATCCACCGCAGGAACGGTGGCAACAGGAGTACTCTCGGGGTCACCAGCAGAAGAGGCAGCAGCAGCACCAGAAGTGCCCTCAGGGGCACGAGTAGAAACACGAACCAGCTCCTCAATCTCCTCCTCATCCAACTCCTCTCGTCAGAGACTGACGGAGGGATCTCAATGCCCAACCGTGAGGCGATACGAGCAACTATCTCCTCAGTACGAGCATAACGAGACTCCATACGTCTCATTGAACGTGCGAGCTCGTCAAGAGTGGTAGAGGGAGCAGCTGAGGCAGAGGCAGACGCTGAAGAAGAGGGGGTCGTCCTCTGAACGTGACGGAGCGCCGCAAGAGACTTCTTGACGTCTGTCGCATTCAGAGGGGGGCCGAGGGGACGCTCATCATCAGTTGGAAGTGTGACACGGAAGTGGCGAAAGACAAGTGTCAATAAGCACGGATATGGGATATGAGCAGACTTCGTGGACTTGCGGATACACTCGAAAGAATCCATCTTATCGAGTATGATCCGAGCCCAGTTAATCTCGCTCCCCATGAAGATGGCATAGATCAACTTCAGGAATAGCTGGGAAGGCAAAGAGGAAGATCCGTACGTAGGAAGTAAGCACGACTTCAGAATCAAGTTAAGGACCCAGCCATTGGGCTTGAAAGACTTCGATGGCATGCCAATCATGGCGGGAGAAATCTCGTGGAAGATCTCAGAAAGGATAACCTGGTCAAGGGAAGATATGTCATCGACGGAAATATCGGAAGGGAGGAGGCCAGACGACGAGCAACCGATCAACTCTCCTAAGATTTCTGCCGTGAGGACAATCGGTGTCCCCAAGACAGTAGTCTCAATCGAGTGGGTCGCGTCGTACTGACCCCGGACACGGTTGGCGTAGAAGAGTTTGACCAGGCGAGGGTAAGGGTGAGGATTTGCCTTAGGGTCATATCGAAGATAATCGATAAGACCGGAAGACGACAGAAGATCCGCTAGGCCTGGGAAGTCAGAAAACTGTACGAAATGCTCCAGAAGCAGCGGACAGTGTTCGATACGGTTGTAAGCCGCAAGACACAACGGGTCGTCGCGACACAACGAAATATCGACACCGCCCACCGGCATCAGACCCTTTCCCTTAGGCTGACGAGTGGAAGTACGGGGTCGAGAGCTAGACTCAGGTTGCCTAGGAGGAGGTGAGGGATCCCAATGGGTCTCGGTCTCGGGTATGTACTCGGTGTCGGAATCCGAAGGTGTACGGAAAGAGGAGGGAGACACAGTTTGCTTCGTAGGCTTGGGTTTAGGCTAAGATTGGGCTCGGGGCTTCGCTGTCGCCGTCCTCTTACGCTTAAGAGGAGGCGAAGACGAAGAAGGTTGGGTAGTCTTCGATCGGCGTTTAGGAGGGGTTCGCGTAGGTTGATTGGGATCCGTAGGGGATGGCTCTACGGTCATAGGCGAAGGGCTCGTAGGACGGATCGGGATACGGGTTCGTGCCATAAGCGCGACACGACACGTACGAATCAACACAAGAAAACGAGATCGAAAGCCCTAAAGACAAACCTAGGCCGAAACCCTAGAGATTGGAAATGAAATAAACCCTAACCCTAGATAGCTAGACCCTAACCCTAGAGAGCTAGGAGAGGGAGGAGGATCACCTAGGGAGACAGATCGATGGACGGCGATAGTGGGGATGGCCGAAAATCGATCGAAAATGACGGAGGGAGAGGGGAAGTCGAACGGGCACGAGGGGGTTTTTGAGCTGGAGAGAGGGAGAGAACCGACTTGAATGAAAAGAAGTCAGTCGGATTGAGTTAAAAATCGATTGGAAGTCGAAAGACAAGTCAGTCCCTGAGCACTTAGTCGGTCAGAGTTCAAGCGATGACCGACTAGATGATCATCTAGCCGGTCGGCCAATGAGCTTGAACCGACTAAGTGCAAACAGTAACTGAAGCCAAATATCCTGACAAGAATTAGTCGGTCTAAGCTCATTCACTGACCAACTAGAACTGAATCTAGTCGGTCGGCCAATGAACTTGGACCGACTAAGAGAGTCCAAAAATTGAAAATTTGAAATTTTGATTTCTCTCCTAATCGCACTTGGACGAAACATCGTTATACTCTCATTAATCATTATACTACCCCATTAAACATCGAAAATCTGAAATTTGACGTTTACGAACAAATCGAGCGAAAATTCCGAAAATTCAACGAAAAATCCAGAAAATTCCAATAAATCTAGCATGTGCAAATATAACGAAATTTCATAGCATGCAAGATTATTGAATAAAAATGAATCCTAAATCTCGGATTCACCCATAATCCCCAATTCTCGACGTAACCGCACAAAGGAGTCTTCCTTTAGGGGTTTCGTGAAAATATCGGCGATTTGCTTCTGGGTTTCAACGTACACTAATATGATGTCCTTTTTAGCAACATGCTCATCTAAGAAATGGTGTCGGACATCTATGTGTTTAGAACGGAAATGGTGTACCGGGTTCTTAGAGAGACAAATTGCACTTTGATTGTCCACCATGATAGGGCAAGTATCACAGTTTATACCAAAGTCTTTAAGTGTGTGTCTCATCCAAAGAACTTGAGCACACGCGGCACCGGCGGCAATGTATTCCGCCTCGGTGGTTGAAAGTGATACGGAATTCTGCTTCTTGGAAAACCAAGAGACAAGAGAATTTCCTATAAAATGGCAAGTGCCACTAGTACATTTTCTGTCGGATTTGCATCCCGCATAATCTGCGTCACTATATGAGATTAACTCATACGTGCTAGATTTTAGATAAAGTAATCCAAAATCAAGTGTGTAACTTAAATAACGGAAAATACGTTTTACCGCTACTAAGTGTGACTCCTTAGGTTGAGACTGATAATGAGCACATACACATAAGGCAAACATTATATCGGGCCTACTTGCGGTAAGATATAGTAAACTACCTATCATACCTCGATATAGACGAATGTCTACATCTTTTCCGCCCGCATCTTTATCAAGATGTGTAGTAGTGATCATTGGAGTCTTTTTTCCGGAGGCATTTTCCATTCCAAATCGCTTTAGCAACTCCACCGTGTACTTCGTTTAGTGGATGAAGATTGCATCGTTCATTTGACGAATTTGGAGACCTAAGAAATATTTGAGCTCACCCATGTGGCTCATCTCAAATTGATCCTTCATCACATTAGAAAAATCTTCGCAAAGAGCAAAGTTAGTAGCACCGAAAATGATATCATCAACATAAATTTGAACTAAAATTATATCATTATTCGAATACTTAACAAATAATGTGGAATCAACTTCTCCCATTTTAAAACCCAAATCCAAAAGAAAATTCTTTAAACGGTCATACCAAGATCGAGGAGCTTGTCTCAAACCGTAAAGTGCTTTCTTAAGTTTAAAAACATGATTTGGAAATTTTTCATTTATAAAACCCGGAGGTTGAGAAACATAAAATTCCACAACAACATCTTCGTTTAAAAACGCACTTTTTACATCCATTTGAAATAATTTAAAATCCTTATGGCATGCAAAAGATAACAATAATCTAATTGATTCTAATCTAGCTATCGGAGCAAAGGATTCTTCGAAATCGATACCTTCCTCTTGCCGATAGCCTTGACCTACTAATCGAGCTTTGTTTCGGACAACGACTTGGTTTTCGTCGGTCTTGTTCTTGAAGATCCACTTTGTCCCTATGACGGTGTGATTCTTTGAATGCAATGGAACAAGCTCCCAAACTTCATTCCTCTCGAATTGAATGAGTTCCTCTCCATGGCTAAGATCCAAGCACTATCTTCGCATACTTCATTAACATTCTTTGGCTCTATCGAGGAGGCAAAGGCACAATGAGCGAAGTGGTTGACTTGAGATCTCGTCTTGACACTATCATGGATATTGCCAATGACTTGCTCATGAGGATGGTCACGAACGGTATGAAGCCGTTTGGGAATTCCTTGATCACTAGGAACATTCTCAACAACTTCATTAGTCGGGTTAGTGTCAATAGAATCAATATAATCATTAGAATTAGAATTACCAATTGAATCACATAAAACATCCATTGAGTCATCATCATTAGTAATTCTAGTTGGAACAAATCCTTCATTAAATGAAACATGAAGCGATTCCTTGATCGTTGAGGTTCGTTTGTTGTATATCCGGTAGGCTTTGCTATGTGAGGAATATCCAACAAAAATCCCCTCATTGGATCTTGGATCGAATTTGTCCAAACTACCATACGTGTTTTTAATAAAACATTTCGAACCGAAAACACGAAAATGTTTAACTTGAGGCAACCTACTAAACAACAATTCATAACAAGTTTGTTTAGTGCCGGGCCTCAAAAGTATTCTATTAAACACATAGCAAGCGGTGTGTACCGCTTCCGCCCAAAATTGATGGCCAAGTTGGCTATCATCAAGCATAGTGCGAGCACACTCCACTATCGTCCTATTCTTTCTCTCAACAACACCATTTTGAGGAGGTGCACGAGGGAATGAAAAGGTGTGTGTAATACCAACTTCATCACAAAATGTCTCAAAAGACTCATTCTCAAATTCCCCTCCATAATCATTACGAATAGTGACAATGGTGGTTCCAATGAGATTTTGTACTTTCTTAACAAAAATTGTGAAGTTTTCAAAAGCATCATTTTTATTACATAATGAAAATACCCAAGTAAACCTAGAAAATTCATCAACGATGACAAGTCCATATCGTGCATTTCCTAATGAAGCAACTCTAGTTGGCCCAAATAAATCTAGATGTAATAGCTCTAGTGGCCGCTTAGAAGAAATGCTTTTCTTATGTTTAAAAGACGATTTTGGAAGCTTGCCTCGTTGACACGAGTCACAAAAGCTTTTCTTTTGAAAGACTAGCTTAGGGAAGCCTCTAATAGAATTTAACTTGGAAAGCTTAAATAGTGTTCCAAAGTTCACATGACCAAAACGTCGATGCCATAAGTGTTGTTCACTTGTGTTGGCAATGAGACATTGTTCATGTGATCTCGGAAGATCTAGGATATATATATCCTTATGGCGTGTGCCGGAAAACAATAATTCATTATTATCTTTTCTTAAAACTATGGCACATTCCTTTCACAAAGCTAACTTTGTAACCTTTGTTACAAAGTTGGCTTATTGAAATAAGATTGTGGTTTAATCATTTAACAAGGTAAACATCATTTATAAGAGGTTTAGAAGGATTACCCACTTTACCAACACCTATGATGGTTCTGCTCTCGTTGCCTCCAAAGACTACCCGGTTTCCATTTGCAATGGGAACCACTCCGGAGAGCAATTGAGCGTCACCCGTCATGTGTTTTGAACACCCGCTATCGAGTATCCAATTCCTCTTGGAGCTAAATTTAAATTTGTTGCTCCGTTTCTTTTTCTTGAGTACCTAAAGATAGAAAATATCGTATCATGGTACCCAAGGTCATTGGGTCCAAAAGATTAGACCTTTGGAAGCCAAGTTCAATTGGACTTAGACTTCCCCACATAATTATCATTATCCACTACATTCATAAAATAATCATTCATGTAAACTTGTTTTTCATCCATGCTTGTGTCCTTTGGGCTCCAAATTGAGAAGATTTTGGGAGCCCTCATCCTATTGGGAGCATGCATGCGTTGTTGATTTCTACGTGATGCATGTCGTGGATAGGCATAAGGAACATGATGAAATGGTGCATGTGGATAATTATTCATACGATGATGTGGGTGTACGTATGCATGTGGAGGAACACGTGCGTGAGGGTGTCTCACATGGTGTGCACGTGTTCGTGGATGTGTAGCATAGAAATCATCATATGTGTGAGCCGGTGGAGTAGGACGTGTGTTCCTACGTGGCATAGTATTTGTGTACATGTAAGCATGGCCCTTCTTTGGAGGTCCACCCAAAGTGGGTTTCTTTCCAAAAGAAGATGTGTACGAGGTGGAAGCACCATTGGTAGATGAACTACCAATAGAGTGTTTGCTACCACTCGTTGAGGCATCGGAAGTTGGCCTAACAAAAGTAGTGGCCTCTTTGGATGAATTTCCCATCGTATACCCCAAACCAATGTGGTGATTGGCCGGGAGTAAGTCATTTAGGATTTTATCCAAATGGTCCTTACCCTTATTGAATTTATTAATTCGGCCTAATGTGTTCTCATATTTCTCGGTGAGAGAACACATAGAAGCATCCAAAGTGGATACTTGCGATGTGAGCACATAGACACGAGATTTGAGATTCTCATTCTCAATACTCAAAGTCAAGTTTTGAGAAGTCAAATCCGCTATCTTGTGTTCTTCCGGATCCTCAATGCTAACATGTTCAAGTTGAGTCTTGAGATTAACAATCTCATTCTTCAACTCTTCAACAACGGTGTCGTTGTTGGTGATGATAGTTTTAGGCGAGGTTTGGATGCTAGCTAAATCATCTTTTACTTTAGTATACCTATTTACTAATTTAGTGTATTTAGACCATAATTGCTAATTAGCATTTCTAAGGTCATCCATGGTTACCTCATCGCCTTTGTTGTCGCTATCATCGGAAGAGGAATCTTTATGTTGCTCCTCTCTAGCCATGAAGCACATGTGTGCTTCCTCCACTTGCTCATCATCCGACTCTTCGCTAGAGGAATCATCAGAGTCGGTGAATGTCCCGATAAGCCCCTTTTTGTACCCTTTCTTGTATTTCTTGGACTTGTCGAACTTCGGCACCTTCCACTTCTCCTTGTGCTTGTTTTGAGTACAATCCGCTTTCATGTGTCCTTGCTTGTTGCATTTGAAACACAAAGGAGAGGAAGCGTTAGAAGAATTAAACTTCGACTTGTTTTTGAAGTTACCTTTTCAGAAGAACCGGTTGAACTTCTTGGCCATGAGAGCTATGGATTCCAAGTCCAACTCGTCTTCCGAGTTTTCATCATCGGTCGATGTGGAAGTTGATGGAGCGGCCTTGAAAGCAATAGCCTTCTTCTTTGGCTCGTCTTGCTTTAGGTAGGACTTCATCTTTTCCTGCAACTTCAACTTGCTATCCTTGCATACCTCATAAGACATCAAGGTACCCATTAGTTGAACAACGGTATGAGTTTTCATGTCATTACCTTCCTCGATGGCGAAGGTACGTTTCTCCCAACTAGAAGGAAGTCCATCGATAATCTTCGAGACTTTCTTCTTTTGGGTGTAGGTCTTACCGAGAGCCTCCAACTCGTTTGTGATATCGACGAAGCGAGCATAATACTCCTTCATCTTCTCACCCTGTAGCATATGAAATAACTCGTAATCTTTATTAACTACAACGAGTTTAGAGTCTCTTACCCTACTTGTTCCTTCATGCAAGATGAGGAGGGAGTTCCATATTTGATATGCACTCTTAAATGTGCATATCTTGTTGAAATCCTCGGGCTCCAAAGCGCATTGCAAGGCGTTCATTGCCTTGGCATTGCTTACCTCCGCGGCGACCTCCGCGGTAGTCCATTTCTCGAAATCTTCTTCGGCGGGCTCGACATACTCCTTCATCATGGCCCTCCATAGTGAAGCACTCCGGAGGAAAGTTTCCATCCGACATTTCCAGTACCCGTAGTTGGTACCGTTGAAGAAGGGAGGCCTCGTTGAGGAGTGTCCTTCCATCACCGAAGACGTTCCTTCACGATTCTTGAAGGTGCTATAGTCGGAAGGTGGACGAACGGTCTTGTTGTCGTTGGCAGACATAGCTATAAACTTGGCTTTGATACCAAATGTAATGCCCTGCTAAGCTACTGCACAAGTACTAGAGGGGGGGTGAATAGTACTTGAAAATAATTAAGAGGCTAATTCCTAATTACCTTGCAAACTCTACCAAACAATGCGGAAATGCGGAAATGTAAATGTTAGACAACAAAGAAACAATCGCAAACAAACGATATTACTGGGTTCGGATCCACCCAAAGTCTCCCCGACTTGTTCCTGGTGATCCTACGTTCCAACCACCCGGATCACTTCCGGATACTTGAGTTAGAAACCCTAACTCAAGATTTCCACTATGAAATACTTGTGAAAAACCTTCACAAGTCAAATCATACACAAATGAAAATTGTGACTCCCACAACCCGGGATCACAAACACACTCTCACAACCGAGAGTGAATCACTTACAATAACAAAGTAAATTGAAATGAAAGTTCTTACCACAAAATACCTATGCCTTGAGTATAACTTACGATTTAGGGCAAAACGGATTTTGGGGAAGATGAAGAGGCACCAAACCCTAGCTCCAAGATGTAGATCAGCTATGGAGAGCTATGAGGTTGTTGGTGACCTAGGATCAAGCACTTGGCTTGGAAGGCTCACAATCAATGAATCTCCCTTTTGAAATAAGAGTGAGAAGAGATTCAAGATTGGAATGAAAGAGCTTTGAATGAGAGTAAAATGCTTTCTCTTTGATCTCTAAACTTCTCTTAAAATCAGCCTTGAGTGCAATGAATGCAGCACTCCAAGTATATATAGGTTAGAGGAGAGAGAAAAACGTTTCAATTAAAGCTCCAACAGCTCTACTCTGAACCAAACTAGTCGGTCAAAGAACAACCACCGACCGACTAGTTCATCAACTAGTCGGTCGGTCAATCAACATGAACCGACTAATGGATGAACAGGGAATAGGTTGAAGTTCAGACTAACAGAACTAGTCGGTCAAAGAACACTTGCCAACCGACTAGTTTCACAACTAGTCGGTCGGTGAGTTAACTTAGACCGACTAAGAAATAAAACAAATAGTCTGAGTACAAATTGATTTAGTCGGTCCAAGAACAAAAGTTGACCGACTAGTTCATCAACTAGTCGGTCGCTAAATGAACATAGACCGACTAACGATAAACAGTAACTAGGCATGTACAGGGAAAGCTCAACTAGTCGGTCTAAGAAGCATCACTGACAGACTAGATCACAAACTAGTCGGTCGGTGAGTCAACGTAGACCGACTAACTGTAAACAGTAAAGAGCTTAGAATTGAGAAGGCAAACTAGTCGGTCCAAGAAGCTTTACCGACCGACTAGATCACCATCTAGTCGGTTGGTTCTTCTTCTTGAACCAACTAACATGCACAAGAAGTCGCGAATCGAAGCGCGAAGCTTCGGGAAAGTTCGTATGGACTTCTACTAAGATCCTATGTCTAAGATAGGAGCATTATGAAGATTAAAACGTAAGACCTACTCAAGGCTTAACATTCTACGGAACGAAGCTAAAATACTATAAATAAAACTTGACGAACCGTCTTCGAAAGCTTCGATCCGAATCTTCATGACTTCTAAAATGGTCCAAAAGCTTCAACGAAGCTTTAGGCATACGATCACGCGCTTTGAGAAGTCTCGAGACGTCGCTTTGGATGTTCATATGAATTTGGCGACGATATCCATAACTGCGCTCACAAATTGTTAGTTCACGATATATTTATGTTTGTTCATCATCCAAAACCAAATCCGGAGAGTCCAATATCCAACATTTTTATGTACAAATATACCCAAACATAAGTTAATTCTTCTTAAAATGATAGATCCTACGATGAGTTTCCACCCAATTTTACTTTCACTTTTCCATTTGGCTTTGAATTATATATGCATTTATACTTATTTTGCAGAGTTCCTTAGAGAGGGTTGTATCGGTTTCAGATACAGTTACCTTTTTGTTAGAGATCGTTCAAGCTTTTATTGCGAGTATTTTATTCGCTATATTTTCTCGAGAACCGCCTAAGGTTCCAGCTAAAAAATAAAATGATTTCATTTAATTACGTACTTACAAAACACCATTTTTTTCATCGGAAAGCAAGAAATCGTGCCCGAAGGCCGGCTGGCAACCCGGCGCAAGAGCCCGGGGAAGCCACTACACTAGCTACACTGGGGGGGAATTACACAACATGGGGGATTACAAAACACCATTTCAATTCATCATATTTCATCAGATAATTACCTGCCAGCAATACAATCATGATGCAAAATCAAGGCAACAACCTTTTATATGCAGAACTAGAAAAAACTCGTGCACATAATGCATGGTGACCCAAGAAAAAAAATACACACAGAGAATGTGGTGCATTCATGCAATCGACAAAAGAGCGAGAAGAGTGAGTGTGTCCGGGTACCGTCGGGAGGAGGCGGGACCCGTGTGGAACCGAAAATGAGAGAGAAGTGTATGTATGTGGGTATCATGGGGGGTAAAAGGGGTTAAATTACAGAAAAACTTGGGGGACAAAGTGCATAAGTCCCATCCCAAACCACATGGGGGGTTAAATGGGGAAAGCATGCGTTAAAGTGCAAAAACGAAGGGGTCCAAAGTGAAAAAAGAACGATGACAAACACGTAAATATGTGAAAAACAGAGGGATATTGTGATTTAGGGGTGGCAATTCGGTCCGGTCCGATCTTATCGGGCCGGTCTGGGCGGGCTTTCTTATAGAACATGGCCGGCCTGGCCCGATAGACTTCGAGTCATTCCGGTGCGGCCCGATAAAAATTCGGGCCGCCCAGCCCGCTCCAATAGGGTCGAAAGAATTATGTACGTTCATGAATTTATGTTGTTGCAGTATTGCACAGTGATCATTATTTGCTTTTTCACTGTTCATTTTTCGGCATGGAAGCTATTAGATGCTTTTCCATTCGGGTTGTTATCCGCTAGTGTGAATTGTGAATTCGGCATTTGCGTTGCATTTTGCAGTCAGGGAGCCTGTCATGGGGGTTAGAACATCAGTAGATCTTCACTAGGGCATCTTGTTGCCACATGAAGTATTGAGGAAACACACAAGTATGTTTGCATGTTATATAAATTAAAGCTTTATCCCATGAATCAGAATACAGTCTCATGTTTGTTTATTCTGTAACTTTGTCCATCTGTTTAGATGTTTGACCATAGTGGTAGATATCTTGTTTCTTATTCATGAAGTCTTTTGCTTATTCGTGTTGCAGTCATGAGGTTTTTCAACAGTTAGCATGGACAACCTCATATGAGTTACAATTCTTGCAAATTATATTTAATACAGTGATTGTTATGATCAATATGTTTACAATTCACGTTCTTGCTTTGCCCTTCTTGAATGCTTAGCACTTCTCCAGATCCATAGGCATACCGTATCAGAACGGGCAGAAATCTTTCGACAGTAGTTGGAAGTTTGATGTTTGGGCAAGTGTGTTTAGTGGGGCGGTTAAGAAAATTCAAAAGGATTCCGAGCGGTGCAGTGCTGCCCAATGAGCCGAATAGCTTGGCCCGGGCCCGTCACTAAAATGAACCGGGCCGGTCGGGGCCAATAAGGATTTCGAGCCAAAATTGTCGGCACATGCACGGTCTTATCGTGACGGGCGAAAATTGCCACCCATATTGAGATTTATGAAAAAGAAATGGCAAGCTTACAATCAATGGGAATGAGTGGAGCTTTTGTTTTTGAGTCTCCAAACCCACACCTCAAGTTGCATCCACCCCTCATCCCCCAGGTGGCACACCCCTCCCTTTGCCACATGGGACAAACCATGCCAACTGGGTTTGACCCAGTCAGCAACAACAAACACATTTCTCGTGAAACAGATGAGTCAATTGCATGTAGGATTCCTACCACTAAGAGAACACGCGACGAGGTAACCTTATACACAGCTTAACAGGAATCCAGATTAATAGTATAAGGGCCTATTCTTTTGGCCGAATGAAGCGAGATTCCTTCAAAAAAAACTACTATTCCACGTCCCTTCACTTCTCTCTCCTCTACTTTTCTTCTTCCTGTTCTTTTGCACAACAAATCGGAATGGAGAAAATGCCGACGTGGCCAATCCAAAACGGGTTGCAAGAAATCCCCGTAAAATGAGGAGAATACGGAGGATTCCAGCTGCGTGGGCCCCTCTTCTCTCTCGCAGCCAATCACAGAACTTGTTGTTTTTAAATTCATAAATAAACACCCGGTTTAATAATAATTAATTATTTATTTTAACAAAAGTGGACCCAACATCTCACTTTCTATCTTAACTTTCAAACCCAAAAGAACACACATACACAAGAAAGTTGCTGCGGGTCCCACAACCAACTTTCAAACCCAAATTTCTCTCTCATCAGAGTCCACACTTCTCAACTTTCCCAATTTATACTTTTCTACAAAAGAACAGGCCCTAAGCATAACGGCCCATTCCAATACAGACCCGTGGGCCCAATCCATCATAAAGCACACCACGCCACAAAGGCTCTTCATCCAAATTACATATGACGGCACTGTCGCATGTTCTGCCTTGATCAACGGACTGAATTTAACTTGCCAACGATCTCGTTAGGGCCTGTTCTTTTGTAGGAAAGTATAATTGGGAAAGTTGAGGAAGTGTGGAATCTGATGAGAGAGAAATTGGTGTGTAGTGTGTTCTTTTGTTGGAACATGAGGTTGGATTGTGGAGTTGGAAAGTTGAGATAGGTCCCACTCCGTGTAGTGTGTTCTTTTGGTTGAAGAAAGTAGGAGTTGGAAAGTTGGAATGTGGGGTATGGTAAACCTTGGTAAGATTACCCCCAAATGAAATAAGATCATATTCCGCGGTCTACCATTTTGCACGATATTTTGAGTCAAACCCATTAACTTGCGTATGCTTCTCTCCTCATACCCATTAACTCCATCTTCTTCCTCAGTAACCAAACATCATCCGAAAAAATTAATTAAAAGGGAAAAAAATTGAAATCAGTTAATAAAAAGACAGTATCAAATCCACTGTCCTTCCTCCTCGCCCTCGCCCTCTTCCTCATCCTCCTCTCCCAACTCACCCCCAAATCCATCCCGCCTCCCCTCCACCCGCCACCCAACCCACCCGCCTCACCCGGCACCCGCAGCAACCTCTCTCTCCGCCTTCTTCACCTCCCTCCTGGCCCACAACCTCCTCTCCAACTCCTCCCGCTGCCTCTGCATCGGCACCCGCATCGGCCAGGAGATCGTCGCCCTGAAGTCCATCGGCGTCAACGACTTCGTCGGCGGCATCGACCTCGTCCCCTCCCCTCCCATCGTCCTCCACGGCGACTTCCACCGCCAGCCCTTCGGCAACGACACCGACTTCGAGTTCTCCAACGTCTTCGAGAGGTGACCACACAACGAGAGGCTCCACAGCGAGTGAGATTCTCGCGTAATCCGCGCAATTTGCGGAAGAAACGAAATTAGGCTGAGAATCCGCACTGACAACGCCACGTCGGACTTTCCCGCCTTCAAAATTTTGGTCGAAACGAACAGCGCACGAGAAAGCGAGCGAGGATTCCTCGTGTCAGAGCGTGAATAGTGACGAAGGAGCGAGGATTCCGCAAAAAATGGCCAAAAGAACAGGCCCTTAGTGTCACCTTTGGCCCCGCTAAACACCACCTGGCGAGGTTAAAAGATTACATGTCAGGTGG
The DNA here is from genome assembly GCA_030789695.1 of Scilla litardierei. Lineage (NCBI taxonomy): Eukaryota > Viridiplantae > Streptophyta > Magnoliopsida > Asparagales > Asparagaceae > Scilla > Scilla litardierei. Next base: position 22,167,205 of record CM061135.1, read on the forward strand.
AGGAGGCTATGATTATTTTCTAGAACATTCAAAACCTAGACTTTTCTTTCCCTCGGTAGCTTCTCCAACAAAACAACCGTGATGTAGATGCACACAACCTTATCCCAACAACAACACACTACAAACAAAAACAAAAACAAGTATCACCCTCCCCCCCCTAAAACCCTGCCTAATTCATCTCCTTCCTCACATGTCGCCAACCGCACTGACTCAGCCTCCCCCGTCGTTATCCTCTCTTTTACTCTTTCACTCTCTCACGCCTCTCCCCTCCTCCATTCTTTTACTCTCTATTAATACCCACTCACGGGCCTCACCCTCTGCACTCTGCGCTCAACCACCACCCTGAGACGTCGATATCGATGGCGCCGATGCCTTCCCTCGCTCCCCACCCCATCACCTCCTCCCCCTCCCCCTCCCCCTCCCCGGCCAAGCGGGACCTCTCCTCCCTCTTGGCCGCCGCCCGGCCGTTCCTCCGCGACGAGCTGGCCTCGGTGGACCCGGCGCTGCCGTCCCTCGTCGCCACCCTCCGCTCGGTGGGCGCCGGCGAGTGCTGGCACAAGCACGGCACCTTCCTCGCCCACCTCACCGACGTCTACCGCATCCTCAAGCTGTGGGGCGCCCCCGACCCCGTCTCCCTCTGCGGTCTCTACCACTCCGCCTACTCCAACTCCTACGTCAACCTCGCCATCTTCGACCCCTCCACCTCCCGCTCCTCCGTCCTCTCCCTCCTCGGCCCCTCCGCCGAGCGCCTCGTCCACCTCTTCTGCGTCGTCAACCGCCAGACCCTCATCCACGACGACCTCCTCTTCCACTACTCCGACCAGGAGCTCGTCGACCACCTCTCCCTGTCCTCTGCCTCCCTCGAGAACGCGATTGAACGCGGGTCGTTCGACGAGGGCGAGCCGTGGAGGGCGAAGCTGCGGTCGCTGGTCCCGGCCGGGGGGGTGACGGTCAAGCACATCCGGACGGGGGAGGACGTGGCGGTGTCGAGGAGGGTGGTGGCGTGCTTCGTGATGATGACGATGGCCGACTTCAGCGACCAGCATTTCGGGTTTCAGGACCAGCTGTTCGACAACGCCAACGGGAGGCTGGAGTTCGCGGGCAGCCGGCCGCTGACCACGTTCTGGCCCGGGGACGGCAAGCCGGGGCTGTACATGAACGCCGTGTCGAGAATGGGCGCGCTGTACACGCTGCTGGCGCGGGAAGAAGAGATCTACGTGGAGCAGAGGAGGAGAAGCGGGGGCCCTGCCGCCGGCGCCGAAAGGGACGAGGACATCCCGCTGGCGACGCCGCCGGTGTTCGACGGGTGCACGAAGGTGTTGGACGCGAAGGAGCAGATAGAGGCGAGGGACCTGTACTGGGAGGCCGTCTGCGGGGGAGGGGAGAAGGGGCTGGGGAGGGTGGAGGGGATCCTGTCGAGGTGCATTGAGAAGAACCCGTTTGTGGGGGAGCCTCACCTGGTGTTGGCGCAGGTTTATCTGGGGATGGGGAGGTTTGAGGAGGCGGAGGCGGAGGCGGAGAAGGGCCTGAGGCTGTTGGTGGAGTGGGGGAGCGGGTGGGACAAGCGGGCGAGCTGGGAGGGGTGGGTGGCTTGGGGGAGGGTGATGCTGATGAAGGCCAGGGAGAAGTCTTGGCCTCAGACTGCTTGGGGGATCCTCAACCTTGGGCTTGTAAGGTAAATCAAGTGAAATTGGGTCTATGTATGATGACAAGTATTGTATAATTTAGAGGTGCCATGTTGCAATCCTCGTAGGGTTGAAGATTTATTGATGCCTATGAATAATATGTATGTCGTTAGCCTTGGTTAAGATCTGGCATCCCTCCAGGGACTAGCTTGAGCATCGAAGGGGAATCGGTCAGGCCCAAGCCCCAACCCCTGACGAACTTCCTATGATGCAGATCAATGGAGATATGGAGAAGCTAGGACTACCCTCACCTAAGGAGCACAATCCTAGCAATCAACGACCCCGGAATTTCTTCTCCGCGAATTCTTAAACGGCAAAGGTCCACATCAACAAATGCGTCTTCGTCGGACCATATTTACGGGAAGACGGAACCTAGACGTCAACAAAACCAAATAAATATGACACTGGAGCAAGATCATAAATATGAAAAATGAACCAAATCAAAAGAGGCTAAAAGCTCTATGATCACTAGATGGGAAAATAGTACGTGTTGTTTTGATAACCAACAGTTAGTACAATCAGATAAGCAAAAAAATATTTAAGTTCCTAATACACCAAAATCTGATAAAATCTTGAATTAGATATATTACGACCAAAGATTGGAACGCCTCAACTTTCCCTCCAAGCTCGCCAGAGGAGCAACCAGCTCACTTGTCGTCCAAAAAGTCCGCCTCGCCGAACAGAAAGGTCGCACTTCGCCCCCAGACTCGCCGATTGGTCGCATGTTCCCCTCCAAGCTCGCCAGTCTAGCTCGCTCATCGTCCTTCAAGTCTCCCCCCGACCGAGGCACGAGTGGCAGCCATCGAGACCTTGGGGCATCGAGCTTAGGTAACAAGCGCGGCGCCCTCAGGGAGCGACGACCCATGAGCGGCCCCGCTCCTTGGACGCACCTTGATGTCATTTCAGCCTATCGAACACGACAAACGTCCTTGAAAGAAAACATCACTTGCACTTTCGCCGTCCGACAGCCTGGCAAAAGAGCAACTGGCCGTTTCGTCCCCCTGACAGTCTGATAAAAGCGTGCCTGACGCTTTCGGCTCTGACACCCTGACAAAAGCACTCCTGACACGCTCAGCTCTGACATCCTCGGTCGAACCTTCAGCAGTCTGACATGACAGCTCAGCACGCCAGCTCAGTCGAAGCTAACCGCATTACTCATCTATAAATACTCCTCTACTTCCATCGAAAAAGAGGTTGGTTGATCGAAATCATAAACACTCACCCCATACACAAGAGCAGATATCTTCCACATATTTGTTCTTCCATTCAAGCTCGCCCACGTAAGGTCGACCTACCTTAAGCTTGGCCTACGTGTTCGACTCACATTCTAAGCCCTAATTTGGACTTAAGCATCGGAGAGACTAAGGGTTGGCATCCAACCCTGCCTTTCTGACGAGGCGCTCTTTGCACAGGAAAGCTCGTCCAAGCTGCGAGCAACCGGCGACCAACTCCAGGAGAGTGGCGTTCAAGAGGCGACCTTGAAGGATTGATCCCGAGATCATCATCTAAAGCACGCTCCACCTCTACATCCCCTCACCACTTGTAAGCAGCCTCCCCAAACACCCCTCACTTGTTAATCATCGTGCCCTTGATTCCCCACTAAACAAATTACATTGTCGGGAGGATTTTGACCCGTAATAATTGGTGTCATCTATGGAAATCTTAGGGTCACACCCATTTCAAATCCCATACCCAGCAATCGCAGTACCAACTGTGGCAAAGTACCAATGGATGAGGAGTCATACTCTCACAGAAGGACTCCCCCGACGGATTTACCCACCGAGGGGATGACTGAGGCCATTTAGGCCTCAGCACGTGCTCTCCACCAAAGTTTTGAGGCTTTTGCCAAGATGATGAAAGATTTCGATGCGGTCAGAGCCAGGGCACCCCCAGGCCCCTCTGAGCCCGAGAACTTGAGGTGAAAGCTTCGTCCTCAGTTTGAGGAAGAAGCAGCTGCTCAGCAAAGAGGGCTCGACGAAGAAATAGTGGCCCAACAAAGACACCTTGATGAGGAAGCAGAGGCTGCTCGGCAGTGGCGGCTTGACGAAGAAGCTGATGTCCAACAAAGGTACCTGGAGGATGAGGCATATGCCGCTCTACAAACTTGGTTAGATGAAAAAGCTGCCCGTCGACAGCTCCGATTCATCGTTTCCAATCGCGAGAGGCTTCGGAGGGAGAACTATGAGGTCCCGGAGGAGTCGGCCCCGAGTTTACGGTGTAGGAACGCGAGTAGTCCGTCATCAGCAGAGTCCCTGCCACTCAGAAGGGGCCCACACCGATCATCACGCCAATCTCATAGGCGTGATGATCGACGTCGACAAAGCCGCGATCGAAGTTGGAACCCCGAGAGACGGGGAAGGCATGTCTCTGAGCACCGAGGCAGCTCACCTGGTGGGTCCAATGGTTGGCATGAGGGCCGAGGTGGTTAACAACCTCCGAAGGTCGCCCGGGCATCCCCTACCCCGAGGAGGCTAACCCGTTGGCCAGATGGGTGATCTCCTCCCTAATACCTCCTAGGTTCAAGCTTCCCCAACTTGAGTTCTATGATGGTGCGGGCGATCCCCTTGAGCATGTTCAGCGGTATAGAGGTGCAATGGAGATCCAGGGCACAGATGACGCACTCCTATGCCGGGCCTTCCAGACAACTTTGAAAAGGTCGGCCCTAGAGTGGTACAATGATCTGCCCACCCGAACCATCGAATCCTTCGGTGATCTGTCCCACAAGTTCTGCCAACAATTTCAGGCAGGGCAAAGAAGGAAGAAACATGCGGACTATCTATTTTCAATAGTCCAGAAGGAAGGAGAAACCATTCGAAAGTTTTTGCATCGCTTCCAGGAGGAGAGGCTTGGCATGGCATGCTGCGGAGATGAGCTCGCTATGGCGGCCTTCAAAAAGGGGCCAACTAACCGGAATCTCCACAGATCTATCCTCCAAGATCAGTCGGCCGATCTTGATGCGCTCATCACTAGGGCAGAGAATTTCATGCTGAGCGAGGAGGCTCTGGGAACAAAGAAGGAAGTCGCCCCAGTCGGGGCGCCCCGCAATGAGTAAGGGCCTAATTTTCTCCCGAGGCATGAAGATTGCCCCAGAGGCCGTGACCAACCGGGCAACCAAAGGTGTGACCCAGAAGGCCATCGACCGCAAGATCGTCCCGGTCTAGTGCGAGAGTTTGTCGCACCCAGAGAGCCCCTGCGGGCGGTCCATAGGCCCGAAAGATCGCAACGGGCCCAATACACGCAGCTCAACGCCCCCATGATCGAGGTGTTGGCCGCAGTAACAAGGGCCGGACTTATCCAAGACCTGCCTCAGGAGATGAGATCGAACCCAGCTACAAGAAATCTACAAAAATACTGTTGATATCACCGTGATCACGGTCACGATACCGACGATTGCTTCACTTTGAAGAGAGATATCAAACGGATGATTCAAGAGGGCTATCTTAGAGGGTTCGTCGATGGTAGGAGACCGGTTCGAGATGAGAGAGTGCCCCGGGAGCACGGCGGCCGAACCAACCCCAGAATGCCGAACAAGACACCCCTCACCAGCCTAGGCCAGCCATGCGCATAGATGTGATATGCGACGGACCGTCCTCAGGTTGCGCCTCATCATTGGCCAAGAAGGCGTATGCTCGATAGGTGATGACGACAGAACTTAGCGCAGGAGCAAAGCGGATAAGAGTAGCTTGCCCCCATCTCTTTCTCTGATGACGACTTAGAAGGGATCGAACTACGCATGACGACGCCATCGTCATCGAAGCCCAGATCGGGACGACCATAATCAACCGCCTCTTGATTGACAATGGGAGATCCTGCAACCTTCTATTTATGACAATGATCGAGAAAATGGGGCTGAAGCAGGCAGATCTGAAGCCATGTATGGGTCCGATTGTCGGCTTCACCGGCCACTCGGTTTCCATTGCCGGAGTAATCACCATGCCCGTATCTCTAGGGGAAGAGCCAAAGATAGTCACTCAGATGATGCAATTTGTTGTCATCGACGTTGCGTCGGCATACAACGGCATCATAGGATGGCCATACATGACCGCCATCGAAGCTCTCCCCTCCCTGCTGCATCAAATGATTAAATTCCAGACTCCGCAGGGGGTTGGAAGAATACGAGGGAGCCAAAGACTATCCCGGAGTTGCTATGTCGGGCTCCACCAAGCACAAAGGGCCCGAGCAAGCCTTATCGGTCGACCTCCTCGACGATCGGGAGGACTTCTGCAACCAACGACCGGCTCTGGTAGAAGAGGTAGAAGAAGTGCCAATATCGACGGAGTAGGGCAAGACCGTCTCCATAGGCACAATGCTCCTAGCCACTCTAAGGACGGGACTTATTGATCTCCTTAGAGAGAATGCAGACATCTTTGCCTGGTTGCCTTCACATATGCCTGGAGTCAATCCCGCTGTGATCACCCATGAGCTGAATGTGGACCCAGAAGCTCCTCACGTTAGACAAAAGAAGCGGAGCTCCGGAGGAGAGAAAATGAGAGCGGCGGGAGAGGAGGTGGATCGGCTCTTCGAGGCCAAATTTATTAGGGTGGTGAGCTACCCAGACTGGTTAGCCAATGTCGTTATGATGAAGAAGGCCAGTGGTAAGTGGTGCATGTGCGTCGACTTCACTGGCCTCAACAAAGTGTGCCCGAAGGACAGCTTCCCCTTACCAAGGATCGACCACTTGGTCGACCATGCCTCGGGGTATGAACTTCTGAGCTTTATGGACGCCTTCTCCAGCTACAATCAAATTCAAATGGCCAAGGCCGACGAAGAGAAGACTTCGTTCATCACAAACATGGGGACTTTCTGCTACACAAAGATGCAATTCGGTTTGAAAAATACTGGAGCGACCTATCAACGAATGGTGGACAAGATCTTCAGCTCCCAAGTCGAGCGAAACCTTAATGTCTACAGTGATGACATGCTGGTCAAAACCAAGGAGGCCAATGATCACCTCGTCGACCTACAGGATATCTTCCAGAATGTGCACCGCTACAACTTTAGGCCTCAACCTGGCAAAGTGTATCTTTGGCGTCCAATCAGGAAAATTCATCGGCTTCATGATGACTAAGCGAGGAATCGAGGCGAACCCCAACAAAATATCAGCCCTCATCAACATGAGCGAGCCTCGGACAATCAGTGACCTACAGAGGCTGAATAGGCGGATCATCGCACTTCGTAGGTTCCAATCGAAGTCCGTCGAGAGATCGCTCCCGTTCTTTAAAATCTTGGGACGGGCTCTCGCCATGGAGAAAGGCACAAGAAAAGCGGTCGAATGGGACGACTCTTGTGCCCAAGCATTCACCGAACTGCACGCTTACTAACAAAGTCTGTCGCTGCTCACCAAGCCGGATGAGGGAGAGCAGCTTGGCATGTACCTTTCCACAAGTGAAGAAGCTGTCAGTTCGACCCTCATTAAAGAAAAGAAAGGCTCCCAGAGGCCGGTCTACTATGCAAGCCGGGTGCTCCGAGATGCAGAGACTATGTAAGACGGTGAGAAAGCTCCGACCATACTTCCAAGCTCACATCATCATTGTCGACACCAATCTGCCCCTCGAGAAGAATTTGAAAAGATTGGAGAGATCGGACAGAATGCTGAACTGGAGAGTCGAACTCAGCAAGTTTGACATCGTCTACAAAGCCCGAACAACGATCAAAGGCCAAGCGTTGGTGGACTTCGTGTTGGAATGCACCATCGAGGAACTTCCCAAAAATCCGTTAGACACTTGATCGGCCGCAACATGGCAAAGACCAGCAGTAGAAGACAATCCCTCGACGTCTGTCCAAGAAGGAGAAGGCAAACTGTGGGTCGTCCACGTCGACGGGTCGGCAGCAGGGTCGAGAAGTGGAGCGGGCATCGTCATAGAAATCCATGATGAGAGCTTGCTGAAGTATGCACTCTCCTTCAACTTCTCGGCAACCAATAACATGACAGAGTACGAGACCACAGTCAATGGGTCGAAACTTTGCCGGGCGATAGAGGCGATGAATGTGTTGATGCTAAGTGACTCGAGGCTCGTCGTCCAACAAATTCAAGGGAGCTTCAAGGCAAGGGAGGAGCTGATGAAGCGCTACTTAAAGTGCACCCAGGCCGAACTTCAAAAGTTCAGGAAGGCAAAGGTTCAACATCTACCTCGATCGAACAACCTTCGAGCTGATGCTCTTTCAAAGCTGGCCTCCTCTTCCCCTGCCGATATCAGGAAAGCCATCTATGTCGAGAACCTGTTGACACCAACCATTGAGGAGGGCGAGCTATTATGTGTCAGCTAAGCAACGACCTGATGAGCCCGATCTAACCTACCAGGAGACGGGAGCCCTAGCAGAAGATCAGCTCGAAGCAAAGAAGGTCGAGAGGCAAGCCTTATCATTTGAAATCTTCGACGACGTACTTTATTGGTAGCGCCGCACAAGATACGACGTCCTGTCATATCTGAAGTGCCTGGGACTAGACCAAGCTGAACAGGTCGTTCGTAAAGTACACGAGGGCGTCTGTGGAAACCACTACGGCGGACGTACCATCGCCCACAAAGCAGTGCGTCAAGGATATTATTGGCTGACCATGCTCCATGACGGCTCCAATTTGTCAAGAAGTGCGGAGAATGCCAGAAGTTTTACAAACACACCGCTACTCCGCCGGTTGACTTGGTCCCCATTCTCAGCCTGATTATGTTTGCCAAGTGGGGCCTCGACATCCTCGGACCCTTCCCGATGGCATCTCGAAAGAGGAAGTTCCTTGTCGTCGTCGTCAATTATTTCACCAAATGGATCGAGGCAGAACCACTGGCGCACATCACGTGGAAGGACATGAAAAGCTTCGTCTGGAAGTCCATCATATGTCGCTTTGGGGTACCTTGCTCCATCATGAAGATAATGGGAGGCAGTTCGACTGTGCAGATTTCAGAAGCTTATGTTCAGAGTGGGGCATCAAACTCTACTTCGCCTCCGTGGTGCATCTGCAATGTAATAGAATGGCAGAAGTGGCGAACAAATGTATTTTGGGCCCCCTGAAGAAGACGCTTGGGTCCTGGCCGGACGTGCTACCAGGCATCCTATGGTCGTACCACACAACCTACAAAGCATCGACCGGGGAGAGCCCGTTTATGCTCACATTCGGGGCGGAGGCCGTTGTTCTAGTAGAGGTGGGAGAGGCGTGTCGTTGGCTCAGATACTTCGATGAAGACGTTAATATGGAAGGCCTCGACCTCAACGTCGAGCTCATCGATGAAGTAACGAACCGAGCCCTAACTAACCTCGTTAAGCATAGCCAGAGGATGGGTCGACACTACAACTCCCGAGTGAAGAAATGGAGCTTCAGAGTCGACGACCTAGTCCTCAGGGACGCGACCTTCAAACCAGAGATCGCTCACCGAGGGAAGCTCACAGCAAAATGATAGGGCCCCTACGAAATTATTGACATCATCGGGCCAACAACTTACATCCTTGCAACCATGGAAGGTGGCGAGCTAGCCCACCCGTGGAATGCTGAGCACTTACTCAGATACTATCAATAGCTTTGTAAATATTAATGAAATTGTCATTTTTTGTGCATACTCTCAGATATTGTCATATCCATTTAAGAAAATTTCAGCTCCTCTCCGAGGTTAAAAGCATCCTGACAAAGGTCGACCGTACCCTAGAATGCTGATACCAACACGAAAAGTCCTAATGGGCAAGCCCATTGAGCGAGGATCGATCTCCGGATAGCTAGGGCCGAGCAACAGGCTCGCACCCTCCCCTCCCTCAAATTCTGGGGCAAGCTTACGAGCTTTGCCCTCGATAGGCTCTGGATGGCTAGGGCCGAGCAACGGGTTCGCACCCTCCCCTCCCTCAAATTTCGGGGCAAGCTTACGAGCTTCATCCTCGATAGGCTCCGAAGGGCTAGGTCCGAGCTATGGGCTCGCACCCTTCCCTCCCTCAAATTTCGGGGCAAGCTTACGAGCTTTGCCCTCAATAGGCTCCAGATGGCTAGAGCCAAGCTACGGGCTCGCACCCTTCCATCCCTCAAATTTCGAGGCAAGCTTACGAGCTTCGCCCTCGATAGGCTCCGGAGGGCTAGGGCCGAGCTACGGGCTCGCACCCTCCCCTCACTGAAATTCTGGGGCAAGCTTACGAGCTTTGCCCTCGATAGGCTCCGGAGGGCTAGGGCCGAGCTACGGGCTCGCACCCTCCCCTCACTGAAATTCTGGGGCAAGCTTACGAGCTTTGCCCTCGATAGGCTCCGGAGGGCTAGGGCCGAGCTACGGGCTCACACCCTCCACTCACTCAAATTCCGGGGCAAGCTTACGAGCTTCGCCCTCGATAGGCTCCAGAGGGCTAGGGCCGAGCTATGGGCTCACACCCTCCCCTCCCTCAAATTTTGGGACAAGCTTACGAGCTTCGCCCTCGATAGGCTCCGAAGGGCTAGGGCCGAGCTATGGGCTCGCACCCTCCCCTCCCTCAAATTCTGGACAAGCATACGAGCTTCGCCCTCGATAGGCTCCGGAGGGCTAGGACCGAGCTACGGGCTCGCACCCTGGTGGGACCGAAAAGGTGCTCTCTCTCAAGCGCAAGAGTCCGTACAAGTAGTAAAATCTGGGAGTCCAGATGTCGAATCCACGGGAAGAAATCTGTTGCAACCACAATTCAAATCAAATAGAAATCCTACGAAAAGAAACTAACCACTTCACTAATGATGGCGATGGTGGTGTGAAAGTGCGTGATGGTGATGTGCGAACAATGTGAACAAAGAAAAGTCGTATAAGGAAGTATCTATAAAAAGTATGCACATGGTATGGGTTCGTTAGGATCAATGATTCGTATTAATTTGGTTGACAAGTATAACGCAATGAATTCTCCTTTTGGGAGCAATTCACCGGAAAATACCCAATATAACTCAATGAATCCTCCTTTTGGGAGCAATTCATCGGAAGATGCCCTTTTGGGGGTTAAATCACAATATTCAATAAGATCGTCGCTAAAGTTATAATACGATATGAAACTCTCTTTTGGAGAGATCAAAACTACGATATGAAACTCCATTTTGGGGAGATCAAAACTCACCCTTTTGGGGCGATCATCAACTAAATCAATTCTTTTGGAATATGAAAAAGTCGATTTACGAACAAAGATTACAATTTTAATGACGTTTAACGATTTAGCACAAGGATATTCAACCAACCTAACACAAATCACATCCCCTAACTACTCCATACCAAGCACAATTAAGAATTAGCTACTCATAATGCAAGAATAAACTAGTTTCATAGCCAAATACATTGATCTAATAGCAAAATACGATGAAAACACTAAAATACGAGGCAAAAGTTTAGGAATTCATCACCAAATCTCCAAGTTTTGACTTCAAACTCTCTGGAAATAATAAAATAAGCCTCTAGAATTTTACAGAATTTTTCAGGGGGGGAAATACGGCTTCTAGAGCCTCCAATACGCCAAAAATACGCCCCCAATCTGCTTGTATTCGCCCAAAAACCCTAGAATACGCTTATATAATAGGCTTGCGGGTTTACTGTGCTTATTGGGTTCCAAACCCGCACCAATATCGCGCCCGAACTCATCCAGGCCGTTGATCTCGATCGGAGCCAACGGGAGCCGTTGATCAGATGCGGGATTAACCATGGGCGTGCCACGTGTCGCGGGTCGGATCCACGCTTCGCTTGTACCCGCTTCTAATATTCGTATTCGATTTGGATTTAAGCTGGGCCGTCGGATTTTGAGATCGACGCGCCGGATGCTGCCACGTCGCTCGAAAAATCGCGGCTGCTTCGTTCGCTGGGTTTCTCTTTCGATTTCGAGCGGGGATGATCTTCATCGTTCGATCTGCATCCAACAAACAGTAGCGAGCCACGTCGCTCTGTATCCAAATGCAAGCGGGCTTCGTCGCAAACCGTTGGATAGTGATCCTACGATCACCAAGGCGCCACGTGTCCCTTCGAATCGCGGCCGCTTCGCGATTTTGTTCTCGATCTCAGCCGTTGGATGAAAGCGGGGGTTTACACGATGACGCCACGTGTCCTGAGATGGAGAGCTCCGCTTCGCTGATGCGGGCCGACTGATGGACGTTGGATCGAGATCCAACGGCGTAGAAAATGCCGTGTCGCCCTCATCTCAGCGCCGTCCGATGCGGGCGGGAGCCGCTCCGATGCTGCCCGTTGGATCGAGCGGGAAGCGGCGGATGGCCGCCACGTGGCAGCTCCTGATTGGTTGGTAGCTGTATTTTCGTATTTAATTGCGTATTTCTCCATTTAATTGGTATTCTGCATTCAAAAATACACAGTAATTAGCACAGATCTCAGAAAAATACAAATAAATAGTCGTTGGAATCGTGAGATGGAGACCAAGCTAGGAAAAATATAAAGAGTGCAGAAATGCGTCATTAAATGCTGTTTTGTGCTCAAATAGTGTGTTTTCTCTAATAAATAAATGTGTAGAAAATACGTATGAATTAGAGAACAATGTAGCATCTCATGAGCACAAAATAGGGCTAAATGGGGGGTTAAATATGTAAAATTGAACCCGAATCAAACCCTCCCCTCCTTCAAACCCTGGGACAAGCTTACAAGCTTTGCCAGCCCTCGATGGGCTCCAGAGGGCTCGCGTCGATCTATACTCTCGACATCCGGTCCGCTCTCCACCCAACTCTCGTCCGCCCCGAATGGCAGGGGCACACATAATGGCAAGGCTAAGTAATAGGAAACGCCGAAGGAAACACCAAGTCTCTATTCTCTACAAAATGGAGTTCGGATAAGTAGTTTCATTGATCAAAATGTTGAAAATATGTACAAGTATTCCTAGAGGCCGACCACACATTGGCTGACGCTACAAAAAGCCCAAACCTCAAAAACAAAAGAGAACAAAAAACAAAAAAGTCCTAAGCAAGGCCCCGAGACCGGCCATTAACCACCCACTCCAAAGATCACGTGGCACCCTGGTCACCTTAGCCCTGTGTAACTGCCAGATTTCATCGTACATGTATTTCCGTAACAAGACGGATTCAATCAGAGTAAATGATTTTTATATTTTTGTTCGTAACTCAAATCAGAAAATAAACTTCGTATCCGTGATCCTCGCGACGGTACGAACGCGTGGCTATTTTTTCGTAATTTTTCGGAGACATTCATATAAAATGATGTTTAATAACAAAACAATGATGATAATAATAATAATAATAATAATAATAATAATAATAATTGTTACGACCTAAAGATCGTGCTAGTCTGACCTTCCATCCCAGACCGCCTAAATACCCAGTCGGCTCGTCCCTCCCTCTGGAAGGGCGGTCGACCCAGCGACAGGGCGCTCCACACCCGAACGATAGAGGGCCACAGGGCGCCTGTCGATTCTAGAGTCTGACGTGACAATGGGAACGTCGCACTTTGCCTCGGTCGCTGATAGCCAGTGACGACCTCTGGTGAGCTAAGGGGGCCGAGCTACGGTGACGGGCCGAGCTAAGGGGACGGGGCGAGCTAAGGGGGCCGATCTACGGTGACGGGCCGAGCTAAGGGGGCCGAGCTACGGTGACGAGCTAAGGGGGGCCGAGCTAAGGGGGCCGAGCTACGGTGACGAGCTACGTGACTGATCTTTGGCACATTGGACACGACAAACAATCTAGTACAAGGACGCTACTGACACTATCGTCGCCCGACCATCTGACAAAGCACCCCCTGGCCGCTGCGCCCCCTGACACTTAATGCTTTCGGCCCTGACACCCTGACACTTAATGCTTTCGGCCCTGACACCCTGACACCCTGACAAAAGCACCCTGGACCGCTGCACCGTCTGACAAAAGCGTGGCAGGCACTCCTGTTCCTGACATCCTCGTCCAAAGCTTCCGCTGACAGCAGGGCCAGCTCAACACGTCGGGTCAGCATGCCAGTTCAGCCCTACCGAACCACCTCCCTTCAGGTATAAAAACCCCTCACTTCTTACAGTGAAAAGAGGAGAAAAATTCACTCTCAATCTCCTTATTCACACACAAGAGGCAAGAGCAAAGGTCGTCCACATCTTTGTTCTTCCACTCATAGCTCGCCACGTGCGGTCGACACACCGTTAGTCCAGCCGGCGTGTCTAGCCCCCATTTTAAGCCCTATTACTGACTTAGGCATCGGAGGGGCTAAGGGTTGAACCGCCCTTCTGACGAGTTGTTCGTGCTGCAGGAGAGCTCGCCCATGGTCCAAAGTCAGCTTCATCCCCCTGCCGTCCAACCTTCCTCAGTTGCATCCGGCGAGATTCGACCCCGTGAGCACCACCGGTAACGGGTCCAACTTCTTCACCCCACTAATCACTTGTAAAACAGCCTACCTAAACCTTCTTCCCCATATAACCATCGTGCCCTTGGTTCCCCATAATACAAATTCATTGTACGCGAGTTCCAAGCCGCAACAATTGGCACCGTCTGTGGGAACGAAGGGTCACACCCATGTCAAATCCCATACCAATCACCGAGACCCTGACTAAGGGTTAGACCCCAACCCCGCGATCTTGAAGACCTCCAGGGCAGCTCGTCAGCTCACCATCCAAACTGGAGGGGCAAAATACGGGGAGGCTTTGGCCACTCTGTACCCGCTATCTTGCAGACCTTCGGGGCAGCTCGTCAGCTCTCCGCCCAAACTAGAGGGGCAAAATGCGGGGGAGGCTTTGGCCACTCTGTACCCGCTATCTTGCAGACCTTCGGGGCAGCTCGTCAGCTCGCCACCCAAACTGGAGAAGGAAATGCGGGGGAGGCTTTGGCCACTCTGTACCCGCGATCAAGTAAAGACCTCCGGGGCAGCTCGTCAACTCGCCACCCAAACTGGAGGGGGAAATTCGGGGGAGGCTTTGGCCACTATGTACCAGCGATCTCGAAGACCTCAAGGGCAGCTCGTCAGCTCGCCATCCAAACTGGAGGGGCAAAATGCGGGGGAGGCTTTGGCCACTCTTTACCCGTTATCTTGCAGACCTTCGGGGCAGCTCGTCAGCTCGCCACCCAAACTGGAGGGGGAAATGCGGGGGAGGCTTTGGCCACTATGTACCCGCGATCTTGAAGACCTCCAGGGCAGCTCGTCAGCTCGCCATCCAAACTGGAGGGGCAAAATGCGGGGGAGGCTTTGGCCACTCTGTACCCGCTATCTTGCAGACCTTCGGGGCAGCTCGTCAGCTCGCCACCCAAACTAGAGGGGCAAAATGCGGGGGAGGCTTTGACCACTCTGTACCCGCTATCTTGCAGACCTTCGGGGCAGCTCGTCAGCTCGCCACCCAAACTGGATGGGGAAATGCGGGGGAGGCTTTGGCCACTCTGTACCCGCAATCAAGTGAAGACCTCCGGGGCAGCTCGTCAGCTCGCCACCCAAACTGGAGGGGGAAATGCGGGGGAGGCTTTGGCCACTATGTACCTGCGATCTCGAAGACCTCAAGGGCAGCTCGTCAGCTCGCCACCCAAACTGGAGGGGCAAAATACGGGGGAGGCTTTGGCCACTCTGTACCCGCTATCTTGCAGACCTTCGGGGCAGCTCGTCAGCTTGCCACCCAAACTGGAGGGGCAAAATGCGGGGGAGGCTTCGGCCGCTCTGTACCCGCGATCAAGTAAAGACCTCCAGGGCAGCTCGTCAGCTCGCCATCCAAACTGGAGGGGCAAAATGCGGGGGAGGCTTTGGCCACTTTGTACCCGCTATCTTGCAGACCTTCGGGGCAGCTCGTCAGCTCGCCACCCAAACTGGAGGGGGAAATGCGGGGGAGGCTTCGGCCGCTCTGTACCCGCGATCAAGTAAAGACCCATGGGGCAGCTCGTCAGCTCGCCACCCAAACTGGAGGGGAAAATGCGGGGGATGCTTTGGCCACTATGTACCCGCGATCTCGAAGACCTCGAGGGCAGCTCGTCAGCTCGCCACCCAAACTGGAGGGGCAAAATGCGGGGGAGGCTTTGGCCACTCTGTACCTGCTATCTTGCAGACCTTCGGGGCAGCTCGTCAGCTCGCCACCCAAACTGGAGGGGCAAAATGCGGGGGAGGCTTCGGCCGCTCTGTACCCGCGATCAAGTAAAGACCTACGGGGCAGCTCGTCAGCTCGCCACCCAAACTGGAGGGGCAAAATGCGGGGGAGGCTTTGGCCACTCTGTACCCGCTATCTTGCAGACCTTCGGGGCAGCTCGTCAGCTCGCCACCCAAACTGGAGGGGCAAAATGCGGGGGAGGCTTCGGCCGCTCTGTACCCGCGATCAAGTAAAGACCTCCATGGCAGCTCGTCAGCTCGCCATCCAAACTGGAGGGGCAAAATGCGGGTGAGTCTTTGGCCACTCTGTACCCGCTATCTTGCAGACCTTCGGGGCAGCTCGTCAGCTCGCCACCCAAACTGGAGGGGGAAATGCGGGGGAGGCTTCGGCCGCTCTGTACCCGCGATCAAGTAAAGACCTATGGGGCAGCTCGTCAGCTCGCCACCCAAACTGGAGGGGGAAATACGGGGGAGGCTTTGGCCACTCTGTACCCGCTATCTCGAAGACCTCCAGGGCAGCTCGTCAGCTCGCCACCCAAACTGGAGGGGTAAAATGCGGGGGAGGCTTCGGCCGCTCTGTACCCGCGATCTTGAAGACCTCCGAGGCAAGCCTAAAACGCTTCACCTCCCAAACTGGCGAAAAAGGGCACGGCCGAGCTACGACTCCCTCCCCCCTACGAAGACTCTGGGGCAGGATTTGTCCCTGCCACCCAAACCAGAGAAGGGCACGGGCCGAGTTACTCGCTCGTCCCCCCTCAAGTAATGACTCCGGGGTAGGTAGACCCAACGTGCTATTCCCAGAAGGGAAGGTTATACGTCATCAGCGTCGAGCCGTGCTTCCAACTCGAGCCCTGATGACGAGGGCAATTGTTACGACCTAAAGATCGTGCTAGTCTGACCTTCCATCCCAGACCGCCTAAATACCCCGTCGGCTCATCCCTCCCTCTGGAAGGACGGTCGACCCAGCGACAGGGCGCTCCACACCCGAACGATAGAGGGCCACAGGGCGCCTGTCGATTCTAGAGTCTGACGCGACAATGGGAACGTCGCACTCTGCCTCGGCCGCTGATAGCCAGTGACAACCTCTGGTGAGCTAAGGGGGCCGAGCTACGGTGACGGGGCGAGCTAAGGGGACGGGGCGAGCTAAGGGGGCTGAGCTACGGTGACGGGCCGAGCTAAGGGGGCCGAGCTACGGTGACGAGCTACGGTGACGAGCTAAGGGGGCCGAGCTACGGTGACGAGCTACGTGACTGATCTTTGGCACATTGGACACGACAAACAATCTAGTACAAGGACGCTACTGACACTATCGCCGCCTGACCATCTGACAAAGCACCCCCTGACAAAGCACCCCCTGGACGCTGCGCCCCCTGACACTTAATGCTTTCGGCCCTGACACCCTGACACTTAATGCTTTCGGCCCTGACACCCTGACACCCTGACAAAAGCACCCCAGACCTCTGCACCGTCTGACAAAAGCGTGGCAGGCACTCCTGTTCCTGACATCCTCGTCCGAAGCTTCCGCTGACAGTAGGGCCAGCTCAGCACGTCGGGTCAGCATGCCAGTTCAGCCCTACCGAACCACCTCCCTTCAGGTATAAAACCCCCTCACTTCTTACGGTGAAAAGAGGAGAAAAATTCACTCTCAATCTCCTTATTCACACACAAGAGGCAAGAGCAAAGGTCGTCCACATCTTTGTTCTTCCACTCATAGCTCGCCACGTGCGATCGACACACCGTTAGTCCGGCCGGCGTGTCTAGCCCCCATTTTAAGCCCTATTACTGACTTAGGCATCGGAGGGGCTAAGGGTTGAACCACCCTTCTGACGAGTTGTTCGTGCTGCAGGAGAGCTCGCCCCTGGTCCAAAGTCAGCTTCAGCCCCCTGCCGTCCAACCTTCCTCAGTTGCATCCTGCGAGATTCGACCCCGTGAGCACCACCGACAACGGGTCCAACTTCTTCACCCCACTAATCACTTGTAAAACAGCCTACCTAAACCTTCTTCCCCATATAACCATCGTGCCCTTGGTTCCCCATAATACAAATTCATTGTACGCGAGTTCCACGTCGCAACAATAATAAAACAAATAAAAAAAATTTGAAAACTAAGGGCAGCCCACGTGAAAACGTGGGGTGCACTTTGTTCAACACCTAACACCTAAAACCTACCTAAAATAATTAATACTAGAGACTAAGTTTTAATTAGCTTTGACTAATCATGAGTTTTAAAACTCTGACACCCCTCCCCATTCATTCGGACACTCACGCAACCAACAAAAAAAACAGAGAAAAGATAGAGAGGGAGAAAATAGATCTCAGATCTCTTCCCCTCTCGATTTCCATCCCCTTCCTTTCTCCGGCATCACCCGCGCGCACCTCCCCTTGCCACTGGTCTACGCGGTCTCCAGAACGGCGCCCCGATTCCGGCAACCCAAGACCCGCCACAGATCCCCTCTCTGACGCCCTCCCTCCGGCGACAACTCCTCGTGCCGCCACGCTGCACAGCGCCCCGCCGCCCCGCTCGACGGTGACCATTCCGCTGCGCGTGCCGACTGCCATACTCCACCGCGCGCTGCACCGATCGCCCACCTGCAAACAGTCACGAGGAGATACAAAAAATAGAAACTGTGAGTTATTTTTTTTTGAATTCGCCTATATCTTATATCATTGCATGGCCTATAGCATCACTAGTACAACTGAACACTCAGCCTAAGATCTGACATGCAAAAGCCATGTACGTTAATTGATTAACATGCAATGGTAGCAGTAGATTAATCCAATAAAGCACTTACATATGCAGTTTATATAAACCCATGATCAGTAAATTAGTTTATTACTTTATTAATAGCAGAGTTATTAAATTAATCCTATCATCATGCACATGTTAGTGTCATTAATAGTAGTTGGCCATGTTAACATTTTTACATGTTAATATAATGTCTGAGACATTAGTAGGGTAATGATGTGGTTATATTAGTTGACACTTAAAGAAATAAATTCACAGGGGCCATCTTCCAACATGTATTTGGAGTGGAAAAAAAATATCATTTTTGTATATATTGTTAGAGTGATGTCCCTGGAAGCTACTTTCATAAAGGAAATTGATATTAGGACTAAACATATAAATTAGTTTATAAGTTTATATGCTTATTAGTTTAAAAAAATTAGTTCATACTAAATAAACAGTGTGGCACTAGTTAGGGTTAGCATCATTATAATGAGTTAGAATTTGTTTTGGCTTGATGTTAAAATCCATGATGCAGATAAAGCGCGCCTCACGCTACGATCACCTGTACACCTATATTCACCTCGGCCAGGCAAGTATTTATTGTATTTGAATTTGGGACAGTTGCTAAAACTAGTGCATATATCCTTTTAACATGCTCATACTTTAATTGTTGTAACTGATTAAAAACGGACATTGCATGATAATGATCCCTGATGAAAGAACAACTTTTCTCCACATATCATTATTTGAACCAAACCGGAACAGAGGGTAGGGCACAACCCTCGAAATATAATGAGAACCCATCGATTACAGTTGGAGAATGAAACTAGTCGGTGACTGGTTGTGACACTTGGGTGGGGTTGGTCCTTAGTAGTAGGGTTCGTAGATGTAGCTTGACCACCTTACGGCTCCCTCCATAACCACAACAATGGAGGCAAGCAAGAAGGCGTCACGGTAAACCCCCGATGATAGGGTGCATCAAGTACATACTACCAACCAGGACAGGGACTTATCACGAGCACAATAAACGAAACATACAATAGCTTTACTTTTTGAACTGCAATTTCATATATGTTATGTTTCTCTTTCTGCACTTATCATTTATAAAATGTGTACTAACGCCCCTTTGTTCTTGCAAGATGTTCTTTTACTTTAAATATCTTGCCGAGCTTCTCGCTGCCATATATTTCATGTGTTTGTGAAATATATGTTAGGTTCAGAGACTGATTACTTTGCAGACCCCGCTTTTGAGGATCCTACCTTAGAGGAGGACCCCACTGATCAGAGTTACGAGGACGCTGAGGTCCTCCCTGCTGAAGACTAGAAAATTGTTGCAGTCTTTACCTATTTAGTTGTATTTGCTATTTTCAAGTGTGTTTGCTTTGCTATTTTCAGGTGTGTTTGCTTTCAGCTGGTTGTACGGCCATGCTAGGCCTAATGTCACTTTGTGTACTTTGCTTTAAAAACACTGGAATAAAATTTGTAATAAATATCTGTGCTGTTTCTGAGAAATTCGTGTGCAGGGACCTGCTTGTTAAATAACGCTTATTGTGTTTAAGTCCAGGAAGGAAGAAAAAAAAGTACGCCTTCCTTGCTTTAAGCACAAGCGGACCCGCTCACGTTCTCACTCCCGTACATGGGAAGCGGGACGTGACAGGTTTTAGTGATGGCACATGCAGGTCTTGCACTCTGTGAGACACTTCAGAAACAGTATAGATATTATTACTAAACAGCTCGTTTAAATAAACTTGTACACATAAATGTTTACCTTTTCTGTTTACAGCATGGCAGGAAGGCATAACACTCGCAATGGGAATGGAGTCAATGGGAACGGTAATCCCGACTTCAATGAACTCCTAGGTGTTATGAGAGGCATGCTGGAGATCCAGCAGCAGCTGATTCAGGAAGGACAACAAGCTGCGCCACCTGCACCACCGCCTCCTCCTCAAGCTACACCAGGAGCCAAGCAATTTCGGGAGCTGAACCCGAAGAGCTTCTCGGGAACAGAAGGGCCGATAGCAGCTGAAGAATGGGCCCACAGTACGGAAGACGATCTGAGTCTTTCCCGTATTGATCAAGCTGGATGGGTTGAAGTCGCCAAGAAGCAACTGACGGGCAATGCACGAAACTGGTGGGACAGATAAGAAGCCCGTCTGGTTAAGCCCATCAATTGGGCCATGTTTCGAGAGCGTTTCAACGCTCAATATTTTCCTCGAGCAGCTAAGAGGGAACTGCATCAACGCTTTGTCAATCTGAAGCAAGACAACCGGACAGTTGATGAATACGAGGCGGAATTCTCTATGCTCAGTCGATTTGCTCCACACCTGGTGGAGGATCCCGAAGACTGCGCGAATCAATTTCTCCGAGGACTGGACCTGGATATTCAGGGTTCGATGTCTGCGACGAACCCAACCACACTTCAGGGAGTGTTGGACGCTGCCAGGGATTTTGAGCGTGTTCAGAAGCGTAAGAAGGCGCTTCAGATCGGAGGAAGCAGACGTCCACCGGAGCCACCCAGGGGCAATTTCAGGCCTACTCAGACTGTTCAATTCAAGAGGCCTGCTGCTCCTGTCAATAATCGACCTCAGATGGTCTGCTTTCACTGCAAGCGGACTGGACATCTCAAGAAGGACTGCAGAGAGCTGCTGAACCAATGCCTGATATGCGGATCACCTGCACATGCCGCCAGGGACTGCCCTCGCCGCACCAATAATCCAATGACTGCTGGACCTTCTGGATATGTTCAGCGTGGAGCTCCTGGACCAAATCAGCGTGGACCACCTCTGGCTCCACAGCAGAAAGTTTATGATCAGGCGAAGCAGAACCAGCCGAAGCGACATGCATTTACTATGACTGCCGCTGAGGCCGAGACTGATGAACAAGTAATCTCAGGTATCACCTAAACTATTCTTTTTATATGCGTATGGTATGTTTATGTATATGTGTGTTTGATTTATTGCCCTTAGCTAAGGCGTTTCCCTACATTCTAGGTGTTATCTTAGTAGCCTCTTATCCGGCTCTATCCCTATTTGATTCCGGAGCCTCTCACTGCTTCATATCCCGAGGATTTGTAGAGAAACATTCTATTCGTATTGACCCTCTATCAAATAGCTGGAACATCACTACCGGGAGTGGAGTAGTTAAAACTTCTAGTGGCTGTCGATCTTGCCCTATAGTGATTTGTGGACACGAGTTGTTTGCAGATTTTATGATAGTCGACATGCCAAACTTCGATGCAATATTCGGCATGGAATGGTTAGGAAATTTCTACGCTACCATCGATTGTCACAAGAAGAAGGTAGTGTTCGAAATCCCTGACCATCCGGTGTTTGAATTCGCAAGCGGAGACCGTTCACTTGGACCTATCAAGTTTCGGGCCAAGCCGAATGAAATGATCATTGCATCAATGTTAGTCGAAACCGAGAAGCCTAGAGTGGTTCGAGATTTTGAGGATGTATTCCCTGAAGATATTTCAGGATTACCCCCTGATCGAGCTTTGGAATTCACCATCGACCTTCTGCCGAACACTCAACCGATTTCGAAGGCACCTTATCGCATGGCTCCTGCTGAACTGGAGGAACTCCGAAAACAACTCGACGACCTGTTGCAGAAGGGATTGATACATCCCAGCGTATCTCCTTGGGGTGCGCCAGTTCTTTTGGTCAAGAAGAAAGATGGGTCAAGAAGGATGTGTGTGGATTACCGAGAACTGAATAAGGTAACCATAAAGAACAAGTACCCGCTTCCGTGAATTGACGACATCTTCGATCAACTTGGCGGATCGCGAGTATTTTCTAAACTGGATCTCCGAAGTGGTTATCATCAAGTGAAGGTCAGAAGTGAAGACATCCCGAAGACTGCATTCCGGACCAAGTATGGGCATTATGAATTTGTGGTCATGCCATTCGGTGTGACTAACGCCCCATCAGTATTCATGAATCTTATGAACTTGATCTTCTATGAGTTCTTGGATAAGTTCATTGTGATCTTCATCGACGACATCTTGATCTACTCAAATGATGAAGAAGAGCATGCCAAGCATTTGTGGATTGTATTGCAGACCTTGCGACATCATCGGTTGTATGCCAAGTACAGCAAGTGTGAATTTTGGCTAGACCGAATTGCATTCCTCGGGCATGTGGTATCGGGCGACGACATCTCTGTCGACCCGGAGAAAGTTACCTCGGTCAGGAATTGGCCAACTCCTCGATCAGCATCAGATATCAGGAGTTTCCTAGGATTGGCGGGTTATTACCGTCGATTCATCAAGTACTTTTCAAAGATTGCTGAGCCTATGACTCGTCTGACGAGGAAAGATATCAAGTTCATCTGGTCCGAGGCATGTGAGAAAGCATTTGAAGAATTGAAAGCGAAGTTGACAACTGCACCAGTTCTGGATATACCAGACAGGACTGGAGGATTTGAAGTATATTGTGACGCGTCTGGCAAGGGTCTTGGATGTGTACTACATCAACATGGTCATGTTGTAGCATATGCTTCCCGACAACTGAAGACTCATGAGAAGAATTATCCAACTCATGATCTGGAGTTAGCTGCAGTTATATTTGCTCTAAAGATTTGGAGACATTTTCTATTGGGCGAGCAAGTCAAGATCTTCACCGACCACAAAAGTTTAAAGTACATCTTCACCCAGAAGGAGCTCAATATGAGACAACGTAGATGGTTAGAGCTTATGGCTGATTATGATATTGATCTTCAATATCATCCGGGAAAGGTGAATGTGGTACCAGATGCATTGAGTCGATTACCAGCAATTATGACTCTCACAGCTCAATGGAGACTTCAACAAGATATGAGAGAATTGGAGATTGAAGTTATTTTGCCCGGGACTTTAGCAACATGGATGAATATGCAAATCCAGTCTACTATCGTGGATCGGATTAAAGCTGCTCAGTCTGGAGATGCAAAGTTACAGAAGATCAAAGCGCAAGTGGAATCAGGTCTTCGAACGGATTTTCTTATCCATGAAGATGGATCTTTGAGATATGGTAGCAGAATCTGCGTACCTTCAGGCGATATCCGAGAAGAGCTCATGAATGAAGCACATAGCTCTCCATACTCCATTCATCCTGGTGGCACTAAGATGTACAAGGATCTTCGTCTGAATTTTTGGTGTCATGGTATGAAGAGGAGCGTAGCTCGAAGCGTCGCCAAGTGCCTTGTGTGTCAGCAAGTAAAGGCTGAGCATCATCGCACTGCTGGATTGCTTCAACCTCTGCCTATTCCGGAATGGAAGTGGCAGCACATCACTATGGATTTCGTGACTGGACTACCTCGGAGTAATAAGCAGAATGATGTGATTTAGGTGATCGTTGACCGATTAACCAAATCAGCACATTTCATACCTTTCCGAGTGGGACAATCTACAGAAATACTTGCTAAGAAGTACATGGAGGTAATAATTTATCCTATACCTTTAAAAACTTCTTTCTAGTATACGTTGTGATGTAATCGATAATCATGCAGGAGATTGTTCGATTGCATGGAGTTCCAGTGAGCATTGTCTCTGATCGGGACACTAGATTCACATCTCAATTTTGGAAGAGTTTGCAATCCAATTTGGGTACCAGTCTTAGTTTCAGCACTGCGTATCACCCGCAGACGGATGGCCAATCAGAGCGTACCATCCAGATATTGGAGGACATGTTACGAACTTGTATGCTGGATTTCAAAGGCTCGTGGGAAGATCATCTACACCTGGTAGAGTTTGCCTACAATAATAGCTACCAAGCCAGCATTGGTATGGCCCCATTTGCAGCACTCTATGGAAGAAAATGTCGATCCCCACTGAGCTGGGATGACATTGGCGACAGAGAAGTTTTGGGTCCTGAAATGATCGTAGAAGCCGTTGACGTAGTGCGAACCATCAGAGACAAACTTCGCATTACGCAAGACCGATACAAGCACTGGGCTGACGTGAAGCGTCGTCATCTAGAGTTTCAACCTGGAGATCATGTGTTCCTGAAGATATCTCCTAACCGGGGATTGATAAGGTTTGGAAGAAGAGGAAAACTCAGTCCAAGATTCATTGGACCCTTTGATGTATTGGAACGAGTTGGAGAAGTGGCCTATCGTCTGGCATTACCACCTTCACTGGAGGGAGTGCATGATGTGTTTCATGTCTCCCAGCTGCGTTGTTATATCAATGATCCTGCTCATATAGTTGACCACTCAGAGATCACCGTGCGACCAGATCTTACCTATGAGCAGCAACCAGTACAGATTCTGGATCGACGTCAGAAGACTCTTAGGAATAGAGTCGTTAACCTCGTGAGAGTGATGTGGCATCACAACTCACCTGGAGAATCTACATGGGAGCGGGAAGACGATATGCAAGAATGCTACCCTTATCTATTCTTCTAGTAAGGCGAAGTTAATAGTAAGTATTCTTAACCATAATCTCTTGTAATCTTAATGCTATGATATCACGTTATATATTTCATTCTATTTACAACTTAGTTTACTAGGTCATTTTGTCCAAATTCTGAGGACGGAATTTTTATAAGGAGGGTAGAATGTAACGGCCAGATTTCATCGTACATGTATTTCCGTAACAAGACGGATTCAATCGGAGTAAATGATTTTTATATTTTTGTTCGTAACTCAAATCAGAAAATAAACTTCGTATTCGTGATCCTCGCGACGGTACGAACGCGTGGCTATTTTTTCGTAATTTTTCAGAGACATTCATATAAAATGATGTTTAATAACAAAACAATGATAATAATAATAATAATAATAATAATAAAACAAATAAAAAAATTTGAAAACTAAGGGCAGCCCACGTGAAAACGTGGGGTGCACTTTGTTCAACACCTAACACCTAAAACCTACCTAAAATAATTAATACTAGAGACTAAGTTTTAATTAGCTTTGACTAATCATGAGTTTTAAAACTCTGACACCCTCCCCATTCATTCGGACATTCACGCAACCAACAAAAAAAACAGAGAAAAGATAGAGAGGGAGAAAATAGATCGCAGATCTCTTTCCTCTCGATTTCCATCCCCTTCCTTTCTCCGGCATCACCCGCGCGCACCTCCCCTCGCCACCGGTTTGCGCGGTCTCCAGAACGGCGCCCCGATTCCGGCAACCCAAGACCCGCCACAGATCCCCTCTCTGACGCCCTCCCTCCGGCGACAACTCCTCGTGCCGCCACGCTGCACAGCGCCCCGCCGCCCCGCTCGACGGTGACTATTCCGCTACGCGAGCCGACTGCCGTACTCCACCGCGCGCTGCACCGATCGCCCACCTGCAAACAGTCACGAGGAGATACAAAAAAAATAGAAACTGTGAGTTGTTTTTTTTTGAATTCGCCTATATCTTATATCATTGCATGGCCTATAGCATCACTAGTACAACTGAACACTCAGCCTAAGATCTGACATGCAAAAGCCATGTACGTTAATTGATTAACATGCAATGGTAGCAGTAGATTAATCCAATAAAGCACTTACATATGCAGTTTATGTTGGAAGCAACGATCTAGGATCTTGGTTTGATGATGACAAACGTGGTGTTATATCTGACGTGTGTGTTTAGTGTGTTTCAGGCTTGGCGAAACAATATATCTAGGCTATTTGGCGAAATTGCTATTCGTATAGCACATTGGGAGAAAGGACATGTGTGTGCACAAAGAAGTTTGCCTTGGTCAAATTGGTGATGGGATTTCTTGACTTGGTCAAGATGAAGAGATAAGGAGAGACCAATTCAAATCAAATTTGGGAGTAGAACAAATCAACTTTGGATGTGATCGTATCGATTCTAGTGTTTTGGGTCTACCCAATTCCTATTCAAATATATTATCTCGATTCTCCTATATCATAGGGATTCTACATCATCCTCTAGCCATAACCTAATGCAACAAACCCTAGCCTATATTATAAATACCAATGCCATCCTTAGGGTTAAAAAGAGAGGAGGCCATACAATTTCAAAAGGGGTTGCGGCAATCAAAATTAAAGAAAGGGGGCTACAATTTTTTTTTTCTGCAGCAGCCAACGCAAAACGAAAACAATCTTCTCTCTAAGCCACATCACCCATCTTCCCTTCAAAGGCAAAACCTTACCCAAGAATATCTACAAGCTGCCGTCATCTTGAAATCCTTGCGCCGTCCGTGCTCGAGTCCTTCACCGCCGTCACCTCCGTTGAGAAGCAGCCGTAGCCATCGTCGAACTTTCCCCCGCCGCTGCACGTCGGCGCTGCTGTGGAGTCGAAGCCATCGCCAACGGAGATGCCATCGACGCTGCCACCATTGCTCGAAGATCGACAACCCACGTTGATGTCACCGCTCAAACGAAGTCGGAAGCACTCGACGTCACCGTCAAGAGCCCGAAGACGAAGTCGCCATCGGGAGCTAGGCGTCGCCGAGAGTCGACACCGGAGGCGCTTGGAAGCTGCTGACGCCGATGAAGCAGTGAAGCTGCCGTATACAACATCATTCTCTAAAGCAGCCACCTCATCCCATCGGAGTTCGCCGACGTCTGCAAATCTCACATCGCCAAAGCTATCGCTCGCAGCCGGTGAAGCGGAGCTCCGCTGTCAAGTTCTTCCTCGCCGCTTTATCAGAGAAGTCGCTACTGCTTCGAGCTAGCCGCTGACGCTGAGGAGACGACGTGCTACCGTCGTTCGAAGTCGGAAGACGAAGACAGCTCGCCGTTGAAAACCGCTACTGCCCGCTGATAGTTGTCGAAACCGAGTCGTCGTTCCCGCTGTGAGTTGTCGCCGCCGTGACATAAACACCGCCGTCGAGCACACGAAGAAGGAGAAGAGGAAGAAGACGTCGCCGTCGCTATCCTCGCTGAAGAAGTCACCGCCGCCTGCATGCCCTTAAATTTCGAAGACGAAGACGAAACGGCGGACGAACGGAGCTGACGTGGACGGGTGAGATCGCAAGGCAAATCGCACGGACGGTCACGATCTCCTCATGCAAAATCACGTGAAGGGCAACCGCCATCAGATTGATTTGAAAGAAAACGCAATCAACGGCACAGATCTGATCTAGTTGCTGACGTGGCGAGTGCAGGAGAATCGGGATCACGTGAGAACAAAGCGCACATATTTCCTCGCTGACGTGGATTACTTTAGGGGTTACTCAACACACAGACGTCTTATTAAAAGACTTGAACTGCTCTGCTTTGCGCACAGGCGACTGAATTAAAAGGAGTTGCTACACGCACAGACCGCCGGTTTATTAAAGGATTGAACTGCAATTGCTTTACACACAGACCAGTGTGTATCTTGACATCCAGGAGTCAGATTGAGACACCGTTTGCGTCAGATCGGAGCTGACGACGTGCTGATTGGACAGAGACGCCTACACGGACACGAACTGAGCATCTCTAACCCTTAAACTCTTTTATTCGTGTATTAGTGTAACGCTCTCTGTAGGGAAAACTCTTACCTATTTTTGTGGACTATTTTGGGACTTGTCTAGTTGGGACTAGACAAGTGGGACCCAGCTAGTTTGGGAGTAGCTGGTAGAAAGCTTTGCTAGGATTGATAGTGAGAGGAAACACTGTGTGTGGGGTACTGAGAGTCTGGCGAGTGTAGAGGCGTAGAGGGTGCTCTGAGCGTGCTCTAACTTGTGACTTTGTACCTATTGCACTATTCAATCTAGTATTAGCTTTGGGGGCTGGAGTAGGTCGTTGGGACGACCGAACCAGGGTAAATCTGCTGTGTACTCTGTGTCTGCTCTGGTTGTGCTTTTAACTGCGTGTGATTTCTCATGGGTTGCACGAGAATTTTTTATTAGCCTATTCACCCCCCCTCTAGGCTAGGATCCAGATCCAACAAGTGGTATCAGAGCCTGTTTAGTAGATCTAGCCTAGTTGACCATGGACCATATTGATAGTGCTTTTGCTGAGGGTCAGTCTATTTCCCGACCACCTAGATTTAATGGAGGAGATTATGCTTACTGGAAAAATCGTATGAAAATCTATCTTATTTCTATGGATTATAAAGCTTGGCAAATTGTTGAAAAAGGATATAAATCACCTGTTATCAAAATTGAAAATACTGAGATGCCTAAACCTGATGATAAGTGGGATGATAATGATTGGAAGCTTTATTCTTTAAATGCTAAAGCTATGAATGCTCTTATTTGTGCATTAGATAAATCTGAATTCAATCGTATCTCACATTGTCTAACTGCGCAGGAAATATGGCATACTTTGGAGGTGACGCACGAGGGAACGTCACAGGTGAAGGAGTCTAGACTTGCACTTCTGAGCACGGAATACGAGGGATTTCGCATGCTACCATCAGAGACTATATCAGAAATGTTTGCGAGGTTCACCAACATTGTCTACAAGTCTAGTTCGCTCGGTAAGCCATATTCTAGCCTTGAGCAGGTGAGAAAGATATTAAGAGCTCTGCCAAGCTCTTTCAGGCCTAAAGTCACTGCCATCCAAGAAGCGAAAGATTTATCACAGATGAGGGTGGAGGACTTAATAGGTAATTTAATGTCACACGAGCTTGAATTGCAAAATATTGATGAAAGGGAGAAACCTGAGGAAAAGGAGAAATCTACCAAGCCACTTGCTCTGAAAGCTGACGAAAGTGAAGATGATGATGATGACATAGCGCTAATGGTCAGAAATTTCAGAAAGTTTGTCTAGACCAAGCAAGGAAGAGCAGAAATGGCACCCAGGTTTAATCGCTCTAACTTTTTTCAGTCTTCTAAGCAAAATTATGATCGGAATACTACTAATAGAATGACTTGTTTTAAATGCAAGAAAAGAGGACATCGAATGAGGGATTGCCCACATGAGACAGCTCAGGTAGCTAAAGAAAAGGGAAAATCCAAGGTGCTTACTTGGGACATGGATAGCGAAGCTGAGAGCGAGGAGGAGGAACACGAAGCCCATTCATGCATGGCATTGATGGGAATACACAATGAGGTAACTTCTGGTAGTAAAACTGAACTCCTTACTCTTTGTAAAGAAATGCAAGATAAAATAGTAGAGCTTGAATCCACTATAGATGACTACCAAAATGATAACTTTGAAATGCAACAATCTGAATATGAAATGTCTAAAGAGATTGAAAAACTCAAAATTGATATTGTTGCTCGTGACTCTACTATTGATAGTTTGAAAAAGGAAAAATCCAGTTTTAATGATGAAGCACCTTGTCTCTCTTACGCTTCCTTGATGAATAATATTAGCATGCTTAAACTTGATTTGATTAAACTCGAAACTGAAAAAGACTATGTTATTAGAGAGCTTAATGATAAATTCTGCATGTTGGATAATGATTTTAAAAGAAAAATGGTTGAATTTGAAAAGAAGGAAGAGGAAAACAAGAGAGCTTTTATAAGTAAATGCACATTGCTTGTGGAAGAAAATAAATTGTTGAAAACCAAAGTCTCTAATCTTGAACTTGCCATTAAGAAATTCTCTACGGGAAAACAATCATTGGACACTATTTTAGAGAATCAATTATATGGCAATAATAGAAGAGGACTTGGTTTTGGTCTGAAAAACGTTGAAAAGCAAAAATTCAAGAAATTCCACAATGCACCGTCTATTGCGAAGAATTTATATGCAAAGTGCTTTACTTGTGATAGTGTAGGCCACACATCATACTATTGTAAATTTAGGAACACAAATATCAAGTTTAAACAAGTGTGGGTTCCTAAAACCATGTTGGCTAACACTAGTGGACCTTGTTGGATTCCAAGGTCACACTTAACACCTTTCATGTAGGTGTGATGGAGTTTTGGCAAGGAGCAATAAACTCAATGTCTCATTCTTTTAGCTCCTTCGTCAAAAAGCGACGAGAATGTATAATTTCTATCCCTCTTTGCATTGCATTGCATACCTTCATAGATTTTTTTGTGTGCTTGATTTATTTTGGTTTGTGTGCTTGCATGGATGATTTTTAATGTTTTTATTTCTGAAAAAAAATTGAAAAATCAAAAATCAAAAAAAAAAAATTGTGTGCTTATTGTATCCTCTTTTGAATCTCTTGAGTGATATTGTATGAATGATCAATTCTATCTCTTGTAGAAGTGAATTCATTATTGTTGTTGCTACATGAAC
This sequence comes from Scilla litardierei, assembly GCA_030789695.1. Lineage (NCBI taxonomy): Eukaryota > Viridiplantae > Streptophyta > Magnoliopsida > Asparagales > Asparagaceae > Scilla > Scilla litardierei. The sequence continues at coordinate 22,197,640 of CM061135.1, forward strand.
ATGATGTTATTCCTTTTAGTAGCCATGACATGTCTCATAAGTCTCAAACTTGACTTCTACACCTACATTTGCACTTTCACGATATTTGACTTTTTAGTGCTTTTGGAGATTCTTTTGAAGAATAATGGAAAGTGAATGTAGGAATGATTAATTTCTGAAATTTCTAAGGGATATGATGTGTTTAGCCATGAATTAAAATTGAGCACAAAAGAATTGAAAAAAAAAACGATATTTGCTCCGTATGAAAAATGGATACACTTCATGGCTAAAACACAACCCACGAGTATCCAACTTGTGCTACATGGGTAATCATTAGCGTTGGTGTATATAACTCGTCAAGCAATGCCACCCCACATTTAAAAGTCCTTTTAGGCTATGTTTCGGGGTTCGGTAACTTGAACTCATCTTTGATGAGGTGGGAAAAGTCAATCCTAGTGATATTCATGAAAAATGGAAAATGTGGATTGTTTTGGTTGATTTTCTGATATTGAATCTCCTCTTGCACTTTATTGTCTATATCATTTCACTTACACAAAGGTGGAGAAGTCTTGGTATGAAATTCTATGAACTTGACTTGCCCATTATTTGGAATACTCATGCAAATTGCACGCTACTTCTAATAATGATTTATTTTTGCATGTGATATTTTTGTGACTTCATTAATCCACTTTTAGTGATTACAAAGGGGGAGAAAGAAAAGATTTTGCTTTGATTCGATGACTATTTGTTGAAGGGGGAGCTTGAACAATACTTGTATATATGGTATTATTTGTTGAAGGGGGAGCATGCTATTTGTTATTAGATTGTGCATGCCATGTTGTAGTGCTTGAATATTCATCATCTCATGATTCATATTGCATTACACCCTTCAACACACTTCACACACTCATTTCTATTGATCAAATCTTTTGTGGGTTTGTCATCACCAAAAGGGGGAGATTGTTGGAAGCAACGATCTAGGATCTTGGTTTGATGATGACAAACGTGTTGTTATATCTGCCGTATGTGTTTAGTGTGTTTCAGGCTTGGCAAAACAATATATCTAGGCTATTTGGCGGAATTGCTATTCGTATAGCACATTGGGAGAAAGGACATGTGTGTGCACAAAGAAGTTTGCCTTGGTCAAATTGGTGATGGGATTTCTTGACTTGGTCAAGATGAAGAGATAAGGAGAGACCAATTCAAATCAAATTTGGGAGTAGAACAAATCAACTTTGGATGTGATCGTATCGATTCTAGTGTTTTGGGTCTACCCAATTCCTATTCAAATATATTATCTCGATTCTCTTATATCATAGGGATTCTACATCATCCTCTAGCCATAACCTAATGCAACAAACCCTAGCCTATATTATAAATACCAATGCCATCCTTAGGGTTAAAAAGAGAGGAGGCCATACAATTTCAAAAGGGGTTGCGGCAATCAAAATTAAAGAAAGGGGGCTACAATTTTTTTTTGTGCAGCAGCCAACGCAAAACGAAAACAATCTTTTCTCTAAGCACCATCACCCATCTTCCCTTCAAAGGCAAAACCCTACCCAAGAATATCTACAAGCTGCCGTCATCTTGAAATCCTTGCGCCGTCCGTGCTCGAGTCCTTCACCGCCGTCACCTCCGTTGAGAAGCAGCCGTAGCCATCGTCGAACTTGCCCCCGCCGCTGCACGTCGGCGCTGCTGTGGAGTCGAAGCCATCGCCAATGGAGACGCCATCGACGCTGCCACCGTTGCTTGGAGATCGACAACCCACGTTGTTGTCGCTGCTCAAACGAAGTCGGAAGCACTCGACGTCACCGTCAAGAGCCCGAAGACGAAGTCGCCATCGGGAGCTAGGCGTCGCCGAGAGTCGACACCGGAGGCGCTTGGAAGCTGCTGACGCCGATGAAGCAGTGAAGCTGCCGTATACAACATCATTCTCTAAAGCAGCCACCTCATCCCATCGGAGTTCGCCGCCGTCTGCAAATCTCACATCGCCAAAGCTATCGCTCGCAGCCGGTGAAGCGGAGCTCCGCTGTCAAGTTCTTCCTCGCCGCTTTATCAAAGAAGTCGCTACTGCTCCGAGCTAGCCGCTGACGCTGAGGAGACGACGTGCTACCGTCGTTCGAAGTCGGAAGACGAAGACAGCTCACCGTTGAAAACCGCTACTGCCCGCTGATAGTTGTCGAAACCGAGTCGTCGTTCCCGCCGTGAGTTGTCGCCGCCGTGACATAAACACCGCCGTCGAGCACACGAAGAAGGAGAAGAGGAAGAAGACGTCGCCGTCGCTATCCTCGCTGAAGAAGTCACCGCCGCCTGCATGCCCTTAAATTTCGAAGACGAAGACGAAACGGCGGACGAACGGAGCTGACGTGGACAGGTGAGATCGCAAGGCAAATCGCACGGACGGTCACGATCTCCTCATGCAAAATCACGTGAAGGGCAACCGCCATCAGATTGATTTGAAAGAAAACGCAATCAACGACACAGATCTGATCTAGTTGCTGACGTGGCGAGTGCAGGAGAATCGGGATCACGTGAGAACAAAGCGCACATATTTCCTCGCTGACGTGGATTACTTTAGGGGTTACTCAACACACAGACGTCTTATTAAAAGACTTGAACTGCTCTGCTTTGCGCACAGGCGACTGAATTAAAAGGAGTTGCTACACGCACAGACCGCCAGTTTATTAAAGGATTGAACTGCAATTGCTTTACACACAGACCAGTGTGTATCTTGACATCCAGGAGTCAGATTGAGACACCGTTTACGTCAGATCGGAGCTGACGACGTGCTGATTGGACAGAGACGCCTACACGGAACGAACTGAGCATCTCTAACCCTTAAACTCTTTTATTCGTGTATTAGTGTAACGCTCTCTGTAGGGGAAACTCTTACCTATTTTTGTGGACTATTTTGGGACTTGTCTAGTTGGGACTAGACAAGTGGGACCCAGCTAGTTTGGGACTAGCTGGTAGAAAGCTTTGCTAGGATTGATAGTGAGAGGAAACACTATGTGTGGGGTACTGAGAGTCTGGCGAGTGTAAAGGCGTAGAGGGTGCTCTGAGCGTGCTCTAACTTGTGACTTTGTACCTATTGCACTATTCAATCTAGTATTAGCTTTGGGGGCTGGAGTAGGTCGTTGGGACGACCGACCCAGGGTAAATCTGCTGTGTACTCTGTGTCTGCTCTGGTTGTGCTTTTAACTGCGTGTGATTTCTTGTGGGTTGCACGAGAATTTTTTATTAGCCTATTCACCCCCCCTCTAGGCTAGGATCCAGATCCAACAGTTTATATAAACCCATGATCAGTAAATTAGTTTATTACTTTATTAATAGCAGAGTTATTAAATTAATCCTATCATAATGCACATGTTAGTGTCATTAATAATAGTTGGCCATGTTAACATTTTTACATGTTAATATAATGTCTGAGACATTAGTAGGGTAATGATGTGGTTATATTAGTTGACACTTAAAGAAATAAATTCACAGGGGCCATCTTCCAACATGTATTTGGAGTGGAAAAAAAATATCATTTTTGTATATATTGTTAGAGTGATGTCCCTGGAAGCTACTTTCATAAAGGAAATTGATATTAGGACTAAACATATAAATTAGTTTATAAGTTTATATGCTTATTAGTTTAAAAAAATTAGTTCATACTAAATAAACAGTATGGCACTAGTTAGGGTTAGCATCATTATAATGAGTTAGAATTTGTTTTGGCTTGATGTTAAAATCCATGATGCAGATAAAGCGCGCCTCACGCTACGATCACCTGTACACCTATATTCACCTCGGCCAGGCAAGTATTTATTATATTTGAATTTAGGACAGTTGCTAAAACTAGTGCATATATCCTTTTAACATGCTCATACTTTAATTGTTGTAACTGATTAAAAACGGACATTGCATGCTAATGATCCCTGATGAAAGAACAACTTTTCTCTACATATCATTATTTGAACCAAACTGGAACAGAGGGTAGGACACAACCCTCGAAATATAATGAGAACCCATCGATTACAGATGGAGAATGAAACTAGTCGGTGACTGGTTGTGACACTTGGGTGGGGTTGGTCCTTAGTAGTGGGGTTCGTAGATGTAGCTTGACCACCTTACGGCTCCCTCCATAACCACACCAATGGAGGCCAGCAAGAAGGCGTCACGGTAAACCCCCGATGATAGGGTGCATCAAGTACATACTACCAACCCGGACAGGGACTTATCACGAGCACAATAAACGAAACATACAACAGCTTTACTTTTTGAACTGCAATTTCATATATGTTATGTTTCTCTTTCTGCACTTATCATTTATAAAATGTGTACTAACGCCCCTTTGTTCTTGCAAGCTGTTCTTTTACTTTAAATATCTTGTCGAGCTTCTCGCTGCCATATATTTCATGTGTTTGTGAAATATATGTTAGGTTCAGAGACTGATTACTTTGCAGACCCTGCTTTTGAGGATCCTACCTTAGAGGAGGACCCCACTGATCAGAGTTACGAGGACGCTGAGGTCCTCCCTGCTGAAGACTAGAAAATTGTTGCAGTCTTACCTATTTAGTTGTATTTTCTATTTTCAGGTGTGTTTGCTTTCAGCTGGTTGTACGGCCATGCTAGGCCTAATGTCACTTTGTGTACTTTGCTTTAAAAACACTGGAATAAAATTTGTAATAAATATTTGTGCTGTTTTTGAGAAATTCGCGTGCAGGGACCTGCTTGTTAAATAACGCTTATTGTGTTTAAGTCCAGGAAGGAAGAAAAAAAAAGTACTCCTTCCTTGCTTTAAGCACAAGCGGACCCGCTCACGTTCTCACTCCCGTACATGGAAAGCGGGACGTGACACCCTGGCCGCCATCACCCGAGCCTGCATCGCCTCCCCCCTGAGCACTACCCCCAGCTTTCTCCTCAACTGACACCGCTTGTTCCTCGGCTAGAGTATTGACCCCCTCCTCTTCATCATCAGACACCTGTAATCTTGAAAAGTCAACCTCGATCGAAGGATAGAGTCTCTCCATCCTCTCCTTTAATCTCTAAAGGCACGCCTCCCAGCCCATCGAATAGCCTTTCTCCTTCATCACCGACATGGCGGGAACAAGCTTCGTCATCTGGTAATGTCGGACTGCTTCCACTTGCTTCGCTTCAAGCTTAGCCTTCCCCGACGCCATCAGCTCCGCTACCCTCTTCTTTTCCTGCTCCAGAACAGTCTCTACCTCGACCCTGCATGCATCCTCAATCTGAGCTCTCACCTCAAACTCCTTCAGACACTTCTCTTGCTTCTGGATCGGCGTCCTTTGTTCGACATACGACTCTTGCAGCTTCCCCAACCAGACCCTGTGTCACTCCGCTCTCTCTTCGGTTGCTTTCTTCACCACCTCAAGTTCAGCCGCCTTCCTGCCCAGTGCAGCCTCGACCTTATTTATCCCAGCCGTATGGTGCCGAAGGGAGACCATCATAGCATTCGCCTGCACAAAAAATAGAGAGAAGAATAATATAGTGCACACTCGAATAAAAAGAACTGTATCTTAAAAGAGAAGATGACCTACCTGCATGTTGTGCCAGATGGCCGAGGCTCACAATCTCTTTGCGTCCACGTTCGTCAGAGACGCTCGGTCTCTCGGCATCAGACTATTTTCGGCTAGCCGCACCACCACTCCCGCTTCGTCGAAAACCGAGTCAGCAGTGCCTACCGGATTTGAAGCCGCCAAAGAATTCTCTGCTGACAGAGCTGGGTGCCTGTCCCTCTTTGACTTGAAAGTCGCAAGAGCCGATTCACAGCTCGGATGAGCGGGCTTTCCAAGCCCATACGGAGGGCATCCGTAAGGCCAACAGTCTGCGGCCGCCATTCGCCCGCTGGAGTCCGACCCGATCGGAGAACCCTGGGGCGCGACCATCCGAAGTGGGACCACGTGAATCGGGGGTCTTTGCTCTCTCTGCGACCCACAGACTACCTGCTCAGCCTGTGCCTCTTCCTCAGCGTCGACATCGATGGGAATGGGGCTAACAAAGGCTGCCACGTTCTCGGTGGGACAGCTCGAGCCCGCTGCACTAGCCAGAGGACCCGAAGCGACAGTGGCTCCCACCACCTTCTGTTTCTTCATCCGTTCAAGCTTCTCAGCCTTCGTAGTGGATGACCCCTCCCGAGCTCTCTTCGGGCCAACCTTCGTCGCCTACTTGGACGAATGCTCCGTGCCCAATCTCACAGGCACATATAGCGGAAGACTCACCGTTTCACCTGTAAGAAGAAAATAGATCAGGGTGAGCAAATCAGGAGCGAAAATTACAAAGCTCAGATTACCTTCGGGCCAAATGTGCCTGACGATCATTTCTTCCTTAGCAAGATCCTCAAATATCCTTTCCGCCTCTGAGATTCTCCCTAAGATCTTGGCCCGCTCTACATCATCCACCTCGAGGAGAACCTCCATGTTCGCCTCAGGATTCAGCACACCCCAGTTTGATCTCAGTATCAGATCTTGGGGTGTCAAGACGAACACGTATCTCTCCTTCCAACCCTTGATTTTCTCCGACATGCCCATGACTAGAGGCCGACGTCTCCTCGCTGAAATGTAGAAGTGTGCCCCCAGTTTCTTGGTTTCGAAGAAGTATCGAAACAAGGGCAGGGTCGGACTAACCCAGTTTCCAGCAAAAAGGACGAGAAAACCCACGACACAACTGATGGAATTCGGCATCAGTTGGAAGAGAGTGAGTTAAAGGAAGTTAAGAATGCGGAGAAGAAAGGGAGGAAGAGGAAAGTGGAGCCCTTGGGTAAAGAAGCGACATAAACCCTGACCTCATAATCCTTGGAGAAGCATACCCGCTTGGTGGAGGTTGGAAGGCAGACTGTGTAGGGCGGCTGTATGTACTTCGCGCGGGCCAGGGTTATAAAGGAGGTTGGCGCAACAGATTGTCATGGCCTGTTTAGCCCTATACGGCGACTGACGTAGTAGTCCTCTATACATGAGTAGAGGGAGTATAATGAGTTGATAAGATGTGATATGGCGTGTATGTGGCGGGTGGCAGTCGTGTAATTCCGTGAAAAGTGTAGGGGTATTTTGGTCATTTGGCAATATGGGTAGAAGTGTGCGTAGAATAAAGGTGGGTGTGTAAAGTAATGTCATACTTGTAAAATTTGAAAGAGTGGGTTAGTGTGTGAGGGGCTAGTGTGAAAAGGGATGGGTTTAGTGGCACACCCGTAAATTTTAGAAAGGCTAGGGGCAAACGGTCATTTGGACTAAAGCTGCTGTGCGTACACACTAAAGTTGTGTGTGCATAAAGTAATGTCAAACTTGTAAATTCTTGAAACTTGAGGGGTAATTTTAGAGTGGTATTAAAGTCATTTTGGCATGTTCATGCTTATCCTAAAGAAGAATCTAGTGCAAGATGGTTTGTAGAAGTTTCTACCTTCTTCTTTCACTTTCATTTCTTTTCTATTCATTTTCTATTCTCTCCCTTTCCTCTCCCTAAGCCTTGAATGAAATTCCTCTCCCCTTTTCCCCCTCCATCAAGACTCCAAAACCCTAATTTTTACTTCCAAAAATATTCAAGAAAACCCTGGCTCTTTAAGGAGAAAGAAAGGAGGAAGGAGGAGAAAGAAAACAGGGAAAGGAAGAGGATTTCTTGAGGTAGGAAACTAATCTTGGTTTGAGAATTTCTATTTAGGGTTATGATGTTGTTATGGTGTAATCTGATTGCTTATAACCTTGAATTCATGGATTTTATGTGCAATAGAGCAAAAACATGGCATTTTTCCTTTGTTTTGCTTAGCTAATAACCCTCCCCTGAAATCCAGATTTCCTGTTGTGTGTTTATCCTTCAGTTTTGATCTCTGTAGTTTGATTTACTTTCTGAAAAAAAATATGTAGTTATAGATCTTGAAGTCCTACCCCAAATGCATATAACATTTATCATGTGCTGAGTTCAATAAGTAGCAGTAAAAATTCAGTGTTTACAACATGTCTGGAAATCTGTCAAGCTGGACATAGTTTAGAAAAATGAAGCCCATCACCTGCACACTTCATGGAATTGGCTGATCTTGGTCTCGTTGGAAATTTAACAAGTTTATCTAAAATTTCATCAGAGTTCTTATATGCCGAAATTCTGGCTACAACTTGCTTAAAATTGGCTTTCAATACAGGACCAGAATTCTGTCTGAAAAACAGTCTGGACATGCTGTACCAATTAATTTACTATAAATCACTCAGTCCACATTACTACATGAAATTTTATGGGTGAACCCAGGACTATTATATCGTCAACTTTTATTCAGTAAGTTTTGTCGAATTCACAAGAGAAATAGGTTTAAAATGCTGACTTTCTAGCTGTTCTTGCAATTTCAGCATACTGGATTGTGTTGGGTGAAGTTGGAATTGTGTGATAATGCTAATTTTCCACTCCAAAATGCATGAATGATGTTGATGCATGTATGTAAGGTTAGTTATGCTATTGGTTACAAAAATTTATGGTATAATCCTCTTCATTTATGTGGCGCTCGTTATATGTTTGTTAAAATACCCAAATGAACTTGAAATTGAAGAAACTTGAGAAATAGCCATTATAACGTGTGCGCCATGTAATACCATTGAGAAATTGTGTATGTTCATTGAATATCATGACACATGACATGTCAACTGGGACGTCTCGATCTGCCCTAAGGCGGGTGAGCATCCTGGTATGGGGATGGGGGAAGTTTGGGTATAACTTAACCATAAGGGGCTGGACTGAGAAGTTGGGGAAAGAGATATGTGATATGTGATATTTATTTCCCACTCGCCTTTACTGGGAATGGAGGGGACATGCGGAGGTTGAGTTATTATGTGGAGAGCCTCACTCCTGTCAGGGACGGGGGAGCTGAGAGGCCCGACGTACAGTGCCTGTGTCCACTGCGTCGTGTGCTATGTTCACCCCAAATTTGGGGTGCGGTCCAGGCCCTTATCTTTGGGTGATACCCAGACTTCCAAAGAGTCACTAACATCTACTAACTAATAAACTTTATATGTGTTGTTGTTGGACGTTTGTGTGTTGTACTTTTCACTTTGGTCGCTTGTGCTCTTATTACCTTTGCACTCATAACCCCTAAATGAGTTCTCCTACCCTGGTTAGTTTCCTATTGGGCACGTTTTGACGTGCTCATTTTACTTTACAAGTTTTAAGCAGGTGACATCGGAGCAGAATCTCCCACAGGAGATTTCTCAGACGTGAGTTAGTGACTTGGGGACACCAGTCTTTTGGGCTGTGTCTTGTGATGTGAGTTAGGTCGAGTGGTGGGCGAGTTGTCTTTTGTAGCTGTGGTATATGTTGGTGGCTTGTAGTACTTCCCATGTATAGTTGAGTCAGTTTCACGTTGTACTTGACGCTGGCGTGTAGTTCTCTCTTTGGCTATGTAATTCTGTGGTTATGTACCTTCTGTGATGACAGTATGTGTTGCTTCCTTTTTATATAAATATATGTAATGTATGATCCCAGCATTCACATCGGCCTGCTTATTGTGTGCTTTCTTTCCATGCTTGGTGAAATACCGCGGCTTGTCAGGCTCCATCCTCCTTTTCTCCTTGGCATTTTAGTGCCATATAAGGTATTTGTGAGAATGGGGCGTGGCACAGATGCTACACCATAGATCTCAACAGAGACGTCCCCGGCCTCGACCATGGTCACGACAGCCCGAGCAGACAGTCTGTGCTTCCCTAGGGTCGGCCATTTCCCTTTTCTACGGTCTCTAGGGGCCGCTGACGACGAAACAGCAGCAAGATCAGTAACCGGCCCACCCTCGGGTCGGTCCTGCCTGACTGGTGAAGACTCCTCCACCCGCTCTGCCGTGTCCGTGGCGGAGCTGTCCGATGCTCCACCACCCCTATACCAACCCTCTATCTCTCTAGAAGCTGTTGAACGGGAGAAAGAGGGAGAAACCATTTAAGAAGAGAGAAGGATACCTAAAAGAAAGAAGACGATTTGAGGAAGCGGTCAGAACAGTGGACAAGAGCACCGGCGATGGCAACCGGAAACTTAGAGAAAAAACTCGGAGAAGCTGAGAAGGAGGAGAAATCTCTCGATGGATCTCCCCCTCTCCTATTTATACCAAGTGTCGGTTCATCTCTGCCGTTGAAGCCAAGCCACATGGCGTGAATCCGAGTTCCTTTGACGCCTCGACTGCCACCTACCGTCAAGCAGCCACTCGTCACGTTCGAGATGGCTGAGGCGCCTCGATCTTTTCCCACCTTTCGAATCGAAATGATGGCTGGAGATGCGGTGGGCGGGCCTTTCAAATTAATTGCCTCCATGTCCAAAAGTTCAAAACGAAGATCGCCCCCTCCCCCTTCAAACAAATGTAGAGATTGTACGTCATCTGAACTAAGCCGGGCTTCCGCCTCAAGCTCGAACGACGGGTGCAATTGTTACGACCAAAGATCGGAACGCCTCAACTTCCCCTCCAAGCTCGCCAGAGGAGCAACCGGCTCGCTTATCATCCAAGAACTCTACCTTGCCGAACAGAAAGGTCGCACTTCACCCCCGGACTCGCCGATTGGTCGCACGTTCCCCTCCAAGCTCCTTAGTCGAGCAAGCAGCTCACTCATCGTCCTCTAAGTTCGCCCCCTGACCGAGTCACGCGGGGCAGCCATCGAGACCTTGGGGCATCGAGCTTTGGTAACAAGCTCGGCGCCCTCAGGGAGCGACGACCCATGAGCGGCCCAGCTCCTTGGACGCATCTTGATGTCATTTTAGCCTATCGAACACGACAAACGTCCTTGAACGAAAACATCACTAGCACTTTCGCCGCCAAACAGCCTGGCAAAAGAGCACCTGGCCATTTCGCCACCTGACTGTCTGACAAAGCGCGCCTGACGCTTTCGGCTCTAACACCCTGACAAAAGCACGCCTGACACGCTCAGCTCTGACATCCTCGGTCGAACTTTCAGTAGTCTGACATGCCAGCTCAGCACGCCAGCTCAGCCGAAGCTAACCGCCTTACTCAGCTATAAATACTCCTCTACTTCCATCGAAAAAGAGGTTGGTTGATTGAAATCATAAACACTCACTTCATACACAAGAGTAAATACTTTCCACATATTTGTTCTTCCACTCAAGCTCGCCCACGTAAGATGGACCTACCTTGAGCTCGGCGTACGTGTCCGACCAACGTTCTAAGCCCTAATTCTGACTTAAGCATCGGAGAGGCTAAGTGTTGACATCCAACCCTCCCTTTCTGACAAGCCGCTCTTTGCGCAGGAAAGCTCGTCCAAGCCGCGAGCAAACGGCGACCAACTCCAGAAGAGCGACGTTCAAGAGGCGACCTTGAAGGATTGATCCCGAGATCATCTGAAGCGTGCTCGACCTCTACATCCCCTCACCACTTGTAAACAGCCTCCCCAAACACCCCTCACTTGTTAATCATCATGCACTTGATTCCCTACTAAACAAATTACATTGTCGGGCGGATTTCGACTCGCAACAAGATATATGATACGGTACCCTGAACTTATTCGTGAATGCCTTGAATTGCAGATAGAATTACCCTACAGCAAAAGCGTAGATCAGCAGCCCTTGTAAGTTGTAAAGAGACTGTAAACTGAGAGATGATCGCGTAGTTCCTTCACATTTCCCTCTCAAATTTCAACGATGCTCCTTGAACCAAGTCGTAAATTTTTCTTATTCTGAGCGCCGGCAAGTTTACTTTTCTATTCATTTTTTTCCAAATTATATTTCTTGATGTATGTTTGTTTGACGTACATGGATATCTATTTAGCTTGCTTCTTAAGGTTTACCATAATGGATAGTATGCGAGCTTTCAAAGATATTGATGTGGTGTATGTCAATGTTGTTGTATGTTATACAAATCATGTGAATTATACAGTTGGAGCTTGGAAAATTCCTCCAACAGGGAACAAGCTTCTATCACGCGATGATTGGAGTTATCCCCAACAACAAATTCATGCTTTACACCATCAAGTTCAATCCAGCTGCATCCTGGAATCTTGATCATCTCCCTCTCCCTCATCGTCCTCCTAACATTTCTCGCATCTCCCCACATCCCAACTCCAGCATAGATGTTTGAGAGAAGCACATATGAACTTGAACCACAAGAGCTCCCCTCAGTTAAAACCTTGGCTACCTCTAGTCCCATGGCAAAATTACCATGTTTCCTGCAGGAACTCAGCAAAGACCTCCAGACGACATCGTTTGGCTTGAATGGCATCTCCTCGACCAACTTCCAGGCTTCTTCCAATCTCCCCGATCGACCGAGGATGTCCACCATGCATCCGTAGTGCTGCATCTTGGGCTCCAGGACGTGATCTTCCCTCATGGACTTGAAACACCTCAAGCCTTCCTTCACCAGACCAGAATGGCTGCAGGCATTCAGAACTCCAATGAATGTGATGTCGTCCGGATTCAACGAATGCTTCTTCATCTCTTGAAAAAGCTTCAGAGCCGATTCGCCGTACCCGTGAATGGCGAGCCCGCCAATCATCGCATTCCAGTGGTTGATGCTTGTCCTAGATACCTCAAACACCCGTAGAGCATCCTCCAACCTGCCACATTTTGAGTACATATCAATGAGACCGACACCAAGCTTCCCGTTCAAAGGCAAACGGTTTCGCTGGATGTATTGGTGAATGGCGAGCCCATCTTGTACCCGGCCCAGTTCTGATATGGCCGAGAGGGCGGTCACCAGAGTGGCGCTGTCGGGAGCGACACCGCTGATTTCCCTCATTTCGTTGAAGAGAGCCAAGGCTTCAACGGACCTTCCATTCTTTATGTAACCAGCCAGCATCATGTTCCAAGCGACGACATCCTTCTCGGGCATTTCATTAAACAGCTGCCGTGCCAAATCAATCCTACCGACTTCCATGTACCCAGCAATCAAGTTAGCCCATGAAATCACATCCTTCTTCGGCATCAGCATGAACAAGCCAACCGCATCATCCATCCGTCTATGCTTCGCATACCCATCGACCATCAAGTTCCAAGAGACCAAGTCTCTATCAGGCATACGATCAAAAATCTCCTTCGCGTCTTCAATCCCATCATCATACGACGCATACCCACCGACCATCGTGTTCCATGTAACCAAATTCCTATCCTCGTCCCGCATTCCATCGAAGAGATCTCTCGCAGTACCCAACCTTCCATTCTTCGCATACCCATCAATCATGGAATTCCACGACACAGAATCCCGTTCAGAAATTCTATCAAACACCTGTCTTGCAATCTCCAGCTGCCCGCATTTCGAGTAAAAGGCAACCAAAGCGTTCTGCAAGTAAAGGTTCGAGGCCAGCCAGGACGACTTGAGCACGAGCGAATGAACCTGGGCGCCTTCTCTGAGAGAGGAGACACGCGAGCATGCCTTGAGTACAAGAGAGAAGGAGAACTCGTCGGCACGGACGCCGCCATAGAGCATCAAGGAGAATGCGAGGACGGCGCGAAAAGGGTCAGGGCGAGGGCCATGGGAGAATGATTTGATGATGGGGTTCCAGAGGAAGGTGAACTGGTTTTGCTCGAGGCGGTCCGAGGGGGAGGAGAAGAAGATGCGGCGGGCGAGGAGGCAGAGGGGAGGGCGAGGGGAGGAGAGGAGAGAGAGAAGGATGCGGGCAGCGAGGGGAGGGGAGGTGAGGAGGCCGGAGGTGATGAGATGGGCGTGGAGTTGGTCGGCGTGTCGGATGGTCCTGCATTTGGAGATGACGGGAGGGAGAGTTGATGGGAGCGGGGGCGATGGGGGATGAGAGTGCGCAAACAAGTGCATTTTTTTATGAGGTCATGAGCTGCTGCTGATTTCTTCTAGCCACTGGAAAAAAGATTTCGAGTGACTGAAATTGACGCTCTGGGAAAAAAAATTAATGTTGAAAAGATAAATATGTTATGAATGAGACCTTTTGCACGAAAGACTATTGGTATCCACCCGTCTTGTATCGTTTAAATTATATTAATAAAAGAGCTACGTCCTTCATTATAGACTATGATTTTCTCAACTCTCAACACGTTATTAGTACGAGTAATGCTTGTAGAGAAAAAAATGATGCGACGAAGCTCGGACGAATTTTTTCGCGACGTCTTGAGAGAGTAGCCGATGCGCGGATCGTGACGAAAAGCTTCGTAGGACGACGTATCTAGAGGTATTTCTAAATTTGTGCAAAAATTCCAAATTTTTTTCATGATCATGACTATCTAGATCTAATTTTGTATTTAGATCATAATCGCATTTTTTATCCCCATTTAAACCATTCCCAATTTAAGGAATTAGCAAGCAATTTTGTGCAAAGCCATCAGATTGGAGATCGTATTTTCAATAAATCTATGTTTTTCTTGTTATAGATTGTTGCGGGGTGAAATGCGCTACAATGAATTTGTAATAAGTGGGGAACCAAGGGCACGATGGTTACAAGTTTGTGGGGGTGATTGCTAGGCTAACTTCAATCTGAGGGCGATTTGAGGATGAGGTATTCGAGCTCACTCGCCAGACGAAGCGGGACGCTCGATGGTTGATGAAGAAAGCTCGAACGTTGGAGAAGGACGGCGTTGGATGCTCGTCCAGTGACAGCAAGGGCGAACTTCCTACAAGAGGAGCAACTCGTCAGAAAGGCCGGGCCGGCTTTCAGCCCGCAGCCCCTCCGATGCCTAAGTCAGCATATGACTCAAGAAGAGATGTCGGACACGAAGGGTGATCTTAAGGCAGATCTGCGCTTGCGTGGCGGACTAATGGGGAAGGAATAACTTGGAGAAAGATTTTAGAAGTGTCAGGAGTTTTTTACCAATTCATTTAGCCAACCCCCCCGGGAGGGAAGGAGATATTTATAGGCTGCTGGAGTCGGTTGCCTTTGCTGAGCTGGCAGTGTCAGGATGTCAGGGAGCCGACCGTTGGCGTCAGGGACGAACGCGTCAGGCGTGCTTTTGTCAAGCGGTCAGAGCCGTAAATGTCAGGCTGCGTAACGTCTAGGTATGCTTTCGGCAGGTGGTCAGGCGGCGAGGCGGCTAGTCATGCTTTTGGCAGGTTTGTCTGTAGAGGGACTGCTACTAGCGTGTCGTCTCCTTCCTTGGGGGAACTGGTGGGTGGACGGCGTCTGGGCGAGCTTCCTGTGGGGCGAGCTGCTCTAGGAGCGAACTCCCTGGGGCGAGCTGTTCTGGGGCGAGCTAGCCTAGAACGTGTGTGGTCTGCCGGAGGCTCTTCTCTTTGATTCGGGCGGCGAGCTTGGCAGTTCGCAAGGGCGCACTGCATTGAATCTCGGCGAGCTCTCCCTAGCCTTTGCAAACTGGCCTTCGTCGATGAGGATTGTTAATGGGCTATTTGGGTGGGCTTTTATCATCTAGGCCGGATTTTAGGGCGTAACAATTGCCCCCAACATTTGGTGTTGACGATCTTCAGCCAGAGGAGACACTGAATGTTGAGAAGACATGTTATCAAATTTTTAGAGGGTCTCTTCGTACCTTCTGTTTGGTAGCGGGCTTCGTAAGCCCGGGCGACCTATCAGGGGCTCAGCTCATAAGCCGACCCCGGAATTTGAGGAAGAGGAAGGGGCGAATCGTAGCTCGGCCTTAGACCTTCAGATCCTACCAAGAGCATAGCTCGTAAGCTTGCCCCAGAGTTTAAGCATGGCAAGGTAGCCCATCCCTAGTGATCATGCCGATACCTCCTGGATGCCTACACTTACCCTTAGGGTTCCATACTTGATGAACTTAAGGTTCTGAAAGAAAGAGAGTCCAGCAAAAGAAAAGACTGATGCGCTTGCAAGTGCAGACATTAGCGAGCGATTGCTATTCCAACATAACGCTCAAGTGTTCATGGACTTGAATACTGAGAATTGGTTTGACCAAGGCATTGGGCATTTTGTTAGATATGAATAGGTTATCGAGATCGAATAAAGGTTAGACATGCCCTCAAGCTTAAAGGTCTCAGAAATAGTCATGCGCGTCCCTTTTTAGCATGATTGAGAAGGCACGACATTGTATAGCATCGTTGAAACCATACATCAACATGATACTGCGATACTCGTTAGCATGTTGCCATGAATTTCATGAGTACTTCCTTGATGAATGAAAGATGTTGGAGCTTGGTGATCAGGTCCCCATCACGATGAGATTGCACGAAGTGCTGTACGATCGATCACACATGGAGCACTTCGAGGCTTCAGCATCATAGAGGCAATGGTGACAGCTACACGAAGGCGGAGAGAACCATTAGAACACATTTCCAAGCTGACCTTCCTTCCAGTCACCTATACTGTATGAAATGCAGAGGAATGTTAGCTTGGATGTATATAGTTGAACTCCATGGACTCATTAATGTATTAAATAATGAAAAAAATTGGAATTTATTCTACAGTGATCATGTGTGAAATTTTTGCACAGGCTCACATAATATGGCAGGCAAATTTCGCATGGGACTGTGCGAAATTTTTTTTGAATTTTTCGCAGAATTTTTTTGGGGATTAATCCATACAATTATATGCCTCAGAAAAAATAATAGTTGAATCCTAGGGGATTTGACAATCAATCCACCCATCACAAAATTTAACAATTTCAAAGCAATAGACCTTTTTGTAATGCCTTGATCGAGTGTCAAAATATCATTGTTTTTTCACCGACTGTTTTTTGTGAAGTGTATATAATTATGGGACGGGGTTGGGTCCTTCGTGCGTTGGACGACTTGATCGTCCAACGCACTCTCAGCCATCCGATTCCCAAGCATTTATTACCCTCTTTTATCCTCGTTTAACCCCTCTTTCCCCCTAATTATCTCTCTAAACGGCGTTAACCCCACCCCTTCAATTCGCTGTTTTCCCCCAGCGATTACTTCCCTCCAGATTCCGACCAACCGCCACCTCCGCCGTTCCCTGCGCTCCTCCCGCCTCCGACCCACCACCTCCCCTCTTTTCCCTGCGACAATCCCCGCCCCCGCCCCTATTTTCCCTGCGATCCCCCCACCTCCGCCCACCCCTCCCCTATTTCCCGGCGATCCCCCCACCTCCGCCCACCCCCTCCCCTCTTTTCCCCGCCCCCTATTTCGCCGGACCAGAGGACCTTAGGGCTTCTCCCTCGCCGGAGCAAAGGACCTCGCCATCGCCGGACCAGAGGACCTCGCCGTCGCCCTCGCCGGAGCCGGACCAGAGGACGTCTCCCCAATTTCCATGCGCCCACCCCTATCCCACCCCCTCCCCACCCCCACCTCTGCCCCGTCCCCTCCCTTCTTTCCCTACGCCCACCCGCCTCCCACCCCCGCCCCACCCCCACCTTCGCCCCACCCCCTCCCCTATTTACCCTTCTCTCCACCCACCTCCCACCTTCACCCCCACCCCACCCCCACCTCCTCCCATATTTCCCTGTGCCCACCCCAAACCCACCCACACGACACCCCCACCACCCCCACTGTCGTCAACAAGCACAACTTCAAGACTCAGGTACGAAGCTCGCATATTTTTTTTGCCAAATTCACTTTTGTGCGTGCAAAATTATAGGGTTTTGCTGATAATATTTTGGGGAAATTAGGTCGGCTTGGATTTAGGCGTGGAAAACACTCCTCAAGCATCTTCGTCATCCCGCAAACACTCCCTCATTCCACCCAAAAACAGGTTCATTATTTTACTATTGTTCTCAATTTCATTTATATAAAAACATCGGCACAACAAAAGAAAGAAAGATTGTTTTAAAAAACGGTGTCACCCTTATTATTAAATTATGGAAATAGAAATAAAATTAAAATAATCAAAATGATTATTATATTGGCTTAACGTTATCTATTTGTTCTTTTATATTAATTTTTTATCTTAAACTTAATACCTAATTAATTTTTTATTTATATTTATGAAGAGATGCGCAAAATATGCCAACTGTCGTTGAATATAGCTCTTCGATGGAAGTCGATGCAAATCAAAAGATAGGTGCAATACCTCAGATAGGAATGGAGTTCAAAGATGATGATGTGGCCTATAAATTCTACAATGAATATGCAGGTTTAAAAGGGTTCAGCATTCGTAAAAATCATGTCAGAAGAAATGCAAAAAATGTTGTTATTTATCGAAGCTTTACTTGTAACAAAGAGGGTCACTGCAGACAGAAAAACCCACTTGATCATCCCAAATATCAACGGTTAGATGAAAGAACAGGCTGTCAGGCTCACATGTCGATTAAACTTTGTCAAAAAGGTACATATACTGTGGTTTCTTTCGAACCTGAACATAATCATCCAGAGGTCACCCCATCAAAACGACATTTGCTGAAGTCACAGAGAGAGATCACTTCTGCACAAAAATCAATGGCTGATATGGCAAATGAGGTTGGAATTAGTGCGAAAGATACTTACAATCTTATGGCAAAACAAGTTGGTGGACGTCGACAGTTAAGTTTTCTCCCAGATGACTACAAAAATTATCTTAGAGCAAAACGTGATCGTGATATGGCTTTGGGAGATGCTGGAGCTATAATGGAATACCTTCAAAAGCGTCAAAGAGAGAATCCATCATTTTACTATGCAGTACAATTAGATGAGGATGATCAAATTACAAATATATTCTGGGCAGATGCAAGATCAATATTAGATTATGATTTCTTTGGTGATGTTGTATGCTTTGACACGACCTACAAGACCAACGCATATGGTAGGCCATTTGCACCTTTTGTGGGGGTAAATCATCATAAAGAAACAATAGTGTATGGTGCTGCACTACTTTATGATGAAAAGATAGCTTCTTTCAAATGGTTATTTGATACTTTTACACATGCTATGAGTGGAAAAGCCCCAAAAGTAATATTAACTGATCAAGATGCGGCTATGAGTAAAGCTATATTTGATGTATGGCCAGACACTGTTCATAGAATTTGTGTATGGCATATGTACCAGAATGCTGCGAAGCACTTAAGTCATGTATTTAGTGGATCCTCAAGTTTCGAGCATGATTTTAGTCATTGTGTATATGACTGTGATGATGAAGAAGACTTTTTCGAAGCATGGAATGGAATGATAGAAAAATATAACCTTTCTGAAAACGAATGGTTGCAAAATTTGTTTAAAGACAGAGAAAGATGGGCATTGGTGTATGGACGTGAATCATTTTGTGCAGATATGAAGAGTACTCAAAGAAGTGAAAGCCTGAACAGTGTCATTAAAAGATATTTGCATCCTAGACAGAGGCTACTTGATTTTTTTGGGCATTATGAACGGCTTATCGAAGACAGACGTCACACAGAGCTCATTTCAGATTTTCGAGCAAACCAAGGTATTCCAAAAGTTCCTTTCTCAGATTTGCTAAAACAAGCTGCATCATTGTATACTCCAAAAATTTATAAGTGGTTTGAAGAGGAGTATGGCATGTTCCTAAACTGTATTTTACAAGAGAAAATTGTTAATGGGTCGGTTCATGAATATCAGATTATCAACAAAATAGTAAGGAAAGGAAAAGAAATTAAAAAGGAACGCAATGTCAGGTATAATTATTCAGATGACACTATAACTTGTACTTGCAAGAAGTTTGAATTTGCTGGTATTCAGTGTTGCCACGTTTTGAAAGTTTTTGACAACATGAATGTTAAATTGTTGCCCCAGAAGTATTACTTGAAAAGGTGGCGTAAGGATGCTAAAGCTGGGATGGTTGTCAAGAGTAACGAGTATACTGAGATAAATACAAGTGTTTGTGTGGCTAATCGATATTCTTCGTTGATGCATACATACAATTATATCCTTGCAAGATCTTCACAAAATAAAGAAGCATATGATTTTGTGATTGGTATGGCAAAACAGATTATGGATAAGGTAGAAGAATTTGTCCAAGAGCAAGAAGATGAAGCAAATCCACGTAATGTACATGGTCAAGATCAAAATAAACAGCAAGCTAGTAGTAAAAACATCAGTGATGAATCTCCTGATAAGTTTATAGGTGTGGAAAGTATCAAAAATATTAGTCACGGACATAACAAAGGAAAGAAGGCAGACACTAGCACAAATGCAAAAGGAGTCAAAAAAAAGGGATGGTGGACGTGGGAGGAAGCGATACGTGGGTGCATTAGAGAACAACAAAAAGAAAAGAAGCAATAGAGGTTTGCATTTATTTTTTGTTAAAAGTTTGCTTATAATTTTTAATGTTCAATACTCATATGTTTTACTTTACCAACTTAGGTCCATCAAACAGTGTTGGTTTCTCGACGAATAGTGTGCCACATGTACCATCAAACTATAATTTGGAAAGTCAGTCTGGCCCTATCAGATACCCTCCATCATATGAAATGCATCAACATAACGTTATGCAAGTATGTGTAATTTTATGTAATTATTCAATGTATTTTTATTAAATTTTATTAAGAACTAACAACTTTTACTATTTGTTATTCAATTCATAGGTACCGTATTCTTTTGGATCAGCTTCTCAGCTTTTAGATGCTATGCATAATAGTGCTGTACCACAAGGATTTCATGGGATGAGTATTACTTCTCAGGTGTTTATTTTGTTTAGTGGGTGTTTAAAAAATAACTTGAATATATTCTCAGGTGTTTATTTTTTTAATGCAGGAATCAACACTATCTAATTCATTCCAAACATCGTCTCATGAGAGAACACAATCAAGTCAAAATGGATCTGCCTTTCTTCTTTGACATCGTCTCATCGCTCATTTTTTTCCCTTCCTCACATAAGTACATATTAAACAGTACTGTCTTCTTATTAAACTTTGTTGGCTAACTTTCTATTTTTTTCCATCATGATGTTTTGGTCTGTAGTGTACTTAGCCTGCCTTTTTCCAGTTATGCATTTCAATTGGTTTATCACAATGATATATGATGTTTATTTTCCAGGGACTTTACTGATTGAACCTAAACATCAGGACCTACAACTTTATTACAGAAGTATGGCCTTGTTGGTATGTTCTGGGGCACTCCCCTCAATTCATATCTCTTTATTCTGGGCATTGGTCTAAAATAAGCAGAAGTTCTGTCAATAAACTCTTTCAACATCTTTTTGATCAGAAGTCTTTCAACGATCATTTTGATTATAAACAACTACAGCTAGAAAGTCAGATATTGTGTGAGGGTTTGGAGTGACCCTGAGATCTAATGATGCATCAACTATGTCTGTGCATTCATATATCTTTTTAAGCCTTACCTTCATCTTTTGAATGATAAAATCTTCGAATTGAGATTTTTGTTGATCTGTTCTGATACTAAGAAAATGATAGTTTGCTATAATTGACTCTGGCCTTACACTTTCTGTTCGGAAGTTCAAGTAATATCTATATCACGACCAAGTTCACATTGAGCAAGGCAGTATTGTGTGTTTGATTACACGCTAAGTAGGATTACAGTCCTTGCTGGCTGACAGGAATTCTTGAATCAAGAATGCATTTATAAACTTGATACAAGTGTCTCCCCATTCCTCTTAGTCCACAGGCTAGGAAATGCTTGGCAATCAATGACGATATGTTCTCATGACTCTGCTGTTATGATGGCAGTGTTCGCATTGCATATCAATTTGGAGTTTTGAACTCTTGTAATATGTAGCCATTCCTTCATTGGCAGTTTGTCGTCAACAAATATCTAATAAACTACCTAACTCGTTTGGATGGGCTGCGCTGTATTCATTTCTGTTTGCGACCTTTGCCGATAAGCTGCTGCTACCTCGTACTCTCTGCTCATGATGAAATATGCCTACATTCATCCTCTTTATTCTGTGGTTGAATTTGAATAGTAGCATATGTGACCGTAATTGACTTGCCCTGCATTGTCAATGTGTTCCATTCCCCGGTTATTGTAGCAAAGTGTCAACTGCATCTTGAATGATCAGAGATAAATCCATCTTGTAACATTAAAATAAGCAGATGCTTCTTGCTTCTCTCGTTGGATTCACGATTTGCTAGGTAGAGAGAACAATTGCTATATGCAACAGAAAAATGAAAGCAAAAGTTATAGCAGATATGTTTTTAATGTTATATTCAACTTATTCATGATAACATCATGTCTTTTGAAGGGCATGCTTGAGGATTACAGCATTTATATATCACAGGATGGACAGCCACATAATAGATGCTTCATTATAACCTTGGATGATAATAAGGACTGCATAATATGAATGTCCTAATTGCTATGTTGAATTGGGTTTGTTTAATACTAGAAAAAAGTAAGCAAATGTGAGAAAGCTTGGAGTATCGGTTCAGATAATATTTGGGGGGAAATATCTCATGCTTGGTTGCCTCCAGGTTAGAGGAGCAATACATCTTCAACTATATTCAAATATGGCGTTTGAAACAATATTGTAAAACTTGGTTTCATTGAGTTTGGTTTCATCAGAATTTGGATATTTCTCTCATTTACACCGCCATATGGATTTGTTTTCATCGACTGAAGCATGAGATATTTACATAAGAATGTTTTACTTTTTTATTTCAGGTATAAGAAACGAGGGCTTCATATGGGCGATTTCAGTATCAGTTATCGGTGTGTGCTGCACAAACCTGGGCAGGCCTATGAGAACCAAGGATGAACGATCGATTGTTTCTCTTCTGTTCTGCTGCTTGTGGGGCTAACTGATGGCTCGTGTTGGCGGTGGCTGGTCCTCTTGTTGGTTAATTTTTGTTGTATACAATCTGGGATAATATATGGATGTTTTTTTCTTCAGTTTTTTATGTAAATAGTTTGACATTGTTTCTTAGATGTCTTGTTTCTTCTTGGTTAATTTTTGTAGTAATAACATGTACTGAAATGTATAGTGCATTTAATTCTGACCCAGAAAATGTGTATACATTCTTCTAGTTACCTCCATCTCAATATTCACATATTGGTTACACTTACATGTGTATAAATTCTTCTTGGTCCGCTACGTGTGTTAGAGATCTGACCTCTAGCAGGATGCTTACAGTTGCTTACAGTCGTGCTTTGAGAACATTAATGATGTACATAGATTCACCATCAATCCGAAGCTGATGTCCTGGTAATTGCAAATTTCATGCCTTCCAGAATTATGAACAGATTAGAATTTGTACTAGAATATGTGGGATGGAATTTATACATAACATTGATTTTGTTAAAAGGACAAGCATATAGATGTTATTGTTGAACAAGTAGAAGTTAAAAAAAACAATAATAGTTATTATTTTCTTGACTTCGATAAAGAGTAATTAAATAAATGTCATCAACTATAAATCATAAAAAAAATTAGAATGTATTTGGATCGATTGTCAGAACAAATCAACATTTGTGTAAATTCTCCGATTTCTGAAACTTGTGTAATTTAACTAAAATTTTTCCAAAAAGCCAAATGCATAACACAGAGAGATTCAGAAAATGTTCAGCTATGATTTAGTTATATGTCTGCATTTAAATTATGCTTTGCTTACAAGTTAGTATGCTTTCTGCAAGCAATTTTATTAGGGGACAGTGGAACAAACTATGCACAAGCAATTTACATTGTGGAACTTCAAGATAACAAAAGATATCATACTGACCATATGCTTATTGCAATTCATTGATATTGGATTTTCGATCTTTTACGAACCGAGGATATACAAACTATATAGCCAATTGTTAATCTCAGGGTACATGAATTTTAGCATAGGGCAAGTGAGAGGCAAATGCCTCGTAAAATGTCAACCAATGTGTACAGTGTTTGTTCTTAGGATGAATGGTGTTTATCCCAAAAAATTATTTGTTCTTAGGATGAATGGTGTTTCATTCAAATTCCATTACCGAGATAAAAAATTATATATAGAATACATATTAGCTTGGGAAAGAAATTGTTAATCCAATTGTTACAATATACAAGTTCTTCCTCCTAAAATTCTCTAACTCTCCTTCAGTATTCTTGTCATCTTCTCTTTTCCAATACACGTCCTCTGGTCCGGCTCCGGCGAGGGCGACGGCGAGGTCCTCTGGTCCGGCGATGGCGAGGTCCTTTGCTCCGGCGAGGGAGAAGCCCTAAGGTCCTCTGGTCCGGCGAAATAGGGGGCGGGGAAAAGAGGGGAGGGGGTGGGCGGAGGTGGGGGGATCGCCGGGAAATAGGGGAGGGGTGGGCGGAGGTGGGGGGATCGCAGGGAAAATAGGGGCGGTGGCGGGGATTGTCGCAGGGAAAAGAGGGGAGGTGGTGGGTCGGAGGCGGGAGGAGCGCAGGGAACGGCGGAGGTGGCGGTTGGTCGGAATCTGGAGGGAAGTAATCGCTGGGGGAAAACAGCGAATTGAAGGGGTGGGGTTAACGCCGTTTAGAGAGATAATTAGGGGGAAAGAGGGGTTAAACGAGGATAAAAGAGGGTAATAAATGCTTGGGAATCGGATGGCTGAGAGTGCGTTGGACGATCAAGTCGTCCAACGCACGAAGGACCCAACCCCGTCCCTATAATTATATAGAGTGAAGCATGAAAAAAGATTTTGGAAAAAATTCAAAAAATAAAAATCATTCCGCACTGGATTTCCCGTACAAAATGTTTGCATAGGAAAATTTTCACACACACACATACACTAGTCGTAACTGTAGGTCACAGTGCATTCAAAATATTCCCTAAAAAATTTCAACCCATTTAAAAAATAACATCCCTCCAAAAAAAATTGCACTCATTCAAAATGATCCCCCTAGCAAATTTTTTTAACCATATTCCAACTAAAATTTAATTCTCCGAGAGAATTTAGCTCCCTCAAAAAATTTTAGTTCCCTCAAAATTTAGTTTCCTCAAGATTTAATTCCCACCAAAAATTAAAATCCTTCAGATTTAGTTCCCCCAAAATTGAAAATTAAAATTTAATTTCCACGTAGAATATAATTCCTCCAAAAATTAGTTCCCTTTAGATTTAATTCCTCAAAATTTAAAATTTTACTCCCTCCCTAGATTTAAAATTTAGTTCCCCAAATTTTAAAGTTCCCCCCCCCCCCAAAAAAAAAAACAAAAAAATTTCACAAACTCTCTCACATCATATCCATTGATCTCTCAAGTTTCAATCACATCCGTTATCCATTTTTCTACCCATCCTTTTGTCCTATTCAGCAACACATTCAACTACATAGTTTTTATCATTTTCTATAATTATCGTATTGCACATCGTAAGTAAATTTTAACTCATGCAATTTGATATTGAAAATTATGCCTTCAACAGTAAAACCAAACTAATTCACCTCCCTCCTTTCACCCTCAAACATTTTACAGACGAAGCTATGGAGTTTCAACTATGTAGTGCGAAAGACTTCAATTGTGGAAGTTACATGTACGATTGTTAAGATAATAGTTTCTCCTCAATTCCCTGCTAATTCTAGCCCAACTCCTATGTTATTTCAATATATGATATCACAAAGCCCTTGGTGATAGCCAGGCCCTAGCTTACCTAGTTCTAACTAACTTGCAAACACTGCTCCCATGAAAGAAAAGAACAAATCAATTTCTCAATCGTTCACACAAATTCGTGATAAGGTAAATATTGAACATTGCAGTGCACCAGTTTGTTTCCTCAGAACCATCATCCAACATTCTGAGCTGTTGGTCTATCAATTAATCTTCTTCTCCACTTAGGCTGTGTTTGGTTGCAAGGAAAATGAAAGAAAAGGAAAGAAAAGTGGTGGGAAAGTTAATTTCATCTGTTTGGTTGTAAAGAAAAGTAAAAAGAAAGAAATTGAGGGGGGAAAGTGAAAGAAAAAATACACAAAATTTTTCTCCCTCCTTTTCTCTCCCAGGTCGGAAGGAAAACGATTTCTTTCTCCGAAGATTTCTTCCCTTTTCTGAGACAGCGAAAGACATCAGGCGAGCGGTTTGTTCTCGACGAGAAGTCGACGTTCCCATTGAGCACCAGCCTCCATCAGTCGCCGCTCCGATCAGGCCTCCTCCTCCAGTCGCCGCTCCGATCAGGCCTCCTCCTTCCGATCATCATGGATCATCCTCCTCCATCAGTCGCCAATCCGTCGATCCGTCGATCATCCTCCTCGATCCGGTAACCTTTGATCATCATCTCTCATTTGTTTCTCTTTTCTTCTTCTCTTTATCTATATTTAAGATGCCCTAGATTTTCTCATAATTGTAGCTCGATTGCGGATGAGGATATTCAAGTGTTCGGATCTAGGGTGAGTCCTCTTTTAAGATCTCCCTCTGTTTTTACTGATTTGAAATCGATCTCGCTGCTGGATTATTGGGTTTTTGATTTCCTGATTGAGCATTGTTGATTCGATGCAATTTTGAGTTTAGTTCAAACTTTGGGAATTTGGGTGTTTATCCTTTTATAGGAATTTGGTTGTTCTTCTAGCTCTTTTGGAAATTTAAACAAGGATTAACTGATGAAAGAGATGCACTGATGAAACTAACGGCAGGTCAAATTAATCCAGTAATATTGGATTTTACCCCCCTGTTCTCACTACAGAATACAAAAATCAAATATTCTCATTACCCATTGTTTTAAAAATACGAAACAATACTTTTCATATGTAATTTGAACTAAATAATGGGTTCAAACAGTCTGATAATATATGATTAATCTCTGATACTTTTCATATGTAATCAAAAATTTTCAAATACAGATTAATCTCAGTTATAAACAATTGGCAATTTAGCACCAGTTGAATTTTTTTAATGCAGTTCATTATCACTGTGTTTTATTGATAAACATGGGAATGATAATAATTAAAGAACAAGGGCAGCCTTAAAAAACCTTAGAAACAATGATTTGGAACTGATTGGGATTAATATAGTAGATTAGCATATGCTCTCAATGCAAAGTTAAGCACAAGGTTTGACCATTTGCTTCTCATGCAGCATATCATGGCTCAATATAGCCAAAATAATCAAACTGTAGGACTAGCTGGAAATAAAGAATTTTTGTTTTGTTGTTTTTTTTGCTGGGAAGGAGAAGGATACAACTATCATCAGCAATAATTCAAATGATTGAATGGACGAGAAAATTTTGGAATAAGCAGCCAAGCCTTTAATTTGTTGGTATGTTTCTAATATAATAATAGAATATTCCCCAACTTCTGATCAATATGCATATTATTATATACACACAGCACACTCATTCCTTTGCTTTGCAGCCTGCAACTATCCTGTTACATGCATTTGTCTCTGCAGACAGCAGCTAAGAATGCCAAATGGAAGAATAATACCATAACAATGAAAATAATATTTGCTCTTTTGTAAGATTGCTATGAAAAATTGTTATGAATTGTTATGTTTGTGATATTGTCTACAAACACAAAGTATACCCAAAATAAAAATATCATGTTTGATTCATGTGTCTGACATGACATGACTCCATAATTGAAGTGTCTTCCCATCAGGATTAAATAATTTGGAAGTGTCTTTCCTTTCAACCCTCTTAAAACTGAGTTCTATGCTCACTTTTAGACTTTTATATGGCTAATCTTTTGTAAACTCCATATAGAAGCAACATAAAATTACATTTAGATTTAGAGGTCGAAAGTAAACAAAACTGTTAATTGTGGATTACTTTTGGGTGTAAAAAGATTTTGACAACCATATTCCTTCAGCATTTACTAATAAAGATCTATAAACTGGACCATGTTAAAACAAGGACTTGTTATGGGGGGAAGGTCACTGGTTTCACAGTACATACTGATTGCCAAAATGTTCAGAAGATATATCTCCCCTATTGGAGGAGTGGATGGCAGACATCCACCACCTTAGAAAATTAAGCTCCATATGCAGTGATAATTGTATTAGCTTGATAACTTCACAAGACAAAGAAGCTTGTATTTTGGAGGTATAAACTTCAGCTCATAAACTTCACACAAATATAGCTAGATAAGTTTAAGTGAAAAAAAAACCTGCTTATTCCAACGTGAAACATGAACTCAGAGCATTCTATTCATACTACTCCACCAATTTACAGAGGAGGCAAATTAACATTGGTGGAAAACTTTAGAAATTGATTGATTAGTCATAGACAAAACATATACTCTACGATAATATGATTAAAACAGAAACAAGTCTCAACATAGTAACTAGTAAGTCTTTCTTTTGCTGTTTGTACTCTAAGCTTCACAATGTGGTTTAATTCTCGTTTTTTTCCTGTTTAGTGGTACATATACCCTGTATTTAATTCTTATCCTGAAGTTTCAGTGCATGTGCATCATTTCTGCATGTATATACAAGCGCATATGTTTAAGTATGTAGCAATGGTTATAAGTGTTCCAGATTGTGCATTTCTTGCTATTGTAGCATTTTACTGAGTCTTAGTTTTTTTGTTCACCATTTGAATAAATTCGGTTAGTCATGCATGCTAAGAAACTGGATGTTCGTTGTTCATCTAGAGAAGACTTGAACATATGAACTGTGAAACTTTGGATGAGTTGCTTGGACTGAAATGCAAACAATAGTAATTTGATATTGCACATACTGAAATCACATGTTACACAGAATTCTGCTTGTATGTTACTCGTTACGTTTCCCTTAATACCTAGTTGTTTCGCTATTTGATATTGCACAACTTACCTTAATACCTAATATCCTAAAACAAGTTCAGGTTGCTCGATTGTATAACTCTTTTCGAATTATTCATAACTTCATGGCTTTCAAATACTGCTTGTTACATCACACATATTGGAAATTATTTTGATATGCTAGCTACTCTTTTAAGTTCATGTTTCTTGTGTGAAATCAACCATCTGAAGAATCCTGTGTCAGTTAGCTAGATTTTGTTGATAGCTTTATTGCAATTAGACTCTTGCATACATTGTTATGAGATGAGTGCATATTGGTACTTCTTCTCGTGATGTATGGACTTTATTGATCACAGTAATATGTATTAAAACATAATAATCAATAGCAATGAAAGAGTATCTCCATAGTAATAGGTAATTGTTTAATTGTTCATAGAATTGGCATTGCGTTTTTGGGGTCATTTTGTATCAGAATACTATCATGTCTTTTGTCATGTTTATTTTAGTGGACACTTTGTTTCACCCCTTCAATCAAATGAAAAGATCTTTCTGGATTCTTTAGCTAAATCTGCTATTGTTCGGATTGTTATAAAGCTAACTAGATTGTTGGGTTGAATATTGCTCAAGGGTTGCTAATTCATTTTCTATCTTGTTAAAAGTGCTGAGCATGAAGCATGTTTAGTTCTTTCACCAATATGAAAAATCAGTTTGTCATGCAAATATTATGGAGATGCTACCAGCATTTTTTTGTTGGTTTTTAATTGTGTAATATGAGTGCACATTGTTATGAGATATGTTATCAAACTGAGAGAAAATTGCATATTGATCTGCATTGACCCAAATGTCAGAAACCTCGCTCACCTTCATTGCAAGAGAGAAGCTACTTTAAGCAACTGATCTTGATAGCTAGTTCGCCGATAGCCAATTTGTTATGTTTATTTGCAACCTCTTATGTGTTTTCTTTACTTTTGGATATGTAGGCATCTTTGAAGATGGAGCTTGAGCATGAGAAGAAGAGTGAGATATTCTTCACATAGAGGATGCATGTCATCAAGGACATTAGACATAATGTCATGTTTTAAGTTGATTCTATGTTTCTTGTTATTGAATACTAATATGGGAAGCATTAGCAACTTGTTTTTATATAATGAAGAGCAGCAATGTGAAAGACAATGGAAGCAATATCAACTTGTTTTTAAACATCTTGTTTGTAAAGACAATGGAAGCAGTGACATGTGAAAATTTGATGTTGACAGCTACTGTTGCATGTTGTGGAATTATAATGGGTCATGTTCAAAAGTTGTGAAATTGTAATGGAATTGTACATATTCAAGAACTTGTTATGAAATTTCCCAATGTTTTGATATGTACTTATTGTAATGAGATTGTCCATGTTAAACTTCTTGTGAAATTTTCCAATGTTTTGATGTGACTGATTGTAAATGGATTGTCCATGTTAAACTTCTTGTAATCTTAATGTTATTCTTAAATATTCATTTTTGAAAATATTATTTATATATATAGCTGAATAAGTCAATTTTAAAACATTTATCACCATCAAAAAATATCTCTTTGTTATTGCTCATTATGGTTTTGGATTGAGTTTAATAGAAAAATGAGACCCTATAAAAAATTAATTATAATTAAAATCATATTTTCTGTTTAGTTTTCTTTTTCATTTTCATAAGCAACCAAACATCAGAAATCATTTTCCTTACCATTTTCCTTTTAATTTTCTTTATAATTTTCCTCACTAACCAAACATAAAAAAGAAATGGGTTTCATTTTCCTTTTCTTTTTCTTTCCATTTCATTTTCATTTCACTTTTCTTTCTCTGAATTTCCCACCAACCAAACACAGCCTTAGTGAGGTTGCTATGTTAAAACTCATGTGATCTTTGTCGCTTACAATGTGTGAGAGAAAGGGCATCATAACTCAAGTATTTTTTTTGTCCCTACATTGTTAGATTTGTACCATTGTGAACTCATAGTACACCCTAAGAAGCAAAAGTTTCACTGGTCACTAAAGACCACCATATTATCCCAATATAGTAACACCAAGAAATAACAATTAGCACTTCAGTTGGAACTAAAGAACAAGCCGCTCATGAGATGCAGATCATTTCAGGGATCCAAAGTTCTTACGGAGAAGACTGTTGGGATTTTCGAATAGTCCCACATCGGCCAAGTGGGGGGATCCGGGGGTTTAAATAGTGGCTTGGGAATTCCATTGGTAAGAGTCCTTTTGGGGGAAAGCCTCGTGTTTAAAACCGTGCGGGTACCGGTGCGGGCCCAGAGCGGACAATATCTTACCAAAGTGGAGCCCAAGCCCAAGGTGTTTAAACCCGGAAAATAACATGGTATCAGAGCCGGACCCCAGATCGGCCGAAGTGTTTGATCCTCTGGTGCCGGCGTATGTGAGTCGGCGTGTTTCCAAGCAGTGCAGAGCTCGGCTTTTCCGAACAGAATGACAGGGCGCTCCAAATGCCTAACAGAGTGATGCCCACCATGGCGAGCCCGAGTCGGATCCACAGTGGGATGCCGGCATATGGGAGTCCGCAATGCTCAGGGCGGAGCGGACTCATGTGCCTAGCTGAAGGAGAGCTCGGGCACGGCCTGTCGCTGATGGAGGAGAACTCTCAGCTCGGAGGCGAAGCGCGATGCAAGCAGAAGTGGCTCGATGCCATCAAGAAGGATGGACCTTCCTAGCCATGGGGAGACAGCCAAATGGAGTATGCTTGGTCGGAGCTCAGTTAGGGTGGTAGATGGATGATCGTTCGAAGGGAGGCTCATGATGTGGTCCTAGTTCGAGGGGAGGATTGTTGGGATTTTCGAATAGTCCCACATCGGCCAAGTGGAGGGATCCGGGAGGGTTTAAATAGTGGCTTGGGAATTCCATTGGTAAGAGGCCTTTTGGTGGAAAGCCCCGTATTTAAAACCGTGCGGGTACTAGTACGGGACCAGAGCAGACAATATCTTACCAAAGTGGAGCCCAAGCCCAAGCCCAAGGTGTTTTAAATCCGGAAAATAATAAAGACTTCCAAATGCATCTGCTTCAAACTTGCGATGAATCTAAATAAATGAGCAAACAATTAGCTGCCTAAGTCTTAACAATGCATCCATGTAAATATCCATCATCAAGAAGCAGAACACCAAATATAAACAATAAAAGAACAAACTCACCTAAACAACTAAAATAAATCAAAAACTTCTACCTCAGAACAACTTACATAACATCGAGAACTTATCCGGTGGAGAGTGCACAAAAGAATCATTCATGATTCAAACATTACTATGCATAAAAAGAATCACAACGCATTACACAAGAATATATTTGAGACTTATATACGACGAAATGAAGCACCTTAAAAGAAAAGAACTAAAAAACCTAGCAAAAAGATTTAAAAATGGGGTTTTTAAAGCTCAAAGTAGACACAGTTCAGAAAATATAGCTTTGTGAAGAAAAAACAGAGGATGTATAATAAAATTTCACTCAACATGGAATATGGAGAACTATGAATTATGACCCCAGATAAAAACATTAAACAACCGACTGAAGGATTCTTATTGATGCCATTGACTAAAATTGAAAACGCAGCAATGATTTGAGTTCTGGAACCTCAAATTTGGAAGCTTTATTGGGGGGATCAATCCAATCAAGGGAGACCCTAATTGCAAACAGAATAACACAAATTTGAGCCTAATTCAGGTATGAATCAAAGAACTGAGCCCAAAATATTCAGAAATTATAAACAAACAGAATGGTCCGATTGTTCAGACGGGAGGATTTCAAGCAAACAGCGTGAGAATTTGGGGGAAATAGGGGATATGAGCAAAGGTGAAGGTCGCTTTGGGGGTGATGGAAGAAAATAATATTAGAGTACTCAATATTATTAAAATCACAAAGATAACTTATTTTATTTTATATTTAATTGATGAGTTAAAGGACAATCTTTGCAAAAAGGATAATAATTAAAAATTTTATTAATGTTATGAATAGGCCCAATGGGCCAATTGGGTATCCAACCCACTATTGAAAGTTATAAATACACGGGTAGGGGGGCTCCAAACCCCTTACACATATTTCTCCCTAAATTCCCTTCACAACACGTTATCAGCACGATCACGCTCGTTGGAGGAGACGGCGGCTCGCGGGAAAGGAGATCCACAAATCGCTCAGAAAAAGAAGATCGTAATCTTCTCAACGGGGAGCGAAAAGGGCATCCTTCACCAACCGTCGCCTAGATTCCTCGTCGAATCTAGAAGGTAAAAATCCAAACTTTTAGATCTAAACCTGCTTTTCTCATTAGATCTGCATGTTTTAGGATCAAAAAGTTGATAAACTCGGTAAAATTCAACATTTTTAATAAGATCTGCATGTTTAAAACAATAAAAACTTGTTTTTTAGCGATCAAAATTGTTTAAAAAGCCGATTTTTACCTCCCCGCCTTTGATCCAAATTTCCGTACGCCCATAGGGCGAAACGGCGGCGCGCCCTTCGCGCCGCCGGCGGAAACAATCGCCGCGGCCTCAGGCCGCGGACTGCAGCCGCGGCCCCAGGCCGCGGCAGCCGCGGCACTGCGCCGCGGCCTGCAGGCCGCGGCCCGCCGCCGCGGCGGCCGCGGCCCGTCGCCGCGACGGCGGCCGCACCCTACGCGGCCAGCCGTCGCGGCGACACGCCGCGGGCCCCCCCTAGGGTTTTCCCGAAACCCTAACCCTAACGGGCCTTTTTTCCGGGGGAGGCCCAATATTAACCCTAATGGGTTGTTTTCATGGCCCATAAGGCCAGAAAATTAGCACATTCACACAAATTATTTTATTTATTTTTTGGCCCTAAAAAGCCCAAAATAGGTAAAAGAAAATTTAAAAGGGTTTAAAGCGGTAAAATAAAACAATAAAATATGGATCAAAAAGGCAAAAGTTTTCCAAAAAAAAATGTTCTTGCACGTCGCACACAATTTTAAATTATTTTAAATGCCTGTGTTTCGATTATCTGCGTGGTTGTATGTTGCAAAAATATTATCTGCGTGGATGTGCAAATATTAGGCTATGTTTTTAGGGATCAGCCAGGTTTCCGACACCGTTTTAAATTCCCGCAATTTTTCTTTTCTTTTGAGAGAAACTTTGTATGTGAGGATGAAAATGTAAAAAGAAGACCGAAGGACACCAAAAAGAAGCTGAAGGCGTTTCGCTCAATGAAGATAGGGGCTTCTCTCTGAAGTTCCCGAGTTGTAATTTATTTTCATGCTTTTTATTTTTGATGTAACTTCGGACTGGACTTTTTATTTATTTTTCGGTGTCGGCTGGCTGATCCCCATAGCCTAAGGTCATTATTTCTGTTTTTCATTGTTTTTGCATTAAACTGCGTGGTTGATTAATTAGCTTTAATACCATGTTTTAATGCCACAATGAAAACCATCAAACAGCATGCGTGATTGTTAATTTTTAGTAATTAATTATTCACATTACCTGAAAAAAAGCATGTATGTTAAAACCACAGTAATTTAAATTCATGAAAATGACTACATTACATGCGTGGATGTCTATCTTATTTTCAGTCTTAATGATACATGCTATTTTTTTCCGTACATGCTAGATCATAAAATGGCCAGACTCGCAAATGTAGACTTCTCAGTCCTGAAGGCTGATGGGTCAAACTACCTGAGTTGGCAGTTGGACCTGAAGTTCCATCTGCGCTCTCATGGTTTCAGTCTCACACAGACTGAAAAGGCAACAACTAGTACTGCCCCAGCTAACAAGGAGGCTTCAGTGGAAGCACCTCATACAGAGGAAGTTTCCGATATATTAAAGGCGAAAGCCATTATATATATCAGGAAACACTTAGACTCGACCTTAAAGGACGAGTACCTCACTGTAGAGGACCCTTACGAGCTGTGGGATGCACTCGAGGAGAGGTACCGACATCAGAGGGATGTCATACTCCCCCGTGCACAGTACGAGTGGACTCACCTCCGCATACAGGATTTCAAATCCGTAGCGGAGTACAACTCAGCTCTCTTCCGCATCACCTCACGCCTGAAGTTGTGTGGTGAACCAGTGACGGAGAAGATGTTGCTGGAAAAGACGTTTACGTCCTTCCACGAAAAGGACATGATCCTTATGCAACAATATCGAGAGAGGAAGTTCACAAAGTACTCTGACCTTCTTTCATGCCTGCTCATGGCTGAACAGAACAGAGACCTGTTGGTTGCCACCCACAACCTGCGCCCTCCTGGCTCCGCTCCATTGCCACCTCCTGCAGAGGCCCACTTCCAGTCTTCCCAGAAGAAGAAGACGGACAAAAAGGCAAAATTCCAGAAATGGAAAGAACAGAAGCAGCGGAAGAAGGCCACTCACCCAGCTCCTCCCCAGAACCAGAAGTTCATGGACAAGAAGCAGAAGAGGATTCCCAACAAAGGAGGCACTCCCAAGAAAGACTGGGAGGACAAATGCTCAAAATGCGGGATGACGGGCCACTGGTCCAGAATCTGCCGCACAGCAAAACACCTCCAGGACCTCTACCAGGCAAGCCTCAAGCCTCAAGCTGAGACAAACCTGATGGAGAGCGCAGCGTTGGCAGAGACCTCATGGACTCCCGAAGATTTCATGGGAGATGATACTCTCTAGATCTGGACCACTTTTATGCAATTAGCAATGTATCTTAAATTTTTATGCATCGTATCTAGTTCCATTTTCCATGTCAAACAATATCTTTTTAGCATTTATTTATGAAAGTGAATCTTTTATCTATATTTATAGCTCGAATGTCTTTCCCCATTTTTTAGATATGGAACTTATCTGCCTAGTGGACAGTGCATCGACGCACTCGATCCTTCAAAACATAGACTATTTCACGAGCGTAAGTAGTTATTCTGGCCCACTGAGAACAATCTCAGGACCAGCAAATATAATCGACGGATCAGGGGAAGCAATTATATTGCTCCTCGGCAACACACAAATAACACTTAAAAATGCGTTATACTCCCCAAAATCCATCCGAAACCTCCTAAGTTTTAAAGACATCCGTTTAAACGGATATCACTTAGAGACGGTCGAGGAAGATAAAAGGGAATACTTGCTTGTAACGGCTCTTACAAATGGTTCAAAAACCATTGTGGAACGTTTCAAGGGACTCCCCTCGGGACTCTACCAAACAAGTATACAAACTCCAGAAACATCCATAGTGGAGCACCTGCAGTGCCCCCAAACACCAGAATTCCAACTCTGGCACAGTCGACTGGGACACCCTGGTTCGGTTATGATGTACCGCATCATAAAGAACTCCAGGGGCATTGACCTGAAGAACCTGAAGATTCTTCAAAAAGGCAAATTCCCATGTCCACCCTGTTACAAGGGTAAACTGATCACGAGACCCTCTCCACTGAAAGTGGAGGTGGAGTCTCCCAGCTTTCTGGAAAGAATCCACGGAGACATTTGTGGGCCGATTCACCCATCAAGTGGTCCGTTCAGGTACTTTATGGTCCTGATAGACGCATCAACTAAGTGGTCACATGTGTGCCTACTGTCCACCCGTAACCTAGCACTATCTAAGCTTTTAGCTCAGATAATAAAGTTACGGGCCCACTTCCCCGATCACCAGATAAAGAAACTTCGTCTGGACAATGCGGGGGAGTTTACGTCACAAGTCTTTCTAGACTATTCCCAAGCTCAGGGAATTGAAGTCGAACATCCTGTAGCGCATGTTCACACCCAAAATGGGTTAGCAGAATCTCTAATTAAGAGACTGCAATGGATCGCTCGTCCATTATTACTTCAATCCCAGATGCCAGTGAATGCGTGGGGTCATGCAATTTTGCATGCTGCATCTTTAATAAAATTAAGACCATCTGGAGGTCAGTCATCTTCTCCAATGCAACTAGCACTTGGAGCCCCACCAATTGTCTCACATTTGAGAATATTTGGTTGTGCAGTATACGTCCCCATAGCACCACCACAAAGGACAAAGATGGGTTCACAACGTCGCCTAGGCATTTATGTTGGGTTTGACACCCCCTCCATAATTAGATTCCTAGAACCCCTTACGGGGGACGTCTTTAAGGCACGTCTAGAAGACTGTGAATTCGATGAAACATCGTTCCCAAGACTAGGCTCACAGACAAAGAAGCCCGAAGCTTCAGAAAGTATCACTTGGGATACAAAAACTTTATGTCACTTTGATCCGCCAACAAGTCAGTGTGAGGAGGAGGTCCTGAAGATTCTCCACATCCAAAACACTGTCCATCTCTTGCCGGACAAATTTACTGACAACCAGAAGATTGTCAAATCACACGTCCCTGCTGCTAACACTCCAGCTAGGATTGACATACCGCAAAATGGATGCAATCCGCCTGCAGCAGAAATGGTTGGACCTCTCAAAAAGAGAGGACGACCACCGGGATCCAAGGACCAAGTCCCTCGAAAGAGTAGGACCCTTGGCAATGGTAAACAAATACCACCACAGGATGCTAATTTAAGCCCTGCTACCCCATCTCTCCCAAACTCTCATGAAGAGGAAAAACCGGGAGAAAATGAAGTATCGATACACTATGTACGAACTGGGGAGTATTGGGACAGAAAAAGCACAACAATAGATGACACATTTGCGTGTAATATTGCCATCAACGTCGCGTACTGCGACGATGATATTGAACCACGCTCTCTGACAGAATGTCAAAGCAGAGATGAATGGCCAAAGTGGAAAGCGGCAATAGGAGTGGAGTTGGATTCACTCACCAAACGCAAGGTCTTCGGACCAATAGTCCAGACATCAAAAGGTGTAAAACATGTGGGTTATAAATGGGTATTTGTTAGAAAACGAAATGAACAGAATGAGATCGTACGCTACAAAGCAAGGCTTGTAGCGCAGGGTTTTACCCAACGTCCTGGGGTGGATTTTGAAGCCACATACTCCCCGGTCATGGACGCGATCACCTTCCGATTCCTCATTGGCATAACAGCACAAGAGGGTTTAGATATGCAACTCATGGACGTGGTTACTGCATACCTATATGGCAACCTAGACCGAGACATCTATATGAGATTGCCTGACGGTTATTCTTTGCCTGCAGCACTAAAAGAGAGAGAACGTGACATCTACTCAGTGAAACTACAAAGATCATTATATGGTCTAAAACAATCTGGAAGGATGTGGTATAACAGACTGAGCGACTTCCTTGCACATCAAGGATTTAATAACGACCCAGTCTGTCCTTGCATCTTTATAAGAGCAAAGGCAACATGATTTGTAATTATAGCCGTCTATGTAGACGACTTAAACCTCATCGGATCTCCTGAAGAGATCACAAAGATTTCTAAAAGCCTGACAGAAACCTTCGAGATGAAAGACCTCGGAAAATCAAAATTCTGTTTAGGCCTTCAGATAGAGCATCTTAAAGATGAGATCCTGTTACACCAGTCAACTTACACATCGAACTTATTGAAAAAGTTTCAGATGGATAAGTGCCACCCCCTCAGCACTCCGATGGTCGTCAGATCATTGGATGTACACAAAGACCCCTTCCGACCGCTGGAAGAGGGGGAGGAAGTACTAGGCCCCGAAGTGCCTTATTTAAGTGCTATCGGTGCACTCCTTTACCTGGCTAACTGCACTCGCCCTGACATAGCGTTCGCAGTAAACTTACTAGCCAGATATAGTGCTGCACCTACACAGCGGCACTGGGCCGGAGTTAAGCATCTTCTGCGCTACCTCCAAGGGTCCATAGACTTAGGTCTATTCTACAGGAAAGGGGCATCAACTGGTTTAGTTGGTTATGCTGACGCAGGTTACAGGTCCGATCCCCATACAGAGAAGTCTCAGACCGGATACATGTTCACATATGGCGGCACTGCCATATCCTGGAGATCTGTGAAGCAGACCATGACGACCGTCTCATCCACCCACTCCGAGCTACTTGCGATCTTCGAAGCAAGCAAGGAATGCTTTTGGCTACGCTCGGTGATCCAGCACATACTCACCTCCACCGGCCTGACGACCTGCGTTCTTGCACCCACTACACTCTATGAAGACAATGCAGCATGTATAGCCCAGCTACAGGACGGCTACATCAAAGGTGACAAGACGAAGCATATCTCCCCCAAGTTCTTCTGGACGCACGACCTTCAGAAGCAAAAGCAGATTGAGGTACAGAAGATCCAATCATGTAATAACTTGGCGGATTTGCTTACCAAATCCATGCCTACTAGTATCTTTGAAAAACTTGTACATGGGATTGGGATGAGGAGAGTGAGTAAATGTAAACTGGGTCAGGATGAGAGAACTATGAACTCATAGATACATAGGAGACTGATGTATAGATTCATAGGAAATCTGCAAGCCTGAAGCTTGGTCAGATAAGGGGGAGTCAACTGCAGAGTTGTACTCTTTTCCCTTGGCTACAGGTTTTTTCCCACTGGGTTTTCTGTAGTCAAGGTTTTGACGAGGCAACCTCGTTGACTCTGGATCCTGAAGTATCCACCCCTAAACACATCCCCAAAACAGGGAAAGTTATGGGTTAACTGTTCTTTCTTTAACAAGACAGTTACCCTAACTCGGATCCTGAAGAATCCACCTCTTATTTCAATGTTGATTGGATAAGGGGAAGTGTTATGAATAGGCCCAATGGGCCAATTGGGTATCCAACCCACTATTGAAAGTTATAAATACACGGGTAGGGGGGCTCCAAACCCCTTACACCTATTTCTCCCTAAATTCCCTTCACAACAATTAAAATCTAATTTGTTGTAAACTTGGCGGCTATGGAGACCATAGCCCTATATTTCTAGTGGTAGTGTTACATAATGGGTGGATACCCACTAACGGGTAGGCCCACCAAAAGCCCGTTTATAACACTTCCCCTTATCCATCCATTGTTGTAAGCCATGGTGAACGCTTCAGGGTTCATGAAGCTTATTTGATCATGGGGCTGGAGATACTTCTGGATCTCTAAGTTTAAGAGTGATTGCCTCATTAAAACCTTTGCCAAGAAAAACCCAGTGGGAAAAACCAGTGGCTAAGGGAAAAGAGTACAAGTCTCTATAACTTCCCCTGATTGATGGATAACATCAGTGGTGGATACTTCTGTATCCAGAGTTAATGTGGCTGCCTCGTTAAAACCTTTGATTGTGGAAAACCCAGTGGGAAAATCCAACAGTCAAGGAAAAAGAGTACAGCACTACGTTAACTCCCCCTGATAAGTACAAGCTTCAGGCTTGTACATCTCTCAGATGTCTCATCCCAATTCCTAGTACAAGTTTTCTAAAGGTACTGCGAGGCAAAGCTTTAGTGAATAGGTCAGCCAAGTTGTTGCAGGACTGGATCTGCTGGATGTCGATCTGGTTGTCCACTTGCTGTTCATGCGTCCAGAAGAGCTTGGGGGAAATGTGCTTCGTCCTGTCACCTTTGATGTAGCCACCTCGTAGTTGAGCGATGCATGCAGCATTGTCTTCGTACATGGTGGTTGGCCCAAGATCTCCCGTCTTCAGGCCGGTGGTCTTGAGGATGTGGTTGATGACTGATCGAAGCCAGAAGCATTCTCTGCTAGCTTCGTGGATCGCGATGAGCTCGGAGTGGTTGGATGAGGTCGATGTGGATGTCTGCTTCACGGATCTCCATGAGATGGCCGTCCCACCGTATGTGAATACGAAACCGGTCTGGGACTTTGTGGTATGTGGGTCGGACCTGTTTCTCGCATCTGCGTAACCGACCAGGTCGGTGGATACACCTTTCTTGAAGTATAGTCACATGTCTACAGACCCTTGGAGGTAGCGCAGAAGTTGTTTCACTCCGTTCCAGTGGCGCTTTGAGGGCGCTGAACTGTATCTGGCTAGTAGATTTACTGCGAACGCTATATCGGGACGCGTGCAGTTTGCTAGGTATAGGAGTGCTCCAATTGCACTTAAGTAGGGTACTTCAGGACCCAGTGTTTCCTCCCCCTCTTCCAGCGGTCGGAAGGGGTCTGTTTCAACATCCAATGATCTGACGACCATTGGTGTGCTAAGCGGATGACATTTGTCCATAAGAAAGTTTTTCAGCACTTTCTTTGTATATGTCGATTGGTGCAACAGGATTCCTCCGCTTAAATGTTCAATTTGTAGGCCTAGGCAAAACTTTGTTTTGCCGAGGTCTTTCATCTCAAAAGTCTGTGTGAGACTTTTGGATATCTCATCTATCTCTGCAGGAGATCCGATGATGTTCAAGTCGTCTACGTAGACGGCGATAATTACGAATCATGTTCCCTTTGCTCGTATGAAGATGCAAGGGCAGACTTCATTTGTTGTGAATCCTTGTTGCACTAGGAATTCACTCAGTCTGTTGTACCACATTCTACCTGACTGTTTTAGACCATACAGTGATCTCTGGAGTTTGACGGAATAGACGTCCCGAGGTCTTTCTGTCATTTTTGTCGGTAGTTTGTATCCGTCTGGGATTTTCATATAGATGTCATTATCTATATTTCTGTATAGGTATGCAGTTACAACGTCCATGAGCTGCATATCCAGGCCTTCCTTCGTGGATAGGCCGATAATGAAACGGAAAGTGATCGCATCCATGACCGAGGAATAGGTATCGTCATAGTCTATTCCTGGTCGTTGGGAAAAACCTTGTGCAACAAGGCGCACTTTATAGGGCACGATCTCATTATTCTCGTTTCTTTTTCTCACGAATACACATTTATATCCCACAGGTTTAACACCTTTTGGTGTTAGGACTACGGGTCCAAAAACTTTGCGCTTCGAGAGTGAGTCCAGCTCTACTCTTATTACCTCGTTCCACTTTGGCCAATCCTCTCTGCGTTTACATTCTGCTAGAGAGCGTGGATCGGTCTCATCGTCGTATTCAGTGACGTGAGTGGCAATAATGAGAGCGAAGTTATCATCGATGATTGTGCTTTCTCTGTCCAGTACCTCCCCGGTACGTACATAGTTTAATGAAATTTCTCCTATGTTTTTCTCTTCAGGGGTTGTTAGGAGTGGAGAGGTAGCTAGGCTGAGCTCAGCATCCTGTGGTGGTATCGTTATTGTTGCTCCAGGATTTTTCCTTTTTCGAGGATTCTTATCTTTGGAGACTGGGGGTCGTCCTCTTTTTTGTTGAGGTACAGCCGCTTCTGCTGCAGGTGGATTGCATCCATCTTTGGATATGTCAATCCTAGCTGGCGTATTTGCAGCAGGGACGTGTGATCTGACAATCTTCTGGTTGTCAGTGAATTTATCCGGTAAAATGTGAACTGTGTTCTGAATTTGAAGGATCTTCAGGATCTCTTCTTCACATTGATTTGTGCGCGGATCAAAATGGGATAAAGTCTTTGTGTCCCATGTAATGGTCTTTGAAGCTTCTGGCTTCTGTGTGTTAATGCCTAGTTTTGGAAAAATGCTTTCATCAAACTCACAATCTGCTAGACGTGCTTCAAAGACGTCCCCTGTAAGGGGTTCGAGGTATCTAATGATCGATGGTGAGTCGAAGCCAATATAGATACCAAGACGCCGTTGAGGACCCATCTTGGTTCTCTGCGGTGGTGCTATGGGGACATAGACAGCACATCCGAATATCCTCAAGTGAGAGATATCGGGCGGGTTCCCATATGCAAGTTGCATCGGAGAATAAGATTGACTACCTGACGGTCGTAATCTTATCAGCGATGCAGCGTGCAATATGGCATGTCCCCATGCACATACCGGCAACTGGCATTGCATTAACAATGGTCTAGCGATCCATTGTAGTCTCTTTATGAGAGATTCGGCTAACTCGTTCTGGGTGTGAACATGAGCTACATGATGTTCAACTTCTATGCCGGTTGCTTGGCAGTAGTCGAGGAAGACTTGTGAGGTGAATTCCCCAGCATTGTCCAGACGCAATTTCTTGATCTGGTTGTCTGAGAAATGTGCCCACAATTTTATAATTTGTGCAAGTAGCTTTGCAAAGGCTACGTTGCGGGTGGACAAGAGGCACACATACGACCATTTTGAAGATGCGGCGATTAGTACCATGTAGTACCGAAATGGTCCACTTGCGGGGTGAATAGGCCCGCAAATGTCACCATGTATTCTCTCTAGGAAGCTTGGAGACTCAGAGTCCACCTTCAGGGTGGATGGTCTCGTAATCAATTTCCCTTTGTAACAAGGGGGACAAGGATTTGCACCCTTCCGAAGTAGCGTCATGCTTTTCGGATTAATTCCACGGGATTGGGATATGATGCGACGCATCATATTCCTTCCAGGGTGTCCTAGTCTATCGTGCCAGAGTTTGAATTCTGGTTGATTTTGGTACTTCTGGTGCTCCAATGTGTTTGCTTCCATTGCTCTGATCCTTGTGTGGTAGAGACCCGACGGGAGTCCCTCAAAACGTTCGACGGTGTTTTTAGCACCGTTTTTATGAGACGTTACATCAAGGTATTCACTGTTTCCTTTGCTCACCGTTTCTAGGTGGTATCCGTTTAAGCGGATATCTTTAAAGCTTAACAGGTTTCTATGCGAGCTAGGGGAGAGAAGGGCATCTTTTATAAGTAGTTTTGTACCGTTGGGGAGCATAAAATGTGCTTCCCCTGATCCTTCAATGATACTTGATGGACCGAAAATTGTATTTACGGTGCCATCGTATTTATTAATGCTTTGAAAAAAGCAGATGTCTTGGAGGATCGTGTGCGTAGAGGCACTATCCACTAGGCATTTAAAGTCCATCTATTTTAAAAGAAAATGTGGCAGTATAAGGCACAAACACAAAGGAATATACTACGAATAATTAATTTGATGTCTGAAAAGTACTTAAACATGCCAGAGATAAGCAGATAAATTGTTTCTCAAAAGGAAAAAATTACAATGCATATATAAAGTAGATAAATGTCCTCAGTCGAGCAGGTTATCGTTGGAGAAGTCCTCAGCGATGAACCTGATTGGTGCCAGGTTTTCTTGAACCGCCAGGTTTGTCTCAGCTTGCTTCTGGCTTGCTTTGTATAACTCCTGAAGGTGACGTGGAGTACGACAATTTCTGGACCAGTGTCCAGTCATGCCACACCTGTGGCATTTATCTTCCCAGTCCTTTCTGGGGGCAGAAGTCTGGACGTCGTCCTTTCTTTTCCACACATTTTTCTTCTTTCCCTCTTGGTTGTTTCTTGGAGGGGGTCCTCGAGCCTGCTTCTTCATGGTCTTACCCTTCTGGGGTTTGCCTTTGAAGTTGCCCCTTTTCTTCTGGAAGGAGCTGTGGTGCGCTTCAGGCGCATGAGCAGTGCCGGTAGGGCGTGAGTTGTGGGTGGCCAGAAGGAGGTC
The DNA here is from genome assembly GCA_030789695.1 of Scilla litardierei. Classification (NCBI taxonomy): domain Eukaryota; kingdom Viridiplantae; phylum Streptophyta; class Magnoliopsida; order Asparagales; family Asparagaceae; genus Scilla; species Scilla litardierei. The sequence goes on from CM061135.1 coordinate 22,241,201, forward strand.
ACGATTCTGCTCTGCCAGCAGAAGGCATGAGAGAAGCTCAGAGTATTTTGTGAACTTTCGTTCACGATACTGTTGCATCAGTATGACATCCTTCTCATGGAAGGATGTATACGTCTTCTCTAACATGCGTTCCTCCGTCACCTTTTCACCACACAACTTCAGGCGTGAGATGATGCTAAAGAGTGCCGAGTTGTACTCGGCAATAGACTTGAAGTCTTGGAGACGGAGGTTCTCCCATCCATATCGCGCTCGAGGTAGTATAACATCTCTTTGATGTTTATACCTATCCTCGAGGGCGGTCCACAACTCATATGACTCTTCCACCGTTAGATACTCGGCCTTCAGGGTCCGATCGATATGGCGTCTGATATAGATAATTGCTTTCGCTTTATCTATATCAGAAACCTTATCGCCTAAAGCGATGGCGTGACTCAATCCATGTGCTCGCAGATGGAATTTTATATCCAACTGCCAGCTTAAGTAATTCTTTCCTGAAGCATCCAAAACGTCGAAATCGACGCTCGCAATTTTGGCCATTTATCACTCTAGCATGTAAAAAGATAGCATTAATTAGATATTTTTGCAGAAAAATAAATAATCAAGCACATCAGACATAAATATTTGCTGCGTGGATTGGCTAATCACCATAATTAATTACAGTCCATTACAGTCCCAAAAAGAAAGAAAGTACAACTCGGGAACCCCCGTGGGGCCCCTATTCTTCTGGAATAGTCCTTCATCTTCTTGAGGCGTCCGTCGGGCTTGTAATTTTACAAAATTATCCTCACTACATTTTTCTCTCAAAAAAAAGAAAATAATGCATGAATAATAAAATGGTGATCACTAGCCGATCCAAAACCACAGCAAATATTAATCATTCGTCGCAGGCAGTTATAATGCAGCAGGCATCATCACAGGCAGTTTATACATCACAGGCAATTTATTCATCACAGGCAGTTATAATGGAAAATGAAATCTACCGTTTAAAAATTATTGGACCACTAGGCAACGTCATACACCGTTAGGTTAGTTGACTAACGGCAGAGCGGTCGCATGATCTTCTTAATTTTTAAACGTTTAAAGAAAATCATATAATCCAAATATAATGGCGATGAGGAAAAATCACATGTAATTTTGTCCAGATTATAACGAAAAGAAATCGCAATTAAATCCGAAATTTTTTTTTTGAAAATTCGAAAAAATTTCTGGGTCAGAAACCCTAGTTAGGGTTTTGGGGTACGCACGCCGGGCCCGTACCCGCAACTGGCGGGCGGGCCCGTCTGCCGCAGCAGGCGGCGGGGGTTGCCCGCCGCTGCAGGCGGCGGGGGGCCCCGCCTGCGGCGGCGGGGGGCCCCGCCTGCCGCGGCGGGGGTTGCCCGCCGCTGCAGGCGGCGTGGAATCCCCCGCCTGCAGCAGCGGGGGGGGGTTCCCGCCACCGCAGCGACGGCGGGAAGGCCCCGCCGCTGCCGGCGACGGGGGGGGGGCGTGGGTGAACCCTTTTTTTAGGGTTTTGGCGATTTTTGGAGAAAAAAATGGGTAAAAATCCGATTTTTAGTGGGGTAAACCAGTTTTGTTCTACCAAAAAGATGTTTTTATTGAAAAAGGTTGGTTTTTAACAATAAAAACGATATATTTTTGATCGATTGATCCAAAAAATTGAATCACCACATATGCGCATATGCAAAATTTAGATCTAGGGAGAAAGTTACCTCTAGATCCTACCTGCCGGATCTAGCGACGTTCGGTGAAGGAAGCCCGTCCGCGTCGCGTCCGTCCGTCGGCAGGGGTTCGGCTTAGCTTCGAGCGTGCTGATAACGTGTTGTAAACTTGGCGGCTATGGAGACCATAGCCCTATATTTCTAGTGGTAGGGTTACATAATGGGTGGATACCCACTAACGGGTAGGCCCACCAAAAGCCCGTTTATAACATAATTAAAATTTTTTAATTAGTAAAATCGGCCAAGTTGTGGCACGTGAGCGATCACATGTGCTGACTGGGCGCCCTCACTGTTGACAGGACGTTTTTCGACTTAGCCGCACTTGCCAAGTGCAACCAATTTGATAGCCTCGCCACTTACACAAATTAGCCGCACTTGGCAAGTGTGCCCAATTCAATCGCTTACAACTACTGTATCATTCAAAACACGACATCAAGTTTAATAATTTTAAAAGCACATGTAAGATTTCAACAATATATTTAATATGATACCAATATTAAATACATTTCGAGTAAATTTATATAATGTATAATATAGTAAAAATAAAAATATTTCATCGAAAATTCATAACTGAACGGTTAAATCATGGGGAAATCACGAAAAAAACCCTAACGTGAGGGATATCTTTCAAGTTAATACCCTGAACTTTTAAGTCGTACGGATTTAAACCCTAGCGTTATACGTCGATTTTAACTTGATTACTTTTTAATTTTTTTGTCGAAATTGTTGGATATTTCTTAAATTCAAAAGCCAACTTTAGTCCCACGTTGGATGGGAGAACTCACTTGGATGGGTTTATAAGAGACTTCTTTCATAGGGCTATTGGACTTGTATATGGGCGAGGAATTAAGGGAATCTCACGGGCGCATGAGCCCAAACCAGAACCAAGCCCAAATCGGGTTGGGCCGAATGGAAAATGTGGGCGACGGATCCGAAAACCTTTAGCGTGTGTGCGCTGGCGTCGTTCCTGCACAGGGGGGATTCACGGGTGCGCGCGCGGAGTGCCCGATTTTTTCCTCATGATTTTTTGCCCTTTTGTTTTAAAGAATTTAAAGGCCCATTACGGTTTCCCCAACAGCCATATTCTCCTTAAAGCGCTGTTTAATATCTCAACAGCTATATTTTCATTTAATGGCTGTTTTAATTTCGCAATAGCTATTTTATCTTTTAGTGACTGAGTTATGACTGAATTCCAACAGTCATTTCTCTTGCTCTATATAAACTCAAAAATATCAAGAGTTTTTTTACACTGCGAAAATTCATTCTTCCACCAAAAGTTCGTTGCTTCTGTTGCTGTGTTTCTGTTCTGTTCGCCTCTGCCTCCACAAACACGAACATCACCTCCCGTTCTGTAGATCCCTGTTGCTGCAGATCCCTTGCTGATGCGAACCCCTTTCTGTTCCTCTTCCTCTTCCTGAGAGATCGAAGAACTGTTGCTGCTTGCTGGAGCCTTGCATTGTGAGTGCACACTTACAAGGTCGTTACCGTTGAATCCTGAAGGGTAGCCGTTGGACCTGCCTTGCACCGAGTTCTCACTCTAAGGGGCGGAAATCTACTCTTAAGGACAGTACCTAGCACCCCTCGGCTAACCGATAAGTCCATTCTTTATCTGTTTTATAGCACCATCCTCTTAAACTCTGTTTTTATCCAACAATCTTAAGAGTAGATTATGGATGCTGCTATTGTAACTGGTAAACATCTCCTTGATCTCTCCAAAATTGAACTGTTCTCTGGTAACTTCTTTAAACGTTGGCAAGAAAAAGTTTTTAGCACTCTTGATGTCACTAGCTTTGCTTTCGCACTCACTGATCCTAAACCTACAGATGAAACATGACTTCCTGTCCGGGACCGTGCCAACAAAATTTGTCGCCATACAATTCTACATACCCTCTCTAATGAACTGTTTGATGTCTACTGTCCTACTAAAATAGCTTCTGATATTTGGACTAGCCTTACCAAAAAATACATCCTAGAAGACGCAGGTACCCAAAAATTTGCTATAGGCAATTTTCTTCATTTTTCTATGACCGAAGATAAGTCTGTTTCCACCCAAATCCATGACTTCCATGTGCTTATTGATGATCTTAAAAATGAAAACATAACTCTCCATGATCCTTTTGTTTCTGGCTCACTTATTGAAAAACTTCCGGAATCTTGGAAAGACTATAAAAACAGCACCTCCCGTTCTACAGATCCCTTGCTGCTGCAGATCCCTTGCTGCTGCAGATCCCTTGCTGTTCCTCTTCCTCTTCCTGAGAGATCAAAGAACTGTTGCTGCTCGCTGAAGCCTTGTATTGTGAGTGCACACTTACAAGGCCATTGCCATTGAATCCTGGAGGGTAGCCGCTGGACCTGACTTGCACCGAGTTCTCACTCTGAGGGGCGGAAATCTACTCTGAAGGACATGCCTAGCACGCCTCGGCTAACCGATAAGTCCATTCTTTCTCTGTTTTATAGCACCATCCTCTTAAACTCTGTTTTTATCCAACAGAAATTACGGAACACATGACAGCACATGATGAAATTTGAACGATTATGTCCCTCCCCTCATTCTTCATAAGGGAAATCACAAAAAATAGCCTAACGTTTGGAGTATATTTCTAGTTAATACTTGGAACTCCCCTCATTCTTCATAACGCCCGCTAAATATTGAAAATGTCCCACCAAACAAAAACACCTCCTCAAATCTCTCTACGTCCAGCCTCCAATCTCTCTACGTCCAGCCTCATGTTCCTCCTCCTCCAGCTGCAAATCAAATCCAAAATTTCCAACCTATTCATCCTTCGATTGACTGCGACGTGCCACAAACAACAACACGAGCACTTCATCGACCTCCTTCCATCTCCTTGCCGCACCATCGTCTCCTCCAACTTCGATATGGGGAGGCTTAGTCCACCGACTCCTCGACTTCGATCCAGGAAATGCCCTCAACTAACCACCTTCTATACATACAGCCACTCTATTCTCTTCTTGAAATCTATGCAGCATTCCCCTCGTTATAACATCAAAACTGTCATATACCAGCCCCGAAACCGTAGCAAAATTGCCTCATATGGTCATCAACATAGCGGTGAATTTACAATTTTCTAGCCTAAAAATAGCCAAACTTGCTACAAGCATACGCCTTCGACCTGCTAGACAAAATGATACCAGGTCATTAATTCAAGTCACACCCCAACTATCCAATGAAAGGTCATAAATCCGCTTGCACACCACTTGTTCGTGGAATTGCCGATATGAAATCCATATGACAGGATGTCGCTTCCTCTCATTCCCAAATGAGGATCGAATGCCGCATCGACGTGCTGGGCTGACTACAAACCTGAAGCAATATTTTGTAGCCCTATCGTGCCTGACTAGGAGCTCCATGTTGCATGACAAGGAAAGCATGTCTAGGTAATACATATTAGTGAAGTAAATATTCTCAATGAAGAGAATAAAATAGTTCTCTTCAAAAAAATTCGGCATAAAATGCCTAGTTTCTATTACATTGCCGTCACCATGGATGATGCAATTTTTTCCAAATAAATTCTCAAAGGTTTTTTATCTTTAGAAAATTGCAACTTAATCTACTTGGCATTTGTTTTAGGTTCGCACCATCTGAGAGATGTCTTCTATCAAATAGGCGTATTCGATAATGATATTATAGCATGTTCTGGCAGTCGAACCATGGTATCAATCTTTGCAATATTTCCCCAATTAATGTATTATTGATGTACCAAGCTCTTGGTTGTTTGGTTTTTTAGTCTTATAGGGAAAAGCTCATCATGAGAGGTCAAGTATCGAGGGTGCTTGGACTAAAGAACCTCTTAGATTTGACAATTCCTACTTTATGCAAGACCATAGCTCACGCCATAATTTTGGTCGAATTCACTATCTCCTTTTTATGGTTGATAATAACATGAAAATAAAACTAACGGTTAATAATCGATAATATGCTGCCATATAGAATTGTTGAAGGAAGAGTCGGTATTGGAAGATCCCGTCTTCAGACGTCATGTTGAGCTCTATGCGATGTACTAATAAAGAGATGGAAAACATGCAATGGTAGCGATTGTGTTCCTATATGGTCGATGGATTTGGTTAGATTATCGCCTCTCATATACTTCAGGAATCATTATTGACTGATGAAAACTCCATTGGCTTTTGACGGGACAAGAAAGTCTTATTCAGGGACTACGCAAAATCACACAAAAATCTCTCTGCACTGGGCTTTACTCTTATTCGTGCTGTCTTTGGCACCAGATTTGAGCCAAAGAAAAGCATGGTAGTGGCTTAGGGTGTTGTCGGAATTGCAGCTGTTGTTGCCATAGTTACGATGAGTTATTCGAATGAAATTGCAAGGAAAGAAAAATGAATGGATTATTAAATATACATGTAGTCGCACGCCTTATACATACATGTAGTTGATATGGGAATTAAGCCTAATCATGGTATAAGAGATGCAAATGAATGCAACTGATGTATTAAATCTTACATTATGCCATCCAATTTAACAATAAATCTTAGTGTGTCTTTCTCAAATTTGGTTCAACTTGCATATAACTGGAGAAGATCTAACTACATGTCGAAATATACTATGATCACCCAGACATTTCTAATACTGAATCAAATACTTGAATCATTTATACGAAATTTCTTCAGTTACTTACTGGACCGAACGTAGCAACCGATGTATTAACGCTTCTACATGCTATATTCTATTCGTCTAGCATATTCAGCAACCTCAGCAACCTATTGCTGGCATGTTCTTCAAGATTCTTCCATGTTCTTTCAGTTCTTTAAGATCCTAACAAAAGAACGGCGGAGGCATGTGCATGTTGTTCGACTTAAACGTTAGGTTATCAACTTGAAAGTTAACCCAAACATTAGAATCATGATTAAAACGGGGAATATTTAACGGTGTCATCTACTATTAGTCTATTAGCCAAAACACACCAAAAAGATAATATATTGTACGACTTAAAAGGGTGTTAAGTTGAAATATAACTGAAAGATTAAGGTATTTTTTTGTGATTTGGATCATTTTATAAGAGTACAAAAGCTTTTTGCATGAATCGGCGCACATCCACGTGGATGTTTCACACAACCAAAAAAAATCCCCACGCGCCCTTCGAACTCGTAAAGAAAAGACTGCGACTTTTCTGCAAAGAGCCATTTTGACAAATAAATAAATAAATAAATAAATAAATAATAATAATCAGATCCGCATCCGTTATTGTCCTTCCAACCCACACCCAATTAATAATAAAATAACAATAATCATCTCCACATCTCATCAGGTGGACCCCGCCGCTCTCATAAACAGCATCTTCTTCCCCCGCCTTTTTATACGCCCACCCGAACTTTTTCTTCCCCAAAATTCAAGCATCAATCCAAATTCAACTCCCCAAAAAAGCGGCGGAGGCGGCGGAGGCTATGAAGCAGAGTCCCATGTATTGGCCGACGGCGGGTCCCAATTCCGCCCTGACCCGCTATGGATCCGCACCCGGCTCCCTGCTCACCAGCCTCGCCGAATCCGTCATCAGCGAGGGCGGCTCCGCCGGGTACCAATCCCTCGGCGGATCCGGACCAGATCCCCCAGCCACCCTCCACATGACCCGATTCTTTCCTGGCGCAGCCGGCGACGACATCACCGCCGAGTCTTCCAGCGGCAAGGACACCGGAGCTGGCTCCACCGGCCTCCAGAGCTCCTCCTCCTCTAATTATCATCCTCGACATCATCATCCAATGGGAGAGATCTCGGCGGGGGAGAACGGACACGCTCATCGTCAGGAGGCGGCGGCGGATGCCTGTGGAGAGGGGGCCCACTTGATGAGGCACAGCAGCTCCCCGGCTGGATTCTTCTCTCATCTCATGGTCGACAACGGTATGTTTGTTTATTCCCGTTCTTGATAAATGCACCCCCGCTGTCGAATTTACACGCCCAGTTCAGGGCGCGTTTTGTGGGTATGGGAGTAGTAGGAGTATCAGATCCCCTTCCGTGTCGAGTGCCGATTTGCTTCCTTGGGATGTCCCTGCGAGAAACGCAGGGTCTTTCCATTATTTCATCAGTTTACTTAACGTCAAACCGCCCTTGGGGTAAAGCGTAAACGGAAACAGGGCGGTTTCCGTTTGGGGAATCCCGTGGGCCCCATCGACTAGTGTGCGCGAGCGGTCATCTGGAGGAGAAAGTTACGGTGCACGCCTCTGGTTGACCGCAGCGGTCTTTGTTGGAAGGGCGAAAAGTACAGCAATGCCCTCGGGCCATGAGTCGGCCCAAATCTGATCCAAGTCGGCTGCTGGATTTGGGCCATGGATCGTCAACAATAGTGAGCTTGGGTTGGGTCAAAATGGGGAAATAACAAGGATACTTGATACCGATGGTCCATTGAAGGTATTTGGCATGAGCTGTGAACTTTCCTCAGTATGGGGACCACGCGCTCCTGCCTTCAAGTTCAGTGGATTCAATTGGAGAGTATACCGTTAATTATTATAATTTTAGGTAATAATCTAGGGGATGGGTTTCTGAGGACAAATCATGTTATTGTTTCTTGTCTCAACCCCACGTTGGGAGTGTCCCCTAGTGGTGTGTTCGAGGGAGGTTAAAAGAGAGCGAGGTGTAATTTTGAGCTAACTGGTTATTTACGAGTTGCCCGGTCAGTTAGCTGATGTAGTTACTGTAGAAACTAAAGATCTAGATGTGCGTACAAACCGAATATCATAGATCTAGATAAAACACATGCTGAATCTTAAAACATTACCTACTATGTTTAGCGGAAGCGTACCTGAATCCATCGCTAATATTCTGAAAGAGATCCTGACGATAACGTGGCGGATGATCTTTCAGAACAGCACGAATCAACCGTTGGAGAAATCCTTTGGCTTTCTCCCGGTTTCTCTCCTAGCGACGGGGCGTAGAAAAAACGGCTAACTTGTTCATGTGTTTCGGGGACCATGACCGCAAGTATTTATAGGCTAGCATCTATAGCCCTAGGATTTCCAACTCGGCCCATCAACGAGTTGAAGCCTAATAGTCTCTACACATAAAGGCCCAACAACCTGTTTAACTCATTTAGCCCATTTAATTAATTAAAACCAGATCACTAATATATTGGGCTTAATATGACAGCGTAGCACTTATATAATTATTTACCGCATATTAGCCCAACGTTGGATTAAGATCCAACTTGTTGGATAAGTTTCAACAATCTCCCACTTGGGCTATATGCTAAACTTTATAATTATATTTCACAGTGCATACAACCAAATAAGATATTAACTTATTGTCATTTCTTTAATGAGTCAAAAACTAATCCGGTCCATCAATTATATTAGTAAGGGATCAAAGAGATCTTCGCCGCAGCAATTGCAGCTCGACCCATCAGTGGTCATGGTGCTAATACAAAAGAATGACATGGATTATGAAGTGGATGCGTAGCATGGAAATTACATGTAATGTGATCTAACATGTCTATTTTCAACTGATCCTCCTTAACCTTAGTGAGATCATAAACAAACCAAAATCGGAGTGAAGCCGAACTGAACCAAAACTTTATTTCTGATCAGAAAATCACCTCAAGTTTAAGCTGGAGACTTAATTTTGTCTATCATATGAGCACCCAAAAGAACAAACTCCCACAAAACTGAATGTTCTTAATGAAATGCCATCCATATGAGTAGCTAGCTCATAAAACCTTTTGGGTGACATTTCCTTACTATAACGGATCCGTAATTACATGATTTGTTCCGATGTGCTCATTAGACAATTATAAACTCATATTATTAATCAACAATCTAGGAACTTGATCTCTGAATATCTAAACTTTGTCAAGTTCCTGTTGTTGCTGGAATATAAAACTGCAGACTTCATTGTCACTAAATAAACTGTGTGGTGTTTCAACACCATTCCTAATTTGCAGCATAATGACAAAATATGCCGATATATTTCATGATTTGGATGTCACATAATATGATATGAAATCTAAAGCCATGTTAGAAGAGACTGTATAAAGGGGACCATTTAAATCTCTTCTAGTCGATGGCGTCCAACATAGATTTTCATACATTCTTTGCATCAAATAAATGATCAGAGACAGTATACCAAAATGATCTCAAATCTTTTTGACTACTGATCCTTGAACATGTAACCCTTTTGTTCTCCACAAATACCGTAAGACCCATTTGACTGCTGTCAAATGGTCATCTCCTGACCTTAACAATCTGCCCAACACACCTGTAATATATGCAATAACCAAACGCATATAAAACTGAGCATACTTTAGACTCCCTTTTGGTGAGATATATGGAATCTTCTGAAGTAGATTCTCGGAGCAATTAATGAGACTAAACTTGTCTCCCACAGAACTTAATTACCACATAGATATTATAGAAATCACATGCTTCCACAGAATTTAAGATATATAGCATCATTAAACATCATCTCAAAACCGAACGAGGTGATCACTTAACGAAATTTAATATATCGTTAACGATATTGAAATGCTCTACTAATGCCATGATAAACCTTACAGAGTCTTTCATGAAAACTGAACAGAAAGTCTCTTTACAATTAATGCATTCTTTTCCGTATAAAGTCTTTGAGTGATACACTTTAAATCTTTTCTTAATACCATTTTGAATTCCTTTTGATTATAAAAAAACTATTTACAATCAATAGGTTTCAAACCTTATGGCAATGATAAAAGATTTAAAGTATCATTCAAAGACTTTCTTAGTTAATGCATTAATCCATTTTAGAGATGTAGAACTTTTATGACTTGATGTAAGTCAAACTTGCATCATCCTAATGTCAACAGTGAACTTGTCATCTCTTTAATGGATCTCCTGAATAGCAATTAGTGCTTTGAGGTGCTATAGTTTGTCCTTATGAACAATTTCCCGTATGTGAGGAATTGCAACATTATCTTGAATTTATTGTGTCTTGAACAATGTCAGGAATACCATCCTGAACAATGCCAACAACACCTGTGGGGATACAATCCTCTTCAAGAATAATGTCACTAACCAAATTTCCCCCCAAACTCAGCATCCTCAAATAGGTGTGCATTTTCTAATTCGTAAACTAACTTAATAGTGGGATTATGTAAAATCACACAAAATAATATCAACTTTTAAACTATTCAATAAAACTAGAAAATTATCAGCATTACGTCGCATTTCTTTATTAGTCTTATAAAGCCTTACCTCAGTTGGACATCTCCAAACATGCAAGTGATTCATTTGTTAAAACATTATTAAGGATATATGCTGCAGTCCAAAAAAATAACTGAATTCTAAATTGTTAATTCTTTCTTTATAATACATGTATATTAATGCAGGAATTCTATAAATGAAGCAAAATTTCCAAATAAATGAATATTATAATGTACTTTTAAAGAAGCAGAATTAACTAATTTTGAATCAAGAGAGAACCAAATTTTCCATTCAGTTTTGAACAAAAATAACCGAATTTGTTCAAAAAATAGAGATTGAAATCCAAATTCCGTTAAAACGGTACATAATAGTCTCATAAAATTCAAATACAATCTAGCCTTTAAAAGAGATAATCTAAATTTAATTTGCTTCTACTTGAACCATCTTGTCATTGCCCATATCGATGTATCTTTCACCATCATTTGGCTCTTGGCATCTTAGGCAATTCTGCATAGACACAATAATGTGAATGGTTATACCAGGATCTTTCCATCACGTGTCTATAAGTACCAAAGTTTGCAAGAAAAGAAATTAACTTAGAATTAAACCAAATTAAAGAAACATACCCTTTTTAGCACGCCAAGCGTGATAATTTGTGCAGTTCTTCTTTCCATGCCCTTCAGCTCCACAGAAGAAACTACCATTACCTTCTGAACTTTTCAGTTCCCTTTGTTGTTTCTTTTGAGAAGCTGTATCTGCAGCTTCAGTATCCTTTTTCCTTTTGTTGAAAGTGGAGGTCAGGTGAGTGCTTTCTGTCATTTCTTGTTCAAGCCTTTCATCTTCCTTTACACAATATGAGATGAGCTCATCCAGAGACCAAGTCTCATCCTTCAGATTGTAGCTCATCTTAAACTGGTTAAACTGTGATGGAAGGGATATCAAAACAAAATGCACTAGCAGAGCCTCAGAGAGGTCTACCTCAAGTGCTTTCAACCTTGAAGCAATGTTAGACATCTTCAATATGTGCTCCCTAACGCTTCCTTTACCTTCATATTTCATTGAAGTGAGGTTTGTCAATACTAATCTCACTCTTTTCATTCTTGACAAACTTCTTTTCAAGCTCAATAAGGAACCATTTAGCTGTGGAAATTTTCTCTGAAATAGAGCCCCTGAGATATTCTGGAATGGCATTCCTCACAAGCATTAGGCACATGCGATTTGATCTCTTCCACTCTTCCATCTCCCTCTTTTCATCAGGGGTACTCTCATCAGTGAGTGGTGGAGGACAATGAGTCCTTAATGCCAGATCAAGATCCATGACTCCGAGGATTATCAAAAGATTCTCCTTCCATGCCTTGAAGTTAGTGCCATTAAGTACTGGAATAGATTTGAGGTTGGCAGAAAAATTTTCAAGAATAATAACTGGAAAAAAGAGAACATGAAAACAATATTAACATGTTCATATGAGTATTAAACAAAACAACAACAAATTCAAATTAATGCTATTTTCCCATCTCAAGACATCCCCCACTATACCAATATTTATCTTTGGATAATCTATTGACTAGTCATTGACATCTTGTTGTAGCAATCAGACAATGACAATAATAACATGCTAAAAATAAAACTTCCTTTGAGCCGAATTAAATTTGCATGCATTGATCTCACTAATCATCACCCTGTCTATTGCCACAGGTGCGCATGAAATGGTATAAAACGGTGATCTTCCTTTGGGCCGATTAAGCATTCTTACGAAAATCATTGGCATATTAAATTCTTTTTATATTTATGAAATGAAATAATACAAATCAACAAAGCCCACTTTGGCGAGATGATGATTGCACGAAGTCATCTCAAAAATATATACCTTTGCAAAATTTGAATCTAAGTCGCAATTTAATACATGAACTTATACTTTAAGTGGAGATATTCAAGTCCACTTTTATTCAAAATCAAATTTAAGGCAACCAAAATTTTCATACAAAGGTATGTATTGAACTTGTTATATTTCGAGATTAAAAACTAATCTTCACAAGAAAACCCACTTTGGTGAGTTGATGATCCAATCAATCTATATTCGAAATATATAATTAATTGTGCCAAAAATTGAATTTGAAACTAAACTGAATTTAACACAAAATGATTACACTAAGTGGAAATATATATAAGAACCTTTTATTCCACCTTTCAAACCATTATTTTGAGTTAAATAAAATCCATAGATTCAACACAACTTTTCTTCTTAAAAAAGGGGTATATAGGTGTACTAATGTGTATATGAACATACATAGAAATATATATATATAAATATACACCATATCCCATTATATATATAACTTTAAAATGTGTCAAAATTCCTTAAGGCCATTTACTTGATGGTTAGTGCACAAAATTCTTTTAGGCCTTTTATTTGCTCCTAAAGAAAACACTTAAATTTTGTGTTTTGATTTAAATCTAAATTTAGGCAAACTGAATTTTCATACCAAGGTATGAAGTCAACTTGTTCTATACCGAAATATATATATATATATATATATATATATATATATATATATGGTCTTGTGCCTTAAATTTAGAATTTAAATTTGTTTTGCACAATTAACACAAAATTTTATCTTCGAGGAGAAATATACATGAAAACTTCTTATTTCATCCTCCAATCCAATTTAAATTCAATATTAGGCAACCAACCATACAAAAGTATGCATTTAACCGTTTATGTTCCGAAATAATAATAATTTAACAGTAGAGCCCATTTTGGTGGGGTCCCGTAATAATTAAAATTATTTTGAAACATATAATCTAATGTGCCCAAAAATTGAATTCAAATGAAACTGAAATTAAATGTAAATGTATATGAAAAGCCTTTTATTTACTTCTTTGATCCATTTAAAATTTATCCAGGCAACTGATCATACAACGTATGTATTTAACCGTTTACATTCCGAAATAATAATAATTTAACTATAGAGCCCACTTTGGTGGGGTCTCGTAATAATTAAAACTATTTCGAAACATATATATAAATGAATTTTGCCTAAAGAATTAAAATCGGAACGAATATAATTTAACACACAAAATTTGGGCTTAAAGGAAATATATATATATATATATACAGTTAACCATTTATTTCCTCATTTAATGAATTTAAATTTAGAATTTTAGGCACTAAATTTATATACAAAGTATGTACGTAGCCTTTTATATATCGAAATAAATGTAATCGCCACGATAAAGCCAACTTTGGTGGGGTTTTGATTTAATTACAATCATTTCGAAATATATATAATGTAGCATGCCTAAAAGTAAATTTAAAATAAATTAAACTCTTTTAACACAAACGTATAACTTAAAGGAAATATATGTGTAAAAGAGCTTATTATTTCCTTATCAGAATTTGTATTAATATTCTTGAGAAACAAGCCCAAAATTGGTGTCCAAATTAACTAAAAGAAGCACATAGCATCCAAATGACCCAAAGAGCCCAAAAACAGGCCAGCCCAATACTGATTTTTAATTTTTTTTGAAAAATACTGTTTTGGGCCCAATTTCTGGCCCAAAGCCGGCTAGGGTTAGAAACCATAGCAGGAAATTGGCCAAATCAAGGGGAGGCGGCCGCCGCCGCCCCCTCCCCTAGGTCCGACGCCGGCTGCCGGCGCCGGCGTTTTTCCAACAGGGGCGGCCATCTGCCGCCCCTTTCTTGTGCAGGCGCGGCGGCGCCAGGGCCGCACCTGCATTCCTTGTACAATAGGGGGAGGCACAACCGCCCCTTTGGGATCCTGATGGGGGGGGGGGGGCAGAACGCCACCCCCTTCTTGAAGCCGCCGTCCGGGGGGTCCTGATGGGGGCGGCAGAACGCCGCCCCTCCCCGGAATCGTCGACTAGGGGGCTCGCCCCCCTTCTGTAATCCCGCGGCAGGCCCCGCGAAGGGGCCTGCTCTCTGACCGAATGGGGGGTTATGGCACCCCCCTTTCCTGAAATCCGTCCGGGGCGGCAGTGAGGCCGCCCCCTTCCGATGCCTTAACAGGGGGCGGCGGGTGCCGCCCCCCTGTGCCTTAACGCCCTAACGGAGGGGGGCTGGAAGCCGCCCCTTCCTCCTCTGTTTGTCCTACAGGGGCGCCATAGCTGCCCCTTTCTGATCCTCGTCGACGCCGGTGATGCTGGCGCCGATCTCATGCCAGGGACGGTAGAGCCGATCCCTCTTTCGCAGTGTCGGGCCGCGGCCGGCGGGTCGCTTCCGATCTAGGGTTCGTCATTTTTTAACAGGAAAAATCAATCAAAAAACCCAATTTTGCATAGATCTGAAACTTAAAACTGAATAAAAAATGAATTTTTAACAGATCCGAAACCAGAAACAGATTAAAAATCTGATTTTTATCAGATCTAAATTTACGAGCAAGCAAAATTTTGAGATCCAAGCATGGTGGTTCTGATACCACTTGTAGAAACTAAAGGTCTAGATGTGCGTACAAACCGAATAACACAGATCTAGATAAAACACATACTGAATCTTAAAACATTACATACTCTGTTTAGCGGAAGCGTACCTGAATCTATCGCTAATATTCTGAAAGAGATCCTGATGATGACTTGGCAGATGATCTTCCAGAACAGCACGAATCAACCGTTGGAGAAATCCTTTGGCTTTCTCCCGGTTTCTCTCCTAGCGACGGGGCGTAGAAAAGACTGCTAACTTGTTCGTGTGTTCCGGGGACCATGACCGCAAGTATTTATAGGCTAGGCTCTATAGCCCTAGGGTTTCCAACTCGGCCCATCAACGAGTTAAAGCCCAATAGTCTCTACACATAAAGGCCACACAATCTGTTTAACTCATTTAGACCATTTAATTAATTAAAACCAGATCACTAATATATTGGGCTTAACATGACAGTGTAGCACTTATATAATTATTTATCGCATATTAGCCTAACGTTGGATTAAGATCCAACTTGTTGGATAAGTTCCAACAGTTACAGCTTGACATCGTCGTCTCATCTTCCTTCGATTACGTCTTTGGAGATTCGATAGTAGCCGGAAACTAGAACGTTCAAACTTCGGACCGCTTGCATGGTTGCCTTTACCACTGATAAATTGTCACTCGCAAACTTATCCTTCTTCCTCGTCCTATTCTTTGTTGTTGTTGTTGTTGTTCTGACTGTTCTTTCCTCTTTTTTGGTACTCTTCTCTTTCTTTCTTTCCTTTTTAGCCCATTATGAAAGCAATATGACCTGAACCCGAGAACATCTAACTTGAATTGGGAGACAGTAACACACGCACATACGGAAAGCTGTATAAATACCGGGTTGATAATAAATATGCACAGTTATTTTTATTTTCTTATTTTTTCCCCAAATGTGTTCTCCGTGTCATGGATGATTAGTATAACAAACATCGAGTGAATCAAACGTCAACTGACTCAAACGTTATTTGACCCTGAATCTAACCGTTGCAAATTCAACGCGATTTCAGAACAATACATTTTACAACAAGCCGATCGAGGCTCAAATCCACCTAAAATACACAGCTTTAGAATTTGTACAACAACCTTAAAATGTTATTTTTAATGCTTTGGGTGCTGACAGCGTACGAAATTTCTATGATGTCAGCACATATACATTAACATTAGACATGCGCGCGCACTAGAAATAACACGTGCATTTAGTGAACGGAACACCCAAAAAACCTACCCACAGGATGCATGACCCGCGAACAGTTGGGCAGGAGAGAGAAGAGTGTGTGAGAGTGTCTGTATTGTCTGGGGGTAAAAGGAGTAAGAGTTTCAATGACAAACTTGTAAATATAGGGTTAAAGCAGGGGAAGCCTTAATGACAAAAAAGCAATGAAGTGGGATGTGGGGTTTGGTTGAGAGGAGATGTGGCATCCCATGTGGGAGGTGATGTGGCACCCCTCTCCTTGCCACATGGGACAACCCCCTCCACATGGGACAAGCTCCTCACAAACATAAACACATACACACACTAGAAATAACCCATGAACTTAGTGCACGAGGACCAAAAAACCGATACACATGATGTGTGGCTCGTGCGAAGTGGTAAAAGAGAGCAGAGTGGGGTGTGAATGTGGGGTATCGTCTACCGAAAAGCAAAAAATAGGGGTTAAAGTGCAAAAAACGTGGGGGGCAACATGAAAAAAGACAAATGGTAAACATATAAATATGAGGAAGATGGAGGGGTTTTTGGAGGGTTTTTTGGAGGGGTGTTCTTTGGGTTCATGGAAGGGCAATGACAAACATACAAATAATGGACATGTGGGCTTTTTCTTTGGGGGTGAGGTGGCACCCCTCTCCATTCGTCACTTTGAACAAAGGATGGCACATGAAACAAATCCTTTGTCCTAGTGGGACAATGGCAAGCTTGTAATTCCCTCTTTTATTATGGGACAACGTGCACGGGCACCAAAAAACCCATCCAGATGATGCGGGTCCCACACATAGTGGGAAAGGAGAGAGAAGATGTGTGAGTGTGTGTATTGTCTGAGGATAAAAGAGGAAAGATTCTCAAGGGCAAACATGTAAATAGAGGGGTTAAAGGGATGGAAAAGCCTTAATGGCAAAACTGCAATTAAGTGAGCTAGGAGGTGTGGGGGTGATGTGACATCCATGTGACATGCTTGTATGATTGCCACATGGAACAAACATCCACATGAGACAATCATATCACATGAGTCAACCTCCTCAAATGTAATATAGGAAAAGCCTCAATGACAAAACTACAATTAAGTAGACTAGAGAGGTTTTTTGTGTAAGGGTGATGTGACATCCCATGTGGCATGCTTGTGTGATTGGCACATGGGACAAACATCTACATGGGGCAAACATGCCACATGAGACATTCACCTCAAATGTAATATAGATGTGTTGTAATAAGCTTTATTGCATTACAGTTTATTGTACTTCGGATTATTATCGGGTTCCCGGTTCCCGCAGGGTTAGGGTCGAATTCAATTTAGAATATTGGGTTCACAAAGTGCATGGACACCCAAAAGAATACTCACACAATAAGGATGCAGGATCCAAACCGGTTCAAATGAGGAGTGATTGTGAGTATGAGTATCTTCCGAGGTTTTTGGGGTTTTTTGATTGGGGTGGTGCGAAGTTAGGTTTGTTTTTGGGTGTTGTTTGAGCTTGGGGTGTGTTATTGGGTCCTTTTTTGGGTTTAATGTGGCATCCCCAAACATATCACATGGGACAAAACCCGCAACGTAGGACAACATCCTCGAATGTATAAAAGACATTATATATATAGGAATATGGAGGTGTGCTGACATCACAGGAACAGATTT
Source organism: Scilla litardierei (assembly GCA_030789695.1). Taxonomy (NCBI): domain Eukaryota; kingdom Viridiplantae; phylum Streptophyta; class Magnoliopsida; order Asparagales; family Asparagaceae; genus Scilla; species Scilla litardierei. The sequence goes on from CM061135.1 coordinate 22,259,356, forward strand.
CCTGTCCTGTCAGCATTTTGGGATGAAAAAAGTATTTTTTATTTTGTGCAATGTGTTCTACAACTTGTTGGCTACATTTCCACCAATTTCCAAGTGAATCCAACACTTTTTGAGCCTCTATCCATGCATTTCAAAAAGTTTGCGCTGACAGTTTTAGAACTTAAGCGTTCTTTTTGAAATGTATGGATGGAGGCTCAAAATTTTTTGGATTCACTTGAAAATTGGTGGAGAGGTATCCAACAATTTGTAGAGCATATTGCAAAAATATATATTTTTAACCCCGAAAATGCTGACATCACAGAAAAATTTCATGTGATGTCAGCATACGTCCATATTCCTCATGTGTGTTAGAGAAAGAATAATGTGTATCATATGACATGGAAGACATCTTCTCATATACTACACACAAAATGTGGGGTGGTAAAAGCCTCATATGTGCTTGTACTTGTTGTACCACCCCATTTTTTGTCTTGGTTTATGAGTAGATGCCTCACATGTCATATGATAACCATTATTCTATATATGTGTGTGCAATGTTAGTATAGAAATTTCATGTGCTGGTAGACACATGACGCCTTTTAGTTGGACGTTGTTGTTTTGCAAAACAGCTCATTTTTTTTTCAAAACTCCAAAAATTACAGAAAACCCCCTTCCCAACTTCTCCAGTTGCTGCTTCTCATCCACAGTCACCGGCCACGTTTCCCATTACTGATGCCTCCTTCCAGCCGTAACCTTCTCTCTGCCACAAATAACAAATTATAATTCATAACAAGATAAAGGCAACATGACAAATAATTTTTGTCACACACCGCTCTCAGGATACCAGGGAAGTACGAATTCATCCCAGTATACCTGAAGCGGGACGTGACAATTTTTGGTGGTCCATGCAGGTCTCCGTATTGCGGCTGTGTAAGGGTAGTGTGTGTAATGTTCCGAGTGTAGTTGAGTCTTAAGGTGGGTAGGTATCCAGCCTTGGGATAAAACCCTGACATTAGAAGGCCCAAAGTTATATAGTTTCCTGGGGATAGATATAGATAATGTGTAAAAGACATGTTATTTTCTATAGTAGACGGTCTTTCTGGGGTTGTCTCTGAGTTGCTTTAGTTATTCAGCATTGGCTCTCTATTTTAGTGTTACAATCTCTGTGGTATTGTTTTATTTGGGAACATCACATGTACTATCCCAGTAGTGCGCAGTGGACCTGTTTCTTTCAGCTTGTGTTTCTCTCATTTGCTTTCTCTTTCTTTATCACACCCGTAGGTTCAGTTATACTTGGGATGAATTCGTACTTCCCTGGTATCCTGGGAGCGGGGTGTGACAATTTTTCATATGAAAATGAATATGATGAAGCTTACCAGGCTTATTTTGTTCTTTGGGCTAGACTTCCATGGCTGTGTAATTATCATATTTGCATGTATGAATAACAATACAATTGTTTTTAAAAAAATTTTAATTCATTCTCACGATTGCATGTATGGTTATCTCTACAATATATATTTAAGCCCAAACTTTGGATCCCGTCCGTGAGTCTACTTTACGTCCGCCTCAATGTTTTTTAATGCCACCTAAATCACTTATGTGAAAAAGGATGATCTTTGTTGGAGAGAAAACGAATAATAAAGACAAAGAAATGGGCAAGTAGGACTGCCAGTTGGTTCTCAAATCTCCAATTAAAAATTAGCTAAGAAAAAAGATTTTGTTTTTGATACAACACTCTAACCGGGTCAGGGGAAACCAAGTCAACCGCAACCAGTCACTTGGCCCGCTTCAGCCCTGGGCTCTAGCCCAAGGACCTCACGGGCGGGTCGGCCTCTCCACCCAAGGCGAAGGCTCGGTGGACAGTCCGCTCTCCGTGGATGAGGAGATCACTCCCCAAACCGAGCCAACATCAATTGATATTCAACCCTCTATCAATGCGGGCGAGTGCAATGGGAAGGCCATTAATGCCATGAACACATGAGCGTGTCGGGAAGAGACGTTGACAACGCGCTCATCAATTATGACAGGCACTCAAAGCCATTGATGCAGAACTCAAGGCCCACATTCATGACATTCAAATGATGACCATTACTCAGGTCAAGTGCTGCCTCAGATGAGTCCTCATCAATACGACCATAAGGGGTTATCATTGCCTCCAACGTGAAGGGGGAATGTTCACCTATGTAAAGGCAAGGAGGAAACAACACCAAAGACCAAATTCTGGATACTTGACACCCAGGTATAACATCCCCTCACACTTTCCACCTTACATTTCTCCTACATAGCTCGACCTGAGAACTCGTGTTTGGTCTCTCCGAGAACCAAGCTCGATGCCACCGAAGCACTTCTCAGTCAAGATCTGACTTAGGCATCAAAGGGGACTTGGTCGGAACCAAGGTCCGATCCCCCGACGAGCTTCCTCATTTTGCAGATCGGAGGAGACGTCACCCAGCCGAAGCTTTTCTTCGGCATCCGATCGACCGAGAGTCCGTTCAGCTAATCCACCCCGGAGGCTGCCACCATACTGAAGCTTCCCTTTGGTGCGCTGTCGCTCGGATTCTTGCATTCTCGCCCCAGAGCCTGCTCGTTCGATCAGTTCTGAAGGTCTCCCACGCCTTCCACGTCAGTGCAGACATTCGGACCTCCGTACTACCATCCTGTGGTGAGAAAACACCTCGAAACATCTGGCACTGTCCGTGGAAACGAGTCAACACCCATGTCATCAACCACATCGACAATGATTCGTTCTGCTAATCAAAGGCCTGAAAGACCTCGGGGCGGCAGACTCCAAGCCCCGCATAGTAATTCTACAAGAATCTCTCCAAATTGGTGAGGGGTCCCTCGAGTGCATCGTCTGATCTCTCCAAGTTCGAGGATGACGAGACTCTCCGGCTCCTCCCCCAGTGCAGCCACGTGTTCCACCCCGGCTGCATTAGCGATTGGCTCTCCGTCCACGTGCCATGTCCGTCGCTCCTTTGCCGAATCCGAAAACCCTGATCCGGTGCTCGTCGGGTCCGGGCCCTGATCCGGCCCGATCCTATCCCTCTGCCGCTCATGCGACCCGGATCAGATGCTTTCCATCTCCATGTCCACGTCAGCGATGTCTTCCTACGTCTCCAGAGTGGATCTCGACCATAGTCCTCCTTGGCCCCTACCGACGACGGTGCCGAGGAGGATGGCGCCGTCGACGGAGAGAGTGATGGAGGGGTGGGGAAGAGCAAGGGACTGAGGCAATGGAGGCAGTGCGCTGGCGTGGCGGTGTTCGTGATGGGCACGTGCGTCGGCAGGATGAAGGTTTTGCCCCTGGGGCGGCAATGGCGGCCGTGATGTGGTTTGCGGTGAAGATCTGTGATCGCACATCCGGGGTGATGCTGATAAAGCTATAGAAGTGTTCCGATGTGAGCGCAAAGGTTATCGTGTTCCATGAGGCGAGGAACGCACATGCGATGGCTCGGATGAGTGTATCGCGCTAATCATCCAGTCACTTGGATTTGGAGATCGAAAGCACCATTCCCTTGTCTGCAAGAGACGGCTCCACATCAAAGGCCAGAACCGACATCGCCTCTCACTCGACCATCATGCGGTGCTTCTGACGCGATCCCGGTGATCTTCGATCCCTACGAATCTTGTCGCCATCGTCCCTTCTATCTTGATGACCACCACGAGCATTCAAGCATCCAAAAGGCTCCTGCGTAAATAGAGTATGCTCATCAAGTTGCAAAGTTTTTAAGTTTGTAAAAGGAAGTGGATACACAATTAACACGTGGGACTGATGATAAGAATGTGAGCCAACAAATCACGCTTCCTCATGAGGGCGGTTTGTGGGTTCCTGGTGGCATCTAAGGGAGAACAATTCCAAACACGCGCAGAGCTAGGGCGATCACACTCTACAGACAGCTGCTGACCGCACTCCATACCGAGCTATCGATGGCGCTCCATGCCGAGCTTTCGAGCATACGAGTTTCTGATTGCGCTCCAGGTCGGGCTACCGACCACGACAAGCTACCGATGGTGCTCCACGTCGAGCTTTCGAGCATAGCGAGGTACCGATAGCACTGCAGGCCGAGCCCGTCCGAGCCCGTCCGAGCATCTGAGCCTCCATGCCGAGAGAGCTGAGCTCCGATCTCCGAGCACAAGGCCTGTCCGATCATCCGAGCCCCATGCCGGCTGGCCGAGCTTGGGCCCTCCACCCGAGCCCACCTCCTCCAAGCTGCCGTTGTCCGAGCTCACTCTTAAGCATTAGAACAGAAACACATTCAAAATCACCTCTCCAATGTCTAGCAGATAAGTCCATGGAGACCTCGACCTGCGTAATGCAGAGGGACCGATCCCAGCCGACCAATGTGGTCGCGATCGTGTGCATCACCGGCGGCTCTTCCACGGCCTCCGAATGAAGCAGCGACACCCTTCGACCAGCTGATCCATCGGAGAATGCACATGCCAAGCCTTGGTCCCTCAGGAAGAGTACAGATGAGTCTTGTTCTCATGAGCTCTTTCTTGAGCTTCGCCATTTGCGAGCAGATTGAGAGATGGCCACTGCTTCGATTGGACTCGTGCCACCATCGATTCGTCCAGGGATTGTGGATAGAAATCTGGCACATTTAGGGGTTTCAAGATATGGGCTTTTATGGGCGAAGACGTTGGGTCAGATGCTGCTCATCTGCTCCCGATGTTGATGATCCCGTCGAGGGGAGTCCATCTTCCTCACGGAGGAATCGACTACCAAGCCTCGTCAGGAACGCCTGCTCGATAAAGGCTCGGTCTAGCCTTAGCAATCTACTCCGCCTGGCAACAGAGGTTGGCCATCATCGAGGAAGCACATCATGCAGAGCGCATGCCGGCGGAGCGCGGCCTGACCCGGGTGGCCCACAGCGTAATTGGCAGGCCCTACCTCCGGCCTCCGGGGCATATCTGGCGACGAGAAGAAGGGGGAGAGCTTAGTCTAGAAGGCGCTTATGAACCCCAGCCTGTTGCTCCTCGACGAGCCAACATCCAGATTGGACTCGACGCCCAGAGGATAATAACAACGCTCAAGAGGCTGACGACCGGAGGCCGGACCGTTGTGACGTCTACACTCCATCCATCGAGCAGGCTATATCACATGTTTGATAAGGTGATGCTGCTATCAGAGGGATACCCGATATATCATGGCAAGGCGTCAGATGCACAAGCCTATCTCAAGTCCATCAAATTCTCATCGCCGATCACCTTCAATCGGACTGACCGACTCTACCAAGTCACCAAGCAAGCTGAACTTGGTTGCGAGGGACCAACTCCTGTCAAAACGGGTTCGCCCCCCGTGTCGAACTTGGGGTTTCCCCTGTCGACGTTGTCTCGTCTCCGAGCCGAGCTTACAGTTCCTCAACCGAGTTTCCTACATCGAGCCTGAGCCCTCCGGGTGACTCTGCCCAAGCTTCCAAGTCCCTACCGGACTTGCCAAACGTCATGCCAACAAAGCCAAGCTTGCGGTTCCACAACCGAGTTCCCCATATCGGGCTTGGGCCCTCTGAGCTGCTCTGTCGAGCGCCTTGCCGACCATGCCGAGCCACCCTTACCAAAATTGCCTAGCTCTACCAAACAGTGTTTGGAATTATTGTCAACGGCATGGGATCCGGACGAGAGCTGGAACTGGAGCTGGGATCCGAATGAAAGCTGGAACTGGAGCTGGGATCTGGACGAGAGCTGGAGCTGGGGTCCAGACGAGAACCAGAGCCGAAGCCGGAGCCGGAGCTGGAGGAGGCCAACCCATGAGGAGGCCGAGACTAGGCCAACCATCCGACCAACCTACGCCAATACAATGAAATTTGCAACGACTCGCGTTTCCCACTTTCCAGGGCAAACCTGAGCCGTGGAGGGGGCCATGATAACACACACTGGAGGACATGGACTACCTCCGCGTTCCCGTACTACCTCTGCCTTCCAAGCTCACCCAACGGCCTATATAATATATTATCGAGCTGAGGCGACGGTACAAAGGCGGTGACGCAAAACCTCGCCGATCGGACATTAGCTAAAGAACTAGGATCCAAACGATAGCTAGAGTTGGAGCTGGAGTTAGGATTCAGACAAGAGCTGGAGCTAGGATCCAGACGGGAGCCGGAGCTGGAGCTGGAGCTAGGATCCAAACAGGAGCCGGAGCTGGAGCGAGGATCCAGACGATAGTTAGAGCTGGAGCTGAAATCGGTTGTAAGGTTGGGAGCCACTCCCCTAGCAGGCCGATCAAACCCAGATCGGCTATAAGGCTGTGGGCAACTCCCCCATCAAGTCGACCCGTACGGTTTGCCATAAGGCTGTGGCAACTCCCCCGACAGGCCGACCCATCGGTTTGCCGTAAGACTGGGAATAACTCCCCCAGCAGGTCGACCAAACCCGGATCGGTTGTAAGGCTGTGGACAACTCTCCCAGCAGGCCGACCCGTACGTTTGCCATAAGGCTAGGGACAACTCCCCCCAGTAGGCCGACCCATCGGTTTGTCGTTAGGCTGGGGGCCACTCTCTCAGCAGGTCGACGAATCTCGGATCGGTTGGAAGGCTGCAAGCAACTCCCCCAGCAAGCCGACTCGTACGGTTTGACGTAAGGCTGGGGCAACTCCCCAGCATGCCGACCTATCGGTTTATCGTAAGGCTGGATGCAACTCCCCCAGCAGGTTGACCAAATCTGGATCGGTTGTAAGGTTGGGGACAACTCCCCCAGCAGGCCGACCAAACTCGGATCGGTTGTAAGGCTGGTTTGCCGTAAGGCTGGGGACAATTCCCGCAGCAGGTCGATCCATTGGTTTGCCGTAAGGCTGGGGGCAACTCCCGCAGTAGGCCGACCCATCGGTTTACCGTAAGGCTGGGGACGACTCCCCCAGCAGGCCGATCAATCGGTTTACCATAAGTCTGGGGCAACTCCCCAGCAGGCCGACCCGTCCGGTTTGCCTTAAGGTTGGGGACCACTCCTCCAGTAGGTCGACCCATCCATCGGTCGTAAGGCTGGGGCCACCCCAGCAAACCGACCTCTCTTTCGTCGGCCGTAAGTCGAGGGGCCGCTCTTTCGCCACTGAACGAACGGGGATCCTCTCATTTGTCGGCCGTAAGTCCAGAGGAGCGGCCCCTCGCCACCGAACGAACGGAGACCCTCTCCTTCGTCGGCTGTAAGTCGAGGGGCCGCCCCTCGTCACCGAACGAACGGTGACCATCTCCCTTGTCGTCCGTAAGTCGAGGGGCCACTCCCCTCGCCACCGAACGAACCAGTTAGTTGTAAGGCTGGGAGCCACTCACTCAGCATGCCGACCCACTCCTTAGTCGATCATAAGGTTGGAGGCCACTCCGCCAGCTAGTCGACCCACTCAATCATCGGCCGTAAGTCGAGGAGCCACTCCCCTCGCCACCGAGCGAACCTCGAGCTGACCAATTATTGTCCCTAGCCGACTTTGCAAGCCGAACCAATTTTACAAAAGGAGCTACTTCTCTCTCATACTACATCTCCCGATCTCAACCTCTGCAGCGGTAGAGCTCTGGAGATGGGAGCAATTGATACAACCCTCTAACCGGGTCAGGGAAAACCAAGTCAACCACGACCAGTCACTCAGCCCGCTACAGCCTTGGGCTCTAGCCCAAGGACCTCACGGGCGGGTTGGCCTCTCCACCCGAGGCGAAGGCTCGGTGGACCACCCGTTCTCTATGGATGAGGAGATCACTCCCCAAACCGAGCCAACATTAATTGACATTCAACCCTCTATCAATGCGGACGAGTACAATGGGAAGGCCATAAACGCCATGAACCCAAGGGTGTGTCGGGAGGAGATGTTGACAACGCGCTCACCAATTATGACAGGCACTCAAAGCCATTGATGCAGCACTCAAGACCCATTCATGACATTCAAATGATGGCCATTACTCAGGTCAAGTGCTGCCTCAAATGGGTCCTCATCAATACGACAATAAAGGGTTATCATTGCCTCCGACATGAAGGGGGAAAGGTTCACCTATGTAAAGGCGAGGAGGCAACAACACCAATGACTGAATGTTGGATACTTGACACCCAGGTATACTATTCCCTCACGCCGTCTTCCACCTTACATTTCTCCTCCATATCTCGGTCTGAGAACTCGTGCTTGGTCTCTCCGCGAACCAAGCTTGATTCCACCGAAGCACTTCTCAGTTAGGCATCGGAGGGGACTTGGTCGAAATCGATCTCCGCATTGCACCTCATCCAAGGACCTCACGGTCGGGTTGGCCTCTCCACCCGAGGCGAAGGCTCGGTGGACCGTCCGTTCTCTGTGGATGAGGAGATCACTCCCCAAACCGAGCCAACATCAATTGACATTCAACCCTCTATCAATGCGGACGAGTGCAATGGGAAGGCCATAAACGCCATGAACACATGGGCGTGTCGGGAGGAGATGTTGACAACGTGCTCACCAATTATGACAGGCACTCAAAGCCACTGATGCAGCACTCAAGACCCATTCATGACATTCAAATGATGACCATTACTCAGGTCAAGTGCTGCCTCAAATGGGTCCTCATCAATACGACAATAAAGGGTTATCATTGCCTCCGACATGAAAGGGGGAAAGGTTCACCTATGTAAAGGCGAGGAGGCAACAACACCAATGACTGAATGTTGGATACTTGACACCCATGTATACTATCCCCTCACACCGTCTTCCACCTTACATTTCTCCTCCATGGCTTGACCTGAGAACTCGTGTTTGGTCTCTCCGTGAACCAAGCTCGATGCCACCGAAGCACTTCTCAGTCAAGATCTGACTTAGGCATCGAAGGGGACTTGGTCCGAACCAAGGTCCGCCCACCCCACGACGAGCTTCCTCGTTTTGCAGATCGGAGGAGACGTCACCCAGTCGAAGCTTCCCTTCGGCATCCGATCGATCGGCCTCGAGCGTTCTCGACCGAGAGTCCGTTTGACTGATCCACCCCGGAGGCTGCCACCGCACCGAACCCTTCGGTGTGCTGGCGCTCAGATCCGTGCATTCTCGTCCCAGAGCCTGCTCGTCCGATCAGTTCTGAATCCCACGCCTTCCACGTCAGTGCAGACCTTTGGACCTCTGTATTACCATCCTGTGGTGAGAAAACACTCCGAAAGTTTTTTTTCTTTTAAGCCTTCCATTCGGAAAGATTTTAACAAAATTCTCCCAGCAACATGACATTTAAGAAGACATGAAAATATTTGAGTAAGAGAGTTGTAGCATTTAATAAGTAAAAGAGACAAATGGGATATGAAAGACAAACTAAGAGTCCAAGTGCAAGGGACAATGTGGTTAATATTTGTCGCATTCTTTTAGGAGCATAGAAAATTCAGCAAATTTGTTCCTTTTATCAGCTATTATTTCATTAGATAACCAATGTAACCTAATAGCTTATTGCATTGGTATATATATGTACACCAAGACAAGTCTCCCTCCTAACATAAATAGATACAAGCAAGAAAGGTCCACAATGGGGTCAAAAAAGTCATAATAAGAATTCGTATCTCATGAGCACGTAGATTTAATATTTAACATGTCTCTTTTCCCGCAGGCTTTTCAGTTAATAGGCACTACTCTCAGCCAACCAATGGTGCCCATACAATGCCAGGTACTAGGTTAAAATCCCAACTGAGCTTCTCAAGACAGGAGCCTTTGTCTCAAATATCCGAAATCAGCATTCCTGAGATGGGAGAGAGCATGGTTGGCGGCGACAACCCCAATGAGACAGCTGGGAATGTTGGTCAGTCCTACATTTCAAGCAATTATTCAGTTGGCTCGTGGGATGACAACAATTCTATTGCCTTTTCTTCGCCATCAACCAAAAGAGGAAGGGATAGCACTGATGACTTGCTTACCAGTCTCAGCCACCTCGACTCACAGGTGACTACTGGACAGGAATGGTTTTTGGGTGTTCTCAAAAGTTGCTAAAATTAAAAAATCCCAGTTGGTACTGAATTTAGTCCATTTGCATTTAGCTGTTTTGCAACATACCTAACATGTGGCCTCTTATTTTGGTATAATTGTTATCCAGTTTAGCTTGCCAACGACATCGTTAGAGATGGCTGCCGTAGAGAAGCTCATCCAAGTTCAACATGACTCTGTTGCTTTTAAAGTTCGAGCGAAGCGGGGATGTGCCACTCATCCCCGAAGCATTGCAGAAAGGGTTAGTTAATACCTTTTCGAATTCAGTCACATCTTCAATATATGTTATTTGCATCAAGAATCATCAGCGATCATTGAAATAAGGAGATGATCATGCACGCTTAGAAGAATGCATTATGTATAAACATCTATTGCCATGTGTTACATCATATATTGCCCGCCATGGTTGGGCCATCGCCATGCTAGCCCACGGCCCATAGATCCTGGGTTGAACGAGTCAACACCCATTTCCTTCAAGAAGGGTTACTAATGAAGGGCGGTTACAACTCCATCATGGCCCCACATTAATAGCCATGAATTAAACCATTAATGGCTAGATTTGTTACGAGATTGATCAAGAACAGACAATGAAAACACAAATAAAGAACACACAGATTTACGTGGAAACCCCAAGAACGGGGAAAAACCACTGGCAGAGGAGAGAAATTTACTATATCGAAGATCTGGTACAAAGGGGGGAGAAGTGCGGCGGCTAAAAATAGGTTAAAGCCGAAACCCTAGATTATAGCATATTTATATGGGAAAAACAGAAAGGTCCATACGGCCTATCGGCTCGATCCCTCCACTACCACCACAGAGCCCAGAAAATTTCCCAATAAATGTCGCACCGCGAACTTTTCGGGTCGGGTCAAAAAACCGGATTCGAGTCATACTCTAACAAGATTAATGGTGGCGGTTACACCAATGGGGCCACTTCATTAGTGGGAAGTTACAAGGCAAAGAGATGGGTGATAAATACTCCGGATGACCATGAAGAGAGGGGAGGCACAGTGCCTATCTCAAGACCCGATCACCTGACGATTTTTCCTGTGATGCAGATCAATGGAGACATCGTTGAGCTAGGCCCATCTTCATCAAAGGAACGCGATCCTAGCTCACCCCGACCCAGGATCTCCTCTCCGTGGGTTTCACTTCTAAGCCGGTGAAGGGCCCTCTCATCGAAGGCGTCATCGTCGGCCCACCATTACTGGATGGCGGAACCCATCCGTCAATAGTTGGCGCTGTCTGTGTGAAATACACGAGTCAACACCCCGTCTCCATCCAACATTGACAATGTCGACTCGTCCCACCAATCAACATACACACTCCATGGAATATTTATCTCTGTTAGAGTCCTTGTGATCCTCGTCAAGAACCTGATCCACAATTACAATGGCATCGCCACATCTGTTGCTGCAATATCAAAGCCGCAACTCTTGCAAGGAGGAGGCGACGGATTTCTCTTTCCACCAAGCCCCATCCATCTGAATTCAAAGCCCACTATAGGAGCCCGAACCTCATTTCAGTCATCATCGACCTCCTTGGGGATTCGTCTCATGCGAAGGTAATGCTGATTAAGCTCATCCTCTGAGCCACTTCCAACCGCATCGCGCATCGTGCAACCTAGGGGATGAAGCCGACCCAACGAGTTGACGAACTCAAAATTGGCATCGTCTAAACTTAGGCTGTTCTGATCGAGTCTGGGGCCAAACCTCAACCTTGTTCCCAAGCTTAGGCTCTCCATTCGAACTGCTTGACTGTTTCATTCCCAAGCTCTGTCAACAATGAGTAGAGATTTCGAGCGTCATCTGAGCTTTGCCATGGCTCAATCTCTCCATCAGAGCCTCGTCTGATCTTCGCCATGGCTCGATCTCCCCATTGGAGCTTCATCCTAGCTTTGTCGCGGCTCGATCTCTCCACTGGAGCTTCGTTCCAACGTCGACCTACCAAGCTCCTCCACTCGGAAACAAGAAGATGAAGAGCTCCTCTGTTCGTGGATAAGCCGATCTGTTCGAGCTTTTGTTGGGTCGACCTAAGCACTGCAGAGTTGATCTAACTTGGATGGAGCTCGGACGGTGTTTAGCTCGGCGTCGACCCATCTGAGTTCCTTCATCGGAGCATCGTATGAATGCTGACACATCTCAATTCCTTCATTGGAGCATCGTATGAACGCTGTCCCATCTTGGTTTCATCCTCGGAGCCTATCCAAGCGACACCTCATCTTAAGTTCCTTCATCAGAGCCTTATCCGAGTTGCAGAGAGCATGTGCCTTACGTTCAAGGGCCGACCGATCTCTGCTCCAGCTGAGCATTTTCATCCAACCATGAACCCATGAAACTTCTTTTTATGTTTAGTTTCTTTTGTGATATGCTTCATTTCTGATCAAGGCCGATCATCACTGCAGCTCAATTCCTATTTTCGTCAAGGCCATCTGAGTCAAGCTCTATCAAGACGCCTAGATCGATCAGAGCTGCCATGGATCATCCGTTGATCGGAGTTTCGAGCTTCCTCTCGATCGATCTAACTCTGCCTCAACCGAGCTACAACCGAGCTTGTTGAGCCACAACTTCTAAGCTACGGTCATCCCAGATCGACAGAGCAGGGCATCTGACCAAGTTGTCCAACTTGGACTCATCCGAACGAGTGACCCTCTGGTTCGATCGAGCGATCCGTTGGTCGGAGGTCTGAGCTTCCCCTCGATTGATCTAACTCTGCCTCAACCGAGCTACAATTGAGCTCGCTGAGCCACGACTTCTGAGCTACGGTCATTCCAAATCGACGGAGCAGGGCATCTGACCAAGTTTTCCAACTTGGCCTCATCCGAATGAGTGACACTCTGTACCTACCGAGCGATCCATTGGTCGGAGTTCCGAGCTTCCCCTCGATCGATAAACTCTGAAACCTGGGACCAACTGTTCTTTGCTAGCATTGATACCAATTGCATCTATGCATCTATTTAGAATGCCAATGCCCTCCGCGATGGGAAGCAATCTCTCGCAGGCACAAAGGACTTTAATGGACATCTCCAGGCTTTGCATCACTACCACATTCAAGTACATTTCTGTTTGAGCAATGAGGTTTTCTTTTCTGCAGTCATCGGTCATTTCCAAATATTCGGCAATGCATCTGAGATGAGCAACGATGACTGTGGTCACAGATCTCGGATCTGAGCTTCGAGCTTCGACCAAGCTTGGGTCATCCTTGCCTCGAAGATTCGGCCACGATTGGATCCGAACTCCTCCGAGCTCCGACATCTGAGCTTCGAAATCTGACTCCGATCTCCGATCCAAGCTGCGCAATCGACCCAATTTGTCACCATCAAAGCTGCATGCTCGATCGGACCTGCTCCGAGATCGATTAACTCTGCTCAGGCGCATCGCTCGATCAGATCTGACGAGGGTCGACCCACAAACTGCCTCAACTCGACTGATGGCGCTGCCGAGGTCGCTCATCCGACGAAACCCGATCACCTTCACTCCCCACCGAAATCTGATGACCGAGCCCCCTGGTGGAGATGCAGGGTATCGGATCTGCTGCGGACATCGGATCTGCTCGGAGCTTGTCCGAGCGAGCTTTCTCTGCTTGGATCTCGTTTTTGAGAAGAGAGGGGGAACAAAGAAGCAATGAGAAGGAACCAAACATCAAAGGCTCTCGGCGAAAAAGTCAACATGAATACTGGTGTTCCCCGCAATCATTGTCGGTTTCGAATCTCCCTCGAAGATGGCCTACAACGATCTTCCTCAAAGTTCGTCGAGCTACACCCGAGTTTCAAGCCTCCAGAGTTGGGCCATCCATCCGAGCTTCATCAAGCTCGACCTAAGGTACCCGAGCTGTCGAGATAATGATTCGCTCCACCAGAGCATGCCTTGCTCAGATCACCATCCGTCAGAGCTTCATTGAAGCTCAAACCAAGTATCGATCTACATCAGAACTCTGATCTCAACAAACAAACAATAACTGCACTTCGTCAAGTTCCGGTTGAACTTGGAAGACAAGGACATGGAAAAATTCTATTCCCCTTTATGGATTTCCTTATAATTTTCACAATTTTCCACATTTCAAATTGTTTCACAACTATCAGAAGCTTCATCAAAATCAAATTGGACGTGATCGTTTGCCTCAGGCACTGTCCGAGATTCGCCCAATCATAAAACAAGTATGCAAGATATGGGCATCATCGATCAAGCACAAATCACACTATGATTGCACCGGTGCTTAAATTGCCCTGAGATGCGTCAAATGTCGGATCGAGTTGTATGCCAAATGTTTGAAGTAACGACTAAGCTCGAGCTCATGCCAAGTTCATGATGCTTAAGCATGCCCCTACCAAGAGGAGGCCGCCGCTTGTCAAATACACATGCTACCCAAAGGAGTATGCCGAGTTGGGATCCTCTGGACTCCTCCCCGATATTCAGTTGATACATTGCTCAAATAATTCATTTTCTTTACATGCTTGCGAAGCTACTTGTAAGCTTCTCTCGCCATCACCAAGCTTGGCTTCTCCGTTGAGACACCATCATGCCCAGCTTCTTACCGAGCTCAAAGCTCTGGGGGCCGACCAACCTCTCCGAGGCTCCAAGTTTCGAGCTCTGAGCTCGGAGAAAGCTCTGAAGCTACCCACCACTAGTAAACTCTTAACCACTGGTAAACTCTTATCCAACTATTGGCAAACTCTTATATCCTCTTGTGAAACAAACCGCAAAGGCTTGGACGAGGTGATTAAGTTCCAATTTTATTTTCTTTGAACTCATCTTCATTCAATTATGCTCGTTGTCAATTTTAAACCATTGATAACAAGATGAACTGCATATTTCCAAAATGCAAGAGCCCCTCCAAGACAGGGAGATATTAGAACTTGATGTATGTTTCATGGACGCATGTGAAATGACCCATGGCAGGGCAAGGATGACATACTTGGGACAAAAACGACCCATCCAGAGGCAAAGATGACCTATCTTGGGGAAGGAGGACCTATTTGGAGGCAAGAATGACCCATCCAGAGATAAAAACGACATATTCAGGATGACTAGTTCAGTGGGGCCAGTCCAAAACAACCCAGGCAGGATGGCCAGTCTAGAACGACCCAGACATGACGGTCAGTCCAGAACAACCCATGCAGGAGAGCCGGTTCAGAACGACCCATGCAGGATGGCCTGTCCAGAACGACCCAGACATGATGGTCAGTCCAGAACGACCCAGTACGACCTATGCATGAGGGCCAATGCAGGACAACCTATTTAGGATCATCTAACAGCTTGGATGACGTACATTTTGGTAAAACAAACCCGACCACTCAAAACTCTTTAGTTCATTTTTTATTGAACTAACACATGTTCAATGAGCTGGCATATCTTCTCGACAAAGTGCACCCTAAGTAGGCATTTGATCGGCCGTATTTTTCTTTTTACTAAAGTGTGCAGGCGCGCAAGTCAGCTCAAGATACCTAGCGAGCCGGTTGGCTATATGATCGAGGGTCACTCCCTCGCGGACCGACCTTACTATCCCGTTATCCTCGCAGGCCGCTCGGCTACACGATCGGAGGGCCAATCCTTTGTCGGCCGACCAAGCTACGCGATCGGGGATGAACTCCTTACTCTCGTTGTCGGACGTAAGCCGAGGGGCCACGTCCCTCGCCATCGAACGAACTTCGTCGTCGGACGTAAGCCGAAGGGCCGCCCCCTCGCCACCGAACGAACCTCGTCGTCGGACGTAAGCCTAGGGGCCGTCCTCTCGCCACCGATGCTCGTTGGACGTAAACCGAGGGGCCACCCCTTGCCATCGAACAGATGATTATACGATCGAGAGCCGATTCCTTGCAAGCCAACCAAGCAAAGCAATCGAAGCCGGCTACACGAACGAGGGTCATACCTCGAAGTCGTCACTAACTGATCCGCTGACGTAACTCAACCTCAACTAAAAGCCAAGGGGCCGCATCCATTGCCTGCAAGCTATAAGTCGAGAAGTTACGTTCCTTGCGAGTCAACCCGACTGTTCGAACAAAGTTACTTCTTCCTCATGATTATCACATCACCCGACTTCAACCTTTACAGCGGTTGAGCTCGGGCGATGGATGCCATTGTTACATCATATATGGCCCGTCATGGTTGGGCCATCGCCACACCAGTCTACGACACATAGCTTCTGGGTTAAACGAGTCAACCTCCACTTCCTTCATGAAGAGCCACTAATGAAGGACGGTTACAACTCTATCATGTCCCACATTAATATCCATGAATTAAGCAATTAATGGCTAGATTAATGGTGACAGTTACACCAATGGAGCCACTTCATGAATGGAAAGTTACAGGGCAAAGAGAGTGGTGATAAATACTTCAGATGACCATGGAGAGAGGGCAGGCCCAGAGCCTATCTCAAGACCCGACCCCCTGACGATTTTTCCTGTGATGCAGATCAATGGAGACATCGTTGACCTAGGCCCGTCTTCATCGAAGCAACGCAATCCTAGCTCACCCCGACTCAGGATCTCCTCTCTGCGGGTCTCACTTCTAAGCCGGTGAAGGGTCCTTTCATAGAAGGCATCCTCGTCGGCCCACCATTACTGGATGGCGGAACCCATCCGTCAACACCATGCATTATGTATTCGGTATATCACCTCTTTTTCAGACGTTAAAATTGCGTGCATTATGTATCAGCAATCATCACATATCAAGATACAGTTTAAGTACCATGTGCTTGCAAGTCTGCGCCTACTTTTGTTCTATGATGAATTGCTTAAAAAAGGAAGGTCCCAAGACTGATTATAATTCTTTGATTCCATTATAGGAAAGGAGAACGAGAATCAGCGAAAAGCTAAGAAAGCTGCAAGAACTAGTACCCAACATGGACAAGGTAAGAAAGAATGTGAGAAGTACAATCGCTATTCGGTTGGTTGATCTTTCTGGTCATATCTTAAACTGATTCAGAGTTCTCTACTATTTATACTTCTATGTTGATCCATGCACTAAACATGAGTTTTGCATATGCTAATTCTAGATCCGCTTGTCTTTATTTTTTCAGCAAACAAGCACAGCAGACATGTTGGATTTGGCAGTTCAGCACATCAAAGAGCTGCAA
This sequence comes from Scilla litardierei, assembly GCA_030789695.1. Classification (NCBI taxonomy): domain Eukaryota; kingdom Viridiplantae; phylum Streptophyta; class Magnoliopsida; order Asparagales; family Asparagaceae; genus Scilla; species Scilla litardierei. Next base: position 22,276,304 of record CM061135.1, read on the forward strand.
AGGCAGGCTCAGGTTTGTACCACTTCACCTCGTTATCCTTGAACAATATGTCTCACGTAAAAAAGAGAGAACAAAAACTCATGATCAAACTCATATACCCAAGTGGAACCTAATATTAGTCTTCATATTACTCTAGTTGAAGATTGATGGTATTCTAATTTAGTTAGCAGGATCGAAATGTTGTTATAGACCCTAAGGTCAATAATTGTTTATGGTCTCTAAAAAAAGGTGATTCCGTACTTAAAATTATTACACTACATTCATTCATTGTGATAAAAAAAAGCTTCGTAGATAATTACACCAATGTGCTACATTAATATAAATTAAATTCAATAATGAAACTTAAATAAAAGGTTCATGGTATATGTTGCCGTGGGGGTGGACTGATGTACCGTCAGATAACAACTATGGTATAACCATTGAAAATGTAACTGTTGATTTTGAGCTTCACCGGTTTAAATTCTCGATGTGGACGTTTGCTTGCTTATGCATCAAGTGATTAGAAAATAGATGGTTGTTTCAACAAGTTGATTATGGTCTATAAATATCAAAATCTACCGAATTTTGTGTGTGTATATTACTGCGCTTTCACTACAATCCTAAGAACGTGTTGTTTTTCGGGGTGTAAATATGGCTTGTCACGGTATGATTTCCACATTGGTATGATATTGTCCACTTGGGCCCAATGGCCCAATTGGTTTTGCTCTTGGGTCTTACCAAAAGGTCTCATACCATTGGAGATACACTACACATATTTATACCCCACCAACTCACCAAGATCCCCAACCTAACCGATGTGTGACTATTGTTCGCAACCCAACAATCCCCACCCGAACCATGGACCACATGGGAATGAGCTCGACAGAGCTTCCTTACCGAGCTCCATCTGAGCCTCCCTACTCCATCCGCTCCCCACCTGAGCTCGGCAGTGGTGCACATGCCAGAGCTCCACCTGAGCTTTGGCAATGCGAGTGGTTTGCCGAGCGCTCCAAACCCAAACTACCTGAGTCCCATCCTCGGTAGTCTGGCGAGCGGTGGACCAACCTCGAACTGTCGATGTTGCGTCTCGGCAGTTCGGTAACTAGGTAGCTCACAACCTTCACATTGTTCAGCAACTGAGCTCGGTACCCGTCTACCAAGATCCAACACATCGCTAAAGATTGGGACCGGCTCTGATACCATGTTGTTATCCGGGGTGTAAAATATGGCCTGTCACGGTAGGATCTCCACATTGGTATGATATTGTCCAATTGGGCCAACTGGTTTTTGCTCTTGGGTCTCTCCAAAAGGTCTCGTACCAATGGAGATACACTACCCATATTTATACCCCACCAAGATCCACAACCTAGCCGATGTGGGACTATTGTTGGCAACCCAACAGAACGTTCAGACGACAATCTACAAAGACAAAGTTAACATGCATACGGGTCATGTTATACTTCTATGTATCTATATATGTGTATCTGCATCATTTTGAATTTAGCACACGGACGAAAATTCAGTTGAGACATGTTATGTACATATCTTAATGTGCCTTTTTTTCTTTCTGTTGGATTCATGATATAGTGATTTCACCAAGTAATATTACGTCGGTTGATGTTCTTCACATTTCATCGAAGTTTTTAACATTTTTGTCGGTTGAGAGATGGTCTGATGTGCCTTTCTCTCTTTGTTGGATTCATGATATAGTGCTTTCACCAAGTAATATCACGCTGCTTGATGTTCTTCACATTTCATCGAAGTTTTTAACATATCCTTGCGCGCGCTGCTTAACTTTGAACATGTTTAAGATCTGTGAGTGATCAGCCATTGCATGTTGCTGCAGAATCTCAGCCGGGAGCGAGCGAGCTGCACTTGTGCCTGCAAGGAAGAACTCGAATGAGATCAGATTCCTTGTTTATGTACAAAAGGATTCTCTTCCGGTATTGTTGTTCAGATGGGGGCAAGGTATCAGTTTTTGTCCTCCTGGTCTTTCACGGCCTTAAGGCAATAATGAAGAGCAGGTTTGTATGTATTGATGCTTGGTTAGTAATTATTGAATGCTACTAGTAGACCGTCAAAGATTCCATGAAGGAATGGAATCTCTTCTCTATTCAAATAAATATGATGTTTAGGGGTTTGGCTTTGTTTAGATCTTGTTTTGGACATGATCAAGATTCCTTGCCTCTCTAATTCGTGTGTCTAGTCATGTTGTCAAAACCGGACCGGGCCGGTTTACTGGACCAGATCAATTCGAACCGGACACCGAACTAGTATGATTCATATAATAATCGGGGAAAAAAAAGGAAAAAAACTGTACGAACTGGACTGTTGACGATAAACACTTGAACCGGTCTTCAAGAAAAAACAGGTGTTGTCAGCGGCATGTAGGCCGATTGGCATCTACCCTCACTTTCATGCGGAGCCACCAGGGTTTTAACCCTGGTGGTTGCATTCTCTGTGCGCACTATGTGCAAGCTTTCCGATGGATAAAAAAAGAGAGAAAAATGGGTATTTAAAAAATTAATTGGTTACAATGGGATTTGAACATATATCATAGTGAAAGAAAACCATTTTTAACTAAATATATATACTAATTGTCCATCCCATCAATTGTGATACATCGCGGTATATTAATATGGAATAATTGGTATCATATGACATACATGGCTAAGAATCATATGCGACCTTCAAAACTCTTAATTTTGTTATTTTTTTGGAGGATCGGAACCATTTATTTTGATGTTCATATTCTAATATTCTAAAATCTTAGAACACATAACTCAGAATATTAAAATCAAAGGGGTTTTCCTATTCATTCACCTATAGTAAAAGTTTTATTCATGCAAAATCGTTAAATTTACGACGGGTGGACGAGTAGATGAAGGGATCAACCCCTTGGGTCCATCCGATATTCGGTGTTTTGTAATTTTAGAATATGTAGATCAAAATGAATGGTTCCGATTTTCTAAAAAAATAGTGGAAGATTGAATCTTGGAGGCATATATGATACGTCTTATGATACCCATTATTCTCATATTGATATATATGAATTATGTAGACATATGAAATATGATTTCCAATACAATTTCGGTTCAATTCAGATATATGGTTGAACCGTGAAAAATTGAACTGCTTGCATTTCCTTATTCCGATAACATTGGTCTCTACAAGTTTACGATTAAAGTATGGCCTGCAAGAGCGACTTGCTAACAGGTTAGATGGTATTAGCTGTTGGCAAGAGATGGTCAGGTGTCGTTAGAGGGTAAATTGGCCTAACATTGCCCTCATCATTCACAAGAAACTGTCTAATATCCGGGTACCTTACCAACAATCCGTTATGTATATGAGAGTAATGTGTATCATAATATGACATATATGATATGATATCACGTCTCATGTCTCATATACGACTTGAAAAGTTCACGTTCTATTAGTTTTTAAAGATGGGCTCTGTTAGATTTTGATGTTTATATTTTAAAACTACAAAACACCAAATATTGAATGTTGGATGGACTCGAAGTTTTTTGCTTGTCGATCTAACGTTAACAGAACTTAATGGGAGTTTTCTTACCACTGATGTTGTTGGATGATTGTTGATGATAATACGGTTACAGTAGATGGCATAAGATGACGTTGGGAGCTGAGTGGGTACTGGGCGAGCTAACCCCGTGCTGAATAGACCTCAATCCGAGTTATTTAGCCAAGTCCGAGCTATTTCTGGGCTACCTTCAACTTCCTGCAACACGAAGATCTTGTTAGACAAGGTCGGATCTAGGGTCTGACTTAATCCCCTCTGATACTTAAGCCAGATAGTGACACAACGGATGCTCATGATAACTATTGGTCGATAAATTGGAAGATCAACCGATAGTTATCGCGTCGAGCTATAGAGAAAATGTAGAATTTTAGGTGGAGCAGATACTAGGAGTACCTAACTTTTTTTGGTTCTCAGAAAATTGTGACCCTTCTCTCATTGTCCGAGAGACTACTTATAGGCAATTACTTCTGAGGGTCATTAGAGGGTAATGCAAGAGCTTTTAAATTGATTTATTGCTTTTGGTCTGAGCTATCGCCATTATTGACGAGCTTAATGCTTTCATTCTACGCAGATACTTTAAATGAAGAAGCCCAATGGTCAGCTGGACTGTCGTCTTAAATGAAGAAACGGTCGGCCTCACGTGAGAGCCTCTAGTCTGTTGGGCCGAAGCTGTGGGCTTTATTGGGCTTTTTAGCATGTCCACTCAAATAAAAAACTGAGTGATCATTGGACCGGCCCAGTGTTGTATCAATGACCCCCATCTCACGAGCTCAACATCCACGGCAGTTGAGGTCGAGTTATGTGGCACGTATTAATTGGACGGGTAGGGAGTCAAGGTGACATATTTAATTTTGGCCACCAAGAAGAAATTAGCTCGTCTCAGGTCGCAAAGGACCTACGATCCAAGTAGAATCTCAGCATTAGGTAGAAGACTTGAAGCAACTCCAAGGCTTAAAAACTCTTGAAAAAACTTCCAAGTCGCATGTCATAAAGGACCGAGCTCGGCCCCGATGCCATCCCTGTACCCATTCGACAGCTCGGGCTCGCGTACGGTGAAAGTGGGGAGCACGAGATGTGGAAGAGCGTCCCACATGTCCATGGCCAAGTCGGAGAAAGAGAAAAACAGCCCAGGCCCCTATGGCCAGAGCGGTTCGGTGAGGAGAGAAGAGACGAACTGGACATCAATGGCTCGCTGATATCATCGCAACCGAGCACACTGACTTGGCATAACAGAGAAGAGATGACATCGATCGTATAGCTAGATCGGTATGTGAGAGCAGCTGTGTAAGCAACCCCTAATCGTATAGCCAGATCAGCGCACGAGGTCGGTTGAAAGTGATCCTTGATCGTATAGCTAGATCGGCCCGTGAGGACGGCTGCATATGAAAATCCCTAGAGGAGGAGGAGGTGGGGGGGGGGGGGGGGGGGGGGGTGTGTGTGTGAATATGGTTTATGGCATAAAAATAATACTCAAGCAACCAGAATCACACAAACCACTGATATTAACGGAGTTGTCTCCCCACTTGTACTTCGACCTCTCCCTGAGAATTTAACCCTTTTTGAAACCAAAAAGTACTTGATCACGCTTACATGTGGTGATCGAACCGTTACAATACTCAGTTCAGAGAATAATAAGACCAAAGACAGCCTCTATATGAAGCTATACAGAAATACAATACATGACAAAAAATAATACTAACTTATCTAATACAGCAGTAAAAAATCAGATAGAAATCACCATAGCGTAGATCGTCGGATTAGGATCGTGTTGGCCAAAACCGTGCATCAAGCAGAGTTCTAGAGTGCTAAATATCGTAACTTCTAGATCAATTGTGCAATTTCAGAATTGTTATAGGCTCTCCTGTAAAACTCATGCTCTCTTGCTTCTTCACACGGCTGAGCTGTGCAGAGCTTAACCCTGGCTTGCGCCCAAGAGCGGATGATGTGAAGACCGAGTGTGGCTCACAGCTGGGGCTCGCGTTGGCCGAGCTCTGATCTGCTAGGTTCTTGTTGCTTGCGCCCAAGGATCAGATGCAGGAAATTAAGGTCGGGCGATGGCTCCGGCTTGCTGTGTTGCGCCTGAGATCAGATGCATGGCGAAACTGGGCACTGGCTTGATCTGCTATGCTTGCACCCAAGGATAGATCGAGGGAGGCCAAGCAGAGGCTGGCGGTCAGCTCTTTTCTTTAAGAAAAATCTTGTCTGCACCATGCACCCTTGGCCGAGAATATGGGCTATTTATAGGGTGTTGAAACCCTAGTTCTTCATGCACATGAACTCTTGCTGCCGACTTGAATTCTTTGGAAAAATTCCAATTACACAACCCTCTCTTAATTTATGGCCTCAATTAGCACTTATGATGATTTCTCACGCACGCTCCCGGCAGCCGATGGGGGGTAGACAGGGTTAGAGAAGCCGGTGGTGTACTCATGATGCACCATGACGGTAATGATGGTTTGCTCCGTTTTCCATACAAAAATCAAGATTTCTCACTCCCGACAGAAGGAGTTATGAGAGGCTCCTCTAGTGCTCATGTCGCTGATTGAGGTACCACTTTTCACCCACCATGGGTGAAGTCCAGCTACTTAAAAGTGTCATACTAGTTATGCAGATTCCCAAATGTGTGAACTGATAATTTAATATAATTGTTAATTTACAAATGTTGCCACCATGTTGTCATGTCCTCAGTTTCTTTTCAACGCTTGCATGTTTTGGTATGAACACTTTTGTATGCTCTGTTGACCTCTTTACTTTTAGACCACACTTAGATAGGTAGTCAGGTTCTAAACTGGGTCCTACCTATCTTACTTAGGAATCCTACTGGGTCACTTGTTGACATGTCCTATTTATATTTTCAGGTCCTAAGGTAGTGACTCTAGAGCCGATACGTGAGCAAACGTCTACTCCTTCCCCTCAGGTACAGCTAGAGGCTACAGATGGAGGATTTGTCCACCTGGACTTCCCTGGGTTAGACTACAGAATGTGTTGTACGTGTGTGGACACCTTTTTGGGTTTCTTTTGAGGGTGGGATTTCCTTTTTGTTTTACCCCTTCTTTTGTATCTTTTGTACTTTTGTACTTGTACAGTACGGATGTATGATGTCCATTTCTTTATATAAATGATGTTCAGTACCGCTTTTCTTTTCAGCACTTACGGTTTAATAGTTTGTTGGAGCAGTGTGTTTCTACTCTGTGTACTATTCCAGTGTGTCGTGGTGGCCTGCATAGATATCATTATTTAAATCACAATTTATACCTAGCAGTATTTGGATGTTAGGGGCTCGAAGCCCATTGTCTGAATGCTACGACGACCTAGTCCGCTACGGGTATTCCGTTTTTGGAAGAGCGGGTCGTGACACGATGACGTGGCGCTTCGTCGGTAGGAGAATGGGACCAGTGGATGGCTGAATCCAGGTCGGGATGGAGCTGAGTCCGAGCTATCGGTGAAAGCTTGAGCTAACTCCGGGCTGGTATTGAGCTATCTGCAGTACAGATAAATCGTCAGGAGGTCGGATCTGGTTTTCGACCCAAATCCTCTCCGATGCTTAAGTCAGTAAGAGACTTAAAGAATGATTGAGGCAGTTAGGTCTGGCATAAGGGGAGGTCGTCCGATCACTGTCACGCCGAGCTATGGAGGAAGAAATGTAATGTGGAAGTAAGAGGGAGTAAGTTGTCAGAATACCTTTGTGTTTAGTATCTCTAGAGCTTCTCCCTTAGTCCCATCGTTGTTAGGACTATTTATAGGTGGGGGTTTTTCCTTAGTGTTGTTAGTGGATAATGGCTCTGCTTAAATGGTGGATTGATTGTCCCTAAGAATGTGCATAACCGTTGTCCACTTACCCGCCATTAATATCAAGCCCTCCACTAACTAACCCCTTGTAGCTTGGAAGCTCAATGGGCAGAACGTGGCCTAGCTTTGACTGAGTAAGCGGTTCACTCATCGTGAGGATTTCCTGGGCCTTATCAACAAAGCCTAAAACTTCTTGCGGGCTTCTTCATTAGGATTAAATATACTTTCTCCATTTTATGGGCCGGCCCAAAGTAATAACATAAAATTTTTTTGTAACAAACTTGTTTCGGGGTGTTTTCTCACCACTGATTTGTTGACTGGAAGGCTGGAGGTCAACGCGATCACGAGGGGCACGCATGGCCTCCAGGGGACGGGCCCAGCTGGTTCGACTCGGCGAAGAGCGGACGAGTCCGTGCATCGTCATGTCGAAGGGGGATCCTCGGCAAGGCGACGGCCTCCGTAGGGGTGGAGATGAACGGGCTCGGGGGCGAGCGTGTTCGGCTTCGGGCTGGTTGAGCACCGAAGGGTAGCCTCGGTGCGGCTGGGTCTACCTGACCTGAATAGACGAGAAAGCTCGTCAGGAGGATCGGACCTTGGTTTCGACCAAGTCCCCTCTGATGCCTAAGTCAGAACGGATCTGAAGGGTGCTCGGTAGGATCGGTATGGCTCACGAGGAGACCGATACGCGAGTCCTCAGGCCGAGGTGTGGAGTAGAATTATAAGGTGGAAGACAAGGTCGTTAGAGAGGAATACCTCTGTGTTTTGGGTATCCAGGAAGTGATCCCTTTGCTCGATGCTCTTTGGGTCGCTTTATAGGAGCCATCCCCGGCCACGTCTCCTCCACGTCCCCCTCTTTTGCCCTGATGATCCGCCACTTTGATGTCGCCTTCATGGGTCATGAAGGTGGGAGTGATGGGGACCATTAATGGTGATTAGGGGGCGCGCTAGGGGTGGCAAATGGGTCGGGTGGGTTCGGGTTCGGGTCGGGTCAGATTTGACCCGACCCGGATAGGGGTAAACCCTAACCCGACCCGGATTGATTCCGGGTCGGGTTCGGGTGACCCGGAAAATTTCCGGGTCGGGTTCGGGTTAACCCGTCGGATTAAGATTTGACTTATACACTACTGCTCCTTTTTCTATATCCAGCTATTTATTAAGAGCCATCGACAATTTATTAAGTGTTGCATAATTTTCAGTAGCCCGTCGATTAAACCGCACTGATGACAGCAAGGAAGTATAATTAACGTTACCATTTTATTAACAAAAGTAATAAAATTGATAAAAAAGTTGTATGTAAATGGAATTGAATCCAAGTCCTCTTAAAGAAGAGGACAAGAATTCAAATCGTATAAGCACAACTCCTATTGCAACTATGTATTGAAGTTATTATATAAATTTATATATATAGATAGAAAGTAAACCGGGTCAAATTCGGGTCATCCGGGTTGACATGCCAAACCCATACCCGACCCAGATTTTATTCGGGTCGGGTCGGGTCAACCCGTTTCCTACTTGACCCGTATTGGCCCATACCCATACCCGGTTAAGGATGCCGGGTTCGGGTCGGGTCAGGTCGGGTCGGGTACAACCACTGACCCACGTCCGGAGGAAAACCATGTGGTCCATTGGTGAGTCCTCTCAGAACTCTGGGCTTGGAGAGTTTATCAGACGGATCCCACCCGAGTATGATCGCCTTTTTAACTTGCCCATTTTGTAGGTGGGTTCGGCCAGGGTCCCTCTCAGCCCTCCCTTTCGACTTCCGTGCCAGATCTCGGCCCGCGGAGGGGGGATCATGTTTTGGAGGTTCGGAAGAAGCCGCACGCCGGGTCCTCCTGAGTGGGTGTGAAGCGGGCGAGGGAGCAAGCGCCTCCAGTTAGGGAGGGGGCGAACGAAAGAAAGCCCTGGCCCGTGTTGGAGACACTCCTCTCCTTGATGCTCCCGTCCAGCCTCGCCAGACGAGGGATAAATGGCCTTGGGGTGGCCCCTCACATTCCCGCTCAGGGCCACTCTAGGAGGACTACGAGCGGTCTTTGGGTGCGTTTAGGTCGGTCGAGGCTGATCTACCGCGATCGGGGAGGAGCTGCTCAGTCCTCGCTTCCCTGTGGGGCTGAAGGACTCCGTCTTCTCCGATTACGGGGTCGCGGCTCGGCTAGCTGAGAACTGTTGCCTGCCGCAAGACCAATCCGTGCTGGATAGGGTGAGAGGCGACAGACTTGCGGCCTTCGTGATACAGGCTGGCCAGCAGGTGAGGTTTTTTTGTGGCAGCGCAAGTTGCCCTTTGTAGGCGCCTCTAACCTGCGTTTTTCTGGCGCAGTTGTCCTCGGTCGGCCTTTCAATGAGGCGCCAGTTCGTGGATGCCAAGGCGGGTCTCGCCGAGAAGCCGTTAGCAGGGGAGGATGCCGACGAGGCGGCCCAGGAGGCCGAGGTGCGTGCCAGATCGTTGGAGACCCGAATTGCCGAGCTCTCGGCCGACCTGGAGAGGTCGGATGTCGAGAGGGCTTTGGCACTGGCTGCGAAATCGAAGGCCGAGGAGAGGGTTGCTGAGCTGGAGAAGGCAGCCGAGGTAAGGGAGTTTGGTGGTCCGGTGGAGTGGACCAAGGTCAAGGAGCTCGAAGGCCTACATGAGGCGGTAGAGGAGAGGGAGCGTGTTCTCCTGGCCAAGCTTAACACGAGCTCCCGGGAGAGCGAGAAAGAGCGGACGGGGCATCTGCGTCAGGTCGTCGCCCTCGAGGCCCGGTTTAAGGAGCTGGAGGCGGTGGACCCTGCACAAATAGCCAAGGAGACCGTGGATGTGTATGCCATGCCCTTTGTCGCCACGGGGATGTACGAGGTGTTCGAGAGGGGGTCGCCCATTGCTGGAGCGAGATCCAGCAGATATTCCCGCATGCAGGGGTCTCGTTTGAGGAGCTCTGGATGGATTCTGAAGGCAAGGAGGAGATTGATGTTGACTATCCTGAGGGTGCTGATCAACCAAATGACGCTCCCGCGAATTCTCCGGCCGCCCAGGAAGGAGGAGGGGCTTAGCTCATTTAGCTTTTCATCTTCTTATCTCTTCGCTTTGTACATGACCTTTGGCTTTTTGCCGGTTTCTGTAACATATACGTTTACACCGACCATATTTATAAAGCTTTTCCTTTTTTGTTTTTGCGTTGTGGTGATATTGTGGTGATATGCCCCCTCCCGCAACCCTGGTCGGGAAGTTTGAGCAGACGGGCTTGGGGAAATCGCGTCAGCTCACTTGATGATCGGTCCGCTGGGCCGGTGCCAAGGGAATGTCCCCAGGCTTACGGTCGAACGGGTGTACGGCCTGCCAAGGGTTTGCCCTCAGCCTTATGGTTGAACTGGTGTACAGCCTACCGAGGGGTTGCCCTCAGCTTTATGGTCGAACATGTGATCGTCTTGCTGGGGGAGTTGCGCCCAGCTTTACGATCGATCGGGGGATCGGCCTGCTGGAGGAGTTGCCCCCAGCCTTACGGTCGATCGGGCGATTGGCCGGTTGGAGGAGTTACCCCCAGCCTTACGGTCGATTGGGCGATCGGCCCGATGAGGGAGTTGCCCCCAGCCTTAGGTCGACCGGGTCGGTTGGCCAGATGGGGTAGCTACCCCCAGGCTTATGGTCGGTCGATAGATCGGCCTGCTGAGGGAGTTGCCACCAGCCTTACGGTCGAGCAAGTGATCGGCCCGCTGGGGGAGTTGCCCCCAGCCTTACGGTCGATCGATGGATCGGCCCTCTGGGGGAGTTGCCCCCGGCCTTATGGTCGATCCGATGATCGGCCCGCTGGGGGAGTCGTCCCCAGCCTTACGGTCGATCGGCAGATCGGCCCGCTAGGGAATTTTCCCCTAGCCTTACGGTCGAGCCAGTGATCGACCTGCTGGGCGAGTTGCCCCAGCCTTACGGTCGATCAGCAGATCGGCCCGCTGGAGGATTTACCCACAGCCTTATGGTCGAGCTGGTGATCAGTCCGCTGGGGGAGTCGCCTCCAGCCTTATGGTCCATCGGTGGATCGGCCCACTGGGGGATTTGCCCCAGCCTTACGGTCGATCGGCGGGTCGGCCCGCTGGGGGAGTTGCCCCCAGCCTTACGATCGACCCGATGATATGTCCGCCGGACGGGTTGTCCCCAGCTGGGCCTTGGAAACGACTAGATGCAGAAAAAGCTCTTCATTCGTGATTGTTCTTCTTTCAGTACATTCACTTAGATTGGGGGAGAGGAAACGCTGTTCACACTCACTGATAATACTTGCGGAGGTACTCTGTGTTCCAGGTGTGAGTCAGCGCCTCCCCTCCTACAGTAGAGAGCCGGTATGTGGCAGGGCCAAGGATCTCGGTGAACTTATAGGGCCCTTTCCATTTGCCGGTAAGTTTCGCTTTACGGGCGACCTCTGGGTTAAAAATTGCTTTTCTGAGGACCACATTCCCTTGGTGAAAACTTCTTCCTCTGACCTGGGAATTGTAGTAGTGGGCCACCCGGTGTTTTTGTCGGACGATCGAGGCCAGGGCTTGGTCTCTTCGTTCGTCCACGAGCTCTAAGTTGAGCTCCAAGCCTTCCGAGTTTCTCTCTTCGTCGAAATGTCTGAGGTGGAGGGACTCCTCGCCCACCTCAATGGGTACAACTGCTTCGGCGCCATAGGCGAGCATGAAGGGTGTTTCTCCTGTGGCCGCCTTATGGGTCGTCCGGTATGACCAGAGTATCCCAGGAATTTCCTCCGGCCATTTCCCATGTGCTTCCGCCACCTTCTTGTGGAGTGGTTCGATGATGCATTTGTTTACAGCTTCGGCCATCCCATTACTTTGGGGTGTGCCACGGAGGCAAACAAAAGCTTGATCTTCCACTGCCAGCAGAAATCTTTGAATCATGCAGAATCAAACTGTTCCCATTGTCAGTGACGATGGATCGAGGAATCTCGAACCTGGAGATGATGGAGTTCCATACGAAGCTCTTTGCCTTCTTCCAGGTGATGGCGGCCAGCGGCTCGACCTTGATCCACTTGGTGAAGTAATCCACCGCCATGATCAGGTACTTCCTCTGTCCTCTCCCGAAGGTGAAGGGTCCGAGGATGTCCAGACCCCACTTTGAGAATGGGACGAGGCTGATTATCGGTACGAGTTCCGATGGGGAAGACGAGCCGATCTTGGCGAACCGTTGGCATTCCGGACACTTCTGAACGTACTCGGTTGAGTCATTGACCAAGGTCGACCAGTAGTATCCTTGCCTCAAGATCTTCATGGCGACTGTCCTGTCTCCGTGGTGGTTTCGACATATCCCTTCATGGACCTTCCGAATTACGCAGTCGGCTTCCCGCGGACCGAGGCACTTGAGGTAGGGGAGGACATTGGTCTTCGTCCAGCGCCTTCTATATAGGATTCCCTCTGGAGCACGTACCAGGGGGATTTCGTTCTAGCACTCTACGCTCGTCCTGGTCTGTCGGGACTTCTCCAGCGGATAGGTACCACACGATCTGTAACGACCCGCTCTCGGGGGCTCGTTACTTATTTGATATTTGCGCATGTCCTGCAGTTAACCAGTGAAACCAAAATAGCCACGATACAGAGATGTACAAAAATACCCAAATAGTGTCCAATTATTACAATCCATACTGTACAAATGTTCCAACAGATATACATGAAAGAAAGAAAGTACATAACGAAAAATAAAACTGAAAGCTGCGGTCTCAGGGTCGAACTCTGACGCTATCAACTCAAGAGCATCTGCCTCTATATGTACGTCGTCTGCGGTGCCACGGAGATGGAACCGTAGGTAAGTCACAACAATTCTAGCAATAGTAGTAAAAGCTGTGTACAAGCATGGGAATGAACAGACTATGGAACTAACTACGTTCGAAAAGTAAAGGAACAATAGTCATATATGCAAGTGAAATAAATAAAGTATGAGAGCAGCATATATGACATGGTATAAAAGCAGGCAAAGTAAAAACAATAGTAAAGTAAACAGGCATGTGGAGTAAAACAAACAGGCAGCAAGGTAGTAAAGCAGGCTAAGCAGGTGAAGTAAAGTACTGGTGACTGCATAGGTGTAGTAGGTATAGTACGTGTAATGCGTAAAGTAGAGGTGATTGTGCAAGCTATACTAGAACTACGTGACTCAAGTCGGAGAGTACAATATGTGACCATTGAGTTCATCTCTTGACTGGACGCGACCCAGACGAATGCCAAAAACACATGAAGCTAGACAGGATGCTGGTGAGCAGCATATATATTTGCCGAAACACAGGCAGCTAGACAGGATGCCGAAACCCAGGCAGCTAGACATGTAGATTGAACTCCAGTCACTCCCGCACTTTCACAAACGGTGAGTTACCCCAAACTCTAGTGATGTGTCAAGTGAATCTAGTACATGTTCCTTACAGGATGTTCCACGAGATGTTCCACAAGATATTCCACAAGATTTCCACAAGATGTTTCACAATATATTCCACACATGATATTCCATACGATCATTCATTAACATTCACTAAGTAATAAATGGCATGCAGCAGGTGACATATTTATGAGCAATCGTGCAACAAGTGTATACGAGATCCATGCAACATTTTCAAATGATAAGTGTTAGAACAAGCTGGACCAGTGTGGACAAGAGTGGTTATGAGTTTATATGTGTTGAAAGGTTAAAGCAACTTATTTATTGAAAACTAGAAAGTAAAGCAAAGCAGATGCTAAAAAATTTGAGGATAAAAACAAGTCCAACAAACATGGACTACAAAAATTGTTGTTTTAAGTGTTTAGTCGTTCGTTCGATCATTAGTTGTTTTAAGACCATTTGTAAAACACTAAGTTCATGCGTCTACACTTGCTTAACTCCTAAGACTAGAATTAGAGTGACTTACTATCGAGCTCGTCGTAATAAGACGAGGTTAGAGCTAGAGCTTCCGAGGAAGCCGGTGTACGAGAATTGGTACCTGCAAACACAAAAAACAATCGGTTAAAGAACACACTATTTTCTACTTATTAAACTTGATCGTTTTGATTTTTAACCCGAATGAAACGTTGTCGGAAAACGTTCTAAATTTTTATATAGGCTATATATGATAAAAATAGTTTTACTGCAAGAGGAAATATTTTTCTGAAGCTTATAGTAATTTTTATAATTTTTAGAAGCTCAAAAATCAATTTAAAAACTATTTTTCAATTAGTAACGTATTTATTCAATAATTTCTTCTAGATGCAATCTGCATCGAAAAGTTACAAATAAGCGGTAAAAATGACCTTCTCGAAGAATACTATAACATATATTTTTATCACATATTAGTTTACGTGAAAATAACAAGTTATGTATTTTTAAATGAAAATAACGTATTTAAGTTTTAGGCTTAAAAATTAATTCTGGAAAAAGTAAGCATCTGATTGAGATGAAACTAGCGCCATTGGGTCCAGAATGTTATTTCTGATTTTCTGGAGCTAGTCTCATATTTTGTTGTGACTTATATAATTTATTACAAATTTAAAACCAATAAACCTATTTTATTTAATATTAAAATACGAAATACACGTATTTATATGTATACGTTTTATTAAAACGTATAAAAGTTTACGTTTTAAACTTCTCACATTCGTTCCTCGATACATTGCAGCGGGGGGCTCGGGGTCCTTGCGTCGACGGTGGCGGAGGCGGGCGGAGGGAGCGGCGGAGGCGGCGAGTGGCAGCGGCGACGGCGAGGAGGCTCACGGCGGTGCAAGGGCGGGGCGAGGGAGGAGGCCTCGGGACTGGGCGCCGGAGCTGCTCGATGCAGCGGCGAGGCACGGTGGATGCGGAGGCGGGCGGAGCTGCTGCCGGGCTCGGGGTTCATCGGAGAGCTCGTGTCGACGGTGATGGGAAGGCGGGGCGAGCTCGGAGAGTGGCAGTTACGACGGTTGACGGAGCGGCGGTCGACCCAAGCGGCGGAGGGCAGCAGTCGGCGTAAGGGCATGGGTCGAGGCCGCTGGGCGGTGTTGGGAGATCGGAGAAGCTGAGTGGGAGTTCGGATGGGAGAGAGAGGGAACTCGGGGCTTCGTTCGGGGAGGGGAGAGCGTGAGAAATATGAGAGAGAGAGAGAGAGAGAGAGAGAGAGAGAGAGAGAGAGAGAGCTTCAGTGTGTGTGTGGGGGGGGAGAGCTCCTGGGTTTCCAAAATAATAGGGGAGAGAGAGTTTGAGAGAACCGAGAGAGAATGAATGTGAGAGAGATCCCGTACGTGGGTGGGCTTGAGCTGAATACGAATGATGAAGATGGGTTCTTATAATAAGAATAGGGTGAGGGTTTGACAGCACGGGAATAGGTTAGGTGTGAGCATGAAAGGAGGAGAGAGATGGGTAGAGGAGTCCTGTGTTAACGTGATGAAGGAAGTGACTACGGGTAGGTAGGTGGCAGCTGGGAACAGGTAGGTTAGGTGGGGTAATGGATGGGGTAGATACGGTTAAGGTTAAAAGGTAATTAAGGGAGGTTAAAAAAATCATTAGTGCAAGCCATTTTGTACAAAATTACGATTTTGCCCTTACTAGTAAACGTGTCCGAAAAATCACGAAAACATACCCACGGGATCGTATCGTTGCAAGGATCGCGAATACGAAGACCTTTTCAGGGTTTGAGCTACGAAAATACTAGTTTTAGGCCAAAACGTTTAGAAAGCGGGTTTGCGGGTTCTAAGTTGAAACGATATCAGAAAATTACGAAATTAATGTGGTGAGCCCTAAATGATTATAGGATGCTACTGTAGAAGTTTAAAAACGTTTTAAAGACGTTTGTATGGAAATAAATTCATTAAGCCAAAATAGCAATATCTGAAAATGAATTTTTTTATCAGATCTTTTAGAGGTATTTGATGAAATCCGATCTTACTAAAATACTCCATAACTAGTCTGGTACTTCAAAATATTTTTATAAGAAATTTTTGAAATCATTTTTTGTTATAAAATTCTTGACTACATTTATAAAGAAATTTTGAACTGTTAAAAATACGTTAAGTACGTAAATTAAAATGTTGAAAAATACAGGTCGTTACACGATCGGATCCATCCAGGTGGGATCTGCATTGATGACCATCAACTCTTTCACCTCCATACTGAGGGTTCGAAGGTTCTCGACATAGATGGCGCGACCAAACTCCCTAAGAGAAGAGGAGGCCAACTTCGACAGGGCGTCTGTGCGAGCGTTCACTAATCGTGACAGGTGGAAGGTCTTGACGCGTTTGAACATAGATAGTTCGGTCTTGGCCGAGGCTAGGTAACGTTGCATCGCCTCTTCCCGAGTTTTAAAGTCCCCTTGCAGCTGGTTGATGATGAGTTTGGAATCGCTGAGGAGGCGTACGGAGTCCGCTCCCAGTGCCCGGGCTAGCTTCAGGCCATTGATGGCGGCCTCGTGCTCGGCCACGTTGTTGGTGGCCGAAAACTCGAATCGAAGTGCACACTCGATGGTGTTTCCGTCGGGGGACCGGATGACGATGTCGGCCCGGCTCCCTGCCTGGGTCACCGAACCATCTACGTGGATTATCCATGCATCTTTGTCCCATGGTTGATCGGTAAGAACGACGTCAGCCAAAAGGAAAGACAAAGGTCGAGGTGTTACCACGTTTGGGTCCGCATCCTCGGGTGGCGTTCCTCCATTAACGATGCATTCGGCGATGAAGTCTGCCAATGCCTGTCCCTTGATGGCTGTCCGCGGCTTATATCAGAGGTCAAACTCGCTTAGCTCTAATCTCCAATTCAGCATCCTCCCCATCCGACCAAACCTTTTAAGGTTCTGCTCGAGCTGGGAGTCGGTTAGGACCAGGATCGTGTGGGCTTGGAAGTATGGGCGGAGTCGTCGTGTCGAGAGCACAAGGGCGTAGGAAAGTTTCTCCATGGGGCTGTACCGCCCCTTCGCATCCCTCAAGATTCGGCTAGTATAGTACACCGGTCTTTGCACCCCGTCGTATTCCCTGATCAGCATTGAGCTCACCGCTTCTCCGGTGCTGGCCAAGTAAAGGCTCAGCGGTTCCCCCTCCCTGGGTTTGGAGAGGAGTGGGGGACTACGAAGGTATTCCTTCAGCTCGGCCAACTCTTGGGCGCAGCTCTCGTCCCACTCCACGTCCTTCCTTTTCTCGACGGGTTCAGCGAGAGCCCTTCTCAGGGTCCTGAAGAAAGGGTGAGATCTCTCTGTGAATTTGGACAGGAAGCGTCCTAGAGCAGCGATCCGACCATTCAGCCTCTGCAGCTCCTTGATCGTCGTCGGCTCCTCATGTTGACCAGAGCCTTGATCTTGTCGGGGTTGGCTTCAATGCCACGGTTGGTGATCATGAAGCCCAGGAATTTTCCGGACCTCACCTCGAATGTGCATTTCGTAGCTGCTGGAAAGTCTCTCGAAGGTCGGTAATATGGTCGGCGGGGTCCCTGAACTTGACCAGCATGTCGTCCACGTAGACCTCGAGGTTCCTCCATATCTGGGAGCCGAAGACCCTATTGACCATCCTTTGGTAGGTCGTCCCCGCATTCTTCAGGCCAAAGGGCATTTTCTTGTTGCAGAAGGTCCTCCGGTCGGTGATGAATGACGTCTTCTCTTCATCTTTCGGGTCCATTTGGACCTGGTTGTACCCGAAATAAGCATCCATGAAGCTGAGCATCCCATAGCCCGAGGCGTTGTCTACGAGGTGGTCGATGCGGGGCAGCAGATAGCTATCTTTGGGGCAGGCCTTGTTGAGATCGGTGAAGTCCACGCACATTCGCCACTTGCCGCTAGATTTTTCACCATCACGATGTTAGCCAGCCATTCTGGGTACCAGACTTCTCGGATGAAGCCCGCGTCGAGCAGGTGATCCACTTCCTCGGAAGCGGCCCTCATTTTCTCGCCGTCCAAGTTTCTCTTCTTCTTCCTGACCGACGTGAAATTGTGGTCGGCATGTAGCTGGTGGGTGATTACTTGGGGGTCCACGCCCGGCATGTCGTCAGTCGACCAGGCAAAGATGTCCAGGTTGGCCTCCAAGCATCCGATCAACTCGCCCCTCAGGATCGGGTCGAGTTCTGACCCGATGGAGAGGAATCTACCGCCTACGTTCGTGACGGGGATGAGCGCCAGTTCTTCCACGGGTGCGGGTCTCGCATCGACCGGGCCGTATCTCGGGTCGAGATGATCCATCGGGTTGCAGCGCTTCACATCGTGGTCTGCGCTGGTCAGTTGGTAGCAAATCGTATGCTTCATTGGGTCGCCTCTAATCATCCCGACTCCTATTGGGATCCGAAACTTGACCATCTGGTGGAGGGTTGAGACCATGGCCCCGGCCGCATTGAGGAGCGGTCAACCGATGATCCTGTTGTACGCTGACCCGATCCTCAGCTCTGCAAACTCTATTGTTAGGGTGGTCGACATGGGCGGCTCCCCGAGCATGACAGGGAGGCGGACCATCCCTACGATGGGGGTGGAGTGGCCCGTGAAGCTTATCACGGACCCGGATCAAGGCTCCAGGTCTTCAGCACGCAGCCACATCCTCTCTAGGGTTGACATGAACAGGATGTCGCACGAGCTTCCGGTGTCGACGAGGAGTCATCAGACCAAGGCGGTGTCAATGACAGCCGAGACGACTAGCGCTTCGTCGCGTAGCGGCTCTACCTCCTTCAGATCCTCTTCAGAGAAAAAGATGAGCTGGGGGTAGCTTTCGGCTCCTCCACGATCTACCTCCATTGGTCCCACCCACGATGCGCCTAGCCCTTCGGCTCGGGGCAGACGACAGGTAGCCGCGATTTTGCCCAGGTGACCGTTGATTGGCCCCGGCACTGACATTACTGTCGCCGCACTCCTGTGCCTAGAGGTGTGTGGTCGCGTCATGGTTGTTTGACGTGGGTGCTTCTTCATTTAACATAGACGGTGCCAAATGTTTCGGGGTGTTTTCTCAACACTGATTTGTTAACTGGAGGGCTGGATGTCAACGCGATCACGAGGGACATGCGTGGCCTCCAGGGGACGGGCGCAGCTGGTTCGAATCTGCGAAGAGCGTGTGAGTCCGTGCGTCAGCGTGTCGAAGGGGGATCCTCGGCAAGGCGACGGCCTCCGTAGGGGTGGAGATGAACGGGCTCGGGGGCGAGCATGTTTGGCTCTGGGCTGGTTAAGCGCCGAAGGGTAGCCTCGGCACAGCTGTGTCTACCTGACCTGAACATACGAGAAAACTCGTCAGGGGGTCGGACCTTGGTTCTGACCAAGTCCCCTCCGATGCCTAAGTCGGAACGGATCTGAAGGGTGCTCGGTGGGATCGGTATGGCTCATGGGGAGACCGATACGCGAGTCCTCAGGCCGAGCTGTGGAGGAGAACTATAAGGTGAAAGACAAGGTCGTTAGAGAGGAATACCTCAGTATTTTGGGTATCCAAGAAGTGATCCCTTTGCTCGATGCTCTTTGGGTCGCTTTATAGGAGCCTTCCCCGGCCATGTCTCCTCCACGTCCCCCTCTTTCGCCCTGACGATTTGCCACTTTGCTGGCGCCTTCATGGGTTAGAAGGTGGGCGTGATGGGGACCCTTAATGATGATTAAGGGGGCACGCTCTAAGGGGAGCGGTTAGCTCCTTCCGGCGTGGGTCAGCGGTTTTGCCCGCTTCAGTCCGGGGCCGGCCGGACTCTGATTCTTCGTGGGGGCCTCGTTCTCCCAGGCCCGTGGGTTTGTGACGCGGGCTTGGGCCGTTCGGTCTTGGCCCGTCCTGGAAGGGCCGTATCAGGAACAATAGTCAAATTCCTATATAATTCATCCAAACTTAATATGATATCGGAGTAAAGTAATGTAGAATTTTACGTATAAAAATATATATATCCACCATCACATAGTTCACGAACTGTGTTGTAATAGCACTGAACTTAACATAACTGATACGACCCCCCCCCCCCCCCCCCCCCCGAATTGGCCGAAGAGAGATGGGCCAACCTCACGACCAAGCTAGTCCCAAACCCCAAAGGGCCCCATAAGCGGGCCCAGGGTATCGCGGCCCGGCATCGCCACCCGATGCACTGTTGGCCTCCCGCCCTTCGAGGAAACTGCTCTCCAGATCATGTCTGCCTTGATCACCATTGAAGGGACCATCAAAGCGGGCAGGCACGAAGGGCGAGATGGCAGGACGACATAAAGGCGTTGACATGCAAACTCCTATAAAAGGCAAGAAAGACGAAACGCCAAGGGACCGAATCTTGAATACTCAGATCTCAGGTATTCCACCTCTTTAGACCTTCTCTTCCACCTTACATTTCTCCTCCATAGCTCGGCGTGAGGACTCGCATATTGGTCTCTCCGTGAATCATACTCGATCCCACCGAGCATCCTTAGATAAGTGCTGACTTAGGCATCAGAGGGGACTTGGTCGGAACCAAGGTCTGACCCCCCTGACGAGTTTTCTCATCTGTGCAGATCGAAGAAGACATCAACCAGTCGAAGCCACCCTTCGGCGCTCCATCGTTCGGGTCCGAACGTTTTCGAGCCCGAGCCTGTTTGACCGATCGTCCCAGGAAACCATCGCTCTACCGAAGCTTCCCTTCGACACAATGATGCACGGATCCGCGCGTTCCCACCCAAGAAAACGCTTGGACAACCGACCCAGGAGGCCGCACGTGTCTCACGTGACCGCGACGACCCCCAGACCTCCAAACTGTCAACCAGTGGTGAGAAAACATCTCGAAACATCTGGCACCTTCTGTGGGAAGACGAGTCTAAATCCACGTCAAACCACCATACCAAAAATGGCGTGCCTGCATGCCAAGGGACGGAGGAGCACAGTCGCGACAATGCCTGCACTAGACTCTGCCAAAGTCCACCTTTTAAGGCCACCAGACGCCCGTCCCGAACCAAGGAACTAGAGTCCTACGAGCAATGTCAATGGACATGGACCGAGAGAAGAGCAGAGATGGCCCTCGGCCCATCTGCTTTTCCGAGGAGGATCTAGAGGGGGTCGAGCTATCACACGACGACGCACTAGTCGTCTCGACGGTCATTGACACCTCCCTGGTCCGACGGCTGCTCATCGACATAGGAAGCTCGTGTGACATCCTGTTCATGTCAACATTAGAGAAGACGGGGATGCGGGCGGGCGACCTGGAACCCTGTTCGGGTCCCGTAGTCGGTTTCACGGGACATTCCGCTCCGATCATAGGAATGATCCGCCTCCCAGTGACGCTTGGGGAACCTCTCCACTCAATCACTCTAACGATAGAGTTCATGGCCTTGAAAGTCGGATCGGCTTATAATGGGATAATCAGCTGACCGCTCCTCAATGCGGCCGGGGCTGTAGTCTCAATCCTCCAGCAAATGGTCAAGTTCAAGACCCTGCAAGGAGTCGGGAGGATGAATGGCGACCCAGGGAGACCGAGAACCTGCTACCATCTGTTCAGCCAGGAGCGTGACGTAAAACGGTACAACCCGATGGATCTTCTCGACCAAAGATGGGGCTCGGATGACTCGAGACCCGTTCCTGTCGAGAAACCGGAGCTCATTCCCGTCACCAGCGTGGAAGGCAGGTTCATGTCAATCAGATTGGAGCTCAACCCCGCCATGAGGGTGTTGGATCCTGTGGATGGCAAGCAACACTAGAAGGGGGGTTGAATAGTGTTGATCAAATACTAAAACTTTTTCGCTCAATGATATTAACACAAATAAATTCCTTCTAACTTTGCCTAAGAAACCAAGTAGAGTGATCTACGCTTGGTTCTTAATCAACAATATAATTAAAAATGCACAGCGAAATTTCACAGCAGGTAGTCGACTCCTTATGAGCAGTAGTCGACTCCCAGAGAATATGTTAGGACAAATAAGATTATAAATATGAATTTCAGCGTATATAGATAAAATTGATCTTTGCTGTAAATAAAAGATATGAATGAAAAGATAATCAAACACAGATCAACAAGCGCAAACAAAAGGATTTTATCCTGGTTCCCCGCAACTCGGGTACGTCCAGTCCCCGACCAAACCGGTACGAGATTTCCACTATCTGCCTTGGCAAATACAAGCACCTAACTTCACTTGTTAGGATTTCCAACGACCTAGCCTTGACCAGGATTTCCGAACGCAACACCTAGACTTGTCTAGGGTTTACCCTTGCCTCACAAACCGAGGACTTTCCAACTGGCAACAACTAGACTTGTCTAGTGTTCCAACAATTAACACAATGAGAGATTTGTTCAATACTCTACAATAAAATGATAGAGATTGAAGATACACCCGATTCTATAGCCAATCAAAAGATAGACAATTGTGTAGTGGCTTAATAGAATGATAGTCTAGATCACACAAAGATACGAGATAAGTTCTTTGTGATCTAGAGCTTTTTCAAAAATCCTTCAAATAAAATTTAAAGAGAAATAATAGAGAGGATTTTGAAAAACAATTTAGCCAACAAAATAATAATATGATCTTCAAAAAGAATTGGAAAAATATTGCAAGATCAAAAACTGAAATTAAAATTGGCTAGAGAGAGGAAATTTGAGAGCTTTGATTTCACGAGAGCTTTTACGAATTTTGATTTTTCAATCTTGTATTTTTCACAAAAGAATTAAGCTCTATTTATAGGGAAAAACTGAGATTTGAATTTCAAATTTGGTTTGACTTTTGTCCCAAAAATTTCGGAGTAAATTGCTCAAAAGATTTTAAAATTCAAATTCAAAACGTCTGAAAATTTCCAGCAGGTAGTCGACTCCCTATATAGGTAGTCGACTCCCAGAGGAGTCTAGGAAATTTTCGTCCCTGACAAGTAGTCGACTCCCTACTTTTGGTAGTCGACTCCCAGAGGAGTTTTTCCTGTTGTTCTAGTCAAAAGTGTAGTTAACTCCAGGGTGCATGGAGTATCACTACGAGAATTATGAAGTGACTAGAAAAGCTCTTTAAAAACTATTTTTGAAGATAGTTAAAAAATTGTTTCGAAATCATTTGTGTGTGTGTGTTGTCTATTTGATATGGCTTTGACAAAATCCTAAAAGACACGACACACTCACACTAGACTCTGAACATGTCTTCGGCAATTTAGTCAACTTGATGATGCTTTGATGAGCTTCTCTTTGAGCTTCTTGTTTTGTTTGAGCTTGAGCTTCATCACTTGAGTTTAGCCATGTTCGTCTTTGTCGCGGAGTATTGATGCGTGCTTCTTGGAGTATTAGTAGAGCTTCACAAAATATGTATACTTAAAGTGTAGTGTAGTTAGTACATTAAGCATTCATTTGGTGTGCTCATCATCAAAATTACTTGGGGGTGGAATTCAATTTCCATCACTCTCCCCCTTTTTGATGATGACACCCAAATGCAAAATTTGAAGCAAGACATATATGAATAATATTTCAAGTATACTTACTCTCCCTGCTTTGATGCGGTTCTCCCCCTGCATCGAAGCTATTAGAAATACAATTCACATTTTTGCATTATATATTTTTCTCCCCCCTTTTCATCAACAAAAAGATATTATAGCTGAGCGTTATTCAATTCTTTTTCTCCAACAATACCCAATTCTCGACGAAGTCTCGAGAATGTATCCTTGTGTAAGGGTTTTGTTAGAATATCAGCAACTTGAAACTCAGAGGAGACAAATTTAAGTTCAACATCCTTTTTGGCACAATGATCATCAATACATCTGTGTCTTATATCAATATGTTTTGTTCTAGGATGAAGAACATAATTTTTAGTGAGATTTATGGTGCTTTTATTATCACAGTAAATTACACATGTAGATGTATTAACACCATAATCGACGAGGACTTGTTTCATCCAAAGTATTTGAGCACAGGCAAGTCCGGCAGCTATATACTCTGCCTCAGTGGTAGATAGTGAAACGGAACTTTGCTTTTTGCTAAACCACGAAACAAGGGAATGTCCAAGGAAATGACATGTTCCCCTTGTGCTTTTTCTTGTGGCTTTACAACCGGCATAGTCAGCATCACTAAATGAAGTTAAATCGAATGTGCTTCCTTTGGGATAGAAGAGTCCAAAGTCAGATGTGGTTTTAAGATATCTAAATATGTATTTTACTGTTTTAAGGTGTGATTCCCTAGGATCACATTGAAATCTAGCACAAGCACAAACACTAAACATGATGTCAGGTCTGCTGGCGGTTAAGTAGAGTAACGAACCGACCATACCTCTATATGTTTTTTGATCAACCTTCTTACCTGCTTCGTCTTTGTCTAAGGAAGTGGACGTTGCCATTGGTATGTTCTTTCCTGATGCAGTTTCCATCCCGAACCTTTTGATCAAGTCTCTTGCGTATTTTGTTTGATGAATGAAGGTTCCTTCTTTTCCTTGTTTGATTTGTAATCCGAGAAAGTATGTTAGTTCCCCCATGTGGCTCATTTCAAATTCTTCCTGCATTAACTTGGCAAACTCTTGGCAAAGATCATCATTAGTAGATCCAAAAATAATGTCATCTACATAGATTTGGATAAGAATGATATCATTATGATTTTTCTTAACAAATAAGGTTGTATCTATTTTTCCAACAGTATAACTTGAGTCACTTAAAAATTTTCTTAGTCTTTCATACCAAGCTCTTGGAGCTTGTTTTAGCCCATATAATGCTTTGTTTAACTTGTAAACAAATCATGTTTTCTTATCATGTTCAAATCCAGGAGGTTGTTCAACGTAGACTTCCTCCTTTATGAATCCGTTTAGGAAAGCGCTTTTTACATCCATTTGGTAAAGTTTAAAATTCTTATATGATGCAAATGCGAGTAACATCCTAATGGATTCTAGTCTAGCAACAGGAGCAAAGGTTTCATCGAAGTCTATACCTTCCTCTTGAGAGTAACCCTGTGCTACTAACCTTGCTTTATTCATTATCACATTTCCATCTTCATCTAGTTTGTTACGGTATACCCATTTATTACCGATAACGGGACGATCTTCCGGTCTAGGCACTAACTCCCATACTTGATTGCGTTCAAATTGTAGAAGTTCTTCTTGCATAGCCACGATCCATGCTTCATCTGCAAAAGCTTCTTCTACCTTTTTCGGCTCAATGTTAGAAACAAATGCAACATGTGTTAAGTGTTCTATTTGAGATCTAGTTCTAATTCCTGCATCAATGTCACCTAAGACTTGTGTGTGTGGGTGATGTGTGACTTCAGGAAATGATTTAGGCAAAGAACTGGGGATATCATTTAGAAATTCATTATTAGGAGTGCGTGCAATGAGCATGATATCATCATCATCATGAGCAATGTTATGAGGTAAAGATTCATCAAATGTTACATGTAGAGTTTCAACAACAGTCTTGGAACTTTTATTGTAAATTCTATATGCCTTACTACGTAAAGAGTAACCGATAAATATGCCTTCATCCGCTTTGGAGTCAAACTTATCTAGGTTATCTTTAGTATTCAGAATATAGCATTTACAACCAAAAACTCTGAAGTAAGATACTTTTGGAATTCGTTGGAGCAATAATTCATACGGGGTCTTTTCAAAAGGTTTTCTAATTAAAACTTTATTTTGAATATAGCACGCGGTTGCTACAGCTTCCGCCCAAAATTTCTTTGGAAGGTTGCTTTCACACAACATTGTTCGTGCACACTCTTGGAGTGTTCTGTTTTTCCTTTCAACTACCCCATTTTGAGGAGCAGCTCTGGGAAAAGCAAAAGTGTGAGAAATACCTTGTTCTTCACAAAATGATTTAAAATGTTCATTTTCAAATTCTCCACCGTGATCACTTCTTAAGGAAATAATTTTCATGGAATATAAACGTTCAATTCTTTTGAAAAATATTTCGAATTCACGGAAGGCATCATTCTTATGAGTTAAGAATAATACCCACGTATATCGAGTAAAATCATCAATTATGACAAATACGTATCTAGAGTTGCATAATGATGGAGTTCTAGTTGGGCCAAACAAGTCCATATGGAGTAGTTCAAGTGGTCCATTAGAACTGAGAGCTCCAATATTTTTAAATGAACTCTTATGCATTTTGCCAAATTGACATGAGTCACATATTTTATCTAATTTAAAACTTATCTTAGGAAGTCCTTGCACCAACTCTTTCCTAGAAATCTTATCCATGTTTTTGATGTTCACATGGCCAAATCGTCTATGCCAAAGCAGTGGATCATTTGTTGAAACAATTAAACATACATTTGATTCATACTCATTTAGTCTAAGTACATAGATATTTTCTACTCGCTTACCTTTAACAAGGATATTTTTCATATCTTTGTCATAGACTAAGCATGAGTCAAGAGTAAATATAACTTTCATACCTTTGTCGCATAGTTGGCTTATGCTTAAAAGATTATGCTTTAATCCTTTCACCAAGCTTACATCTTTGATGAGCAATTTTGAGTGACTGCCGATATTGCCAATTCCGACAATTTTACCTTTCTTGTTGTCACCAAATGTCACGGTTCTGCCATCATACATTTTTAGATTGCTAAGTAATTTTGCGTTCCATGTCATGTGTGCAGAGCATCCACTATCCATTATCCATATGTCCTGAAATAAAATAATCTCTACACGTTTGGTACCCACTTCTAATTGGGTCCGATATGTTAGAAAAATATATATTTACATATCTTTTTAAACGTTTGGGTATCAGAATAATATACATGAAGCATGTGGATACCCTAATTTAAAAAAAAGGTTACTTGTTTGGAACCCAAATTCGATGCGAATTTGATTTCCTATGAACAAATAAGTCTTTATGGGATCTATGCATACTGCTAGTCAAATTATGAATATAAGCATTTTTATCATTCAAGCCTAAGTGTTTAGGCACCCATATCATGTTATTTCTAGCATTGTGTATGTTTTGAGGTTTGTGTACAAAATGTGGTTTTTGATGTGTATTGTGTACACTATTTTTGTGTGCCTTATGTGTAGCACGTAGATCATGTGAGACGTGAGATGCGTTATTGTATCTAACATTTTTCCCATACATGAAAGCATACTTTTTATCATTGGCATGCACAACATTTACATTTCTACCCATATCTTTAGATGTAGAAGCTTGAGCATGAGTAGATTTATTAACAGCATTTCTAGGAGTATAAGAGCAAGAAGAAGTAGAGTTATTTTTGATACAATCAAATTTTGCAATTAGTTCTTCATGCTTTATACGACTAGAAGCAATAAGACTTTCAAGTGAATCTATCTTATCATTTAGACAGGAAACATACAGAGCATGTTCATTTTTCAATAAGTTATTATCAATCAATAATGCATCATATTTTGTCTTTAAGGAATTATGATCATTCAATGAAATATTACTACAATCATTTTTCAAAGCATTATAATCATCCAGCAAACTATCATATTTCTTGTATAGGTCATCATGATCATTATTCAAAGCTTTGTACTTGTTATTTACACTTTTGTATTTCTTATTCAATCTCTCAAATTCTCTATACAAATTTTCATATGCACTAGCAATGTCAAAATCAGCTTCATCGTCAGAACTAGATTCACATACCTTTTCCTGATTGTCTTGACAAGCCATCATGCACATATGATTTTTGGATTGCTTTTCCTCTTCTTCGTTGATGTTGATGGTGTCAAAAGTCCATTTATCTTCAACAATCTTCTTTTCATACTTTTCATCGTTGGATTTGATTGTCTCTATGGGTGTTTGAATTTCTTTTGACTTTGATCCGAATCTCTCATCCAATAAGTTGAGGATTTGGTGTGCGGTTTCAGCCCTTTCTACAAGATCTAACATTTCATTAGTTAAACCAGTGTAGAGTAAGTGCATTACCTTTATGTTTCTGAAGTAGGCTTCTTCTTGATCCAGATTCCATTGATTTTGAGGAGTGGTTGGAATCTCATATCGTTCACCGATAGATCTTGAGTAGCTTAGATCTTGTGCTTCCAAGAAGATCTCCATTCTCCTTCTCCATTGGGAATAAAAATTGCCGTCAAAGATTGGAGGAGCATGGGTGTTGTGGACGTTTGTTGATGCCATCGTTTTAACCAAGCTCTGATACCAAGTGTTGGATCCTGTGGATGGCAAGCAACACTAGAAGGGGGGGTTGAATAGTGTTGATCAAATACTAAAACTTTTTCGCTCAATGATATTAACACAAATAAATTCCTTCTAACGTTGCCTAAGAAACCAAGTAGAGTGATCTACGCTTGGTTCTTAATCAACAATATAATTAAAAATGCACAGCGAAATTTCACAGCAGGTAGTCGACTCCTTATGAGCAGTAGTCGACTCCCAGAGAATATGTTAGGACAAATAAGATTATAAATATGAATTTCAGCGTATATAGATAAAATTGATCTTTGCTGTAAATAAAAGATATGAATGAAAATATAATCAAACACAGATCAACAAGCGCAAACAAAAGGATTTTATCCTGGTTCCCCGCAACCCGGGTACGTCCAGTCCCCGACCAAACCGGTACGAGATTTCCACTATCTGCCTTGGCAAATACAAGAACCTAACTTCACTTGTTAGGATTTCCAACGACCTAGCCTTGACCAGGATTTCCGAACGCAACACCTAGACTTGTCTAGGGTTTACCCTTGCCTCACAAACCGAGGACTTTCCAACTGGCAACAACTAGACTTGTCTAGTGTTCCAACAATTAACACAATGAGAGATTTGTTCAATACTCTACAATAAAATGATAGAGATTGAAGATACACCCGATTCTATAGCCAATCAAAAGATAGACAATTGTGTAGTGGCTTAATAGAATGATAGTCTAGATCACACAAAGATACGAGATAAGTTCTTTGTGATCTAGAGCTTTTTCAAAAATCCTTCAAATAAAATTTAAAGAGAAATAATAGAGAGGATTTTGAAAAACAATTTAGCCAACAAAATAATAATATGATCTTCAAAAAGAATTGGAAAAATATTGCAAGATCAAAAACTGAAATTAAAATTGGCTAGAGAGAGGAAATTTGAGAGCTTTGATTTCACGAGAGCTTTTACGAATTTTGATTTTTCAATCTTGTATTTTTCACAAAAGAATTAAGCTCTATTTATAGGGAAAAACTGAGATTTGAATTTCAAATTTGGTTTGACTTTTGTCCCAAAAATTTCGGAGTAAATTGCTCAAAAGATTTTAAAATTCAAATTCAAAACGTCTGAAAATTTCCAGCAGGTAGTCGACTCCCTATATAGGTAGTCGACTCCCAGAGGAGTCTAGGAAATTTTCGTCCCTGACAAGTAGTCGACTCCCTACTTTTGGTAGTCGACTCCCAGAGGAGTTTTTCCTGTTGTTCTAGTCAAAAGTGTAGTTAACTCCAGGGTGCGTGGAGTATCACTACGAGAATTATGAAGTGACTAGAAAAGCTCTTTAAAAACTATTTTCGAAGATAGTTAAAAAATTGTTTCGAAATCATTTGTGTGTGTGTGTTGTCTATTTGATATGGCTTTGACAAATATCCTAAAAGACACGACACACTCACACTAGACTCTGAACATGTCTTCGGCAATTTAGTCAACTTGATGATGCTTTGATGAGCTTCTCTTTGAGCTTCTTGTTTTGTTTGAGCTTGAGCTTCATCACTTGAGTTTAGCCATGTTCGTCTTTGTCGTGGAGTATTGATGCGTGCTTCTTGGAGTATTAGTAGAGCTTCACAAAATATGTATACTTAAAGTGTAGTGTAGTTAGTACATTAAGCATTCATTTGGTGTGCTCATCATCAAAATTACTTGGGGGTGGAATTCAATTTCCATCAGAGGGATGAACTGATCGGATGCCTGAAAGCCAACCTGGACGTCTTCGATTGGTCACCCGAAAACATGCTTGGCGTGAACCCCTGGGTAATCACCCACCAACTGCACGCCGACCCTAACTTCAAGCCGATCAGGCAAAAGAAGAGGAACTTGGGCGGCAAAAAGATGAGGGCCACGGCCGAGGAAGTTGAGCGCCTACTCGAGGCCGGATTCATCAGAGAAGTCTGGTACCCCGGCTGGCTAGCCAACGTAGTAATGGTGAAAAAGTCAAGCGGCAAGTGGCAAATGTGCGTAGACTTTACTGACCTCAACAAGGCCCAGCTACCCACTGCCCTGCATCGGCCACATCGTAGACAGTGCCTCGGGCTACGAGATGCTCAGCTTCATGGACGCTTACTTCGGATATAACCAGGTTCAAATGGACCCGGAAGACGAGGAAAAAACATCGTTCATCACCGATCGTGGGACATTCTGCTACACAAAGATGCCTTTCGGTTTGAAGAACGCAGGGGCGACCATCAAAGAATGGTCGACAGAGTCTTCGGCTCCCAGATCGGGTGGAACCTGGAGGTTTACATAGATGACATGTTGGTCAAGTCCAAAAGCCCAGTCGACCACATCACCGACCTCCGAGAAACCTTTAAACAAATACGGAAGCACAACATCATGCTCAACCCCACGAAATGCACATTTTGGGTGAAGTCCAAAGAGTTATTAGGCTTCATGATCACTAATCGCGACATCGAAGCTAACCCAGACAAGATTGATGCACTGATCAACATGAGAGAACCGACCACCATCAAGGAGCTGCAGAGGCTAAACGTCCGGATCGCAGCCCTGGGGAGCTTCCTGTCCAAATCGACAGAAAGATCGCTCCTGTTCTTCAGGGTCCTGAGAAGGGCCCTCGCCAAGCCGGATGGGAAGAGAAAAGCGATATAATGGGACACGACTTGCGTCCAGGCGTTCGTCGAACTAAAGGAATACCTCTGCAGCCCCCGCTCCTCTCCAAGCCTAAGGAAGGGGAACCACTGAGCCTGTACTTGGCTAGCACTAGGGAAGCAGTGAGCTCGGTGCTAATAGGGAAGATGGAGGTACAGAGGCCAGTGTACTACACCATTCGAGTCATGCGAGACACGGAGGAGCGGTACAACCCCTTGGAGAAATTGGCATACGCCCTCATCCTCTAGGCACGGTGACTCCGACCCTACTTTCAAGCCCACACCATCTTGGTCCTGACCGACTCCCAACTCGAACAAAACCTCAAAAGGTTTGATCAGATGGGGATGATGCTAAATTGGGGGGTTGAGATGAGTGAAGTCGACCTCAGACACAAGCCAAGGATGTCCATCAAAAGGCAAGCACTGGCGGACTTCATCGCCGAGTGTACCGTTGACGGCACGACGCCCCCCCCCCCCCCCCCCCCCCCCCCCCCCGACGGGGCAAACCCGGACATGGTAACACCTCACCACTTATCACTCTTTTTGACTTACAATACTCCTGATGATCGACCAGAGGACAAGGACGCGTGGGTCATCCATGTGGACGGATCTGCAACCAAGGCGGAAAGCGGAGCGGGCATTATCATTCGATCCCCCGACGGGAACACCACAGAGTACACCCTTCGGTTTGAATTTCCAGCCACCAACAATGTGGCCAAGTACGAGGTTGCCATCAATGGCCTAAAACTAGCCTGGGCACTGGGGGCAAACTCGGTGCGCCTCCTCGGCGACTTTAGGCTCGTCACAGCCAACTACAAGGAGACTACGTAGCCCGAGATGAAACCATGCAGCGCTACTTGACTTCGGCCAAGTCCGAACTGTCCAAGTTCAAGCACACCGAGTACATCCCTATGCCGAGGTCGGGAAACGCTCGTGCAGATGCCTTCTCCAAACTGACCTCCTCTTCCCTTAAAGAGTTGGTCTGCGCCATCTACGTCGAGAGCCTCCAAAGCCCCAGCACAGAGGTATATGAGCTAATGAACATCGACGGAGAACCTTCCTGGATGGACCCCTTCGTGCGGTTCCTCGCCACCGGCGAGGCCCCTGTAGACCAGGAGGATCGCCAAACAATGGAGCGGAAGGCTCTTCGATACGTACTCCACGAAGGCATATATACAGAAGGCACTGGACCAAAACCGACATCTTTCCTTACCTCAAGTGCCTTGGACCGCATGAAGCGGATTATGTCATTCGAGAGGTCCACGAAGGACGCTGCGGGAACCATCACGGAGGTAAGACGGTCATGATGAAGATCATAAGGCAAGGGTACTACTGGCCTACTCTGCCCAAAACTCGGCAGAGTACGCTCGGAAATGCTCGGAGTGCCAGAAGTTCTCAAAGCTCAGTTCGTCACCTCCAGCCGACCTTGTACCTATAATCAGCCACATCCCCTTCGCCAAGTGGGGGCTGGACATTCTCGGCCCCTTTGCTTCTGCGAACGGGCAGAGGAAGTTCCTGATCGTGGCCGACAATGGGAAAGAGCTTCGTATGGAAGTCCATCATCAGTAGATTCAGAATCCCTCAATCCATCGTCACCGACAATGGGAAACAGTTCGACTACGCGGGGTTTACAGAGTTCTGTGCAGATTGGAAGATTAAACTCATATTCGTCTCTGTGGCCCATCCCCAGACCAACGGGATGGCAGAAGCCACCAACAAATGCGGGGAGAGCCTTTGAGGGAATGGTACCGGAGTGTAATAAGGCTCGGGCTCCTTGGATGGATTCTTCTTTTTTGTGCACTCTCCTTGCTTTTCCTCTAGCACCAAGTCCGGCATTTGTTCCTTTTGTCCCACTTCCTCCACTTGTGGATCTGTAGGTGGCTCCACATTCTCAAAAACTTTGCCACTCCTCAATGTCGTCACCGCTTGGCATTGCTTCATCGAACCTCCCACCAATGAAGAAGAGTTCATATTGGGGTTAGGCAATGGTTGGGATGGAAGCTTCCCCTTCTCGAGACTTGCGGTCAACTTCGCTAAATGCTCAGCCATTTGTTGATTTTGAGTTTGTTGGGGTTGTTGAAATTGTTGGAATTGTTGGCTTTGGGCTTGTTGCACTTGGATGAGTTGTTGCAATGTCTCATTCATGGAGTTCATTTGGGTCTCACTTCCTTCCTCTTTCTTCCTTTGGAAACCACCTCCTTGGTAATTGCTATTGAAAGGGGGTGCCTTGTACGGTTGATGAGATTGTTGTGTTGGCCCTTGATGTTGTGGTTGTTGTGGCCTCCAAATCAAGTTGGGATGATTCTTCCAACTTTGGTTATACGTGTTGGAGTTGAAGTTTTGTCCAAACACTTGATTCGCCTCCGCATTAGGTTCTCTCAAAACCTCCTTCAATGTGGGAATGGTGGGGCATTTGGAAGTATCATGCCACGTGGTCTCGCAAATGGCACAACTTTGCTCCATGGCTACACTCTTCACCGCCCTCAACTCCATGGCTTGGATCTTCTTTTGCATAGATTCTAACCGGGCTTCCATAACATCATCGGTCCTTAAAGTATGTAAGCCACCACGAATTGGTTGTGACGAAGAGGATTCGCCTCTATCAAACTCCGAAGTTGTGTCCCACGTTTGTGCATTCTCCACCACCATCTCCAAATAATCCCACGCATCATCCGGCTCCTTATCAAAAAATTCCCCATTGCACATTGTTTCCAAAAATTGCTTTGATTTCAGTAAGAGTCCTTCATAGAAGACTCCAATGACATGGCATTTCTCGAATTCGTGGGGTGGACATGAGAGTAGAAGTTCCTTTAGCATTTTCCAAGTTTGGTAAAATGTCTCATTGCTGCGTTGGGCAAAGCTCATTATTTGCTTCTTCAATCTCTGTGTCATGTACAAGGGAAAAAATTTCTTTAGAAATTCAGCTTGAAATTGTAATCATGATGTAATTGAGCGTGGTGGTAAAGCATTAAGCCAATTCTTAGCTTTATCTTTGAGAGAAAAAGGGAATAACTTCAAGTATATCGTGTCGGCATTTGTTTTTCTATCAAAACATGTGGAACATACATCTTCAAATTCATTTATGTGAAGATATGGGTTTTCCCTCTCCAACCCATGGAAAGTGGGTAGGAGTTGAATTACCCCGGGTTTAAAATTAAAGGAGTTTGCATCCGTAAGTAACACAAAGCATGAAGCCGAACTAGACCTCGTGGGTCTCAAAAGATCCCTCAAAGACCTAGGGACGTCGGCTTGAGAATTAGTGTCATGGTTGCTAGTATTATCATTGTTCATGTTGTCTTCCGCCATGACATGTGTGCGTGTTAATCTGTGTGTTCGAGGTGTTCGAATCCACATAAACTAACCAAGCAATCGATGGTATGCAAAAAAAAGTGAAAACAAACAAAGTAAAAATTATATACGAATATGTACGAAAAGATGATATAGTCATAAGGCAAAGCTAAAAGCAATGTAATTGTCGATGGTAAAACCGTTGTCCCCGGCAACGGCGCCAAAAACTTGGCGTGAACAAAAGATTACACGTGCTAACTCCCAAGTGTAGGAGGTCGCCAGGTAGTAATATTCATAGTGAGCCTAGGGTCGAACACGGGGACAACGGTCACAAATGGTTTTAGCGAAGTGAGGAATACCACCATTTGGGGGTGACGATTGGTTGAGCGAATTTTTAAAGCAAACTAAAATCAAGTATGAAAACGAAGAAAAATGTGGGATAACAAGCAAAGATTAGAAGTGTTCGTGGTTTCATGATGTAATCGGGCTTATAAATATATTTCAAATAACTACGTCCTCTCATCCGGCTAAGGAGAGAGTGATCGGATAATTTGACAATGCATCGAACACATGGGGTGCGAAAAGCAAGGAATGAAACTTTGAGAGTAATCAACATTGAGCACAATAGAGATGGTCCACTAGGATGAGCCTCTCTTTGGATTTTCCACTAGGGTTCCAATTAACAACCGTAACTCAAGGTTTCATTCACAAATGAGAGACTAAAATCATGCTAGAGATGAGATTTACAAGCCAAACATACATCAATCCAACAACAACACATACAAAGAGATTTAGCCACTCATCATACACAAAGATGACAACATTGATTCAAAAAGCTTCATTCAAAAGTTCTTACAAATAGCAAAGATCAAAGAGAAAATGATAATATGAACTTTAAATACAAGAGAACTCCCTCTTGAGAAGATCCCAAGCCCCCCTTTGATCTTCTTCCTTATGCTTTCCTCTTTCTCCCTTGATCTCCCAAGCCCTAGAAACTGGTTTTGAGCCAAAAAAACTAAGGAAAAACAGAAGCTAAGGGCTGAAAACAGCCCCCTAAAACAACTAAAAACGCACCCAGCAGTTCGGGTCTGCAAAATGGGGCATTCGGGTCGAAAAATGCCGAAACCCGCACCCAAAAACGCAAAGAAACAAAGGGAGGGGGTATTGCGGGTCGGGCGCGGGGCGCCCGACCCGCGGGCGCATGGGTGCCCGTTTCAGCAGGCCTCGAGCACGCGCAGCACGCGTGCCTGCCCGCTGCTGGGCGGGCACGCGCGCTGCGCATGACCCGCCCGTTGACTGGGTGCGTTGCGTGTTTTTTTATTTTTTATTTAAAACACGAAGTAGCGGCCCGCTTCTGAGCGGGTCGCGGACCTCTGGTCCCAGTTATATTCTTTGTTTTTCCTTTTTTAAAATCCCATATTGCCTCCCATGCTCCAATAAATCCCCAAAAATAGCTTCGAGCTCCAAAAAAACATAGAAAACTTCCAGAAAATCCAGAAAATTCCCAGGAGTACCTGAAAAATAAGAGAAGCTAATATTAGTTCATAAAAATCGCATTTCATGTATAAAATAAGAATAGGCTTGAATAATCCATGATATCACGAAAACACACGTATCATAGCTAATATACACATGATATACACATAAAATGCCCAGAAATGGGGGGGGGAGGGAATAAGCAATTTAAACCCCGAATCACCCTCCTTGGGCTGGGGTCAGGAAGGGCGAGCGACAGAGTCCGCGGGGAAGAACCGGAGGCAAACACACTTAGCAATACAGAGGTAAGGAAGAGGCCAAGAAACGGACAAAAATCAGAACCAGGTAAATGATGACTCACCGAGGGGCCACACGGTCTTCCTCAGAACATGATCCTAGAAGAGGATCTTGATGTGCTGCTCGGCAGGGAGGACTGCAGACAGCTTGCTAACCGTCGCGAGCTCCGCATCGGTGAGACTCTCCTACATGAGGGTCAGTGAGCGCGGACTACCCCTATGTACAAGAAAGTTTGCCTCCTCGGGGAGGCTCACAAATACATAGTCTTCTTTCCAATGCTTCAAGGAGGACGACATCCCCGACACCAGATTCCTCCCCTTTCGGGCGGTGATGTAAAGCAAGAGCCCGACTTATGATGGCTCAGATGATAGAAATGGTTGAAAATGGGGAGAGTCGGCTCTACCCCCTGAAGCGAACATAGCACGAGGAACCCCACTAAAGACCCAACGGCGTTGGAGCTAAACTGGCACAGGGCAAGCCCAAATGCCCTTAGGAACATCGCCACGAAGGGATGGAGAGAAAACTGCAGCCCAAACGTAAAATTCTTTACGTACACCCCAACCTCACAACTACCGGAGAAGCAAATCCTCACATTCATCTGGGGGGGACCTGACAAGATGAGGAGGAAGGAGGTACCTAGCCCGAAGCGGCCCAGCGGAGGTGGCGCTAACCATCGATGATCGATCCATCACCGTCGGAGGCGCGCCAGAAGGATCGCCCCCGGCCATATGGATCTCGAGGCCGACGCCAGAAAGAGTGACAGCTACGGGGGTGGAACCCACCAACGATCCCCCGGCGGCCGCCGACCGACTTGCCCCTGAGGCAGAGGAAGAAGACGACGAAGGACACATGTCAAAGCGCTGCGAAAATCGACGGTGAATGAGAAAGTGACGCACCCGAAACCTACACCTAGATTCCACCAGCGGTGTCACGATCGTCAGGCGTGGTATGTCCCCTAGGTGTCAATTCCGGGCTCAATCCGCAAGCGAACGGTGTCAAATTATAGTATAAAGGATGTCAGATCCCACAGGGACGGTGACAGTGTAATTGGGTTCTTAGCTTACTTTTATATCTCGAAGTGAGATAGCTATCGGGTTGAGAGAATTGGTTTTGGTATTATTGTTGATTTAATAATAAAAAGGACTAG
This sequence comes from Scilla litardierei, assembly GCA_030789695.1. Taxonomy (NCBI): domain Eukaryota; kingdom Viridiplantae; phylum Streptophyta; class Magnoliopsida; order Asparagales; family Asparagaceae; genus Scilla; species Scilla litardierei. The sequence goes on from CM061135.1 coordinate 22,313,358, forward strand.
GGCGTTAGGGATCACCGCTAAGACCGTCGGGAATCGACGTTGGAATAGAATCCTACATTGCATTAGGGTTAGGAGATTAATCTCCCAATTCGTACCACTCTTGTGGGTTAGAATTGTAATAGCGGTAGTCGTCAACGTAGCGATATAGTTCGTCGGGGGATCCCCTCAAGGCACGAGCCGGGCATGGTCATGAGCCTTGGTTGGATCCACCGATTTTCCTATTCGAATCCTAGGGATACCCCTTAAGCACATCAATTCCACAGACCGTGGGCATGATCTCAGTACGGGTTATCCTAGGGATTCGGTAGGATTGACCGAAATACTCTCCTATATTCCTAATTCAACATAGGGATCCAGATCTACGTCTTTCCCCTATGGTCTTAGGGCTAACCCATCAACCCTAGAAAGGACTACTCACTCATGACGTTATTGACGAATAAAAACACAATTTTAGGGAAGAAAACGTCATAGCAAATTGATAGAAAATAGATTGAGAAACTTACAGTGAGTAGTAGATATCAAAGAAAAACCAAGATTCCAAGAACGCAAGAATAGCAAATAAACTTCCAATAAATTTCGATCCAATAATCTGCGAAAGTTAATCTAGATCTCACAAGTTTTTCCTAATATCCTCTCCAAAAATTAATTCCCCCCAAAAAACTAAGAATGAATCGCCCCTCTGAAACGCAGTCGGATCCCCCACTTCACTTTGCCAAGCACGCAACAGACGGCCGAAAAATATTTCCAAAAATGGCCTTCAGCTTGTCGACCGAGTCAGCGACTCGGTCGAGCAGTAGGTCGCTCGGTCGGTCGCTTTGTCCGAACAGATGTACTGCTCGACCGAGCATGACAGTAAATCGTGCTCCTCCAAATCATCACTCTGTCTGCACAGCCCGAGTCAGCTCTACTCAGTCGAGCAGATAGCTGACTCGGTCGCTGAAGAAGTTGCTCGGGCCGTGCAAGAGGCTGCTTCAGCTTCGGAAGTTTGGCGCTGCTCGACCGAGCACATAGGTGCTCGGTCCGAGCAATCCGTGTATCAGCCGCTTCTTCTCCATTTGCATTTGCTCGACCGAGCAGCTGCTCTGCTCGGTCGAGTCGCTTGGGAAACTCTTTCCTAGAGCTGCTGCAGCTTCTCCTCTCCTCTTGTTCTCTCCTCCACTCCTTCCATGGTTCCCAAAACTTGGCGAACTCCTGTAGAGCTTCGCCAACGAGCTCACGGGCGTGTCAGATATGTCCATACCCAGATCGAGTCCCAAATCGCTCCAAAATCCCTGAAAACTCATAAAACACTACGAAACTAGAATATAACGTTAGAAATGCGATATCGTAGGAAAATGCGGGATTTGAATGCCAAAATGGCGTGGAATGCGATGTCATGATGCTATGAAAAAATATAAAATATGGACACATCAAAATCTCTCAAGCTTACCTCTTACTCGTCCTCGAGGAAGACGAATACTAGGTACGCCGGGAGAAAAACAAAAAGAAATAGAAATAAGAGTAAAAAGAGAATGGAAACGGATGGAGAGTTCTAAGGTTGTTCAATCAGATCTCAGGCCTAAACATTATATCACGATGCTCTGAATAGTAAAAATACATGCTAATGGCACTTTCAAGTTTTACAAATCATATGTCCAGCATGCGATATAGACAAAAGATAGGGATCTACTAAAATAATGTTAGCAACTCATATCAATCTCCTGCAGTCCATAGAGTCTAGTATAAAAGGAGTTGGTAATGCACTTTTCAATCACAGATACACATAGAGCATATAGGAATCACACAACATGCAGTAGAGAATGGAAAGAGTCGTGCTATTCAGTTATTCATTTCGAGTCACGAAAAATCTCCAAAAGCTAAAGTGTTTCGTAAAGTTTAAATATTATCAAATCTCTCCGTTATGCACTGCCTCCACTCTAATGTCATACTCACTCATATGATCAGTTGGTTCACCCCCCCTAAGCTTAGCTTGAGGCGTCGCATCTAGGAATAGGATATGGAATTTTTTCGTCTTTTTCCCAGTATAAGTGATAGCTTCTAAAGAAAGGATAAAAAACGATTTATTCCTTTATTTTCTTTCTTTTTCTTTTCTTTTTCACACACATATATATACATTTCTTTTCTTTTTTTCTTTCTTTTTTTAGAAGCAATACTTTTTCCATTTGAGATTTTTGGGAAGTGAGATGCGGTAAAGGTAGCTGTAGGGGTGCAACCAATTGATATGTAGAGAACTATAGAGATATGTGGAGAAGGAAAATAATGGATCTCTCGGTTCACTCATAAGAGGTGCACAACGGCTTAATGAGATAATACTCTAACTAAACTCATAACTAGCATGGATATTTTCATTCATCTAGATGAACACTGAAAAAGCATGCAGTAATAGGCACAATGACATCAAGCATGCAAACAGAAGTGAATAAGATATAAAGCAGATGCTCCAAGTGTTCTAGTGATACGTGAACCTAGGTGCATTACCCAACATAGTGCATACTAGATACTGCATTTGATTTTCAATTCATTTCAGGCATTAAATCAGATAGATCGGCAAAAGAATATGCATGCATATAGAAAGTAAAACTGAAACTACCCTAATAGCATGTCATCAGATAGTAAGCATCATGAGTAACTACTAAGGCTACGAGAAGTATCATCATGCAGAACATCATTAGCATAAAAAAAGGGCAGAGAAAATAGCAAAATGAAGAGAGGGATGCATGCATGGCAAGAAACAGAAAACATGATGCAGAATGAGAAAAATGATAAAGAAGTGAAAAAGGGGTGGAAAAATAAACTAAAAAGCTGAAAAGGGAGGAAAATGTAAAAGAAAAAAATGAAAAATAAAGCAGTAGTGCTCATCCCCCAAGCTAAACCCAGTAGTATCCTCACTGCTGAGAAAACGATGGTAGGTGGGAGATGAAGCTAAATAGGGTGGGTGGGTGGGTGGGGGAATATAAAATAAAAACTGTGCAAAAAGAAGTAAAAACATGACATGATGCAATGATGAAGAAAAATGATGCATGCGTGGGTCCTCCCCCAAGCTATCTAAGATCAGGGCCTCAAACAGACAGATGGGCACAATAAAATATGAGGGAGGCAAAGACGGGTAGGGACAGCATCAAGCAGAGGCACCATCCTCTGGGGGTGGTGATGGATCCCTCTGCTGTGGATCAGGAGATGTGGGTGGATCTGGCTGGAACTCAGTAGGTGGGTCAGTTTGCCAATGCCTAACTAGGTTGCGAAGGCGCGGGAGGTCCTGTTCAACGGACTGTCTAGTAATGCCGCCTCCTTGACCTATGAGTATAAGCATAGCCATGAACTGATCTCCCTGGTCAGCATCACAGAAGGTGACGTCATAAAATGCATCGTCATAAAATGCATCGCCGATCTGAAGAGGCTCGGGGGGAAGTGTGGAGGTGGGTGGCCGAGGTGAAGTGGTGGATGAGTCGCCAACAGTGTGGTTTTGAGTGGGCGAGCGTGTACGAAGGGTACACCGAGTAGGCCTAGGGTTTGTTGTGCCTGTGTTGGTGGGTCTAGCACGGCATGGAGGCATTTTACTGGCGTAATAAAAGTGTGCATTGGTGCGTAAAGTGTATAGGGGGAAGAAAGTACCGACAAGAATGAGACGGTGTAGCGATAAGTTACGTGAATGCTGCTGATCGGGAGTGTCCCCCAAAATGATGCCGGACGTGTCTTCTGACGTAGGCAAATCGTACCTGAAATAGAAACAATAAAAACGTCAGTATTAGAATGTCAAAAACTAGGGGAAATGCTGATTTGGGGTTGCTCGACCGAGCAGCTCTACTGCTCGGTCCGAGCTGTGCTGATCGTTTGGAAGCCCTGACCGAGCACATTAGCTGCTCGGTCAGCATTGCTGAGGATGTGTGATCTACGCGGACGAGCACCATAGGTGCTCGGGCCTAGTAGTCTCAAGCGTGGCCTAGGGCAGCGGCGGTCGGGAATTGGAGGGCGGGGGGAGGGGGGCGTTGCGTGGCGCAATGTGAGAGGGCAGGGGGTAGCAGAGGAGGGTGGTGGGTGAACTGGTGGGGGGTCTGATGTGGACGGCGGCGTCGGCGGCTGCGGCGCCGTCGACGGTCGTCGTCGATTAGGAAAGAGGAAGGGGGAAGGAGAGAGAGGGCCGGAGAGATAGAGATAGAGATAGAGGGGGGAGAGAGAGGGTGAGGGTGACTAACCAGAGGTGGAGTGTCGGACGGCCGGCGCAGGCGGCGGCGTGTGAGGAGGACGGCGGCGATTAGGGAGGTCGAGTAGAGGGCGAGGGAGGGTGAGAGAGAGTGTGTGGGTGACTAACCGGAGGTGGAGCGTCGGACGGGCGGCGCAGGCGGCGTGGGAGGAGGACGACATCGATAAGGGAGGTCGAGTAGGGGGTGAGGGAGGGTGCTCGGGCCAGCTTAGGGTAAAAATTTTAGAGCTTAGGGTAATTTGAGCGTAAAAGGGCTAAAGTGAAAATGGGTTGGGTTAAAACCCAACTCGTTTGGAAGTGGGACCCACGAAAATAGGGTAGACTGACTCGGTCGAGCAGCGTAGCTGATCGATCGAGTCGGACACGGAGAAAAATAAAAGTTTAAGAGTACTCCCTTATATGCTCGGTCGAGCAGGAGTTGCTCGATCGAGCAGATCATCACTCGGACCGAGCAGGGTATGCTCGGGCTGCGCAGACAGAATATCTTTTTCTCCAATTCTTCAAGAGCATGTTCTACTCGACCGAGCAGTCGGCTGCTCGGTCGGGTCGATGTCTGCTCGGACCGAGCCAATGCTGCTTGGGCAGTGTAGACAGTGTGATGATTTTGCTCTTTCTCCTCGTCCCTGCGCTGCTCGACCGAGCAGTGTAGCTGCTCGACCGAGCCACCTGTGTCTTCTTTTTGCTCCTTTTTCTTTCGTTTTCTCTTCAAATCTGTTGCACTCCTCCAGCTTCCTTCTGTTTAAAATGTCAATTTGCATGCCCCCTCATGTCAGCCCTGTAAAGAGGAAGAACTCGTCAAATTTTTATGGTTTTGTAGTTTTACGAGAGATAAAAACGTTTTTGTTTGGTTTTCTCAAATAAATGAAGTAAAAATAAGAAATTGAAAAAGATAATCTAGGATACAAAAGATTGGGTTGCCTCTCAATAAGCGCTCGTTTTTAGTCATGAGCTCGACTCCCTTTGATTCATCAATAGTCATTTGGTGCCATGGAATTCGTATGTCGTTCTTTCCAATGATGCAATCTGGCGGTATTTGGTATCCGTCTACTTCAAGCTTCTCCCTTACATAGCCCATGGCCTCCAATTCTTCACAATGCGGAGACCGATTCACAAGCTCTTCATCCAACACTCGGATGTAGGCGGCGTCTGCTTTGTGGTTGGTTGGGTCGCCGTCATCGTCAATTCATGTTCTCATTGGGTCCTTCATGAACCCCTCAGAAGTGAAATATTCTACAGCTTCATCTTCCAGGAGCTCCAAATAGCTAGCCCCTTCCTCATGAGCATGCTCTCTCATTGGATTCTGCAGCCTGAATTCAGCTTCGATGTTCCCCACGTTCAGCGAGAGAGTCCTTTCTCGGACATCAATCAAGACACCGGCCGTCGCCATGAAGGGACGGCCAAGTATAAGCTGGGAGCTCCCTCCCTTGGGCATGTTCACAATGACGAAGTCAACGGGAACACATAACCCAGGGGTTATCTGGAGAATGATATCCCTGGTATGCCCATCGGGTAAGTGATCGAATGGTCCGCAAGCTAGATGGACATATTTGTCGGCTCTAGTTCGCTTCCGGTCTGCAATCTCTCAAATATAGAAAGGGGCATCAAACTTATGCTAGCCCCTAGATCAATCAAAGCTCGGCTGATGGGCATTCCTCCAATGGAGCATGGAACAGTGAAGCTCCCTGGATCCGGTAACTTTCGGGGGAGATGATTCTTTATAACGGAGGTGGAGTACTCCATGAGCTTTATCTCTTCAGGCTTCCTCTTCCCCGTGATCAGATCCTTTAAAAACTTGGCGTAGATGGGGATCTCCGTGATAGCATCCATGAACGGGATATTTAACTGGATTCCCTTCAGCAACTCCGTGAATTTGGAGTATTTCTTCTCTATCTTGGCCAAGGCCAGCCTCTGTGGATATGGCGGGAGAGGTCGGCTAGCTTTGTTCTTTGCAGCATCAACAGGAGGCGGCATTGTAGTAGGTGTGATGGATGGTGGATATGCTTTCTCCTTATTATTTGTAGGCTCTTCAGTAGCCTCTTCTCTATCACCGTCAACAACGACTTCTTCAGCAATGACCCTCTCCTTGTTCACAACCGGGATCATGACGGGGTCAGTCGCCCATCCTCCACGTGTGGTGACAGAAACCACAGCATTCACTTGGGCCCTCAGATTTGGCTCTGGTTGCGAAGGCAACCTCCCTTGGTTCTTCGGAAGCTGGTACATCTGGCCCCTCAGTTCATCTAGTGAAGTATTTATGCTCTTGAACTGGGCGGAAGTGTCCTGTTTGAACCGGGCTTGACCACTCATAAAAGTCTCCAATGTGGCCCCCAGACTTGACCGAGGCGGATTCGGCGCATAGCCCTGCTGAGGCGGCCGGTTGAATTGATAACCTGGCGGTCGGTAAGGCCCAGCTGGCCTAACCTGCTCTGTTGCTGACTCTGTGGCTGCCCATGTTGTTGCTGAGGAGGGTGTGGTGGTCTCTGAAATTGTGGAGGTTGCAGCACTCCACTTGGATTCCTATAAGAGAATCCCGGATGATTCCGAGTAGCTGGGTGTTGCCATTGATTCCGTCCCTCTCCCTGGACATACTGCACAGACTCTGATGATTCAGCACCATCATATTATGCCTCACTAGGAATATAACCTTGCTCTGCATAATCCTCTGCAGGATGATAAGTAGATGTGCTGGTGGATGCAGGGATGGAATCCAGGCGCTGTTCAATTCTGGCCACCTGTTTGTATAAGGTCTCGATGTGAGAGTCCAGATGGCTGGCAGCTTTGACCTCGGGAGTCCAGGTCACAATGGTTCGTTCTTCACTCCACTGCTGATTATTAGCTGCCATGTGCTCTAGCCAGGAGACTTGTCAAGTAAGGCGCCTTGCGCCGCAGCATCTATTATCATCTTGGTGCTGGACTGCAGCCTATAATAAAAACTCTGCACCAAGTCCCAAGGCTGGATCCCGTGATGAGGGCATTGATGTTGAAGGTCCTTGAACCTCTCCGAGGCCTCATTAAGCGACTCTTGCAGGAGCTGTTTGAAATTTGAGATTGCTCCCCGGATTCGCATCGTCTTCGAGGGTGGATAGAACTTATCCACGAAGGCGAGTGCCAGCTTCTCCCATGTGGTGAAATGGTTGGGAGGATGGGCCCGTAGCTAGTACGAGGCTTTATCCCTCAGGGTGAATGAAAAAAGCCGCAGTTTGACACCATCATCACTCACATCCTTAGCCTTAAAAGTGTCACACTTTGCTAGGAAGGTGTCGATGTGGTGGTTGGGGTTCTCATGAGGATGCCCGTGAAAGGGATCCGGCTGCATCAAATTTATGAGCCCCGTTTTCAGCTCGAAGCTCGCCGCCTCCAGTTGCGGTCTAAGGATAGAGGAGTTATTTCCAAACGTCGGCTTCAAATGGTCCCTGATGGACCCGGTGCGAGGAGGAGAAGTATTATTGTCTGCCATCTGGACAGAGGGAGATGGATTTCTGATTGAGGCCCTCAAAGCCCTTGCCGTTTTCTCGATCTTGGGATCGAACAATAACTCTCGATTAAATGCCCCAAAGCGAGTGTTCAGGCACCAAAACAACTCAGACAAATACCATTAGTATCACGGTAATAAATAAAAGAATAAAAATGATGGAGAGATAAGGAATGATTAGAGTTGCTAGCAAACTTCTCAAAGTAAAAATAAACTGAGATAACACTATTGTCGTCCCCGGCAACAGCGCCAAAAACTTGACGCACCCGAAACCTACACCTAGATTCCACCCGTCGGTGTCACGATCGCCAGGCGTGGTATGGCCCCTAGGTATCAATTCTGGGCTCAATCCACAAGCGGACGGTGTCAAATTATAGTATAAAGGATGTCGGATCCCACAGGGACGGTGACAGTGTAATTAGGTTCTCAGCTTACTTTTATATCTCGAAGTGAGATAGCTATCGGATTGAGAGAATTGGTTTTGGTATTGTTGTTGATTTAATAATAAAAAGGACTAGGGCGTTAGGGATCACCGCTAAGACCGTCGAGGATCGACGTTGGAATAGAATCCTTACGTTGCATTAGGGTTAGGGGATTAATCTCCCAATTCGTACCGCTCTCGTGGGTTAGAATTGCAAGGTATTTCGGTGGCTCTCGTTGACGCAATAGCGGTAGCCGTCAACGTAGCGATATAGTTCGTCGGGGGATCCCCTCGAGACACGAGCCAGGCATGGTCACGAGCCTTGGTTGGATCCATCGATTTTTCTAGGGATACCCCTTAAGCACATCAATTTCACAGACCGTGGGCATGATCTTGGTACAGGTTATCCTAGGGATTCGGTAGGATCGACCAAAATACTCCCCTATATTCCTAATTCAACATAGGGATCCAGATCTACGTCTTCCCCCTAGGGTCTTAGGGCTAACCCATCAACCCTAGAAAGGACTACTCACTCATGACGCTATTGACAAATAAAAACACAATTTTAGGGAAGAAAACGTCATAGCAAATTGATAGAAAATAAATTGAGAAACTTACAGCGAGTAGTAGATATCGAAGAAAAACCAAGATTCCAAAAACGCGAGAATAGCAAATAAACTTCCAATAAATTTCGATCCAATAATCTTCAAAAGTTAATCTAGATCTCACAAGTTTTTCCGAATCTCCTCTCCAAAAATTAATTCCCCCCAAAAAAACTAAGAATGAATCGCCCCTCTGAAACGCAGTTGCAGCCCCCACTTCACTTCGCCAAGCGCGCAACAGACGGTCGAAAAATATTTCCAAAAATGGCCTTCAGCATCGTCGACCGAGTCAGCGACTCGGTCGAGCAGTAGGTTGCTCGGTAGGTCGCTTTGTCCGAGCAGATGTACTGCTCGACCAAGCATCACAGTAAATCGCGCTCCTCCAAAATCATCACTCTATCTGCACTGCCCGAGTCAGCTCTGCTCGGTCGAGCAGATAGCTGACTCGGTCGCTGAAGAAGTTGCTCAGGCCGTGCAAGAGGCTGCTTCAGCTTCGGAAGGTTGGCGCTGCTCGACCGGGCACATAGGTGTTCGGTCAGAGCAACCCGTGTATCAGCCGCTTCTTCTCCATTTGCATTTGCTCGACCGAGCAGCTGCTCTGCTCGGTTGAGTCGCCTGGGAAACCCTTTCCTAGAGCTGCTGAAGCTTCTCCTCTCCTCGTGTTCTCTCCTCCACTCCTCCCATGGTTCCCAAAACTCGGCAAACTCCTGTAGAGCTTCGCCAACGAGCTCACGGGCGTGTCCAATGTGTCCATACCCAATCGGGTCCCAAATCGCTCCAAAATCCCTGAAAACTCATAAAACACTACGAAACTAGAGTATAACGTTAGAAATGTGATATCATAGGAAAATATGGGATTTGAATGCGAAAATGACGTGGAATGCGATGTCATGATGCTATAAAAAAGGTGTAAAATATGGACACATCAAAAAGTAAGAGAGGAGAGAATAGCGTTGGAGGAGCAGAACCTTCACTCAAAAGGTAACCACCCCTTCTTATATGGCCCTCCCTGAAACCCCTTGCATCATCACCGACCGTTCGTGAGCACACACGCGTCAGCATCCTAGAAGAGGCAAAGGGCGGGAAGATCCTTAACATCCAGCGCCATGATAGCTTTCGTTCAATACGTCACCTCGACTGACGCGCCAGTCAAATCCCAATGTATCACATCCCTCGGATCGAACCGCCAAAATTGAACGGCCCGAGCGATAGGGGCAATTGATACGACCCCCGAATGGGCCGAAGAGAGACGGGCCAATCTCACGGTCAAGAAGCTGAACTGGGCCCAAGCCCCAAAGGGCCCCATAAGCGGGCCCGGGGCATCGCGGCCCGGCACCGCCACCCGGTGCACTTTTGGCCTCCCGACCTTCGAGAAAATTGCTCTCCAGATCACGCCTGCCTTGATCACCATTGAAGGGACCATCAAAGTGGGCTGGCATAAAGGGCGAGATGGCATGACGCCATAAAGGTGTTGACATGCAAACTCCTATAAGAGGAGAGAAAGAAGAAACGCCAAGGGATCGAATCCTGAATACTCAGATCTCAGCTATTCCACCTCTCTAGACCTTCTTTTCCACCTTACATTTCTCTTCCATAACTCGGCCTGAGAACTCGCGTATTAGTCTCTCCGTGAACCATACTTGATCCCACCGAGCATCCTCCAGACAAGTGCTGACTTAGGCATCAAAGGGGACTTGGTTGAAACCAAGGTCCGACCCTCCTGACGAGTTTTCTTGTCTGTGCAGATCAAGGAAGACATCAACCAACCGAAGCCACCCTTTGGTGCTCCATCGTTCGGGTCCGAACGTTCTCGAGCTCGAGCACGTTCAACCAATCGTCCCAGGAAGCCGTCGCTCTGACGAAGCTTCCATTCGGCACGACGACGCATGGATCCGTGTGTTCCTGCCTAAGCAAACACTCAGACAACCAACCCTGATGGCCGCACGCATCTCACGTGACCGCGATGACCACCGGACCTCCAAACTGTCAACCAGTGGTGAGAAAACACCTCGAAACAATAACCAAGCAAGTTGCATATTGGGACGGGTGATGTAGCCAAGGAAGGCCAGCTTAAGTGAAATTTCTCACCTCAACCAATCACAATAAAGTATTTATTAGTAATGAAAATCTTATTGAGGGGGCAAAAATCTTACATTTGATATCCTACTCATGTTACAACAACCAAACAAAAAGATCCCATTTTAAATATGGGAGAGGATTACAGATAGATGTCATAAATAATATCTGTCAGCAATTCCGAGCGTGGCGAATAAGGAGGAAGCCCTCGGACTATCTGTTCTCGATTGACCAGAAGGAATGAGAGACCATTCGAAAGTTCTTGCGCTACTTCCAAGATGAGAGGTTCGGTGTGACGATCTGCGGGGACGAGCTTGCCATGGCGGCCTTCAAGAAGCGACTGATAGCCAGAGTCTCCACAAATCCCTCATCCGAGACCCGCCGACCGACTTTGATGCCCTTGTCATTCAGGCAGAGAAGTACATATTGAGCGAGGAAGCCCTGGGAATGGGGTAAGAGGTCGCCAGGCTAGGGGCGCCCCACAGTGAGCATTGGCCCAACTTTCGGCCGAGGAAGGAAGACCGACCGAGGGGCCACGCCCAGCCGGGCCAACAAAGGCGTGATCCTGAAGGTCATCGGTCGCAAGATCGACCTGGCCCAGTGCGGGAGTTCGTTGTTGCCAGAGAGCCCCTGCGGGCGGTCCAGAGGCAAGAGAGACCACAACAGGCCCAATACACAGCTCAACGCCCCCCATGATCGAGGTGTTGGCCGCCGCGACGATGGCCGGACTACTCCTGGACCCACCGCAGGGGTTGAGGTCGAACCCTGCTGCAAGGGATCTGTAAAAGTATTGTCGGTATCACCCTGATCACAGTTATGATACCGACGATTTCTTCACGTTGAAAAGGGAGATAGAGCGGCTGATTCAAGGTGGCCATTTATGAGGGTACGTCGGTGAACGAAGGCCGGACAAGAAGAGAGAGCGCTCCCGGGATCGCGGAGGCCTAACCCACCCTGGAACGATGAACAAGAAGCTCCTCGCCCCCCAAGGCCGGTCATGCGCATAGATGTGATATACGGGGGACCTACCTCGGGTGGCACCTCATCGTCGTTCAGGAAGGCGTACGTCCAGCAAGTGATGGCGGCAGACCTTGGCACAGGGGCAAAGGGAAGAAAAGTAGCTCGTCCCCCATCTCTTTCACTGACGATGACTTGGAGGGGGTCGAGCTACCACATGACGATGCCATCGTCATCGAAGCTCGGGTCGGGACGACCATCATCAGCCGCCTCCTGGTCGACACTGGGAGCTCCTGCGACATCCTGTTTATGTCGACAGTCGAGAAGATGGGACTGAAGCAGACGGACTTCAAGCCTTGCACGGGTCTGATCGTCAGCTTCACCGACCACTCGGTTCCCATTGCCGGAATCCTCACCCTGTCGGTATCTCTAGGAGAAGCGCCAAGGAATGTCATCCGGATGATGCAGTTCATTGTTGCCGATGTCACGTTGGCATACAACAGCATCATTGGGCGGCCATTCATGACCGCCATCGAAGCTCTCCCCTCGCTCCTCCATCAGATGGTGAAGTTCCAAACTCCGTGCGGAGTTGGACAAGTGCGAGGAAGCCAAAAACAATCTCGGAGCTGCTACACCGGTTCCACCAAAGGGAAGAAGCCCGAGCAAGCCTCGTAGACGGACGTAGCCTCCAATGCTAAATTCGGCACGTTCCGTCAGAATGAGTGGACTCCTCAGAAACAACTCTGCGAGGCTCCACCAATCGAGAAGACCCACAATCGCAACAGCTGAGGACGGCCCTCCACAGAGGGATCGACGCTATCCAACCAACGATCTACATCCTGGTGACCATGGGAGACGGCGAGCTAGCCCCCCCCATGAAATACTCAACATTCACTTTGACATTTATTAATGAGCTTTGTAAATTTATGAGAGGTTGACTTTTCGCACATACTCAACAATATTGTCATTTCTATCTGATAATTTCAGCTCCTTACCGAGGCTAAAAAGCGCCCCCACAAAGGTCGACGAGTCCCTATCACACTCCGTTGAGACGCAAAAGGACCTAAAAGGCAAAGTCACGGAGCTAGATTCGACCCCCAAGGGCGCCGGTGGGCTACGGCCGAGCCTCATCTCGCTCCCTCCTCAGCTTCAATAAACTCCGGGGCATTCCAAGCGAGCTTTGCCCCACAGGGCAAGTCGAAGCGTGCATTCCCCCGATAGCTTCAACAAACTCCGGGGCATCCCAAGCGAGCTTCGCCCCATGGGGCAAGCTGAAGCGTGTATTGTCCCCGACAGCTTCAACAAACTCCGGGGCATCCCAAGCAAGCTTCGCCCCACAGGGCAAGCCGACGCGTGCATTGCCCCTGACAGCTTCAACAAACTCCGGGGCATCCTAAGCGAGCTTCGCCCCCATGGGGCAAGCCGAAGCGTGCATTGCCCCCGACAGCCTCAACAAACTCCGAGGCATCCCAAGCGAGCTTCGCCCCACGGGGCAAGCCGAAGCGTGCATTGCCCCAACAGCTTCAACAAACTCCGAGGCATCCCAAGCGAGCTTCGACCCACTGGGCAAGCCGAAGCGTGCATTTCCCCCGATATCTTCAACAAACTCCGGGGCATCCCAAGCGAGCTTCGCCCCATGGGGCAAGCCGAAGCATGCATTACCCTCGATAGACCGACGGTGTGCGAGGGACCGGGCGGCAGCTCGTATCCTTCCTCACCCTCAACTCCGGGGCATCCCAATCAAGCTTTGCCCCACGGGGCAAGCCGAAGCGTGCTTTGCCCTTTATAGACCGGTGGTGTGAGAGGGACCGGGTGGCAGCTCGTATCCTTCCTCACCCTCAACTCCGAGGCATCCCAAGCGAGCTTCGCCCCATGGGGCAAGACGAAGCGTGCATTGCCCTCGATAGACCGGCGGTGTGCGAGGGACTGGGCGGTAGCTCATATCCTTCCTCACCCTCAACTCCGGGGCATCCCAAGCGAGCTTCGCCCCACGGGGCAAGCTGAAGTGTGCATTGCCTCCGATAGCTTCAACAAACTCTGGGGCATCCCAAGCGAGCTTTGCCCCCACGGGGCAAGCCGAAGCGTGCATTGCCCTTGATAGACCGGCGATGTGCGAGGGACCGGGCAGTAGCTCGTATCCTTCCTCACCCTTAACTCCAGGATAAGCCCATGAGCTTCGCCCTCGACAGGTCGCTAGTGGGCTAGGGCCGAGCTACCTCTCGCTCCATCCCCAACTTAAGGGTAAACTCTGGTGCATTTATATTTTTACATGCATATTGTGCGGACTAAAGTTTCAGCTCCTCGCATCGAGGAATTCTGGGCACACCTAAGCGCACTTTGCCCTCCGGGGCACGCCCGAGCGTCCATCGCCCTCGATAAGTTGCCACCGGGTTGGGACGAGCCACTGGTTCATAACCTCCCCTCCCACGGCTTCTGAGGCAAGCTTCCGAGCTTTGCCCATAACAAACCATAATACACCAGGGCCGAACTATGTTCGACATACGGCCCGCTCTCGCCCGGACTCTCTTGCGCCCCGTATGTCGGGGGCATATATAAAGACGAGGCTAAGGAAGTGCCAAGCCCTTCCACTCTACAAAATATGTTCGGACAACGGTATTTCGAAAAACATACAACTTTTCATTTATTTGATCAAAATATCGAAAGTATATACATGTATTCCTAAGATACGACCGCACAAGGAGTAATCACTCCGGCCTGCACTACAAAAAGTCCCAACTTCAAAACAAAAAGGGAGGAAGCTAAGGAGGTGGAAGTCTTATGCCCCTGCCGGTCCACCTGCCTGACCGCCACCCGGCGTATCTTCCGATCCTCCTTTTTCTTTGGCCAAGGGCGCAACCAGCTTGGGGAAGTCGACCACTAAAGAGTGATGCAACCTCGCCATCCTTCCCTTCATCTTCGAGAAACCCTCCTCAATGCCCGCTTCCTTCGCCAATCGCAACGTAGGGACAAGCTCCTCGTCCTGATATCGACGGACAGCAGCATCCCCTATAGCTTATTGGTCAACTTTTTCCAGCTTCTCCACCTGCCGCTTCAAGTCGGCGTTCTCCTGATTCTTCGCATCCATAGCCCGCTTCAAGTCGGCGATCTCCTGCTGCTGGTCGTCTATCACCCGCTTCTTGGCGCACATCTCCTGCCTCAGGACATTCTTCTCCTCAGAATGCTCCTTCAGAATATTGACCCGTCTAGTCTCTTCATCCTGGGGCTGAAGAGTGAGCTCCGCCCGCTTCCCCTCCAGCTCGTCAATGATCTTCTTCTTGGCATCGTAGTGCTTCAGAACTTGCTCCAGCTTCTCATCCTTCTCCCGCAATTTCTCGGTGGTCTCCCAAAGATCGGCTCGTGCCTTCTCGAGGGACGCCTTGACAAGGGCTACAGGGGTGTGGTGCTGAAGAGCTACCATCGCCACCATCGCCTACAAAAGAAACAAAGACATAATTACATGCGTAAGCAAAAAGACCGGTGGGACATAATGAAAAGATCGACGGACCTGCATTCCATCGCAGAGGCACAGAGCCGCTCTGGAGCCACAACCGCAAGAGATTCGTGGTCCCGCGACAGCATACTATTCTCTGCCAGACTGGCCACAACCCTGGATTCATCAAATACAGACTCCCATCTACCTATCGGATAAATCGGCTGGAGGAGCTCCGCCCTTGGAAGGGCCTCCACCTCAACCCTCTTCGACCGAAAGCAAGCGAGCGCCCTCTCACAGCTCGGATGCGCCTCCCTCCCCATCTCCCGCAGAGGAATCCCGTAAGTCCAGCGATTATTCACGGATGCCCTGTCGGGCTTCTCCACGATCGGAATCTCCGGAGGAGGAGCCGTGACGGCCTCCCCCTGGTCAGCCTGACTGCCCGGTGAGGCCTCATGGTCCGATGGGAGGGGGCGTTTGATTCAGACGCCCTTTGCCTCTTATCCTCCCTCTCCCCAATGGTGATTCCAATGCCCCGCTTCCGGGCGACCTCATTCGTCGGTTCCTCTTCTGCCACCTCTTTGCATTTATCTAGGGGGCCTGACTTCTTTGTCACAGACACCCTAGACGCCCTCAGCACCTCCTCCCTCGTACGTATCATGTCCTCGCCTGCAAGAAGTGAGATTAAGGTGAGCCTACATGAGGAAGTTCGTCAGGATTAAAATACCTTCAAGCCAGAAGTATTGAGCAAACCGGTCGTCCTTGACCAAGTTCGCTAGCCACTGATCCACATCAGGAATGTCCTCCAAGATTTGGGAGTTCACTAAGTCCTCTCCCTCCAAGACCACCACATCATCCACTGAAGGATTCAATGTCCCCCCGGTTCGACCTCAACACCACATCAGTCGGCATCAAGAGGAAAACAAATCTCTCCCTCCACCCTTTCACATCGGCCGGCACCCCAAGGATGAGAGACCGCCACTTCTTTGCATACACACAATAATACTTCCCCATCTTCCTCACCTCAAAGAAATGCTGGAAGAGCGTCAAGGACGGACTCAAGTCACTGGCGAGGCAGAGGACGACGAAGCCGATCATTAAACCAATGGAGCCTGGCGTCAGCGCAAAGAGCGGAAGCTCGAGGAAATTCAACAGATGAAGAAGGTGAGGATTGATTAGAAATCGAAGCCCTAATTTGAAAGTCTGGAGATAGACTCCGACCTCTTTATCCCCAGGCCAACATACCCTCTCATCGGCTCCATGGAGGTGCACTTCACAAGGTGGCCGAACATACCTCGCACGGATCTCCCGGATACTGATAGTGTCTGTTCTGCTCCGAGTGGTCGCTATCACCCTCGGCACCTTTGTTCGGAATCTTCTCATCCTCCATTGCCACATCTCCTCCTCCAATTCCTCCTCCTTCACCGCGACACTACCACCTCCGGCTCAAAATGCGAAGCCATCTAACAAAAGATCAAGAGAATACCTAAAATAAAGAAGAAAGGCGAAAATCGCGATCGGAACGATAGCACGAACTCCGACGACGGCAGCGATGGCAACGGTGATCGAAAACTCAGAAGAATGCGAGAGCACGAAGGAAATCAGAAGTGGAAAAACCCTCACTCGATCTCTCCCTCCCCTATTTATAAGAGGCGTCAACGGATCTCCGCCGTCGAAGCCCTGCCACGTGGCGAGGATCCGATCTCCTCTGACGCCTCGACTGCCACCTGCAGTCACGTCAAACATGCGTCACCCTCTGGACAGCTGAGACGCGTCGATATTCTCCTGCCATCAAATCGAAATGATTTCGACGGAACGGTGGGCGGGCTTTTCGAATTATTTACCGCCTCGATCGAAGGCTCAGAGCAAGGGCAGATGGGGTGATAGTGCGTCATCCGAACTAGGCCGGGCTTCCGCCTCAAGCTCGAATGACTGGGGGGGCTATTATTACGACCTAAAGATCGCGATACTTCGACCTTCCATCCAAGTTCACCAGACACACCGCAAGCTCGTCGGTCCTCCGCAAAGTCCGCCTCGACTAGTGGGAAGGGCATACTTCGCCACGAACCTCGCCAATTGGTCGCCTGCTTCCCTCCAAGTGCGTCTGTTTCCCTCAAAGCTCGCCCGGCGAACAACTAGGTTGCCCGTCATCCTCAAGAAACGACCGTACGACCCATGTTCGGCCCCGCTCCTTAGACGTACCTAGACGATCCTTCAGCTTATCGAACACGACAAACGCCCTTGTACGAGAAAGCCACTGCCACTTCCACCGCTCGACAACCTGACAAAGCACCCCCTGGCCGCTGCGCCATCTGACTGTTTGGTGCTTTCAGCTCTGACACTCTGACAAAGCACCCCTGGCCGTTGCGCCGTCTGACAAAAGCATGGCTGACACGTACAGCTCTGACATCCTCAGCCGAACCTTCCGCAGTCTGACACGCCAGCTCAGCACGCCAGCTCAGCCCTACCTAATCGCATCCATCAACTATAAATACACATACACCTCCATCGAGAGGGAGGTTGGCTAATTAATTCTCACTCACACACAAGAGCAACTATCGTCCACATATTTGTTCTTCCACCCAAGCTCGCCACGTAACGTCGGCCTACTTCTAGCTCGGCCTACGTGTCCGCCCTCATTCTGACTTAGGCATCGGAGAGGCTACGAGTTGGAACTCAACCCGGCCTTTTTGACAAGCTGCTCTTTGTGCAGTTAGGCTCGTCCAAGCAGCAAGCAACCGACGACCAACTCGAGGAGAGCGGCGAACAAGCGGCGGACTTGCAGGATTGATCCAGAGATCGACATCTGAAGTCCCCCGAACACTTGTAAACGTCCTACCAAATCATCCCCATTTGTAACCACCGTGCCATTTGTTCCCCCTCTTTATAAATTCATTGTACGCGGATCTTACCCCGCAAGAATCATATGACATGATATTGTAGACAACAATATCAACATTCCTATTTAAACAACAAATTAAGGAGCACCAAATTCTTTAATGAGGTCCCCATTTGGAACCAAAGATAAAAATAACCGATTAATGCCACAATTAATACCCCCCACCTCATGACCCAACTCTGCCAAGGCTGTCCGATACAGTCTTCATCCTCGGCCTGACCTCGTGATCAGACTCGGTGCATGCAAGTGCAATGCGGAACACTGCTGCCGCCTCTTTCCTGGCATGAACATCCTTGTGCAGCACAGGGTCCACAATCTCCGACAACGGCTTCGCGTCGTCGAATTCCCGCCTCGCCCACCTCACAATGTCCTCCACCGGCGAGGCTGATGTCGTCGCCACCGCCGGAGATGCCATGTCGGCTGCCCTCCCCGTCAGCATCTCCAGCAGGATCACTCCAAAGGAGTACACGTCCCATTTTTGGGCGGGCCTGGCTCCGGGGACCCGGCCCTCGGGGGCCCTATAGTAGTTGGGCTGTTTGGTGGGAGCCGGCCTCGCGGGAGGGAGATCGCCGCCGATAAAGCCCAACGATGAGGACGAGGACGAAGCATCGTTTCCGGCGATGCTGATGAGAGGGACAAGGCCGAAGTCGGAGACGTGTGGGTTAAATTCGCCGTCGAGGAGGATGTTTGATGGCTTGACGTTGCCGTGGACAAATTTTCTTGGGCTGCAGTCGTGGAGATGGGCCAGCCCACTGGCCACGCCCTGGGCTATCTTGAGCCTGATGGGCCATGAGAGGCTGGGCTGCCCAGGCCGGCCTGATGAAGGGAAAAAAAAAGGACCTCCCTTTAAGACGGCAACAACTCAAGATCAAGGCTAGATATGATAACCTCAAGATCAAGGCCGGGGTGTTTAGTTATTCTAGTGTAATAAATTTTGCATGCAGAATACGGCAGGTTACCATGTGAGTCTACAAAATCTGAGGGAGTTGGTGAACACCAAACCTTTGAGAGTGGAAGCAAGATTGCCATTGGGAACAAAATCGGTGACGATCAGCTTCTCGTCGGGGGCCCAGTAATAAGCCCGCAGACCCACCAAGTTCCGATGCCTAACTCTTGCAATCGCCTGAACCTCGGCAGCAAACTGCTTGCACCGCCGCCCGCCGCCCGCCCCCAGCCTCCTCACGGCCACCGGCACCCCATTCCCCAGCACCACCTTGTACACTATCCCCGTCCCGCTCTTCCCCAGCACGTACGCCGACGCCCTCAGCAGCTCGTCCAGCTCGAACGTGAACCCCTTGTCCATCGCTACCAGCCTCCCTTCCCCTTTCCCTCTCACATCCTTCTCCGATTCCTCCCCCCTCTCTCGATCCGAGCAGCATGTAATGCAGCTCCTCCCCTTCCTCCCTTCGGCTCCGTTGGTCCCCGGCTGCTTCGCCGCCGCACAGCCGCACCCGTTCTCGCGGTCTTTCAGCTTCCAGTATATGTAAACGAGCACTAGGCCTATCAATGCGACCCCGGCCGCATCCGCCACCGCGATTAATATGATCAGGCTCTGCTTCAGTCCCTTCTCTGTTACATCGTTGTCATTCTCTGCAGATTTCCCCTGAATCGGCGGCGGCGATGATGCGGCCGCTTGCTGGCACGGATTCCGCAGAGGTAATCCGCAGAGGAACGGATTGTTGAGAAAAGCAGTCGGGCCTTGGTTCGCCAGCGAGCCCGTCTGCGGGATCTCACCGGAGAGATTGTTGTACCGAAGGTCGAGGCCGACGGAGGCCGGGAGTTCACCGAGGGAGCTCGGGATTGTGCCGGAGAAATGGTTGTGCGACAAATTCAGTGTCCCGGACAGTGACTTGATGTCGCCGATGTCGGGCGGCAGCGGCCCGGACAGATTGTTGGAAGACAAATCAAGCTGGATCAGGCCGAGCATCTCCGGCCAGATCCCTGCAGGTATCTCGCCGGAGAGCCGGTTATGGGACAGCAGCAGCCGCTGCAGCAGCCGGCAGTTGCGGAGATCGGAGGGGATGGGGCCGGAGAGCGAGTTTAAGGACAAATCGAGGTTCTGAAGGCGGGGGAGGTTGCAGAGTTGAGGAGGGAGAGCTCCCGTCAGGTTGTTCTCGTACAAGAAGATGGAGCGGAGAGAGGAGGCGTAGGAGAGTTGGGTGGGGATGGAGCCGGAGAGTTTGTTGCCGTGGAGATTGAGCCGGCGGAGGAAGATGAGGGAGCCGAGCTCGGAGGGGATATAGCCGGTGAGGTTCTTGCCGGAGACGGCAATGCCGACGACGCGGGGGGAGGATAGGCCGGAGACGTTGGCGCAGGAGATGCCGGGCCAGCGGCAGGGGTCGGGGTCGTCCTCGCTCCAGGAGGAGAGGGAGGAGGAGGGGTCGGAGGAGACGGCAGACTTGAAGGCGAGGAGGGAGAGGCCTTCGGGCGAGAGGGCGGTTGTGGTGGCACTGGCGGCGAGAAGCAATAGTAGGACGGAGGAGGAGAACGAGAGAATGCACAGAGCCATGGGGGGGATGTGGGCTGCGAGAAGTGTTATTGAGTTGTTTGTTTGGGGTTGGGGATAATGAGGGTATGAGATTTGTTCATGAGAGTTTTTGGGTGCGGCCAAGGGGATGTGGGTTGGGTTTTGGATTTAGTTTGGGGAACTGGATAGGTTAGGATATGGGTGAGGGGGGTTTTTTTTGGGGTAGGGCTTCGGATTGATGGGGGGTAGAAGGTTGCAGTAGAAGGGAAGGGGAGGGAAGGGAGGGGGAGTGGAAATGATGAGGGGATGTTGGAAGCAATTAAAATGTTTGTTGTTGTGGGGTTTCTTGTTTTCTGTTTTGATATTAAGATATGGAAACTAGGTTGCAAAGTTAGATGGGTTGTGATTTGTTGGTTGGAATATTTTATTCATTTCTTACCTTACATCCTTTTCCGCTTAAGAGTACATTTTTTTGTTTATTTTGAAGAAAATTAGGGACGGGAAAAGTTACTAAATTCATTACAGCTGTTATGAATCAACTATCGGGTGAGGAGCCATCAGCTCTTTATTTATAGGCAATAGGGGAGAATACAAATATGTGCTACATTGATATGGGCCTATCTCTAAGATAGCCCAGAATCTAAACCAACTCCGGTTAATAACTGTTCACAACACTCCCCCTTATCTAGCCATAGGTGTGGACTCTGCTCGTGAATACTTCAGGATTCTGAGCATAGAAGAGTCTCACATGGGGTGGATACTTCAGGATCCTGAGTTGGTGAGATTTGCCTTGTTAAAACCTTCAGCTATGGAAAACCCAGTGTGAAAAACCATAGTTAAGGGAAAAGAGTACAAACTCTCTCTAACTCCCTTTGATCTGTACAAACTCTCAGGCTGTTAGATCTCTTAAGTGTCTCATTCCAATCCTTTGTACAAGCTTCCTAAAAGTGGCAGTAGGAAGGGCTTTAGTGAACAAGTCTGCCAAATTGTCACATGATTGCACTTGTCTAATGTCGATCTTGTCATCTCTCTGTAGCTCGTGCGTCCAGAAGAACTTTGGTGAAATGTGCTTTGTTCTGTCGCCTTTGATGAAGCCACCTCGTAGCTGAGCTATGCAAGCAGCATTGTCCTCGAACATTGTAGTAGGTTCGAGATCTCCAGTCTTCAGTCCGGTAGTAGACAGGATGTGGTGGACAACTAAGCGTAACCATACGCATTCTCTGCTCGCTTTATGGATGGAAATGATCTCAGAGTGATTGGATGAGGTCGACGTCAGGGTTTGCTTGATGGATCTACAGGAAATGGCTGTCCCTCCATAGGTAAACACGTACCCAGCCTGTGACTTTGCGTTGTGGGGATCAGACAAGTATCCTGCATCAGCATAACCAGAAAGTGTAGAGGATGTTCCATTTTTGTAGAGGAGTCCCAGATCAGTAGACCCTTGGAGGTATCGCAGAAGGTGCTTAACCCCGGTCCAGTGGCGCTATATGGGCGTTGCGCTGTATCTGGCTAGCAAATTTACTGCAAACGTTATGTCGGGACGCGTGCAGTTTGCCAGATATAAGAGTGCTCCGATGGCACTTAGATAAAGGACTTCTGGACCAAGTATATCCTCCCACTCTTCCAGCGGCCGGAAGGGGTCTTTATGTGCATCCAGAGATCGTACCACCATAGGTGTACTTAGTGGATGACATTGCTCCATATGGAATCTGATGGGAATCTAGTCCCACCCCAAGTGGTTTGTTTTGTTGATGATCACACCAAATGTTGTTAAATTACTAATCATTACTACTTAAGTATGTAGGTTGTGCAATAAGCTAATTGAAGCTCGAAGCATACTCCGAGAAGAAGAACTTCAACCACACACATAGAAGATGAAGATGAATTTAGCTCGCAACTTCAAAGCTCAAGCACAAGAAGAGTTCAAAGATGAAGGTCAAAGAATGTGCTCAAGCTAAAGCTAAAGAAGAGCTCAAATTCAAGTGAAGCCTATGCAACTAGCTCAAGCTCAACCATAGCTTCAAGTTCTTCATAGAGTCTAGTGTGTGAGTTGTTTTTCGTTTTCTTAGGATTATGTCAAAGCCAAGAAGAATTTGCACACACACAAAATGACTTTCTAAAATGTTTTTAAAACTCATTTTAAACTTATTTGAGAGCATACTTTTCATAGAAGCTAAGTTTCAATTTGTAGTCAACTACAAACACCCAGTAGTTCACTGCACTGATTTCTGTCTTCTACCAGAAAAGATAATCTGGTAGTCGGCTACCTAAGTTAGGGAGTCGACTACCAGTTGTAGCAGATTTTCTCTGAAACACTCTGGGAGTCGACTACCAAAGTTAGGGAGTCGACTACCAGCTGTGCGACCAGAATTCCTTGATTCACTCTCTCATTAATTCATTGCTTGATTTTTGTGCTGAAGTCAAACTTGATTTGAATTATTTTGAATTCTCCTTTGGCTCTATAAATAGAGACCCTATGAGAACATTTTTCACACCAATTCATTCTTGAGCAAAATTCTTATTCTCTCAAAAGATCTCATTGTTCGCATTGCTCTCAAAGTTCTTCGTAGCCAAAACGGTTTTTCAATTTCTGATCTTATTGCTTATATTCTTTTATAATTGTTTTTAAGATCATTATTATTTTTTGCTATTGCAAATTGGTTTTCAAAATCCTTCTCTTTGATTTTTTATATTCTTAAAGGATTTTTGAAACATCTAGATTCTAGATCACATCGAATAATTTCATATTCTTTGTGTGATCTAAGAACACATTTAGATTCTAGATCACATTGAATAAACTCATATTCTTTGTGTGATCTACGAACGAGTTAAATTCTTTTAGCCACGTTAAGCACAATTGCAAATTTAATCTTGGCTATAGAATTATTGGGTGTAAAAACCAATCTCCACTAATTCATTGTGGTGTATTGGATTTGATTTTACTTGTAGTCCCTTGGTGATAAGGGTGGTTGTAAATCCTTGTTGTAGGCAAGGTGTTTGTGAAAAGTCCTCGGATTGTGAGACAATGTAAAGTCCTCGGATTGTGAGGCAAGGTAAAGTCCTCGGGTTGTGAGGCAAGGGCAAAATCCTAGACAAGTCTAGGTGGTCAGAAATCCTAGTTGTGGCTAGGTATTTGTATTGCTAAGGCAATAGTGGAAATCTCGTACCGGATTGGTCAGGGACTGGACGTACCCATGGTTGTGGGGAACCAGGATAAAAATCCTTGTGTTTGCGTTTGATTCTCTCTGTGTTCGATTATTTATCTCTGCAAGCAATTCTTATTATTATATCTTTGTAATTCTTTGTTCATTTGCATATTACAAAGGTCATACATTTAATTCCGCTGTGTAAAGATCTATCTGTGTGTAAAGATCTCTTATCTGATTGTAATCATAATTGTTTATCTTTTATATTTCTATAAGATTAACTTGTTGATTAAGAACCAAGCGTAGATCACTCTACTTGGTTTCTTAGGCAACATTAGAAGGGTTTTAATTAACGATCGAAAAAGTTTTATTATTTGAACAACACTATTCAACCCCCCTTCTAGTGTTGTTTGCCATCCACAAGATCCAACACTTGGTATCAGAGCGAGGTTACAAGATGGCGTCAACAAGAAGACAACTTCCACATATCTTTGATGGATCAAATTATGACGATTGGAAAAGAATGATGAAAGTCTACATTCAATCCAAAGACAACAACTTGTGGAGATTTGTGGAGAAGCCATATCACCCACCTACTACACCCGAGTCACTATGGACAAAAGAGGAAGAAGAAATGGAAATGAAAGATGGAGAGGTAATTGGATATATTCAATGTTTTTTGCGTAACAAAATTTTTAGTCTTGTGTCAGGAGCTACTACAGCGTATCAACTATGGCACATGGTAGAGAAGTTTGAGAAGACTACCTCTAAAGTTTCATCCTCCAACAAAGATAAAGAAGGTTCTTATGATTGCTACATGGCACAAACAAACGATGAGGTAAACTCTACCTCTAGTGATGAAGATGAAAATAATGATTTACTTCATGCTTACAATGATTTAGTTAAAGATTATAAATCATTGAAAAGTAAATTTAGTTCTTTAAAGCATGATCATAGGAGTTTAAAGAAAGATCATAATTCACTTCTTATTGATCACAATAAGTTGAAAAGTGAGCATAATGCTTTATTGAATGATTATGAATGTTTAAATCTTGTGCATAATGAATCTCTTGAAAGATTGAATAATGCTAAGTCTATTATTGAACAATTGAGAATTGATAATGATAGACTAGTAGTAGAAAATTCTTCGCTTATGAATGAATGCAATAGCATTAATGGTAGAATTGATTTATTGTTTAGTGATTTGTCTATGCGTAAAAGTATGCATGAAGAGCTTGTTTGTAAATTTGATAATTTCAAGCGCAATGCTAACTTGAAGACTTTTTCTTCACGCAAACATGATTCCATGATTAATAATGTTGTTAGAGACAAAAAGAATTATGTTAGAAAGAATATGCATGCTAATGTTGTTAGAACGAAATATGCTTTCATGTATGGTAAGATTGCATGCAATAAATTGATGAAATCCAATGTTTCTAATAGTTCCATTCATAAGTTGGATTTTACTAATCATGTGACTATGCATCCATATGCTAAGAATAATTCTATGACCATGCGTAGATTACATGATAATATGTGTTGGGTTCCAAATAATTTGAGTTTGGTTGATAGAAATGCATATATCCATAATATCGTGATGAATATGCATAATTCTAGAAATTCTTTGTATGCTAGGAAAACAAATCCTAAATGGGTTTGGGTTCCTATTGGATGATCTTGCATGAACCCAATAATGTTGAGTATCTATGCTTATTGTATATTTTTAGGATACTCAAACTTGCATATTGAATATCATTTAAATTGATTTCATTGATAATATCTTTAACCCCATGGACTCGAAAGAAAAGAGTACCAAATCTTGATTTTTGTTGGTACACATTTGAAGGGATTAGTAGAAGAGCTCCCAATGAATCTCAAAATCCATGCATACATTAAGGGAGAGACCCAACTGCAATGATGCAAACTTTAAGGGGGAGCCTATGAAATTTTTTCTTCACTTGGTATGTATACGATTATGTTTTTTTTGTGATGACAAGGGGGAGAAAAAGTGAAGCATGCAAAAACATGAATGAATAATAAACCGCATCTAAGCAGGGGGAGTAAGTACACTTACTCATTGTTTTTATTTCATATTATTCATATGTTTTTCATTTGGGTGTCATCATTAAAAAGGGGGAGAGTGATGGGAATCTAGTCCCACCCCAAGTGGTTTGTTTTGTTGATGATCACACCAAATGTTGTTAAATTACTAATCATACTACTTAAGTATGTAGGTTGTTCAATAAGCTAATTGAAGCTCGAAACATACTCCGAGAAGAAGAACTTCAACCACACACATAGAAGATGAAGATGAATTTAGCTCGCAACTTCAAAGCTCAAGCACAAGAAGAGTTCAAAGATGAAGCTCAAAGAATGTGCTCAAGCTAAAGCTAAAGAAGAGCTCAAATTCAAGTGAAGCCTATGCAACTGGCTCAAGCTCAACCATAGCTTCAAGTTCTTCATAGAGTCTAATGTGTGAGTTGTTTTTCGTTTTCTTAGGATTATGTCAAAGCCAAGAAGAATTTGCACACACACAAAATGATTTTCTAAAATGTTTTTAAAACTCATTTTAAACTTATTTGAGAGCATACTTTTCATAGAAGCTAAGTTTCAATTTGTAGTCAACTACAAACACCCAGTAGTTCACTGCACTGATTTCTGTCTTCTACCAGAAAAGATAGTCTGGTAGTCGGCTACCTAAGTTAGGGAGTCGATTACCAGTTGTAGCAGATTTTCTCTGAAACACTCTGGGAGTCGACTACCAAAGTTAGGGAGTCGACTACCAGCTGTGCGACCAGAATTCCTTGATTCACTCTCTCATTTATTCATTGCTTGATTTTTGTGCTGAAGTCAAACTTGATTTGAATTATTTTGAATTCTCCTTTGGCTCTATAAATAGAGACCCTATGAGAACATTTTTCACACCAATTCATTCTTGAGCAAAATTCTTATTCTCTCAAAAGATCTCATTGTTCTCATTGCTCTCAAAGTTCTTCGTAGCCAAAATGGTTTTTCAATTTCTGATCTTATTTCTTATATTCTTTTATAATTGTTTTTAAGATCATTATTATTTTTTGCTATTGCAAATTGGTTTTCAAGATTTTTTATATTCTCAAAGGATTTTTGAAACATCTAGATTCTAGATCACATCGAATAATTTCATATTCTTTGTGTGATCTAAGAACACATTTAGATTCTAGATCACATTGAATAAACTCATATTCTTTGTGTGATCTACGAACGAGTTAAATTCTTTTAGCCACGTTAAGCACAATTGCAAATTTAATCTTGGCTATAGAATTATTGGGTGTAAAAACCAATCTCCACTAATTCATTGTGGTGTATTGGATTTGATTTTACTTGTAGTCCCTTGGTGATAAGGGTGGTTGTAAATCCTTGTTGTAGGCAAGGTGTTTGTGAAAAGTCCTCGGATTGTGAGACAAGGTAAAGTCCTCGGATTGTGAGGCAAGGTAAAGTCCTCGGGTTGTGAGGCAAGGGCAAAATCCTAGACAAGTCTAGGTGGTCAGAAATCCTAGTTGTGGCTAGGTATTTGTATTGCTAAGACAATAGTGGAAATCTCGTACCGGATTGGTCAGGGACTGGACGTACCCATGGTTGTGGGGAACCAGGATAAAAATCCTTGTGTTTGCGTTTGATTCTCTCTGTGTTTGATTATTTATCTCTGCAAGCAATTCTTATTATTATATCTTTGTAATTCTTTGTTCATTTGCATATTACAAAGGTCATACATTTAATTCCGCTGTGTAAAGATCTATCTGTGTGTAAAGATCTCTTATCTGATTGTAATCATAATTGTTTATCTTTTATATTTCTATAAGATTAACTTGTTGATTAAGAACCAAGCGTAGATCACTCTACTTGGTTTCTTAGGCAACATTAGAAGGGTTTTAATTAACGATCGAAAAAGTTTTATTATTTGAACAACACTATTCAACCCCCCTTCTAGTGTTGTTTGTCATCCATAGGATCCAACAGAATCTTTGCAAAATTTTCTTTGTGTATGTTGTTTGATGTAATAGGATTCCATTTTTTAGATGTTCAATCTGTAAGCCAAGGCAGAATTTCTTTTTGCCTAGGTCTTTCATTTCAAATTCTTTTGTTAGGCTTACAGATATCTCAGCGATCTCTTCAGGAGATCCGATGAGATTCAGATCGTCTACGTAGACAGCGATTATTACGAATCCTTTTCACTTTGTTCTTATGAAGATACAAGGGCAGACTTCATTGTTATTGAATTCTTGTTGAACAAGGAATTTGTTGAGTCTGTTATACCACATCCTTCCTGATTATTTGAGACCATACAGTGATCTTTGCAGCTTAACATAGTAGACGTCCCGAGGTCTATCTTTTAATTCAGCAGGCATTGAAAAGCCATCAGGAAGTTTCATGTATATCTCCTTGTCGAGATTACCGTATAGATATGCAGTCACAACATCCATTAGCTGCATATCTAAACCTTCCTTTGCTGTTAAGCTTATCAGGAATCTGAAGGCGATCGCATCCATGACCGGTGAGTATGTCTCGTCATAGTTAATACCCGATCTCTGGGAAAAGCCTTGCGCTACAAGCCTTGCTTTGTAGCATGCGATCTCATTATTTTCATTTCTTTTTCTTACGAATACCCACTTGTATTCCACAGGTTTGACACCAGTAGGTGTCTGGACTATTTGCCCAAAGACTTTGCGTTTCTGAAGCGAGTCCAGCTCGGCTTCTATTGCCTGATTTCACTTTGGCCAGTCAGTTCCACGTTTGCATTCAGCAACGGAATGCGGATCATGATCATCGTCGCTTCCGGCGACGTGAATAGCAATGTGAAACGCGAAGTCATCGTCGACGACTGTACTCTTTCTGTCCAATACCTCCCCTGTACGTACATAATTTAATGATATTTCAGTTTCTCCCAGGAGTTCCTCTGCAGTGGATTCCAGGAGGGGAGAGGGTATGGACACGAGCTCGTTTCTCTGTGGGGGTATCGTCCCAAGGTCTCCGGATATTTTTCTTTTTCTTGGATTCTTATCCTTGGAGCCTGGTGGTCTGCCTCTTTTCTGTTGAAGTGCAGCCACTTCTGCTGCTGGTGGATTGCATCCATCCTTTGGGATGTCAATCCTAGCTGGAGTATTTGCAGCAGGGATGTGTGATTTAACAATCTTCTGGTTGTCAGTAAATGAGTCCGGTAATCTATGAACTGTGTTCTGGATGTGTAAGAGCTTCAGGATCTCATCATCACATTGTTTTGTTACCGGGTCATAATGGGTCAAGCTTTTTGTATCCCACGTTAACATTTGCTTCGCGCTAGACTTTTCAATGTCTAGGCCCATTTTGGGGAAATATGTCTCATCAAAGTCACAATCTTCAAGACGTGCCTTAAAAGCGTCCCCCATTTGGGGTTCTAGGTATCTTATGATGGAGGGTGAGTCAAACCCTACATCAATGCCAAGGCGACGTTGAGGGCCCATCTTGGTCCTCTGGGGTGGTGTGATGGGGATATAAACTGCGCAGCCGAAGATTCTCAAGTGAGAAATGTTCGGCGGTGTTCCATATGCAAGTTGCATTGGAGAGAGACTCTGACCTCCTGAGAGTCTGTATTCTTATTAATGATGCAGCATGCAGGATTGCATGTCCACATGCATCCACCGGCAACTGGGATTTCATTAGCAATGGACGTGCAATCCATTGGAGTCTTTTAATTAGCGACTCGGCTAACCCATTCTGGGTGTGAACATGCGGCACCGGATGTTCAATTTCTATTCATGTTGCCTGGCAGTATTCTTGAAATGACTGGGAGGTGAATTCCCCCGCATTATCCAGACGTATTTTTTTTATTTGGTTGTCTGGAAAATGCGCCCGCAACTTTATAATTTGTGTCAGAAGCTTTGGAAAAGCTAAGTTGCGGGTCGACAGTAGACACACATACGAATATTTTCGAAGATGCATCGATCAGTACCATGAAGTACCGAAAAGGCCCACTAGGGGGGTGGATGGGTCCACATATGTCTCCGTGTATTCTTTCGAGGAAGCTTGGAGACTCGATATCCACTTTGAGTGGTGATGGCCGTGTTATTAATTTGCCCGTGAAGTAGGGTACACAAGGGAATTCTCCCTTATGAAAAATCTTCTGGTTCTTCAGGTTATGCCCATGAGATTGTGATAAGATGCGGTGCATCATCACAGATCCAGGGTGGCTAAGTCTATTATGCCAAAGTAAGAATTTGGCTGATGTCGGGCACTTCAGGTGCTCCATCGGGTTTGCTTCCTCTCTCTGAATCTTTGTATGGTAGAGGCCCAAGGAGAGGCTCTCAAAACGTTCAAGTATGGTTTTAACTCCATTTTCTTGAGACGTTACATACAGTAATTCATTTTCTTTTACATTTGTTATTTCCAACTGGAATCCGTTCAGACGGATATCTTTGAAACTTAGTAAGTTTCGCTTGGAATTCGGAGAGTATAATACATCTTTAATTTTAATTTCTGTTCCTTTGGGAAGCAACAAGGTTGCATTCCCAGAACCTTCAATTAAATCCGATGGCCCTGAAATGGTATTTACAGGGCTCTTATACGGTGTAATGCTATGAAAGTAGCATTTATCCTGAAGGATCGTATGTGTCGAAGCACTGTTTACTAAGCAGTCATGAGAGCATTCCATCTAAAAAGATGAGTAAGACATTTGCATTCAGAAACTAACTTTTATTCAAAGAAAATCAAATTACATCAAAAGCTCTCATAAGATAAATTGTTCTGAATAAAATGCTAAGATAAATAAAGTAGGCTAATCAAGCATGTCATCTGATTCGAAGTCATTTGATGTGAACTTGACTGCAGTGTTTGCAGCCACCAGGTTTGTTTCAGCATTCTTTTTCTTGCTTTGTTTATAAAGCTCCTGGAGATGCAGTGGGGTCCGGCACACTCTGGACTAGTGGCCTTTCATGTCACAGCTGTGACACTGGTTTTTCCAATCCCTCTTGGGTGGGGGTGCATCATTTTTATTGTTGTCATTTCTGCGCCAGGTGAACTTGCGCTTCCCTTCATTTTTTCGCTGTTATGCTTGGCCCTTGGCTCTTTTGTGTTGTCCCCCTTTCTGTGGTCTTTCTTTTCTTTTATTATCTCTCTTCTTTTTGAAGGAAGATGTATGGTGAACTTCTGGTAGAGAGGCAGTGCCAGGAGGGCGCATATTGTGAGTGACGAGAAGAAGCTCTCGGTTTTGCTCGGCCATGAGTAAACATGACAGCAACTCAGAATACTTGGTGAACTTGCGTTCATGGTATTGCTACATAAGTATCTCATCTTTTTCATGGAAAGACGTATACGTCTTTTCCAGCATGCGATCTTCTGAGACTTTCTCACCACACAACTTCAGATATGAGGTGATGCTAAAAAGTGCTGAGTTGTACTCAGCAATGGACTTGAAGTCCTGCAGTCTCAGGTTCTCCCACTCATATCGTGCACTTGGGAGTATAATATCTTTCTGATGTTTACACATGTCCTCAATGGCAGTCCACATGTCACGCCCCGCTTCCCAAAACGACGGAGGCGAAGCGTGACTAAGGCCCGCTTGGGCCGGAGCTGAGAAGCTCAGACCCAATAAGCGTCTGTAGGGGTATCATTTAAAAGATTTTCAGGTTCTTGCATTTATAAAGTTCGGACAACAGACAGTACAGAAAAGAAGTTGCATTCATTAAATTGAGATATAATATCCAACAAGTACAAAGTCTAAAAAGGAGCCTAAGCCTGGCAACAACTATCTAAAAGCAAACTAAAGGTAGTAACCTCTGAAAGTGACGACTGAAAAGACCTCAAGGTCTGGTCCTTGTCAGGCACGTGCTCTGGGTCGGCGTCCTCGGCTCCTCGTACTCCAGTGAGTCTGCCTCGTCCACGAACTCTGGCTGAACACCTGACGTACAGCACCCAAGAAAAAGGAACTGTACGTCAGGTAAAGTCTACAAGAAGGGTTAGACTTTACTGCAAGTGCACCGAACTTTAAACAACGGTTTACTGGTTGATTAACATGCTGAGGTTCTTTTACACAACAGTTTACTGGTTGATTAGCATGCTGTGGTTATAACAGGGTAACACGACAGGAAGTAACGCATCTGGAAAGTAAAACGGGACAGATAGTAGTCGTAGCGTGTGCTACCAATTACGGGACTAACCTACAGGTGTCAAGACAAGACGGGACGTGACGGGACAAGACAGGACAAACATGACGGGACAAGACGAGACAAGTGTGACACGAAGGGTTCACGCCTTACGGTTCGAGGGGGATCAGACCCTCTTGTCGTGCGCACGCTCAACCCTACCCCAACTCAGGAACTCAGGACAAGAATTACAGGGATCATTTCCGCTAGGGAAATATCCGAAACGCCCGTAGGCTTTTTGTGTAACAGGGATCACTTCCGCAAGGAAAGCATCCGAAACGCCCGAAGGCTTTTTGTATAACAGAGATCACTTCCGCAAGGAAAGCATCCGAAACGCCCGAAGGCTTTTTGTATAACAGGGATCACTTCCGCAAGGAAAGCATCCGAAACGCCCGAAGGCTTTTTGTATAACAGGGATCACTTCCGCAAGGAAAGCATCCGAAATGCCCGAAGGCTTTTTGTATAACAGGGATCACTTCCGCAAGGAAAGCATCCGAAACGCCCGAAGGCTTTTTGTGTAACAGGGATAAGACACGACAAGTGTAAGGAATTGTTATTCTAGGGTGTCCACACGCACGTACACACAAGATAGCCCTACGGTGTCAAAAGTTGTTGTTTGTCGAGCTTAGACTTCGTCGTCAAGTCTAAGTCGTCAGGGGCGTCCCGGACGCTATCATTTCACGTCCGGTTCTATACATTCACAGTCTAACAGTTCTAGCAATCTAAGACCAAAGCACGGTCAAAAACGCAAGTGGGTACACTTGCCTGGAATGGCGAGTGCATCGTCCGTCCAGAGCGTCTCGTCCAGTCGTCTCGTCCGCGGTAGTCCGTCTGAAACAGGTCACGGCGACGGTGTCAGGTCGTGATTTTCAATAAACCTATTTAGGTTTTGTTTCTAAGTTATCGGGGCTATCCTATTTGTCAATCATCACATTTTGATGTTCAATCCTATTCGACGATTCTATCCTATGTGCACAGTTCAAAAGTCCAGTCGTCGAATCTACTGTTTCGCAACGTTTTAAGAGCGCAGAAAATAAATTTAGTTACATTTGTCCGATTTTAGTTAGGTTTTCAGTTTCGCTACGGTGTGGGTTGTGCTACGAGTTGGGGGTACCAACCTGAATGATGTCCACGCGTAAATCTGGCGTCAGGTCTGAAAACAGTGGCAGTGCTCGTGTCCCCGACTACGGGTAGCGCAGTGGAGGTCATCTCAGGATTGCCTCAGGGTCATAACGGCTGCGGGTAGCGCAGTGGAGATGTCACGGCTACGGGTACGGTATTGAGATCGTTTCGGTTGCGGGTAGCGCAACGAAACGTCTCAGGCAACGGTAACGGTGACGGATCACGATGCCGAAAGTTCGTGAGTCCTGCGGCGTCTACGTTGTCTCGACTACGGGTAGCGTAGTGAGACTCGTCCGGGCAGCGGGCGAAGTGCGGCAGCGGATACGGTCAGTCTGTCGGCAAGGGCCGGGGTCAACAGAACAACCGTGCCTTGGGAAGGCGGCTCGAAGAAACAATAGCAGTCCTCTGGTTGTTGCTCCCGCTGCTTTCCACGCGAAGCAGCCACCGACGGTCGGGGCTCAGTGCGATGGCCACAAGCGGCACAGTGGCGGCGGGGAGCGCTGGAAGGGCGCTGCGTGATCTGCGGGGTCACGGCGACGGGGAACCACGAGAGCGACGCTCGGGCTGCGCGCTGCACGAAAACCGGGGCGGCGGCCGTTGGGGAAATCGCGATCACAGCGGCTTGGAACAGCGCAGCGGCGGCGCAGTAGGGAAATCAGCGCAGGCGAGGCGGCGGGAGGCTGTGGAAGAGGGGAGCGGAGCAAGCGGCTCAGGCAGCGCAGCAGGAGGTCACGGCAGCGCGGGCGGCGACGCTGAGAGGTTGTCGCGGCTGAGGGGAGACGGCGCTCGGGGGTCGAGGCACTGTGGATCACGAGGGGGCGCCGGAGAGTGGGAATCGGGGGTGATGGCGCGGCGTCGGGGATCGCGATTGAGGGGGAAAGGAGGCGCAGGCAGCGGGGCGCGCTCTGAGGCCGTGGAGGCGACGGATCGGCGAGGGGGCCGCGGAGATGGCGGCCATGGGCCGTGCGGCGCTGAACGGCGGCGCCGGAGGGAGATCGGGGTTGTGGGATGCCGGGGTCGGATCGCGGGTGGCGGATCTGCGAGAGGCGCAACACAGCGGCATATCACATCGCAATGGCATATCACATCGCATATGCCGGAGCTCAGAAACAACCAAATAAAATACGTGCACGATAAAGCACGTGCACGCAGGAAAAATACGAACGGTCGGAAAGCGGCCGTTACACAACAGCTCAAGTGGATCTTCGACCGTAAGGTATTCAGCCTTTAAGGTCTTGTCCACATGGCGGCGAATATAGATGATGGCTTGCGCATTCTCTATATCGCTTACTTTTTCTTTCTCTGTTACAGCAGCAATGAGGGACTTTACCCGCAGGTGAAACTTTACATCTAGCTGTCAGCTCAGATAGTTTCTACCTGATGCATCCAGCACTTCGAAATCAACGCTTGTAATTTTAGCCATTTATCTAGCAGAGCACAAATATGCATGAATTAATATTTTAATCAAAGAAAACATTTTCATGCGGAGGCAATATTTAATGAGAAGCTAAATGCGTGGATCGGCCAGTCCCACATAAAAAGTGTCCAAAGTCCATACAGTCCATATTACACAATTTGCAGCTTAAAAGGAAAATACAACTTTGGAAACCCCGTGGGTCCCATATAATATCTCCAGCTTCAATTGTGGCCTCCGTCTCCATGGAAAATGGTCTTATGTCTTTGACATTTACATAAATTCCTCACTACAATTTCTCTCAAAAATAAAAGAAAAGTGCGGGAAATTAAATGTGTGACTTAAACAGCCGATCCAAAAACCACATTTAGCCATTCATGCGGAAATATTGTGCTCATCAACATTTTCATTTACAGACATCGCAGGCAATTATATTCGCATGAGGATAAATAATTTAATCACTTAATAATTATTGGACCACTGGGCAACGTCATACACCGTTAGGTTAGGTGACTAACGGCAGAGCGGTCGCAGGATCTTCCTAATTATTAAGTTTTAAATCTAATGCA
Organism: Scilla litardierei; assembly: GCA_030789695.1. Lineage (NCBI taxonomy): Eukaryota > Viridiplantae > Streptophyta > Magnoliopsida > Asparagales > Asparagaceae > Scilla > Scilla litardierei. The sequence goes on from CM061135.1 coordinate 22,348,287, forward strand.
CAACCACGCATATAATATCCACAGAATTAGCCAGTGATGTAAAGCATGTATAGATGATTTTACAAAAAAAATCATTTGATGCAAGGGTTGTAAAAATTTGGGTTTAATCAACGAATTGAAAAAGTGCCCAAAAGCAACATGTTCTATGCAAAAAAGAAAAAGTTTCCCTTTTTAACTCATCCCAATATCCCCCGATAGTCCCCAATAATCCCTTATATGTCCACATATTGCCCCATAATTTACCGTGATTTTCACGAATTTTTAGGCCCACAAACGCCCTTTATAATTAATTTATAGCCCAAAAAGTCTTTTAAGGCTTATTCTTAGCCTTTGTCCCCCTTCTTTTCTTTTGTTTTTTTTAAAGAAAAACTGGCCGGCGGGCCTGAAGCCCGCAGGTTGGCTGCGGGCTTCAGGCCCTCAGTCAAATTTTTTTTTTGAATCAAGACCTGTGGGCCTGAGGCCCGCAGTTTGCTTGCGGGCTTCAGGCCTGCAAGGCAGTAAAAATATTTTTTTTTGAATCTGGGCTCTAGGCCCTGTAGGGTTTTTGGGGGCGGCGGCTAGGGTTAGCCGCCGCCCCCCCTTGCACCCTAGCCGCCGCCCCCCTTGCTTCCGCTGGACAGCGGGCGGGGGGTGGGCTGCCGCCCCCTGCAGGGGGAGGCGAACGCGGCGCCGGCCGTCCCTTATGTAGTCACGATCTTGCGAGATCTAGGGGTAGAACAATCAAACGTATGATTAAAAACATCGTTTTTAGCGATTTTACTTCTATATCCGTCCTCCGGATATAGCGACGGTTGAACGAAGCCCTACGCGGATGACGACGCTCGATTGAGGAAGCCTTGCACCGCGCGCGTGGATCTCCCATCTCCTTTCGCCTTCGCAACGAACGAAAAAATTTTGTGGAAAATTTTCTAGAGGCTCATGCTGATAACGTGTTATGAATCAACTACCGGGGGAGGAGCCCTCAGCTCTTTATTTATAGGCAATAGGGGAGAATACAAATATGGGCATATCTCTAAGATAGCCCAGAATCTAAACCAACTCCAGTTAATAACCGTTCATAACATAAACTTTTTTGTCGTTGGATGTGATAAAGAAAGTTATATACGAAAAGTGGGAGTGGAGTTTACGGATTAAAATTAAATTTTAATTATAAAAGTTCGTTTATATTTAATAAATTGAGAACGTTGTATATGGCCTCATATGCCATCTCACATAAAGGCAATGGATACAAGCTTACATGAACTTGTGCTTGGTTGTACCCGATCCCTTTATGTGAGAGTGCATATGAGGCTCTCTCTCATATGGCATATAATAACCATTATTCTCTTAAGAATTTTATTTTTAAAAAATATATTTAGCATTTGAGGTGGACCCCACACGGACATGTCCAATGTGGCACTGTCACATCGGCCGTGTGAGAATCCACCACTCACAAATAAAAATAAAAATAAAACCCTTGCCCCATACATATCATTTATAATTTATTTGCATGTTTGCCCTTAGGTTTTTGCACTATAGCTCTTTCAGGCTCCTAATTTACATGCGTGTGTCCCCTTTTAACTCCAACGATACTGACACACACTCACATTTCTCGTTCTTTTTTGGTCACGCGTGTGGACCGCAGCCTGTTCGTGGGGACTATTTTTACTCCGCGCACTTGGTGAACGGGTAATTTCCAGTGAACCTTTAATTATTCATTGAAATATTATAATAGTAATAATAAACATTATAGTTACGTATTAATTAAAATTTTAACTGGTGTGAACATTAAATCATTTTTACTGTTAACCCTTTACTGATAAAGGGAGAGAGAGATCACGGTAACGATGATGACGCCATTAATCGTCGAAGATAACGGCAGCGAGATGAGAGCAGGAGGCAAGGCCAGGAGAGATTGATGAGAGCACGTCGAGGCACGATGATAGCACAGCAGTGAGCTGGGGGCGGTCGTCAATTGGGGCGGACGATGACTTCATGTGGACAGGGGAGATGGAAAGCTTTAAGTATCGGCGTTGCCAACGACGGTGGCGATCAGGAGCAAGCTCAACCGCAGGTGGCAAGCGAGCGAGAGGGAGGGGGCAGCCATGGCAAAGGGGGGGGGGGGGGGGGGGGGGGGGGGGGAGAGAGAGAGAGAGAGAGAGAGAGAGAGAAGAGTAACGTTGACGTTGTGACAAGAGAGATGAATAGAAACACAGGGGCAGGCCCACCAGGAATCTTTACATGGCGCCTGCCACATGGGCGTCACATTAAGTTTCTATATTAAACTCAAAACATATTTATTCCATTCTACCAACAAGCTATCAAAAAATTTTACACGAGGACCACACACATTGCATATTTGGGATAGTATTTGTATATAAATTTTATCATATTCTTATCTGAAATCATTTACCGAATACAGATAGGACAAATTGTGAGAAGGACATTTATTGTCCATATTTGCAAAAAAAAACTGTATGGATCGGATACGGATAAATAACCATATATATATGTGATTAATGGGTATCATACGCTATATGAGAGTTTCTCTCATACGCCCTCTCACATAAAGCACTCAAGTACAAGCCCACATGGGCTTGTACTTGGTTGTACTTGGGTGTTTTATGTGAGAGGACGTATGAGAGAAGCTCTCATATGACGTATGATAGCCATTATTCTATATATATATATACTAGTCATAACCCGTGCCCGCGGGCACGGTTCATTTAAGATTTTCACCCGCGAAATCTGTTTCCAAACTTTATTTACACAGTCAAATTTGTGCAAAACAACAAATTCGGCGTAGAACAACAAATTCAGCGAGGGCGCCCTTGAGTTGGAACAACAAATTAGCGTAAAAAAATTGCGCAGGCGCCTTCGGCGCGAAGGGTGGAAGTACATAAGAGTATGTGTATGGTGTGTGGATAAAAAGTGAAATGAGAGGTTTTTTTAGCAAAAAAGGGAAATAGGTGGTATTCTGCGCAAATGTAGCGATTGTGGGGGGTTTGAAAACAAAAGGGAAAAAGTGGTGGGTTTTCCAAACACTCATCTCAACCCTTCTTTTACCAAGATTAAATCCAAGCCATTCTTCTATCAACCTGTTTATACATCAGCATGACATCAGCTTGTCCCAGTCAGCCCTAGAATTCAAAAACCTTTGTGTTTTAATATATAGATATATGCTATAAGTGTTAGGAATCGGTTGTAAATGTATAGATAAAATGCATACAATACGTAACAAATATATTGCATCATCGGTTTGCACTAATTAAACATTTAATATAAATGGATGCATGGTCATGTATAAGTGTGGTCAAGTACAAATGAATCATATATATATATATATATATATATATATATATATATACATACATATATATATACTAGTCATTACCCAGTCATTACCCGTGCCCGCAGGCACACACACACACACACACACACACATATATAGAATAATGGCTATCATACGCCATATGAGAGCTTCTCTCATACGCCCTCTCACATAAAGCACCCAAGTACAATCAAGTACAAGCCCATGTGGGCTTGTACTTGGGTGCTTTATGTGAGAGGGCGTATGAGAGAAGCTCTCATATGACGTATGATACCCATTAATCCCATATATATATATATATATATATATATATATATATATATATATATATATATATATATACTAGTCATTACCCATGCCCGCAGGCACGGTTCATTTAAGATTTCCCCCGCGAAATCTTTGTTCCCCGAAAAATTATTTCCACAGCCAAAATTTAACAGAACAATAAAATAGCGTAAAAATATTTAGCGACACGGGCACCTTCGACGTGGAACAATAAATTCGGCGCAAGCGCCTTAGGCGCGGAACAACAAATTTGGCGCCCGCGCCTTCGACGTAGAGCGCCTTCGGCACGGGCACGGAACTACAAACTTCAAGGTATTTTTACACTAATTTGTTGTTCCGCTAAATTGTTTTACGCTAAATTTTTTATTTTGTTTAATTTAATGGATCATGCTTCTCCACAATCTTTCCCAATACACTTTTAATTTCAAAGTTTAGGTTCCCAAGGCACTTTTCCTCCCATTTAATCTACACAATCTTTCCCAATGCACTTCTAATTTCAAATTTTAGGTTCCCAAGACACTTTCTCCCCAAATTTAATCTCCACAATCTTTCCCAAGACACTTCTAATTTCAAAGTTTTGGTTTCCAAGACACTTTTTCTACAAAAATTTAAGTTTTCACACTAAAATTTTCACAAAATCCAATCTCAACCATTGATTTTCCAAGATCAAATCCCATCCACTCTTTATCTTGTCCTAGTCAGCCCTAGAATTCAAAAAACGTTGTCAAATGTATAATAGATATTATCGGCATATTTCATATGTATATATGTATTCGAATCCGAAAAGATCTAATTTTATTATCTGTACATGTATCCACATCAAAACGGATAAAACATTTTGATATCTGTATCTGCATCTGGAACGATACAGATGTGAATCTGACTCGGCTAACCCGAATAATTATTTTCTAATCCGCAAATCTTCTCTCTGCTCTCTCATCTATGCTCTCAACCTGTGGGAAGAAACAAAGCTGCTCGCTGCAGTTTCGTATTTAAGACAGAAACATTGCATTGTCTCATCTTAAGCCATGCTGAGAAAGAAGACAGAAACAAAAAGGGGGCAGAAAGAAGAATCCCAGTAGATGATGCCTTTCGTCGCATTGCATTGTCATGGGACGGTGGTCTCATGGGCACAAACCCCACACGCATATAGATTTACGGGGTAAGAAACAACTATTTGCAGACCACTCATCTCAGAGATGAAGGGAAAACACCAAAAGGCGCCAGGTGACAGAAGAAGCAGCATGCAGTTTCTGTATGTCAACCAGCATAATAGCAGCTACTATCATGCATAGAATGATAGTAGTAATCAGTTTTGATTAGCTTGCCTCCAAAGCCAAGACTTGGTGATGAGGACTGAACCGCAGCAGCAGCTACTGAGCTGTTTGCCTTTCCACTCCTCCTTATGATTGGGACAGTGAAACATGGCCATGGTGGGAGACAGACCAAAATTGCAGTGATATGGGACTATTAAGCATGACGGTGCCAGGACTGCAGCAACAAGAATATTGAGCATAGTGCAAGCACTGGCTCACTACTACAAGATATATAAGACTAGAACTGATGTAATGAAAGACTATTGGCTGGGTTGTTGTGATTCTCACTGATCACTAGAAGAATTACTGGCTACAGTAAAACAGTAAAAATACTGATCACGGTAAAAACAGTAAAAATGGAGAGTAAAAAAAAGATTTTCACTATTTCTCACTGGAAAATAAATTTACACACTAGGGTAAACACCAAAAAAAACTCACTACAATTTTACCTCTCTGGGGTAATTTCCTCTCACCGGAGAAATCCCTCACTCTTACACCTCTCTGGGTAATTGCCTCTCTTCTTTCTCTTGAAGAAGAGAACTCGTTGTGTTGGGATTGGGATGATGGAGCCTCTCCTCATACCTCCCCTTTTATAAGCATGCAAGGGGGGAATGGGTTGTTGCACCTACCAAAAGCATGAGGGGGGAGGGGGTAGATGCAACTACCCCCTTTTGACTATCCTAAGAGGCTGCTGGAACCAGCAATTCTCCCTCTCCAGCAGCATCCGAATTGATTGTCATTTAACAATCATCCCAGCTATGTCTCTGCACAGCTCCAACTTCTCCCGTGTCACCACCTTCGTGAACATGTCTGCTGGATTTTCCTTCGTATGGATCTTCACTAGTCTCAACAGCTGTTGATCCATCACCTCCCGTATCCAATGATACCGAATGTCGATATGCTTTGTCCGAGCATGATACATCGAATTCTTGCTCAGATCTAAAGCACTTTGACTATCACAATGTACCATGTACATTTTCTGCTTGATCCCTAATTCTTGGAGAAATCGCTTTAACCACAACATTTCCTTACCAGCTTCTGTAATTGCAAGATACTCCGCCTCTGTTGTGGATAGCGCAACGCACTTCTGCAATCTTGATTGCCAGGACACAGCTCCCCCTGCAAAAGTGTAGACAAATCCGGATGTAGATTTTCTACTATCAAGATCTCCAGCCATATCTGAATCTGTATAGCCATCCAAGATTAGATCAGCTTCTCCGTAGCACAAGCACAGACATGCCTTTGAAGTACCCTTCAGGTATCGGAGAATCCACTTGACCGCCTCCCAGTGTTCCTTTCCTGGATTAGAAAGGAATCGGCTCACCATTCCCACCGCATGGGCAATGTCAGGACGTGTACACACCATTGCATACATCAAACTCCCAACTGCTGAAGAATAAGGTATCGATGACATCTCCTCCGTCTCTTTCTTGGATGAAGGGCTTGATTTCCTGCTCAACTTGAAGTGGTTAGCCAGTGGAATGCTAACTGGTTTGGCATGATCCATCTTGAATCTCTTGATCACGCGTTCAACGTACTTCTCCTGAGATAGCCATAGCTTGTTGTGTTTCCTATCTCGGACTATCTGCATTCCCACAATTTGTTGAGCCGGACCTAAGTCTTTCATATCAAAAGACTTAGAGAGTTCCTTCTTCAGCTGGCCGATTTTTGTTGCATATTGTCCAACGATCAACATATCGTCGACATATAAAAGCAATGCAACAAAGTTACTGTCTGGAAACTGCTGTGTATAAACACACTGGTCGGCAGCGGTCCTTTTGTAGCCTTGACTCATCATGAATGAGTCAAACTTCATGTTCCACTGTCGTGACGCTTGCTTGAGGCCGTACAGACTCTTCTTCAGCTTGCATACGAGGTTTTCTTTGCCTGAAACCTCGAAACCTTCTGGCTGCTCCATGTAGATTTCTTCATGTAGATCACCATGAAGAAACGCCGTCTTGACATCCATCTGCTCAAGCTCTAAATTCAACCTGGCTACCAATCCGAGGATGACGCGGATTGAAGCCATCTTCACAACAGGTGAAAAGATCTCGTCAAAGTCAATACCTTTCTTGTGAAGGAATCCTTTGACCACCAGCCGAGCTTTGTGCTTCACCATCTTTCCGTTGCCATCTTTCTTGAGCTTGAACACACATTTGTTCTTCAGCGCCTTCTTTCCTTGTGGAAGCTTGACCAACTCATAAGTAGAATTCTTCTGCAGAGATTCCATCTCATCGTGCATAGCTTGCAACCAACTTTCTTTGTTCTTGTGAGATATCGCTTCATGGAAACTCTCTGGCTCCCCCTCTTCAGAAAGTAGAAGATATTCAGCTTCTGAATATCTGGTTGATGGAATCCGGCCTCGTTCAGATCTCCGTACTTGTGAGTTGTTGACTTCAGGAGGCATACCATCATCTGCCTGTGGTGATGGTGGTGCAGTATCTGCTGGAGAGGGTTGTGGCTCCCCCTGCTCAGCATCCGCCTCTTCTTCCACGTCTTGTTCAACAGCCTCATCCTCTTCTGGTATTTCTTCATGCACCTCTTCATATTGCAATGGTGCTGGGTCTGGAATAATGTCTTCAGCACTTGAGCTTGCAGTTGAAGACGCCATGGGCTTTTCAATGTCTTCCAATGTCTGATTTTCTTGGAACAGCACATCCCTGCTCCGAATAACCTTCTTCGTCTTTGGGTCCCACAACATGTACCCAAATTCTTCATCTCCATAGCCGATGAAGATACAAGGAATGGTCCTTGCATCAAGCTTCTGCCTTTGCTCCTTGGATACATGTGCAAAGGCTAAGCAACCGAATACCCTCAAGTGGGAGTAAGAGGGATTCTTACCAGACCACACCTTCTCTGGAATTGCAAAATCCAAAGGTACTGATGGTGATCTGTTGATGAGGTAGCAGGCGGTACGAACAGCTTCTCCCCAGAATGGCTTTGGTAGCTTAGCCATACTGAGCATGCTTCTGACCTTCTCCATGATCGTCCGGTTCATCCTTTCAGCTACACCGTTGTGTTGTGGAGTGCGAGGAACCGTCTTCTCATGTCTAATGCCTTGAGTTTTGCAGTAGACATCAAATGCTCTGGAAGTGTATTCGCCTCCATTGTCTGAGCGGAGGCACTTTAACTTCTTTCATGTCTCACGTTCGACCATGACGTGGAACAGCTTGAAGAAGTCGAGCACTTGGCCTTTCGTCCTCAAGAAGTAGACCCACACCTTCCGAGAAGCATCATCAATGAAGGTTAGAAAATACTTATTGCCACCCAGCGATTCAACCTCCAGGGGACCGCAAACATCAGAGTGTAACAGACTGAGTAACTCTGATCTCCTTGTTGAAGAAGAACTGAAGAAGACTCGATGTTGCTTGCCAACTAAGCAATGCTGACAAGGATCTAGTCCAGCATCCTTAGTGATTGAGATCAGCTCCTTCTTTGTCAAGAGAGATAACCCTCTCTCACTCATGTGACCAAGTCGTTGGTGCCACAGACTTGGAGTAGCCTCACGTTCCACCACGTTAAGGCTATCGGTACATATCTTCACATGAGTTTTGTATAACGTACCGCAAATGTGCCCCTTTGCGATAATCATGGCACCTTTCGTCATTCTCCATGTGCCGTTGCTGAAGTGGTTGTCGAAGCCCTGTTTGTCAAGGGCTGTCCCAGAGAGCAAGTTCAGCCGGAGATCTGGCACATGGCGGACATCCTTCAGCGTGATTGTGCAGCCGACGTTCGTCTGAATCCGAACGTCGCCAATTCCCACGATCTTGCAGGAACTTGTATTCCCCATCTTCACAATGCCAAAGTCTCCTGCCTTGTAGTTGGTGAAGAAGTCACTTCGAGGAGTGGCGTGGAATGATGCTGCTGTATCAACCACCCATTCGCTGTCCTGGTTGGAGACGTGAAGGCATGTCTCTTCTTGGATAGAGCAAATAGCCACTTCTCCGGTGCAAGTGACTAACGCCTCTCCATCCTTCGTTTTCTGTTGAGAACCATTTTGACCTTGTTCTCGCAACAGCTTCCGGCAGTTTTTCTTCATGTGGCCCTCCATGCCACAATGGTAACACTTGTAGGTAGGCCTCCTCCCGTCTGTGGACCTACCACGGCTTTTGCTCCTGCCTCTGCCCCAGCTGCGACCACCTCCTTGTTGTCTTCCTCGAGTCTCTGTCACAAGGGCATGCGATTGGTCGGTGCCGGCTTCTTTTCTCCTGGCCTCCTCGTTGAAGAGGGCATCCTTAACCATAGACATGGTAAGTTTGCCATTTGGGGCCGAATTGCTGAGGGAGACCACCAATGTCTCCCAGTTGTCTGGAAGAGAACTGAGAAGAAGAAGAGCTTGCTCTTCATCTCCAAGCTGTAACTCCACCGCAGATAGTTGATTCACCAGGCTCTGGAACTCGCTCGTGTGCTCCGCAACGGAAGTTCCACTCCGCAGCTTCAAATTTACCAGTCGCCTCATTAACAAGGCTTTGTTTCGAGCGGTCTTGGCTTGGTACATGTCATCTAGCTTTTGCCAGAGGGCATATGCGTCTGTCTCCTGTGCAACATGGTGGAAGACGCTGTGATCGATCCATTGTCGGATTTGACCGATCGTCTTTCGATTCATCTTCTTCCAGTCAGCTTCTTTGGTGGATTCCGGCTTTACTCCTTTGACCTCCAATGGGTCAAATAAATCTTTACAACTGAGGAGATCCTCCATTTGAGGTCTCCACAGTGTGTAATTTATGGCCGTCAGTTTGACCATAGCTCCCGACGAGGATGATTCTTCCATTGAAATTTTGAAGAGGAAAAAAAAGGTAATGGTAGAAAAAAATTTCCCTCCCCAAAAATTTTACCACCCTTTTTTTTCACACACAGCTCACCTGGGCTCTGATACCACTTGTTGTGATTCTCACTGATCACTAGAAGAATTACTGGCTACAGTAAAACAGTAAAAATACTGATCACGGTAAAAACAGTAAAAATGGAGAGTAAAAAAAGGATTTTCACTATTTCTCACTGGAAAATAAATTTACACACTAGGGTAAACACCAAAAAAACTCACTACAATTTTACCTCTCTGGGGTAACTTCCCTCTCTGGGGTAATTTCCTCTCACCGGAGAAATCCCTCACTCTTACACCTCTCTGGGTAATTGACTCTCTTCTTTCTCTTGAAGAAGAGAACTCGTTGTGTTGGGATTGGGATGATGGAGCCTCTCCTCATACCTCCCCTTTTATAAGCATGCAAGGGGGGAATGGGTTGTTGCACCTACCAAAAGCATGAGGGGGGAGGGGGTAGATGCAACTACCCCCTTTTGACTATCCTAAGAGGCTGCTGGAACCAGCATGGGTATGGTGCATGAAGGTCCATCACAGCTAGCTCGCATTTTTAAGGGATTGAAGGCTATCCAGTCGATATCATCATAAAGGGCTCCATTTGTTCGCGGATAAGCTCGTTACCTTCACAAGCATGATCGTTCCCCTCGTTACGAGCTTCTACACATGCTTCCAACCACCGAGTACCCTCTCTTGCTTACTTGTTTCCTAGGAAAATTAAGATTTTGAAGGTGATCGACGCCATTCGTTGGTATGAGCGAATCCCATTCTTGGTCAATCCACTCCTGCCTCAAAAAACTGGGAAAGAATGTTAGCATCCAGAAAGCAAGCATCCAAGATTAATAGTTACAATGAGAAAGAGGGACAGGCATCCCATGGAAGGGGGAGCTCTCTACGGATGATCATATAGGGAGGAAGGGAAAAAGATGATCGAACGTTTCTTACGTTAATCTTGGTGTGAAAAGGTTCAAAATTTAACTGACATCGTTTCCATCATTATTAAATAATCAAGGCAAGCCTAATATCAAGCCAGTGACATGTAAAATTAGCATATATAACCAGTGCAAGCATCATATTAAACCAGTGTAGTGCAGGAGTCATTTCAAAACTAGTGCAAACACGACATAAAATCAATGCATCCGTATGATATATACGTAAAAACAAAAAAAATCAGCGCATGCTTGAAAAAAGCATTGCAAACACAATACGATAGTGCAAGCGAAGCAAATCATGCAAGCCTGACATAAATCCAGAGCAAAGACACTAAATATCAGTGCCACACGATATGAAAACCATCGCAGAAAACATCCGTTAGATACTATTTGCACATGCTTGCATTGAGCTTCTTGCAAGAGCCAACTGTCATCTTTTCCTTTGTATGTGATATTTTATGGGGAACTCCTCATCTTATTTTTTACCTCCCTTTTTTCCCACACAAACACCACTATCAACTCCACCGTTGGCTCGTTCACAAAATTTTGCATGAAAGATGCATGCCTTAATTTCGGAAAACTATCTCATATTTTCGCTGAATTCCAAAAAAATACCTCTTATTTTGATATAATCGCAAAACTACCTCATGCTTTTCAGGTTTCAATAAACTCCCTCATCCCCAAATCCCCTCTCCCCCATCATTGCCCTTCGCCCTCTATCAATCGCCGCCCATCCCCACTCCACCCACCGCCCTTCCCCTCCCCCCACCGTCCTTCCCCTCGCCCTCCATTCATCGCTGCACATCCCTCTTCCACCCACCGCCACCCTCCTCCCCCTCCCCCAACACCGTCCCCCTCCCCCCTCCCTCCACCATAGCCCCCCGCCCCCCCGCCCCCCTTCCCCCACCGACGCACTCGTCCACCACTTTCCCCCATCCGCCATCCGCCATCCTCCACCATCCCACATATATCAAAGTATGAGGTAGTTCTACGAAAGTAAACCAAAGTATGATGTAGTTCTACGAAATTAAGCAAAGTATGAGGTAGTTCTACGAAACCAAAGTATGAGGGAGTTTACCGAAACCTAAAAAATATGAGTTAGTTTTGCGGTTATATCAAAATAAGAGGTATTTTTTTGGAATTCAGCGAAAGTATGATGTAGTTTTCCGAAATTAAGCCAAAGATGCATTGTGGATGAGCCAGTTCCACATATTCTTTAAACAGACAGAACATATAGATAGCCGGTACAGAAATTCAGGGCCCTTCTAAATTCTAATGTGCTCTTGCTATAGTAGAGCAAAATACAGTTTTACTACTTGAAATGCATAGCCTTTATCCAACATACCATTAACATCTGTTGCACCACATCTAACGAATAATCAGGTGTTCAGGCAACAGAGTATGCAACTCATCAATGACATTCATGTGGATCTTTTTCATGGCAGAAAATAAATTTGAAAGATTCCATGAACGGAGAAGTAAATGATCATGATTAGGAGGACAGTTAAACCTTGTTCTGTTTTTTGAGTGCCGGAGGAGGGGGGCGTGCGTTCAGAAGGTGGGTGTGGGTGTGGGTGTGGGTGGGTGGGGGGGGGAGGGGGGGGGGGGGGGGGGGGGGGGGGGAAGGTCATTAAGCATGATGATACCAGAATTGCTGTAACAAATGGAAAGGGGGGAAGGTCATTAAGCATGATGATACCAGAATTGCTGTAACAAATGGAAAGACTATTGATCATGGTGTAAGCACTCACTCACTACTGCAAGATGAGACCAGGATTGTGATACGTTTAGGGCTTCTGTAGAGATAAAAAGAGGATTTTTATGAGCGGGAAAGGTCCTTCTTGAGTACCGGCACATGTCTAACTTCTCCCAATGTGCGAACCACGCCATCATGCATATTTATCTTTATAGTTCTCATTCCAATTGTCTTACACAGTGCATCATTTTCAATGAACACCGAACCACCATCAACAGCCTCATAAGTGTCAAACCATTCTCGATTTGGACACATATGATAAGAACATCCTGAATCTAAAATCCATGCATTTGAGGATTTACCTTGAGAGACGGAGAGGAGTTCCGCTTCACATGTCAAAGCCACACTAGCCGAATCATCCTTCGACCGCTTCCCCTCCCTTTGTGCTAACCACGTCTTGCAATCTCTCTTGAAGTGCCCTTTGCTCTTGCAATAGTAGCATGCAACATCTTTCTTGATTCTTGACTTGGACCGGGAGTTGTATGTCTTACTTTTGGCTCTTTCTTTGCTTCTACCACTATCATTCGATTCCCCTTTGACTAGGAGACCTTCCACATTGGAATCACCCTTCGAGGATCTTTTCCTTATGGCATTCGAGATAATATCTTGGATCACATCTTCAAACTTGAGTCTCTTTCACATACAATAAAGTAGTAACAAAGTGGTCATGAGAGTCCGGAAGAGAACTCAACAACAAAAGAGACTTATCTTCATCATCAAACTTCACATCCAACCTCAAGTGGTCACAAATCATCCTATTGAAGATGTTCATGTGTTCCAACACATCCTTGTCTTCTTCCATTTTCAGACCATAGAGTTGCTTCTTCAAATATAGCTTGTTTGATAAAGACTTCACCATGTAAAGCTTCTCAAGCTTTTCCCATAGATCCTTTTCTGTTCCTCTTCATTAACGTTATACAAAATATCATCCAGACGTACAATTGTATTATGCTCACCGCCCTTTCATCTAGATTGGCCCATTCTTCATCATCGATTTTCTCCGGCTTCTTTGTCTTCTCCAACAAAGCAACCTTGAGTTCTTATTGTATAATAACATTCCTTACCCTTATTTGCCATAATCCGAAGTTGATACGACCATCAAACTTCGTCACCTCAAACTTAACCCCACCGGAGGTAGAAGTTCACATAGAGTACATTTGTCAAACACCTTGTGTGCACTAAAATTTCACAACTCACAAATCCGAAAATTGACAAAATTTCTTCACCCAAAATGCTCCAAATGAGTAGCAATAAGGATAAACACAAGCTCTGATACCAATTATTGATTCCACCGACCTCTTTAAAAAACCAAGCACAACAATATCCAAGACAAAAGAGAAAGAACAAGTCAAAGATTAAGAACAAGATGTGGAAGAGGAATACCAAGCTTTATTAGAAGTTCTCAAAGCATCTTACAAGAATTTAAACCATAAATCCTCCATCTTTGCTTCTCCTTCTCCAAAGCCCTCTCTTTTCCCTAGCCTCCTTTCTCTTTAGGTTATTTTTCTCTTTTTATGAAAACCGCTAAAACTCTATTTATATGGTCTTCTTAGTGATACAAGTAAAGTACAAATATAACCCCACTAAGACACATATTTACACCAATGAGTTTTAGAGCCAACTCCAACAATGCACACTACTGAAAATTGTCATATCTAAGGTTCCCCTGTTAGGCATTTGAACCCCCAATTTTCATTTTAGCAAGGAAAAAACGGTTCAATTATACACTGTGAATATGATGTGATACGCACTAATCATTGGAAGAAAACTTCTGCTAAATACGTACTTATTGAGTGAATCAAGACGTTCAAAGTGAAATCACGGTGGTTTATTCTTCATCAAAATAGACAATTTAGAAAGAACTTTTGGCAAAACCTCAATTGTTTTCTCCCCGGTTTTTGAAACTCACTAAAATGGCTAGCGCTGGTATCCGCAGCAACAAACTGGCCTGAGGAAAGAAATGTACAGAATCAATATTAGAGTGCTTGGGTGAGAAATTTTACGACATCAGAGAATCCAATCAAGAATTGATTTTTAACTCACCTTAGCACAGAATATCGTCGATTTGGAAAGGGATTCGAGCGCGCTCGCAGCGAGCCTCATGATTAGAGACGCCTGAGATTTATACTGTGTATGAACTGTGAGGAGACCGAACCCCTTAATCGAAAATCAAAGGACATTATTTTTCAAATTACTCATAATTTTTAAAAATATTTTAAAATTTAACCCATTTCAGAAGGGAGTTGCAACGCGCACGAACTTTTTTTGCTCTGCGCACGGCCGCCACCAAGGTTTTTACAAGTTCTGTGATTGAAAATTGCTCACCGTATATAATTGGAGCAAAATTTCGAAACTGTTTCCAATTGTGTACGATGGACAATTTTCAGCCAAAGACGGCATCCCCGTCTGCTGTCCCCCCCAAATTCCCCAACCCACCCATCCCTCCTCCGTTCTCCTCATCTGCCTCTTTCTCCTCTGATCTCCCCATCTGCCTCTTTCTCCTCCGATCTCCCATATCCCTCTTCCCCCGCCATCTCCCCCTCATCCGCCCTCCCCAGCCGGACTTTCCCCTCCACCGATCTCGCCATCCCCTCCGCCATCCCCTCATCCGACAACCCAGCCCCCTCATCCAGCAAACAATGGTAAACGAGGAATAATAGCAAACTAGTAAATAAGTGGGTTGTGTGCAGGAGTTAATCGGAAACTTGTAAATAATCTGGTCGTGCGCAAAGCAAAAACTGCGTAGCAATTCCCATTTCAAAAATAATCTCAAAACACAACAAGACATCAATCTTCACCTTCACGTGTTTTTTATGCGCAGAGGTAGATGACTTAAAATATAGGTTTAACAACCCATTCACTTTTGTGATTTACTTTGCGGACTCGTAGTTTTGCTCTGCGCACATACAGCTTCACTTTTTATGCCATGCAAGTACCACTTAAATTACATTGGTTAAGTTTTTGCTTTGGGCACAACCAGAAATATCGAAAATGCACATAAGCCAAAAACCCATTAAACCAGTTTCACGCTTTCTTCTTCTTAAACAAAAGTTGATACAGTGCACATACCATTGTAAAATTCATTTTAATTCCAAAAAAAAACTATTAGATATCTATATATTAAAAGACAACTAGGGCTGACTGGGACAAGATGATGTCAGCATGATGTATAAAGAGGTTGATAGAAGGATGTCTAGGATTTAATCTTGGTAAGGGTGTGGTGGGGATTTGGCCACCTCATCACACCTTTTTCCTTTTGCAAGAAAGCCACCCACTTGCTCCTATTTACCCCTGGACACTCCTAACACACACACCCACTCTTGCTCACTTTCCCCCTTTGAATTTTTTTTTGCCCGTGCACCCGTGCACGGGGTATTTTCTAGTACTTATATACTACAGGATGATCCGACTCGTGTTAAGTGTCTTTCGAACAATTTTAGCACACTAAAACCCCTAAATCTTCCGATCTCACAGCACAAGTTTAATGCACGAACAATTTTAGCACATGAAAATCTCTCAAAAATTATTTGGAACTTTATTGGATGTAAAGAATTATCTGAAATTCCTTAGAAAAACTCAAAACCGAACGGTCTGCTTTTCGCACGTTGAGAAAATTTCAACTTGAAATCACAGACGTTTGCGTTGAGCAAAAAATGGTGCGATATGCGCTGTGAGTAGCTTGATATGTGCGCTGGGCAATTTTGCTTGAAAACGCCGAGTGCGCAAAGTAACTCCCTTCAATTTAACTTGCTGACCAGTGACCAGTGTTGACAACTCGGACCAATCTGACAAAGACACACTGCCAATTTGATTGATTTGTCAATCCTAAGTCCTAACCAATTTAGACTAATGGATCAAGACTATCTCATATGATTATATCTGATCCATTTGAATAACTTGGAAATGGTAGTAACTCCCAAAATTATGCACATGCTTCGTGTTTGTTACAACCACTTCTCTTCCCAGTAAGCACAGATTTAGAATCCAATTGGAATACAACATCAACCACAGTTGTATAAGTTTAAGATTATATTAATCAAATCTAATTTTTTCTAAGTTTTGGGGAAATCTCTGCAAGGTAAACGCGTTCATAGCAATTTTAAGAAGAAAAATAGTTTTAGAACAAAAAAAGAAAATAAATGTAAGAAGTCGCCCACCGTGGGGCTCGAACCCACGACCACAAGGTTAAGAGCCTTGCGCTCTACCAACTGAGCTAGACGGGCTTTTGTCTTTATCCGATTTATTTTCCTTCATATTAAGTGTTCACAGAATAATAATCCCAAATGAAAAAAAAGCGATGTTTGCAATCACTGGACTTTTTATTGCTCAGCAGCGTATATTGCAAACGCAAGGCATCTCGTTTTGTGTCATGGTGATACGAGCGGGTGATAGTTCATATGTATTTTCTTTTCCCATTTATATTGATAATACATTCAAATCTCAATGAGCCATCGACGATGTTTTTTCTCCTTTCACAATTGTGGACAAGATATCGCCGCATTTATCTTTCCCTGTATGCATGATATTCAGTTTATGTCTTGCTGATGCATGTATTCTCTTGCTTTTGAACCAGCCCGTGGGGACGAGCAATCCATCAACATGTTGAGCCCCAAGACTCCAAACTGGTTGCCTTTGCCAGACCGTCCTCCTCCTTCGGTGACTCAAACAGAGAGACAAATGCGTCAGAGGTCCCAAAGGGTGTAATCCCTAGATTGGAGTTCGGATCCCCCCCGTCGTCTGACCTCTGACGCCTAAGTTATACGAGATTGTAGGAGGAAAGGAGCTAGGTGATGTGTGTAATTAAGATAGCCTATGTGCTGCGACACATTGGTTGAGCGTGGTTGTGCCCATGGATGTTGGTGTTAGAAAGATGGAGATGTCTTGCTGCGGTTTGATGACCCAAAAAGAGCCTACGTTGTGGAGACGATTCTCTCCTGCTTACATAGAGGACCACGGGCAAATGGACCCTTGTCATGTGTAAAGTTGCGGACTTTTGGGCATAGCCGACTTTGTACGCACGAAGCCACCGATGGCGTCAACGAATAAGACTTGCATTGAATGGGAGTTGGACTTGGAGAGAGAACGTTGGTCGTTTGCCTGAGATCGTGCCACGTGGACTGTGTGGGCCAAGCTGAGCTGCTGGGGGTGCCCCCGAGCAGTGAGGTCATCATGTGGATGTGGGGGAGGCAAACCGCAGAGCCTGATATCGTGTTGTCTCCATGTGGCTATGCCAGTCGGGTCTGGCCGACCCTTGAGCCAAATCAGGAGGTCCATGCTGATTGGTCCCATTTTGACGTCTCGGGAGGTCTGCACTAATTGGTTCCATCCGATGTGTTGTGTCAGGCTCCGCTGCTAATTGGCTGGACCCAACTGCTGGAATTGGTATCTATAATGGCCCATCGTCTTCTTGACCAGGTACTGCGAACCCGAGTCATCACTAAGGGGTCAGGAGTGGAGAGACGAGAAAAAGAACTGAACCAAAGATACTAATTGCTTTGCCTGACCTTGCTTCAGGGGCAAGGAAAGGAGGGGTGCCTCGTTTGTATGGACAAGTACTCATGGCATGTAATCATGAGTGTTATGCCTCGTGTACTGGAGAGTCGGGAGTTGAGTATTGGACTTCTCCCTACTTGGTGTTAATGATGAGCAAACATAAATACTTGTGAGTAATCCCATATTTGCAGTTAATCCATTGCATAAGCATATCATGAAGATCAATTAGCAATGGATGACACTCAAAGATCAATGAAAGCAAAGGAAATGGATTGGATGATCAAAGATGGTGACTGAAGTTCCTAGAAGACTACAAGCTCATATGTTGGATAGAAGAGAGAGTATTACAAATGTAATTTTCTTCCTTCTCTTCTAGTATGTAGCTTAGAAGTAGAACTATGTTGGAGTACACACACATCTTCATTTCAGTCTTAGGAAATCATTAGATCAACTTTTCTTTGACTCCAATTCATTACTATCAAGAATGTGCATGTCATGATCTCAACAGTCGACTGCTGAACGAATTACAGTCGCCTGTGTTTTGTTCTACAGTCGCCTGTTATGCACATTCCTAATTAGTTAATTTTTGGGCTTTTAAGCTTTAACTCTTTCAGGCGACAGCTGTACATTTCACAGGCACATGTCCAAGTGACAGTCGACTGTGACCTATTAGTCAGTCGACTGTCTATCTTCAGCCCAAACTTATTCTCAGTTTGATCAGGCCAGTTGACTGATGTTGTATTTACAGTCGACTGTCCAATGGTACAGTCGACTGTCAATGCTTCAACAGTCGTCTGTCCTTGATTCTCTCTGAAGACTCAACGCTCTGGAAAATGTCAGAGTTTGTGACAGTCGTCTGTAGAAGGAATTAAAGTCGCCTGTTGAATTTACAGTCGACTGTCTTCTCTTCATCAGTCGCATGTCATGTATTTCCAGACTTCTCTGCGACTGTCACAACTTACCCCGATTATGGCCAGTCGCCTGTAGAAGGATTCACAGTCGCCTGTTGGTTTTACAGCCGACTGTGTACTCCTTATCAGTGGACTGTCCACGTGGTAAGTTGCCGTTTGAATTCTCACCTACCCTCTGTCTCAGTGCAGCAGTCGACTGTGTTTTGTTCAACAGTCGACTATCGCGTGCGCAGATTCTAACCGTTGAGCTTTTCTTCACGGATTTCAAAAGGGGCTTTTGGGGATTCTGTTTGAAGGGTTTGAGAAAACTATAAAGGCAGTCTCTACTGTTCCATTGAAAGGTGACTCATTTTGTTAGCAACTCTCTCAAACATTCAAGCTTTCATTCTTCCAAGATCAAAGCTCTCAAAATCCAAAAGCCCTAGAATTCCTATCTTTCATCTTTTGCTCTCCAACCTAGAAACAAAGAGAAATCTTCTAGGCATTTGGTGTAGTCAAGAGAAAGGACTTTCCACTCTTCCAAGAGATTCATTCAACACGCAACCCACTCTCCTTCAAGTTATACTTCAATGCATAGGTGATTGTAAGTGTTGTTTATTTCATATTTCATAACTTTCTTTATTTGATTTACTCTCGGGTAGTGAGAGTAGTTTGCTTGCTCCCAAGGTGTGGGAGTCAATGACAATCGAGTGTACTTCGATTTCACTTGTAGGGTTGCTACAAATGGGTTTATAAGAAAATCTCAAGTTAGGGTTCTAACTTGAGTATCCGGTGGTATCCGGATGGAAGGGACGTAGGATTACCGGGAACAAGTCGGGAAATGACTTGGGTAATCCGAACCCTTGAAACATCCTTGTGTTTGCATTGTTTCATTTTGGGGTTTACTTTTATTCCGCATTAATGTAAGGACCCTGTCTATGGGGAAAACACTAGAAGGGAGGTTGAATAGTATTTATGCAAATTTAAAGGAATTTACGCCAAATAAAATGCAATCCAACGAATAGTGCAGAATAGAAAAACGACCCAAAGTGAAACACACGCAAACGCAGAGATGTTTCAAGGGTTCGGATTACCCAAGTCAACTCCCGACTTGTTCCCGGTAATCATACGTCCCTACCACCCGGATACCACCGGATACTCAAGTTAGAACCCTAACTTGAGGTTTCCTTAAAGCCCACTTGTAACAACCCTACAAGTGCAGTCGAATACAATCGATGTCCTTGACTCCCACAACCAGGGAGCAAGCAAAACCACTCTCACAACCGAGAGCACAATTCAAATAACGAAAGTTATGAAATATGAAAGCAACACTTACAATCACCTATGCCTTGAAGTAGAACTTGAAGGCGGAGTGTGATGTCTGTTGAAGAACTCTCTTGGAAGAGAGGAGAAAGCCCTTTCTCTTGACTGCACCAATTGCCTAGAAGATCAATCTTTGGTTCTAGGTTGGAGAGCAAGAGAACAAGATTTGGAAATACTTATGGAAGATTTGGAAATACTTAGGGCTTTGGATTTGAGAGCTTTGATCTTTGGAAATGAAAGCTTGAGAGATTTTGCAATGAATGAGTAACCTTCCAAAGGAACAGTAGAAGCTCTATTTATAGCTAACTCAAATCCACAAAACAGTTTAGGCAAAACCCAATTGGAATCCGTGAGAAAAATCTCAACGGATATAATCTGAACTCGCGACAGTCGACTGTTGAGCAATCCACAGTCGACTGTTGCACAATCAGCAAGGGTAGGTGAGAATTCATAACGATAACTTACCACGTGGACAGTCGACTGATGAAGCAAAGACAGTCGTCTGTTAAAACAACAGGCGACTGTAATTTCTTCGAAGGCCGAGAGAAGAGTAAGTTAGACAAATACTGGAAATCTCACAAGATACAGGACAGACGACTGATTCAAGTAATACAGTCGACTGTTAATAAGAACAGGCGACTGTAAAACCTTAAACAGACGACTGTCAAAAGGAAGAGAAATTTCCAGAGAGCTGAGTCAAAGAAATGACTTACAGACAGGCGACTGTTGCAGCATAGACAGTCGACTAATCTAAAAGACAGTCGACTGTATATACAGCATTAGTCGACTGGCCGTAGAAGTCAGATCAAATAGAGTTTGGACAAGGATAGACAGGCGACTAATTTACAATACACAGTCGACTGTCACCAGGACAGGCGCCTGTGAATCGCTCAACAGTAGCCTGTGCGAAATAATCAGAGAAGGCCCAAAATTATATTGTAATAGTCTGTGCATAACAGGCGACTGTAGAACAAAACACAGTCGACTGTTTTTGAGACAGACGACTGTAAACTGTTCAGCAGTCGGCTGTTATGAACAATCCTAGCACAAACAAAAGATAAATTGAATTGGGATCAAAGGACAATAAGTCTAATGAAGTCCTATGACCGAATGTAGATGTGTGTGAGTGCTCCATCAAAGTTCTACTTCTAAGCTACATACTAGAAGAGATAAAAGAAAGATTACATTGACGAATAATCTCTTCTTTCCATCGTATGAGCTTGAAGTCTTTACGGGGCTTCAATCAACAATCTACGATCATCCAATTCATGTTATTTGCCTTCAATGACGTTTGTGAGTCATCCATTGCAGTTGATCTTCATAATAAGCTTAGGCAATGGATTAACTGCAAAATAGGGGATTAGTCACAAGTATTTATGTTTGCTCATCATTAACACCAAGTAGGGAGAAGTCCAATACTCAACATTCTCCCCCTTTTTGATGATGACAAACAAACATAAACAAAAAGATAAATAATTGTGCGTAATGAAAACTTACTCCCCCTACATAGATGCCAATCAAGTTAGTCAATAAATATTAGAGCATCTACATAACAGTTGAAGCAAATGATTGAGATATGGATGAATTCAATACAAGAAATCTAGGAAATAAAATCCCTATTCATTGTAATCTTACTCCCCCTGAATCTAAGGCAACGTAAATCTTAGATTCAAGCGTTAGAACATACTTAGCACATCCATTATGTATCTTGTATGTTTTTTTCTCTCCCCCTATGGCATTATCCAAAAGGTGGGAGTAAAGAACAACAACAAAAATAGTGCTAAATACGAATTAACAACAATCAAGGCGTATAAAGATATATCGATTCAAACCTCATAAAACCACATCATATACACATGTGAGTAATGGAATTGACGTCCAATATCAACATTTTAGATATACGAAAAGAAAATGATTTCCAAAAATTCATCACATCAAGGATAGTATGAAATAACCAATATCAAGTCCATATATTGTCTCAAAAGCACATCAAAGAGAGTATAGCATACACGAAGACAACATATCATACATCACACAGTTAAGATATACAGTATAGCATAGTGTGACACAAGAGAAGCAGCAACATCATATATATATATATATATATATATATATATATATATATATATATATATATATATATATATATATAGTACATCAACGGATGGTCATCTACATGGCCATCACAAAGAGATACATCAAGATCAAGAAAAAAATACATCATCATGATGACATCGAAGTACATCACCATACATATATAAAGTCACTGACAACATCATCCATCATACATCAAAAAAAAATATCATCACCAAACTAACATCACTCAAACATCTATCTAAGAGTGAGCGTCTCCAGGGGCTGCAGAAGAGGAAGCAGGCTCTGTAGCAGCTGGAGTATCCTCTGGAGGAGGGTCAGAAGGAGCAACAATAGCAGCGGCAGCAACATCCTGAGTAGAAGCTACACCAGGAGGCTCAACGACATCAGAGGGCTGAGGAGGATCATGATGATGGGGAACAAACTGTCTCAGATCCTCAGGGAAGGGTATTCCTTGATGGAGGAAAGAGAGGGACAGCAATCTGTAAATACCAGAGACCATTTTCAAAAGAATATCACGAGATGGAGGAGCAGAGGTAGAAGGCAGATCAGCAGGAGCAACAGTGGATGAGGATTCAGTCCGCAGAGCCGAAGAAGATTTCGACTTTGCAGAAGCGTCGAGGAGAGGACCAAAGGGCATGGGCTCGTAACGAGTCAAGTCAACACCAAAATGACGGAAGACACGAGTCAGAAGACCACCATAAGGAATGTGAGACAAGGAGGTCGTGAACTCAACCATGTCCATCCTATCAAGAAGGACACCGGCCCAGTTCACGGGCATGCCAGAGAAAATAGCATACATACACTTCAGGATATCCTGAGACGGCTGGTCAGACGATCCATATCTCGGCAGGATGTTGGACTTCACCACTAGGTGAACAGCCCAACCTCTCGCAGAGAACATAGATGATCTAACACCTGAATCAAGAGCTAAAGGTACCTCTCGAAACATATCCCGGAGGACAGACTGGTCAAGATCGTCAATCTCGAAGATGCAAATATCAGTGGAAAGGGAACCAACAGAGAGAATCCTAAGAATAGTCCCTAAGAGAGAGTGAGTGATCTGAATGTGGGTTTCCTGAACGACAGTATCGAGGATGCCGGTAGACGAATACTCAACGCAAACGCGGTTCACATAGAAGAGCTTCACCAGAAATGGATAGGCTCTGGGGGACTCGCTGTGAGAGAAGCGAAAAAGATCGGCTAGGTGAGTAGCAGAGAGAATGTCAGAAAGCTTCTCAGCAGTGAAGGCGGGGAAAGCAATGTACCGCTCCCTAAGAAGGTTGATCCCTAGAAGAGAGTGAAATTTTGCCAGACAAAGATCGTCTCGGCAAACGGGAACTAGGGGATCAGAGGGGGATACGGCAGGAGTCTCTTCTGAAGAACTCGAATCAGAAGGGGACAGATGGGGAGCGTCAGCAACAGGCTCATTGATGGCAAGATCAATGTGCTTCCGCTGACGCTTGATCAGGGGCTGAGCGTCGCTAGAAGAAGCTAAAGGTGAGTAACCCGGCGAAGACGAAAGCACGGGTGACTCGGCATGCTTGGTTCGAGCTTTGTGGGGTTCTTTCTTCTTGGCTATAGGTTTCTTGGGTGCCCTAGGACGTTTAGGAGCAGCAATCTTCTCTTTTCCCTTGGGTTTGGGAGCCATGGAAACGAGAGAAGGAGAAACAAAGCAAAGGAATTCGAACGATGGGCTAGAGAAAGAGAAGCAAACCAAGTAGAAGCAGCGACGAACGGGGAGGAGGGGATCGACGGCAACGACAGCATGAGATCGACGGTTTTGGAAGCAAAATCGATCAGTTTTGGAGAAGAAAACGAGCGGGAAGACAAACGTTCGAATCGGAAGAGAGAGGGTCGACATGGGGAAGTGATCGCGCATTCTCAAATATAAAATTTGGGGAATGAATCTGAGCCGTTGGATCAAAAAATCGACGGCTCGGATCAAATCACTTGAACCGTCACAACAGAAGACAGTCGACTGATGAACAAATGTCAGTCGACTGGATGAAGTGATAAAAATAAAGCTCAGAGAGAGGGGCAGTCGACTGGCAAGTAACATGCAGTCGCCTGTCCATTGGACAGTCGACTGACATATACTCAACAGTCGGCTGGCCGAGAATTAATACAGTTCATCAAAAATAACAGAGAACACTGTAAAAATTCGACAGAGAGTACAGTCGCCTGATGACTAAAATGCAGTCGCCTGTTAAACTAACAGTCGACTGTAAATCAGTCATCAGTCGGCTGATCGAAAGATACCAATTCTTAGACTGAGGAGATAGAGTAGGTCAGTCGACTGTCGAAGGAAAGACAGTCGTATGTCCTGGTCCAAACGTGCACAGTGAGATAGAATTCCAGAGAATAAGAACACTCACCCTAGGACATATACTCTAATCACAAATACATCTTAAAATCATTATAAAAACAATAAATCCATTGAAACACGAATCACTCCAATCACTCTCAAAAACTCATGAAATCAAATAAGTCACAATTGCCTTTCTTAATCTCATAATATAATAAAGCACGTGAAGAAAGACAACAAAAAGATATGAGCTCAAAAAGAAGTTATAACATGAAAGTTTGAGCTTCTAGATTTCAGATTCACCCATAATTCCCAATTCTCCACGTAATCTCACAAATGAATCTTCTTTAAGAGGTTTAGTGAAGATATCAGCAATTTGTTTTTGGGTTTCAATGTACTCTAAGATGATGTCCTTCTTAGCTACATGATCATTTATAAAATGGTGTCTCACGTATATGTGTTTGGTACGGTAGCGGTGTACCGGATTCTTGGAAAGACAAATAGCACTTTGATTATCAATCATGATAGGGCAAGTATCACAATTGACACCATAGTCACTAAGAGTGTGTCTCATCCAAAGAACTTGTGCACATGCAAGACCCGTGGCAATATATTCTGCTTCAGTCGTGGACAATGACACCGAATTCTGTTTCTTAGAAAACCAAGAAACTAAGGAATTTCCTAAGAAATGGCAAGTGCCACTAGTACTTTTCCTGTCGCACTTGCATCCGACAAAGTCGGCATCACTATATGAGATTAACTCATATGTGCTAGACTTAGGGTAAAGTAACCCATAATCTAGAGATTGATTAAGATAACGAAATATTCGTTTAACCGCAATCAAGTGTGACTCCTTAGGTCTTGCTTGATATCTAGCACAAAGGCATACGGAAAACATGATATCGGGCCTACTAGCGGTTAAGTAAAGTAAGCTACCGATCATACCTCGATATAGACGAACGTCTACATCTTTTCCGATTTCATCCTTGTGTAGATGAGTAGTAGTACTCATGGGAGTCATTTTGCTCGAAGACGATTCCATCCCGAATGGCTTAATAAGCTCCACCTGTACTTTGTCTGATGTATGAAAGTGACATTCTCCATTTGTCGAATTTGCAATCCAAGGAAATAGGTGAGCTCTCCCATGTGGCTCATCTCAAACTCGTCCTTCATAGACTTGGAAAATTCTTGACAAAGATTAAAGTTAGTAGAACCGAAAATAATATCGTCTACATAAACTTGAATCAAAAGAATGTCATTTTCATAATCTTTAATGAAGAGTGTAGAATCAACTTCTCCCATTTTAAAACCTAAATTCAAAAGAAAGGTCTTAAGTTGATCATACCAAGCTCTAGAAGCTTGTCTCAACCCATACAATACTTTCTTAAGTTGAAAACATGGTTTGGAAATTTTTCATGAATAAAACCAGGAGGTTGAGAAACATAGACTTCTTCATTGACAAACCCATTTAAAAAGGCACTTTTGACATCCATTTGACATAGTTTAAAATTCTTATGAGATGCAAAAGATAAAAGCAACTTAATAGCTTCTAATCTAGCTACAGGGGCAAAATATTCTTCGAAATCAATACCTTCCTCTTGCCGGTAGCCTTGAGCTACTAACCTTGCTTTGTTCCGTGTGATTACCTCGTTTTTATCCATCTTGTTCTTGAAGATCCATTTGGTCCCAATGACTTGGTGACCACTTGGAAGAGGTACGAGTTCCCAAACTTCGTTTCTCTCTAATTGCATTAGTTCTTCTTCCATTGCCACTATCCAAGAGCTATCCTCACAAGCTTCTTGGATGTTCTTTGGCTCAATGGTAGAGACAAATGCGCAATGAGAGAATTCTTCAATTCTTGATCTCGTTCGAACACCCACACCAATATCTCCAATAATTTGGTTATGGGGATGGTTGCGAACAGTCGGGTAAGCTTTGGGTATACCTGGATCACTAGGAACAACTTCAACAACTTCGTTAGAAGTGTTAGTCTCAATAATAGTATCATTAATCTTAACATTATTAAGAGAATCACAAAGAATATCTACATTATCATCATCACCATGAGGAAAATCAAAATCTTCATAAAAAGATACGTGAAGAGATTCCTCAATCGTTGAAGAATTTTTGTTGTATATCCGGTAGGCTTTTCTACGTGTGGAATATCGAACAAAAATTCCTCCATTGGATCTTGGCTCGAATTTGTCTAAATTACCAAAGGTGTTCTTTATAAAACATTTTGAACCAAAAACATGAAAATATTTCACTTGAGGCTTTTTATCATAAAACAACTCAAAACAAGTTTTGTTTGTTCGGGGTCTCACTAGGATCATATTGAGCACATAACATGCCGTGTGCACCGCTTCTGCCCAAAATTGTAGTCCTAAATGACTACCATGAAGCATAGTGCGAGCACACTCAATAAGAGTCCTATTCTTTCTTTCTACAACACCATTTTGTGGTGGTGCACGAGGAAAGGAAAAGTTATGAGTTATCCCAGAGTCATCACAAAACTTAGTAAAAGCCTCATTCTCAAATTCTCCTCCATGATCACTACGAATGGTGATAATGGTGGATCCTAAAAGATTCTGAATCTTCTTTGCAAATTTGGTAAACTCTTCATGAGCTTCATTCTTATTAGTTAAGAATGACACCCAAGTAAATCTAGAAAAGTCGTTAACGACAACTAGTCCATAATGAGCATTACCTAAAGAAGCGGTTCTAGTTGGCCCAAATAAATCTAGATGTAGAAGTTCTAGGGGCCTCTTAGAAGTAATCCCTTCTTTAAGCTTAAATGAAGATTTACTTAGTTTACCTCTTTGACATGAATCACAAAAGTTTTTCTTATTAAAAACAATCTTAGGAAAACCTTTGACTAGATCATGCTTAGCTAACTTATGTAAGTGCTTGAAGTGAACATGACCAAAACGGCGATGCCATAATAGTTGTTCACTTGTGTTAGCAACTAAGCAATGTTCTACGGTTTTAGGCAAGCTCAAATAATAAATATTTTTACGCCTAATACCGGAAAATAAAACATTTGAATCACAATCAACAATAGTACACAATCCTTCTCCAAAGTTAACCTTGTAATTTTTGTCACAAAGTTGACTAATGGAAATGAGATTGTGACATAAACCACTAACATGATAAACATTAGTAATTAAAGGTTTGGAAGGATTACCAACGATATCTACTCCAATGATGGTTTCCTTTTGATTACCTCCAAAAGTGACCGTTGCACCATCCTTGATGCTAATCACTTCGGAGAGCAATGAGGGATCTCCCGTCATGTGTTTGGAATAACCGCTATCAAGAATCCATCCTTTCCCTTTAGAGCTAATAAAACATTTATTGCTCTTCTTCTTCCTCTTGGGTACCTATATAATATACCATAAGCTTATGGTAACCAATGGTTGTTGGGTCCAATGGGATTAGCCCTTTAAAAGCCAAGTCCAAGTGGACTTCTGCGTCTCAACATAGTTACTATTTCTAATCACATCATGAAAATAGGAATCAACATAAGCATTCCTAACATTTAGACTAGTGTTCTTAGGACCCCAAATAGTGTACATCTTGGGAGTACTATTCCTAGTTGCATGCATATGTGTTGGATTTCTATGTGGTGCATGCTTCTTAGGAACATGATTTCTAGCATAGAGATGTGGTGGAGGATATGCATTGTACATTCTAGGATGATATGTATGCTTGGGAACATGCATATTATATGAAGCATATTGATCATGCATGACATGTGGAGGATGAGCATACATGAAAGAATGATGCATACGGGTGTATAGGAGCACGTACATGAGTATTTCTCATGTGTGGTTATGTACGTGTCCGTGGGTGCGAAGCTTAGAATGCGTCATGATTATCCACTTGTGAAGTAGGATGTTTCCTACGTGGATGAGTGTTAGTGTACATATAAGCATGGCCTTGCTTTTGGTTTCCACCCTTAGTGGGTTTCTTGCCAAACGGAAGAGAAGGTGATGTGGTGACATTCTTGGTAGGATTGCTACTTATAGTGTCTTTGACACCACTTGTGGATGCACCGGAGGAAGGCCTCACAAAATCTATAGTGACACCACTATAGGAGGTGCGAGCATTAGATGCATTCGCTTTTACAAATCTAAGGCCAACACGATGTGTGGCCGGAAATTGGTTTGCAAGCAAATCATCCAATTGTCCTTTTCCCTTATTGAATCTCACAATACGGGAGGACATGAGCTCATATTTCTCCTTTAAAGAAGAAATGTTGGTATCCAAGGTGGACACCCGTGCTTTGAGCTCGTGCACTTGGGTTTTAAGAGAATCATTCTCTAAACCCAATTGTGTGTGACGTGTAACTAGATCACTATTATCCTTAGGATGTGTTTGATCTAGTTGAGATTTGAGGGTGTTCACCTCATCTCTCAATGTGACATTTTGAGAAGCTAAGTTTGCTTTCTCAAGTGTTAAAGTATCAACAATGGTGTCATTGTTGATAATGCATGGAATGGATGACTTGCTAACATTTGATTTCTTTAAGCTAGTCTATCTTAGCATTAAAGATTGGTATTTAGCAAATAGTTCTTCATTAGCAATACGAAGTTCATCCATTGTTACCTCGGTGTCATCCGTGTCGGAATCACTCTCATCCGAGAGTGGATCTTCAAGTGCCATGAAACACATGTGGGCGCTCTCACCCTTCTCATCATCGGAATTTCTTGATGAGTCATCACTTGAGTCATCAAAGGTACCTACGAGTCCTTTCTTCTTGTCTCTTTTGTTCTTGTCGGACTTGTGGTACTTTGGTGCCTTCCACTTTTCTTTGTTGTTTAGCATTGGGCAATCCCTCTTGATGTGCTCTGGCTTATTACACTTATAACAAAGAGAGGAACTAGCATTAGTAGACTCAAAACGTTTGTTTGAGGGAAATTTACCTTTGCAGAAGAAGCGTTGGAACTTCTTCGCCATTTGGGCCATTTCACCCAAATCCATCTCGTTCTCGGATTCATCACTTTTCGGAGGATGATGAATTGGCATTGAACGCCAAAGCTTTCTTCTTGGCCTCCGAGGGATTCATCATGGCTCGAATCTTCAATCGGTTATCCCGTCTTACTTCGTAAGACATAAGAGTCCCGATGAGATTCACCACTGTGTAGTTCTTCAAGACATTGACCTCCTCGATGGCGATTGCTCTTCTTTTCCATTTAGAGGTCATCCCCATGATGATCTTCCTTACCTTTTCAGGTTCGGTGTAGATTTGGCCAAGGGCTTCCAATTCATTTGTGATGTCGGTAAAGCGTCCGTACATCGACGCAATGCTCTCATTTTCCTGCATATGAAACAAGTCGAAGTTTTGCACGTCAACATATAACTTTGAAAGATTTACCTTATTCGTTCCCTCGTGGGTAACGATGAGATGGTTCCAAATTTGATATGCACTCTTACAGTGCATATCTTGTTGAACTCATTCGGGTCCAACGCACAATGAAGAGTGTTCATTGCTTTAGCGTTATTGACTTTGGCGGATTTCTCGGAAGTCGTCCATTTCTCGAAATCCTCTTCGGCGGGCTCGACGTACTCTTTGTGGAGAGTTCTCCAAAGAGAAGCACTCCTAAGGAATGTCTCCATCCGACACTTCCAATAACCAAAATTAGTACCATTGAAACGTGGAGGACGTACCGTAGATTGACCTTCGAAAAGTGTGGACGCTCCATCACGGTCGTGATTGTTGTACGTAGGCGGCGGAGGAACGTTGTTGTTGTTGGATGCCATAGATAAAACCTTGCGCTCCGATACCAATTGTAAGGACCCTGTCTATGGGGAAAACACTAGAAGGGGGGTTGAATAGTGTTTATGCAAATTTAAAGGAATTTACGCCAAATAAAATGCAATCCAACAAATAGTGCGGAATAGAAAAACGACCCAAAGTGAAACACACGCAAACGCAGAGATGTTTCAAGGGTTCGGATTACACAAGTCAACTCCTGACTTGTTCCGGTAATCCTACGTCCCTACCACCCGGATACCACCGGATACTCAAGTTAGAACCCTAACTTGAGGTTTCCTTAAAGCCCACTTGTAGCAACCCTACAAGTGCAATCGAATACAATCGATGTCCTTGACTCCCACAACCAGTGAGCAAGCAAAACCACTCTCACAACCGAGAGCACAATTCAAATAACGAAAGTTATGAAATATGAAAGCAACACTTACAATCACCTATGCCTTGAAGTAGAACTTGAAGGCGGAGTGTGATGTCTGTTGAAGAACTCTCTTGGAAGAGAGGAGAAAGCCCTTTCTCTTGACTGCACCAATTGCCTAGAAGATCAATCTTTGGTTCTAGATTGGAGAGCAAGAGAACAAGATTTGGAAATACTTAGGGCTTTGGATTTGAGAGCTTTGATCTTTGGAAATGAAAGCTTGAGAGATTTTGCAATGAATGAGTAACCTTCCAAAGGAACAGTAGAAGATCTATTTATAGCTAACTCAAATCCACAAAACAGTTTAGGCAAAAACCCAATTGGAATCTGTGAGAAAAATCTCAACGGATATAATCTGAACTCGTGACAGTCGACTGTTGAACATTCCACAGTCGACTGTTGCACAATCAGCAAGGGTAGGTGAGAATTCATAACGGTAACTTACCACGTGGACAGTCGACTGATGAAGCAAAGACAGTCGTCTGTTAAAACAACAGGCGACTGTAATTTCTTCGACAGGCGACTGGCTGAGAGAAGAGTAAGTTAGACAAATACTGGAAATCTCACAAGATACAGGACAGACGACTGATTCAAGTAATACAGTCGACTGTTAATAAGAACAGGCGACTGTAAAACCTTAAACAGACGACTGTCAAAAGGAAGAGAAATTTTCAGAGAGCTGAGTCAAAGAAATGACTTACAGACAGGCGACTGTTGCAGCATAGACATTTGACTGATCTAAAAGACAGTCGACTGTATATACAACATTAGTCGACTGGCCGTAGAAGTCAGATCAAACAGAGTTTGGGCAAGGATAGACAGACGACTGATTTACAATACACAGTCGACTGTCACTAGGACAGGCGCTTGTGAATCGTTCAACAGTAGCCTGTGCGAAATAATCAGAGAAGACCCAAAACTATATTGTAATAGTCTGTGCATAACAGGCGACTGTAGAGCAAAACACAGTTGACTGTTTTTGAGACAGACGACTGTAAACTGTTCAGTAGTCGGCTGTTATGAACAATCCTAGCACAAACAAAAGATAAATTGAATTGGGATCAAAGGACGATTAGTCTAATGAAGTCCTATGACAGAATGTAGATGTGTGTGAGTGCTCCATCAAAGTTCTACTTCTAAGCTACATACTAGAAGAGATAAAAGAAAGATTACATTGACGAATAATCTCTTCTTTCCATCGTATGAGCTTGAAGTCTTTACGGAGCTTCAATCAACAATCTAGGATCATCCAATTCATGTTATTTGCCTTCAATGACGTTTGTGAGCCATCCATTGCTAGTTGATCTTCATAATAAGCTTAGGCAATGGATTAACTGCAAAATAGGGGATTAGTCACAAGTATTTATGTTTGCTCATCATTAACACCAAGTATGGAGAAGTCCAATACTCAACAATTAATTGTTGGTTAGGAATTTAATTTGGTGTAACTATATTTTTAAATTGCATAAACACTATTCAACCCCCCTTCTAGTTTTTTCCTCATAGCCAGGCACCTTACATCAGGTAGTGAAGGAAGATTCGGTGGATAGACTCGCATTGAATGCAGAATCCGAGCTGCTTTTCGAGGAACCGATGACATGGCGGCATCTGATTGGTGGTTGGTGGCATCTGGCCCGTCACGTCGATTGGAGGGCTAAGATGGCCCCGATCTGGCGGTTGGGGTCGATTCCTGCTGCTCCTTGGTTTATAATAATGGGTGGAACGATCAATATGCATCGGTGTTCCTCATTCTTTGGCTCTTTCCTTCGGTTTGAGAAAATGTCTAGGTCTCCAGTTCATCCGATGCCATGAATTCTCAAGCCACGCCGCCATTGCCATCATCGCTGTCGTCGATGCCAGTGCCGCCATCTATCGGGGCTCTTACGAGCGAGGAGGATGTCAACAGAGAGGATGTAAATGTAACACCTTGTTTTGGTATATGATGTATTATCCTATGTATGTTTGGCCATACTTGAATCTTATGGCATACTCGTATTTTTCTTAATTTTTGGAGATTTTCCCTTAATTTTTAAACATTATAATAATATAAAAATCTATTTTTATACATTTAACCTACATTTTAAATAAACATATCATGTGGTATGCTTAAGAATACATGGTATATTACATTGTATAATTATAATTATGTGTGTCTATATTTTTCTAAATAAAGAAAATCCAAATTTTTCCTAACTTGACACCTCATCTTACATGAGTCCTTTTCTGACTAACCCTCATTCTAAGCTTGACACATAAACCCTACACTTGTCTTTCTCTTATTAATTACCATGATGATTTATGGAAGAGGGAAACATAAAAGAGTAAAATAAAGGAAAACGAGAAAGAGGGAAGAAAAATGCAAGATTTTTCGTCTCCCTCCCTCCCTCTCCCTCTCTTCTCTTTGGGTCGAACCACCCCGCTCACTTCTTCCTCCCTTGAGCTAAACCACCATCACCATCACCACCACCTCTCTCCTTCCTCCCATTGGCCGAATCACCACCATCACCATCCAACTTGTTTGAGGTCGGAAGAATCACAAGAAGGAGGAGGCAAAGATTAGAGTAGGAGAAGCTTCATTGAGGTAGGAATTCTCAACCTTGGTTTGTGATATTATGCTTAAACTTTGTTTATGACTATGTTTATGATACTAAGATATGTAGTCAATTATGTTAAAATTCATGATATGTTAAAATTCATGATATGTATTATACAATGCTTCTAATTAATTTCTATGCTATGCTTCATACCATGCTATGTTTACACCATGCTCCATGTTCTATTTGATATTTAGGCCATGTTTAGCATGAGGATAACACAATGGTACATGACATGTTAAGATGTTCTACTTGCTATTTTTTGTCATGATTAGCATAATAACTTGTTTAATTAATTATTCTTCATGTCATGTTCTACTTGCTTATATTAGTATCCTTAAGGATTGTTTAGTAATCACTACATTATAATGCCATGTTTAGTATGTTTTTCACTACATGCTATATTTTCTACGGCATGTTCCATGTTAAGGAAATTATCAAGCTTCGTGTTGTGTTACATTTAATTATGTTAAGCCTCATGCATATGAGATATCACGTAGGGAATGCATGGGGAAAGTATGAACATTATTTTTAACATTGTGACAAACATGATGCAAATGGCAGTGTGTCGATGTTTCTTTATGCCTACGAGACTTATTATATTATCATGTTGAGGATGCTAGATTTATATGTTAATCTTTGTTATTCTCCTTATGCATGAAATGATGTCATGTCGATGGTGTTTCATTCAATTACAAGATTTTGATGCTATATTGCATGTAGTAGTTTTATGAATAATGGTAATGGAAAGTTGACATTAATGTGATCATGGTGGTATATGAAATGATGTTAGCGGTAGATATGACCACCAAAATGTTGAGATGGTGGACATGATCACATTTGATTTGAGTGTGAACACGAGAGTATCATAATAACCTGGATACCTCGATCTACCTTGAGATAGGTGAGTTATTCCAGAGACCGGGTTTGGGAGAAACTTGAGTAAAATGTATACACAAGGAGCTGGACTAAAATTGATTTGTATCTCACTCGCACACCCAACAGTTGACATGGGGAATTGGTCAGAGTTGGAGTGGCACATAGGTGTACTAGCGATGCACCATGAGGTATATGATGTGTATTATATTCTCACTCCCAAAACAAGGGAGTTAAGAGAGGCCCATTTCATAGTCCTTGTGTCCACTAGCATGGTACCATTTTTCACCCACCCTGGGAGATAGTCCAGATCCTTACATATTATATGTCACCCGGGATTCCAAAGCGTTAGTTTAACCATAATAAGAATAACTATGCAAATGGTGATTAATAACCCCTTAATTTAATTGTAGTAGTTTATTTACTTTTATGCCCGAGTTCATTAAGTGTTCCATTTCTGCTTTATTTACCTTTAGGATCAAGAACATTGCCTGTTTCTATTTCTGCTTAAATTTTTTAATTTATTTAGATTGATTCTACATCCCCACATGATGCCTAATACGTAGTTGGATAGAACAATTTTAAACATGGTATTACATACCACGAGTTGTGTTTTCCTACTAAGCGAACGTTAACGTGTCCACCCCCTTTTCCAGGTCTAGAGCATGAGACTACATAGTATGTTCTCCCCCAGGAGACTGTCGATAACCTTAAGTAGAGGTCGAGCCTTCTGAGGGCGATTTCATGGAGTTGGCTACTCAGGGATAGAGTATGGAGTGTGTTGTACTTGGGTTGTGGACAGTGTTTTGGGTGTTTGGGAGTATTTAACATTTTTTACCCCTCATGTACCTTTTGTATAGTTATCATATGTACCTTTGTAATGGCCAGATATAAATATATGTAAATATCTCTGTGACTAAGTGATGTGACTGCGATATTTCTGTATTGGAGCATGTACATAAATTCTTTTACCTGTCATACGTATTGTCTGGCAGTCAAAGTGGCATGTGGGATTTATCTTATCATAACACATTTACGTTGGGTAATGTTTAGAGTTAATGGGTCAAATCCTTGGGTCTAAATACTAACGCGGCCTTGTCACTTTCCATTCTATAGGTGGTCTTGGGAAAATTTGTATTTCCCAGGTATTTTGGAGAATGGGACGTGACAGTAAACCGCATGCATTTCTTTGAGGTTGAGGGGCGATCCGAGTACGATAGGCGTGCCCAGATGACATTGTTCGCTGCCATCCTGCGAGCTGCTAGTGCTAAGCAGTGGACTCCCATGATCGTGGAGGAAGGGGACTCCAATCATAAATCCTTAACCGAGTGAGCATGGAAGCGTAAAAGGCCTGCCAACAATGGACCATCCGTAGCATCGCCACCGAGGTGGAGGAGGGTGGTAGAATGCACGAACATCACGTCCACCATTGTCCAAGGTAGGGGAGAAACTCCAGCCTAATGGGGACCAGCTGTCAGTTGCTACGGCGTCGAGCCGTGAAGCATTGCCCCTATCCGGTCCAAAAGCTACCGTAAAGCTCCTCGGCCTAGAAGCGGTGGAGCAGATGTTGAAGTCTATCGAGAAGGCATTCGCTAGCCATCCCATGTCGAGGACCGATGGGTTGTCTAAGGCTTAGAGGTGCTTGGGCATGGCAAGTCTCTCTGTCGATTCTGGCTTGGACACTGATGGCCTCGACTTACTTTTCTATCGTCTGCTAGCAGGACTTGGGACACATCTACCACTTCTACCATAGCTTTTGCTGATGTGGAAAGAGGGTGAGGGACGTAGATAAGTAAAATGTCGTCCTCAATAGTTTGGTCGACGGGATGAAGTATGATCTCGAGGAGGAGAAGGGGTTGTTAAAGCGTGTTGAAGCGGAGTTGAAGAAGGCCAGAGGTAGTCTAAGTGATGGAGATGCACCAGTTGGTTCTGGCGCACAGTACGCCTATATACACACCGCCCACCCGCCCAGCCACCCCACTCGAAAACACACAATCCACACACATACAAATACCCAATTGACACACACAAGCGCGCGCGCACCCACCCACACAACCCGCGCGCGCGCGCGCGCGCGCGCGCACACACACACACAAAAGCACTCACACACGTGCATTTGTATCTAGACCCATCCACCCACATACACATACACTTTCTCTATTTTCCTTTTATTCCCCTTTTCTTTCTTTTAAGATGTCGCTCAAAATAAACATAGCCATAAGCAAATTATCTTTGCAAAACAAAAGTACATATGCGCATTTCCATATCAAAAATATGAAATTCAGTACTCCCTCACCCTAGACATCATATTATCTACTTCAGTTACGATATGATTCTGTTGTCATAATTATATAAAATTTTATTTTCCCAAAAAACTTCCATTGCCCTTATTTTGCTCCTCTTCTTTATTATTTCATCCATTGCCTAAGGTTAGAAGTGGACCTGCCTTGCACCGAGTTCATAGGCGGAAACTCTTAAGGACAGTGCCTAGCACGCCTCGGCAA
The DNA here is from genome assembly GCA_030789695.1 of Scilla litardierei. NCBI lineage: Eukaryota > Viridiplantae > Streptophyta > Magnoliopsida > Asparagales > Asparagaceae > Scilla > Scilla litardierei. The sequence goes on from CM061135.1 coordinate 22,384,975, forward strand.
ACCGATAAGTCCATTCTTCTTCTTAATTTCGTAGCATCATCCTCTTAATCTGCTGTTTTTATACAACAGATATTGCATCCTTAGCTTTATATTAAGCTGAAAAATATTACAAAACACAGTGAGAAATATCATGAAAATTTTCAAGTTATTTGAACATTTTTCTAGCTTCTTGAGAAGCAAAGTTCGGTGAGGGTAGGGTGCATATATGTCGCATCTCAACCACACAACACTCTGTACCATATAAAAGACATTATACGTGGCCACGGGGACCTACATGGGATGAAGCATGTCGAGTCAGCACCGCTTGCCATTTGGTTGTTGTTGTCTTTCCTATCTAATAATAATAATAATAAATATGATAAAATAAAAAATAAAAAACTTAAAAGGAAAATCAACCGAATTTGATGCTTCGTGCTATAAAAACTCTTGGTTTTATTTTAATTGATTTAGTTTCTTACATAATCTAGATCAGTAGTTTTCAAGGCATATAGGGACCCATTTCCCCCATCGTAGCTATATGTAGTATGGAGAAACATTATGTTCTTACTATTATTTAAAAGTTATCTAACGAATTAATATGTGTGTGTTGAAATGACATTAGATAAGTATTTGCACCAATATGTTAGCAAAATTTGTGATTATTTTTATTGATTTTTGTTGTTTGCGATTATTTATATAAATTTTGAAAAAATATTTTTACTTAATTTAGCACAAATGTATAAGATATAAATAAGAATCCGAACAATAACATCACAACAGCTGGTTTGCCCGAGAGGTTAAGGGGGAAGACTTAAGATCTTCTGCACATAAGTGCGCATGGGTTCGAACCCCATAGCCAGCAAAAAACTGTACCTTTTTAAAATAAATTTTTGAAGATGGTATGTATCAGAGGATTACATGTTTGGAGATGATATGTATCATATGATTACATGGTTAAGTTCGTACATGATCACCAACCTTCCCTTATTTTTTTGTCCATGGTGAGCAATTATCTTTATGTTATGTATGTGTCATGTAAGCCCAATTATAGATACATGTAGGGCATATCGCATCACGTAGGATATTATGTGTTCGTAACGTATATAAACATTATATCCTACCATTGTATTTCCTATTCCCTTATAAATAAAGCCATGCGGTCTCTCCCACACATTATTAGCACGCTCTTTCCTCCGAGAGAAAGAAAGAAAGAAAGGGAGAGGGATCGGGCGTTCCGAAAGCCTTTGCGTACGACGGAGGATCATGAGAACGTTGTCTTCTGGACGTTGAAGAACGAGATCTTGTTCGCACGCGGACGACCAATCGAAATCAAACATCCATCTTCGTCGACCTGGAGGTATACCTAAAACACGGTATATTTAATCATGATCATGATGTTTATCACATTAAATAGCCAAGATCAAATCAAATCAAAACAAACAAACAAACAAGGGAAAGGGACAACGGCGGCCAACTGGCCGCCAGCCGAACCCCAAAGGGCAGGGGGTGGCGGTTAACCAGCCGCCAGCCCCTGTCGGCCGAACAAAAGAAGGAAAAAACAACAACAACAATACAGAACATGGCCAACCGGTGGCCCCATTGCCGCCGACACAACGACACCCTCATCTACTGCCCCCCAACCAGAGCGACGGTACGCCGCCGACGCTAATGGCGACGACACAAACCCTTCTAATGGCATTTTGAAAAAATTCAATCTCTTTTGCCGGTCGGCGGCCCCAAGCTGCAGGCACTGGTTGCGACACCCCCTCCCCACCCGGGCGGTGGGCTGCCGACGCATCCCGTTGTGCACCCCCGCTAGGGTTTCATTTTTTAAAAAAATTAGGTGCGGTCCGAAGCCCGCAGTCCTCACTGCGGGCCTCGGCCCACAACAAATTCAACACAAAAAAATATGTCTACTGGCCGAAGCCCGCAGCAATAGCCCGCGGGCTTTGGCCAGCGGGCCAATGCAAAATTTCAAAAAAAATAATGCGACGGGGGGGGGCTAGCAGGCTGAAGCCCCCAATACGAAAAAGACGGGGTGGACTAGGGCGTTTTGGCAGGCCGAAGCCCGCCGCTTTTGCTGTGGGCCTCGGCCCCCAAAACCAAAAGAAGAAGAAAAAGAAAGAGAGAGAAATTAAGGAGGGGATAGAAAATTTTAAAATAAATATAATGGGACCTATTTTAGGAGGGGATAGAAATTAATGTCTATAATTTATTTTTTTTATGCATATTACCCAACTGTGATGCCTATTTTAGGATCATATTAATATGCTACATGTCACAAACTATCAGGCATGTTTCTGGGATATTTCTCTGCTTATTTACTGTAAGCATTTGCTTAATAATTATGAGGATCCAGCGACCGCTATGTCGTTAGTTACCTAATCTAACGGTGTATGACGTTGTTTCGCGGTCCAATTAATTATTAAGCATAAAATGTTTAAATTTACATATCATGTAAATATTATATGTCTGATATGTGGCATGCGATGAAAATGTCTTGAGCACAATTTTTCCATGAATGGCTATATTGTGGTTTTGGATCGGCCTTTAAGCCCCTCTTTTATTTTCATGCACTTTTCTTTTTTGAAAAAAAATTTGCAGTGAGAAATATAATATAATGTCCAAGAGCAATGGCTACTTCCATGAAGGCGGAGGCCACCCCTAATGAAGAAGATTTTTATGGGACACATATGGTTTCCAAAGTTGTACTTTTCATTTATGTAAAAGTGAATGTATTATTTAGACTATAGACATTACTTTTTAGTGGTAGACTGGCCGATCCACACAATTAGCCTATTTTCTCTATGCTTATTATACATGAACTATTTTATCATTTCATCAATTGATATATGATCATGCAATTGTACTTGTAAATAATTACCAATAATGACACATGTCGCAATTATTGTTTTTCAAAATTTTGAATAATTATTATCTATATTGGCAATTGGACACAAAGTTCAACTGAAATGCCAATACCCTTCTTCCTTTATGAAATAGAAATGAATGAATACAAAGGGATAATGCGAAAGTCATTGTTGACATCTTCTAGACACAAGTCTTAAAGATGAGTGATGGGCGCAAAAAGAAGCGCACTACTCCCAAGGATAAGAGGTCGTCAAGTAGTAATTCCTAGTGAGCCCAGGTTCGATAAGTAGGACTGAGAAATGCATGGTCGAGCTCAAATGAATATCATTTGATATTATCAGTCTACTTAGTAATCGAGAAATTGAATGTTTGAACAATATAAGTACGAAATTGTCCATGACTTATGTTCAACAAAGATATCATGTGACAAGGATTATGACATGATCTATTGGTTATGTTAATATTGGACTAACAATATTCATATTAATTGGGTAGTCATAATGTCTTGCTAGAGCTCAATTATGACGTGTGGGCTTCTAATGGGATTAGGCCCACTGCCAATTTGATATGAACCTATTGGGTCGCATACATAGAGCGTAATGGATATGATAGGGTTTAAACGAGATTTCGAATCTGATTTAAAATTCAAAATAAGGCGAAATAAAACGTGTTAAAGAGTTAACGGATAATATATCTTGTTAAGTTATTATCCCTAAGATATCGCTGCGTAACTAAAACGTGTTAAAGAGTTAACGAATAATATATCTTGGTAAGATATTATCCCTAAAGATATCGTTGCATAACTGAAACATGTTAAAGGGTTAACGTGGGATTCTATATATGATGTTGAGAGGATTTTCAGTCTTTTTACGTATTCAATCTATCTCTGTCGTTTTTTGAGAAAAGTGAGGGGTTCTTTGTAACCCGATGCCCTAAGACCGTCTAGTCTGGGATGCATAGGCCGCCTCTTGTATATATTTAGTTATCTCGTGTATATAAAAAAATAAAAGTATGTATATATAAAGAAAATTGTATAGCCAAAAAACAATTGTAAAAAGAAAAATCCCACATCTTTACCTCATTTTCCATATAGAATATGGACATGGCAAGGTCGATGATTTCTAAGGGAATGCGAAAGAGTTTAGTGAGGTGATTTCTGGATTTAATTGAACCTATCATCGTCGTTTATGAAAATTAATTAAAATCATCTTGCATGCTTGAATGAATTGATCATGACACTATTCGCTGCTTAGAGAATGAGTTGTTGAGATTTAGATTCGAACCATGGATTTTGTATATTGATTGCATGCTATAATAGGCATTTCCCTCTGTTGCATATCATATATTCGAGTTCACGCTATTCATTGAAAAATCCATTCTATATATAATCCATGCTAGACTTGATGAATCCTCATGAGTAGTGCGTTTTTAAATTATAAAGTTGAAGTGTTGTTGCGTGCTATGAGATGAGAAGATGATTTAATCGCTTTTCATATCTTTTAGTTTCCTTTTGCACTTCTTTGTTTTTACCTTCCGATGAACTTATTATTCGTCCTCCTCGAGGACGAGTAAGAGGTAAGCTTCGGGGGATTTTGTTGTGTCTATATTTTTCATGTTTTACCATACATTTCCATGTCATTTCGATCGCCTGAATCCATATTTTCATATTATATCCCGATTTTCTCGATATTCTTAATCCTTTCGATGTTTTATGTGTTTTCAGGGAATTCAGTGCGATTCAGAGTGATATGGGGTTCTGGACACAACATCGACGCCAAAGCTCGCTTTGCCTTGCCACGACGACCCAAGGAGGCCAAAGAAGCGAGGGAGAGGAGTAGAAGAAGAGATAAGTAGAAGAAGAGGAGAATGAAGAGAAGAAGAGAAGGAGACTGGGACTTATGCCAGATCGCTCGGCCAAGCGCGTGATGCGCTCGGTTGAGCTGTGATACGTCAAGGAGCACCATCGGGGCGCTCGGTCGAGCGACAAGCACGCTCGGTCGAGCAACCAGACCGCTCGGCCGAGCTAGTAGTCAGAGGAGCCCAAGGAATTCAAGGCGAAAGCTCTGTCAAATTTGGAATTAATTCGCTCGACCGAGCGACATGACGCTCGACCGAGCGGCTCAACTCGCTCGACTGAGCGGCCCTTTCTCGATCACCATGCGGAGCGCTTCACAAGGCACTGCTCGGCCGAGCGAGCATTGTGCTCGGCCCAGCGGTAGGTTGGCAGGCTCCTATTTTGACTTAAATTAATGGGTTTTGGGTTGGTTTTCTTGTAAACCTGAACCCAAACAGTTTTGTATAAATAGTGAATGTTTTTAACAGTAGGTTAGCTGTTTTTGTTGTAGCTAAAACCCTTAGAGCTATTTTGGGGAACTCTCTTTTGGTAATCTATTTTGTAATCCATTTCTTTGTTTGTGGTTGGATTTTCTTGATTTCTTTACCATTGCTCTTATTTCTCTTACTCTCTCTATTAAAATTAATTTCATGTAATTTGACCGGTTAGATATGTCTAACTCTATTGCTATCTTAATTAGACCTTTTGCCATGCTAGAGTAGAGTGTTTCTAAGGCTTAGGAATGAACCCTAGGTTCCTAAGGATCAGGTGTTAGGTTAGACCCCCGTCGGATCAATCTAGGGTTGTCGTATGGTGGTTTGAACTAGGGTTTTGGGGGATTAGCCTTTGGATCGGAGTACCATGAAGGCGGCTCTATATCCTAGGGAGAATCACCATGAATCCGATTTGGGCTTAGTGGCAGTCTCTAGAGTTCGTGATCACGAGAGTGACTCGAGAGCTAGGGCAGCCACCTGTTCTCGATCCGCTGACTGATGACTACGAAAGTAGCTCGATCGCTGGAACCAACATATGATAGCGTCCCAATCCGTAGATCACGAGAGTGGATACGGAATTACGAGGCAGGACCAAGTGTCAAGCTTAATGCATGCGTTCTCGTGCGAAACCGACTGCGAGAGAACGGTTTCACATATGGATGTGTTAGACGAGTAGGAACAACGAAAGTTAAATACTCGTTCCATCTACGGATGTGACACTCCTACCCTAATCCATCATCCGACGTAGGGCCATTTAACATAGCATCCGTGACCGAAGGGCCTAGTGGGGAATCCTGAAAGCCTTAGACGTTTAAATTCTAATTAACTCTCGATTCCCATAATTAACCCATCAATCAATCGTGACAACCCCCGACCATACACTCTCCTCCTTCCATATAAAGCTAAGCGTTAAACAATCGCCTCCCAAAGTTCGACAATCTTTTTATACTATAGCGCACCGTGCACTTGCGGTGATTCGCGCCTCTGTGGTGCAAACACGGGGACCGAACACATCACCTCTCTTTTCAGAGAGACACTTCTGTTGGATCCTATGGATGGCAAACAACACTAGAAGGGGGGTTGAATAGTGTTGTATAAAGATAAAAATTTTTCGTTCTTTAATCAATCAACACAAAACAAAACCTTCTAATGTTGCCTAAGAAACCAAGTAGATTGATCTACGCTTGGTTCTTAATCAACTTAATTAATCTTCAAAACAAGTCAGAGATAAAACTCTTCTGGTAGTCGACTCCCTAAGAACAGTAGTCGACTCCCAGAGGGAAATTAAGCACAGCTCAGTTAAATAAATACTTAATGAAGATATATAAGATTTCACAGAAGTATAAGAGAGAAGCAGATACAGAAATTGATCTTGCAATATATTATGAATGAGTTACAAATGTAATACTCAATGAATCAAGATAAACAAAGTAGAGATAAACAATCACAGAGAGAATCAAACGCAAACACAAGGATTTTTATCCTGGTTCCCCACAACCCTGGGTACGTCCAGTCCCCGACCAATCCGGTACGAGATTTCCACTATTGCCTTAGCAATACAAATACCTAGCCTCAACCAGGATTTCCGACCACCTAGACTTGTCTAGGATTTTACCCTTGCCTCACAACCCGAGGACTTTACCTTGCCTCACAATCCGAGGACTTTACCTTGCCTTACAATCCGAGGACTTTTCACAAACACCTTGCCTACAACAAGGATTTACTCACCACCTAGCCTTCAACTAGGATTTACAAACCTTTTGACGATTTACAAAAAACTATAGCAACTTGATGAAGCCCTTGTGTATGTGATTGCTATAGGAGTAGATTTGATCTCAAAAATATAGAACTTAAAAGCTTTGGAGATCAAAAATTAAACTCAATTTAAATCTCGTTAAAATATAACTTTAAAAACAGAGATTAAACAAGTTTAAAAAAAATTCTTTTAGCCAATATATATGTTATGAATAATGTGGTTAAAAGAAATAGAAATCCTTTTGATCAAATAAAATATAGAATGTAAACTTGATCAAAGGAAATAACTTGAAATTGATTCTCTAAAATCTTAGCACTTGGGCTTTATAGAGATCAATATTCAAGACTTGATCTTTAAAAGAATATAGATGAGAAAGCACAAAGATCAAAAAGAAAAACTTGAACTTTGCATCTCTAAAAATAAAAGTTTTAAGCTTTGGAGATCAAATTTAAGTTGGTGTTAGGCCAATAAATAAAATCAACAAAAGAATTTTCAGCACAGAAAATTAGAACAAGGCCTAAAAGACTTTTAAATAAAATATGAGAGCTTTGAGAACTTTGAGCAAATAATTTAGATGAGAAAATTTTCTTATATCAAATCCAAGCTCAATACCTCTATTTAAAAGGATGAAAAGTCATTTCAAAAAAATTTGAAATTTGAAATTTGAAATTCAAATAATTTCCAAATATGTTTGCATTTGAAATTTGAAATTTGAAATTCAAATTATTTCCAAAATATTTTTCCACCATTTATAAGCATTTAAACAAGGAGACTTTTGAAAAATAATTTCAAATTCATTTATATTCAACAATTAAAACGATTTTGAAAATCTAACCGTTTAACCCATATGCTGGAATGTCTTCTAGTAGTCGACTCCCAGTATGATGGTAGTCGACTCCCAGAGCCATTTCCAATATGGGCTTTTGGGCTCGAAAACTTAGGAAAAAAATATTTAAAAACATTTTTGGCATAATCCTAAGTGTGTGTATGGGCTTAATCAAATTGCCTTAACAAATTCCTAAGACTCAAATAAAAGCCAAAATTACATATTACATTTAAGCATGCAATTCTTCTTGTTGGCTTCATTTGGACTTGACTTGATTTGCTCCTTGCACATTTGAGCACCTATCATTCATAGCTCTCATTTGTGCAATGCATCTTTGCTTCATACGCTATTATTAAAAATTACATATCCTGCACACAAACTCGATGAAAATATTAGTAGCATAATATGTTGCTCATCATCAAAATAACCACGGGGTGGAGACTCGATGTCCAACATTCTCTCCCTTTTTGATGATGACAACAAATTGCATAAAAACTTAAAAAAATATGCAATGAATATTATCATATTCTCTCTCCCCCTTTGGCATCATTAAAAAATATTCTTACTAAGCTCCCCCTGAAAATTTGCATCATTGAAGTTAGGTCTCCCCCTTAATTCATGCATGGATTTAGAGATTTATTTGGAGCTCTTCTACTGATCCCTTATAGTTTTGGTACCTGAAAATCAAAGAAATAATTTTGGTACCCTTTCTTTGAGGGTCCGTGGGATTAGTCATACATAATAATGTAATCATCAACCAAGAGGGAACCAAACCCAGTTGGGTTGAGATTTCCCATAAGTAAATTTATAATCTCTACAAAAATTAACATTGTTCATAAAACTAGAAATGTAGTTGTCTTTCATTTGGACGGTTCCAATTTTGGGAATCCAAACTTTGACATATCCATTTTCAGTTTTAGGAACTCTAGCTTGATGATGAGAATCTCTAGCATTTTGATTGGTCATGTTATAACCTAAGCCATGTTTGCTAGATTGTGGTCTTTGTGATCTAATCAAGCTATCTAATTTTTCTTTACCTTTATTGAACCTAGTAACATTATTAACCAAGTCCTCATGCTTTGCCTTAATGGCGGTCATGTTCTTTTCTAAGTCTCTAAACCTATTTCCTAGGTCTTTGAGTTCTACATTGAGCAACCTATTCTTTTCAATTAAATCCTTATTGTTGCTAATCAATTTTAGGTTCTCTTCTCTAATCTTTTCTAGCTCTTGATTAGTAGGATTAGAACAACAAGATTTATGCATCTTTTTGAAAGTTAAAAGCTCTTTGAGTTGGACCTCATATAATGCATAAATTTTATGAAATTCCTCCTCATAATCAATTTCATCATCATCGCTACTATCGCTATCACTAGAGGTATGGTAGGAATTTACCTTGGGGTCTTCCCTTGCTATGAAGCACATGTAGTTTCGCTCGTTCCTTTTGCTTGCTTTTCCTTCATTTTCGGATGATGATGAGTTATCGGAATCCTCTTCATCATCACTTCTATCCCAAGCTCCAAAAGCTTTTCTATTTGGCCTTTTGCCTTTGTATGACTTCGTTCTCTTATCTCTGAATTTCTTTAGAGGACATTCATTCTTCATGTGGCCTGGCTTGTTACATTCATAACAAATAACATCGTTAGTGGAATTGAACTTACGGTTGTAGGACTTACGTGCTTTTAGGATTTTCTTGTATCCTTTGGAGATGAGTGCCATTTGTTTCTCCATCTCATCTTTGACTTCATTCTCGGACTCTTCTGTATCCGATGTTGCTTTGAATGCAAGGTTCTTCTTCTTTTCAACGTGTTCCTTGGTCTTTCGCTCTTGCAGTTGGAGTTCATACGCCATTATATTGCCGATGAGCTCTTCCAAGGTTAGCTTTGAAGTGTCGTTGCCTTCTTCAATGGCCGAAGCTTTGGATTGCCATTCGGGAGTGAGGGATCTAAGGATCTTGCATACATGATCCTCTTGAGTATACTTCTTTCCCAATCCTGCAAGTGTGTTGACGATCTCTGTAAACCTCGTGTACATCTCCGTTATGTTCTCGTCTTTCTCCATCATAAATTTTTCATACCTGTCAGCATAAAGATAAGATTTTGAAGATTTAACTTTTTGGTTACCTTCATGCATTACCTCAAGGAGTTTCCATATTTGGTGCGCGGAGGTAGCCATGGAGATGCGGTTGTACTCCGTTGTGTCAAGGCCGCAATATAGAGTGGACACCGCCTTGGCATTTAGAGACACTTTGTCCTTCTCCGTCTTGGTCCACTTTTCTTTCTCAAGAGTGGGTTCTTCATATGGATTCTCCACTATCTTCCATAGATCATAGGAGATAGAGAGAAGGTACATTCGCATCCGATTCTTCCAAGATCCATAATTTGAGCCGTTGAGAAGTGGTGGTCTGGAGGAAGATTGTCCTTCGGGGAAATGATTGGTTGACGACATCTATAACCTCGCTCTGATACCAAGTGTTGGATCCTGTGGATGGCAAACAACACTAGAAGGGGGATTGAATAGTGTTGTATAAAGATAAAACTTTTTCGTTCTTTAATCAATCAACACAAAACAAAACCTTCTAATGTTGCCTAAGAAACAAAGTAGAGTGATCTACGCTTGGTTCTTAATCAACTTAATTAATCTTCAAAACAAGTCAGAGATAAAACTCTTCTAGTAGTCGACTCCCTAAGAACAGTAGTCGACTCCCAGAGGGAAATTAAGCACAGCTCAGTTAAATAAATACTTAATGAAGATATATAAGATTTCACAGAAGTATAAGAGAGAAGCAGATACAGAAATTGATCTTGCAATATATTATGAATGAGTTACAAATGTAATACTCAATGAATCAAGATAAACAAAGTAGAGATAAACAATCACAGAGAGAATCAAACGCAAACACAAGGATTTTTATCCTGGTTCCCCACAACCCTGGGTACGTCCAGTCCCCGACCAATCCGGTACGAGATTTCCACTATTGCCTTAGCAATACAAATACCTAGCCTCAACCAGGATTTCCGACCACCTAGACTTGTCTAGGATTTTACCCTTGTCTCACAACCCGAGGACTTTACCTTGCCTCACAATCCGAGGACTTTACCTTGCCTCACAATCCGAGGACTTTTCACAAACACCTTGCCTACAACAAGGATTTACTCACCACCTAGCCTTCAACTAGGATTTACAAACCTTTTGACGATTTACAAAAAACTATAGCAACTTGATGAAGCCCTTGTGTATGTGATTGCTATAGGAGTAGATTTGATCTCAAAAATATAGAACTTAAAAGCTTTGGAGATCAAAAATTAAACTCAATTTAAATCTCGTTAAAATATAACTTTAAAAACAGAGATTAAACAAGTTTAAAAAAAAATCTTTTAGCCAATATATATGTTATGAATAATGTGGCTAAAAGAAATAGAAATCCTTTTGATCAAATAAAATATAGAATGTAAACTTGATCAAAGGAAATAACTTGAAATTGATTCTCTAAAATCTTAGCACTTGGGCTTTATAGAGATCAATATTCAAGACTTGATCTTTGAAAGAATATAGATGAGAAAGCACAAAGATCAAAAAGAAAAACTTGAACTTTGCATCTCTAAAAATAAAAGTTTTAAGCTTTGAAGATCAAATTCAAGTTGGTGTTAGGCCAATAAATAAAATCAACAAAAGAATTTTCAGCACAGAAAATTAGAACAAGGCCTAAAAGACTTTTAAATAAAATATGAGAGCTTTGAGAACTTTGAGCAAATAATTTAGATGAGAAATTTTTCTTATATCAAATCCAAGCTCAATACCTCTATTTAAAAGGATGAAAAGTCATTTCAAAAAAATTTGAAATTCAAATAATTTCCAAATATGTTTGCATTTGAAATTTGAAATTTGAAATTTGAAATTTGAAATTTGAAATTCAAATTATTTCCAAAATATTTTTCCAACATTTATAAGCATTTAAACAAGGAGACTTTTGAAAAATAATTTCAAATTCATTTATATGCAACAATTAAAACGATTTTGAAAATCTAACCGTTTAACCCATATGCTGGAATGTCTTCTGGTAGTCGACTCCTAGTATGATGGTAGTCGACTCCCAGAGCCATTTCCAATATGGGCTTTTGGGCTCGAAAACTTAAGAAAAAAATATTTAAAAACATTTTTGGCATAATCCTAAGTGTGTGTATGGGCTTAATCAAATTGCCTTAACAAATTCCTAATACTCAAATAAAAGCCAAAATTACATATTACATTTAAGCATGCAATTCTTCTTGTTGGCTTCATTTGGACTTGACTTGATTTGTTCCTTGCACATTTGAGCTCCTATCATTCATAGCTCTCATTTGTGCAATGCATCTTTGCTTCATACGCTATTATTAAAAAATACATTTCCTGCACACAAACTCGATGAAAATATTAGTAGCATAATATGTTGCTCATCATCAAAATAACCACGGGGTGGAGACTCGATTTCCAACAACTTCCACAAACTAGATGCTAGGTTTCACAAATGAAATGAAATAAGAAAATGCACGCTTCCTAATGCCTCGATTAAACGACATTACTAACGCAATGTGCAGATGCAATGAAGAATGGTTGTCCAAGTGCTAGATTCAGCTTTGTGCATGAAGGGTTTCGAGGGACCCTTAGGGCATAAATCTATGCATGTCCTACGTCGACGATAGAAGCAGAAAAACAGACAACAGAATAAGTCATCAAACTATTTAATGAGCCCTAAGGATATCATTTACCATAGCCAGGAAATCTAATATCTTGGGTGGGTCTGACCAACCCCAAAGATAGATCTAAACTACTGCAATAATATATAAAAGCAAAGGAAAAATAGAAAACATACCCGGAACTTCGCTTCCGTAGAACATGAAGTGTCGTTTTTAGCAACCTTCTTTATTCCCCCGCTGCAAGCCGACTCTGTGCCTCCAAGATTGGACCTCCCGAGGCGAGCCAACGCCGTGCCTCCGAGCCAATCACTTGCCAAATAAAGTTTCACTTGAGTATGATCCACGTCAAAGACTATGGATCTAATCCAAACATCCCCGTCGTCTTGCTAGGATGCTAACGGATGAACAGAAGAATAAGTATGAGAGAATAATTTTAGTCTTGGCTCGATCGTGCTCAAAAATTTTTGGAGCTACTCGAATCGGAGACTTGGGACAGATTTTCCTAGGGGATTTAGCCCATATTTATATAGGAAGCCGGACCCCCTGCTCGTCTCACGAGCAATGTGTGACTAATTAAAATTATGGAAGAAAATTTAGTTAGTTTTCCCTTACACTAAGGGTAAACTCCAACTAATTTTCTCTCCCTCACCGTTGATCTTCGCAAGTGATATAACCTCTTAAATCAAAGAGCTATGCACGGTGAACGCATAGAAACAAACGGCGCTCCAATCCGACTTCGTTTGACCCCTCAAACGATAGCTCAAAGTTGGGCAAAAACCACAAACTGGCTGAAAACGTAGCCGTCATTTAGGATTTTCAAAAACTCTAGCCATGGGCCCCACCTGTGGGGCCCAAGGTCAGCTAGGCGCGCCCGCCGGCGCAGGCGGGTCTGACCTGCCCGCTTGGAAAATCTGTCGGGCCAGGCCAGAACTGGGGAAAAGCCCAGTCTGGCCTTTTGAGCTATACTTGAGCATTTGAGCTCTGTTTGTGCCCATTTCAGATCCGTTTGAAAACATGTTTCAAATGGGACTATCCCAAAAACGTAAGTAATCTTTTCTATGCTTTTATTATTTAAAATATTCCCGTAAACATTTTACGATTTATTTTAAACTCTTTTGTATCATATGCAATAATCATGTAGCATTCTTCTAATGCTTATATCGCAAACATTTTGTGACACTATTAATATCCATTTAATAAAGACTTAATGTCACAACATCTTTGTGACTAAATTATTCTTGTGTACCCGAGTGCACTCCTCCTACATTCTTCCTATTACTAAGACACAACCCATACTCGGTGTGAGACCCTACAGCCTGACCCTAGTACATGTTAGGGCTCGAAACCCATAGACGACAGTGACCACGAGCAGCATCTGTCGTCTCTGTTTCGGCATCATAATTACCTGATTGGCCCATTGACAAAAGTGTTTTCGGGATCACTCTGACTGTGACCATGATGAATATTGCAGTTTTAGTCCATTTGTCAAAACAATGTCACTGCATAGCTTAGGATATGGTAAACTGTTAACTCCACTAGCTAGCACTGGTCAGTATGCTCCAGTCTTTGGTATATACACGTTGTACTTCCTACAACATACCCCGGCCGAGTTATATCACCAAAAATTGTACCAAGCATGTGACACTAACTTCCCTTGAACGTAAGAGACAAATCCTTTTTTGATCACTACTTTTCTCGTACGCTTCAAGTGTCACCCAACCTACGACCTTTCAACGAGTGGAGACACAATGCTAGATCATAGATCTACGTGACACCGTTCACGCACAGGTTCGTACGACGACCACAAGTTTTAAGGACCAATTTGCCTATCATCAGTAGAGAGTAATTAATGACAGTTTAGTTAATGTTAACCATTTGATAACTCTTTATTGGGTCGTTCAGTGGAGTCATTCTCCAATGAGCACCTGTGTATTGTCTTCGATTTTGCCAGGTCAAATGATTATTAGACTATCATCACCATTCAGGTTAAGACAAGACACAATGATCTGTCTGATGTGTCGATATCCTATTCTCGACACATCTATGACCATGAACGTTTTAAGACTTAAGTTCATATCGGTCATTCACTTCCCATAATCGAGATATCCATCTAGATACATGTATGACCTTACTTTTAAGTCTAAGAAAATTATTCAAGTATTTAAAACCATTTTATTCATACTATGATAATTCGTACCATTTAAAATCGAACAAGATGTTATCTCGATAAATTGCCTTGAGTGCACATATCTTCCTACAGTGCACTTGTGGACTTCCCTTGAGCTTTAGAGTTGGATGCAACAAATAATGAAGCTCGAGGGAATGAGAGAGAGTTGAGAGTTGAGAGTTGAAATTTTCTCTTAGTTTTGGCACACAAAATAGTTCTTTTTCTGTGTGTATTGGTGCCAAAACCCCTTCATAATCGAGCTTAAATAAGCTCTCTCGAGCCATAGGGCTTAGCGCTTAGGTTTCAGGGGAGGATGGATTCGTGAGAGAGGAGAATGAAGTCCCGGGAATTGCTACACGCACATACCGTTTTACTTATGCGCACGACCGGTCAAATTTTTTACTCTGTGCACATACGAATTAAATATTATTATTTAAGTTTTTCTCGTTGCACAATCAGGAATACCGAAAATAACCATAAGCCAAAACACCCTAAAATCAATGTATTTCGAAATACATATCTACTAAAGAATGAGTCAAATCGTGCTAAAATTCTTTCGAAAAAGTTTAAGGGATGAACAACCCGGAATCTGTCGAACGGGCAGAAAATTTTTTAGGACACAAACGATTTTATGGAACAAAAATATTTCAAGAAGAATTCGAATCTTGATTCATGCCAGTCTTGGGTTAGTTTCCAGTTTCTGAAACGATTTTTGTGTGCGCTTAATTTTGATTCATGATGACCCAAACTTCCATTAAGTTTTTTTGGTTGAACTAATCATGTTTATGATTGTTGTTCTTTTTTAATGTTAATTTTGCACTGCAATGAAGTAAATCACCAGCAATGCAAAAATTTCAACACATCTCAATGCATCAATTTTTATTCAATGCGCATAAATGCAAAATTTTTGCTTGTTATGTGCGGTAAGTAAAATGTGATGTACATATCAAAATTACTCACCGCACACAACATGTAAAAATTTTGCTTGTTGTGCTCGGTGAGTAATTTTTTCCTGTTGTGCGTGTTGAGTAATTCTGGTCTGTGCATCAATTTTTACTCAACGCGCACAACATGCAAAATTTTTTACTGTTATGTGCGTTGAGTAATTTTGGGCTATGCAACAATTTTTACTCACTACCAAGGACAACAATCATAAATATGATTAGAAAATTAAGCCTTTTTGAAGTTTAAGGGATTAATTACGTGATTAAATGTTGTTTAGAAAATTAATCCATTAATGTGGTTTAGAAAATTCTCTAAACAACATTTAAGGGATTAATCCATATCAATAAATGTAGCAGCTGTGAGTCATTTTGACGTTAAAAGGATTAATTACATGGTTAGAAAACTAATCTACTATAGAAAATGTTCCGATTTTGCATGGATTTGCAAAGAGAAAGATACATTCTTAACAATTTCAGAGCCATATGTAAACAACCCAAAATTACTTACCAGGCACAAAAGGTAATATTGTGAGGAATTTTGGCTCTGCGGAACAAAATTACTCGTCGTACACAACATGTAATTTTTGGCATTTCGAGTTTTTGAAAATTGTTGTGAAGGGAAAAGTAGGGAAATAGGTGTAGAGGGTTAAGAGCCCCCTACCCTCATATTTATAGCTTTCAATAGTGGGCTGGATACCAATGGGCCTCATGGGCCTATTCATAACACTTCCCCTTATCCAACCAATATTGAATAAGAGGTGGATTCTTCAGGATCCGAGTTAGGATAACTGCCTTGTTAAAGAAAGAACAGTTAATCCATAACTTCCCCTGTTTTAGGGATGTGTTTAGGGGTGGATACTTCAAGATCCAGAGTCAACGAGGTTGCCTCGTCAAAACCTTGACTACGGAAAACCCTGTGGGAAAAAACCAGTAGCCAAGGGAAAAGAGTACAACGCTGTAGTTGACTCCCCCTCATCTGACCAAGCTTCAGGCTTGCAGATTTCCTATGAATCTATACATCAGTCTCCTATGTACATATGAGTTCATAGTCCTCTCATCTTGACATCAGTCTCCTATGTACAGATCTCCAGGATATGGCTGTGCCGCCATAAGTAAACATGTATCATGTCTGAGACTTCTCTGTATGAGGATCGGACTTGTAACCTGCATCAGCATAACCAACTAAACCAGTTGATGCCCCTTTCCTGTAGAATAGACCTAAGTCTATGGACCCTTGGAGGTAGCGCAGAAGATGCTTAACTCCGGCCCAGTGCCGTTGTGTAGGTGCAGCGCTATATCTGGCTAGTAAGTTGACTGCAAATGCTATGTTAGGGCGAGTGCAGTTAGCCAGGTAAAGGAGTGCGCCGATAGCACTTAGATAAGGCACTTCGGGGCCTAGTACTTCATCCCCATCTTCCAGCGGCCGGAAGGGGTCTTTATGTACATCCAATGATCTAACGACGATTGGAGTGCTGAGGGGGTGGCACTTATCCATCTGAAACTTTTTCAATAAGTTTGATGTGTAAGTTGACTGATGTAACATGATCCCATCGTTAAGATGCTCTGTTTGAAGACCTAAACAGAATTTTGACTTGCCGAGGTCTTTCATCTCGAAGGTTTCTGTCAAGCCTCTAGAAATCTCTGCGATCTCTTCAGGAGATCCGATGAGGTTCAAGTCGTCCACATAGACGGCTATGATTACAAATCCTATTGCCTTTGCTCTTATAAAGATGCAAGGACAGTCTGGGTCGTTTGTGAATCCTTGTTTTGCAAGGAAATCGCTCAGTCTGTTATACCACATCATTCCAGATTGTTTTAGACCATATAATGATCTTTGCAGTTTCACTGAGTAGATGTCACGTTGTCTCTCTTTTAGTGCTGCATGCAAGAAATAACCGTCAGGCAATCTCATATAGATGTCTCGGTCTAAGTTGCCATATAGGTATGCAGTCACGACGTCCATAAGCTACATATCTAAACCCTCTTGGGATGTTACGCCAATGAGGAATTGGAAGGTGATCGCGTCCATGACCGGGGAGTATGTGGCTTCAAAATCCACCCCTGGACGTTGGGTAAAACCCCGCGCTACAAGCCTTGCTTTGTAGCGAACGATCTCATTTTGTTCATTTCTTTTTCTAATAAATACCCATTTATAACCCACAGGTTTTACACCTTTTGGTGTCTGGACTATGGGTCCGAAGACCTTGCGTTTGGTGAGTGAATCCAACTCCACTTCTATTGCCGCTTTCCACTTTGGCCAATCATCTCTGCTTTGACATTCTGTCAGAGAGCGTGGTTCAATATCATCGTCACAGTACGTGACGTTGATGGCAATATTACATGCAAATGTGTCATCTATGGTTGTGCTCTTTCTGTCCCAATACTCCCCAGTTCGTACATAATGTATCGAAACTTCATTTTCTCCCGATTTTTCCTCTTCATGAGAGTTTGGGAGAGATGTGGTAGCAGGGCTTATAGTAGTATTCTGTGGTGGTATTTATTTACGATTGCCAAGGGTCCTACTCTTTCGAGGGACTTGGTCCTTAGATCCCGGTGGTCGCCCTCTCTTTTTGAGAGGTCCAACCATTTCTGCTGCAGGCGGGTTACATCCATTTTGCGGTATGTCAATCCTAGCTGGAGTGTTAGCAGCAGGGACGTGTGATTTGACAATCTTCTGGTTGTCAGTAAATTTGTCCGGCAAGAGATGGACAGTGTTTTGGATGTGGAGTATCTTCAGGACCTCCTCCTCACACTGGCTTATGGGCGGATCAAAGTGACATACTGTCTTTGTATCCCAAGTGATACATTCTGAAGCTTCGGGCTTCTTTGTCTGTGAGCCTAGTCTTGGAAATGATGTTTCATCAAATTCACAGTCTTCTAGACGTGCCTTGAAAACGTCTCCTGTAAGGGGTTCTAGGAATCTAATTACGGAGGGGGTGTCAAACCCAACATAAATGCCTAGGCGACGTTGTGGACCCATCTTTGTCCTTTGTGGTGGTGTTATGGGGACGTATACTGCACAACCAAATATTCTCAAGTGTGAGACAATTGGTGGGGCTCCAAGTGCTAGTTGCATTGGAGAAGATGACTGACCTCCAGAAGGTCTTAATTTTATTAAAGATGCAGCATGCAAAATTGCATGGTTGCATTGGAGAAGATGACTGACCTCCAGAAGGTCTTAATTTTATTAAAGATGCAGCATGCAAAATTGCATGACCCCACGCATTCACTGGCATCTGGGATTGAAGTAATAATGGACGAGCAATCCATTGCAGTCTCTTAATTAGAGATTTTGCTAACCCATTTTGGGTGTGAACATGTGCTACAGGATGTTCGACTTCAATTCCATGTGCTTGGCAATAGTCTAGAAAGACTTGTGATATAAACTCCCCCGCATTGTCCAGACGAAGTTTCTTTATCTGGTAGTCGGAGAAGTGGGCCCGCAACCTGATTATCTGAGCTAAAAGCTTAGACAGTGCGAGGTTGCGGGTAGACAGTAGACACACATGTGACCACTTAGTAGATGCGTCTATCAGGACCATAAAGTACCTGAACGGACCACTTGATGGGTGTATCGGCCCACAAATGTCTCCATGGATTCTTTCCAGATAGCTTGGAGACTCCATGTCCACTTTCAATGGGGAGGGTCTCGTAATCAGTTTACCCTTGTAACAGGGTGGACATGAGAATTTGCCTTTTTTGAAGAATCTTCAGGTTCTTCAAGTCTATACCCCTGGAGCTTTTTATGATGCGGTACATCATAATAGAGCCAGGGTGTCCCAGTCTACTGTGCCAGAGTTGGAATTCTGGTGTTTGGGGGCACTGCAGGTGCTCCGCCATGGATGTTTCTGGAGTTTGTATACTTGTTTGGTAGAGTCCCGAGGGGAGTCACTTGAAACGTTCCATAATGGTTTTTGAACCATTTGTAAGAGACATTACAAGCAAGTATTCCCTTTTATCTTCCTCGACCGTCTCTAAGTGATATCTGTTTAAACGAATATCTTTAAAGCTTAGGAGGTTTCGAATAGATTTAGGGGAGTATAACGCATTTTTAAGTGTGATTTGTGTGTTACCGGGGAGCAATATGATTGCTTCCCCTGATCCTTCGATTATGTTACCTGGTCCTGAGATTGTTCTCATTGGACCAGAGTAGCTACTTATGCTCGTGAAGTAGTCTATGTTTTGAAGGATCGAGTGCGTCGATGCAATGTCCACTAGGCAATTTGATTCCATATCTATATAAAAGAAAGACATTCAAGCAGTAAATGATAAGAAAAGATCTACTTTCATTTAAAAATGCTCAAAGAAAATGTTTTGACATGGAATAAAAATTAGGTACTATGCATAAAAGGAAGATACATCGCTAGCATAAAAATGGTCCATAACTAGAGAGTGTCATCTCCCATGAAATCTTCAGGAGTCCATGAGGTCTTTGGCAAAGCTGCGCTCTCAATCAGGTTTGTCTCAGCTCGAGGCTTGAGGCTTGCCTGGTAGAGGTTCTGGAGGTGTTTTTGGGTGCGACAGATTCTGGACCAGTGGCCCGTCATTCCGCATTTGGAGCACTTATCCTCCCAGTCTTTCTTGGGAGTGCCACCTTTGTTGGACATCCTCTTTTGCTTCTTTTCCATAAACTTCTGGTTCTAAGGAGGAGCTGGGTGAGTGGCCTTCTTCTGCTGCTTCTGTTCTATCTATTTCTGGAATTTTTGCCTTTTTGTCCATCTTTTTCTTCTGGAAAGACTAGAAGTGTGCCTCTGCAGGAGGTGTCAGTGGAGCGGAGCCAAGAGGGCGCAGGTTGTGAGTGGCAACCAACAGGTCTCTGTTCTGTTCAGCCATAAGCAGGCATGAAAGTAGATCAGAGTACTTCGTGAACTTCCTCTCATGGTATTGTTGCATAATGATCAAGTCTTTCTCGTGGAAAGACGTGAACGTCTTTTCCAGCAACATTTTCTCCGTCACCGTTTCACCACACAACTTCAGGCGTGAGGAGATACGGAAGAGTGCTGAGTTGTACTCCGCTACGGATTTGTAATCCTGTATGCGGAGGTGAGTCCATTCGTACTGCGCACGGGAGAGTATGACATCCCTCTGATTCCTGTACCTCTCCTCGAGTGCGTCCCACAGCTCGTAAGGATCCTCTACAGTAAGGTACTCGTCCTTCAGGGTCGAGTCTAAATGTTTCCTGATATAAATAATGGCTTTCGCCTTTAGTATATCGAAAACTTCCTCTGTATGAGGTGCTTCTTTAAAAGCATCCTTGTCGGCTGGGGAAGTACTTATTGTTGCCTTCTCAGTCGGTGTGAGACTGAAACCATGAGAGCGCAGATGGGACTTCAGGTCCAACTGCCAACTCAGGTAGTTTGACCCATCGGCCTTCAGGACCGAAAAGTCGACATTCGCAAGTCTGGCCATTGAATGATCTAGCAATATAAAAACAGCATGGATCATTTAAACTGAATAAAAATAGACATCCACGCATGTATTTTAAGCATTTATAACATGAATTTATTAAAGAAAACTTAACATCCACGCATGCTTTTTGACGGTTTCATAACGTGAATAATTAAAAAGAGGTTAATATCCACGCATGCTTTTTGACAGTTTCATTGTAACATTATCATGGCATGAAAATAGTTAATCATCCACGCAATTAATGTATAAGCAATGAAAAAAATATAACTTAGGACTATGTGGATGTAATGCACGTATGTGTGAAATACTGTTTACGTGTATGCGTATAGTAATTTTGCTGTGCGGATGGTAATTTCATACACGTATGGCTATGAGGTGACTATGAGATGCGTAGGGAATATAAGTGAATGCGTGTGGTTGGGTAGTGTAACGTCCCGATTCCCGGGCCCGTTACTTTTTGATATTTGCGCAGGTCCTGCAATTAACCAGTGAAAACAAAATAGCCACGATGCATAGATGTACAAAAATACCCAAATAGTGTCCAATTATTACATCTGTATTGTACAAAAATGGTCCAAAAACGTACATGAAGGAAAGTAAATACAACTGGAAACAACTCTGAAAGCTGCAGTCACATGGTCAAATTCTGGCGCTATTAACTCGAGAGCATCTGCAAAAGTATGGAACAGACTATAGTAAACAAAAGATGGTCATGCATGTGCAAAAAGTGAAGTATGGACAGACAGGTATGTAAGAGTAATAAGTAAAGTACTGGTAACTGTTCAGGCATGGTAAGTAATGCATAAAGTAAAGATGACTGTACAAGT
This sequence comes from Scilla litardierei, assembly GCA_030789695.1. Taxonomy (NCBI): domain Eukaryota; kingdom Viridiplantae; phylum Streptophyta; class Magnoliopsida; order Asparagales; family Asparagaceae; genus Scilla; species Scilla litardierei. The sequence continues at coordinate 22,406,755 of CM061135.1, forward strand.
GCAAAAGTAACGACTGTGGCGTGGCATGTGGTAGTAACAATATTTTGACCAATGGGTCATGGGATGACAATAGATGGACGTAGTAATACTTGAGAAAAGATGAGCGTCGCTTGACTATCTAATAGTGTAGGATGGCCTAATAATAAGAAGTCTAGTTTAACTTCCAAATCAGCCAGGCGGTCAGGGCTTGAAGGCACAGGTCACTTCAAAGACAGCAGGAACAAGTCCCTTGGTTCACCAACCCCCTTCCCATTCCTTTCTAGACACTGATTCGGTCGTAATTTAAGACCGCTTATTATTATACCGTTCTATCACGTTCAAGTAGTCTTGACTTAGTCCGTAGAATAGTAGTAGTCGTGACTGAACAATAGTATCAACCAACTAGTGTAACATCAATCAAACTGTGCATCAGCCTTGGCTCGAGTGTACGATATGCAACCAGAAGTGCACCCATCCCACGGAGCAACTCGTGGAATATCTACCTACCATTCCTGCAGGGTGATGGTACAGCTTACCAAATAAGGGTGGACCCGATCACTCCCGCACACTTCGTAGCTCAAGACTACCCCGTATCCCGTGTATTATCATAGTCCAATGTTCATACAAGTGTTTGTATCAATATGGCCTCATGGGCCCTGTATCAATCAGCTAGTGCAACAGTCTTAGCTTGAGTGTACGATATGCAACCAGAAGTGCACCCATCCCACGGAGCAAATCGTGGAATATCTACCTACAATCCCTGCAGGGTGATGGTACAGCTTACCAAATAAGGGTGGACCCGGTCACTCCCGCACACTGCGTAGCTCAAGAGTACCCCATAACCCGTGTTGTATCACATTTCACATTTATAACTGTATCAGTGTCCGTGTCTGTATCCATATCTGTATGGCCTCATAGGCCCATCATTTCGTACATCCAATAATGTGTACAACAATACATCCATCAATGAGTACAACAAATACATATATGTGGTATTTACTTGCTGAAAAGTCAAGGCAGAAGCCTCCTGAGCAATGCTTTGAAGTCCAACAACTATGATATCTAATTCCATAAAAGTGCACTATCTCAATTTAGTCCTGATCAATGCTTTGAAGTCCAACAACTATGATATTTAATTCCATAAAAGTGCACTATCTCAATTTAGTCCTGATCGATGCTTTGAAGACCAACAACTATGATATCAAATTTCATGAAAGTGTACTATCTCAATTTAATCCTTTGGTCATTCCACTACTGATTAGTTCGCTAGTTAATTAGGTCTCTAGTCATCTGTTCAGGTCAATAACTGTTCTAAGACTAGATGTCATGTCCTAAGTTCATACGAGTACACTATCTAAATTTCTAAAACTAGAATTAGAGTGACTTACCCTGTTTGAGATAGTCGTGGCAAGACGAGGTTGGAGCTAGAGCTTCTAAAGATGCTGGTGCATGAAAATTGGTACTTGCAAACACCAGGAACCATTAGTTACAGGCTACCCTATTTTCCATCTATTTAACTGATCGTTTTGATTTTATAACAGACTGAAACGTCGTCGAAAAGTGTTCAAAATTTTTCTATAGGCTAGATTTAATTAAAATAATTTTACTGTAGTAGGAAACATTTTTTGGAAGATTATAGTAATTTTTATAATTTTTAAAAGTTCAAAATAGGTTTAAAAACTAATTTTTAATTAGTAACGTAATTATTCAATAATTTATTCTGGATGCAATCTGTATCAGAAAGTCACAAATAAGTTGTCAAAATGACCGTCTCGAAGAGTACTTTAACATATATTTTTATCATATATTAGTTTACGTAAAAATAGCAAGTTACTGATTTTTGAATGAAAATAACCTATTTAACTTTTAGACAAAAAAATTAATTCTGGAAAAACCATGCGTCTGATTGAGACGAAACTAGTGCCATTGGGTCCAGTACGTCATTTCTGATTTTCCAGAGCTGACCTTGTATTTTTCTGATGTATATATTATTTATTATTAATTTAAAACAATTAAAACCTATTTAATAATTTTTTTATTATGCGTTTTATTACGAAAATACGTATTCGTATACGTTTTTAATCCCTCACCGCTTCGTTTTCTTTCGCCCGCATGCAGCGGGAGAGCGGGGTCAGGCGAGGCGGCGGCGACATGAGGTGGAGACGACGGCGGGCAGTGGTGGCAGCGTTAGCGGGCGGCGCTGTGGCGACGGTAAGGCGACGGGAGCGGGCTCGAGCTCTTCTCGAGCTGAAGGCACCGCGATGTCGTCGGAGGAAGTGCTGGGCGAAGCTCTGCAGCGATTAAGATTGGCGCTTCGGGGAGTTCTCGAGAGCGGAAGACGTCGGAGCGACACGTCGGGGACGGCGAAGCAGAGGCGACTTCGACGACGGTGCTCTTCGGAGAGAGGGTGTGGCTCCGTCGTCGTCGGTGGGCGACACTGCAGCAGCTGCAGCTGCTGCTCCGACAGCTTCGTGGCGGCGAGCTGATGGTGCCACGACGTTGCAGCGGAAAAATAGGGGAGCTGGAGAGGGGGCTTTGCGGGCTCTTCGAGAGGGGAGCGAAGCGGGGAAGGGAGTGGTAGAGGTCGGGGTCACCGTGGGCTGTGCTTCGGGTCGGAGGCTGTGGCGATGGCGGAGTCAGCGGTGGTAAGCAGCTGCTGCTGCTGTCGCTCGGGGCGGAGCTCAGGCGGAGAGGGTGGTCGGAGCTCCGGGCTCGGGCCTGCCCAACGTCGAGAGGGGCAGCAGCATATGCAGCGGAAGCGGAGCGAAGAACGTGGGTCGGGCTCTCGTCGGAGATGGGACGGCGGCCTCTCGGAGGGGACGAGCGAGAGGGCGTGACTCGAGCTGAAGGAGAGAGAGAAAACAGGGGGCCTGGGTTTGCGTTGATCGGGCTTAGGGAAGAGAGAACGAGAGGGTGAAGCGGTTGTGCGGGGCTTTGTGTTGGGTCTGGGTGCGTGTGTGTTTTTGGGTTCATTCTGCCGTGAGAAAGAAGAGGGGTTAGGGGTTATTATAGATAATTAAATTAATAATTTAATTTGTATTAGTCAAGGGTAATTAATAAGTTAGGTATGTATTTAATGTAGCTTTAGACTAAATCTAAAATGAATTTCGACTAAGTTTAAAAGTGGATGATGCATGAACCTCATGGGTAGGGGTTACGTGAGAGATTAGAATAGGTAATTAAGGGGAGAGGTAAACACGTAATTAGTAAAAACAGATACAGTAACAATATATGGAAATTACGATTTTGCCCCTACTAGTAAACGTGTCCGAAAAATTACGAAAACATACCCACATGATCGTATTGTCGCGAGGATCGCGAATACGAATTCCGTTTTAGGGTTTGAGCTACGGAAATACTAGTTTTTGGCCAAAACGTTTAGGAAACTAGTTTGTGGGTTCTCTATCGATTTGACTTCAGAAAATTACGAAATTAATGTGAAAAACCCTAAATGATCATAGAATGATACCGTAAAAGTTTAAAATCGTTTTGATGATGTTTGTATGGAAAATAAATTCATTAGGTCAAAACGGTAATAACTGAAAATGAATTTTATCAGAAATGTTTTGAGTATTTGATGAAATCCGATCTTACTAAAATACTCCATAACTAGTCTGGTACTTCAAAATATTTTTATAAGAAATTTTTGAAATCAGTAAAACTCCTGACAAATAGTTTAAAAAATTCGAAAATAGGTCAACACCTAAATAGTTGTGTTGATGAAAATAGGCCGTTACATCCTACCCTCCTTAAAATAATTCCGTCCTCGGAATTTAAAAGATCTCTTTTGAAAATAATTGATGTTATGAAGAAGCTCAAGCAAATAAATGATAGAAGAGATAGTAATCTAGTAAGTTAGGTTGTAAGCATCAAGAAAGTAAGAGATGTTATATATGAATACATACTATTGACATCACCGTAGCTTCCGTAACTAGCCCTGAGATTAGTATCATAATAATTATCTCGACTTTTCATGAAATGATAGTTATTATGATAATATCTGTTCGAACTTGGAATCTGAGGTGATAAGTCAGTAGCAAGCTATTTAAACTATATAAAAATTAGGAGGATCATAAAGTTGAAGGCTTTTACTCGTGCTAATGGTGACTAACAGAGTCGAGCTAAGGATGTCATTGCCTCTGTAAATTTGTCCTAATCTCCACTTGTCCTTCTGATCTGATTCGGTTGAACTCAAACATCGAATGGTCAAGACTTGGAATGCTACCCGCCTTAAAATAAATGTAGCTAGAGTATGGGTGAGCTAAGCATGACTACAAATACTCCAAGAATAAGTAGGACAATCGAATGGTCATTACCAACTGAAGGATGGGTGATGATGAAGGAAGTGGGTAGATAGTTCAACCTATAAAAATCACTCTGACTTCTAGCAAAGAAGGTTACTAGGGAAGGTACATCCGAAGAATGGGATACGAATTCTTAGACAAGAGTTAAGAGTTCAAGGAAAGTGATGAGAATCAAGGAAGTCCTAATGAAGGTGGTAATAAGGATGCTTTACCCGTATATCCAATACAGGTGATTACTCGAGACATCCTGTACACGAGAGTTCTATTTGAGTATTTTATACTGTACACCCTGATCTTGCTATATTGTTCACGAGGTAGTTAGCGCGGACCTGCATGTGCCACCAAAGCTAAAACGTCCCGATTCCCGGGCCCGTTACTTTTTGATATTTGCGCAGGTCCTGCAGTTAATCAGTGAAAACAAAATAGCCACGATGCAGAGATGTACAAAAATACCCAAATAGTGTCCAATTATTACATCCGTATTGTACAAAAATGGTCCAACAAACGTTCATGAAGGAAAGTAAATACAACTGGAAACAACTCTGAAAGCTGCAGTCACATGGTCAAATTCTGGCGCTATTAACTCCAGAGCATCTACAAAAGTATGGAACAGACTATAGTAAACAAAAGATGGTCATGCAGGTGCAAAAAGTAAAGTATGGGCAGACAGGTATGTAAGAGTAATAAGTAAAGTACTGGTAACTGTTCAGGCATGGTAAGTAATGCATAAAGTAAAGATGACTGTACAAGTGCAAAAGTAACGACTGTGGCGTGGCATGTGGTAGTAATGATATTTTGACCAATGGGTAATGGGATGACAATAGATGGACGTAGTAATACTTGAGAAAAGATGAGCGTCGCTTGACTATCTAATAGTGTAGGATGGCCTGAAAATAAGAAGTCTAGTTTAACTTCCAAATCAGCCAGGCAGTCAGGGCTTGAAGGCACAGGTCACTTCAAAGACAGCAGGAACAAGTCCCTTGGTTCACCAACCCCCTTCCCATTCCTTTCTAGACACTGATTCGGTCGTAATTTAAGACCGCTTATTATTATACCGTTCTATCACGTTCGAGTAGTCTTGACTTAGTCCGTAGAATAGTAGTAGTCGTGACTGAACAATAGTATCAACCAACTAGTGTTACATCAATCAAACTGTGCATCAGCCTTGGCTCGAGTGTACGATATGAAACCAGAAGTGCACCCATCCCACGGAGCAACTCGTGGAATATCTACCTACCATTCCTGCAGGGTGATGGTACAGCTTACCAAATAAGGGTGGACCCGGTCACTCCCGCACACTTCGTAGCTCAAGACTACCCCGTATCCAGTGTATTATCATAGTCCAATGTTCATACAAGTGTTTGTATCAATATGGCCTCATGGGCCCTGTATCAATCAGCTAGTGCAACAGTCTTAGCTCGAGTGTACGATATGCAACCAGAAGTGCACCCATCCCACGGAGCAACTCGTGGAATATCTACCTACCATCCCTGCAGGGTGATGGTACAGCTTACCAAATAAGGGTGGACCCGGTCACTCCCGCACACTATGTAGCTCAAGACTACCCCATAACCCGTGTTGTATCACATTTCACATTTATAACTATATCAGTGTCCGTGTCCGTATCCATATCCGTATCCATATCTGTATGGCCTAATAGGCCCATCATTTCGTACATCCAACAATGTGTACAACAATACATCCATCAATGAGTACAACAACTACATATATGTGGTATTTACTTGCTGAAAAGTCAAGGCAGAAGCCTCAGCAGAGAATATCAGTCCTGAGCAATGCTTTGAAGTCCAACAACTATGATATCTAATTCCATAAAAGTGCACTATCTCAATTTAGTCCTGATCAATGCTTTGAAGTCCAACAACTATGATATTTAATTCCATAAAAGTGCACTATCTCAATTTAGTCCTGATCGATGCTTTGAAGACCAACAACTATGATATCAAATTTCATGAAAGTGTACTATCTCAATTTAATCCTTTGGTCATTCCACTACTGATTAGTTCGCTAGTTAATTAGGTCTCTAGTCATCTGTTCAGGTCAATAACTGTTCTGAGTCTAGATGTCATGTCCTAAGTTCATACGAGTACACTATCAAAATTTCTAAAACTAGAATTAGAGTGACTTACCCTGTTTGAGATAGTCGTGGTAAGACGAGGTTGGAGCTAGAGCTTCTAAAGATGCTGGTGCATGAAAATTGGTACCTGCAAACACCAGGAACCATTAGTTACAGGCTACCCTATTTTCCATCTATTTAACTGATCGTTTTGATTTTATAACAGACTGAAACGTCGTCAAAAAGTGTTCTGAATTTTACTATAGGCTAGATATAATTAAAATAATTTTACTGTAGGATGAAACATTTTTCGGAAGATTATAGTAATTTTTATATTTTTTAAAAGTTCAAAATAGGTTTAAAAACTAATTTTTAATTAGAAACGTAATTATTCAACAATTTATTCTGGATGCAATCTGTATCAGAAAGTCACAAATAAGTTGTCAAAATGATCTTCTCGAAGAGTACTTTAACATATATTTTTATCATATATTAGTTTACGTAAAAATAGCAAGTTACTGATTTTTGAATGAAAATAACCTATTTAACTTTTAGACAAAAAATTAATTCTGGAAAAATCATGCATCCGATTGAGACGAAACTAGTGCCATTGGGTCCAGTACGTCATTTCTGATTTTCCAGAGCTGACCTTGTATTTTTCTGATGTATCTATTATTTATTATTAAATTAAAACCATTAAAACCGATTTAATATTTTTTTAATACGCGTTTTATTACGAAAATACGTATTCATATACGTTTTTAATCCCTCACCGCTTCGTTTTCTTACGCCCGCATGCAGCGGGAGAGCGGGGTTAGGCGAGGCGACGGCAACATGAGGTGGAGACGACGGCGGGCAGTGGTGGCGGCGTCAGCGGGCGGCGCTGTGGCGACGGTAAGGCGACGGGAGCGGGCTCGACCTCTTCTCGAGCTGAAGGCGTCGTGATGTCGTCGGAGGAAGTGCTGGGCGAAGCTCTGCAGCGATGAAGATGGGCGCTGCGGGGAGTTCTCGAGAGCGGAAGACGTCGGAGCGACACGTCGAGGACGACGAAGCAGAGGCGACTTCAACGGCGGTGCTCTTCGGAGAGAGGGTGTGGCTCCGTCGTCGTTGGTGGGCGGCATTGTAGCAGCAGCAGCTGCTGCTCCGACGACTTCGTGGCGGCGAGCTGATGGTGCAACGGCGTTGCAGCGGCAGAACAGGGGAGCGGGAGAGGGGGCTTTGCGGGCTCTTCGAGAGGGGAGCGAAGCGGGGAAGGGAGTGGTGGAGGTCGGGGTCACCGTGGGCTCTGCTTCGGGTCGGAGGCTGCGACGATGGCAGAGTTAGCGGCGGTAAGCAGCTGCTGCTGCTGCCGCTCGGGGCGGAGCTCAGGCGGAGAGGGTGGTCGGAGCTCCGGGCTCGGGCCTGCCCAACGTCTAGAGGGGCAGCAGCATATGCAGCGGCAGCGGAGCAGAGAGCGTGGGTCGGGCTCTCGTCAGAGTTGGGACGGCGGCCTCTCAGAGGGGACGAGCGAGGGGCGTGAGTCGAGCTGAAGGAGAGAGAGAAAACGAGGGGCCTGGGTTTGCGTTGATCGGGCTTAGGGAAGAGAGAACGAGAGGGTGAAGCTGTTGTGCGGGGCTACGTGTTGGGCCTGGGTGCGTGTGTTTGTTTGGGTTCATTCTGCCATGAGAAAGAAGAGGGGTTAGGGGTTATTATAGATAATTAAATTAATAATTTAATTTGTATTAGTCAAGGGTAATTAATAAGTTAGGTATGTATTTAATGTAGCTTTAGACTAAATCTTAAATGAATTTAGACTAAGTTTAAAAGTGGATGATGCATGAACCTCATGGGTAGGGGTTACGTGAGAGATTAGAATAGGTAATTAAGGGGAGAGGTAAACACGTAATTAGTAAAAACAGATACAATAACAATATATGGAAATTACGATTTTGTCCCTACTAGTTAACGTGTCCGAAAAATTACGAAAACATACCCACATGATCGTATTGTCGCGAGGATCGCGAATACGAAGTCCGTTTTAGGGTTTGAGCTACGGAAATACTAGTTTTTGGCCAAAACGTTTAGGAAACTGGTTTGTGGGTTCTCTATCGATTTGACTTCAGAAAATTACGAAATTAATGTGGGAAGCCCTAAATGATCATATAATGATACCGTAAAAGTTTGAAATCATTTTGATGATGTTTGTATGGAAAATAAATTCATTAGGTCAAAACGATAATAACTGAAAATGAATTTTATCAGAAATGTTTTGAGTATTTGATGAAATCCGATCTTACTAAAATACTCCATAACTAGTCTGCTACTTCAAAAATATTTTTATAAGAAATTTTTGTAATCAGTAAAACTCCTGACAAATAGTTTAAAAAAATTCGAAAAATAGGTCAAACACGTAAATAGTTATGTTGATGAAAATAGGCCGTTACATCATACACTCCTTAAAATAATTCCGTCCTCGGAATTTAAAAGATCTCTTTTAAAAATAATTGATGTTATGAAGAAGCTCAAGCAAATAAATGATAGAAGAGATAGTAATCTAGTAAGTTAGGTTGTAAGCATCAAGAAAGCAAGAGATGTTATATATGAATACATTCTATTGACATCACCGTAGCTTCCGTAACTAGCCCTGAGATTAGTATCATAACAATTATCTCGACTTTTCATGAAATGATAGTTATTATGATAATATCTGTTCGAACTTGGAATCTGAGGTGATAAGTCAGTAGCAAGCTATTTAAACTATATAAAAATTAGGAGGATCATAAAGTTGAAGGCTTCTACTCGTGCTAATGGTGACTAACAGAGTCGAGCTAACGATGTCATTGCCTCTGTAAATTTGTCCTAATCTCCACTGGTCCTTCTGATCTGATTCGGTTGAACTCAAACATCGAATGGTCAAGACCTGGAATGCAACCCGCCTTAAAATAAATGTAGCTAGAGTATGGGTGAGCTAAGCATGACTACAAATACTCCAAGAATAAGTAGGACAATCGAATGGTCATTACCAACTGAAGGATGGGTGATGATGAAGGAAGTGGGTAGATAGTTCAACCTATAAAAATCACTATGACTGCTAGCAAAGGAGGTTACTAGGGAAGGTACATCCGAAGAATGGGATACGAATTCTTAGACAAGAGTTAAGAGTTCAAGGAAAGTGATGAGAATCAAGGAAGTCCTAATGAAGGTGGTAATAAGGATGCTTTACCCGTATATCCAATACAGGTGATTACTCGAGACATCCTGTACTCGAGACTTCTATTTGAGTATTTTATACTGTACACCCTGATCTTGCTATATTGTTCACGAGGTAGTTAGCGCGGACCTGCATGAGCCACCAAAGCTGAAACGTCCCGATTCCCGGGCCCGTTACTTTTTGATATTTGCGTAGGTCCTGCAGTTAACCAGTGAAAACAAAATAGCCACGATGCATAGATGTAAAAAAATACCCAAATCGTGTCCAATTATTACATCCGTATTGTACAAAATGGTCCAACAAACGTTCATGAAGGAAAGTAAATACAACTGGAAACAACTCTGAAAGCTGCAGTCACATGGTCAAATTCTGGCGCTATTAACTCCAGAGCATCTGCAAAAGTATGGAACAGACTATAGTAAACAAAAGATGGTCATGCAGGTGCAAAAAGTAAAGTATGGGCAGACATGTATGTAAGAGTAATAAGTAAAGTACTGGTAACTGTTCAGGCATGGTAAGTAATGCATAAAGTAAAGATGACTGTACAAGTGCAAAAGTAACGACTGTGGCGTGGCATGTGGTAGTAACAATATTTTGACCAATGGGTAATGGGATGACAATAGATGGACGTAGTAATACTTGAGAAAAGATGAGCGTCGCTTGACTATCTAATAGTGTAGGATGACCTAATAATAAGAAGTCTAGTTTAACTTCCAAATCAGCCAGGCAGTCAGGGCTTGAAGGCACAGGTCACTTCAAAGACCGCATGACTCGTACATATCGGGTATCTCCGGGAGCGGGGCATTACAGGGGATCAGCCAGCCGACACCGAAAAGAAAAATACAGTCTGGAATTACATCAAAAGTTGCATGAAAGAATAAGTACAACTCGGGAACTTTAGAGAGAAGCCCCTTCATCTTTGTGCATATGCCTTCAGCTCCTTTTTGGTGTCCGCCGGTCTTCTTTTTACATTTATATCCTCACTTACAAATTTCTCTCAAAGAAAAGGAAAAAATTGCAGGAAATTAAAGGTGTCGGAAACCTGGCTGATCCCTAAAAAACATAGCCTAATCGCACTTCCACGCAGATAATATATGGAAAATATACAACCACGCAGATAATCATATCACAGGTATGTAAAGATTAATTAATTAATCTAAATAGTGTGTGACGTGCTAAAATTATTTTTGAAAAACTTTTTACCTTTGATCCATATTTTTAATGTTTTGTTTACCGCTTTAAACCCTTTTTATAAAGTTTCTTTAGTTATTTTGGGCTTTTATGGCCAAAAAGAAAAAAGAAAAATTATTTGTGTAAATGGGCTAATTTTCAGGCTTTTGGGCCATGAAAACAACCCATTAGGGTTAATTGGGCCTCCCCCGAAAAATTGGCCCGTTTAGGGCTAGGGTTTCCGAAAACCCCTAGGGGGCCCGCGGCGCGCCGCCGCGATGGCTGGCCGCGCAAGGCGCGGCAGCCGTGGCGGCGGCAGGCCGCGGCTGGCGGGCCGCGACACAGTGCCGTGGCGTCAGGCCGCGACCTCTGGCCGCGGCACAGGGCCGGGCCGCGGCTTCAGGCCGCGGCTGCAGTCCGCGGCCAGAGGCCGCGGCACAGGGCCGGGCCGCGGCTTCAGGCCGCGGCAGCAGTCCGCGGCCTGAGGCCACGGTTGCTGGCCGCGGCTGTCGCGGAGTTTTGGCCGCCGGCGACGCTTGTGAAGCGCCGTCGTTTCGCCCTTCGGGCGTGCGGAGTATGGATCAAGGTTGAGGGTTTAACAAAAAACGGATTTTTCAAGCATTTAGATCTCTAAAAAACTGATTTTTATTGTTTTTAGACATGTGGATCTAAATAAAAAAAGTGATTTTTACCGTGTTTTCAAACTTTTTGATCTTAAATCATGCAGATCTACGTGAAACACAAGTTTTAGATCTAAAAAGTTTTGATTTTTACCTCTAGATTCGACAAGGGAATCTAGTCGACGGTTGGTGAAGGATGCCCTTTTCGCTCCCCGTTGAGAAGATTACGATCTTCTTGAATCTGAGCGATTGATGGATCTCCTTCCTCGCGAGTTGCCGCCTTCTCCAACGAGCGTGATCGTGCTGATAACGTGTTGTGAAGGGAAAAGTAGGGAAATAGGTGTAGAGGGTTAAGAGCACCCTACTCTCATATTTATAGTTTTCAATAGTGGGCTGAATACCCAATGGGCCTCATGGGCCTATTCATAACAAAAATGACAATTTCGTTATATTTTGAAAATTTTGACCCATTGTACACAGTTTAAAATGGTAGGTGCGCGTAGCAATTACCATCCCCAATATATGGACATTGTGAAGTTTGACCATTGGGCCGTTAACCAGTCGAGTCCGGATCATACAGAACCCGCACGTCCAATGTTGAAAATTCGCGAGGGAATAAATATCATGTGTTATGAATAGGCCCATTGGGCCAATTGGGTATCCAACCCACTATTGAAAGCTATAAATACAAGGGTAGGGGGCTCTTAACCCTCTACACCTATTCTCCCTATATTTCCCTTCACAACACGTTATCAGCACGATCACGCTCGTTGGAGGAGATGGCGGCTCGCGGGGAAGGAGATCCATCAATCGCTCAGATTCAAGAAGATCGTAATCTTCTCAATGGGGAGCGAAAAGGGTATCCTTCACCAATCATCGCCTAGATTCCTCGTCAAATCTAGAGGAAAAAATCAAAACTTTTTAGATCTAAACTTGCTTTTCTCATTAGATCTGCATGTTTTAGGATCAAAAAGTTTATAAACACGGTAAAATTCAACTTTTTATTAGATTTGCATGCCTAAAAACAATAAAAATCTGTTTATTAGCGATCTAAATAGTTGAAAAATCTGTTTTTACCCACCGCCTTTGATCCAAAAATCCGCACGCCCGTAGGGCGGAACGGCGGCGCGTCTCTAGCGCCGCCGGCGGAAATCGTACGCCGCGGCCAGAAGCCGCGGCACTGCGCCGCGGCCTGAAGCCGCGGCCCTGTGCCGCGACCAGTAGCCGCGGCCTGCAGGCCGCGGCCCGCAGCCGCGGCCCGTCGCCGCCACGGCGGCCGCGTCCTACGCGGCCAGCCGTCACGGCGACACGTCGCGGGCCCCCCCAGGGTTTCCTGAAACCCTAACCCTAACGGGCCATTTTTCGGGGGAGGCCCAATTTTAACCATAATGGGTTGTTTTCATGGCCCAAAAGGCCCGAAAATTAGCCCATTCACATAAATTATTTTTCTTTTATTTTTGGCCCTAAAAGCCCAAAATAATTAAAAGAAATTTTTAAAAGGGTTTTATAGCGGTAAAATAAAACATTAAAATATGGATCAAAAGGTAAAAGTTTTTCAAAAAAAGGGTTTTTTTGCACGTGGCACACAAATTTAAATTATTTTAAATGCCTGTGTTTTGATTATCTGCGTGGTTGTATGTCTCGAATATATTATCTGCGTGGATGTGCAATATTAGGCTATGTTTTTAGGGATCAGCCAGGTTTCCGACACCGCTTTAAATTCCTGCAATTTTTCTTTTTTTTGAGAGAAATTTTGTATGTGAGGATGAAAATGTAAAAAGAAGACCGAAGGACACCAAAAAGAAGCTGAAGGCGTTCGCACAATGGAGATATGGGCTTCTCTCTGAAGTTCCCGAGTTGTACTTTATTTTTCATGCATTTATTTTAATGTAACTTCGGACTGTACTTCTTTTTATTTTTCGGTGTCGGCTGGCTGATCCCCATAGTCCTAAGTCATTTTTTGTTTCATTGCTTATGCATTAACTGCGTGGTTGTTAATTAGCTTAAATACCATGCTTAATGTCACAATGAAACTACTTAACAACATGCGTGATTGTTAATCTTTATTTATTAATTATTCACATTATCTGAAAAAAGAAAAGCATGTATGTTAAAATCACATTAATTAAATTCATGCTATGAAAATGTTTACATTACATGCGTGGATGTCTATCTTAATCAGTCTTAATGATACATGCTGTTTTTCTTTACATTGCTAGATCATTAAATGGCCAGACTCGCAAATGTCGACTTCTCGGCACTGAAGGCCGATGGGTCAAACTACCTGAGTTGGCAGTTGGACTTGAAGTTCCATCTGCGCTCTTATGGTTTCAGTCTCACACAGACTGAAAAGGCAACAACAAGTACTGCCCCAGCAAACAAGGAGGCTTCAGTGGAAGCACCTCATACAGAGGAAGTTTCCGATATATTAAAGGCGAAAGCCATTATATATATCGGGAAACACTTAGACTCGACCTTAAAGGACGAGTACCTCACTGTAGAGGACCCTTACGAGCTGTGGGATGCACTCGAGGAGAGGTACAAACATTAGAGGGATGTCATACTCCCACGTGCACAGTATGAGCGGACTCACCTCCGCATACAGGATTTCAAATCCGTAGCGGAGTACAACTCAGCTCTCTTCCGCATCACCTCACGCCTGAAGTTGTGTGGTGAACCAGTGACGGAGAAGATGTTGCTGGAAAAGACGTTCACGTCTTTCCACGAAAAGGACATGATCCTTATGCAACAATATAGAGAGAGGAAGTTCACAAAGTACTCTGACCTGCTTTCATGCCTGCTTATGGCTGAACAGAACAAAGACCTGTTGGTTGCCACCCACAACCTGTGCCCTCCTGGCTCCGCTCCATTGCCACCTCCTGCAGAGGCTCACTTCCAGTCTTCCCTGAAGAAGAAGACGGACAAAAAGGCAAAATTCCATAAATGAAAAGAACAGAAGCAGCGGAAGAAGGCCACTCCCCCAGCTCCTCCTCAGAACCAGAAGTTCGTGGACAAGAAGCAGAAGAGGATTCCCAACAAAGGTGGCACTCCCAAGAAAGACTGGGAGGACAAGTGCTCTAAATGCGGAATGACGGGCCACTGGTCCAGAATCTGCCGCACAACAAAACACCTCCAGGACCTCTACCAGGCAAGCCTCAAGCCTCGAGCTGAGACAAACCTGATTGAGAGCGCAGCGTTGGCAGAGACCTCATGGACTCCTGAAGACTTCATGGGAGATGATACTCTCTAGATCTGGACCACTTCTATGCACTAGCAATGTATCTTCTATTTTTATGCATCGTATCTAGTTTTATTTCCATGTCAAAACAATATTTTGAGCATTTATCTTTATGAAAGTAGATCTTTTCTCTTCATTTATTGCTTGAATGTCTTTCCCCTTTTTAGATATGGAACTTATCTGCCTAGTGGACAGTGCATCGACGCACTCGATCCTTCAAAACATAGACTACTTCACGAGCGTAAGTAGCTATTCTGGCCCACTGAGAACAATCTCAGGACCATCAAACATAATCGAAGGATCAGAGGAAGCAATTATATTGCTCCCCGTCAACACACAAATAACACTTAAAAATGCGTTATACTCCCCTAAATCCATCCGAAACCTCCTAAGCTTCAAAGACATCCGTTTAAACGGATATCACTTAGAGACGGTCGATGAAGATAAAAGGGAATACTTGCTTGTAACGGCTCTTACAAATGGTTCAAAAACCATTGTGAAACGTTTCAAGGGACTCCCCTCGGGACTCTACCAAACAAGTATACAAACTCCAGAAACATCCATGGTGGAGCACCTGCAGTGCCCCCAAACACCAGAATTCCCACTCTGGCACAGTCGACTGGGACACCCTGGTTCTGTTATGATGTACCGCATCATAAAGAACTCCAGTGGCATTGACCTGAATAACCTGAAGATTCTTCAAACAGGCAAATTCCCATGTCCACCCTGTTACAAGGGTAAACTGATCACGAGACCCTCTCCACTGAAAGTGGATGTGGAGTCCCCCAGTTTTCTGGAAAGAATCCACGGAGACATTTGTGGGCCGATTCACCCATCAAGTGGTCCGTTCAGGTACTTTATGGTCTTGATAGACGCATCTACTAAGTGGTCACATGTGTGCCTACTGTCCACCCGTAACCTAGCACTATCTAATCTTTTAGCTCAGATAATCAAGTTACGGGCCCACTTCCCCGACCACCAGATAAAGAAACTTCTTCTGGACAATGCGGGGGAGTTTACGTCACAAGTCTTTCTAGACTATTGCCAAGCTCAGGGAATTAAAGTCGAACATCCTGTAGCGCATGTTCACACCCAAAATGGGTTAGCAGAATCTCTAATTAAGAGACTGCAATGGATCGCTCGTCCATTATTACTTCAATCCCAGATGCCAGTGAATGCGTGGGGTCATGCAATTTTGCATGCTGCATCTTTAATAAAATTAAGACCCTCTGGAGGTCAGTCATCTTCTCCAATGCAACTATCACTTGGAGCCCCACCAATTGTCTCACATTTGAGAATATTTGGTTGTGCAGTATACGTCCCCATAGCACCACCACAAAGGACAAAGATGGGTCCACAACGTCGCCTAGGCATTTATGTTGGGTTTGACACCCCCTCCATAATTAGATTCCTAGAACCCCTTACGGGGGACGTATTTAAGGCACGTCTAGAAGACTGTGAATTCGATGAAACATCGTTTCCAAGACTAGGCTCACAGACAAAGAAGCCCGAAGCTTCAGAAAGTATCACTTGGGATACAAAAACTTTATGTCACTTTGATCTGCCAACAAGCCAGTGTGAGGAGGATGTCCTGAAGATTCTCCACATCCAAAACACTGTCCATCTCTTGCCGGACAAATTTACTGACAACCAGAAGATTGTCAAATCACACGTCCCTGCTGCTAACACTCCAGCTAGGATTGACATACCGCAAATTGGATGCAATCCGCCTGCAGCAGAAATGGTTGGACCTCTCAAAAAGAGAGGACGACCACCGGGATCCAAGGATCAAGTCCCTCGAAAGAGTAGGACTCTGGGCAATGGTAAACAAATACCACCACAGGATGTTAATATAAGCCCTGCTACCCCATCTCTCCCAAACTCTCATGAAGAGGAAAAACCGGGAGAAAATGAAGTATCGATACACTATGTACGAACTGGGGAGTATTGGGACAGAAAGAGCACACCAATAGATGACACATTTACGTGTAATATTGCCATCAACGTCGCGTACTGCGACGATGATATTGAACCACGCTCTCTGACAGAATGTCAAAGCAGAGATGATTGGCCAAAGTGGAAAGCGGCAATAGGAGTGGAGTTGGATTCACTCACCAAACGCAAGGTCTTCGGACCAATAGTCCAGACACCAAAAGGTGTAAAACCTGTGGGTTATAAATGGGTATTTGTTAGAAAACGGAATGAACAGAATGAGATCGTACGCTACAAAGCAAGGCTTGTAGCGCAGGGTTTTACCCAACGTCCTGGGGTGGATTTTGAAGCCACATACTCCCCGGTCATGGACGCGATCACCTTCCGATTCCTCATTGGCCTAACAGCACAAGAGGGTTTAGATATGCAACTCATGGACGTGGTTACTGCATACCTATATGGCAACCTAGACAGAGACATCTATATGAGATTGCCTGACGGTTATTCTTTGCCTGCAGCACTAAAAGAGAGAGAACGTGACATCTACTCAGTGAAACTGCAAAGATCATTATATGGTCTAAAACAATCCGGAAGGATGTGGTATAAAAGACTAAGCGATTTCCTTGCACAGCAAGGATTTAAAAACGACCCAGCCTGTCCTTGCATCTTTATAAGAGCAAAGGCAACATGATTTGTAATTATAGCCGTCTATGTAGACGACTTAAACCTCATCGGATCTCCTGAAGAGATCGCAAAGATTTCTAGAAGCCTGACAGAAACCTTCGAGATGAAAGACCTCGGAAAATCAAAATTCTGATTAGGTCTTCAGATAGAACATCTTAAAGATGGGATCCTGTTACACCAGTCAACTTACACATCGAACTTATTGAAAAGGTTTCAGATGGATAAGTGTCACCCCCTCAGCACTCCGATGGTCGTCAGATCATTGGATGTACACAAAGACCCCTTCCGGCCGCTGGAAGAGGGGGAGGAAGTACTAGGCCCCGAAGTGCCTTATTTAAGTGCTATCGGTGCACTCCTTTACCTGGCTAACCGCACTCGCCCTGACATAGCATTTGCAGTAAACTTACTAGCCAGATATAGTGCTACACCTACACAGCGGCACTGTGCCGGAGTTAAGCATCTTCTGCGCTACCCCCAAGGGTCCATAGACTTAGGTCTATTCTACAGGAAAGGGGCATCAACTGGTTTAGTTGGTTATGCTGATGCAGGTTACAGGTCCGATCCTCATACAGAGAAGTCTCAGACCGGATACATGTTCACATATGGCGGCACTGCCATATCCTGGAGATCTGTGAAGCAGACCATGACGACCGTCTCATCCACTCACTCAGAGCTACTAGCGATCTTCGAAGCAAGTAAGGAATGCTTCTGGCTACGCTCGGTGATGCAGCAATTCCTCACCTCCACCGGCCTGATGACCGGCGTTCTTGCACCCACTACACTCCATGAAGACAATGCAGCATGTATAGCCCAGCTACAGGACAGCTACATCAAAGGTGACAAGATGGGGCATATCTTCCCCAAGTTCTTCTGGACGCACGACCTTCAGAAGCAAAAGCAGATTGAGGTACAGAAGATCCAATCATGTAATAACTTGGCGGATTTGCTTACTAAATCCCTGCCTACTAGTATCTTTGAGAAACTTGTATATGAGATTGGGATGAGGAGAGTGAGGAAATGTAAACTGGGTCAGGATGAGAGAACTATGAACTCGTAGATATATAGGAGACTGATGTATAGATTCATAGGAAATCTGCAAGCCTGAAGCTTGGTCAGATAAGGGGGAGTCAACTGCAGTGTTGTACTCTTTTCCCTTGGCTACAGGTTTTTTCCCACTGGGTTTTCCGTAGTCAAGGTTTTGACGAGGCAACCTCGTTGACTCTGGATCCTGAAGTATCCACCCCTAGACACATCCCTAAAACAGGGGAAGTTATGGGTCAACTGTTCTTTCTTTAACAAGACAGTTACCCTAACTCGGATCCTGAAGAATCCACCCCTTATTCAATGTTGGTTGGATAAGGGGAAGTGTTATGAATAGGCCCATTGGGCCAATAGGGTATCCAACCCACTATTGAAAGCTATAAATACACGAGTAGGAGGCTCTTAACACTCTACACCTATTCTCCCTATATTTCCCTTCACAACATCCTGGATATTTTAAGCGAGAAGATAGGGCACCAAAATAAAATCAAACCGACAAAAAAAATGAAAAGGGAAGCGGGACAAAAATCTCCCAAGCTGAAAACTTTTTTCCCCGAAAATAATTTTACTGTACTGGCCGCATCTTTTGGGTGAGAAAGAGAAGAAGCTGGGACTCCGCCATGGCGTCTTGGGACGCGATCTCCAGCGCGGTCATCTACCGCCTTTCTATCGGCCGCCCTAAAAAACTGCTGCTTGCTTCAAGTTCGAGGGCGCCCTCGGCCTCCAGGTCACTGTCATTCATAAATCAAATTCCATTATTATTGCTTCAATTGCTATCTGTTTGGATTCCAAGGTGAGTTTTCAATGAATTTATTAACATATTCAGATATTCACATTTATAAAAGGAACCGAATCACTTGCTAGTTTATAAGATGAGTTTTTTATTTCTTTTTTATGATTCTTTGCTATGATTGGACTTGAAGTGAAATGAAATTGTTCTTCCGGTTCGGTAAACAGAATTTTATTCATATAAGATAGTTGTTTTTAGGCAGGAAGTGCTTGCTATGTTTTTTGTACTTGGATTAGCTACTATGGATTAAAAAAACCCAAAAAAATTAAGCAATAATTAGTAACTACACATTTCTTTTAAAAATGATTTACTAACTACCTAACTAACGTTCTACTTTGTATTTATATTTTTCAGTGTTTGGGTTGTTTTTGATTTGATGAAGAATGAACGAAAGAAAACGAAAATGCACGAGAAATAGAAAGAGAGAGAATATGTAAGTAAAGGAAAATTTATTTTGATGTTTGTTTAGTGGAAAATTTAGATAGAAAATTCTAAGGAAGATAGGTAAAAAGTTTTTTTTTTCATTTTAAGGATACTTAACAGGATTACACCGATGTTGGCATGGTTTTGTGTAAAATTTAATCTAAGAAAAGCATACAATTATACTTTAAAAATATGCAATTGTCATAGAATTGAATTTTTTTAAAATGCCATATTTTTGAAGAAAATACATTGCTGTCCAAAGATATTGAAGATTTGTTCTAATCCTACAAGTGGCATTCACAATCTTGAACAAAATTGAACTTGAAACGTTAATAGTTAAAGAATCAGAGAAGCGTGTTGATTGTATATGATTGTGCAAACATAATTCTTCTACTAATTCAAGGACTAATTGAAACGGTTATCAATGATCGTTAGTACGGTGATGGCCAAAGGTTAACAATGATCGATGGTAGGAGGTTGATGATTATCATCATTGTCATTGATTGTCGGAGGTCGATGATGGTCGATGGTCGGAGGTTGATGATTATCATCATCGTCATTGATTGTCGAAGGTCGATGATGGTTGATGGTCGGAGGTCAGGATGAACGTTGGTGTCGTTGATGGTTAGAGAGGTTGACAATGATTGATGGTTAGATGTCGACGATGAGCGTCAACATTGTTGATGGTCGGCGGTTGACAATGACATCGCATGTCGAAGCCCATGATCCGACATCAAGTCTATCAATCATTTACCAAAATTCGTTGGAGTTGTCTCTCTCATTTTCTCTATGTATTGGGGAGAGAAGTAGCAAGAAACTTGAAATAGGAAACTTTTATTTTCTTTCTCTTTCATTTTCATTTTAGTTTCCTTTCCAACCAGACGAGTGCAACTCACTTTCTTGCTTATTTTTGTTTATTTCATTCGAAACCAAACACAACCTTAGTGACCTTGGAGAAAAGGAGAAAACTTAATTAAAGGGTTTGTGGTCTTCATATAGGTTGTATAAGCTAAGATTGTTAATATACGGGTTTGAGCATCCTAGAAATGGTCCATACTTTATTGCCACAACCCTACTTAGGGCACGCTAAACACTCTTGGATGGCGAATGCCATGGGCCTAAAACAAAATTTGATCCCTTATTTTTTGCACGAGTAACTTCGAACCCAACTCTCATCTTGGACCTGAAGTGTGAAATTACCAGTATCACTGATATCCGAATCAAGGTGACGAAGTTACTATTCTATCCATTCGCACACCTCAGGGTTTTCCAAAATGAAAATTGCAAAAATTTTAGCTCTAAATTCTAATTGGTTGCCCTCAGCTCGGATTAATGTAAGTATCGAAGAGGATCTGATTGGATTCTAGACTTGATCACCCAAACATATTTGTTGTCTTGTAATTCTTGAGCAGAACACCTTATTAGTTATCCATCAAGCTCACACATCCATCAAATATATCCAGAAACAAGTGGTGCCTTTTGCCGAATTGTTAGGGAACCCAACTCGACTTGGACTTCTATTATAGCAAATGGAGATTGGAGACGCAGTAATTGAGGGGTAATGTGACCCAAAGCGAAAACATTGAATACACTGCACAAGCCTAGCTTTTATGCCTCATAGCACACCACATCATCTCTGACAAACACGGAATATGAAAAGATAAACAAACTCATAATAGAAACCCAAGTGACACAAGGCCGATTGGGCTCTTAAGACGAGGGCCATTATTAATGTATTGGCTTGAGCATCCTTAAAAATAGGATGTGGCCTATTGCAACAGCCTCACTTGAGGCATGTGAAACACACTTGGAGGGCCCATGTCATGGGCCCAAAGGCAAACTAGATCCCTTATTTTAGGACAATTGACTGGGACACGCCTCTTCTAGAGCCTGAAGTGTGAAATTACCAATGTACCCTTGAAACCCTAGCAATGACAATAAAGTTGCTATTCTATCCCTTAGCACAATACTTATAAACATCACGTTTCTTAAAAGGGAAGGTATGCAAACGTTAGCTTCAAAATCTAATTACATGCATTCAACTCGAACTACTTTGAGTGTCTGAGGGGATTTGATCGGGCCTCAGACCCGATCACAACCCGATCACCCTGTCACGTCTATTATCTTACAAGTCTTAAGCAGAGCAGCTTAAAAGTGATCCAACCAAGCTAACCCATTCACCAAAAATATCCAGAAACAAAGACCATTTTCTAATTTATTCATATTTAGGGTGTTGACCCCCAAACATTGCAGGTATCATGTTTCCATCAATTTTAATATCATCGTTTTATGTTCTCAAACGATGGTCACAAGAGAGACTGTTCTCATTATAGATGTTTGTTCTCATTATAGATGTCGTAAAATTAAAATATCGTTTAGTTGTTGATATATTATATCCATTCTCAATGTTAGTCGATATGTTGCTTGCATTTCCTGCTTTTTGAAGCTGTTATGAGTAAGAGAAATTGTGAGGGATGAGTGGCAGTATGCTAGAAGATAGGATAATACGGTATTACATGCTTAAAGAAGTTAGCAGTAGCTTCAAACAATGTTAACACAAGGGAGAATTTATTTGACATGGTTTGTATTTGGACATGTGCAACAGAAGCCCATGAGTGTAAGAGGTGTGAGTTGGTGGTAGTTGAACGGATTGCTAGGATTAACGGTATGTCTAAACTGAAAAACACCCTAGAGGGGGATGAATTGAGTGTATGGCACAAATAAAAAAATAGAGCAATCAGAGTATACACAATCACAGATTTTTAACGGAGTTGCTCCCCGTCTCTGCTCTGACCTCTCCCCGAGGATTTAAAAATCCTTTTATTACCAAAAAAGAAAACTTTATCACTCTTGCAGGTGGTGATCGAACCGTTACAAAATAAGTATAAGGAATATAACGCCTAATGGTCGACTCTGAATGAAACTATTTAAAAATGCAATACTACGATAAAAACAATTCTAACCGATCAAATACTGAAGTAAAAATGTGATAGATATCATCGCAACGTAGATCGTCGGATCGTGATCGTGTCGGCAAAATTGGTTCGTCAATTGGAGTCATGAATTGGAAGATATCGCACTTGAAAGTTCTGGTATCTGTATTGCAATTTTGAAATCTGCCGGGACTTTTCTGCAAAATGACTGCTTTCTTGATTCAATGCACTTGGCTGTGTAGAGCTCGGCTGAAGCTTATGCTTGACTGCCCTGGGCCCGGGCTTGATTTTCAGCTTGTTGATCGGAGCCCGTGCACAATATGATGAATGTCGAACTATGTTTGGATTGCACTCAAGAAGGATAAGCTCGGTCGATTGGTCTGCATGCACCCGAACCAATGAGGAGAAGTCCGAGCTATGTGCTTTTATCTGACTGCTCTGCCCATGAGTTAGATGAGCCCTTGGACCCGAGTCTTGGATGTGCCTGTGCTTTCCCTTGCCCGATTGTAGAGCAGAATCAAGCTGCAGAGCTTGGGCGACTGCTGCATCCTTTTGTGCGAACGCCCAAAGCAACGAGAGCTGCTAAGCGGGGCATATGTATGCAATACGTGCGCTCAAGTCAAGGGGCTACTCAAGGGGGCTACTGACATCTGCTTTGATTGTTCTGTGCACGCCCAAGGAGTGGAGGAAAGGGTGGAGCGTGGCATGGCGCTTCTCTTAGCTGTGCTCGAGCCCAAAGAGAATGTTGACATGAGCTTGGTGTGTGAATCTTGAGGAGGAGGAGGCTTGCGTCCAAGGAGGGGATGGACCACTGAGCTTGGCTGGCTCTATGCTGTTTATGCCCGTGAATCCTCAAGGCATGGCATTGCTCTTTTCTTCTTGCTTGATGTTGATGAAAGATGATAGCCTTGAAGAGAGCTTGCATGAGTATTGAACAGGGAAGAATCTCAGTCTTTGCTTGATGATTTGAGACATGAGCTTTGAAGAGTTGGATGGCATACCTAATAGTTTGCAAGCTAGGGAATTAATGCTAGGTCAATGAAGAGAATACATGCTTGCATTCTTCAATGAGAGAGGGGACCGGCCAATGAAGATAGGTAGTTGTTTTAGAGGGGCCGATCGAATATTTTGCTAGGATTTTTGTGAAGGTAGGTGCAGCTACGCACCTTTTGTTTTCACTTCTTTGTTTTCCTCTCGCTTGAATCCTTTGGCCAAGTGCATGCGGGTTTATATTGGAGTTGAACCCAAGTCATAGTAGCACTTGAACTCTAGTGTTTTTGGCACGTGAACACTAGTATTCAAGTTGCACATTAACTTTTATAATTGAGTTGCATATGAACTTTTTATAGCCAACATGAACTCTTGGAGAGATCCCAATTGCACTTGAACTCTTCACCCATGCTTTAACTTTCTAGAACATTATGACCAATGCAAAATTACCAAATTGCTCCTTCATCTTCTACTTGATTTTTTGTCATGATTTTGAAGCTATAATTCATGAAGAATTATCGTGACATGCTTTGACTATGGACTATGAGCGTTAAGCATCACTTGGGCAAGTTGAACGATGTAGACATTACCAAATTACCATTTTGTCAATATATCATTGTTTTGATCTGTAAGTTGTAGGAAAATATACGCACTCGAGGTAATTTATCCTATAAAACATCTTGTTCAAATATAAATGGTACTAATTATCCTAGTATAAATTAAATGATTTTAAATATTTGGATAATTCCTTAGACTTATAGTAAGGTCATTACGTATCCAGATAGAGATCTCGATTATTGGAAGTGAATGACCGATAGTAACTTAAGTCTTGAAACGTTTATGGTCATAGATGTGTCGAGAAAAAGGATATCGACATATCGGACAGCCATTGTGTCTTTGTCTTAACCTAAAGGGTAATGATGATCTCATTATCATTCGACCTGACGATGTCGGAGACAAGGCACATATGCTCATTGGAGAATGAGTCCACTGAACGACCCAATAAAGAGTTATCAAATGGTTAACATTAACTAAACTGTCATTAATAACTCTGTAGTGATGATAGGCAAGTTGGTCCTTAAGACTTGAGATCATTGTACGAACCTGTGCGTGAATGGTGTCACTTAGATTTATGATCTAGCATCGAGTCGTCACTTGTTAAAAGGTCTTAGGTTGGGTGACACTTGAAGCGTATTAGGTAAGTAGTGCTCAACATAGGATTCGTCTCTTCCGTTAAGGGAAGTTAGTGTTACAGGCTCAGTAGGGTTCTTTGTGCTAAACCTCGGCCAGTGTACGTTGTAGGAAGTACAACGTAGATATAACAAAGACCGCAGTATACTGACTAATTCTAGCTAGTAGAGTTGAATTTTTAACATACCCTAGGCTCAATAGTGACATAGTTATGACGAATGGACTAAAACTACGGTAGTCATCACTGACACAGTCAGAGTAATCCCGACGACACTTTTGTCGATGGGTCAATCACACAATTATGATGCCGAAACAGGGGCGACACCTGCTGCTCGTGGTCTCTGTCGTCTAGGGGTTTCGAGCCCCATCATGTAGTAGGGTCAGGCTGTAGGGCCTCACACCGGGTGAGATTTGCGTCTTAATAATAGAAAGAATTTAGGAGGAGTGCACTCGGGTGCACGAGAATAATTGAAGTCACAAAGAGTTTGTGAAGATAAGTCTTGATTAAATGGGATTTAATGATGTGCAAAAGGTTTGCGATTTTAGCATTGGTAGAATGCTATAAGGGATTATTGTATTTGATGCAAAAGGTTTTAAAATATATCGTAAAATGTTTACTGGTATATGTTAAACAATTTGATGCATAGAAACGAAGAGGATTTTTCCACGAATGTCACGGAAAAAACCGCGCGCGAATCGGAATTCAAACGGGCTCAAAAATTCATTTTTAAAAGTGTTTTAAACAAATGGGTTAAATGGGGCATGCGGGTTGGACCCGTGCAAGCAGGCGGGCACATGCCTCCCGCCTGCCCGCCAGAAAGCGGGTCGGGGTGCTCTGAGCAGGTGCCCGCCCAGGCGGAGCACAAGTGGGGCCCACCCGCTCAGCGGGCGAGCGCTCCCGCAAAAAGCCCAGGCGGGCGTGCCACGTGGCGCGTCCGCAAATGCTGTGGGCCCCATTGTGGGGCCCAGTTTCTAGGTTTTTGAAACCGCGATGACGACTGCATTTTCAGCTTTCTCATGGTTTTTGACCAACTTTGAGATATCGTATGAGCGGTCAAACGAAGTCGGAATTCGTCGCCGTTTATTTCTATGCGTTCACGTTCACCATTCAAAGCTCTTTGAATTGATAGGTTGTATCACTTCCGAAGCTCGACGGTGAGGGAGAAATAATTGGTTAAAGTTGAGCCTTAGTGTAAGGCAAAACTAATCCCAATTTTCTCCATTAATTAATTCCCAACTTAATTAGTCTCACATTGATCGTGCGAGGAGCAAGGGGGTCCGACTCCCTATATAAATAGGAGTCGACACCCTTTAGAAAACTTACACCAAGTCTCTGAATCGAGTAGCTCCGAAAAGTTTTGAGCACGCCCGATTCAAGACAAATTATTCTCTCCTCCTCATCTCTTCCAATTCCTTTGTCGCATCCTAGCAAGACGAGGAAGATGATTGGATTCGATCCAAAGTCTACGACGCAGATCGCTCTTAAAGTGAAACTTTCTTCGACGCTTGATTGGCTCAGAGGCGCGGTGTCGGCTCGCTTCGGGTGGAGCAGTTTGGAGGTGCAGAGGTGGCTATCTTCCGGGGAGGCCAAAGTCCATTGCTGAAAACGATACTTTGTTGGTGCAAGTAAGTGTATGTACTTTAAAAGTTTTTCATTTATATTATTGCAATAGTTTAGATCTATTTTGGAGTGGTCAGATCCACCCCAAGATAATAGAGATCCTAGCTAGGGTCTTTGATATCCTTAGGGCTGTTCATTAAATTGTTTAATGCTTTTTCTGTTGCATGTTTTTTCTGCCTTTATCGTCCGTCCGACGTAGGGCGGGCATAGATTTATGCCCATCATTGGTATCAGAGCTTATGTATACTTCTGATCTAAGGACTACGATGAATATAAATGCATGTATGCTTGCTAAGTACATAAAATCTAGTTTTTAATATTATGAGATAATTGTTAAAAATGGAACAACTTAATTTTAGATGCTTTAAAATTATTTATGTGATAATTTTTTTAGTAGCATGCTATCATGTATGCGATAATTTTTAACCAAATGTTCATGTAATAAAATTATGTGATAATTCTTGAACATGGAACTGATAATTTTTATTAGATAAAATTTTAGATGTTTTAACATTATGCTTAAAATTTATGTGATAAATTTTGAAGTTGCATGTTATTATTTATGAGATAAATTTCAAAATGTTGTTCATGTTAATAATTATGCGATAATTATTAAAAAGGTTAGAAACTTTATTTTATGCGATATTTAAGTTGCTAATCAGCATGCTAATTTTATGAGATAAAAGTTAATTTATGTTTTAAAGGTAATTTTATTTTCTTGCTTATTATATGATAATTCAAGAAAGCATCTTAGGTTAGCCATTAAAATTCATCTAAAACTTATGAGATAATTTTTAGATTGACATGCTATGTTTTTGTGCGACGACTGCATCTTTTTGTGCGAGCGACCAAAGCAAGCGGGGCATATGTATGCGATACGTGCGCTCAAGTCAAGGGGGCTACTGACATCTGCTTTGATTGTTCTGTGCACGCTCAAGGAGTGGATGAAAGGGTGGAGCGTGGCATGGTGCTTCTCCTAACTGTGCCTGAGCCCAAAGAGAATGTTGACCTTAGCTTGGTGCGTGAATCTTGAGGAGGAGGAGGCTTGCGTCCAAGGAGGGGATGGACCACCGAGCTTGGCTGGCTCTATGCTGTTTATGCCCGTGAATCCTCAAGGCAGAGCATTGCTCTTTTCTTCTTGCTTGATGTTGATGAAAGATGATAGCCTTGAAGAGAGCTTGCATGCGTATTAAAGAGGGAAGAACATGAGTCTTTGCTTGATGATTGGAGACATGAGCTTTGAAGAGTTGGATGGCATACCTAATAGTTTGCAAGCTAGGGAATTAATGCTAGGTCAATGAAGAGGATACATGCTTGCATTCTTCATTGAGAGAGGGGACTCACCAATGAAGATAGCTAGTTGTTTTAGAGGAGCCGACCGAATATTTTGCTAGGATTTTTGTGAAGGTAGGTGCGGCTACTCACTTTTTGTTTTCACCTCTTTGTTTTCCTCTCTCTTGAATTCTTTGGCCAAGTGCATGTGGGTTTATATTGGAGTTGAACCCAAGTCATAGTAGCACTTGAACTCTAGTGTTTTTTGGCACATGAACACTAGTATTCA
Source organism: Scilla litardierei (assembly GCA_030789695.1). Lineage (NCBI taxonomy): Eukaryota > Viridiplantae > Streptophyta > Magnoliopsida > Asparagales > Asparagaceae > Scilla > Scilla litardierei. The sequence goes on from CM061135.1 coordinate 22,434,496, forward strand.
AGTTGCACATCAACTCTTATAAGTGAGTTGCATATGAACTTCTTATAGCCAACATGAACTCTTGGCAGTGTTCTAAAAATCGGCCTGGGCGGCGCCTAGGCGCTAGGCGGCCAGGAAACGCCCCGAGTATGGCCTGGGCGGTCAATCTGGGTGTTTTGGGGATTAATCGGCCGCCTAAGCGTTCTGGGCGGTGTCTGGGCGCTCTGGACGGTTCCTGGGCGGTGTCTGGGTGTTTTGGTAAATGGCTTAATTGCACAAGAGTATCTTTTAAATTTTATTTTGTTGCACACAAATACTCTAAAGCAGGTAAACTGGATTTGATTTAGTATGCATTAAATATTTGATGTATTTTAAATAATATATATATATATATTTATATATAAACATAAATATATTATGTATTGTTTGGTGTAAATGGCGCATGTGCCTTTATCCCACATTACTCGCATCCTTCTTCCATCCATGAGAGTCTTGTATTTTTTCGTGTGACTCAATAAAGATGCAAAGCATATTCTCCAAAAAAACATAAATATATTATATATAAATAATTAAAATAATTAAAAAATGCAAATCCGCCTAGACCGATTAATCCCCGATTAATCCCCGATTAATTCTCTGGGCGCTAGGCGCTAGCAATCCGAACGCCTAGCGCCTAGCGTTTTTTACAACCTTGACTCTTGGAGAGATCCCAATTATACTTGAACTCTTCACCCATGCTTTAACTTTCTAGAACATTTTGACCAATGCAAAATTACCAAATTGCTCCTTTATCTTCTACTTGATTTTTTGTCATGATTTTAAAGCTATAATTCATGGAGAATTATCGTGACGTGCTTTGACCATGGATTATGAGCTTAAGCATCATTAGGGCAAGTTGAACGATGTAGACATTACCAAATTACCATTTGGTCAATATATCCTTGTTTTGATCTGTAAGTTACTCAACAAATATATTAGTAGCATGTGACTTGTTTATTATCATCAAAATTAAAAGTGTGATCTAATTAGTGTGCTAACTAAGCCAACATAAACTAGCATGGATTGAAGTATGACAAAAAGGATTTGATACTTGGTAATTCAAGTGAGGAAGTGACCCGTAATAGAGCTATATAAAGAAAATATCTAATATATCTGACTTCAAAGGTTTTAGGAGAAAGGTTCTTACTATTGTTGTTATTGCTTATGCTTTGATTGGAATGTCATGCATTGCATCATGAGGGATGGAGGGAGTGTGAGAGAGGGAGATAGTAAAATTGAATTTCCAAGCATGACACCTCGGAATGTTTATTCTTTTAGATAAAGTTATATATCTTCGAAGTCAGCTACCATTTTGTGTGTATGGGGATCAAATGATGTCATCATGAACTGAAATAAACCCGAAAGATAATTCAGTTTGGGTCATTGGAGCGTGTTGTGCACCCCCTCCCCCCAAAAAAAACCAAACAAAAAAAAAACAAAACAAAACCAAACCAAACACAAGTCCAAACCCAAAAAAAACCAAAAAAAACCAAAAAAAAAAACCGATATCACATGGTATCATTATACCCCATGTTGTGGAGTTCTAGGGGGGATACTTTGGCAAGTATCGCCTTTGGGTTGCTTAGTTTGTGTCCTCATTATAGTATGACCTGGTAAATGTCCAGAGTCTTCTAGAAAGCCCCTTCTCATGCACATGGTTTCCTTTGCAGAAATCGTATGCAAGATTGGGAGGCTAACAATCATTGTCAATTTTCTTTACACGGTTGACACTTTTATTGGACAGTGAGGATGGCGATCTATACCTATATTAATCTAGTCTTTTCTAATCATCAATGTTATTTTCCAGGTTTAAACACCTTGGGCTTGGGTTCCACTTTGGTAAGATATTGTCCGCTTTGGGCCCTCACCGGTATCTGCACGGTTTTAAATATGGGGCTTTTCTCCAAAAGGCCTCTTACCAATGGAATTCCCAATTCACTATTTAAACCCATCGGATCGCCCCACTTGGTCGATGTGGGACTATTCGAAAATCCCAACAATCCTCTCTTCGAACTAGGCCACATCTTGAGCCTCCCCTTCGAACGATGATCCATCCGCCGCCGTAACTGAGCTCCAACCAAGCGTACTTCATTTAGATGCCTCCCCGTGGCTAGGAAGGTCCATCCTTCTTAATGGCGTCGAGCCACTTCCGCTTGCATCGAGCTTCGCCTCCGAGCTGAGAGTTCTCCTCCATCAGCGACAGGCCGTGCCTGAGCTTTCCTTTAGCTCGGCACATGAGTCCGCTTCGCCATTAGCATTACGGACTCACATACACCGGCATCCCACTGTGGACCCGACTCGGGCTCGCCATGGTGGGCATCACTCTGTTCGACATTTGCAGCGCTCCGTCCTTCTGTTCGAAAAAGCCGAGCTCCGCACTGGTCGGAAACACGCCGACTCGCATACGCCGGCACCAGAGGACCAAACACTTCGGCCGATTTGGGGTCTGGCTCTGATACCATGTTATTTTCCGGGTTTAAACACCTTATGCTTGGGCTCTACTTTGGTAAGATATTGTCCGCTCTGGGCCCGCACCGGTACCCGCACTGTTTTAAACACGTGGCTTTCTTCAAAAGGCCTCTTACCAATGGAATTCCCAAGCCACTATTTAAACCCTCCGATCCCCCCACTTGGCCGATGTGGGACTATTCGAAAATCCCAACAATCAAAACGATCTACTAGTCCATCAAAATGAGTAGCATATTGTTTTAATTACTATTGCAACATAAAGTACAAACCATGGAATTCATGCATTTTCAAGATATTACAATACCTCTGTTGATATATGTTACAAATTATGGTCCCGCATCGGATAAAATAGAAAAGATGATGTTCATAAATTAATAGTTGGACCCTCCACCTATTAGCTTAAGCTTTTAGGTTAGATATGATTTCAACAACCGTTTGTATCTTTATTAATGTAATATCTTTGTGGGTCTCTATTCCTACTCTAGTTCTAATATGGTATCTCAGAGCACATGCTCTTTTCTAATATGGCTGGTTATTTTTTCTCACTCTGGCTTCGGGTATCAGAGCCATGAAAAATAAAATTGCCTTATTGTCTTGCTATAAATACTGATATTGTGTAATGTTATTTCAACATACAACAACTGTTTCTACAGTATTGCTATCCACTTAACAAACTTAGAAGTAATTCTACCTTGAGTTTGAGGAAGAGCGTTAAAGAATAATAGTTTCATATTGAATAAAATAGAAAATATTATGTCTATAAATTAGTAGTTGAGTATTTATCTATTGACTTAAGTTTTTAGGGTAAATACGATTTTAACTAGTGAGTTGTGGCTTTACAAATATAAAATAAATATGGGCTTAGCATTACTATTTTTAATTCTTTAGAAGTTAGATTAGAGAAGAAATGCCAACCAGATTAAATAAAAGCTTATGTTTTGATAACATATTAGAATTACAATAGAAACAGTGGCCCCATAGTTATATTATATTGGTAAAACCCAACTGTTAGCCAAAATTTTAATTAACCCAAAAGCTTAAGCCAATGGATATATAGAGAGCCCAACTACTAATTTATGGACATCACATTTTCTGTTTTATTCAATGTGGGATTATTATTCTTAACAAGATATTTGCTAATTGTAGAGTCATATCGCTTCTCTCTAGTCAATGAAATTTTTTATGTTAAGCAGCACTCTGAACTAATCTTTGATATATCAAACTTCTTGATGCATGAATTTGAAATCATATCCAGACTTCAGGTGAAAGCAATTAACTTGTGCTCTCACAACATTATCCAATAAGATATACATTTACACATCTGCAAACTTTGGGCCTGTACACTTAATTAGACATCGTTAGCCATTTGGTCCTGTAGTTAATCAATTTTCTGTATGTCGACTGGATTTAAAACGCGTCAGTCTACTTGTAGCTCATAGACCCCATTACCATGAGATCATGAGAGAAGCATAAATGGAATTGCACTAACGGTATAACTGACTGTAGTTTGCATTTCCTTTGGTTGTGCAGGATTCAACTAAAAGTTTCTCATCAATTCATTGTCTGCAGAGCAAAGACCTGTGAGTATGTCTCTCATTTTCTTCCTCTCAACCGTACATCCATCCATCCTTACTGTCTCAACTCGATTACTGTAAAGAAGTTTATTTTAACTGATTTCTTGAAATTAGCCTGTTATTGTATGTAAATGTGACATGCCAGCAGATGAATCTGAAGTGACGGGAAGTCGCAGCATTACTTCTGTTCCATCAAGCTTGTTGGTTGCAGAGAGGGAGGAGGCAAAAGCCGTGTTATCATTGTTCCTAAGAAGACAAGGCTTGAGCTATGCAGTGGCGGCAAGGACCATTAACAAATCCGAGCCCTTCATTGACCACCTTATCTCGAAACTCCACAGCATCTATAAATCACGATATCTAGTAGGTTCGAATTCCAAATCTCACAATTTCTTTTTTGCTGTTCCAATAATCCAGCCCATGCACTAACCCATCTGTGCTGTTTCCACTGCAGGAAGAGAGCTTACCACACTTGAAATCAGAAATGCCCTCGTTCCCTTTCTCGAATCCCTCCTTGAAGAACATGGAGATATTTTGGTAGACGTTGTGGAAAACTTTCCAAACCCATGTGGAACCATAGAAAGAGCTGTTCCATCTCATCCAGTGACAACCACTCATCTCACCTCCAAGAAGGAAAGGGCCATTGCGCGGGTGAGCCAAGAAAATCCCGAGGGCCTTCCTCCCCATGTCCTCTACCTAATAGATCTTGGACTGGACTTGGACCGGATCAAAGGCATTGTCCGAAGGTTCCCAGCTTTCGCTTACTATAATCTCGACAATAAGATCAAGCCTGTAGTGGAATTTCTCCTGGAGCTTGGCGTGCCCCGGTCTGATATTCCCATTATCCTCCACAAGAGGCCTCAACTTTGTGGTATCAGCCTCTCGGAGAATCTCAAGCCCACCATGACTTATTTGGAGAACTTTGGTGTTGACAAGAGACAATGGGCCAAGGTAATATACCGGTTTCCAGCACTTCTCACTTACAGCCGGCAGAAGTTGAAGGCAACAGTGGACTACCTTGCCGAGCTTGGTGTTTCAAAAGAGAACATTGGGAAGATCTTAACCCGATGCCCGCACATTATAAGCTATAGTGTGGATGTCAATCTGAGGCCAACGGTCGAGTACTTTCAGTCGATTGGCGTTGATTCTTCTTCGTTGATCCACCGGTGCCCACAAACTTTTGGTTTGAGCATCGAGGCGAACTTGAAGCCGGTGACAGAGTTTTTCATGGAGAGAGGATACAGCATGGGGGAGGTTGGAACCATGGTTTCAAGATATGGAGCTCTTTATACCTTCAGCTTGAAGGAAAACCTGTTGCCGAAGTGGAACTACTTCTTGACCATGGACTATCCAAGATCGGAGCTCGTCAAGTTTCCCCAGTACTTTGGTTACAGCCTCGAGAAGCGGATCAAGCCTCGATATGGTCGGGTGAGCGAAAGTGGGGTAAAATTGGTGCTAAACCAGGTTTTGTCGATCTCAGACGCAGAGTTTGAGAAGGTGTTGGAGAGGAAGATTATGAATCAGTTGGGTGGTGTCCCCCATGAGCATGTAAGAAGTTGCTGACATGCAAGAATACAGGCCATGGCCAAATGTCCTGGAAATTACCCTCTTGTTGTGCACGGATATTGTGCCTATATTTGGACAAAGGTTCCCCTTCATTATTTTTCTGCACCAGTAGATTATAGCAATGCTCCCAGAGATCTCATGTTGCTTGTGCATGCATTTCTTGTGTTGCTGAGATTTCTGCTGCTTCAACTCATGTGGATGGCTGGTAGTTAGCTTAATGTACTCGAGTGAGCAATCCACAGATATGGGATTTAGCGTATAGCTTAATGTACTTTTGATTTAATTGAGATATAATTTTTTGGGTTTAATTGATTTTTTGTGTGCTTACTAGCTAGAGGAGGATGCAACTGGTGATCATGACGGCAACGACAAAGGTAGCCAATGAGGATGAGAATTTGGAGGAGAGGAGAAGACGTTGAAGGACAGAGGAGGAAGGGGAAGGATAAGGCATGAATTTTTGAACCAAGATATGTGAGCATAACAATTCTTTAAAGAAAATTGTGGTGTGCTTAGCAAGTGTAATACGATTAGACAAAAGTGTAGTGTGACACGTTCTCATCATGCAATATCTTTCTAATTGACAAATTTGACCATAAATATGTGCCTAAGTAAACATGAAACTATTTAGATGTGAATAAGTGTTGTGAGAGATAGAAAAAGAGTAAAATAATCTCTCCATACGGAGTCGCCATGTCATAAGCCATGGCTTTTAATATATTCGCTTCATTATGGGATTTGGAGTCCAAGGGACTCCCCACTAACTTAGTGGGGAGTAATGGTGAGATGATGAGGGGAGGGAGGCCAAAAGCCTCCCTCAACTCACAACACTCTCCCTCATCTCTCCATTACCTTGGGTTAAGCATATGAATACTTCAGAATTCAGTATACTAATAGGGTGGATACTTCTGGATCCAGAGCCACTGTGGTTGCCTCGTTAAAACCTTAGCTGTGGAAAACCCAGTGGGAAAAACCAGCAGCTTAAGGGAAAAGAGTACAACTATCGAGAGACTCCCCCTGATCTGTACAAGCTTCAGGCTTGCAGATCTCCTATGTATCTATACAATCATCTCATATTTGTCTATACATCCATCATGTTCTGAAAGCAAATACAATCATCACTCATTTATACAAGTTTCACTCATCTAGCGGCTATTGGAAAGTAGTGGCGCTCTGGAGTGGAATGCTCTTTGAAGTTGGTAGATGACTCCACTGAAGTATTCTTTGAATCAGTCTTCACTGTGTCTGCAAGGTACTGCTGGACCTGGCTGAGCATTTTCAATACTTGTTTCTTGGATGATGAGCTTCTCAGAAGATGTAAACTTTGGAGGATGATGTGTAGATATTTGGGAGGTGGCCGGCCTTTTGTGTTTTAGTCATCGCGATGATCTTTAAACCTGCATATGCAATATATATTCCTTGGCCCTTGGAAGTTGCACAGAAGCAGCTTATTCTTTGTCTAGTGGTGCTCTCTAGGGCAACACTGTATCTGGTTAACAACTTTACTGCAGACGTTCTATCAAAGACACGTGCAGTTAGCCAGATAAAGAAGTGTAACAAGTACACTAAAGCTAGGCTCTTCGGGACCTAGGATGTCATCCCCCTCTTCCAGCGACTGGTAGGTGTCATAAATAAGCATATAATTTAATAGGTTGCAAATGGACATCATTCTTCATAAACTCCAGGTGTATGAAGGATATTAACGGGTTCCACCAAGAAGGTGTTAAATATATAAGCCGAGACAATACCGTGTTATACCTAGGGTTTTCATTTCCAAGGTATGCTTAAAGCTATCTGATATCTCAATGGTCTCTGCAGGAGATCCTATTAGCTTTAAGTCGACCATATGTACGGCGAATATCACAAATCCTGTCAACGATCTTTCGAAAAAGATACATGTGCAGAATATTGCTTAAGATCAACTAATGATCTTTGTAGCCTTTATGGAGAAGACGTTTCTACGTCTCTCTTTCATCTCTGGGGGTAGAGTATACCCTTATGGAAGTTTTATATAGATCTCTATATCTATATTGCCGTATATGTATGCAGTCACAACGTCCATGAGCTGCATTTATTGGCTTTTTCAGAGAATTTTAGGCTTTAGTAGGAAAATGATCACATTTCCTTCATTTAAATTTCTTATGAAATCCAACTTATATTCCACAGGTTTTACACATTCAGGTGTATGGACCACCGGTCCAAAGATTTTGCTTTTCAAGAGTGAGTACAGCTCTACTCTTATTGCCTCGTCCCACTTTGGCCATTCTATGCGTTTACGCTATAGAAAAGTGGGTAGATGTCATCGTCGTATTCAGCGACGTGAACGGCAATAGCGAAAGCAAGACCGTCAACGACGACTGTGCTATATCTGTCCAGTACCTCTCCAGTACGTACGTAATATAATGATGTTTCTCCTGTTGTTTTCTCTGCAGGGGAAATTAGGAGGGGAGAGGTTGCTGGTCTGAGCTCAGCATCCTGTGGTTGGATCATTTTGATATATCCAGGAATCTTCCTCTTTTGAGGAATTTTATATTTTGAACCTGGCAGGCGTCCTCTTTTCAATTGAGGTACAGCCAATTCTGCTGCCGGTGGATTGCATCCATCTTTGGGAATGTCAATCCTAGCTGGCGTGTTGGCAACATGGACGTGTGAACGAACAATCTTCTGGTTGTCCGCAAATTTATCTGGCAATTGATGTACTTTAGTCTGAATGTGAAGGGTCTTCTGGATCTCATCTTCACACAGAAAAGTATGCGGATCATAACGAGATTAGGACTTTTGTGTCCATGATATGGTCTCAGAAGCTTCAGGCTTCTTTAGACTGTGTGCCTATTTCAATGAGATTTTTCTCATCAAATTCACATTTATCAAGACTTGGTGGTAAACCATAAACAAGCAGCATCAGCAATAAGATATGGCAACAAGCGGGCCGTATCGTGATAAGCGATGCGGAATGCAGTGTGATGGTCCCTAAAAATCAACAGGCAACTGCGATTTTACAATGGACGTGAAATCCATTGGAGTCTCTTTACCAGAGACTCTGATAACCCATTCTGAGTAGGAACATGCTACATGATGTTCAATTTCAATGCCAGTTGCTTGGCAGAAGTCTTTAAAGATATATGTAGTGAATTCACCCACATTATAAGCTTTGAGAAAGCTATGTTGCGAGTGAATATAAAAGCACATATAAGACCATCTAGTAGATGCATCAATCAGTACAATGAAGTACCGAAAATTGGCCACTTGCGGGGTGAATAGGCCCGCAAAGGTCACAATGTATTCTCTCAATGAAGCCAGGAGACACTCATCCCACATTCAGGAGGGAAGGTCTATCTCAAAGTATGCCCTTACGACAAAGGAAACTCAATCTTTTGAAGAATCTTCAGGTTCTCCAATGGATTCATTTGATGATGCGGATCTAGTCCCACCCCAAGTGGTTTGTTTTGTTGATGATCACACCAAATGTTGTTAAATTACTAATCATACTACTTAAGTGTGTAGGTTGTGCAATAAGCTAATTGAAGCTCGAAACATACTCCGAGAAGAAGAACTTCAACCACACACATTGAAGATGAAGATGAATTTAGCTCGCAACTTCAAAGCTCAAGCACAAGAAGAGTTCAAAGATAAAGCTCAAAGAATGTGCTCAAGATAAAGCTAAAGAGGAGCTCAAATTCAAGTGAAGCCTATGCAACTAGCTCAAGCTCAACCATAGCTTCAAGTTCTTCATAGAGTCTAGTGTGTGAGTTGGTTTTCATTTTCTTAGGATTATGTCAAAGCCAAGAAGAATTTGCACACACACAAAATGATTTTCTAAAATGTTTTTAAAACTCATTTTAAACTTATTTGAGAGCATTCTTTTCATAGAAGCTAAGTTTCAATTTGTAGTCAACTACAAACACCCAATAGTTCATTACACTGATTTCTGTCTTCTACCAGAAAAGATAGTCTGGTAGTCGGCTACCTAAGTTAGGGAGTCGACTACCAGTTGTAGCAGATTTTCTCTGAGACACTCTGGGAGTCGATTACCACAGTTAGGGAGTCGACTACCTGCTGTGCGACCAGAATTCCTTGATTCACTCTCTCATTTATTCATTGCTTGATTTTTGGGCTGAAGTCAAACTTGATTTGAATTATTTTGAATTCTCCTTTGGCTCTATAAATAGAGAACCTATGAGAACATTTTTCTTACCAATTTACTCTTGAGCAAAATTCTTATTCTCTCAAAAGATCTCATCGTTCTCATCGCTCTCAAAGTTCTTCATAGCCAAATCGGTTTTTCAATTTCTGATCTTATTGCTTATATTCTTTTACAATTCTTTTTAAGATCATTATTATTATTTGGCTATTGCAAATTGGTTTTCAAAATCCTTCTCTTTGATTTTTTATATTCTCAAAGGATTTTTGAAACATCTAGATTCTAGATCACATTGAATAATTTCATATTCTTTGTGTGATCTAAGAACACATCTAGATTCTAGATCACATTGAATAAACTCATATTCTTTGTGTGAACGAATGATTTAAATTCTTTTAGCCACGTTAAGCACTATTGCAAATTTAATATTGGCTATAGAATTATTGGGTGTAAAAACCAATCTCCACTAATTCATTGTGGTGTATTGGATTTGATTTTACTTGTAGTCCCTTGGTGATAAGGGTGGTTGTAAATCCTTGTTGTAGGCAAGGTGTTTGTGAAAAGTCCTCGGATTGTGAGGCAAGGTAAAGTCCTCGGGTTGTGAGGCAAGGGTAAAATCCTAGACAAGTCTAGGTGGTCGGAAATCCTAGTGAGGCTAGGTATTTGTATTGCTAAGGCAATAGTGGAAATCTCGTACCGGATTGGTCGGGGACTGGACGTACCCAGGGTTGTGGGGAACCAGGATAAAAATCTTTGTGTTTGCGTTTGATCCTCTCTGTGATTGTTTATCTCTACTTTGTTTATCTTGATTCATTGAGTATTACATTTGTAACTCATTCATAATATATTGCAAGATCAATTTCTGTATCTGCTTCTCTCTTATACTTCTGTGAAATCTTATATATCTTCATTAAGTATTTATTTAACTGAGCTGTGCTTAATTTCCCTCTGGGAGTTGACTACTGTTCTTAGTGAGTTGACTACCAGAAGAGTTTTATCTCTGACTTGTTTTGAAGATTAATTAAGTTGATTAAGAACCAAGCGTAGATCACTCTACTTGGTTTCTTAGGCAACATTAGAAGGTTTTGTTTTGTGTTGATTGATTAAAGAACAAAAAAGATTTATTATTTATACAACACTATTCAACCCCCCCTTCTAGTGTTGTTTGCCATCCACAGGATCCAACATCCATCATCGCTAATCCAAGATGACTAAGTCCATTTTGCTAGAGTTAAAAACTATGTCAATGAAAGGCACTTCTGGTGCTCAGTCAAGTTGGCTTTCTATAGGATGAATATCTATAATTATAGGGGCCCGACGGGGGTTCAATGAAATCGTAAGTAGATGTGCTTCTGGCCATCCTCTTTACGAGTTATATATTGATATTCAATATTTATTATCCACAGTTTTCAAGTTATGTTCGTTTAAACGAAATATCCTTGATACTTGGAAAATTCCTATATGTTTAAGGGGAGAAGTTTGCATCTTTGTAACGACTGGTTTTCATGTATCTGGATTTATTATATTATAATATATATTTTGGTGGATTTTCTCCTCTTGTGTGGTTTTCGTCTCCGTAACTTTCATTTTCGATCATTTCGTCGTGTTTTCTCGTTTCTTCCTTAGGATCGTCGATTTCGAAGTATGTCATTCGTGACGGGCTTCATAACGGTCGTATCTTACTATTAGATCAAGCCTAGGAGTCTTAGGAATCGATCCCGGAGCTCCGCGCTCCGTATCGGAACTTTTGGTGCTGATTAGCCGGTGTAAGAAGGGCCAACGACCGACTAGATGACGATCCAGTCGGTCGGCAAACCTTCTTGAACCGACTAGTTGGCTTTCTAAATTATTCTGAAGTTACTGTTTATCGTTAGTCGGTCTAAGAACGTTGGTTGACCGACTAGGTTGCAAACTAGTCGGTCGACAATGCTTCTTTAACCGACTAACTCATCAACTATTTTTGACACTAGTTATTGTTTACTCTTAGTTGGTCTAAGAACGTTCATCGACCGACTAGATGTCAAACTAGTCGGTCAGTAGTTGTTCTTTGACCGACTAACTCTTAGTTCAGGTTTTCGACTGGAGTTACTGTTTACACTTAGTCGGTCTGCGTTGGTCCACCGACCGACTAGTTCTCAAACTAGTCAGTCAACAGTTGTTCTTTGACCGACTAAGCAGTGCAGGAAACCCTAGTTTTGCCCTAGCCGCCACCAAACTCTATAAATACCCCACCAAACGTTTTCTTCTCCTCCCTCACGACCTAAAACCCTAATTTCTCCCCCATTGAGCCCCCATCTCCCTCAAACCATTAATCCTTCATCCCAAGCTCATCCTCCATCATCCAAACCCTCCCTCAACTCATTCCACCTCTCATCTTCCCCAAATCTCCATCAAATCCCCAAAATCCCCCAAAACCCTATTTCTCCAAACTTCTCCAATCATTTCCAGATCTGAACCCTAGGTTCCCCGGAGCGTTTCTTTCGTCACCGTGGTTGCTCGGCGTTATTCTCCCGTTCCCTACGCGGTAATACTCGATTCCTTTAATTTTAGCATAACCCACATTGACATTGTGAAACCCTAATAAAATGGATTGATTAGATGATTAGGGTTCTAATAAGAAACTTATTTAGGATCATTGTGCTAATAATTGTTTTGCCATAACAGTGATCCATTCCGTAGTTAGCTTGTGTGACGATCTTCATTGCTCGTCAATCCCGGTATCAGGCAAGTGAAACTTGCATCTCTTGATTTGGGCCATGTCTTAGGCCATTTACCTTGCTTTAGCGTAAAAGAGACTAGATGGTGAAAGGATAGCCGTTTAGACGCCATTGACCTAGCTTGACAACGAAGCTTGGTCTGTCACCTTCATCATGCTTGTATGTCACGTTTACTTTCCCTTAACGGTACGCGAATTAACTGTTCATGTCATCCATGCATCCTTAACTGCTGTTGCATTTTAACTGCCATGTTTAATTTCAATTAACGGTATGCGAATATGTTCATGTCATTGCATTTTGCCTGTCACGTTTAAATACAATTAACGGTACGCGAATATCTGCGCATGTCATTGCATGCTCGAATACTCATCGTGATTGCGTGGTTTCGCTACAAACTTGTACTATTGGTCCCGGCTAGGCACCCACCTTGCGTGGGCACAATCCTATGCCAATTTCAATTTCTGGCTCGTGTTCCAGAAGACGAGCTCAACACAGCCTGCGGGCAATAGGGCACTCGTTGAGTGATCCCTTGTACTTGATACTTGAACACAGCCTGCGGGCAATAGGGCACTCGTTGAGTGATCCCTTGTACTTGTACTTGTTACTTGACATTACATGTCACAACAACCACTTGCCACTTGTACTCTCCTTTACTTTACTTGTTACCACCTTACTTTACTTGCCATGCACCATACTTTAACTGCTAGGTTGTTAGTTTACCTTTCTTTCCGTTTCCTTGCACAAGTCTTCCGACTTGCTGACATGTGCCCCTTTTCTCTTTTGGGTGACACATGTTAGAGCCCGAGCCCGAGTTACTTGCTGAGGACGTGGTGTTCACTGACGCTGAGTCAGGACCCGCGTTGATCGAGGACTACGTTGACACTGGGGATCAGTCTTAGTGTCGTCGTTTAGCCACTTTTGTTAGACTGCTTAGTTGTCGGTGCGTGGCACCTAGTTGATACTCTGTTATTTTTGTGTTGATTTTGTTTGGCCTTGTTCTGGGCCTTAGACTCTTTCCTGTTAGCCTGGTGGCTTTTCTGTGATGTTGAATATTTTGTGGACAAACTTTGGGATTGGTTTTTCATATCCGTCTCTTTATTATTATTGTTGTTGTTGTTCCTTTTGCGATTACAGGGACCTGCTTATACTAAATTGACGCTTATCAGGCGTGCAGCTTCACAGCTCCACGTCTGAGCGGACCTTCTCACGTCTCGCCTCCATTTTAGGGAAGCGGGTCGTGACAGGTTTTAGTGGTGGCCCATGCAGGTCCCTCTGTAACTGCAATTATCAGGGATAACAATGATAATAAAGATTGTCCTACAAATAAGTTCGATATCCGAGTCATAAGCTATGAGTCTAATCTGCTTCGTTTTCTGTGTCACTAGATGGCAGGAAGACGATTCACCCGTGGTGGGGGTAGTGGTGCGCTCCCTCATGATGAGGAGCCTGAGCGGGAACCCACCAACGGTGAGATGATGCGGATGATGCTCCAGATGATGCAAGTGCAGCAGGGCGTGCTCCTGCAAGTCCAGAATGCTCCATTTGCTCGAGCTGCCCGGGATCTTCCGGATGCCCCTCGCTCTGAGCCGGGAGCGAAGCAATTTCGGGAGCTGGGTCCTGCATATTTTGATGGATCTGAGGGTCCTCTGGCTGCCGACGAGTGGATAAGGAACATTGAGGATAACCTGGCGATGGCGAAGATTAACCCGGCTGGATGGGTTGATTTGGCTAAGAGGCAGCTGAAGGACAATGCCAGAAATTGGTGGGATGCTGAAGAGAAGATGTTGGAGGAGCCGATCGTTTGGGCTACCTTCAAGTCCAGATTTGATGGAGAGTTCTTCCCGAAGGCTGCTAGGCAGGTGATGCTGCAGCGCTTCATAGATCTGAAGCAGGGGAGCTTGTCGGTGGATCAGTACCACCAAGAGTTCACGAGGCTCAGTCGGTTTGCACCAAAGATGGTGCAAGATGCCGATGAGAAAGCTCAGCGATTTCTTCAGGGACTTGCCTTGGAGCTTCAGAGCTTTGTGACCTCTTCTGACCTGGAGACATATCAGAAAGTTCTGATTGCTGCGAGGCGGCAAGAGTTGAATTTGAACCAGAGAAAGGGACATGTTTCCGGTGCTGGGAAGAGGCCTATGGAGCAGGCCAGGGCGGTGGTTAGGCCTGGTTTCAAGCCTAATCATCCGGTGCAGTTCAAGAGGCCGGGAGGGCCTATTCTGAAGACTTGCCATTTCTGTGGCAAAACTGGACACCTCAGGGATCAGTGTAGGAGGTTTCTAGGACAGTGCATTGTCTGCGGAGATCCTGCCCACACCATCCGGGAGTGTCCGAAGTCGAGGCAGCCTTGGCGGGCTCCTATTGCAGCACAGCCGTTGCAGCAGCGAGCTCCTGTACCCGTTGATCGTGGAGTGCCTCTTGTTCCACAGAGACATGCCTTTCGGCAGGCTGTTCCGCCAAGAGGGCAGGCCTTTCTGATGACTGAGGAGGAGAGCATGGCCGTGGATGAGGTTATTACATGTAACGCTCATTCTAGCTATTTTTCTTCCTTAGTTTGATTGTTGATTTTGTTGGTTGCTTGCTCATGCTTGTTACTAGAATAGGATTTGATTGTTAGATTGGTTGCTAGGTGTGGTTTTGGTTTGCACATTTCCTGCACGAGTCCTCTTTGACTCTGGTGCGTCGATGTGCATTTTGGCCCGGAGCTTCGTGGAGAAGCATTCCTTGTCGACGTCCTCTCTTTCCAAGAGTTGGAATATCTTCACAGGGAACGGTGTAGTCTCGGTGCATCGTGGGTGCAATTCTTGCCCGTTGGTGGTTTGTGGACTTGAGCTTTGTGCTGATTTCATTGTCCACGACATCATCAATTACGATGCGGTCCTTGGGATGGATTGGCTTGCGAGCTTCTATGCTACGATTGACTGTCGGAGGAAGAAGGTGGTGTTCGAGATTCCCGGACATCCTGTGTTTGAGTTCAGTCGTGGTAACAGTTCGCTGGGTCCGGTCAGATTTCGGGCCAGGCCGGTGGAGGCTGTGGCTATGCAGATGGAGTTGGAGTGGCCAGCTGTGGTGCGTGATTTTGGCGACGTCTTCCCGAGGAGATGTCTGGTTTGCCACCTGATCGAGCTTTAGAATTTTCTATCGATCTCATTCCAGGTGCGCAGCCGATTTCGAAGGCGCCGTATCATATGACACCTGCAGAATTGGAAGAGTTGCGGAAGCAGCTGGATGAGCTTTTACAGAAGGGTTATATCAATCCTAGTGTGTCTCCGTGGGGAGCACCGGTGTTGTTGGTGAAGAAGAAGGATGGTTCGCGTCGCATGTGCGTGGACTATCGGGAGTTGAATGCGGTGACCATTAAGAATAAATACTCGTTGCCTTGCATCGATGATATTTTTGATCAGCTTGGAGGTTCGAGTGTGTTTTCTAAATTGGATTTGAGGAGTGGTTACCATCAGTTGAAGGTGAAGAAGGACGATGTTCCGAAGACATCTTTCAGGACGAAGTATGGACACTATGAGTTTGTGGTTATGCCTTTCGGCGTAACTAACGCACCCGTAGTTTTCATGAATCTGATGAACCTGATTTTCTACGACTTCTTGGATAAGTTTGTCGTTATCTTTATTGACGACATTCTGATCTATTCGAAGTCGGAGAAAGAGCATGCCTCGCACTTAAGGACGGTATTGGAGATCTTGAGGAAGCATCGTTTGTATGCTAAGTTTTCGAAGTGCGAGTTCTGGCTAGATAGAGTTGCTTTTCTCGGGCATGTGGTGACTGGAGATGGTATTTCAGTGGATCCCGAGAAGATTAGGGCCATCAGAGAGTGGCCTGTTCCGTCGTCTGCGTCTGAGATTCGGAGTTTCCTTGGTCTTGCTGGTTACTATCGGCGATTCATTAAGGACTTTTCTCGTATTGCCGAGCCGATGACCAGGTTGACGCGGAAGGATGTCCCTTTTGTTTGGTCGGGTGATTGCGAGAGTGCTTTTGGTGTTCTGAGAGAGCGTTTGATGACTGCCCCTATTCTTGTTGTGCCTGATCGCAGCGGTGGATTTGAGATCTTTTGCGATGCTTCTGGCAAGGGTCTCGGTTGTGTGTTGCATCAGCACGGGCATGTTGTGGCTTATGCGTCTCGTCAGCTTAAGGTTCATGAGAAGAATTACCCGACGCATGATTTGGAGTTGGCTGCCGTTGTGTTTGCTCTTAAGATTTGGAGGCACTTCCTGCTGAGTGAGAGGGTGAAGATTTTCACCGATCACAAAAGCTTGAAGTATATTTTTACTCAGAAGGAGCTCAACATGCGACAGCGTCGATGGTTGGAGTGTAGAGGAATATGCCCTCGGATCATTTGTATTTGATGCAAATGAAAATTTAAGCCTAGATAGGGACTAATTTGCATATGATGCAAAAGAGATTAAATGTGTCTTAAATTTTTTAAGACTATATTTAATTAAATAAACGCGTTAAAAAGGTTACCTAGATGACGGGATCGTCCCACTCTAAACGCAGGTTCAAACCGCGTCAAAAACGGAGTCCAAATGCACAAGTTATAGCCAAAACAAGTCAGTCCAAACTGTTGGGCTGAAACCAGCGAAAATGGAGGCCCACCAAGCCCGAATTTTCTGGTTAGGGTTTTTTGAAACCTGGGATTTTCTTGACGGCTACGTTTCTAAGAGAAGCATGACTTTTGGCTAACTTTGGACAATTGTTTGAAGGGTCAAACGGACTCGGATTGACGAGCCGTTTTTTCCTACGCGTTCACCGTTGAACCATCTTCGATTTGGTAGGTTGTACCAACATTGAAGCTCAATGTTGAGGGAGTTAAAATTCGATGAATTTTGCCCTTTGTGAAAGGCAAACTAACTTGATTTAATTAACTCTCAATTATTAGTCCCACATCGGATTTTGAGAAAAGGGGAGAGTCCGCCGCCTATATAAATAGGGGCCTCCCCCTTCCTCCAAACTCGTCCCAAGCTCTAGATCTGAGCGGCTCTCGTAAATGTTGGAGCACGCTCGGATCTAAGCTAAATTAATATTTCTCATCTCCCTATAAATTTCTGCCTTGCTCCTGAGGGCTCTAGCAAAGCCGCAAAGGAGTTCGGATTCAGATCCGAAATCTAGGCGGAGGTTTCACTCGCATGAAACTTTCTTCGGCGCGTGATTAGCTCGGCGACATGTGATTGATCGCCTCGGGATGCGGAGCGGTTCGAGGAGCAGTTCGGGGAGCGGTTCAAGGAGCGGCTCGGCGTGGGACGGGAGCAGCTCGGAAGACGGTGCGGAACATCTCGCCTGCCCCAGGGCTGAGATTCCGGGTATGTGTTTAAGCTTTTCATTTAATTATTCACAGTAGTTAGATCCCTCTTGGGGTGGTCAGATCCACCCCAAGTTGGCAGAGTTCCTGGCTTATAGGGTCTGGTTCCTTAGGGTTGCATGTTAATTAGATTAACATAAAATTTTTCCGCTGCATTTCTGTCTATGTTCCGTCCGACTTAGGACGGGACTAGAGTTTTTGTGACCTAAGGGTCCCAGAAAACCCTTCATTGGTATCAGAGCCATCTCTGTATGCTGATCTTGGACTGCGAATTTATTATTTGAATGCTTTTACAGAAAAATGTTTTCTTTAAATTTATGCGATAAATTTAAATTGTTTTTTTTTGTTTAAAAAATTTTATATGATAAATTTTAAACATGAAAGTTTTAAAATGGAATTTTTAAATTTATGTGATAAATTTTAAAATTGTTTTAAAGCTTTAAAACTTTATGCAATAAGTTTAAAATGTTGTTTAAAATTTTATGTGATAAATTTTAAACATGGAATTTTTTAAATGATGTTTTAAATTTATAAGATATTTTTAAAAACTGATTTTAAAAGTTTAAAATTTTTATGCGATAAATATTTTAAGGAAGCATGCAAATGTTATGATTTTTTAAACAAGCTTTTACATTATGAGATAAAATAAAATGTTTTAAAAATCGTATTTTTAAATTTAAATGTTAAATTTAAGTATGCATGCTAAAATTGTTTATGCGATAAACTTTAGTCTATTTAATTGTTAAATATTTGTACACTTTTTATGCGATAAAATCAGTGTAAATTTTTTAATGGATATGTCTTCTTGTCCCTTATTTGATAACACAAGACAACCATTTAGGTTAGCCATTAAAAATGATTAAAATTTATTTACTTGAATTTTAATGACATGCTATGTTTTAATAAAATATTAACAACCCTTTAAGACCTAATTCCTGATTAGGGTAGTCCTTTTAATGATTTCTTAAGTCTAATTGTTATTATTAATTCTCATTAAAGGACTTCGCTTTTAGCGTTGGTTAATAATTTTATTAAAATCCTAATAACGATTAGGATAGCACCTGAACCTTATAGTTGATAAGGACTTAATAAAAGTTATTAAACAAATCCTAAAATTTTGAATTTAAGGATGCAACTAGTTGATAGGATTAATTAGTTGTTAATAAAAGCTGTTTAGTCTATGGCACACATACAAAAATGACAAGCTTCATTCAATGGACCATGATCCAGTCAATGTGCTTGGCTAAGAGTTCTGGGTCAACCCTTGCTAGTACAAGGGGCAGTGATCCTGGCTTAGTCAATTCCCTGGCTGTGTTCCGCTGGACCGCAATGTCGTGAATCATGATTGTATGACACCCTGGACTATATCTAGTCAATGCGTTATAAATCTTATTAAAGATTAATTCGTATCCCTCCTTGATTTTGGAGCTTGGTAACTCAAAGAAGACAATTATAGTTGTTGAGTCTCCTCAAGCTGTGACTTGTTTTTCTTTAAGGAACAAACTCCAACATACATGTGATGTAGTCTAGACTTGACTCAAATCGATGCGTCGGGTCTCCTCGAGTATCGATCTAAGTCAAATCTGGACACGAAATCAATGGTCTGACTAGACCAGTCATTATGATTTGTTGAGTCTCCTCAAGATCATAAGTGACTGTGGGTAAAAATCGACAGGGAATCACATGTGATGTGATTGACCAAGAGTTAGTTTACCAGTCATGGAACCAATCAACTTGTTGAGTCTCCTCAAGGTTGTGAGGTTCAGGATGATTGGATCCCTCTTTCACTAAATTTTAAATATTTTAATTCGATTAAATCATTCGTTATTAAGCTTTGAAACGATCGTAAAAATAGTGGGAGGATATAGATAGATAAAAGCCATTCTACCTATATTTAATATTGAACATATGCTAAACTCGGGGCAAGACTATGTTTACCGAAGGAATCAAAATATTTTTTTAATGGAATTAGTTAATTGGTCAAATAGGTTGATTAATTGAATATCAAGTTAAATTCTAATTGATAAGATTAAACTATACTCTCGTTGACATTAAAATGACCTTCTAAAGAACAGACTTAAAAAAATATGATTTCATAAGTTCTGGGTCCAACAAATAAATTCACGCAATATGTCACTCGTCTCTATATGAGGCAGCTTGAACATATAGGATATTTGAAGTATGTTTCTCCCTACAACTTGTCGAGCTACCCTCAAGGTTGTATGGACAAACAATTCTGATCCGCAAAGTTCGAGAATTCGATCAAATCGTTTGAGTCGAATACGAGTGCATGAGTGGTGCAAGACTATGTATCCCAACCGGATCTTGAGACAAGCAACTTCTTGAGCTACACTCAAGATTGCAACTCTCAGGCGTTTGGATACATGAGACGCTTGTGTAGCCATTTATTTATGTTGGGCTATTTAAATATCTAAATGTGATTTAGAAAAGGAAGAAGGCACTCCGAAAAAGTCAATTGAGAAAGTTAGTTTAATTTATCATTAATAAAGACATAAGTAGGAGGATATGAAAATGTGACATATTTTGATGTCACGATTTCATAATTATTGTTATACAAAAGACGTCTAACACAATTTGACGAATGTCGTCACCTTGCTTCCAAAGCAATGTTTTGTTTTAGTAATTTGTAATAACTATAATATATTAAATGTTAATATATAAATACACAAGATAGTCGCAAACTTATATGGCAAAATAGACTAGGCCGTATCAAGAGACTAAGCTTCACAAGTCACATAAAGAGGGGTCTGACCTCTCGTATTATGAAGCCTACGGACACTTGTGAGTCTTATCCTCTTAGATAAAATTGGCCGAAACCCATCTGTAAGACAGTGGGAAAATGAGTTGTCGAACTCAGTCTGGTACATACTGATGTACCCGAGTCTAGATCAACCAAAATAAGTTATTCGTATATTTTATTAAGACACGTGTTCTTGATGAAACACAAGTCTGAAAAAATAAAGAACGAAAAGACAAAAGTATTTAAACTGATTCGATTAGATTGAATGGTTAAATACTTAGCTACATAAAATCTTGTGAAAATGTGATTTTCTCTCAGGTCAAGTCTGTTAACACATCAGTGTGTTAAAAGGTATGAATCACACTTAGTTAGACTCGGTGCGATCCATAACAAGTGACTCTGAGTTAAGTCCTTCCACTGGGTTAAGTCCCAGATAGTAATGCCTAGGTTTTGATAATGTTCTATGAGGACATTATCAATAAGATATTCATTAAATCAAGCACTAGGAAGTTGTATATTTACTCGAATCTCGTGAGACGAAGAGTCGAGTTAGACATCATAACTGATGATGACTTAGTCAACTTCCGGGATGAAATTCGGAGAAGTAACTCCGATTTAAAAACTTGATGCAACCAGAATAGGTCCGTGTGCGTAAATAAATTTTGGAATTTAGTTTACGTGCCCAAGGAAAATGTTTCCTCACTTACTGCAAGTAAATCTTTAAGTTGAAAGATTGGTGCAGAAAAGGAAAATAGGTAAGTGCAATCATGTTGGTCGAGAACGGTTTGTCCATACAAATTCCTATAAAACGGATTATAATGAAACCGTTTTCCACCAGCAGATGTACAGAACTACTCGGACCAAACTCGATGTAAACTCTTAAGTTGACCATGAAAATTGGAGCATTCACTTACAAGTTCGTTTTTTCTAAATATGATTTAGACGGACCAACTTATATGAATTAACCAGATAATTTTCAAGGTCAGTGGGATCGTGTAAATTACATGTGAGGCATCAAAGGGATGGAACATATATTTTGACAAAGTGATCAAAAGAGTTTGATTCTTAATCAGAAATAAATATGAGCCATTTGAAATGACCAGTAACTAATTTAAATGATTATCGTAAGGTACGATGAATTGGATAAGATCCAAGTAAATTAAAATATTATGGATTCTGAAAGACCAAATGAATTATTTGAATGAGATTCAAATGGTTGGTCTAAACATAGAAACCCTTAAGTCTATAATGTAGACGGTTTTAGCAGATCCACTCATGAAGGCTCTACCACATGAAGTCGGGAAAACTTATGTGTAAAAACGGTATTAGATACCGAGATAAATGGGCCTGAGTGCAAGTGGGAGATGTTGAGAGATGATACCCTCGAGGCTATCTATCTTCATGTGTGAATAGCACAAACATCTTGTTCGAAATAACAGTAAGCTGTTTGGTAATAATTTATCTAAAGTTATGTTATAATGTAGTTAACATTAGATATTGACTTAGGTAAAGTCCTGAGACTTTATGCGAGGTCAAACAGGTATCGAGATGAGTATCTCGATTATGGAGAAATGTTTGACCGTCTGTAGCATAAGTCTAAAAGGGTTCGTGGTCGTAGATGTTTCGAGACAAGGATATCGAAACATCGGATAGACCATTGTGTCTTAGTCTTCACCGTTTAGCGGTGGCGATGACCTCATGATCGCTTGACTTGGCGAAGTCGTAGACGAGACACATGTGCTCATTAGAGAATGAGTTCACTGAACGATCCACAAGAGTTATCATATGGTTATATTGACCAATCTGTCAATGATGACTCTGAGTGATGATAGGCTAGTTGGTCTTTTGACTTGAGGTCATTTTGACGAACCTGTGCGTGAACGGTGCCACTTAGATCAAATGACCTAGCTTCTAGGCAAGGCCTGTCGAAAGGTCTTTGATTGGGTGACACTTGAAGCGTATGAGGAGAGTAATGACCAAGAGAGGATTCGTCTCTCCCGGTCAATGGGAGTTAGTGTCGTAGGGTTAGTTCGGTCTTTAGTAAAAACTCTGGCCAGAGTATGTTGGAAGAAGTCCAACATTTTTGACTAAAAGATCGATAGAAACTAACCGGAGTCAAGTTATTGGGGTTGACAGTTTGACCGTACCCTAGACTTGATCTACACGACATAGTTTAGACGAAAAGACTATAACTGCGGAATTCATCACAGAAACAGTCAGGGTGGTCCCGACAATACTCATGTCAATGAGTCAACCACATAATGATGATTCCTGAAGCAGGGACGGTAACCACTGCTCGTGGTCACTGCCGTATAGGGCTTCAAGCCCAACCTGTTGTAAGGGTCAGGCTGTAGGGTCTCACACAGAGTGCGATCTTCATCTAGTAAAAGGTAGAAATTAGTTATGGAGAATAATTTGCATTTGATGCAAGGGATAAAATATTGCAAAAGATGTTTGCAATCATCTCCTGCATTCGGGATAAATGATCCTGAGTGCAAGTGGGAGATGTAGAGGAATATGCCCTCGGATCATTTGTATTTGATGCAAATGAAAATTTAAGCCTAGATAGGGACTAATTTGCATATGATGCAAAAGAGATTAAATGTGTCTTAAATTGTTTAAGACTATATTTAATTAAATAAACGCGTTGAAAAGGTTACCTAGATGACGGGATCGTCCCACTCTAAACGCAGGTTCAAACCGCGTCAAAAACGGAGTCCAAATGCACAAGTTATAGCCAAAACAAGTCAGCCCAAACTGTTGGGCTGAAACCAGCGAAAATGGAGGCCCACCAAGCCCGAATTTTCTGGTTAGGGTTTTTTGAAACCTGGGATTTTCTTGACGGCTACGTTTCTAAGAGAAGCATGACTTTTGGCTAACTTTGGACAATTGTTTGAAGGGTCAAACGGACTCGGATTGACGAGCCGTTTTTTCCTACGCGTTCACCGTTGAACCATCTTCGATTTGGTAGGTTGTACCAACATTGAAGCTCAATGTTGAGGGAGTTAAAATTCGATGAATTTTGCCCTTTGTGAAAGGCAAACTAACTTGATTTAATTAACTCTCAATTATTAGTCCCACATCGGATTTTGAGAAAAGGGGAGAGTCCGCCGCCTATATAAATAGGGGCCTCCCCCTTCCTCCAAACTCGTCCCAAGCTCTAGATCTGAGCGGCTCTCGTAAATGTTGGAGCACGCTCGGATCTAAGCTAAATTAATATTTCTCATCTCCCTATAAATTTCTGTCTTGCTCCTGAGGGCTCTAGCAAAGCCGCAAAGGAGTTCGGATTCAGATCCGAAATCTAGGCGGAGGTTTCACTCGCGTGAAACTTTCTTCGGCGCGTGGTTAGCTCGGCGACATGGGATTGATCGCCTCGGGATGCGGAGCGGTTCGAGGAGCAGTTCGGGGAGCGGTTCAAGGAGCGGCTCGGCGTGGGACGGGAGCAGCTCGGAAGACGGTGCGGAACATCTCGCCTGCCCCAGGGCTGAGATTCCGGGTATGTGTTTAAGCTTTTCATTTAATTATTCACAGTAGTTAGATCCCTCTTGGGGTGGTCAGATCCACCCCAAGTTGGCAGAGTTCCTGGCTTATAGGGTCTGGTTCCTTAGGGTTGCATGTTAATTAGATTAACATAAAATTTTTCCGCTGCATTTCTGTCTATGTTCCGTCCGACTTAGGACGGGACTAGAGTTTTTGTGCCCTAAGGGTCCCAGAAAACCCTTCATGGAGCTTATGGCGGATTATGATATTGATTTGCAGTTTCATCCTGGCAAGGTGAATGTGGTCCCTGATGCGCTGAGTAGGCTTCCAGCGGTGATGATTTTGACCTCGCAGTGGAGATTGCAGCAGGATTTTTGCGAGTCTGGTGTTGAGATTGTTCTTCCTGGAGAGGATTCTTCGTTGATGTACATGCAGGTACAGTCGACGATCGTGGGTCGGATTAAGGCTGGCCGGGCTGAGGATTCGAAGCTGGTGAGGATTCGGGAGCAGGTGGAAGCCGGTCTGCGGACTGACTTTTTGGTTCATGAAGATGGCTCGCTGAGGTTTGGAGCCAGGCTGTGTGTGCCAGCTGGGGAAATTAGAGAGGAGTTGATGGTGGAGGCACACAGTTCGCCGTATTCTGTGCATCCTGGTGGCACCAAGATGTACCAGGATCTTCGTCTGAATTATTGGTGGCATGGTATGAAGAGGAGTGTGGCTCGGAGTGTGGCCAAGTGTCTGGTTTGCCAGCAAGTGAAGGCGGAGCATCAGCGTACGGCCGGGTTGCTACAACCGCTTCCGATTCCGGAGTGGAAATGGCAACACATCACTATGGATTTCGTGACTGGACTACCTCGGAGTCCGAAGCAGAATGACGCGATTTGGGTGATCGTGGATCGATTGACCAAATCTGCACACTTTATTCCGTTCCGAGTGGGACAGTCCACTGAGGCGCTGGCGAGGAGATTTATGGAGGAGGTCGTGTGACTTCATGGAGTCCCCGTGAGTATCGTGTCGGACAAAGACACGAGGTTCACATCTCAGTTCTGGCAGAGTTTGCAGAAGAGTTTAGGTACGCGTCTGAGTTTCAGCACGGCGTACCATCCGCAGACGGATGGCCAGTCCGAGAGGACAATTCAGGTTTTGGAAGACATGCTAAGGGCGTGCATGTTGGATTTCAAGGGTTCGTGGGAGGACCATCTACACTTGGTGGAGTTCTCTTACAACAACAGCTACCAGGCGTCTATTGGCATGGCGCCTTTCGCCGCTCTTTATGGGAGGAAATGTCGATCGCCATTGAGTTGGGATGACGTTGGTGATCGGGAGCTGTTGGGACCTGAGATGATCGTGGAGGCCGTGGATATCGTCAGGAATATTCGGGAGAGGTTGAGGATTGCTCAGGACCGTTTTAAGCATTGGGCGGATGCTAAACGTCGTCCTTTGGAGTTTCAGTCGGGCGACCATGTGTTCTTGAAGATTTCCCCGAATAGAGGTGTGATTCGTTTTGGGAAGCGAGGGAAGTTGAGCACGCGATACATTGGACCGTTTGAGCACGCAAAAATCATCTCCTGCATTCGGGATAAATGATCCTGAGTGCAAGTGGGAGATGTAGAGGAATATGCCCTCGGATCATTTGTATTTGATGCAAATGATAATTTAAGCTTAGATATGGACTATTTTGCATTTGATGCAAAAGAGATTAAATGTGTCTTAAATTGTTTAAGACTATATTTAATTAAATAAATGCGTTGAAAAGGTTACCTAGATGACGGGATCGTCCCGCTCTAAACGCAGGTTCAAACCGCGTCAAAAACGGAGTCCAAATGCACAAGTTATAGCCAAAACAAGTCAGCCCAAACTGTTGGGTTGAAACCTGCGAAAATGGAGGCCCACCAAGCCCGAATTTTCTGGTTAGGGTTTTTGAAACCTGGGATTTTCTTGACGGCTACGTTTCTAAGAGAAGCATGACTTTTGGCTATCTTTGGACTATTGTTTGAAGGGTCAAACGTACTCGGATTGACGAGCCGTTTTTTCCTACGCGTTCACCGTTGAACACCCTTCGAATTGATAGGTTGTATCAATCATGAAGCTCAACGGTGAGTGAGTTAAAATTCACGGAAGTTTGCACTTTGTGAAGTGCAAACTAACTTGATTTTGATTAACTCAAATTAATAGTCCCACATTGGATTTTGAGAAAGGGGAGTAGTCAGCCGCCTATATAAATAGGGGTCTGCTCTCCTCCTCAAAACTCGTCCCAAGCTCTAGATCTGAGCGGCTCTCGTAAATGTTGGAGCACGCACGGATCTAGGGTAAAATAAATATTCTCTATCTCTCTATAAATTTCTGCCTTACTCTTGAGGGCTCTAGCAAAGCCGCAACGGAGTTCGGATTCAGATCCGAAATCTAGGCGAAGGTTTCACTCGCGTGAAACTTTCTTCCGCGCGTGGTTGGCTCGGCGACATGGGATTGATCGCCTCGGGATGCGGAGCGGTTCGAGGAGCAGTTCGGGGAGCGGTTCAAGGAGCGACTCGGCGTGGGACGGGAGCAGCTCGGAAGACGGTGCGGAACATCTCGCCTGCCCCAGGGTTGAGATTCCGGGTATGTGTTTAAGTTTTCATTTAATTATTCGCAGTAGTTAGATCCCTCTTGGGGTGGTCAGATCCACACCAAGTTGGCAGAGATCCTGGCTAACAGGGTCTGGTTCCGTAGGGTTGCATGTTAATTAGATTAACATAAAATTTTTCCGCTGCATTTCTGTCTATGTTCCGTCCGACTTAGGACGGGACTAGAGTTTTTGTGCCCTAAGGGTCCCAGAAAACCCAGCATTGGCATCAGAGCTTGTTGAGCTTGAGTACGGGTTCTCGGGTTATGAGCCGACCCGAAGTAATCGCTCTTACCGTACCAAGTCCCGATAAGATGGTGATCTTATAATGGGTTGGGCATTGTCGAGAGGCATGCCGTAAAACAAGTTTCTGAGGTATCTTGTGACGGGTCTAGGGTGCCATGGATGATGGGCCTTAACAGCGTTGCAATGATATCAGAGTGATACCCTTCAATGGTATCAGAGCTTGTTGAGCTTGAGTACGGGTTCTCGGGTTATGAGCCGACCCGAAGTAATCGCTCTTACTGTACCAAGCCCTGATAAGATGGAGATCTTATAATAGGTTGGGCGTTGTCGAGAGGCATGCCGTAAAACAAGTTCTGAGGTATCTTGTGACGGGTCTAGGGTGACATGGATGATGGGCCTTAACAGCGTTGCAATGATATCAGAGTGATACCCTGCATTGGTATCAGAGCCATCTCTGTATGCTGATCTAGGACTGCGAATTTATTATTTGAATGCTTTTACAGAAAAATGTTTTCTTTAAATTTATGCGATAAATTTAAATTTTTTTTTGTTTAAAAATTTTATATGATAAATTTTAAACATGAAAGTTTTAAAATGGAATTTTTAAATTTATGTGATAAATTTTAAAATTGTTTTAAAGATTTAAAACTTTATGCGATAAGTTTAAAATGTTGTTTAAAATTTTATGTGATAAATTTTAAACATGGAATTTTTTAAATGATGTTTTAAATTTATAAGATATTTTTAAAAACTGATTTTAAAAGTTTAAAATTTTTATGCGATAAATATTTTAAAGTAGCATGCAAATGTTATGATTTTTTAAACAAGCTTTTACTTTATGAGATAAAATAAAATGTTTTAAAAATCGTATTTTTAAATTTAAATGTTAAATTTAAGTATGCATGCTAAAATTGTTTATGCGATAAACTTTAGTCTATTTAATTGTTAAATAGTTGTACAATTTTTATGCGATAAAATTAGTGTAAATTTTTAATGGCTATGTCTTCTCGTCCCTTATTTGATAACACAAGACAACCCTTTAAGTTAGCCATTTAATAATGATTAAAATTTATTACTTGAATTTTAATGACATGCTGTGTTTTAATAAAACATTAACAACACTTCAAGACCTAATTCCTAATTAGGGTAGTCCCTTTAATGAATTTGTAATTCTAATTGTTATAATTAATTTTCATTAAAGGACTTCGCTTTTAGCGTTGTTAATAAAATTTATTAAAATCCTAATAATGATTAGGATAGCACGTGAACCTTATAGTTGATAAGGACTTAATAAAAGTTATTAAACAAATCCTAAAATTTTGAATTTAAGGATGCAACTAGTTGATAGGATTAATTAGTTGTTAATAAAAGCTGTTTAGTCTATGGCACACATACAAAAATGACAAGCTTCATTCAATGGACCATGATCCAGTCAATGTGCTTGGCTAAGAGTTCTGGGTCAACCCTTGCTAGTACAAGGGGCAGTGATCCTGGCTTAGTCAATTCCCTGGCTGTGTTCCGCTGGACCGCAATGTCGCGAATCATGATTGTATGACACCCTGGACTATATCTAGTCAATGCGTTATAAATCTTATTAAAGATTAATTCGTATCCCTCCTTGATTTTGGAGCCTGGTAACTCAAAGAAGACAATTATAGTTGTTGAGTCTCCTCAAGCTGTGACTTGTTTTTTCTTTAAGGAACAAACTCCAACATACAGGTGATGTAGTCTAGACTTGACCCAAATCGATGCGTCGGGTCTCCTCGAGTATCGATTTAAGTCAAATCTGGACACGAACTCAAGGGTCTGACTAGACCAGTCATTATGATTTGTTGAGTCTCCTCAAGATCATAAGTGACTGTGGGTAAAAATCGACAGGGAATCACATGTGATGTGATTGACCAAGGGTTAGTCTACCAGTCATGGAACCAATCAACTTGTTGAGTCTCCTCAAGGTTGTGAGGTTCGGGATGATTGGATCCATCTTTCACTAATTTTTAAATTCGATTAAATCGTTCGTTATTAAGCTTTAAAACGATCGTAAAAATAGTGGGAGGATATAGATAGATGAAAGCCAATCTACCTATATTTAATATTGAACATATGCAAAAACTAGGGCACGACTATGTTTACCGAAGGAATCAAAATATAATATTGGAATAAGTTAACTGGTCAAATAGTTGATTGATTGAATATCAAGTTAAATTCTAATTGATGCAATTAAACCATATTCTCGTTGACATTAAATGACCTTCTAAAGAATAGACTTAAGAAATATGATTTCATTAAGTTCTGGGTCCAACAAATAAATTAAGCTACATGTCACTCTTCTCTATATGAGGCAGCTTGAACATATAGGATATTCGAAGTATGTTTCTCCCTACAACTTGTCGAGCTACCCTCAAGGTTGTATGGACAAACAATTCCGATCCGCAAAGTTCGAAAATTCGATCAAACCGTTTGAGTCGAATACGAGTGCATGAGCGGTGCAAGACTATGTATCCCAACCGGATCTTGAGACAAGCAACTTCTTGAGCTAAACTCGAGATTGCAAAGCTCAAGCGTTTGGATACATAAGATGCTTGCATAGCTATTTGTGTTGGGTTAATTAATATCTAAATGTGATTTAGAAAAGGAAGAAGGCACTCCGGAAAGTCAATTGAGAAAGTTAGTTTAATTTATCATTAGTAAAGGCATAAGTAGGAGGAAATGAAAATGTGATATATTTTGATGTCACGATTTCAGAATAAATAGTTATACAAAAACGTCGAACACATTTTTTGGACGAATGTCGTCACCTTGCTTCGGAAGCAATGTTTTGTGTTAAGTAATTTGTAATAACTATATATATATATATATATTAAATGTTAATATATAAATACACAAGATAGTAGCAAACTTATATGGTAAAATAGACTAGGCCGTATCGAGAGACTAAGCTTAACAAGTCACATAAAGAGGGGTCTGACCTCTCGTATTATGAAGTCTACGGACACTTGTGAGTCTTATCCTCTTAGATAAAATTGGCCGAAACACATCTGTAAGACAGTGGGAAAATGAGTTGTCGAACTCAGTCTGGTACATACTGATGTACCCGAGTCTAGATCAACCAAAATAAGTTATTCGTATATTTTATTAAGACACGTGTTCTTGATGAAACACAAGTCTGAAAAAATAAAGAACGAAAAGACAAAAGTATTTAAATTGATTCGATTAGATCGAATGGTTAAATACTTAGCTACATAAAATCTTGTGTAATTAAAAGAAAATGTGATTTTCTCTCAGGTCAAGTCTGTTAACACATCAGTGTGTTAAATGGTATGAATCACACTTAGTTAGACTCGGTGCGATCCATAACAAGTGACTCTGAGTTAAGTCCTTCCTCTGGGTTAAGTCCCAGATAGTAATGCCTAGGTTTTGATAATGTTCTATGAGGACATTATCAATAAGATATTCATTAAATCAAACATTAGGAAGTTGTATAATTACTCGAATCTCGTGAGACGAAGAGTCGAGTTAGACATCATAACTGATGATGACTTAGTCAACTTCCGGGATGAAATTCGGAGAAGTAACTCCGATTTAAAAACTTGATGCAACCAGAATAGGTTCGTGTGCGTAAATAAATTTTGGAATTTAGTTTACGTGCCCAAGGAAAATGTTTCCTCACTTACTGCAAGTAAATCTTTAAGTTGAAAGATTGGTGCAGAAAAGGAAAATAGGTAAGTGCAATCATGTTGGTCGAGAACGGTTTGTCCATACAAATTCCTATAAAACGGATTATAATGAAACCGTTTTCCACCAGCAGATGTACAGAACTACTCGGACCAAACTCGATGTAAACTCTTAAGTTGACCATGAAAATTGGAGCATTCACTTACAAGTTCGTTTTTTCTAAATATGATTTAGACGGACCAACTTATATGAATTAACCAGATAATTTTCAAGGTCAGTGGGATCGTGTAAATTACATGTGATGCATCAAAGGGATGGAACATATATTTTAACAAAGTGATCAAAAGAGTTTGATTCTTTATCAGAAATAAATATGAGCCATTTGAAATGACCAATAACTAATTTAAATGATTATCGTAAGGTACGATGAATTGGATAAGATCCAAGTAAATTAAAATATTATGGATTCTGAAAGACCAAATGAATTATTTGAATGAGATTCAAATGGTTGGTCTAAACATAGAAACCCTTAAGTCTATAATGTAGACGGTTTTAGCAGATCCACTCATGAAGGCTCTACCACATGAAGTCGGGAAAACTTATGTGTAAAAACGGTATGAGATACCGAAATAAATGGGCCTGAGTGTAAGTGGGAGATGTTGAGAGATGATACCCTCGAGGCTATCTATCTTCATGTGTGCATATCACAAACATCTTGTTAGAAATAACAGTAAGCTGTTTGGTAAAAATTTATCTAAGTTATGTTATAATGTAGTTAACATTAGGTATTAACTTAGGTAAAGTCCTGAGACTTTATGCAAGGTCAAACAGGTATCGAGATGAGTATCTCGATCATGGAGAAATGTTTGACCGTCTGTAGCATAAGTCTAAAAAGGGTTCGTGGTCGTAGATGTTTCGAGACTAGGATATCGAAACATCGGATAGACCATTGTGTCTTAGTCTTCACCGTATAGCGGTGGCGATGATCTCATGATCGCTTGACTTGGCGAAGTCGTTGACAAGACACAGGTGCTCATTAGAGAATGAGTTCACTGAACGATCCACAAGAGTTATCATATGGTTATATTGACCAATCTGTCAATGATGACTCTGAGTGATGATAGGCTAGTTGGTCTTTTGACTTGAGGTCATTTTGACGAACCTGTGCGTGAACGGTGCCACTTAGATCAAATGACCTAGCTTCGAGGCAAGCCGCGTCGAAAGGTCTTTGATTGGGTGACACTTGAAGCGTATGAGGAGAGTAATGACCAAGAGAGGATTCGTCTCTCCCGGTCAATGGGAGTTAGTGTCGTAGGGTTAGTTCGATCTTTGGTAAAAACTCTGGCCAGAGTATGTTGGAACAAGTCCAACATGATTTGACTAAAGATTGATAGAAACTAACCGGAGTCAAGTTATTGGGGTTGACAGTTTAACCGTACCCTAGACTTGATCTACACGACATAGTTTAGACGAAGAGACTATAACTGCGGAATTCATCACGGAAACAGTCAGGGTGGTCCCGACAATACTCATGTCAATGAGTTAACCACATAATGATGATTCCTGAAGCAGGGACGGCAGCCACTGCTCGTGGTCACTGCCGTATAGGGCTTCGAGCCCAACCTGTTGTAAGGGTCAGGCTGTAGGGTCTCACACAGAGTGCGATTCTTCGTCTAGTAATGGGTAGAAATTAGTTAGGGAGAATAATTTGCATTTGATGCAAGGGATAAAGTATTGCAAAAGATGTTTGCAAAAATCATCTCCTGCATTCGGGATAAATGATCCTGAGTGCAAGTGGGAGATGTAGAGGAATATGCCCTCGGATCATTTGTATTTGATGCAAATGATAATTTAAGCTTAGATATGGACTATTTTGCATTTGATGCAAAAGAGATTAAATGTGTCTTAAATTGTTTAAGACTATATTTAATTAAATAAATGCGTTGAAAAGGTTACCTAGATGACAGGATCGTCCCGCTCTAAACGCAGGTTCAAACCGCGTCAAAAACGGAGTCCAAATGCACAAGTTATAGCCAAAACAAGTCAGCCCAAACTGTTGGGCTGAAACCTGCGAAAATAGAGGCCCACCAAGCCCGAATTTTCTGGTTAGGGTTTTTGAAACCTGAGATTTTCTTGACGACTACGTTTCTAAGAGAAGCATGACTTTTGGCTATCTTTGGACAATTGTTTGAAGGGTCAAACGTACTCGGATTGACGAGCCGTTTTTTCCTACGCGTTCACCGTTGAACACCCTTCGAATTGATAGGTTGTATCAATCATGAAGCTCAACGGTGAGTGAGTTAAAATTCACGGAAGTTTGCACTTTGTGAAGTGCAAACTAACTTGATTTTGATTAACTCAAATTAATAGTCCCACATCGGATTTTGAGAAAGGGGAGTAGTCAGCCGCCTATATAAATAGGGGTCTGCTCTCCTCCTCAAAACTCGTCCCAAGCTCTAGATCTGAGCGGCTCTCGTAAATGTTGGAGCACGCACGGATCTAGGCTAAAATAAATATTCTCTATCTCTCTATAAATTTCTGTCTTACTCTTGAGGGCTCTAGCAAAGCCGCAACGGAGTTCGGATTCAGATCCGAAATCTAGGCGAAGGTTTCACTCGCGTGAAAATTTCTTCCGCGCGTGGTTGGCTCGGTGACATGGGATTGATCGCCTCGGGATGCGGAGCGGTTCGAGGAGCAGTTCGGGGAGCGGTTCAAGGAGCGACTCGGCGTGGGACGGGAGCAGCTCGGAAGACGGTGCGGAACATCTCGCCTGCCCCAGGGTTGAGATTCCGGGTATGTGTTTAAGTTTTCATTTAATTATTCGCAGTAGTTAGATCCCTCTTGGGGTGGTCAGATCCACACCAAGTTGGTAGAGATCCTGGCTAACAGGGTCTGGTTCCTTAGGGTTGCATGTTAATTGGATTAACATAAAATTTTTCCGCTGCATTTCTGTCTATGTTCCGTCCGACTTAGGACGGGACTAGAGTTTTTGTGCCCTAAGGGTCCCAGAAAACCCAGCATGACATACAAAGTCCAAAGTCCGAATATACAGTCCATAAATAAAAGAAAAATACAACTTGGAAACCCAGAAGGGTCCCTATATTTTCCAATTTTCGCCTCCGTCTTCATTTATCGGTACACCGGTCTTTGGCATTAATACATTTAATCCTCACTTACAAATTCTCTCAAAAAGAAAATAAAATTGCAAGGAATTTAAAAAGGGTATCGAAATGGCCGATCCCAAAAATCACATTTTAGCTTATATTAACAACCACGCAGTTTATAATATGCTACAGGCACAAAATAAGCAACCACGCAGTTTATATAACAGAGGCATATATAATATGGAAAAAGAGACTATAAAATATAATAATCTCTCGAACCACGGGGAGACGTCATACGTTAGGTTAGTTGACTAACGGCAGAGCGGTCGCAGGATTCTTAAGATAATTATATTTTTTAAAAATCCTAATATTCCATAAATTTGTTATGAATAGGACCCATTGGGCCTATTGGGTATCCACCCACATGAGTACCCATTATGAATACTATATAAAGGAGGCTAGGGGTTTCCTAGCCTCAACCCTTCTCCAAATCTGTTTCTCGTTCATAACACGTTATCAGCACGATCACGCTCGTTGGAGGAGACGGCGGCTCGCGGGAAAGGAGATCCAAAAATCGCTCAGAAAAAGAAGATCGTAATCTTCTCAACGGGGAGCGAAAAGGGCATCCTTCACCAACCGTCGCCTAGATTCCTCGTCGAATCTAGCGGTAAAAATCCAAACTTTTTAGATCTAAACTTGCTTTTCTCATTAGATCTGCATGTTTTAGGATCAAAAAGTTCACAAACTCGGTTAAATTCAACATTTTTTTAATAAGATCTACATGTTTAAAACAATAAAAACTTGTTTTTTAACGATAAAATTTGTTGAAAAATCCGATTTTTACCTCCCCCGCCTTTGATCCAAAAAAAAATCCGCACGCCCGTAGGGCGGAACAGCGGCGCGCTCTTTGCGCCGCCGTCGGAGAACAATCGCCGCGGCCCCAGGCCGCGGCGGCCGCGGCCTGAAGCCGCGGCACTGTGCCGCGGCCAGTTGCCGCGGCCTGAAGTCGCGGCGGCCGCGGCCCGAAGCCGCGACCCCCGTGCCGCGGCCCGCCGCTGCGGCGACCGCGGCCCGCAGCAGCGGCCCGTCGCCGCCACGGCGGCCGCGTTTCTGCGCGGCTAGCCATCGCGGCGACACGCCGCGGGCCCCCCTAGGGTTTTCCGAAACCCTAACCCTAAACGGGCCAATTTTTCGGGGGAGGCCCAAATTAACCCTAAAGGGTTGTTTTCATGGCCCAAAAGGCCAGAAAATTAGCCCATTTACATAAATAATTTTTCTTCTTTTATTTTTGGCCCTAAAAAGCCCAAAATAATTAAGAGAAACTTTAAAGGGTTTTAAGCGGTAAACAAAACATTAAAATATGGATCAAAAGGTAAAAGTTTTCAAAAATAAATTTTTGCACGTCACACACGTTCGATTATTTAAATTAATCTGTACATGCCTGTGATTGATTATCTGCGTGGTTGTATGTTTCAAATATATTATCTGCGTGGATGTGCAAATTAGGCTATGTTTTTAGGGATCAGCCAGGTTTCCGACACCTTTTTAAATTTCCTGCAATTTTTCTTTTTTTTGAGAGAAATTTGTAAGTGAGGATATAAATGTAAAAAGAAGACCGAAGGACACACCAAAAAGGAGCTGAAGGCGTACGCACAATGAAGATAGGGGCTTCTCTCTGAAGTTCTCGAGTTGTATTTTATTCTTTCATGCTATTTTTGATGTAACTTCAGACTGTACTTCTTTTTATTTTTCGGTGTCGGCTGGCTGATCCCCATAGTCCTAAGTCTTTTTCTTTCTGTTTCATTGCTTATGCATTAACTGCGTGGTTGTTAATTAGTTTTAATACCATGTTAATGTTACAATGAAACTGTCAAAAAGCATGCTAAAATCACTTTAATATAGTTCAACGCCTATTGCTAGACTATATACATGCGATAAGTTTTCTTTAAAAATGCCTGCAGCATATAAATAGCATGTTTACATCATACTTGTTTCATTCAAATGTACATAATCTTTAGTTTACAAACTTCACATTATATGTATGATGGGCTCATGATATGACGATATTTATGACAATAAGACAATCATGATTTCAAAAGGTTTAATATCATATCCACTTTGACAAAATGAACCTGAAATTCAAAAGTCAACACTCCCTCTCCCTAATAAAATAAATACGATGGTTTATGCGAAAATTATAATTGCTATCTTTATAAAAGATGCACACTTTACGGTAAACAGATATATAAGATCCATGATCTATATAATCCAATATGGACACCAGAAGTTTTCCATAATACCGCTCAACTCTTTAAAAGAGTACTCTCATTTATTTTTACAAGGAAAGATTTTTTAGCCTTGAATATAAGCATACGCCTGAAGTCGTGGCTTAATGAATAAGTGAGAAATATATTACGCACCCACGTATTTGTTCCCCTCTGAGCATGGTAAACTATCCACATAAAATTTGAACGACTCAAGTAAAAGGCCTGAAGCTATACTCGAGCATTCAAATAGACTTTTTAAAAGTCCCTTATTAAAGTGGAAGTATAAATAATTTGCTCAAACCCCTGCTTATGTCTCCTTAGCAAGACTAATTATCATTGTCCTTTATAAATAAGGAATATTGAAATCAGGGGAAGTTCAGGATCAAACATGACCTGAAATAAAAGTAAGGAAAACTCAAAACAGGGGAAGTCTTGGATTAAATGGGAAAGTGAAGATACGATATACCTCGACATGGAGTAAGCAATGGCAAGCCAAAATCAGACCGGAAGTTCTGATAAGAGCAATAATGTTTTTGCAAACATGAATGTGCATTAACTTATGCCATATAAAAATACGTACATATCTAGTCAAAACGATGAAAGTCTAATTGACCTTATGTATATTTGGCTACTCCCTGAGGACAAATAAACTTTGAAATCAAAAATTATCTGTTGTCATAACATAAGTCTTAAATGAGCATAATTATTGTTGTATGTTTTCAAGAGCACACATCACACTATGTCACTTGTTGACTTATCATCAGTATTATTCTCTTGTAGTTTTAATACATTTTATTTTACTGCGTATGTTTTGCTATCTTGAAATACCCCTAAAAATAAAATGAGGATGCCATATACTCTCTGAAACTTATACAGTTTCAAAAAGGATATTCGTCAAAACGAAATCCCTAATGACTCAAGGAATAAATGAAGCCTGAAGCTTTGTCCCAAAATGATCCGCACAATAGTCAAAGTGAAGATGTAATCCTTCACAGTTTGAACACAGTTCAACTATTACCGGACAAAATTAACTTGAGCATTTTTAATGGACTTTTCAAAAGTGCCACATAAATTCAAAAGAGGAATTATTTTGGAACACCAGAAGTGTCCAGAATCGACCAACTATGGATCGATATCACCCTGGAGTGATGATGCAAGACATCATCAACTAGAAGAACCCGAAGATTCTTCAAAAAGGGTGAAATTTTCATTGTCCTATTCAAAAGGAAAAATGAAAATGAGATCATCTCCATTCACATGGACCTTGACTCTCCCCACTTCCTCAAATGAATTTAAGATGATATACTATCATCATTAAAGATAATGAAGACCTTTAGGTCTCTTGAGAGTATTTAAGGGATATAAATAGGCTTCGTCCACTCCCTTAACCGGACTGATGATGTACCCTTGGTGTACTCATCAATATATCCTCTAAATAAATGGTCATTATCCAACCACACTCTTTTATAAAAAGGTGGTAACTTTGGATAACACTGGGAAATTTAAATGTTTTACAACTGGAAAAATAACGAACACCCTGAAGCCTGTGTTCACACCCAAATATGGGTACGATAAATCATTAAAATGATTTAAATGGATTTCTTATCCATTAAAAATCCAGTTGTAGGTGACCACATGGGAACATGCAATTACATTGCAAACCATCAAAACGCATCCTTAGAACCTATTTATATGAGTCTGATCACCTCATATAAACAGTTTCCGAAAACCCCTGACGGGGGAAGCGTTTAGAGCACATCTTATAGATTGGGCCATGATGAGTAGACACCCCCATATCACCAATATAGACCATCAAAATACAGAACTATTTATCGGAAGTAAATATCCCAGATAAATAAAGTCTGAGCACTCTGAACAGGGGAAGCATTTAAATTCACTTCTCCTAAGACGTGCATTGATGATCCTATTTTAAAGATTTGGTGAGATCCTGAAGATCCCTCAAAACTTTAATGTCCCAGAATCAGTTTCAACAGAAATACTACAATCATCCATGAGCCTAAAGCTCAAATGACCATTTAAATCATTAATACCTATGATCTGAATATCATGAATGGTGATGAGATCCTGAAGATCCACACTTATGAAACTATTAAAACAGTTATCAGACATAGTTACTGACAATATAGATATTGTCAAAACTTTCACATCCCTGCTACTAAAAATCCAGCTAGGATTGACATACCGAATATATTGGATGCAATCCACCAGTAGCAGAAGTGGATATCCTCAATGGATGAGAGGACATACCACTAGGCTCCAAAAAGAGAGATCTACTCCTGGAGACCGAAAAAACAATACCACCACAGGAAAGTGAGCTCAAATCCAGAACCTTATTGCAACTTGGTTGCTAAGGACCAATTCTGGATCTGTCCATATTCTTTACCCGTCCCAGAACCTTCACTTCTTTAACGCGTCGTGAAGGAGACTCCTCTGGGAGAAATCAAATGATTATAGTACGTACGGGGTGAGTTTTGGACAAGAAAGAACACCTTTTGTCGACAAATTCTCTCATATTTCATTTTGCCAGTTAAATATAAAATATCGTTTCCACAACTCTGCTTTGCCTGAAGCAAAGATAGAGATTTGGCCAAATTATAATAATGTGGAATGAGGCAATAATAAGGTGAGCTGGACTCACTTATGAAATATGAGGTGTTGGACCTGAAGTCCTGGTATCAAAAATGATATCAAATCCTGTGGGATAACTGAGTATTGAAGGAGAATTAAAATAAAATCGTTAGCTATAAGCATTTTAATTTGCTATAGTTTTTAGAGGTATAAATCGCTCAAACCAGGAAGTAATCAAGTAAGATGAGCTGAACTCACTTACAAGATGAATCTGATGCATCGACTGGTTTATGTCAAGGCGTAACCCAACGAATGGCAAAAGAGGGAATTTTTGGTTGATGTTGCTATTGGATGTGACAACATCACCGATATAAAATTTCTTCAACTGCATGTACAAATTTCTTTACTTTCCTTTCTTTTTGGGACACATATTAATAATATGATTAAAGGAAAGACAACCTAGACAAAGATCCTTAAAGGACTCATACTAAAAGGTTGTTGTTTGCACCTCTTAAAAACAGTAATTGTTCTTAAGAGAGCAAATTAAAAGATTTGAGATTATTTTAATAACTCAAAATATTATCGGATCTCCTGAAGAGAAATTACCGAAATATCTGTTAAAGCCTATCTATCAGATATGATATGAAAGCCCTAGCTAGGCATAAATTCTAGGCTTACAGAACTTTAATCATCCTGAAGATGAACCATCATCCTGAAGATGAACTATTATCCTGGAAATGAACTATCATCCTGAAGATGACGTTAATAAATCATCCCGAAGATGTAAACTTCATACAATGATGATTGATGAAGAAACATTAATTTCATTCTCCACCAAATACACCTATTTGGTTGTATGGATATACATTAAAAAGACCCCTTTCCGTTAGCTGGAAGAGGGGAAGAATATATATGGTCCGGAAGTACCTTAAGTGTCTTTGAAACACTCTTTTACCTGGCCAACTGCATGCGTCTTTTTTGAGCGTTAGCAGTATAGCTATTAGCCAGGTACAGTGCAGTGCCCCCAGCGCACCACTGGACCAGAGATATGTAGCTTCTGCGCTATCTCCAAGGGTCGAGGAAAAATCCTCTATGTTAAATGTATTTGCATATGCAGGTTACAGATCATCGCGATGAATGGCATAAAAGGGACGTCCACCTCCTAAAGATCTACACAGAATCCTTCCAAGTCTACATCCTTCTACCATCCCGAGAAGCTCATCACCCAGGGAGCAGTTCAAGAACATACAAAGCCAGGTCCTGAAGTACCTTTGCAGATATTGACGAATGAGACGTGGAGCTGTCTACCAAGTTCGTAGCGCTCCTCCAGTCTCAGCTACTGCCTTATATGAGTGAAACTTGTATAGATGAGTGATGCTTGTACTTTACTTTTGCTTTCGGAATGTTGCTGATGAGATGGATGTATAGACACATAGGAGATAAATGTATAGATATATAGGAGATCTGCAAGCCTGAAGCTTGATCAGATTAGGGGGAGTCAACTGTAGAGTTGTACTCTTTTTCCTTGGCTAGTGGTTTTTCCCACAGGGTTTTCCATAGTCAAGGTTTTAATGAGGCAACCACATTGACTCTGGATCCAGAAGTATCCACCCCTCGACACATCCCCTAATCAGGGGAAGTTATGGAGTGCTGTACTCTTTTCCCTTCGCTATCGGTTTTTCCCACAGGGTTTTCCATAGCTAAGGGTTTTTAACGAGGCAGTTACCCTTAACTTGGATCCAGGAGTATCCACCCCTTAAGATACTCAGTAGTACTAATGAATCATTCAGTATTCATAAAGTCGAGTATACCACGTTGGTTGGATAAGGGGAAGTGTTATGAATAGGACCCATTGGGCCTATTGGGTATCCACCCACATGAGTACCCATTATGAATACTATATAAAGGAGGCTAGGGGTTTCCTAGCCTCAACCCTTCTCCAAATCGGTTTCTCGTTCATAACAAAATTAATAATAATGCGAGACTGTTATAATATTAGCAATTTGACTAATTGGGCTACAAGCCCAAACAAGAATTTAAAATGAATTCTTATTTTTATTGGGGCTGCAGGCCCATAAATAATTTAATAATTAATTTAATGTTTTGGACTGCAGGCCCATTTGCAAAAGTTTAATTAACATATTCATTTTGCAATTGGATTTACTATGCTGCTGGCCCAATTGAGAAGTCAAAATTAATTATTAATATGAATGGGACTGCTGGCCCATAGACCATATTTTCATTGCTACAAATGGGCTTCAGGCCCAAAAAAACAGGCTATCCAATTTATTATTAGGATTTTGTAATTACTGGGCTTCTAGCCCATAAGGAAGAAAAAATAGCTAAATTAATATATTATTAATATTTGGGCTGCAGGCCCATTTGCAAAAATTTGATTAACAAATTGATATTGCAATTGGATTAACTGGGCTTCAGGCCCAAATTAGAAGATAAAATGAATTATTAATCTGATTGGGGCTTCGGGCCCATAAGAAATAGAAAACTAATTTTCATTGTTATAAACTGGGCTTCAGGCCCAATAAACAACCAAAGTAATTTATTATTTAGAATTGGGATGCAGGCCCTAATGTTTAAAAAAAATTAATTGAAAAAAAGCCTTCAAATAAATTTGTAAGGGAATGTCAAAAGTCCTCCAAACCCAGAATTTACAGATCTAGTTCTCCCCCTCCTCATGCGTCAGCACACAGAAAGCCCCCCTCGTCTTGGTGCGCGGACGGCAGACCCTCCGTCTGAGGGGGGGCGGCGCAGACATGCCCCAATCACAGGCCGCCCGGGTTGCGCACAGACAGAGCTCTCCCTTCCGGGGGGAGCGGCACAGGCAGAGCCCCCCCCCCCCCCGTCTGGGGGGGGCGAGGGGCGGCGGGGGCGCAGACAGAGCACCCCGCTAGGGGGGTTGGAGCAGGGATAAATAATTACTTGCGCTTTTCTGACATCTTTAGCGTGCTCTCTTCTTGTCTTATTTATTCCAAGTATTTAGCATGTTATAATCCAACAGGTTTCTCAACAATCAAGCTACATATCAGATTCTGTAAGCTACATATTTTTAGCCCTTTTTATCCATTCATTAACGTCATGGCTGCATGTACATGTTCTTACTGTTGCAAAATTGACAATACCAAAGTGGTACCAATTCAAACACCAAAGAAGCCTATACACATGTAATGCTAAGCTTAAATGGTACCAATTCAAACTGAAATTAGTACGCAATGCAAATTATAGGGCACATGAAGATAATATCAAGCAACGCATCATAACACAAAGTCGTTGGTAACGCAGTTCGGTGCGCACACCTACATCTGCGGGGCCCCGCCCAGAAAATCAAATTACTCCATTATATAGTATGTAAAATACAGACATCAAAACTGAAAGATGTTAGAGGAAAAACACTCCCCCTCAATACATGCTACACGAGTTGATCGCAATCAACTCATTGGAGTAATTTGCGCAAGCTCCCCTTGCGAGCAAGATCCCCTTGCAGTACTCACCAAGATCAACTCCCTTGATCCTCTACCACGTAGAAGTGAGCCTCCTCCCGGAGCTTTCTTTTAGATCCCCTTTCACCAAAGAAGATCAACGCTATCACCGTAGCCACACTTTTCCGTAACGTTGCTTCACCGTTTTTAAAAGTCCTTCTTCGAGGTAGATAAACTGTTAACAACAGCTGAAGCACCAATAAAAAAACCGCACAGATTTTTTCTCAACAAAACCAAGTGAAACTTCCGCAGCCAAGAGATCATGAACCCAACCCGAACAATCTCAACAACTCATCACTCGGATACAACATCTTCAACCGACAGGATCTGCAAAGAATCTTTAAACCAAGGGTGAACCGAAGACCGTCGATCTGCATCCGTTCACAAGATAAGAGAGAATCTCTAATAGCACCAAAAGCATAACTGCAAATCCTTTAGCAATATTTAAGAAAACTTTGATGATAAGATCAGGTGATGAGGAACCAAATGTTGAACAAACACGTTCAACATTTTTCATAACAAAATGTCTAACATTCTACCCCGTTTGACATTGCACTTAACATTCTGTTTAACATTTCACCAGAGCCGAGCCGTTGTGCCACAATAGACAAATAAAAGACTTAACACAAACAATCTCATAATTGTCTTTAAGCATCTTCCTTTATATATGTACAACAATAAAAGGACAGGGAAACTCTTGTTGGAGAAAGGCATCGAAGGGATTACATGCAATATTATTATATTGTAAGAAATCTTAAATCAAGTACCGTGAAATCATTTGCGTGCTCTATCCATGAAAACAATTACTAGCTGGGAAGCATAAACTTGTTTAAGATTTTCTTTTTCATTACTGAGGTGTATATACTTGATTTTTAACAAAAATGGATAATATTTTGCATAATCCATATCTATGAGCCAAGGAATATACCTCTACATCAATGATCTAGGGAAGAACGAATAGAATCCGTAGATAGAAAAATAATATCCCCGCTCCCGCAACGCCTTGCACGTAATCAATCGATTGTCATCGCAACTTTGCCGCAACAAACAAGATTCCTTCGCAACTAGGAGATTAATTTTGAGGGGATACGGGAGAAAAAGCTCAAAAGAATGAGAGCTTCGGTGCTGATAACGTGTTGAGAGAGATAGAAAAAGAGTAAAATAATCTCTCCATACGGAGTCGCCATGGCATAAGCCATGGCTCTCAATATATTCACTTCATCATGGGATTTGGAGTCCAAGGGACTCCCCACTAACTTAGTGGGGAGTAATGGTGAGATGATGAGGGGAGGGAGGCCAAAAGCCTCCCTCAACTCACAACAATACGCAAATTTTCACTGCAAAAATAGAATGGGGTAATTTCTAAAAAGATATATAAACCGTGCAGTAAAACTCAAGCTGGACATTTCGCTCGTTACCCGGTCAGCCCAATCAACGGGCCGGTCCGGCTCAGGCCCGGCGCTGTTGATCGGACCATCTCGCCCGTTACCCGTCTGGCACGATCAACGGGCCGGCCCGGCTCGGGCCTGGCGCTGTTGACCAGGCCACGGGCCAAGCCCAACCCGACTCCAGTGCCGGACTTCCCAGGTTTTTTGGCCTACCAAACCGGGCAGGCCCGTGGTCGGCAGCCCAGTCCGGGCCGCTCCCTCCCGCGAGAGATTCCTGTAGGAACGGTCAAATGACTGTTTCCAACGCCCCCAAGGCCTTTTGGTCCCCTTTAAAGAGTTTTAAAAAAAATTAAAGGTATTTTTTAAAACTAGATTTTTAAATTTATTTATTTATTTTTATGGGCCGCCCGGGCACCGAACCACAAGCCGAGCTTCCAAGGGCTGTTGCCTTTACGGCCAGGCCGGCCCGATTCGTGACCCAGTCAAAACCCGGCGGACACAGGTCGACCCATGACCCAGTCAAAACCCGGCGAAACCCGGCGGACACAGACCGACCCATGACCCAGTCAAAACCCGGCGGACACAGGCCAGCCCATTGGGTACAACTCAAATATGCCAAATTATTTTTACTCATATGTTTGTTTTGGCTGCTAAGGGGCTGTTCGTTTGTGCGTATATGCACAAGAATCTCACAAAAAAACATTGTTCTCTACACTCTTCACGCATAATCACAAATAAAACAACTCGGCCTGTTCGTTTGTGTTTGGTTGAAATGGCCGAGCTGGCGATTTCATTCGGCAACTCACAATCCCCGCAAAAATCGGGGATTACGCGTTGATGCCGACCAAAGTGGGGCCCTCCTCGCATTTCTTCCTCTGTTGTTCGTAGCGAAAAACGCTGCGTTTCAAAAAAAAATTTTAATGCTCATGGGCCCCCTCTCCCTCTCGCAGCGCACATGAGTTTCAAAAAAAAATTTTAATTGGTGGTCCCTACATCCAACTTTCACAACAAAATTCACAACACACTTTCACTCAAAAAACACAATAAATTTGTCTGGACCCCACAAAAGATTCCAACATCCACATTCACAACCCACTTTCACCCAAAAAACACAATACTCACTTTCACCAACACTATTCACAATTTCAACAACCAACTCATATCAACACAAAAGAAGAGGCCCTAAGGCAGACGTATCACTGGCTTAAAGCATGGAGAAGGGGCAGGTGGTTGCCGACATTCAATGTGTCTTACACTCGACCGGATCATGTTCAATTCACATCTGCAGAGTGTGCATCTCAATCCCTTTGAAAATGGGTCTCATCCCTAAAATCAATACATCAACCCAATCAATCAGGACTGAAAGGAATCAATGGACACCAAGCTGAGAAGGAAAATCAAGAGGGGCCACATCACATTATATTATATAGAGCCGAGTGTGTTTTATCTCCACTTTTGTGCAAAAATACACAGCACTGCCGATACCAAAAGATGGGGGGATTGCAGTCTTTGTTACAGACAGCAGCTTCATAATATCATGTAGCATGCTTGTCACTGGTCGGCAATATTATTCACCCATAAAAT
Organism: Scilla litardierei; assembly: GCA_030789695.1. Taxonomy (NCBI): domain Eukaryota; kingdom Viridiplantae; phylum Streptophyta; class Magnoliopsida; order Asparagales; family Asparagaceae; genus Scilla; species Scilla litardierei. The sequence continues at coordinate 22,479,473 of CM061135.1, forward strand.
GTCTGTGTAACTCCAAGCATTGCTCTGGAACTGAATTGTTAACCAAGAAATAAAAAGACGCTACAACTACAAATAAAAGACTGTTAGGTCAGATACTGCGTGAGCCGGTCATCGCCCCTATCTGAGATTATTGCAGGTATTATGCTCTCTGTTCAACATAGGACCCGGAAATTCCAGAGGTGCCAAGAAGGGTAACCTGCATAATTGAGATGGTGAATATAAGTATGTTGAGTTATTTATGAACATCCCCATGGACAAATCAAGGAGATGTATCTAAATGCAACTACTGTACCTATCATCTGCATTATTTTTATACAAAATATGAAATATATGCTATTTGATCATATCTATACTTGATTAACTACGATCAGTTAGAAGTATTACAGAAATACACCGCCATCATAATTTTATGGCTAATTTTCAAAAAAAAAAATATGTCACCATTTCACTGTCTTGAACTTTGAAAATAAGACAAACCACCTTGAAGTTTACTTTCTCAAATTAGACTTCTAAATCGTTACAAGATAGAGTTAGTTTTCTAAAATGTTATTCAAAATTTGAGATGATTTTTTGAGACTTATACAACGTCGGAGGAAATAATTTGAGCATGTTTACAAAGATTAAGGTAGTTTTTTCGTTAAAGAATGGCATTAATTTGCGGAAAAAGTATACTTCAAGGAAATATTTTATTATTTTCAAAATTATTTTGGGAAAATGATGAAACAATGAAGTATTTTTTTCCTTCAAAAATTAGCCTATATTTATTGTAGAATTACATAAGATAACGGAACACTGCAGTGGAAACATCTAGTCAATGAAATACAAGCAAGGTAAAGTGTTGTTCTTAACAAAATACAATAGCCAAAGATATGAATAAGGAATAGTTTTGATCAATAAATAGATTATTCAAAGAATGCACATAACAGTCTTTACTAGGATGCATAATTAAATGTTAAGACCAAGATAAATCCATAAAATTAGGCATACTAATCTATACATCAAAATTTTTAGTAAATCCAGAAGGAATGATTTGTATGTGTACATGTGTACCAAAACACGGCCATGTAAAGCACCATTCAAGCATTCATGAGATGTGTGATATTTAAGTTGTTAAGTTGTTAAGTGGGATATTTAAGGTGACATCATGCCAAGTAAATCACAATGCATGAGGATATGGTGGGTGGGTGATATTTTAGTTATTAAGTGTACCTCTTGGATATATCATCCAAATAGCTTTTTTATTCGTTACAAGTATGAATTTTGATAGCTAAGATGCATTTTAGGATCACGGTAACATCCAAATCAACCAGCATTTCACATCCAGATGGAGCTGGCCACGAGAATGGGTATGCAGCACTTGGAGAACAAATCAAACTATCAATATCAAGAAAGAGTATGCTTTTCCTCAACAGCAGTAAAAGCTCGCGTATCAACAGATAATACTCAGATACCGGCTTACCTTTCCCCATTCAGAACCAATACCACTACATCTCATCTTCAAGTGTATCATTTTCGTTCCCAACTCATTTTCGACCTTTTTCTTCAGATATGCCTCATCAGGACCAAAAGACTCGAGATAGGTCATATAGCGGTTATATGCAGCTTTCATGGCATCTTCAAGATATTCTGGCAGGCGTCCAATGTTCTGCATATACATCCAACTGCATAGTTAAAGTAAACCAAATAGCAGCAAAACTGCAACTTATGACACAAGTAAAAATTAGGTTGCATAACTGTTTCCTAATAACATAATGAAGTTTTTGGCTAATACATAATGAGGTAATTGTATCGTTAGAAGATAACTTCCAAGCACATTATCACCCAGAATAAATCCATTGTTGATAATATGGCCGCCATTCACGAGTGATATTAAGACAATGTGGTCTGTTGGAGGATGTTCTTATTTGCAAAACAGTAAATTTTACTTTCAGAAAGCTTATAAAAAGTTGATGTTCAGTTTGATATTTTAAAAGTTAAGAAGTTCCCGTGATCAGTCGGATTAGTATGATTAATTGGATGTGTCCCTATCAATAATCTTTCACTATTGATGGCTAGTTGGACTGGATACAGACACCAAGGTAAAAATATGACATAATGCAATGCAATTTGATACAGACAATCTCAAAAATCTAGGATGTGACATGGCAAGGCAATACAATACATTTTATGTACATATCTACGTACTCAGTGCATATAGATGGGTGTATGGATGGATGGATACAACACGTTGGCATCAGTTAATGGCCAGATTGCATGGATAAACACCAGAATATAATATGACACATACACGGCAAAACAACATTCTCAGAAAAATAGATGTGATCTGGTGGGTACAACATTTTATATATGGATGCAGACACGGAAATACCAAAATGCAATATGATACATGCATGGAAAAGCAACAATCTTGAAAAACTAGGACGCTAAACGGTGGAGATGCAACATTTTATCTCCAGAGACCGGAATAAAACCACGAGGACACAACAATCTAGAAAACCAAGGAAGCAATTTTCGGGGCACATGACAGTCTATAGGTCATAATATAAGAAAACATATGAACAATAAGCATCATATTACTACAGCAGACACAATATAAGAACAGATAACAATGAGGAAGTGCAACATGTTTGAGCTCATAGAAGATCCAATGAATACTATACAAATGGGAGTGGGTCAGAGGCCAACAGGATACATGTATGAAATCTCTGATATGGATCATGGCAAGAGGAAGAAAACAAAAAAAAAATTCCACAAAGATCAGATCTAATATGGGTTGTCCATATTCATTTCTGCTTTATCCCATATTCCAGGACAAGTGATATTGGCTCTTTAAAGAAACTGGTGGAGACAGTCAAATTTGTGGCATTAAAGCTTGCTGGTGCTTCAACCACTAATACATGAGTTGTCTGGATGGTACTTTTCGAGATAAAGGCCATTGCATGATAAACATGGATCCTTCTTTTCGAGATAAAGGACGTAGCAGGATTGCCTTTCATGAAATGATATTCAGCAGAAAAATCCTTTCGGATGTCTGCAGAACTCTCTACTATTGCTTTGTGGGTTGAATGTCATTTCGGTGTGCTCTGACTTTAATATTCAAACATATGTGTGAAGCCATGTTGCAATCTGGTCAAGAATCCAATTCTCATTGCTTGGTTAAATATATGTAGTTAGCAGACGTAGGTTTTGATAGGTCTGGTTGTATGTAACTACAGTGGTACAGTATTGGTGTGCATTTAGTTTTGTAGATATTAACCTAGAGTATTAACTCGGTCAAATTCTTTAAAAATCAAGTATAAAATAAACTGTAGCAGTAAATATGTACTAGAAGAAACTAATGTACAGACCTCACCAGTTATCCCACTCAGATCATCAAGTGACATCCTCAAAGACACTAAAACCCCACCAAACTCCACTGATGCTACAGCTGCGCGGAAAACATTAGCCAATGCTTCCTGGCCAACCTTATCTTCGGTGGCTTTTGCTAAAGCCTTCTTTGTATTATCGACCACAGAATCCGGAAGTTCATCCCAGCTCATAGCCATGAAATCCTTGAATGCAGATTCTATGTCGGGATCTGTTATGTGAGGCAATTGGCTTGAGGTTGTAGTCAACAAACGTCTCAAAGGGAGACTGCATTCTGAGACAGCATATTTGGCGGGGAAAATGTCAAGTGAGAAACTGAACTAAGGTCAGATAATAAAAAATGAGAGATCACACATGGAAAATATAAGTAACAGATAAACACTGTACAAGGTTTTTAAAGTCAGATGCCGAAAGATGATTTAAGAAGATAAAAGCAATGTTGCACAAATCATATCAGATTCATTTTGCACAAATCATACAGTCACAACAGATTCTGAACTAAATTGATAAATCATATCCATTTTGTAGTAGCAGCACATTTTGTTGTCCAGAGATGAAGGGAATTGTGATTGTACCCAGTATCTCAAGAAAATTTCTGTTCTATATTATGTAGCTGTGAAGTAAATCATTATGAAACAAGTAAACCGATATGAAGAAAGTTTCATTATTTGAGTTTTTTTATTTGTAGAACAAAGTAACGGCAAGACACACACAGCACAGACGCACTCGCGCATACACAATTCTCCCATTATGCCTCCTCCTCTCACATCATAGATCGGTTGATTTGCAATAACTATTTGTGCAGATTTCATGTATGGTTGAGCATGGGGGTGTGATAGGAAAGGCTAGGGATTTGGTGGAAAAACTTTAGGGGTTTGGGGGAAAATATGACTTTTATATAAAATAAAGAGGAAATAGTTGGTTCCAATTAGAGAAGAAACCACTCTCTTACCCTTTGATTCAAGATAAATGACTAACTCTCTAGGATCTACTCTTAATCTACTTCTATTCTATCTTCTTTTTTCTTCAAATTCAACCTCCGCCTAACCCTAACCCTTCACTCCTATATATAGGGCTGATTTGCCTATATTTACAAAGATGCTCATAGGGCCCAAAATTACAAAGATGCTCCGACGGCCCAAAAATACAAAATTGCCCCTCGGGCCCAAAATTACAAAATTGCCCCCGGTGTATCCGCAACCCCTCATTCCCAACACTACACCGTCCCCGAAAAACGACCTTGTCCTCAAGATGATGCATGACGTCGATGGATGTGCTAAGGATTGCTCGTTCCTCCCAAGATCAAAGGAGGCTTGCCGCCTCCTGGATCAAAGGGATGATCACCTCTCCCGGGATCAAAGGGATGCTCACATTCGTCTAGATCAAAGGGCCACCCAAGAGCTCCATCCTCCTCAAAACGTTACCGCAGCTGGTCATCACAAATCCAGAAGCCATGGGGCCCCCAAAAATGGCTCCATGCCATCGCCAGACCCTATCGAGGGCTCTTTGTGGCCCGGATTCAACCGTCGTAGCCCGAAATCATCTTCCCCATCACATACAGCTCCACTAAAGGGGAGAACCCCTCTTCCATTAATCAGGGGTGGCCTGCGGGGGGGCTGGCGGCTCACTGGGAGTTCGTGCCCTTCGACGTGCCGCCGGATGGTCGCTGGCCCTAAGCGGGGTCACCTGGGGGCCGTGAGGCCTCAAGCGGGTCCCCTGGCTGACCCCTGGCTAGCCGTGGCGGGACTCGTCGGAGCCTGGCGGGGCTCGTCAGAGGGCCGCAAGGCCCCAGGCAACACTGTCGCTGGCCCCTGGCAGGGTCGCCTAGAGATCGCGAGGCCCCAGGCAACCCGCTAGGGTTTCACCCACCCCAGTCGAGACCGCCTAGAGGTTGCAACTTCCTTGGCGACCCTATCGAAGGTCGCCGGCATCTGGTGGGGCTCCCTCACTTTTGACGGCCTTGGATCTTCACCGTCGACGACGTTCGGCTTCAGATATGTGTTGTTCGCCTCTTCCCCTTTTAGATCTGACAGTACTGGACTCGTGGTCTTCAGTCTTCGCCCTCGCAGCGGAAGGATAGAGGCAATCAATCTCAACTGAATTTTCCGATATTTGATGGTGCGTCTCTGCAAATATTTTCTTCATCTCTTATTTCAACATGTCTCCCCATCTCTCGAGTTCCGCCCGCAATTCTTTCTTGAAAGATTCGATCTTTCTTGACGCCGCCATAAGGATCCATCGCTCTGATACCATTTGATAGGACATGCTAGTGATTTAGTGGAAGAACTTTGGGAATTTGGAGAAAAAATGACTTTTATATAAAATAAAGATGAAATAGATGATAATTGGTTCCAATTAGAGAGGAAACCACTCTCCTACCCTTTGATTCAAAATAAAGGGCTAACTCTCCAAGATCTACTCTTACTATACTCCTATTCTCTCTTCTTCTTTCTTCAAATTCAACCTCCTCCTAACACTAACCCTTCATTCCTATATATTGGGCTGATTTGCCCATATTTACAAAAATGCTCTAGGGCCCAAAGTAACAAATTACCCCTCAGGCCCAAAATTACCAAATCGTCTCCGGTGTGGCCGCAACCCCCATTCCCAACAGGGTGTGTTTTCATATTTTAGTATTATCAAAATCTAACATAAATGCAGTAATTAAGATATACATGGGAAAATATAAACAACAACATAAATATCATGCATTTGCCTCATTCCTATTCAATAAAACAATTATATGAAGAAAATTAGCCAGCTGTAGTAATATTGGGTCCAGTGAACCAAGATAATAGACCCTCAAAAACAATAGCTAAAGCTTAGATTTGTAGAGCACCATGACAAAATCGCGGGTCATTTTATCTTTATCTAAAATGCATATGAAGAGCATGCAGCAGAGAAGATCAACTAACACAAATATGTAAATAGAAAAAGATAATAGCCCCTAAGCATAAATTTGTACAGCACCGTGACAAAATAGTGGGGTCATTTCTATACATCTAAACTGAGTAGTATCAAGAGCATGCAGTAGAGAAGGTCCACTAACCCAGACATGGAAATATAAAAGGACAGGACGGAGCAGCAAGCTCATTTTCCAAGATAACATGCAACAAACACAACTCTCGTCGATATACTGTAAGAAGTGTTCATTGGTTTCTCACTTATGTTCTCATCTTAAATTAGACCAAGCAAATAAATAGCACCACATATTTTTTGTGTAATCGAGTATAATCATAGAAGGAATGGTCACATGTAATCCTAATGGCTTTAAATAGCAGCATGTAATTCATTTTCAAGCTAAGCATCTCATGGCTTCATAATTCATTCCTTTGGCTAAACAAGTGCCATACAATTCATGACCTAAAACTTTATCTAATGAATTTCAACTCCAACAAACCAAACAAGTTGTAATCTTCTCCGTCCCTCCCTCCCTCCCTCCCTCTCTCAACACAATCTTCGAAAAATTCTTGAACATTATGTGTTGGCTCAACCAGCAAGAGTTCTATGATCTATCCCCCCATTGAGACATCCCAAGTCATTTACGAGTGAGTTATGATGCCTAATGGAAGCCAATCCTTGACTGGAAGACCCTTAACTAAATATAAGCACTCCCATTGTCAAGTTAATACTGGAATATCTACAAGAAATCAATGAATTTTTTCAATTTGAGATACTTAGTTTCTTAGTGTATTATGTCATGATATTCTCTGCAACAAAATTCTGTCAGCTGAAAAATATTGTATTGTGAGTACATAAAATATCATCTTATAAGCTTATCTGTTAACATGTTTCCATGAACTATGAACTTGCCCAATTTAATAGTATCCCCAAGAACTTTTTTGTGTAAATTTTGGAATGCTTCCGTAGATAAAGTTTATGAACCAACTTATCAGGCCACATTCAGGAACATAGGTAATATAACTGGAGATTATTTTAAGTGGAAGTATGGGGCTATGTTGCTTAATGCAACCTTCAGTTTGCAAGCACATACCTCCACTTAAATATAACCCTGGGTTATCTAACCTCTATAATTTTTGGATACAAAATAGAGGTACCTTACCTCCATTTTAAAAAGAGAGAAATTAAGAACATGTTTTCCAATAACTAGTTGTTGCAAGCATTTAATATATTTAAAAAGCCAATTTACCCGTTACTCAGTTAATTTAACAAATTAGCTAGCCGCTGTAAATTTAACATATTGAAAAAGTCCATTTGACTGTCACTAGCCGTTAGAAATATTTTAACAAATTAGTCATTGGAAAGTAGCTCTCTTTTTTAATTTTTGTGTTCCCATTGACTATATATATGATATTAGACACATACAAAACATACAACCTATTTGCTTATTTTATATTGTAATGCTATTAAAAGATTATTACTATCAACTATCAAGCAATGCATGGTCTGTGGAACTTGCCACTACAGTAGATAATGAAGGAAAACATTTAAAGGCCCTCTACATCATCTGTTAAATGTAAACGAAAGAAAATCATATGGATTGGCCAAACACATGAGTGAAATAACTAATTTAAGTTTTGGATATCAATTTATTATTATATCAAGCTTTTCACATGATTAGAAATTTGCTTCTGCATAGTTGCATTCACCAAAGCAATCATTTACTTGTCTATTGTTTGGGGAAAAAATATATAACTAATCTAGTGTGGACCTAGCCACTATCATCTTCATGGCAACATTTATTTCCTAACCTAGATGATAGGACATGGCAGCAAAAACAAAATAACTCTAAGAACAGAACGGGCCAAAATACCAACAAAAGAAATAAAAACACAATAACAACATCAATCTTACCCTCTCTGATCCCCTTAAGATCTTATCGTTGGAGAGATGGTTCAGCCAATGGAGGAGCATGTTATCTCCCGTCAACACATGCCCACGATGATGATGCCATGCATTCAAATTTTCAATGATATCAGGCCAAATCATCATGATTTCATCAAAATTAATGCAAAAATCTACATTTTGCCCAAGAAATATGAAGATCTCAAGTCTAAGGATTTAATAGAGGAGACGAAAAGGGAATAATATACTCAGATGTGTTCTTTTTCTCACGGTGAATGTAGAGAGAGTGGATATTTCTAACCTTCACTCTCACCTCTAATTGGGCCCAAAAAGTTAGGCCCAGTTTGTGGATGGAAGTAAGAAATTTTACATCCAAAGCCTAATATATGGACTGTTTAGGAGCCCCGTCGGATGTTATTAACATCTAAGTTTGTGGACCCAATTGGAGGTGAGAGTGGAGAAAAGTAAAATCCACTCCCACCATTGGTGTTTCTCTACCTCCACCGAGATAAAAAAGAATACAGCCTAGACTCACTCCCCTCTTCTCCTCTACAAAAAAACCTAAACTTGACATCTTTCCATTTTTCCAGCCCAAATATACAGATTTTAATTCAATTTTAATGAAATCATTAAAATTTCACCAATATCATCGAAAATTTGAAGGCATGGCATCATCTAGGACTTGGGTGGATGTAAGACAATGTGCTTCTCCGTCAACTTAACCATCTTTCCAACAACAAGATCATGAGGAGAACAGAGAGTGCATGATTTTTTTTGTAAATTTTTGTTAATATTAATGGACCATGCTAAATTTTGTATTATAAGCGTTTATAACTTTTTGCTATTATTTTTGCTTTGTTTTGTAGCACTTTTATATATTTTTCACCGCTATATCCTATCATATAGATTAGCAAATAATTGTTGTCATGGAGATGATAATGGCTAGGTCCACACAGAATGGTTTTGTTTTTTGTCCAATAAATAAATAAATACTTAACTTTGGTGAAAGCAACTATACAAATGCAAGCTTTTGGTCATGTGAAAAGCTTGATGTAGTAAGAAATTGACATTCAAAACTTAAATTATTCAACTTCAGTCAGGTGAACAGTCTTGTGGTTGGCCAAGCCATATAAATTTTCTTCTTTTATCGTTGAAGAAATGATGTAGATGGATTTTAAATATTTTCCCTTTTTGTTTATTATACTGACAAGCTCGAGGACGCTACAAATTAAATATATGTATATTCCATTTATTCTTTGAAAATATCTCTTGTTTGTTAGTTGATGACAATAACATTATAATAGAATTATGATATAAAACAAGCAAATCAATGGTATGTTTTGCATGTGTGCAATACCATACATATATCAATGAAAGAACAAAAATTAAAACAAACAGCTACTTTCCAATAGCTAATTAGCCAAAATATTTGTAATGGCTACTAACTATCAAATTGATTTTTTTAATATATTGAATTGACTTTACAATGCTTAGTAATGGATAATTAATTATATAACTGCTAACTTAACTTTCCAATGGTTTAATTGAATTTTTTAAAATATTAAATTCATACAATGACTAGATTTTGAAAAACACTATCTTTAATCTCTTTCTTATAAAATAGAGGTAAGATACCTCTATTTAATATCCAAACATCATGGAGGTAGATAACCTCTATGTATTTCAAAATGGATGGCTTGCAAAATGGAGGTTGCATAACTCATTCATTCAGGGGCGTAACTAGAGTAGGACTGCTCTGGGCAGCTGCCCAGGGCAAGGATAAATTAAGACTTTGTATATGCAGTATCAAAGATGCTTACTTTCTCAGTTGGTTTCAGACTTCAGCGTAATTACCTTATCTTGTTTGGAAGTTGCAGGTTCAATTCCTGCCAATGGCCATCATTTGATTTCGTTTTCAAATTTTATTGTTTTTTAAATTTTTTCCTTGAGCCAAAATATCCTAAATTAAGTTTCAGAATCTTTTGTATGAACTCTTTTACAAAATATTTCAAGTTGGTTAAGCAATTTTTCTAGCTGGGGTGTAATATTACCATTGGTTAATAGTACAAAGTTATAAACTTTTTCATTTTAATTTCTTAAGATTGTCATTGGTTAATATTATCATTTTTAGTGTGGCCTCATTAGTATACTAATTATTTTTGTAAAAAGAATTTCAAAGCAATATACAAAATAAGTATGCTACGTTAATTGATTTTTTAAATTTTTTCTTCAGTCATTAATTTCTAAACTAAGTTTTGCTTAAAGAACCTCTTGTATAAACTTCATTACAAAACATTCCGAGTTGGTTAAGCAATTTTTTGAGCAGGGGCGTAATATTACCGTTGGTTAATGGTATAATTTTATAAACTTTTTCGATTTCATTTCTTAATATTGCCATTGGTTAATATTATCATTTTTAGTTTGGCGCATGACTACTAATTATTTCACTAGAAATTTTCCAAAGCAATATCCAAAATAAGTATGATAATTATTTTTGATTAGTTACATAATTATCTAAAAGTACATTCTTAGATGTGATAAACTTCCATCTTTACTGAAATTGCAACATGTGGATCTTTGTTTGAGATGAAGTGTGTGAAGTCAGCAGTATATTTAAATATTATTCTTTGTATCATCTTTAGTTTCGCCCAGTGCAAAAAAAATTCCTGGTTACGCCACTGCATTCATTCACTTAAAAATAATCATGTGTTATCTTACCGATGTACCCAGATAGAGTATTTAGAGGTTAATAAACCCTGATTAGTCTCCCAAACAGCCCAGGGGTTAGGCTTTGAGAGGTAAAGAGGCCTAAATGTTGTAATTATACAGGATTTCTTTCAATGATATAAAATTCAATGAACAAAATTTTTTTATTTGTCTAGAATTGTCTTTCAAAACTAACATTTTCTTGTAAAGCTCAATATACTTTTCTGTAACTTAGACAACTTATTATATACTTTGGTGTCGTTTAGTTTGACATTTGTATAAGAACTATTGTTACATTAGCTAGCAACCCCCCCCCCCCCCCCCCCCCCCCCAAAAAAAAAAAAAAAAAAAAAAAACCAAAGAAACAAAACAAAACAAAAATCTGAAGTTCTGACCCCCAAAACAAAAATTCGGATTCTCGAAAAAGAATCTAAAATTTATATCTCTTATATTTTTAAAAAAATTATATATTCCACAAGCTAAACCGACATAGTGCAGTGCATTGTGAATCTAAGCTCAATGGTGAACTCTGCTGGCTGATCGGAACACGAACGTGGTATCTATTTCAGTTTTGAATCGATTCGCTTATGTGAAGTAAAATAATCATAAGCACGTTAGATTCCTAATAACGAAAGAAACTTGTGCTGAGTCCCCATCAGTGTAAACCAATCAAACTAATTTTTAACCTACGACTACCTAAATCCAGAACCCCAATATCGCCTAAAACCCTAGGATCGCAATCAACATCTCAACCGATCCAATATCAACAGATTCCAATTCAATCGAAACAGATTGAGATCACTTACTCAGTTGCTTCCCTCTAGCGAACCACGGCAGATCCGAACGAATGCCATCGGAAATCCCTCGAAGTCCGACGGAATGAGCTTGCTTTGCCGGTTGATCGGAGACGAGATCGGACAAGCGCGAGAGACTGCTGAATTGGCGAGGAGATCGAAGGAATAGGACCGATCGAGAAGAAGAGAGGGCAGCTCGTCTGATGCAAAACGCCATGTGATCTCAACTCGATGACTAGCGCTACAGGATTCTCTTTCGTGAAGGGGGGACGGGGAAAAGAGAAGAAATTTTTTGGGAATTGCTATGCGAACAGATCTTTTTGCTCAGTTCACATGCCCCTCAAACTTTTGAAAATAACACAAAGGATTTTTCTGATATTAGTCCGTTAAATTATGTGTATTTTGATATTAGTCTTTTAAATCTTTGTATTTTGAATTTAGTCCCTTAAATTTCATGTACCTAACCTAAATAGTCCTTCGAGTTAGCAGCAGTCAAAATTTGAACGGTAACTGCTAACTCTGTTAAAATTTAATAAGGGCTGACCGTTTTACACATGTCAGCCCCAAGGTTTAAAACCTCAACGGCTACCTCCCTCATCATCTCCCCTATAAATCAACGGTCACCAAATCAAAACAAGCCGCCAACTCCATTACCCAACCCTAATGACTGAGGCTCTTCTCTTGAAGACACCAAATCAAAACAAGTCCTTCCTCCTCTTCTCATCCTTTCTATTGTCTATCAAATTCCACACGAACGACACTGCGTCAAGGGTTTTCTCATTCAGATCTCCCCAACGTAACCCATAATCCAGACTCCAATGACGACAAGCTACCAAGATGATTATGCAGATGGGTCTGTCTCTAGTGGCACACGCTCAAGGAAGTGTTACTGTGGACTGGCATGCAAGGTGTGGAAATGCAAGAATGGAGATAATACATGGTTGGATTTTTTCGGATGCCCCAAATACAGGTGTTAAGGCCAAAATTGACCGAGACAGTTGTCAAGCTAACGTAGACTCGAGGTGATGAGTCGGAGCCTCGTCAGTAGATGGAGTGGGACCCTTGGTTGGAGGAACCAGGGTCGAGTGGTGGTAGTTGAAGATGATACGACCTTCAACCGACCTTCGGACGGCCGTTGCGTCGATCGTTCGAGGTTGGAGAGCTCGATGTCGACCTTCGATTTTGGATAGCGACCGTCGATCTGCACCACAGGGACTCGTTATGGGGGTCGGATCTGGGTTCCGACCCAAATCCCCTCCGATGCTTAAGTTAGTAGGGAACTTAAGGAATAGAGGGAGCTTGGTGCAGCTGAGCTCGATCCACGGAGGTTCGGCCCAAGACTGGCGGCACAAGCTTGAATATAAGAAATGTAAGCTGAGAAAGTAGAGTTTATGTCTTAGACCTCGTACCTTGGAAATGTGACCATTTCCTCTATTTATAGACGTTCGGGGTCCCTTTTGAGATGTTGGGGAGATAACGGCCACCCATAATGGGGCCACGATATTCCCCCATTAATATGAGTAAATGTTATGCACGTCCCCGAGATTCCCGAGCCCGCCTTTAATCCCACGTTCGAGTGAAGCAGACCCAACGGTCGACTGGCCATTTGGGCTTTGACTGAGTCGACATCGGGCTTCTTTGGTGGGCCTGGTGGACCTTAGTCTTCTGTCGACCGAGTTGTCTCGAATGCCAGCCCAATGACTCAACAACATGGGTCATACATGCAAAGGCTGCGGGTATTTTGAGTGGTTGAAGATCCAAGGAGCAATGTTAGAATGATGCTAAGAAAAGATGTTGGAGCATTAGTGAAGAAGATTGATTCAACTCTCCTATATTTGAAATGTGCTGTGATTTTTGGGTTGGTAGTTTTTCTTTTCGTAATTGGGAAGTTACTATACTGAGGATGGTTGTAGTATGTAAATGTAATATCTCCAATATTGGGGAGAGTAGGCTAGTTGTACTGATTGAAATCCACAGTGTAATGTGGTGTGAACTCAAGGTGTTTGTTAAAATGCCCCTAATGAATGGATGTTCATATGGGTTTGGTTCCTTTTGTTTGTATTTCATTTTTTTATGTGATGCCTTGTAAATAGCAAAGTTTCTAGGTTTGATATGCAATAAAGTGTTGTGATATGATTCCCCGGATTTGGTTTTGGATGATGAGCAAACATAAATAATGTATACTAACTTATTTGTGAGCGCAGTTATGGAGATCGTCGCCAAAATACCACGTACATCAAAAGCGACATCTCAAGACTTCTCAATACGCGTGATCGTGTGCCTGGAGCTTCGTTGAAGCTCACGGAGCAATATTGAAGTCAAGAGGAATGAAGATTGAAGCTTTGAAGAATGCTCGTAAGGTTTATTTTATAGGCTTCTAGCTTCATAGATTAGAATGTTAAGCCTTGAGTAGGACTTACATTATAAACTTCATTTCGCTCATATCTTAGAGCTAGGATAATCATAGAAGCCATTAGAAACTTTCCCGAAGCCTATCGCTTCTTCCCCCGGCTTCGAGTGCATGTTAGTTGGTTCAAGAAGAGTCACCAACCGACTAGATGACGATTTAGTCGGTCGGCAACTCTACATGGACCGACTAGTTTGCCTCTCTTTATTCAGCTCTTTCTATGACTACAGTTAGTCGGTCAAAGAAGAGTCACCGACCGACTAGATGACGATCTAGTCGGTCAGTAATCCCTCTTAGACCGACTAGTTGTGTACAGTCATTTTCAGCCTGAGCTACTGTTTCGAGTTAGTCGGTCAAAGAACGTTTACCGACCGACTAGTTGAGAAACTAGTCGGTCAGCATTTGTTCTTAAACCGACTAAGTCATCTTGAAATCTACCTATTCTATTTCGACGTTAGTCGGTCAAAGATCATTCACCGACCGACTAGTTGTGAAACTAGTCGGTCGGCAAGTCTTCTTAGACCGACTAGTTGTCTTTGCCTGGAACTTCGACTTTTGGCTGTTCTTCCATTAGTCGGTCTACGTTGATTGACCGACCGACTAGTTGATGAACTAGTCGGTCGGTGGTTGTTCTTTGACCGACTAGTTGGGTTCAGAAAAGAGCCGTTGGGAACTTTTCCAACACGATTTTCCTTGCCTCTATAAATACAAACTTGATTCGTTTGAGACAAGGTTGAAGGTCCATTTTACAAGTAATTTTAGACCTAAGAGAAGAGCTCTCTCAAGCTAATTCAAAGCTCTCTCTCCCTCACAAGAATCTCTCCCTTCACTCTTTGAGCCATCTTCCTCAAGAGAGATTCTCTCCATTGTGAGCATCTCAAGCCAAGAGCTTGATCCTAGTCACCATACTCCACCCTAGGCTTCCATTGCTGGTCATCTTCTTGAAGCTAGGGTTTGATGACATCCTCTTCCACAAAATCCATCATTGCCCTAATTTGGTAAGTATACTCAAGGCATAGGATTTTGTAAGGTAAGAGCTTATTTCATTTCTATCGTATTTGAATTGTGTCTCTCGGTTGTGAGAGAGGGTGTGATCCCGGTTTGTGGGAGTCACATGTCTTTTGTATGATTTGACTTGTGAAGGTTTTTCACAAGTATTTCATAGTGGAAATCTTGAGTTAGGGTTGCTAACTCAAGTATCCGGAGGGGATCCGGGTGGTTGGGACGTAGGATCACCGGGAACAAGTCGGGGAGACTTGGGTGGATCCGAACCAAGTAACATACTTTGTTTGCGTTGTTTAATTCTTGTTGATCGTTGTTTTATTCCGCATTGTCGTTTGTTCATTGCACAATAGTTAGGAATAATCTTCTTAATTATTTTAAGTACTATTCACCCTCCTCCTCTAGTACGTGTGCAGTAGCTTAGCAGGGCATTACATAAAGGTGGGTGTAATGTGTTATATGTGATGTAGTATGCAGTTGTGCTGCTAATTGGTGTTGGTGTGAACCAAGCAATCATCAAGACACCAAACCAAACAAGTGATGCCTGCTAGTTGGTGTTGGTGTTGATGTGAACCAATCAAACATGCCACAATGACTGGCATGAAGGGTAGCGTATTTGTGTTTGATTTACAGTGGGATTAACATTGACCTAAAAATATTCATGGTTGTGTTGAAGCTGCACTGCAGGTGGGTGTGTGTTTGAGTTGCATTGAAGTGCACTACAGTTGTGTGTGTTGGTCTGTATAAGCATGATATTGAAGTTGCATTCATGGTTGTGTTGATTCTGCACTACAGGTGGGGTTGTGTTTGATTTGCAATAAAGTGCACTGCAGTTGTGTGTGTTGGTCTGTATGAGCATAATATTGAAGCTGCATGTGGGGTTGTGTTGAAGATGCACTGCTGGTGGGGGTGTGTTTGATTTGCGTTGAAGTGCACTGGAGTTGCTTGTTTGTGTTTGGGTTAGACGTGATGCATTGCAGATTACTCATCTCAACAGCAAACATATGGAACCAATTAGTGAGAGTACTACCAACAAAAACTGAGGTGGCATAGTGTAGAATCCAAATGTCATGTGAATAACATTGGCCTGATAACATCTACTGCACATCCATATCAGACTATTCATATCAGATGTTGAACATGATGCATTGCAGATTATTCAGTCTACACTAGCACCAAATGGCTCCGTACACACAAATGACTCCAACTCAGAGTACACACAGCAGTATGCAAAAACTGAAGTTTTCATCAGCATTTTGGACAGAATGTAGTGCATATTTTTCATTGGCAAAGTGCATAATGATACATTCAGAAATCCAAGTTCATAAACCACAACTGACTGACATTCATAAACCCAACCTTCAGAAATATGAGTTCATATATTGACTGACATTCATAATCCGATTATAACAGACAGTATCACCATTTACAAACAAAAACCCTAACCATAACATCACCATGTACTTGATATATCACCCTCCTCCATCACTATGTACATACAAAACATTAGTGTATCACCAGACATATAAAATAGAGTTGTTTCCATCACTGATCAGAACCATACATACAAAAACTGAGTTATGTCAGCCTACTCCATAACCATAGTCTCCCCCATCACTGATCCATATATTACTACCTACCTCTAGATGACCTTTCTAATAGGAAAACCAGTATAAGACTGCTCAGATTCTTGAGATCACATAATACTAAAAGGCTTAGTGCTTGGAGTTGCTGCAGAATTCCATTGCATTGTTGTTGCTGAAATGTTGCCTTGAGAACTAGTGTCATGGCCTGTTTAGCTATATACGGCGACTGATACGGTAGTCCTCTACGCACGAGTAGAGGGAGTATAATGAGTTGATAAGAGGTGATATGGCGTGTATGTGGCTGGTGGCAGTCGTGTAATTTCGTGAAGAGTGTAGGGGCATTTTGGTCATTTGGCTATATGGGTGGAAGTGTGTGTAGAGTAAATGGTGGGTGTGTAAAGTAGTGTCATACTTGTAAATTTTGAAAGAGTGGGTTAGTGTGAGAGGGGCTAGTGTGAAAAGGGATAGGGTTAGTGGCATGTTTGTAAATTTTTAGAAAGGTCAAGGGCGAAACAGTCACTTGGACTAAAACTGCTGTGCGTACATGCTAGAGTTGTGTGTGCATAAAGTAATGGCAAACTTGTAAATACTTGAAACTTGAGGGGTAATTTTGGGAGGGTATTGAAGTCATTTTAGCTTGATCATGCTTATCCTAAGATGATTCTAGTGTTAGATATTTTGTGAGAAAATTCTAAACCCTTCTTTTACCTTCCTTTTCTTTTCCTTTTCATTCCTCTCTCCTCTCTCTCTCTCCCCCTCCTAGAGATGGCCGAAATTTCTCTCCCCTTTTCCCCCCTTCATCAACACTCCAAAACCCTAATTTCCATTCCAAAAATTTCAAGAAAACCCATAGCTTTTCAAGAGAAAGAAAGGTGGAAAGAAGAGAAAGAGAAGAGAATGAGAAAAGGGACTTCTTTGAGGTAGGATTCTAACCTAGGTTTGGGAATTTTTATTTAGTGCCACGAGCATGTTATGATGTTATTTATATTGTTCATGTTCTTGATTTCATGTATTATGTGTGCAATAAGCCAAAAAGATTCAATTTTCCATGTTTTTTTCCTAGCAATCATCCTCCCCTGAATTACAGAAATTCTAAGTGAGTTTTTACATGAATTCTGATCTCTGCAGTGTGAATTACCTTCTAAAAAAATATGTAGTTGTATATCTTGAAGTCCCACCCCAAATTAATATAAAATTTGACATATGTTGAGTTCAATAAGTAGGAGTAAAAATTCCATCTTTACAACATGTCTGTATGATTTGCAGTTTTGACACAGTTCAGTAGAATTGACCTAAACACCTGCACACACAATGAAATTTTGTGGTCTTGGTCTCGTTGAAAAGTTAACAAGTTTATCAATGATTTCATCACAGTGCTTATATGTCGAAATTCTGGCTGCAACATGCCTAAATTTGGCTTTTAACACAGACCCAGCATTCTGTCTGAAAAACAGATTTGTCAGACTTCACCAAATAATTCACTATAAATCAGCTACTTGATATTTTTGTCTGAAATTTTATCTGTGAGCCCAGGACTACTATATCTCCAACTATCATTTACATAATTTTGTCAAATTCATAAGATAAATTGGTTTAAAATGCTGACTTTGCAGCTGTTTCTGCAATTTCAGCATGCTGGATTGTGTTGGATGAAGTGAGAAATTGTGTGGTAATGCTAATTTTCCACTCCAATATGCATGAATGATGTTGATGCATATATGAAAGTTTAGTTATGCTTTTTTTAATAGAATTGATGGTATAACCCTCTTCATTTATGTGGTGTTCGCTATCTGTTGTTAAAATGCCCCGTTGAATGTAACGTTTAAGGAACTTGGAAAATGGCCATTAAAATGTTGTGACATGTATTACATTTGTGAACTTGTGTATGACCATTGAATATTATGACACATGACATGTTAACTGGGATGTCTCGATCTGCTCTAAGGCGGGTGAGCATTCCAGCATGGGGATGGTGGAAGTTTGGGTATACCTTAATTATAAGGGGCTGGACTGAGAAGTTGAGGAAAGTGATATGTGATATGTGATATTATTCCCACTTGCCTTTACCGGGAGTGGAGGGGACATACCGAGGTTGTGTTATTATGTGGAGAGCCTCACTCCTGCCAGGGACGGGGAGCTGAGAGGCCCAACGTACAATGCCCGTGTCCACTGCGTTGTGTGCTATATTCACCCCAAATTAGGGGTGAGGTCCAGGCCCTTATCCTTAGGTGATACCCAGGCTTCTAAAGAATCACTAATATCTGCTAATTAATAAACCTTATATGTGTTGTTGTTGGACGTTGTGTATAGTACTTTTTACTTGGTTGCTTGTACTCCTACTGCCATTATACTCATGACCCCTAAATGATTATCCCTACCCTAGTTAGTTTCCTACTGGGCACGTTTTGACGTGCTCGTTTTACTTTTCAGGTATTAAGCAGGTGACACCAGAGTAGAATCTCCCTCAGGAGATTACTCATGTGTGAGCTAACACCTTGGAGACACTACTCTTTTGGGATGTGTCTTGTAGTGTGAGTTGGGTCGTGTAGTAAGCGTGTTGTCTTTTTGTAGCTGTGGTATGTGATGGGAGCTTGTGATACTTCTCATGTATACCAGAGTTAGTTACACTTTGTACTTGATACTGTTGTGTAGTACTTTCTCTGGTTATGTAAATCTGTGACTATGTACTCTCTGTGATGGCTGTATGTGTTGCTTCTTCCCTTTTATAATGTGATGTATGATCTCAGCATTCGCAGTGGCCTGCTTATGGTGTTTTCTAATCACGCTTGGTGTTACATCGCGGCTTGTCAAACTCCATCCTCCCTTTCCCATAGTATAGAATGCCTTATATGGTATTTGTGAGAATGGGGCGTGACATGTTTAGTGATGGCCCATGCAGGTCCAGTCTCACTGCGACATGTGAAAGGATGATACATCCGACACACTTTAATGCCATCACATATGGTACTGATTTCTCTTGTGCTGCCCTTTTCTTGCAGAATGGATAGTGGAAACGGGATATATTCGTCAGAGATGGAGCATGCTGAGCCCTCTTTGATGGAGAAGATTTTGTTGGGTTTTCCGGCGAGCTTGAGTCAGCAGGCTGAGATGCTCGCCAAGATGCAGGGTCAGCGGACCCCATGCTTCAAGCAATTTAGGGCAATGAAGCCGAGGACCTTTTCGAGCAAGGAGACAACATTGGAGGTCGATGAGTGGTTACGGCACACAGAGGATGACCTCACAGCCGTTGGATTTCCATTGGAGAGTTGGGTTGATGCAGTAAAAAGGCAGTTGACACATCAGGCCCGAGATTGGTGGGATGCCCAGGAGCGACATCTGATAGGTCCTATCTCTTGGAAGACCTTTAAGGAGCGTTTTGAGTCCAAGTTCCTTCCAGAGACCGCAAAGGATGAGCTCAGGCAGCGTTTTGAGCAGTTGACTCAGGGCCGGCGGAGCGTGGATGAGTATGATGCCGAGTTCTCTTTGCTGAGCAAGTTTGCCCCGGAGCTTGTTGCGACCGATGCCACCCGAGCTCGACACTTCCGTATGGGACTGGATCCGGAGTATAGAGGGGCGATGTCTACACAGAAACTTGCCACATAGGAGGATGTGCTCGAGGCGGCAAGATTATATGAGATCCATTTACGGAGCATAGGGAAAATGCCTACAGGTGACAGACGACCATCAGGACCACAGAAGGCATTATCTCGCCCAGTCCAGACGGCCCAGTTCAAGAGGCCAGGAGCCCCTACAGTGACACAGAGACGCCTGATATGCCAGTTCTGCGGCAAGACTCGTCATGAGCAGAAGGAGTGTAGGGCTTGGGCTAGACAATGCTTCGCTTGTGGTGGCCGAGGACACATTAGCAGGTTCTGCCCGCGGCAGGGTGCCTACCCGGCCCCAGTAGCACCGGTGACTGCTAGGCCGATATAGCAGCGCGCTCTTCCACCTGGTTCACCACGGCCTTCACTTCCGGCACCAGCTGGACCAGGTTTACCAGCCCCTAGAGGACCTTCTTTGCCTCCTCAGTGGCAGACCTTTAAGAAGACAAACTCTGCTCCAAAGTCCCAGGCTTTCACCATGACTGCAGTAGAGGCAAAAAACTCAGGTCAGGTTATCACTGGTATGGTTCTAGCCCTCTCCTTACTTTACATTATATCAATTGTTGTTTAGTTATGATGGGTATTGGTTTGATTCCTTTGTTGGCTTCTAGGTATAATTAGAGTGGCATCTTTTTCCGCTTTAGCACTTTTTGATTCTGGGGCTTCGCATTGTTTTCTGTCCCGACAATTTGTGGACAAACATGCTATACCAGTAGACACCTTCACTGTTAGTTGGAATATTCATACAGGGGGTGATGTGGTTAGGAGAACTTCAGGGCTCTGTTGTTATCCAGTAGAAATTTGCGGTCGGGAGTTATATGCTGACTTCCTTGTGATTGAGATGCCTACCTTTGAAGCGGTGTTTGGGATGGACTGGTTAGCGATGTTTTGTACCACTATTGATTGCAAATTAAGGAGTGTATTCTTTCAGATTCCCAATCATCCAGAGCTTGAGTTCAGAAGTGGTAGTTGCACATTAGAACCTGTAAGATTCAGAGAAACACCAGTGGAAGCGGAAGTGTTGGCAATGACCATGGAGGCGGAGCCAATTTTACCCAGGGTTGTGCGAGACTTTCCTGATGTCTTTCCTGATGACATTTATGGACTTCCTCCTGATCGATCATTGGAGTTCACCATTGACTTGGTACCAGGCACACAACCCATTGCGAAGGCTTCTTATCGGATGGCAACACCTGAGTTGGCTGAGCTTCGTAATCAGTTAAAGGACATATCAGAGCGAGGGTTGATACAGCCAAGCGTGTCACCTTGGGGAGCACCAGTGCTTTTAGTAAATAAGAAGGATGGATCCCGAAGGATGTGTATTGACTATAGGGAATTGAACAAGGTGACAATAAAAGACAAGTATACACTTCCTCGCATCGATGACCTCTTTGATCAGCTTGGTGGATCCCGAGTTTACTCAAAGTTGGATTTACGGAGCGGTTATCATCAGATAGAGGTTCGGGGGTCCGATGTACCTAAGATAGCTTTTCGAACCCGTTATGGACATTATGAGTTCCTGGTGATGCCCTTCGGTGTGACTAATGCTCCAGCTACTTTCATGAGATTAATGAATCAGGTATTCTTTGACTATTTGGACAAGTTCGTGGTAGTCTTTATTGATGATATCCTGATATATTCCAAGGATGAGGAAGAGCATGCAGAACACCTGAGGATTGTTCTAGAGACCTTGAGGCGGCATCAGTTATATGCCAAATATAGTAAGTGCCAGTTTTGGTTGTCTAAAGTGGCTTTTCTAGGACACATAGTTTCAGGAGAAGGTATATCAGTTAATCCAGAAAAGGTGGATGTAGTGGATAAATGGCCTATTCCCAGGACAGTTTCAGAAATCCGAAGTTTCTTGGGATTGGCTGGCTATTACAAGAAATTCATCAAGGATTTCTCCAAGATTGCGGCACCACTTACTCACCTGACTAAGAAGGATGTTGCTTATATCTGGTCTGAGGAATGTCAGCATGCATTTGAGGAGCTGAAGAGAAGGTTGACTACTGCGCCAGTTCTGACGATTCCAAATTGTTCTGGAGGATTAGAGATTTTTTGTGATGCTTTTGGTAAAGGGCTTGGATGTGTCCTACATCAGCATGGACGTGTGGTAGCTTATGCCTCTAGACTTCTGAAGGTGCATGAGCTAAACTACCCTACACATGACTTGGAGCTGACAGCCGTGATTTTTGCCCTAAAGCTGTGGAGACACCTTTTGCTATGGGAGCATGTCAAGGTGTACACTGACCACAAGAGTTTAAAGTATGTGTTCACCTAGAAGGAACTCAACATGAGACAACGTCGGTGGCTTGAGCTGATGGCAGAATATGATCTTGATATCCAGTATCACACTGGGAAGGTGAACGTGGTCCCTGATTGTCACGCCCCGCTCACCCAAGTACGGGGAGCGTAGCTGACGAGGTCGCCGTAGTATTCAGACTCAGGCTTCGAGCCCTCTTATCTAAATACTACTAGGCATTTTTTGTGGTTTAATATAAAATATGAGCAGGCCTCTGCAATAACACTGGAATAGTACACAGAGTAAAAGAAAAGTGCTCCAACAGAAATTAAAACGCAGTACTGAAAAGAAAATTACATCAACACAGAAGTACATTACATCACATAAGTCCATATACATACAAGCATCATCTGTACAAAGGGGGTACAAAAAGCGGGTACAACAAAAAGTAGAAACCCCCAGCCCAAAAGTACAAAAGTACACACCCGGTACAACGCACCCATTAGTCTAACCCCGGGAAATCTAATTGTACAAAGTCGCCCGACTGCTCTACCTCAACTGTACAAGTAACGTCCTCCGGCTCCGGGACACCCGTTGATTGCTTGGGACTCGTACCGGTAAACCACGGGATGTGACACGTCAACGCGTGACCCAGTAGGAACTCCTAACACCCTAGTAGAACCTAGTTTAGAACTGGTCTTCCTAACTAACTAACCAACTACAAGTGTCACGTCATCACATGTTAGGCAGAAATTAAAAAACAGAGTACAAGTGCTGAAAGTAAACAACAGTGAAAAGAACTGAAGTAATAAATGATTAAATTAAATAAATTAAATTATTGTTCTGTATTTGGAACCCGGATAAACCATAGGCTACTAAGAGAGCGGACTTCACCCAGGGTGGGTGAAAAGTGGTACCACTCCAGCGACACGAGCACTAGAGGGGCCTCTCATAACTCCGTACCCGACTAGACAAGGTACCGGAGTGAGATTCATCTTGGATTTTCTGTCGGACAAATGGAGAAAACCATCATTTACCGTCCTGGTACGTCATGAGCGCATCGGCGGCCTCTCTAACTCTAGTTAACTCCCCCTTTCGGGAGTGACGAAGCGAGTGAGAATTCATATTACGTCCGCTCCTTAACACCTATAATCTACTCGTGTTTCCCCCAAATCCACATCTGGAATCTCCCATTTTAAGAATGGACCGAGAACCTCCGATGTCATACTCTCATTCTCACTCACAAGTTTTTCTTTTGTTATGCATTACTTCATTAACATGGTATCATTTAGTGGTCTCAAATACCACGCATGCTCCAACATACATGAAATCTCATTATCAGTAATTTTTTTTACATGAATCACAACATAATAACCATCATCATTAAGGCACCTCAAGGCTTGATGATAAAGCACAACTTAGCATATTCAAAATTAACTTAAAGCAAGAGCACAATTATGAAAAATCCTACTCAAAATTACAACACAAATCTGTCAAAAGCGTCAGTCCAGAAAGAATGGCTCTGTTACCCTAATTGCAGTCAGAATTGGCTCTCGGCCTCCTTCAAAGTTGTAGGAAATTTTCTCTAGTTTTTTGTAGTGTCCTTAATTTTATTTTTCTGATTTTTCTACTATTTTCTACGAATTTTACAAGTTACTGTTCTGCTGCAACAAAAATTCCAGCAACTAACATTTCCAACTAAACTTGTTTTCTAACATATTGTGTGCCATAATTAACACAATAAAACTATCATAATACTAAGTTCACTCTATTTTCAAGCCAGCAATATATATCTACTTAATTAAGACTATGTTACAAACATCATATTCACTAATTGAAGTTAATGTTAAGACTAATATTCTTAAACACTAATTAACACAATTTAGCATGTTTAGCATAAAACTTCTACTCCCAAATTTTTAACATGGAACTAGTTCTAACATAACAAAATGATAGAAATACTATCTTTAAACATGAAGTTGCAATCTTATTCAAAAATAAGAATTTAATCCCAAAATTGTTTTCATGCAACTAGCATACTAACAAATTTCCATACAACTAACATATTAACAAATCATGTTAAAATAATTCTCAAAATTCTATGTTACTAATTAAAGCAATCACCATAGGATAGAACTAAACTTGCTAACATAAGAATCCTATCATCAAATTCATACATAGATTCCAATCCAAAAATTGTGTAATTTACTAACTTAATTAAGAAACCATTCCTAAAACTAAGATCTACTTAAGGAATTAGGAGCTCTACCTTGTAAAAGTCCTCCAAATAAGTCTTGGGCCCTTCTTAATCCTTGATGAAAGAGCTCCTAGCTTCTTCTCCAAGCTCCAATTTTAGTCTCCAATTTGTTGGATTTTTGGCTAATTTTGGGCTAGTTTTGATGTTGGAATGAGAAGAGAAATTTGTGGGCTTTAAGTGATTGAAGAGGGGATTATTTTGGAAGGTGTTTAATGGGGAATCAATGAAGCAAGGAGATGAAAATGGGGGAGAGAGCAATTCGGCCTGGTTGGGGAGCAAATGAGGGAGAGAAAAAAATGAGATTTTCTTTCATTTGGGTTTTTTATTATCCATTGCCTAGTTTTTAGGATCCCCTAAAATCCTCTCCGCCTCTCATTTAGTCAAAATTAAGCCATGTGTTAAGGCTCTCTTCATGCAAGAAGACACATAATATGGTGTGTTGTCATGGCTACAAAATTTAAAATTAAAATTTTTAGGAAAATAAGAATACATGGTGAAATACACCATACTTCTTAAATACATAGTATTTCTTCCAAATACCCTTATTTTATAATATCCATAATGGGTTTAAAACCTTTTAAAAATAATTCCTTCACCAAAATAATTAAAGAAAAATACGGGTGTACTCTCAAAAATTATACGTGCGTATCTACGCCAAAATACGTACAAATACGTGTACATTGAAATTAGGGTCATTACATCCTACCACTCTTAAAATAAATTCCGCCCTCGGAATTTCAAATTAAGGGAGAAAAACTTTCTATCCATCATTTACATACAAAACAAAATTACATCAGACAAACAAGTGAGGGTACTTCTCTTTCATCTCATCCTCGAGTTACCAGGTAGACTTTCCTGGTGACTCGCGGTACCACATAACCCTCACTAGGTTGATCGACTTCTTCCTCAGCATCTTCTGCCTCCGGTCTAGAATGGCCACAGCCTGCTGATCGTAATTCAAGTCTGGTCGCACTTCGATCTCAAAGAAGTCAACGACATGATCATGATTTCCAACACATCTCATGAGTTGCGATATATGAAACGCATCATGCACTCCCTCAAGAGATTCTGGCAAGGCAATTCTATAAGCAACTTCTCCAACACGAGCCAGGACCTCAAAATGTCCAATATATCCTGGGCTCAGCTTCCCACGTCTTCCAAAACGAATCAGCCCTCGTGTCGGCGAGATCTTCAAAAATACTAAATCTCCTAGCTGAAATTCCAAGTGTCGCCTCTTCGCATCTGCCCAGTGCTTATAACGGTCCTGAGCTATGCGAAGATTGTCTCTGACGACTCTCAAAACATCTATGGTTTCAGCTATCATATCAGGGCCCAATAATTCATGATCTCCAACATCATCCCAACTGAGAGGAGATCGACACTTCCTTCCATACAAGGATGCAAATGGTGCCATGCCTATGCTGGCTTGATAACTGTTATTGTAGGTGAAATCTACCAGATGTAGATGTTCATCCCAAGAGCCCTTGAAATCCAGCATGAACGCCCTTAGCATATCTTCTAGAATCTGAATTGTCCTCTCCGATTGACCGTCTGTCTGAGGATGGTATGCAGTGCTGAAACTCAGCTGAGTTCCCAAGATAGCCTGCAGACTTCTCCAAAAGTGAGATGTAAACCTTGTGTCACGGTCGGAGACTATGCTTACAGGTACTCCGTGAAGCCTCACGATTTACTGCATACATGACTAATCAGAATCTAAACCAACAATAAACAAACAGAAACAAAACAATGAATCTCACCTCCATATATCTCTTAGCAAGATGGTCTGTTGACTGGCCCACTCGAAATGGTATAAAGTGAGCTGATTTGGTCAATCGGTCAACGATTACCCAAATAGCATCACGTCCTCGAGAAGTGCGAGGTAAGCCAGTTACAAAATCCATCGTCACATGCTGCCACTTCCACTCTGGAATTGGAAGAGGCTGCAGAAGTCCTACCGTTCTCTGTAACGACCCGCTTTCGGGGGCCCGTTACTTATTTGATAATTCCGCAGGTTCTGCAGTTAACCAGTGAAGTCAAAATAGCCACGATGCAGAGATGTACAAAAATACCCAAATAGTGTCCAATTATTACAATCCAACCGTACAAATGTTCCAACAATGATAAAAGAAAGAAAGAAAGTACACGACTGAAAATAGCTCTGGAAGCTGCGGTCTCATGGTCGTAGTCTGGCGCTATTATCTCAAGAGCATCTGCCTCCATATGTATGTCGTCTGCGGTGCCACGGAGATGGAACCGTAGGTAAGTCACAACAATTCTAAATAAAGAAAGAGAGGTACTGTACAAGTATGGCAAAGCAGACCAAAGTGAAAGTAAAGTACGGCAAGTAAAGTGCGGTGACTGTACTGGTAAGGAAAGTAAAGTGCATGTACTGTAAAGTAAAGGTGACTGTAATGCGTAAAGTAAAGGTGACTGTGCAAAAATAACTACGTGACTCAAGTAGGAGAGTATGATATGCAACCATAAAGTTCATCTATTGCCAGGGACCGTTTTGCCGACGCAGGCAGACCTTGTAGTTTTACCGACCAGGCAGACCTTGTAGTTTTGCCGACCAGGCAGACCTTGTAGACACAGACATGCAAGTAGATGAACCCCCGGTCATAGCTCCCACACTCTCCCTACAATGAGTTACCCCAAACCCCAGTGATGTGTATCCATTACGAGATGTTCCACAAGATGTTCCACGAGATGTTCCACCAGATATTCCACACATGATATTCCACACGATGTTCCATATGTTGCTAGTCAGACCAAGTCAACTGGTTGACTTCCTCATTGAAAACCAGCAAGTAGGATAAAGACAAGCCCAACACCAAAAGCTGTTACTTCCGTGCTTTGAGCACGTGGCAGTGTGGCTAGCACACAATTTACCCAAGTTGGTAGTTGTGTGCTACAACCACCAAAGTTGAAAGTTGGCAAAGTAATCTTTAGTCGATTACTTTCATTTAGTTCTCTAGTTTGGTTCAAGTTAAATAGCCGTTCGAGGCTATAAGTGAAGTGTCACAAGTTCATGCAAGCACAGTAGACTAGTTTTCTAAACTTAGAATATGTCGTGACTTACAATATTCGAGCTCGTCGTGGCAAGACGAGATTGGAGCTAGAAGAGCTGGTGCACGAAGATTGGTACCTGCAATCACAAGAAACAATCGGTTAAAGCACACCCTATTTTCTATTCAAATAATCTGATCGTTTTGATTTTCAAAACTAGTTGAAACGTTGTCGAAAAGCGTTCTAAATTTTTATATAGCCTATATATGGTGAAAATAATTTTACTGCAAGAAGGAATATTTTTCTGAAGATTATAGTAATTTTTAGGATTTTTAAAAGATCAAAAACAATTTAAAAACTATTTTTCATTTAGTAACGTATTTATTCAGGAATTTATTCTGGGTGCAATCTATATCGGAAAGTTGCAAATGAGGTGTCAAAATGACCGTCTCGAAAAGTTCTTTAACATATATTTTTCTCAAGTATTAGTTTACGTAAAAATAAGAAGATACGGATTTTTGAACGAATTATACGTATTTATCTTTTAGGGTTAAAAATTAATTCTGGAAAAACTAAGCGTTGGATTGAGATGAAACTAGCGCCATTGGGTCCAGAATGTCATTTCTGATTTTCTGGAGCTAGTCTCACATTTTTCTAAGGCTTATATAATTACTTATGGATTTAAAACCATTAAACCCATTTATTAATTAATAAAAATACGAATATACGAAACATTCATCGAATTTACGAGACTGCCATCGCGTTTTCACCTTTCGTTCTCATCATGCAGTGAACGTGGGGGGGTGGTTCTCTCGCTCGTCGACGGCGGTCGGCGGCCGTGCGGTGTCGGGGGAGGAGGCAGGCGGTCGGAGGACGGGGTCGGGGCGGAGCGCCGGCGAGGAGGAGGACGGCGGAGCGCTGGAGGCCGCTGCTTGGGTTGATGGCGGAGGATGGCGAGCGGCGGCGTGTGCTCCGGAGGAGACAGTGGCGGGGCGGCTTCGGGCGGAGTTCCTCGGAGGCGGCGGCGGCTGAGGCAGACGGCGGCGAGCGGCGGTGAGGGCCGGAGGGAGTGAGAACGGGGGAGGAGAACGAGAGAGAGGGAGAAGAGAGTGAGGGAGAGCGGCGGTATTGCCTGGGTTTGAAAAATAACGGGAGAGAGAGAGAGAGAGAGATAGTGTGGGTTATTTTCAAATGGGGAGGGGGGTTTATATAGGTTGTAGAATGGCAAACTTGTAATTATTGGGGGTAGATGAGGGGGGTAGATGAGGGGGTAGATGGGAGGGTAGATGAGGGGTTAGATCTGAATGGTTTCAGATTTTAACCACAAAGGGGTGGTTAGATGGGATTTGATTAGGGTTAATTAGGTCATTAGCGATTGTAATTAACAAAGCGGAGGAATACAAACTCATTTTCGCAAACGACTCCGAAAAATTACGAAAACGTACCCACGGGACCGTGTCGTCACGAGCATCGTGAATACGAAGTCCGTTCTAGGGTTTGGGCTACGGAAATACTAGATTTTGGCCAAAACGTTTAGAAAGCGGGTGTGCGGGTTCCCTATTGAAACGATATCAGAAAATTACGAAATTAATGTGGGAAGCCCCAAATGACCATAGGATGCTACTGCAGAAGTTTGAAAACATTTTGAAGACGTTTGTATAGAAAATAAATTCATTGACCCAAAACTGCAATATCTGAAAATGAATTTTTATCAAATCTTTTAGAGGTATTTGACGAAATCCGATTTTACTAAAATACTCCATAACTAGTCTGATACTCCAAAATATTTTTATAGGAAATTTTTGAAATCAGTTTAAGACTGCTAACAAACCATTATATAATACAATTAAAATTGAATTTACTTTAAATACTTAATTTGAAAGTATTGGAAAAATACAGGCCATTACATTCTCTGATGCTCGGCCTTGACTTGCTGACATGTTATACATGAAGCTACACTTCTAGCCACACTACGCTTCATGCCGTGCCACCAAAAATGTTGTCGCAGATCACGATACATTTTGGTGCCTCCAGGATGAATAGAATAAGGTGAGATATGAGCTTCTTTCAACAGTTCATCCCGAATGTCACCTGATGGCACACAGATCCTACTCCCAAGACGCAGAGATCCATCTTCATGAACACATAAATCATTACGAAGTCCGGCTTCTGTCTGCTCTCGAATCTTCTTCAACTTCGCATCTCCAGACTGAGCTGCCTTAATCATCTCAACTAAATCAGATTGAACCTGCAAGTTCATCATCATCACTGAGGAACCAGGTAAGACAACTTCAATCTCCAACTGTCAAATATCACCCCGAAGTTCTCTCTGCACCGTCAACATCATCACTGTCGGCATGCGACTAAGAGCATCAGGCACTACGTTGACTTTCTCAGGGTGATATTGGAGGTCGACATCATAATCAACCATCAACTCGAGCCATCTACGCTCCTCATATTCAGCTCTTTCTGAGTGAACACGTACTTCAAACTCTTGTGATCTGTGTAAATCTTTACACGTTCACCCAGAAGAAAATGCCTTCACAACTTCAATGCAAACACCACTGCTGCTAACTCCAAGTCATGCGTAGGATAGTTCCTCTCATGAGTCTTCAACAATCTAGAAGCATAAGCTACTACCCTACCATGCTGATGGAGAACACATCCCAATCCTCTGCCTGACGCGTCGCAGTGAATCTCATATCCACCTGAACAGTCTGGAATCGTCAGGACAGGCGCAGTGATCAATCTATGCTTCAGTTCATCAAATGCTCGTTGGCATTCCTCTGACCAATTGTAAACAACATTCTTCTTGGTTAGATGAGTCATCGGTGCAGCGATCTTAGAAAAATCCTTGATGAACTTCCTGTAGTATCCAGCCAATCCGCAGCGATATTAGAAAAATCCTTGATGAACTTCCTGTAGTATCCAGCCAATCCTAAGAAACTTCTGATCTCCGTTACTGACTTAGAACTGGCCACCTCTCTAATGCAGCAACCTTCTCTGGATCTACAGCTATGCCATCTCCAGATACAACATGTCCTAGAAAAGCCACCTTGGTCAGCCAAAACTGACACTTGCTATACTTAGCATTTAACTAGTGCTGCCTCAGAGTCTCCAGGACTATCCTCAGATGCTCAGCATGATCTTTCTCTGATCTCGAGTACACCAAGTTATCATCTATGAAGACAACCACAAACTTATCCAAGTACTCATAGAAGACTTGGTTCATCAACCTCATGAATGTGCCTGGTGCATTAGTAACACCAAAAGGCATTACTAAGAACTCATAATGACCATATCGGGTTCTAAATGCAGTCTTTGGAATATCTGATCCTCTGACCTTCACCCGATGATATCCGCTTCTCAAATCCAGCTTTGAATACACACGAGATCCAGCCAACTGATCAAAGATGTCATCAATCCTAGGAAGAGGATACTTGTTCTTTATAGTAACTTTTTTCAACTCCCGGTAGTCGATGCACATCCTTCGAGATCCATCCTTCTTATTCACCAAAAGCACTGGCGCACCCCATGGCGAAACACTAGGCTGAATCAAACCACGCTCTGACAAATCCTTCAACTGACTACGAAGCTCTGCTAACTCTGGAGGAGCCATATGGTATGTAGCCTTCGCAATCGGTTGAGTGCCTGGAATCAGATCGATGGTGAACTCCAATGATCTATCCGGAGGAAGTCCAGAGATATCGTCCGGAAAGACATCGGGGAAATCCCGGACTACCCTCGGCAATACAGGTTTAGCATCCATCTCCATCATCACTTCTACTGGGCTGGCCTTAAACTTCAATGGTCCAAGGGAACTACTACCACTAAGAAACTCAAACTCTGGATGATCAGGAATTCGAAACACTATCTTCCTGAGCCTACAATCTATAGTGGCATAAAACATCCCTAACCAGTCCATCCCAAACACTGCTTCAAAATGAGGCATCTCCATCACTAAGAAATCTGCATACAGACTACGTCCACAAATCTCAACAGGACACTGTCGGTATCCCGAAGAACTGTGGATCACTCCATTCTCTGTATGGATATTCCAACTAGAAGCAAAGGAGTCTACTACTAATGAATTCCTAGTCACAAACTGTTGAGACAAGAAGCAATGGGATGCTCCCGAATCGAATAGTGACAAGGCAGGGAAGGAAGCTACTCTAATAACACCTAAGAGAATAAACATAAACTAACATAAGAATCTAATCATCCTAATCACAACCATAGACATAACATACTATAATAAAAATAACAAAGCATTCAACTCTGAAAAGAAATAGGTACCAGTGATAACACGACCGGTGTCCTCTGCCTCGACAGCCGTTATGGTGAAAGCCTGACGCCTCGGTGCCGCTCTCCTAGGGGTCTGCTGCTGCCACTGTGGAGGCGTAGGTGGTCCTCTCTGAGTCACTGCACCAGGTGATGGTGGAGCTGGCAGTGGAAGCCTCTGTGGAGCCGGTGGAAGGGTCCTCTGCTGCTGCTGCACAGGCCAGACTGCCACTGGTGCCCCAAAACCTGAAGTCTGTCCCTGTTGAGGACACTGCCTACTGATGTGCCCAGACTGACCACAGGTAAAGCATCGCCCATGCCTAACTTGCAATCCCGCTGCTCATGCCCAGTCTTCCCACAAAATCCACAAGACTGACGCCGCTGTGATGCTGGTGGAGCTCCAGGCCTCCTAAACTGAGTGGTCTGAGTGGGCCTTGGAAAACTCATCTGCTGACCCACATGGCACCTCTCAGATGCTGATGGACCTCTACCCACACTCTTCAGGTGCGTCTTATGCATCCTGGCCGCCTCCAGTACGGCACTGTAAGTAAGCAACACCTGGGTCGATATCGATGCTCTGAACTCAGGGTCCAGCCCCATCCTGAATCGTCTAGCTCTGGTGGCCTCTGACTGCACCAACTCCGGAGCAAACTTGCTCAATAGTGAGAACTCTACATCATAAGCATCTATGCTCCGTCGTCCCAGAGTCAGGTGCTCAAATCTCAACCGCAGCTCATCCTTCTTCGTCTCTGGCAGGTACTGAGCCTCAAACAACTCTCTGAACTTCTCCCACGAGATCGTCTTGGTCAAATGCAGCTCCTGAGCATCCCACCAATCTCGTGCCTGATGTGTCAGCTGTCTCTTTGCGGCATCCACCCAGTTATCCCTCAGATATCCAATAGCCTCCAGATCGTCCTCAGAATGCCTGATCCACGTGTCCACCTCCAGAGGACTTTCCTTGCCCGAAAAGGACCTTGGGTGTATAGCTCTAAACTGCCTGATACCCACTGGCTTCGGTGGCGCACCACTAGCCACCCTATCCTCCATCTGCTGCATATGCTCCAGAATTCCTATCAGAATCTTCCCCATCAGGGAAGCCTCAGATGAAGCAGCATCAGAAGCAGGGGTCCTGTTCTCGGACGTCCATTCCCCGGATCCATTCTGCAAGAATGAACAGGGAAACAACATTCGGTACCAAAATTGCGAATTATAATGTTGGAGCTTACTTGTACTATTCTTACGTGTATCGTAGGTTCGAGACCTGCATGGGCCACCACAAAAACCTGTCACGCCCCGCTCACCCAAGTACGGGGAGTGTAGCTGACGAGGTCGTCGTAGTATTCAGACTCACGCTTCGAGCCCTCTTATCTAAATACTACTAGTCATTTTTTGTGGTTTAATATAAAATATGAGCAGGCCACTGCAATAACACTGGAATAGTACACAGAGTAAAAGAAAAGTGCTCCAACAGAAATTAAAACGCAGTACTGAAAAGAAAATTACATCAACACAGAAGTACATTACATCACATAAGTCCATATACATACAAGCATCATCTGTACAAAGGGGGTACAAAAAGCGGTAAATAGAAACCCCCAGCCCAAAAGTACAAAAGTACACACCCGGTACAACGCACCCACTAATCTAACCCCGGGAAATCTAATTATACAAAGTCGACCAAAGGCTCTACCTCAGCTGTACAAGTAACGGCCTCCGGCTCTGGGACACCCGCTGACTGCTCGGGACTCATACCTGTAAACCACGGGATGGGACACGTCAACGCGTGACCCAGTAGGAACTCCTAACACCCTAGTAGAACCCAGTTTAGAACTGGTCTTCATAACTAACTAACCAACTACAAGTGTCACATCATCACATGTTACGCAGAAA
Source organism: Scilla litardierei (assembly GCA_030789695.1). NCBI lineage: Eukaryota > Viridiplantae > Streptophyta > Magnoliopsida > Asparagales > Asparagaceae > Scilla > Scilla litardierei. The sequence continues at coordinate 22,513,418 of CM061135.1, forward strand.
TTAAAAAACAGAGTACAAGTGCTGCTGAAAGTAAACAACAGTGAACAGAACTGAAGTAATAAATGATTAAATTAAATAAATTAAATTGTTGTTCTGTATTTGGAACCCGAATAAACCATAGGCTGCTAAGAGAGCGGACTTCACCCAGGGTGGGTGAAAAGTGGTACCACTCCAGTGACACGAGCACTGGAGGGGCCTCTCGTAACTCCGTACCCGACTGGACAAGGTACCGGAGTGAGATTCATCTCGATTTTTCTGTCAGACAAACGGAGAAAACCATCATTTACCGTCCTGGTGCGTCACGAGCGCACCTGCGGCCTCTCTAACTCTAGTCAACTCCCCCTTCCGGGAGTGACGAAGCGAGTGAGAATTCATATTACGTCTGCTCCTTAACACCTATAATCTACCCGTGTTTCCCCCAAACCCACATCTGGAGTCTCACCCATTTTAAGAATGGACCGAGAACCTCCGATGTCATACTCTCATTCTCACTCACAAGTTTTTCTTTTGTTATGCATTACGTCATTAACATGGTATCATTTAGTGGTCTCAAATACCACTCATGATCCAACATACATGAAATCTCATTATCAGTAATTTTTTTACATGAATCACAACATAATAACCATCATCATTAAAGCACCTCAAGGCTTGATAATAAAGCACAACTTAGCATATTCAAAATTAACTTAAAGCAAGAGCACAATTATGAAAAATCCTACTCAATATTAAAACACAAATCTGTCAAAAGCGTCAGTCCAGAAAGAATGGCTCTGTTACCCTAATTGCAATCAGAATTGGCTTTGGCCTCTCTTCAAAGTTGTAGGAAATGTTCTCTAGTTTTTCGTAGTGTCCTTAATTTTATTTTTCTGATTTTTCTACTATTTTCTACGAATTTTACAAGTTACTGTTCTACTGCAACAAAAATTCCAGCAACTAACATTTCCAACTAAACTTGTTTTCTAACAGATTGGGTGCCATAGTTAACACAATAAAACTATCATAATACTAAGTTCACTCCATTTTCAAGCCATCAATATATTTCTACTTAATTAAGACTATGTTACAAACATCATATTCACTAATTGAAGCTAATGTTAAGACTAATATTCTTAAACACTAATCAACACAATTTAGCCTGTTTAGCATAAAACTTCTACTCCCAAATTTTTAACATGGAACTAGTTCTAACATAACAAAATGATAGAAATACTATCTTTAAACATGAAGTTGCAATCTTATTCAAAAATAAGAATTTGATCCCAAAATTGTTTTCATGCAACTAACATACTAACAAATTTCCATACAACTAACATGTTAACAAATCATGTTAAAATAATTCTTAAAATTCTATGTTACTAATTAAAGCAATCACCATAGGATAGAACTAAACTTGCTAACATAAGAATCCTATCATCAAATTCATACATAGATTCCAATCCAAAAATTGTGTAATTTATTAACTTAATTAAGAAACCATTACTAAAACTAAGATCTACCTAAGGAATTAGGAGCTCTACCTTGTAAAAGTCCTCCAAATAAGTCTTGGGCCCTTCTTAATCCTTGATGAAAGAGCTCCTAGCTTCTTCTCCAAGCTCCAATTTTAGTCTCCAATTTGTTGGATTTTTGGCTAATTTTGGGCTAGTTTTGATGTTGGAATGAGAAGAGAAATTTGTGGGCATTAAGTGATTGAAGATGAGATTATTTTGGAAGGTGTTTAATGGGGAATCAATGAAGCAAGGAGATGAAAATGGGGGAGAGAGCAATTCGGCCTGGTTGGGGAGCAAATGGGGGAGAGAAAAAATGAGATTTTCTTTCATTTGGGGTTTTTATTATCCCTTGCCTAGTTTTTAGGATCCCCTAGAATCCTCTCCTCCTCTCATTTAGTCAAAATTAAGCCATGTGTTAAGGCTCTCTTCATGCAAGAAGACACATAATATGGTGTGTTGTCATGGCTACAAAATTTAAAATTAAAATTTTTAGGAAAATAAGAATACATGGTGAAATACACCATACTTCTTAAATACATAGTATTTCTCCCAAATACCCTTATTTTCTAATATCCATAATGGGTTTAAAACCTTTTAAAAATAATTCCTTCACCAAAATAATTAAAGAAAAATACGTGTATACTCTCTAAAATTATACGTACGTATCTACGCCAAAATACGTACAAATACGCGTACATTGAAATTAGGGTCATTACACTGATGCTCTCAGTAGATATCCTGATGTGATGATGTTGACCTCTCAGCCTCAGCTCTAGTGGGCCCTGCGACAGATGGAGATAGAAGTCGTTCATCCGGGCATCAAAGCAGCCATGTTGAACTTGCAGGTCCAGTCCGATCTGGTGGACCGGATCAAGGCCGCACAGTCAGGAGATGAAAAGCTAAATAGGATCCGAGAATAGGTAGAGGCCGGACTTCGGACCGACTTCCACATTCACGAAGATGGCTCCCTTAGATTCGGAACTCGGCTATGTGTGCCAGCTGGTGATATTCGAGAAGAATTGCTTAAAGAGGCCCATAGCTCCCACTATTCAATTCATCCAGGTGGGACAAAGATGTACTGCGATCTGCGACAACATTACTGGTGGCATGGGATGAAGCGCAGTATAGCCAGAAGTGTGGCCTCGTGCTTGGTTTGTCAGCAGGTGAAGGCCGAACACCATAGAGTTGTAGGTCTGTTGCAGCCTCTCCATATTCCTGAATGGAAATGGCAACATGTGACGATGGATTTTGTGACTGGGCTACCCCGCACACACAATGGAAATGATGCAATTTGGGTAGTCGTTGATCGCTTGACCAAATCTTCATATTTCATTCCCTTTCGAGTTGGGCAGTCTACCGAGCATTTGGTTCGAAGATACATGGAGGTAGAACTCCTTTGTCACCCTTGCAACTTCTATATTTGGTAATGTGAGGTGTTTGACATACCCTTTCCTTGCAGGAGATCGTGAGGCTTCACGGAGTTCCTGTTTGTATAATCTCTGATCGGGACACCAGATTCATCTCACATTTTTGCAGAAGTTTACAGTCTAGTTTGGGGACTCATCTCAAGTTTAGTATCGCATATCATCCCCAGACAAATGGGCAGTCTGAGCGAGTTATTCAGATCCTCGAGGACATGTTGAGGGCTTGTATGCTGGACTTTAATGGATCTTGGGAAGATCATTTGCACTTGGTGGAGTTTGCTTACAACAATAGTTATCAAGCAAGCATTGGAATGACACCGTTTGCTGCTCTATATGGAAGGAAGTGCAGATCGCCTCTAAGCTGGGACGATGTTGGGGCCCGTGGTTTGGTGATGGAAGCGATTGACATGGTACGGACAGTCAAAGAGAATCTTCGTATCGCTCAGGATCGCTATAAGCATTGGGCAGATACAAAGAGGCGTCCATTGGAGTTTCAACCAGGTGATTACGTGTTCTTGAAGATCTCCATGACGCGTGGCACGATTCGATTTGGTAGACGAGGGAAGTTGAGCCCGAGGTTCATTAGTCCATTCGAGATCTTGGCTCGTGTTGGTGAGGTTGCCTATTGAAGGATCCTGTCAAAACAAAGTTAGGATCGATAATTAAAGTGGAGACTTACGCTTGCGTATGCGGAACGATAGTCTCGGAACTTTGCCTTCGGATTCGCCACGACGGATCGAGTCTTCTCACGAACGGAGTAAGGCTACTAATCCACAATCTAAATCTCTATTTTAGATTAAGAACTTGGAAGGAGGGAGAGGAAATATTTCTGCAGAGCTTCGCTATGAAGAAGATGCATGCATGAATTTCATGCAAATGTGTAAGGAAAATGGCTACCCTTGGGTCTTATTTATAGCCCCCAAGGTAGTTATTTTAGGGTAAGTTGTTCCTTTGGAACAACTTAATTAAGGTGTACCATGATACATGGCACAATATAAGCTTAAGTTGTACCATATGCATGGTACAACATAAGCTTAAGATATTCCCCCTTTATTAGCCATATGTCGCATGCACTTATGCATATATAATGCGACTTTCCCGCTCATACAGAGATCCTCTCCGCAAGGGAACAGATTCCCTTTGCACACGACTTCGTGTGTGCGACGTTCGAGGTCCGTATTCCCTCGTACATCCCCCACAAGGGTGTACAAACGTCTTCCATATCCAACATCTCCCACTCACACTTGAGGGGATTGTAAGAGAACGTCTTTCCCTTAGTTCTTTCATCTATCATACCGAGAAATAGACCGTGCGACCGTCATGCGCGTAGAGTCTGTTGTTGTGCACTTGTTAGAGATACACAACGACCTCGAAGGTGCAAAGTTGAGTAGTTCAACGCATGCTTTACCCTAGATTATTTCTTCGCATTTCTTGTACTTTATATTCAACAATTGAATCCCATCTGGATTACAATTGGCTGGCCAGCTTTGAATCATTAAAGTCCAAATGCGAATATGAAATCAATCTTCCTCTTCTTGCGAACCTTCTGATCTTGACTTGATTCGCTTTTCTAACGTGCCCCGCCGAGCCGAATTACCATAGCCCATTAGTAACACGCTAAGATAGCGATCATCTCGTCAAATCTAAAGGAACCAATTGGAGTCCTTGAGGGTAAGAGTTAAGACCCGTATGGCCTTTGAGTCTCACATAATAGCAAACACTATTGCTACTAACTCAGTGGTCGAAATGCATACGTGGTATGAACACGTATTACAACATCACTCCTTTCCCAGGGAGAGTATGTCTTAATGATGTTGTACGGATGAAAAGATCAGACACCACAGTGCCTATCTTTTTGAGTCCCCTTACTACTCGTGAAATATTCACGGACTCTCATCCTGCATAAGACAGATAGGATTAAAAAATCCAATGAGATCTTTATATCCTTGTGATACAGATCTCAGATCTTTTGTAAGCATCCGTATGATGCAGATCTTTTATTCGACTATCTTGTTTAAGTCATGACTCTAAATCATTTGTCTAATGATTTTGACTTTAAACTAGTCTCATCTCTATCTTATCCATCTGATAAGATAAGGCGGTTGCTCATGTGAGAGAGCCAACCTTAATCTGTCCGACATACACACAAAAATAGCTGAGACTTAAACACAAATGTATATAAAATCATTTGTAAGAAACTTGTATGCAAATTAAATTTTGATCTTCTATAGACATGGGAAATATTACATGATACAGCTCAGCACCTACGCATTCCCATAGATGATAAGTGTTTGAAAAACACATCTCTGGGGATCGCCTTAGTAAGGGGATCCGCTATCATCTCATGCGTGGATATGTATCCTATGTCTACTTCCTTCCGTTTATCATAATCCTTCGCAAACTTGAATCGAATGTCAATGTGTTTGGTCTTACAATGAAATTTAGGATCTTTGACATAGGCAATCGAAGCTTGACTATCACTGTATATAGGAACAGTGCTCGAGTCAGAGGCATTCGTCAGCCTGTCTAAGAATTTCCTAAGCCAAACAGCTTCTTGGACCGCCATGCTGAATGCTACAAACTCGGCTTCCATGGTTGATAGAGCGATGCAGGTTTGTTTCTTGCTGCTCCAGGATATTGCACCATTCCCGAGTAAGAAAACAAAGCCTGAGGTAGATCTTCGCTCGTCGAGATCACCCGCCCAATCAGCATCGGTATAGCCTTCGAGTCTCAAGGTATTGCCTTGATAGCATAACGCATAGTCCGCAGTCCCTTTGAGGTATCTTAATATCCTCTTCACCGCTTTCCAGTGTGCCTGCCCTGGGTTGGATTGGTAACGGCTTACCATACCAACAGCATAGCAAATGTCGGGTCTAGTACACATCATGGCGTACATCAGACTCCCGACAGCACTGGAGTATGGAACTTTTTCCATAGCTTTCTTTTCTTTTGGATCTTTGGGACACATCTCCAAACATAGACCCTCGCCTTTGCTTATTGGAGTATCAATTGGCTTGCAGTCCTGCATATTAAACCGTTCTAAAACTTTCTTTATATACGTCTCTTGAGAGAGAGAAAGAAGTTTCTTGGAACGATTTCCTTGAGATCTTAACCCCAAGGATATATGCAGCTTCACCCATGTCTTTCATCTCAAAGACGGATGAAAGCCAAGCTTTGATATCCAATATAAGACGCTTATCATTTCCGGCTATAAGTATGTCATCTACATAAAGAGACATAATTATATACTTGTTTTTAATCCTCTTAATATATACGCAATTGTCTTCGTCGAGCATGGAGAATCCATACGACAAAACAACTTCTTGAAAGCGCATATACCACTGCCTTGAGGATTGTTTAAGACCATATATGGATTTACGAAGTTTACAAACCTTATGTTTGTTTTCTTCTTGTACGAACCCGTTTGGTTGTTCCATGTAGATCTCCTCATCTAGTTCTCCGTTAAGAAAGGCAGTCTTTACATCCATCTGATGTAATTCGAGGTCCAAACAAGCCACCATTGCCAGAATTAAGCGAATGGAGGTAAAACGCACGACAGGAGAAAAAATCTCTTCGTAGTCTATTCCTTCCTGTTGCGTGAAACCTTTCGCAACAAGGCGAGCTTTATATTTCTCGATGGAGCCATCAGCCTTATGCTTGATTTTGAGAACCCACTTGTTCCCAATGGCTCTACGTCCCTTAGGTAAATCAACCAAGTCCCAGACTTGGTTTGTTTTCATGGATTGAAGTTCTTCTTCCATTGCCGCTATCCATTTATCTTTAGCAGGGCATGTGACGGCCTGTTTGAAGTTTGCAGGTTCGTCATCATCTTGTAGTAATGTCATGAATGTTTGAGGAAATTCATCCTCAAATCTCAGAGGTGTTAGCCTCGTTCGATTACTACGTCTTGTTTGAGTTTGATCACTCCCACTTGGAATGACATCACTCCCACTTGGAATAACATCACTCCCACTCGGAATAGGATTGGTATTGTTCGTATCATCCATTGGTGAAGTTTGTGAAGTTTGAAACGTATTTTCTTCTTCACCAAGAATTCTCCCACTCGAACGTTCCGATCCTTCTTGATCCCAAGTCTCAAACAAGGATAAGTCTTGACTTATCTCACCCTGTCTTGGAAACTCTTTTTCCAAGAAGACAACATCCCTCGATTCGAATTCTATTAGACCCCCATTGTCCTCTTGACCGACGAAAACATATCCTTTGGAGTTTTCAGCGTATCGGATGAAGATACACTTCCTCCCACGTGGCCCAAGTTTGCCATATTTGTGAGAGGATAAATGTGCGTAAGAGGCACAACCCCAAGGTTTTAGAATGTTTAAGTCTGGAGTTCTATTGTTCCACAACTCATAAGGAGTAGAACTTACCGACTTCGAGGGTACACGGTTTAAGATGAATGCTGCCGTCAATAATGCGTCACCCCAAAAGGTGATAGACAAATTTGCCTGAGACATCATTGATCGGACCATTTCCATCAATGTCCTATTTCTTCTTTCCGCAACACCGTTTTGTTGCGGAGTGTAAGGCATAGTTACCTGATGTACTATGCCTTTTTCATCACAAAGTTCCTTAAAACTTATTGATTGATATTCACCGCCTCTATCGGTTCGCAAAACCTTAATCTTGCGATCTAATTGATTCTCCACTAAACTCATATAGTTTTTAAAGCAAGCCAAAGCTTCACTTTTGTGGGATATCAAATAGATATGTCCGAAACGGGTGAAGTCATCAATGAATGTGATGAAATAGGACTTCCCGTGTCTTGTCTTAACATTCATTGGACCGCAAATGTCCGAATGGATAAGCTGTAATGGAACTTCGGCCCTTGTGCCAGTTCCAAACGGCTTGCGACAAGTTTTCCCTACAAGACAATGTTCGCAAGTTGACATTTCAACTTTTGAAACATTAGATAGCAAGCCACTTTTGGCAAGTCTATCCATTCTAGTTGGTCCAATATGACCAAGTCTTGCATGCCAACAAATGATTTCAGACTCAGAGTTAGAAGCATTTGTCAAATGAAAACTTTCATTAATGGAAGAAGCAACATCATACATTGTATTTAAAACAATTAATCCATTACTAACATTACCAGAACCAATCAAAGAATTATTACAAACAAGGTCAACACATTGTTTATAGAACCTCCACTCATAATCTAAAGACATTAACATGACCACGGAAACGATATTCCTTCTAATATCTGGAGCAAAGAGGACGTCGTGCAATAATAAAGTCTGGTCGTTGTCGAGAACTAGCTTGCATGTTCCGACGCCTTTGACTTCAACACGTGTGTTGTTACCGACGTATATCCACTTTGTTCCTTGAGTTATCTTTCGATACTCTACGAAGAACCTTCTGTCCTTCGCAACGTGGTCTGTGGCCCCTGAATCAATCAACCAAAAATAGTTAGATTCAGCAAGAAACACGGAACTAGAAACACATATGTAACTAGCCCTACAAGTTACCTTGTCACTTCCATCCGTACACTTACGGGCGAAGTGACCGTACTTGTTGCACTTAAAGCACTTGATCTTCTTCAAGTTTTTCTTCTTTGAGTGCACATTCTTTTGCCACTTTTTGTTCTTTGTCTTCTTTGAGGTCTCCGGTTCTTGCTTACGTTCGTTCACAAACCTTAAGCGTTTCCGCTTATTTCCTCCATGTGAGGAACTAGCGGCCACGTGCACTTCTGCACTTGGTTTTGCGGCTTGAATCCGCTCTTCCTCGAGTTTGAGGTGTTTCGAAACATCGCTTAAAGTTTTAATGCATTCATTATGAGTGAGATGCATTTTCATGTTATCCCAGCTATCTGGGAGTGAACGAATGACCGCTTGGATCTGCTGTTCGTCAGACAGCGTAACACCCGCATCCTTTAATTCAGATATAAGATTCGCCATGTGGCGGAGATGCTTTTTCATAGAATGATCTCGCCGCATCTTGTACGAATCAAATTGAATATTCAAGGAGCGGAGTTTGGTAACCGAAGTTCCACCAAACTTTATCTCTAGCTCAGACCATATGTCTTTAGCTAGGTCGAATTCCCGAAATAGGCGCATTATGTCATTGTCCATCGTGGACAGTAACGTAATACGTGCTATTTTGTTCTTTCGAGTCCAAGTGTCATAAGCTTCCCGGTCCCTTTTGTGTTGGACCGTATTGCCCAACTCAGGTTCTACCATTATGTTTTGGAGTGTTTCGAGCACATCTTGCTCCTCCAAAACATATTGGATCTTTATTGACCAAAGTTTATAATTGTCGCCGTTGAGCTTTTCACCTTTGTTAAGCTCTGCGACAATATTCTTAGAAGCGGTAGACATTTTCGATTCAAAAAACTGCAAAGAGAATGAAAAACACGATCAAAATTCTATGCATAAAGTTTCGATTCTTTAAACACTTGATAAGTTCCTTGGATGCGTTGAAATGTTACTCTAGAATCGAGAAGTTCACTACGTTCCCAACTACCATCTAGTGGTAACTTTCAAAGTATCCCTCTTACTTATCTCAAGTAAAAAGAAATCAGAAATAATACCCGTATGGTATTAGCAGCGGAAAATCACTTTGAAAAACTTATCTTTCAAAATAGAATAGGTGAGAATTAGCGCAAAGAATTTTAACGCAACAATTGCCAAGCCACGAGACCTGTTCTACACACCCATGGGTTAGATAACCATGGCCGGATCATGGTAGGACTTGGAATTCTAAATTGCGCTATCCCGATTTAAGGACGGGACATAACCTATTTGAAAAACATCTTTTTCCAAAAATTTTGAAAGCACGTTGGCTAATCTCCGTAGAGTAGAGCACAACGTCACAAGTACATTGGCTAATCTCCGTAGAGTAGAGCACAATGACATGGCTAATCTCGCATGAAGTAGAGCACTATGGCTAATCTTCAAGGAGTAGAGCCCAAATGAAAAACTTCATTAAAACGTTTAGTCCCGTATGAACTATTCGGCACTGTGGTTAGCCCCGTATGGACTACTCGACACATTCGAGTTTGACCAAGGCCATTTGTTACCCCGTATGGGTCATTTGGCAAGTTTGCAATCGACCCAGACCATCTGTCGGATTGGTCGACCAAAAACACAAAATTGGTCGACCAATTTTCGAAATGCAACTTCTTCCCGGTCAGGGCCTCTGCCCTGACCGGGGCTTGGCCAAAGGCCGGCCAGGGCCTCTGCCCTGGCCGGCCAGGGGGCCTGGCCCCCTTGGCCAGGGCCGGCCAGGCCCTGGTCTCTGCCAGGGCCGGCCGGCCAGGCCCTGGCCTCTGCCAGGGCCTGCCGGCCAGGCCACTGGCCGGGGCCAGGGCTCCTGCCCTGGCCTCGGCCAGGCCCTGGCCTGAGGCCAGGGCGCCGGCCCTGGCCTCTGCCAGGGCCGGCAGGACGCTGGCCGGGGCCAGGGCTCCTGCCCTGGCCTCGGCCAGGCCCTGGCCTGAGGCCAGGGCACCGGCTCTGGCCACTGCCAGGGCCGGCCTGGCCCTGGCCTCTGCCAGGGCCGGCCTGGCCGGCAGGCCCTTGGCCAAGGCCGGCCACTGCCGGCCTGGCCTTGGCCGGCCACTGCCGGCCTGGCCATGGCCGGTCATGGCTTGGCCATGACCGGCCATGGCCAAGGCCATTCGGCGTTGGCCGGCCATGGCCCCTTTGGCCATGGCCGGCCACCCCCTTTGAATGGGGTTGCCGCACTCATTCCTCCCCCTTGATGGGGTGGTCGCCGGTGGTTATTGGCCGTAGCCAACCCCCTCCGCATGAGGAGAGGGGATGCATGGCCTTCATAGCCCATTTGGCCATGGTGCACATGCACCAAATTTTCCTCTTACCCGATGGAAATAACTTCCATCATCTTCCTCGATGAAGCACCCGTTCGTCGATGAAGTTAGTTATTGCCTAATGGCCGTGTGCCAAAAATGACTAACGTACTACGTGAACGGTCGGTTCTTCCCGTCACGGAGAGTTCCTACCATATCCGTAATGATAGGAGACCCTAACGTGAAAAGAACAACCGCTGCGTTCTCTCCGTCACGAAGCGTTCCTACTATATCCGTAATAGTAGGAGACCCATTCGTGAAAAAGACAACGACTCGTTCGTAGTTTCGACGGGGCGGTGGATTGACCGGGGCGAACCCATATGGCTCCGATACCAATGAAGGATCCTGTCAAAACAAAGTTAGGATCGATAATTAAAGTGGAGACTTACGCTTGCGTATGCGGAACGATAGTCTCGGAACTTTGCCTTCGGATTCGCCACGACGGATCGAGTCTTCTCACGAACGGAGTAAGGCTACTAATCCACAATCTAAATCTCTATTTTAGATTAAGAACTTGAAAGGAGGGAGAGGAAATATTTCTGCAGAGCTTCGCTATGAAGAAGATGCATGCATGAATTTCATGCAAATGTGTAAGGAAAATGGCTACCCTTGGGTCTTATTTATAGCCCCCAAGGTAGTTATTTTAGGGTAAGTTGTTCCTTTGGAACAACTTAATTAAGGTGTACCATGATACATGGCACAATATAAGCTTAAGTTGTACCATATGCATGGTACAACATAAGCTTAAGATATTCCCCCTTTATTAGCCATATGTCGCATGCACTTATGCATATATAATGCGACTTTCCCGCTCATACAGAGATCCTCTCCGCAAGGGAACAGATTCCCTTTGCACACGACTTCGTGTGTGCGACGTTCGAGGTCCGTATTCCCTCGTACATCCCCCACAAGGGTGTACAAACGTCTTCCATATCCAACACCTATCGCCTTGCCTTGACACCCTCCCTTGAAGGCATCCATGATGTGTTCCATGTATCCCAGCTTCGAAAATATGTGGGAGACCCTAGTCACCACGTAGACTTCTCAGAAATTGAAGTGCGCCCCAACCTGACTTATGAACAGCAACCAGTTGCTATCCTGGATTGGAGACAGAAAATACTGAAGAAGAAGGCCATTAATCTAGTAAGGGTTATGTGGCAACGAGAATCCCCTGGTGAGTCTACATGGGAGCGTGAGGACGAGATGAGAGACAAATACCCTCACCTGTTTATGTAAGTATCTTATCCCTGTATCAACGTTTCTTTTGATAATCTTGAATGCGAAATTTTGTGGGATCCATGGTGTAGGGTATTATGTAAAGTATTCCTCTTCCTAGATTAGAACCCTTGGACTTCGGAAGTTCGAGGACGAACTTTATATTAAGGAGGGTAGGGTGTCATGGCCTGTTTAGCCATAAACGGCGACTGATACGGTAGTCCTCTACGCACGAGTAGAGGGAGTATAATGAGTTGATAAGAGGTGATATGACGTGTATGTGGCTGGTGGCAGTCGTGTAATTTCGTGAAGAGTGTATGGGCATTTTGGTCATTTGGCTATATGGGTGGAAGTGTGTGTAGAGTAAATGGTGGGTGTGTAAAGTAGTGTCATACTTGTAAATTTTGAAAGAATGGGTTAGTGTGAGAGGGGCTAGTGTGAAAAGGGATAGGGTTAGTGGCATGTTCGTAAATTTTTAGAAAGGTCAGAGGCGAAACGGTCATTTGGACTAAAACTGCTGTGAGTACATGCTAAAGTTGTGTGTGCATAAAGTAATGGCAAACTTGTAAATACTTGAAACTTGAGGGGTAATTTTAGGAGGGTATTAAAGTCATTTTAGCTTGATCATACTTATCCTAAGATGATTCTAGTGTTAGATATTTTGTGAGAAAATTCTACACCTTTCTTTTACCTTCCTTTTCTTTTCCTTTTCATTCCTCTCTCCTCTCTCTCTCCCCCTCCTAGAGATGGCCGAAATTTCTCTCCCCCTTTCCCCCTTCATCAACACTCCAAAACCCTAATTTCCATTCCAAAAATTTCAAGAAAAACCCTAGCTTTTCAAGAGAAAGAAAGGTGGAAAGAAGAGAAAGCGAAGAGAAGGAGAAAAGGGACTTCTTTGAGGTAGGATTCTAACCTAGGTTTGGGAATTTTTATTTAGTGCCATGAGCATGTTATGATATTATTTATATTGTTCATGTTCTTGATTTTATGTACTATGTGTGCAATAAGCCAAAAATATTCAATTTTCCTTGTTTTTTTCCTAGCAATCATCCTCCCCTGAATTACAGAAATTCTGTATGTGTGTTTTTACATCAATTCTGATCTCTGCAGTGTGAATTACCTTCTGAAAAAAATATGTAGTTGTAGATCTTGAAGTCCTACCCCAAATTCATATAAAATTTGATATATGTTGAGTTCAATAAGTATGAGTAAAAATTCCATCTTTACAACATGTCTATAAGATTTGCAGTTTTGACACAGTTCAATAGAATTGACCTAAACACCTGCACACACAATGAAATTTCGTGGTCTTAGTCTCGTTGGAAAGTTAACAAGTTTATCAATGATTTCATCACAGTGCTTATATGTCGAAATTCTGGCTACAACATGCCTAAAATTGGCTTTTAACACAGACCCAGAATTCTGTCTGAAAAACAGATTTGTCAGAATTCACCAAATAATTCACTATAAATCAGATACTTGATATTTTTGTCTAAAATTTTATCTGTGAGTCCAGGACTACTATATCTCCAACTTTCATTTCATAATTTTGTCAAATTCATAAGAGAAATTGGTTAAAGATGCTGACCTTGCAGCTGTTTCTACAATTTCAGCATGCTAGATTGTGTTGGATGAAGTGAGAAATTGTGTGGTAATGCTAATTTTCCACTCCAATATGCATGAATGATGTTGATGCATATATGAAAGTTTAGTTATGGTATTTGTTAATAGAATTGATGGTATAACCCTCTTCATTTATGTGGCGTTCGCTATTTATTGTTAAAATGCCCCGTTGAATGTGATGTTAAAGGAACTTGGAAAATGGCCATTAAAATGTTGTGCCATGTATTACATTTGTGAACTTGTGTATGGCCATTGAATATTATGACACATGACATGTTAACTGGGATGTCTCGATCTGCTCTAAGGCGGGTGAGCATTCCAGCATGGGGATGGGGGAAGTTTGGGTATAACTTAACTATAATGGGCTGGACTGAGAAGTTGAGGAAAGTGATATGTGATATGTGATATTATTCCCACTCGCCTTTACCGGGAGTGGAGGGGACATACGGATGTTGTGTTATTATGTGGAGAGCCTCACTCATGCCAGGGACGGGAGTGCTGAGAGGCCCGACGTATAGTGCCCGTGTCCACTGCGTCGTGTGCTATATTCACACCAAATTAGGGGTGAGGTCCAGGCCATTATCCTTAGGTGATACCCAGGCTTCTAAAGAATCACTAATATCTGCTAATTAATAAACCTTATATGTGTTGTTGTTGGACGTTGTGTATAGTACTTTTTACTTGGTTGCTTGTACTCCTACTGCCATTATACTCATGACCCCTAAATGATTATCCCCACCCTAGTTAGTTTCCTAATGGGCACGTTTTGACGTGCTCATTTTACTTTTCAGGTCTTGAGCAGGTGACACCAGAGCAGAATCTCCCTCAGGAGATTACCCATGTGTGAGCTGAAACCTTGGGGACACTACTCTTTTGGGATGTGTCTTGTAGTGTGAGTTGGGTCGTGAAGTGATCGTGTTGTCTTTTTGTAGTTGTGGTATGTGTTGGGAGCTTGTGATACTTCTCATGTATACCTGAGTTAGTTACACTTTGTACTTGATACTGTTGTGTAGTACTTTCTCTGGTTATATAAATCTGTGACTATGTACTCTCTGTGATGGCTGTATGTGTTGCTTCTTCCCTTTTATAATGTGATGTATGATCCCAGCATTCGCAGTGGCTTGCTTATGGTGTTTTCTAATCACGCTTGGTGTTACACCGCTGCTTTTCAAGCTCCATCCTCCCTTTCCCATAGTATAGAATGCCTTATAGGGTATTTGTGAGAATGGGGCGTGACAACTATGATTGTTGAATTGACTTGTTGGATTGTTGCCTTCAGCTGGAATGTTGAAGTGGGACATGGGAATGTTGAATTGACTTCATGCATGCCCCATTGCTATTCCCTTGCTCTTTCTTCTCTTTGCAGTACCTGACATTGTAGCACCTCTAGGAGTACCAAACATGACACCTGTCCTAAGTCTTGGTACACGGGTCTCTTTTCTTCCTATTGATGATGCCAGTTTTGTTTTTCCAGTTGAAATTTAGTTTCCCAGAGAATTTAGTTCCCTTCAAAAATTTTAGTTTCTTCCAAAATTTGTTCACTTCTGTTTTAGTCCCAACCTCTAGATTTAATTTCCTTCAAAATTTAAGGGTTATTCTCCCAAAATTCACATCCAAAAAAAAATTTATGGTTCCTCTAAAACTTTCACAAACTCCCATTGATTTCTCAACATTCAATCTGAACGGTCTTCTACCACCCTTTTGTCATAGTGAGCAAAGACATTCAAAAACATCGCTCAATTGTATAATAGATAGTTTTTTTTTGGCTTTTTTCTATTTTAAAACAAAGACAATGATCTATGTGGTTCGGATGACAATGTGCAGACTTTGACAAGCAACAATCGCTTACTAGGCCGTGCATGTAGATCTTGGCCGTCAAGATATTGTCGCTCAATTTTGGTTTACAAGCATTCATGTTTAAAAAAAGAAAAAAAAGATACCACCAGACCTTTGGCCTTGTGGTACTTCCCTTTCTCCGTCCAATAGGTCAAGGATTCAACGTCCTCATTTGTAACCCAAAAGAAAAAGAAATAGACACACACACAAGTTGTGATGTTGGACGGTCGTATTGGAAAAATAAAGAGAAATGCTATCTGCACCTCAAAAAAATGAGGTGCATATAGGTTTCAATGTAATTTTTTGTTAATTTGGGAAAAATCGAAATTTGATAGGAAATACTGATGTGCTATATTCACTGTTTTTGGCTTTAAAAGGCAACTGCACCTCATCATGTGAGGTGCATAGAGCACAACTCAAAATAAAAGAGATGGATACACGATTGGACATGACTGACTCCAAGAATATGATAAGAAAGTTCTCTTTCTAATCAGACTGTGTGACTCATGATACTTTAGTCAATATCCAAAAAGTTAAAATGCCTAGTCATCGGCCTCTTCTGGTTTCATATGAATTCCGAAGTAAAGTTTTAGTGGACGAGAGCAGAAGCAGGATGAGTGACCTTTAGTGAAGTCCTCGTGTTTTTGCAAACCATGTGACATCCTTCCTGCAGTGCGAACTTACGTAGATTTATGATACTTTAATAACTAATAAGATTGGGCGCCAAAAGTTAATTGTGTTACAGGGAAGGATTTAAGGCCCTGTTCTTTTCGTCGAATGTTGGCCAAGAAAGTTAATAATTAACACTATTCCTTACTATTCATCAGATTCCCGTGAGCAAAATCAATTCGTCTGTTCTTTTGAGCCCCGATTTTTTTCAGGTTTCAAGCCTACGTGGCTTGTGTCAGTGGGAAAGTGGGGGGGCAAATTGCAATCCGACGAAAACCCTCGGATTACACTAGAATCTGATGCGAGTGGGCCCCGCTCTCCTCTCCCGCCAATCGCTGCGCGCTGCATTCTTTTTTTTATATTTCGGTTGCAAATGAGATTTGGATTAATTAGTGGTTGTGGGACCCACCTCAACTTTCCACCACCAACTTTCAACAACCAAAAGAACACACTACACGGAGTGGGACCCACACCAACTTTCCAACTCCACAATCCCACCACACTTTCCACCAAAAGAACACACTACACGTCAATTTCTCTCTCATTAGATTCCACACTCCCTCAACTTTCCCATTTATACTTTCCCTGCAAAATAATAGGTCCTATTCCTAAGCATCAATTTAAAAGAAAATGAGAGGTACTATAATGTAATTTTACATAGCTGTAAATTAGCCAGCAAATAAGATGACAGGTGCGACGATGTTCGCTGAACACGTGTGTTTCGAAATTTGCAAATGGGCGAGGGAGACGACGATAAGGCCGAAGGGCGCGAATCGTAAAGCACGGGCACGTGACCCGCACGCACACATGGTCTCCCGTACAGCCGATCTCCGTGGCTCTAGCGAGACCGAGAAAGGGCTGCACTCAAACTGGGATTCTTCCTGTCGCTATCATTAAATATAAAACTCAAAATCCCCATCGAGTATATTCCTTACGGGGCCCACACTGGTGTCGTCACTTTGGGTGCCGATGTGGGTGCAAAACCGGAGAGTCTGCCATACATTTCCGCAGTTATCCCTGCTCTTCCGAGAAAACGACCGTTATGATCCTCTTCCCTCGTAATTACCAAATTACCCTTCAAGAAGAATCCAGAAAAACCAACCGGAATTTTTTTACAACGGTATCCATCGGTCGTTTTTATTCAGAAAAACACCCCTCAAAATCATCAGAATCTTGAATAATAATGGGACAAGCATGCAGATTCTGAGCATTACAAGGGTCCTTCTTTGAAGAAAATAATGAAAGGTTTTAAGGATGCATGTAAATTTCTTCGCATGATATTTCGGTTTACACACACAAAGTGATATATTCATGTAAATTTCTTCGCATGATATATTTGCATGATATATTCCACATGAAACCCCCTCCTCCCTGCACACACACACAAAATATATAAGTACTACATGTCAGATATCCAAAGAAAAATTCGCTTCTTATTCTCTCATCAAAAAATTAGCTCCGGTGCTCATCCTTAGTGGTTGAATCATCCGGAGCCCGGTTCGATTCCTACTACCTTTTATCCCCTTTTAATTTCTTTATATTACTGCTTTAGGGCTTCGATGGATACCATGCATTGTTTGTGTTCGGGGTTAAGCGATCAGAGATGGGTATACCTTGTTCCACGACACATGTTTTCTGCTTTCTGATGGGAGAAAAAACCAATTTGTATGATTCTAAAACATCAATTATAAAAAATATAGTGAACCCAAGATTTTTTTCATTGACCTAGTTGTAAATTTAGTAGTTTCATAGCAATAACATTTTTTAAACGCATAGATCAATAAGCTAAACATATTGGATTTACTAGATTTTTAGTGTCGTGCTGTTTTAGAAGATAAAAATCAAAGCAAACGGTTGATTATCTTAAAAATAATTGAAAGCGAACTTTTTAATAATACATACGACGAAAGAGATTCATGTATAGCAGGTGACAAAAAAAGATGGGAAGTACAAGTCGTATATGGACTTATACTTGTTGTACTTTCCACTTTTTCGTGTCTTTGCACCTGATATATTAGATCAGATGCCACCTTTTTTACATTAAACACACGAGGAAATTTTATCTTGGGTAGCAGACGTTCATGTATGTGTGAATAATGATTATCATATGATACATGCACACGTGTTTTGTACGATGGCTTCAAAAGTACATTATTTATAAGCTTATTGGAAGATTGGCTTCATCTATTTTGGTTGTCACAATATATGCTTAAATATATCAAAGATCTAATAATCTGAAGCTTTTTTTTTACTTGATGGAACCTTTATGGCTACAAGACAATAAAATTGTTAAACCCCAAATTTAGAAGAAAATGCTTTCAAAAAAGCTAATTTTAAAAAAGCTAATTTTATGAGAATATGAGTGTGTGAAAATTAAAAAAGCTAATTTTAAATAAACCGGTACGGGGAATGGCATGTGTGTGTAGAATTTCCCTGGTGTTATTTTGAGAACAGGGAGGGCAAATCTTTATCTGATAATTATTAGTTCTTAAACCACCAACTTACATTTCGCTGTCATTTGCTTTAAAAATTGATTTTAAAAGGTCATATTAAGACACAGAGAGGCTAATTAAGAGAAATATTTAAATTCTAATAATAACAGTTGCTATAGGGGCATACATGTAACTGTATCCCTGGCCTCATTTGACTCTCCGAGTTCGCATGTATGGCTTGTTTGAGAAGACAGTAGAGTTTCTTCTGAAATTCTATATCAATATATCATCATCATCATCTTCTTCTCCTCTCAAATCTTCAGAATTCACAGAGTAAGAGATGTTTTATTCACAGTCTCTGCTATCAAGAAAAGGGCCATGCGGTAACATATGGATAGCATCATTCTGTTTGAATAGGCTTAAAAAGCATCAGATTGCAGACACCGACATCACCTCTTCAATCGGTACTTCCTACTTCTTTCACTCTAAAACAAGTTTAAGCATGGTTGCCTCATCAATTTCTCATCTGGGTTTCTTTTAGTTTCTCCAAGATGCCATCTTTTCTCATGGGTTTCTTTTGGTTTCTCCAAAATGCCATCTTTTCTCTCAGAAAAGGGAGTAGTTTTTAAGGAATCTGACAGTTGTTATGTGTGCTTTACTGGGTTCCCCCCAAAATTTTCAATTCTATCTTTAAAGTGGGGGCGTTTGGGTTGTCGGAAATGTATTGTAAATTCGGTAAACTTTATGTTTGGAAGTTCGTCCTACAGAGCAAGCAGTGATTTTTTTATGTTAAGCGAGTTTACAGTCAGCATTGATGATATCTATTGCCTTCATCATTTGGTGTCTAACTACATCTTGGCTTGGCTTGTATTTGACGAGTTGCAAAGGGTCTACAAACGCTCTTATCAATGTCGTTTCCTTTGTTTTCATTGACAATTTAACTGAACTCACAAATTTGTCCTCATTGTCTCCAACTGTTGGGGCAACTTATGGAGAAGATACTCCATCGTAAGCCATTTTGGAATCATCTTTCTGAATTGACCTTTTGCTTATATATGTCATGTGCCAAACACCCCTATATGGAATCAACTTTGGCACCATGTAATCATGTGCCCTCATCCAGGGACCATCCTTTTGATTTCCTGCCATTATTATATTTATGTAGCTAAAAATTTGTTCGGACGGTATTATATAGTATCTAAAAACCCGGCTGCCTCGGTGGAGGCACGGGATCGAATCCCAGTGGTTGAGTCACACCCGGCTGCCTCGGTGGAGGCACGGGTTCGAATACCATTACACCCCCCTTTAATTTTCTTTATTTTCCGGTTTTTAGTGTTCCGATGAATACCTGGTTTATCCGTGTTCGGGGTTAAGCGATCAGGACGGGTGTACCTGTGTTCCACGACCCATGTTTCCTGCTTTCTGATAGATTAAAAAAACCACCCCGGGCTCGTTTGGAAATGAGTGTAGGAGTTGGGTTAAGAGAATTTTTTAGATGATGAACGATGATGGTTGGGTGGTCCTTGACTGCCATGCAAACAACATCGACCAGTTTGGCAACCAGATTTGGTGCTGGTGTTTGGGATGGTGTTGACACCAACCTTGGCCAATCTCTGCCAAATGGCATTGTTTTGGATAGGGTTTGGGTTATGGGATGTTGTCTCGAAATGGGTGAAAAACATCTCCGTTTCATGGTGTTAGCAACATAACAAAAAGTCAGGTGGTGGGTGTTAGGTGATTTCTTTAATTTTTTGATCGAAATTAAAATAAGAATGATTTTGTAATTTAAGATTAGTTATAAATTAAAATTATCTAAAAATTGAAACTAATTTTGTTCAAAAACTAAAATTACTAACCCCTTACTCCATAAGTCCAACATCAATTGTCAAACATGAAAAAGATATTAACTCATATACTTTTTCAATCACACTTTTAAATATACATAATACCATAATTCATATACCAATTGCCAAATGGGATCCTAACTGTAGCTTTGCCTTCAAAATGAGGGGGCAACGCGTATAATGTTTTTCAAATAATTCCAATATTTCTTTTCCCGCTTTTTTCTCAACTCATACGACAATTTTGACCGTTTGGATGGGGTTAGCTAGAGTTCGGGCTAACCCTCGTGCCGACACCAACTACCAAACAACCCAAACAACCAAACGGACTCCGAAAGTTTCAGATCCTATATGCATAGCAGTAGCAGTTAATAGTCCATGGTTTCTGGCCCAAGATGTTGATC
This sequence comes from Scilla litardierei, assembly GCA_030789695.1. NCBI lineage: Eukaryota > Viridiplantae > Streptophyta > Magnoliopsida > Asparagales > Asparagaceae > Scilla > Scilla litardierei. The sequence goes on from CM061135.1 coordinate 22,534,171, forward strand.
AATCCAGATAGTTGGATGGTTAGGCATTTGTAATGGACTGAGGTTACCTTTTAAGATGTTAAGATTGCATATCAAGTTCACCTTGAGGACAAGGTGGCACTTCTACGGGCGGGTATTGATGCGGACGCGCCGGCCTGCCACGTGACCAGGTTGGTCCCACGCACGATGCGATCGTGCGTGACGCGCCACCGGTTGGGTTGGTCACTTACGCCAGACGGAGGAGACGTGGAGACACGACTTAACCCCCGAGGGGTATTTTGGTCTTCCAGCGCATATCTGGAGTTTTCCCTTTATTTTATATTCTAGGTATAGTCGTCATTTGTTTTTTATGGTTATTTTGTGAAGAACAATTAGGCGTCTTACGAAGGTTTTTAGGCTTTTATTTCCATTCAATTAAAAGCTAGGAGAGTGGGTCTCCTCTTCAACGAGATCCAGTTATCTTTGTTCTTCGTGAAATTCCTTATAAAAATCCCATTTTTTATATTTTGCCACTCTAAAATCGCTGATTTGATTGATCGATCTACCGGATCGTATCAGTATCATAAGTACAATCCTCACAAGGTGGTGTAAAAGGGTTGCCAAATCTATTCTTGTATGGTTGAGACCGAAGGTGGAGAATCATATCCGGTGTGGTTGAGACAGAAGGTGTAGAACACATCTTGCGTGGTTTTTGGAGATGAAGGATAAACTTTGAGTACCTAGTCTAAGAAAGTTCTATTTGAATTTTTTCTCGGGTAGTTTAACATTAGACTTGTATTGTTAGTGCGTCCTAAATCTAATGCTCTGTCCGTACACGCATGCGGTAGTACTAGTGCATACATAGATATAGGTGCATGTAAAGAAGTAAATTTTTTGGTGCGACCAACATACTCATTGTACAACCCTCTTTTTGATTATTGACACCAGTCATATCGATCTCCATGTCTTAAAATATAAATACACCAAAAATCTTATGTTTTGCATCCACTTTGCTTATGAATCTATGGGTGAAAAAATATTCTGGCGGAAACCTATTAAAATTTTGACCACTTTATGTAACATATTATTATATGCAAACAATAGAAAGTTGGTTATTGTGATCATGATCATTCAAATAAGAGTAAACAACACGACTTTTTGCATGAAGAGCATTCCTCATATGCCACTATGCACGCGCATATGCGTGCATGGGTGCGCATGTATATCTAGTTCTAGTGTGTATGTGTGCATGTACACACACGCACATACATACACGTGCACTGACACATTCACACGTACATGCACAGACACATTTACGCATGCAAACACACATAATCGTTCTCTCAGGTCAGTTAATAAGATCTGTTAGACACATTATCCCAGTAAACACATAGTTGAGATGTAGGGTTGTGGCCTGCATCTGAATTCTGAAAGAAACAAAGAAAAGAAGCATGCACTTAATTCCTTAACATCCATCCACACTTCCTATTCCTCTATATTAGTCCATCCCATACCTGCCTTCTCCAGTCCATCCTGTCCTACGCCGTTTTCACTACCTTCTAGCCTCTGTTGTCCACTTGCACTGGCATCAACAAAGTAGAGTAATCCCATTTATTGTAGTTTTAAAGCCGAAATAAATTAGTTTCTTCCACTTGCCAGTATAACAAGGGTTACTATGCTCCTAACATTGACCAACACTGAATTTTTATAATGTTATAGTAATTCTCTTCTCACCTGGATGTTGCATTTTCGGGTAGTCACTTCTATTTTCCTACGCCGTTTTCACTACCTTCTAGCCTCTGTTGTCCACTTGCACTGGCATCAACAAAGTAGAGTAATCCCATTTATTGTAGTTTTAAAGCCGAAATAAATTAGTTTCTTCCACTTGCCAGTATAACAAGGGTTACTGAGCTCCTAACATTGACCAACACTGAATTTTTATAATGTTATAGTAATTCTCTTCTCACCTGGATGTTGCATTTTCGGGTAGTCACTTCTCTTTTCCTCGCTCCTCTTTTAATGGTGCATTGTCTTTTATTGTTACCAATCCATGCAGACAAGATAATTCCTGAAGTTCAGATTTCATATCGAGTGCTGGCTCAACTTCTTCTTGGTGTTGTTAGAATATTTTCAAAGAAAGTCGACTATCTCTATCATGACTGCAATGAGGCTGTGATCAACTTAAGAAGATTATTGATTCCTAGACACCCCACTGCTCAGAAGAAACCTAATAGTGGGCCACAACGCATTACACAGAAGAAAGCAAATAATGAATCACAACATAATGCAGTGGAAGCTAACGAAATAACCCATTCACCAGAACAGAATGTTTCTGATCCGAAGAATGGAACCCTAGCAATGCAGATGGAAGCAATCTGTGCATCGTATCATGATGTAACCATTACTCTTCCTGAGCATTTTGAACTTGATGCTTTTGATCTGGATTTTACAGATGAGGGGTAAGAACTTTGAATTTTCTAAATGCTCATAATTAGAATTCAATTGAATTTTGATATTTATTAATTGGTAAGCTTTTCTTGTAAACTTTGCCAGAGACCCTGTCAAACATCATAAAGAGTCCATACCCGAAGGTATGTTTTAGATTTGCCTTCAGTTGTTGCCATAAGAAGGTACATGCTGCATTGTTTGATTAATTTCAAACTGACACTATCACTTTTATCTTGCATTCTAATTCATCATTTATCCTTTTATGATTCTCATATCATCCCCACCCACCACCCACCTACCCACCCACACAGTCAACACCCACTTAAAAAAGAAAAGGAAAACACCACACACCCACACAGAAACAAAAACCCTAACCGGCCCACACACAAACACACAAACACACAAACACACAAAGAGTTTATTTCTTTCTCATTTTTTCAATCTGATTTTCTTCACATAACAGATGAGTGGGCGAACGAAAAAGGTCAGGAGGAGGTATTTAACTATCTGTAACTTTCATCTGGGAAATTTATGTTCCTTCTGTAGAGTTTATTTCCCTCAATTTAAGCATCTCGTGATTATAGTAGGTATTTTAAATGTAGGGCCATATCATGGAAATCGATATCCATTGCGACCATAAATATGATTGTTTTCCCCCGGTAGATGAGTAAGTATATGGAAGTCAACAGCTCCTTATAAGCACTCCATTTTGAGCACAATTTTCCATGGTCATTGGCATGTAATTTCTGCTGCAAGTACTTAAGTAATAGAAAACTTTGTGACAGTGTTATTCCATCTACTGTGATGGATCTTGAGATCAACGAATTTTATAATTCAAGTAGCATAGAAGTAAGAGAGCCAGTAGAAGGATCTGAGAACAATGAAGGTTTAACGGCCTGCAATCCTGTCGATGCTAATGCACATGACAAGCAACAAAAACACCAGGTACATTTAGTAAATCTGCAGCATGAAATGCCCACAGATATTCAGAGAGAAGTACACTTTGATAAGCCAGAAGACCAAGTGGAACCAGTTAATTTGCATGGTGCAACCTCCAGACATGTTGAAAAATCTCATGACCTTTCTGAAGGAAATTCAGAGGCTCGGAGTCCGACCAAAGCTCATGATAAATCTAATGTCCCATCTGGTACAGGTGAAAATTTTAAACTCTCAGAAATGATGACTTTGTTTGACAATGAATTCTGAAACTCTGGCATGTCAAAACAATCAATCTTCTAGTGGAAGTATGACAGCGTCGATTAAAAAAAACTGCGAACTTTATGGTAGCTATAATTTAACATGTTTGGGTATGATTCAGGACTTCCGTCACCCAAGTTTGCGGTTGCAACTCCAGCTAGGAAGGAAACACGTCGAATTCGTACGAAAAGAAAAATTCTCTTTGATGAAATTATTGTTTTGTCTAATGGGTAAGCAGTAATACTTTATGTGAATGTTCCTTTTGTAACATTTTCAGGTATTTAATCTTTATTACATATCTTTTGTTTTTGTTTATGTATGCTAGATTCAAGATTTGCCCTATCTAATAAACTAAAAGCACACAGAATCAAAACAAGGAGTACAAAATGTATACCTTTGTTTGAAACGTTTGGCCTGTGTTTGGCAATGAGAGTTGCCTCCAAAGTTAGCTCAACCTTTGCTCACCCTTGCCACATGGCTTCAAGTAGCCAAGAGAGTCTAATCATGAGGTTTGAGCTACCTTGGAACAACCCAACACCACCCATCTAAACCATTTCAAGACCGCCTCTCTAGAGTTGGCAACTATAACATTTTCTCAGAATTTTTCTCTCTTAACCTTTCTCTCTCACTCACTCTCTCACAATTCTTTAACTCGTGTGAATCATTTATATGACCAAACATCCAACTAAATTCCAACACTCCAACCCTTCAACATCGTAACTCATAACTCCAACGTGGTAACTCTCATTGCCAACATAGACTTGAAGTTATACAACAGAAGTGAAAAATACTAAGACCTTTCAACTTCGTTACACAATAGAGCTTTCCTGTTTGCACTACTAACCATTTTGCGGGGTTGTATTTTTTTGTTCACTCTAAATCTCCTTTCCTTCCTCAAATTAGGTCAGTAACAAGAGTTGTGTTTTCTCTATCCATCCATTAACTTATCTGTACGGTTGGTGGCATCTGTTAACTTAGAGGCTAGAGTGCTATTGTTAAAATGAGCTGATCATCCAAACAACAATGATTTTAATTCAACAACTCAGACAAACTATTTGACTTGGGTTATCTATCTATCTTCCTTTCACCCTATTTCTCTATATGTATATGAGGTAGATGGCATTTGGTTAGCTAACTATGCTGGAATGTATGATACATATTAAATAAATTAATGATCATAAACGAATTTCTGATTTTACTCTGTTCGTATTAAACTGGGACTGAAAAAAGTCCCGTAAGATCAATGTTTCTAGTTTTCTAGTATTAACTCCATATGCATGGACTTACATGTGTACACACACATGCATATGCATATGCATATGTACATGTACATGTGTGCGTGTGTGTACATGTATGTATACATATGCATGCATATGTATGTACATATACGCGCGCATACATAACTAGGCTCATTATGACTGTCGCTAATTTTAAAATTCTTTAGGACTATGAACACGTGGATACATGATGCAAGTAACTTAATATGCAAACGGAGGAAAGTACCACATACATTTCTGGATGCTTGGAGGGCCTACCGAATCACTTATTTTCAGCGAAGTCTTCTGGAACCAGTGATTCCTTGTGAGTCTGCAAGTTTTATTTTTTGCTTCCCAATGAGCATTTAAGTTTCATTTCTACTAAGAGCCATTTTCCTTACAGATATCTCTTCAGAACACAAAGTGATCTTCCAAAAATGTGTGTCTGATTATTCTCCACAAAAGAAGTCTGCAAGCTTCTCTTCCGCTGATTCATTCAATTTCCATCATGAAATATCCAATGAACCTACAGAGATACATGATTCGCACAAGGGGAATGCTCCCACAGAGGCTTCACTGCTAGCTAATTATTCTGAGATATCCACACCTGATAGATCAGAAGCGAGAATGAAAACATTGTCTCCCATAGATGTCCCAGCTTCTACTTTTTACATCATGGACCATGTGAGTGTGTGTTCAATTCCTAACACATGACCCTGACGTCGTCGTAAATTTTTTTGCCGAAATGTTACTTATTATTTTGTACAGGAGCTAGACAATATTGAAAAGGGAATTCATGAGCAAGGTATTAGATCTGCTGCTGTTAACTGTAGAATTTGGTTTCTGCTTCTGTTATGACTAGAAATGATAAATTTGAGAGTTTTTACCATCATGCTTGCTCATATGGTTCTTCATTATCGCAGACTGTGGTTGGTCTGTAAGGACCAGGTATGTCAAAAGAAAATTTTCTACTTTGCAGCTTGGTTTTCACTGTTTTATGGGATACTTAGTCTTCTGATATGACTCTTTCCAGGGCAGTAGCAAAGTATCTATATCACAGGTTTCTGGATCTTAAAGAACAGAAAAGAGAAGAAAATTTGAATTTGGATCAGATCCTAGATGGGCAGACAAGAACAAAATCTGCTAAATTCTTTTATGATACTTTGGTATTCTTTTGGCACCTTCCAAGTTTCTTTTAGGATTTTCTAGTACGGTCCATCATCTTACTGGATACGCATGTTTATCATATCAATCTAGTTATATTGTGATGATGATATAGAATATAATTGCAAAATCCATATAGATTGCATGTTCCATTTGTGTTTTGCAAATCAATAAAATGAATGGGATGTGATACCCCTAGGCTAGACTATACATTTGTATAATCAACATTTTCATTCACATTTAAGCCACAAGCATCTCATACTGGAAATTTTCCTGTCAGTCCAAAAAAAGTAGCCGAACTAATTCAGTTTTTTATAGACATAATTGACGGAATTACAAACAACGTTGACCTTGCTAGTTTCTTTACCGGGGAAGGGGATCAAATATTTGGGGGGTATTAAGGAATACACATTGACTGCAGAGAGAGTACTCGTGGAATTTCTAGTAGTAGATCCATAACAATTGATATTTAATAAATCAACCATTTCAGTTTTACAAACCTCTTACTCTTTCCGTATCCTGCAGATACTCTGTGAGATGCACTAAAATGATGCGCCTAGGAGGAATGGGTGGCAATTTAGTAATATTTAAGGTCCAGTGGGCATTTTTGGTAATTTTAGGCAGCATGGTATTTCTGTAATTTCTGTAATGCAGAACAAATCAGCCACTATAATTAGGTGGTGGCTAGGGTTTATGGATTATGCTGAATTTTGTGAAAGAAATCACGAGAAGATTGATTAGAACCCTAGTTTGTGGAGAGTTAGACATTTTCTCTCGAATCAAAGGCAAGGCTAGTAGAGGTGGCTCCTCTCGAAAAGGTCGACTATCGTGTATTCCCTATTGAAATCTAATAAAAATTCCATCTTTCCTCCCAAATCCACTAAAAAGCCTAAATTTGTTCCTAATTCTCATTCGGATCGTATAATGTGTGTGGGTGTGTGTGTGTGTGGGGGGGGGGGGGGGGGGGGGGGGGATAAGAATGGGTCAATTACAGCTTCCACGAATTTCTATATGTATATATGATATTAAGTGTGTAAATAAGGATATGTCATTTTTGAAGGATTACGGATACTTTATTCTGGGAATTTTGATTCTGCTTTTATTTTATTTTATTTCTCTCCTGGAGTATGTATTTTAGTTGATGAGAATTACTAGTTTCAATTGCATATATAAGATATGAAGATTTTGATTCACATTTGGCCCTAGAGCTATATACACCAACACCAGTGCCCAAGAACTTCAAGGCTATGCGACACCATACCCTCTCATGCATGATATCAAGTGGGTAGACGCTGCATGTTACGACTTGCACTACAGAAATAGATTTGAAAGTTTTTTTAAGTACTACTATTATTCTCATATTGGATATGTTTTTATGAACTGATTTTTATTCTTTATTACAAATGAATCATATTGGTCATTATCAGATTATTGCGTCTTAAAAATGAGGAGGAAGAAAGAAACACAATATTATGTTTTATATCATACGGCATCCTGAAATGAATATCAAGCATGTATAGTTTTATTTGTCTTGCAATTAGCGACAATCTAAGATCAATATGGCATTCTCGTTTCTTGCAGACATTGAAGAGCAACGGGTGCATAGATGTTGAGCAAGGTATCCCATATGGCGAGATTGTTATATCGGCCACTCCCCAGCTTGAAGTTCTCACGAGGGACCGATAGCGATTAGACCCCCAGACTGCCGACATCAGAACATTTTTGGGAACCACCAATATTGTAGATTCTGCTGCTGTTGATCATGCTAGTTTTATCCCCTTGTAGATCTTAGTTTGTTTCTTGTTAATGTTATCTACATGATAACGTGTGTGTGTATATATACTCCCCTGGCTTTTGAGAGGGAAGCCTGTGTAACGTATTTGTGTAATCAAACTGGAGAGACTTCACTCAGCTAATCCAACAGTTGTCTCCTTTGTAAAGTTTACCATCTTTGTTTGTAATCCAAGTTTCTAGTTGCGAATACTCGGATGCTACTGCTGCTTCACTGCGGTTAAAACATTTCCCTGATTTCATATTTTTCTTCCGCATATTTTTGAGAGGTTTAAATTTCAAAAAAAAGATGAAAATTTGAAGGTTTAACGATTGAGTTAAAGGACTAAAAGCTTGAATTTTAAAGGAATGGTGATATTAGGAGTGGGAAGGCATATAAATTTTCATTTTGAACTAGGGCTATTTTCGTTAAAAAAAATTAAATTTGAAAATTTTAATAATTATTATTAATATTTCATCAGCCAAATATCAATGATACACGGAATTAATTATCGCTTACTAATTAGTACATGGTAAATCAAATCATTTTATATGTTATGAATAGGCCCATTGGGCCAATTGGGTATCCAACCCACTATTGAAAGCTATAAATACACGGGTAGGGGGCTCTTAACCCCTTACACCTATTTCTCCCTAAATTCCATTCACAACACGTTATCAGCACGATCACGCTCGTTGGAGGAGACGGCGGCTCGCGGGAAAGGAGATCCACAAATCGCTCAGAAAAAGAAGATCGTAATCTTCTCAACGGGGAGCGAAAAGGGCATCCTTCACCAACCGTCGCCTAGATTCCTCGTCGAATCTAGTAGGTAAAAATCCAAACTTTTAGATCTAAACTTGCTTTTCTCATTAGATCTGCATGTTTTAGGATCAAAAAGTTCACAAACTCGGTTAAATTCAACATTTTTTAATAAGATTTGCATGTTTAAAACAATAAAAACTCGTTTTTTTGCGATCTAAATTGTTGAAAACCCCGATTTTTACCTCCCCGCCTTTGATCCAAATTTCCGTACGCCCATAGGGCGAAACGGCGGCGCGCCCTTCGCGCCGCCGGCGGAACCAATCGCCGCGGCCTAAGGCCGCGGCCAGCAGCCGCGGCCTCAGGCCGCGGACTGCAGCCGCGGCCCCAGGCCGCGGACTGCAGCCGCGGCCCCAGGCCGCGGCAGCCGCGGCCTGAAGCCGCGGCACTGCGCCGCGGCCTGCAGGCCGCGGCGGCCGCGGCCTCAGGCCGCGGCCAACTGCCGCGGCCTGAAGCCGCGGCCCTGTGCCGCGGCCTCAGGCCGCGGCCAGTTGCCGCGGCCTGAAGCCGCGGCGGCCGCGGCCTGAAGCCGCGGCGGCCGCGGCCAACTGCCGCGGCCTGCAGGCCGCGGCCCGCAGCCGCGGCCCGTCGCCGCGACGGCGGCCGCACCCTACGCGGCCAGCCGTCGCGGCGACACGCCGCGGGCCCCCCTAGGGTTTCCTGAAACCCTAACCCTAACGGGTTATTTTTCGGGGGAGGCCCAATATTAACCCTAATGGGTTGTTTTCATGGCCCAAAAAGGCCAGAAAATTAGCCCATTCACACAAATTATTTTATTTATTTTTTGGCCCTAAAAAGCCCAAAATAGGTAAAAGAAAATTTGAAAGGGTTTAAAGCGGTAAAATAAAAACAATAAAATATGGATCAAAAAGGCAAAAGTTTTCAAAAAAAAAAAAAAATTTTTTTGCACGTCTCACACAATTTTAAAATTATTTTAAATGCTTGTGTTTCGATTATCTGCGTGGTTGTATGTTGCAAAAATATTATCTGCGTGGATGTGCAAATTTTAGGCTATGTTTTTAGGGATCAGCCAGGTTTCCGACACCGTTTTAAATTCCCGCAATTTTTCTTTTCTTTTGAGAGAAACTTTGTATGTGAGGATGAAAATGTAAAAAGAAGACCGAAGGACACCAAAAAGAAGCTGAAGGCGTTTCGCTCAATAAAGATAGGGGCTTCTCTCTGAAGTTCCCGAGTTGTAATTTACTTTCATGCCTTTTATTTTGATGTAACCTCGGACTGGACTTTTTATTTATTTTTCGGTGTCGGCTGGCTGATCCCCATAGCCTAAGGTCATTATTTCTGTTTTTCATTGCTTTTGCATTAAACTGCGTGGTTGATTAATTAGCTTTAATACCATGTTTTAATGTCGCAATGAAAACCATTAAACAGCATGCGTGATTGTTAATTTTTTAGTAATTAATTATTCACATTACCTGAAAAAGCATGTATGTTAAAACCGCAGTAATTTAAATTCATGAAAATGACTACATTACATGCGTGGATGTCTGTCTTACTTTCAGTCTTAATGATACATGCTATTTTGTTTCTGTACATGCTAGATCATAAAATGGCCAGACTCGCAAATGTAGACTTCTCAGTCCTGAAGGCTGATGGGTCAAACTACCTGAGTTGGCAGTTGGACCTGAAGTTCCATCTGCGCTCTCATGGTTTCAGTCTCACACAGACTGAAAAGGCAACAACTAGTACTGCCCCAGCTAACAAGGAGGCTTCAGTGGAAGCACCTCATACAGAGGAAGTTTCCGATATATTAAAGGCGAAAGCCATTATATATATCAGGAAACACTTAGACTCGACCTTAAAGGACGAGTACCTCACTGTAGAGGACCCTTACGAGCTGTGGGATGCACTCGAGGAGAGGTATCGACATCAGAGGGATGTCATACTCCCCCGTGCACAGTACGAGTGGACTCACCTCCGCATACAGGATTTCAAATCCGTAGCGGAGTACAACTCAGCTCTTTTCCGCATCACCTCACGCCTGAAGTTGTGTGGTGAACCAGTGACGGAGAAAATGTTGCTGGAAAAGACGTTTACGTCTTTCCATGAAAAGGACATGATCCTTATGCAACAATATCGAGAGAGGAAGTTCACAAAGTACTCTGACCTTCTTTCATGCCTACTTATGGCTGAACAGAACAGAGACCTGTTGGTTGCCACCCACAACCTGCGCCCTCCTGGCTCCGCTCCATTGCCACCTCCTGCAGAGGCCCACTTCCAGTCTTCCCAGAAGAAGAAGACGGACAAAAAGGCAAAATTCCAGAAATGGAAAGAACAGAAGCAGCGGAAGAAGGCCACTCACCCAGCTCCTCCCCAGAACCAGAAGTTCGTGGACAAGAAGCAGAAGAGGATTCCCAACAAAGGAGGCACTCCCAAGAAAGACTGGGAGGACAAATGCTCAAAATGCGGGATGACGGGCCACTGGTCCAGAATCTGCCGCACAGCAAAACACCTCCAGGACCTCTACCAGGCAAGCCTCAAGCCTCGAGCTGAGACAAACCTGATGGAGAGCGCAGCGTTGGCAGAGACCTCATGGACTCCCGAAGATTTCATGGGAGATGATACTCTCTAGATCTGGACCACTTTTATGCAATTAGCAATGTATCTTAAATTTTTATGCATCGTATCTAGTTATTTTTTCCATGTCAAACAATATCTTTTTAGCATTTATTTATGAAAGTGAATCTTTTATCTATATTTATTGCTTGAATGTCTTTCCCCATTTTTAGATATGGAACTTATCTGCCTAGTGGACAGTGCATCGACGCACTCGATCCTTCAAAACATAGACTATTTCACGAGCGTAAGTAGTTATTCTGGCCCACTGAGAACAATCTCAGGGCCAGCAAATATAATCGAAGGATCAGGGGAAGCAATTATATTGCTCCCCGGCAACACACAAATAACACTTAAAAATGCGTTATACTCCCCAAAATCCATCCGAAACCTCCTAAGTTTTAAAGACATCCGTTTAAACGGATATCACTTAGAGACGGTCGAGGAGGATAAAAGGGAATACTTGCTTGTAACGGCTCTTACAAATGGTTCAAAAACCATTGTGGAACGTTTCAAGGGACTCCCCTCGGGACTCTACCAAACAAGTATACAAACTCCAGAAACATCCATGGTGGAGCACCTGCAGTGCCCCCAAACACCAGAATTCCAACTCTGGCACAGTCGACTGGGACACCCTGGTTCGGTTATGATGTACCGCATCATAAAGAACTCCAGGGGCATTGACCTGAAGAACCTGAAGATTCTTCAAAAAGGCAAATTCCCATGTCCACCCTGTTACAAGGGTAAACTGATCACGAGACCCTCTCCACTGAAAGTGGATGTGGAGTCTCCCAGCTTTCTGGAAAGAATCCACGGAGACATTTGTGGGCCGATTCACCCATCAAGTGGTCCGTTCAGGTACTTTATGGTCCTGATAGACGCATCAACTAAGTGGTCACATGTGTGCCTACTGTCCACCCGTAACCTAGCACTATCTAACCTTTTAGCTCAGATAATAAAGTTACGGGCCCACTTCCCCGAACACCAGATAAAGAAACTTCGTCTGGACAATGCGGGGGAGTTTACGTCACAAGTCTTTCTAGACTATTGCCAAGCTCAGGGAATTGAAGTCGAACATCCTGTAGCGCATGTTCACACCCAAAATGGGTTAGCAGAATCTCTAATTAAGAGACTGCAATGGATCGCTCGTCCATTATTACTTCAATCCCAGATGCCAGTGAATGCGTGGGGTCATGCAATTTTGCATGCTGCATCTTTAATAAAATTAAGACCCTCTGGAGGTCAGTCATCTTCTCCAATGCAACTAGCACTTGGAGCCCCACCAATTGTCTCACATTTGAGAATATTTGGTTGTGCAGTATACGTCCCCATAGCACCACCACAAAGGACAAAGATGGGTCCACAACGTCGCCTAGGCATTTATGTTGGGTTTGACACCCCCTCCATAATTAGATTCCTAGAACCCCTAACGGGGGACGTCTTTAAGGCACGTCTAGAAGACTGTGAATTCGATGAAACATCGTTCCCAAGACTAGGCTCACAGACAAAGAAGCCCGAAGCTTCAGAAAGTATCACTTGGGATACAAAAACTTTATGTCACTTTGATCCGCCAACAAGCCAGTGTGAGGAGGAGGTCCTGAAGATTCTCCACATCCAAAACACTGTCCATCTCTTGCCGGACAAATTTACTGACAACCAGAAGATTGTCAGATCACACGTCCCTGCTGCTAACACTCCAGCTAGGATTGACATACCGCAAAATGGATGCAATCCGCCTGCAGCAGAAATGGTTGGACCTCCCAAAAAGAGAGGACGACCACCGGGATCCAAGGACCAAGTCCCTCGAAAGAGTAGGACCCTTGGCAATGGTAAACAAATACCACCACAGGATGCTAATTTAAGCCCTGCTACCCCATCTCTCCCAAACTCTCATGAAGAGGAAAAACCGGGAGAAAATGAAGTATCGATACACTATGTACGAACTGGGGAGTATTGGGACAGAAAAAGCACAACAATAGATGACACATTTGCGTGTAATATTGCCATCAACGTCGCGTACTGCGACGATGATATTGAACCACGCTCTCTGACAGAATGTCAAAGCAGAGATGATTGGCCAAAGTGGAAAGCGGCAATAGGAGTGGAGTTGGATTCACTCACCAAACGCAAGGTCTTCGGACCAATAGTCCAGACACCAAAAGGTGTAAAACCTGTGGGTTATAAATGGGTATTTGTTAGAAAACGAAATGAACAGAATGAGATCGTACGCTACAAAGCAAGGCTTGTAGCGCAGGGTTTTACCCAACGTCCTGGGGTGGATTTTGAAGCCACATACTCCCCGGTCATGGACGCGATCACCTTCCGATTCCTCATTGGCATAACAGCACAAGAGGGTTTAGATATGCAACTCATGGACGTGGTTACTGCATACCTATATGGCAACCTAGACCGAGACATCTATATGAGATTGCCTGACGGTTATTCTTTGCCTGCAGCACTAAAAGAGAGAGACCGTGACATCTACTCAGTGAAACTGCAAAGATCATTATATGGTCTAAAACAATCTGGAAGGATGTGGTATAACAGACTGAGCGACTTCCTTGCACAACAAGGATTTAAAAACGACCCAGTCTGTCCTTGCATCTTTATAAGAGCAAAGGCAACAGGATTTGTAATAATAGCCGTCTATGTAGACGACTTAAACCTCATCGGATCTCCTGAAGAGATCGCAAAGATTTCTAGAAGCCTGACAGAAACTTTCGAGATGAAAGACCTCGGAAAATCAAAATTCTGTTTAGGCCTTCAGATAGAGCATCTTAAAGATGGGATCCTGTTACACCAGTCAACTTACACATCGAACTTACTGAAAAAGTTTCAGATGGATAAGTGCCACCCCCTCAGCACTCCGATGGTCGTCAGATCATTGGATGTTCACAAAGACCCCTTCCGGCCGCTGGAAGAGGGGGAGGAAGTACTAGGCCCCGAAGTGCCTTATTTAAGTGCTATCGGTGCACTCCTTTACCTGGCTAACTGCACTCGCCCTGACATAGCGTTTGCAGTAAACTTACTAGCCAGATATAGTGCTGCACCTACACAGCGGCACTGGGCCGGAGTTAAGCACCTTCTGCGCTACCTCCAAGGGTCCATAGACTTAGGTCTATTCTATAGGAAAGGGGCATCAACTGGTTTAGTTGGTTATGCTGACGCAGGTTACAGGTCCGATCCTCATACAGAGAAGTCTCAGACCGGATACATGTTCACATATGGCGGTACGGCCATATCCTGGAGATCTGTGAAGCAGACCATGACGACCGTCTCATCCACCCACTCAGAGCTACTTGCAATCTTCGAAGCAAGCAAGGAATGCTTCTGGCTACGCTCGGTGATCCAGCACATACTCACCTCCACCGGCCTTACTACCGGCGTTCTTGCACCCACTCCACTCCATGAAGACAATGCAGCATGTATAGCCCAGCTACAGGACGGCTACATCAAAGGTGACAAGACGAAGCATATCTCCCCCAAGTTCTTCTGGACGCACGACCTTCAGAAGCAAAAGCAGATTGAGGTACAGAAGATCCAATCATGTAATAACTTGGCGGATTTGCTTACCAAATCCCTGCCTACTAGTATCTTTGAGAAACTTGTATATGGGATTGGGATGAGGAGAGTGAGTAAATGTAAACTGGGTCAGGATGAGAGAACTATGAACTCATAGATACATAGGAGACTGATGTATAGATTCATAGGAAATCTGCAAGCCTGAAGCTTGGTCAGATAAGGGGGAGTCAACTGCAGAGTTGTACTCTTTTCCCTTGGCTACAGGTTTTTTTCCCACTGGGTTTTCCGTAGTCAAGGTTTTGACGAGGCAACCTCGTTGACTCTGGATCCTGAAGTATCCACCCCTTGACACATCCCTAAAACAGGGGAAGTTATGGGTTAACTGTTCTTTCTTTAACAAGACAGTAACCCTAACTCGGATCCTGAAGAATCCACCTCTTATTTCAATGTTGATTGGATAAGGGGAAGTGTTATGAATAGGCCCATTGGGCCAATTGGGTATCCAACCCACTATTGAAAGCTATAAATACACGGGTAGGGGGCTCTTAACCCCTTACACCTATTTCTCCCTAAATTCCCTTCACAACATTATATTAATTTTAAGCTACTTAAAATTATTATATCTTACTATCTATTATACATTTGACTGTTATGAATAGGCCCATTGGGCCAATTGGGTATCCAACCCACTATTGAAAGCTATAAATACAAGGGTAGGGGGCTCTTAACTCTCTACACCTATTCTCCCTATATTTCCCTTCACAACACGTTATCAGCACGATCACGCTCGTTGGAGGAGACGGCGGCTCGCGGGGAAGGAGATCCATCAATCGCTCAGATTCAAGAAGATCGTAATCTTCTCAACGGGGAGCGAAAAGGGCATCCTTCACCAACCGTCGCCTAGATTCCTCGTCGAATCTAGAGATATGGAACTTATCTGCCTAGTGGACAGTGTATCGACGCACTCGATCCTTCAAAACTTAGACTACTTCACGAGCATAAGTAGCTATTCTGACCCACTGAGAACAATCTCAGGACCAGCAAACATAATCGAAGGATCAGGGGAAGCAATTATATTGCTCCCCGGCAACACACAAATAACACTTAAAAATGCGTTATACTCCCCTAAATCCATCCGAAACCTCCTAAGTTTTAAAGACATCCGTTTAAACGGATATCACTTAGAGACGGTCGAGGAAGATAAAAGGGAATACTTGTTTGTAACGGCTCTTACAAATGGTTCAAAAACCATTGTGGAACGTTTCAAGGGACACCCTTCGGGACTCTACCAAACAAGTATACAAACTCCAGAAACATCCATGGTGGAGCACCTGCAGTGCCCCCAAACACCAGAATTCCAACTCTGGCACAGTCGACTGGGACACCCTGGTTCTGTTATGATGTACCGCATCATAAAGAACTCCAGGGGCATTGACCTGAAGAACCTGAAGATTCTTCAAAAAGGCAAATTCCCATGTCCACCCTGTTACAAGGGTAAACTGATCACGAGACCCTCTCCACTGAAAGTGGATGTGGAGTCCCCCAGTTTTCTGGAAAGAATCCACGGAGACATTTGTGGGCCGATTCACCCATCAAGTTGCCCGTTCAGGTACTTTATGGTCCTGATAGACACATCTACTAAGTGGTTACATGTGTGCCTACTGTCCACCCGTAACCTAGCACTATCTAAGCTTTTAGCTCAGATAATAAAGTTACGGGCCCACTTCCCCGACCACCAGATAAAGAAACTTTGTCTGGACAATGCGGGGGAGTTTACGTCACAAGTCTTTCTAGACTATTGCCAAGCTCAGGGAATTGAAGTCGAACATCCTGTAGCGCATGTTCACACCCAAAATGGGTTAGCAGAATCTCTAATTAAGAGACTGCAATGGATCGCTCGTCCATTATTACTTCAATCCCAGATGCCAGTGAATGCGTGGGGTCATGCAATTTTGCATGCTGCATCTTTAATAAAATTAAGACCCTCTGGAGGTCAGTCATCTTCTCCAATGCAACTAGCACTTGGAGCCCCACCAATTGTCTCACATTTGAGAATATTTGGTTGTGCAGTATACATCCCCATAGCACCACCACAAAGGACAAAGATGGGTCCACAACGTCGCCTATGCATTTATGTTGGGTTTGACAACCCCCTCCATAATTAGATTCCTAGAACCCCTTACGGGAGACGTCTTTAAGGCACGTCTAGAATACTGTGAATTCGATGAAACATCGTTTCCATGACTAGGCTCACAGACAAAGAAGCCCGAAGCTTCAGAAAGTATCACTTGGGATACAAAGACTTTATGTCACTTTGATCCGCCAACAAGCCAGTGTGAGGAGGAGGTCCTGAAGATTCTCCACATCCAAAACACTGTCCATCTCTTGCCGGACAAATTTACTGACAACCAGAAGATTGTCAAATCACGCGTCCCTGCTGCTAACACTCCAGCTAGGATTGACATACCGCAAAATGGATGCAATCCGCCTGCAGCAGAAATGGTTGGACCTCTCAAAAAGAGAGGACGACCACCGGGATTCAAGGACCAAGTCCCTCGAAAGAGTAGGACCCTTGGCAATGGTAAACAAATACCACCACAGGATGCTAATATAAGTCCTGCTACCCCATCTCTCCCAAACTCTCATGAAGAGGAAAACCGGGAGAAAATGAAATATCGATACACTATGTACGAACTGGGGAGTATTGGGACAGAAAAAGCACAACAATAGATGACACATTTGCGTGTAATATTGCCATCAACGTCGCGTACTGCGACGATGATATTGAACCACGATCTCTGACAGAATGTCAAAGCAGAGATGATTGGCCAAAGTGGAAAGCGGCAATAGGAGTGGAGTTGGATTCACTCACCAAACGCAAGGTCTTCGGACCCATAGTCCAGACACCAAAAGGTGTAAAACCTGTGGGTTATAAATGGGTATTTGTTCGAAAACGAAATGAACAGAATGAGATCGTACGCTACAAAGCAATGCTTGTAGCGCAGGGTTTTACCCAACGTCCTGGGGTGGATTTTGAAGCCACATACTCCCCGGTCATGGACGCGATCACCTTCCGATTCCTCATTGGCTTAACAGCACAAGAGGGTTTAGATATGCAACTCATGGACGTGGTTACTGCATACCTATATGGCAACCTAGACCGAGACATCTATATGAGATTGCCTGACGGTTATTCTTTGCCTGCAGCACTAAAAGAGAGAACGTGACATCTACTCAGTGAAACTGCAAAGATCATTATATGGTCTAAAACAATCCGGAAGGATGTGGTATAACAGACTGAGCGATTTCCTTGCACATCAAGGATTTAAAAACGACCCAGTCTGTCCTTGCATCTTTATAAAAGCAAAGGCAACAGGATTTGTAATTATAACCGTCTATGTAGACGACTTAAACCTCATCGGATCTCCTGAAGAGATCGCAAAGATTTCTAGAAGCCAGACAGAAACCTTCGAGATGAAAGACCTCGGAAAATCAAAATTCTGTTTAGGTCTTCAGATAGAGCATCTTAAAGATGGGATCCTGTTACACCAGTCAACTTACACATCGAACTTATTGAAAACGTTTCGGATGGATAAGTGCCACCCCCTCAGCACTCCGATGGTCGTCAGATCATTGGATGTACACAAAGACCCCTTCCGGCCGCTGGAAGAGGGGGAGGAAGTACTAGGCCCCGAAGTGCCTTATTTAAGTGCTATCGGTGCACTCTTTTACCTGGCTAACTGCACTCGCCCTGACATAGCATTTGCAGTAAACTTACTAGCCAGATATAGTGCTGCACCTACACAGCGGCACTGTGCCGGAGTTAAGCATCTTCTGCGCTACCTCCAAGGGTCCATAGACTTAGGTCTATTCTACAGGAAAGGGGCATCAACTGGTTTAGTTGGTTATGCTGATGCAGGTTACAGGTCCGATCCTCATACAGAGAAGTCTCAGACCGGATACATGTTCACATATGGCGGCACTACCATATCCTGGAGATCTGTGAAGTAGACCATGAAGACCGTCTCATCCACTCACTCAGAGCTACTAGCGATCTTCGAAGCAAGCAAGGAATGCTTCTGGCTACGCTCGGTGATCCAGCACATCCTCACCTCCACCGGCCTGACGACCGGCGTTCTTGCACCTACTACACTCCATGAAGACAATGCAGCATGTATAGCCC
Organism: Scilla litardierei; assembly: GCA_030789695.1. Classification (NCBI taxonomy): domain Eukaryota; kingdom Viridiplantae; phylum Streptophyta; class Magnoliopsida; order Asparagales; family Asparagaceae; genus Scilla; species Scilla litardierei. The sequence continues at coordinate 22,553,063 of CM061135.1, forward strand.
AGCTACAGGACGGCTACATCAAAGGTGACAAGACGAAGCATATCTCCCCCAAGTTCTTCTGGACGCACGACCTTCAGAAGCAAAAGCAGATTGAGGTACAGAAGATCCAATCATGTAATAACTTGGCGGATCTACTTACCAAATCCCTGCCTACTAGTATCTTTGAGAAACTTGTATATGGGATTGGGATGAGGAGAGTGAGTAAATGTAAACTGGGTCAGGATGAGAGAACTATGAACTCATAGATACATAGGAGACTGATGTATAGATTCATAGGAAATCTGCAAGCCTGAAGCTTGGTCAGATGAGGGGGAGTCAACTGCAGAGTTGTACTCTTTTCCCTTGGCTACAGGTTTTTTCCCACTGGGTTTTCCGTAGTCAAGGTTTTGACGAGGCAACCTCGTTGACTCTGGATCCTGAAGTATCCACCCCTAGACACATCCCCAAAACAGGGGAAGTTATGGATTAACTGTTCTTTATTTAACAAGGCAGTTATCCTAACTCGGATCCTGAAGAATCCACCTCTTATTCAATGTTGGTTGGATAAGGGGAAGTGTAATGAATAGGCCCATTGGGCCAATTGGGTATCCAACCCACTATTGAAAGCTATAAATACAAGGGTAGGGGGCTCTTAACCCTCTACACCTATTCTCCCTATTATTAATATTTCATCAGCCAAATGTCAATGATACACGGAATTAATTATCGCTTACTAATTAGTACATGGTAAATCAAATCATTTTATATTAATTTTAAGCTACTTAAAATTATTATATCTTACTATCTATTATACATTTGACAACGTTTTTTAAATTCTAGGACTGACTATGACAAGATAAAGAGTGGCTGAGATTTGATCTTGATAAATCAATGATTGAGATTGGATTTGATGAAAATTTTAGTGGGAGAACTTAAATTTTAATGGAAAAAGTGTCTTGGAAACCAAAACTTTGAAATTAGAAGTGTATTGGGAAATTTTGTGGAGATTAAAATTAGGGGAAAAGTGCAGTGGGAACATAAACTTTGAAATTAGAAGTACATTGGGAAAAATTGTGGAGATTAAATTTGGAGGGAAACGTGCATTGAGAACATAAACTTTGAAATTAAAAGTACCTTAGGAAAGATTGTGGAGAAGCATAATCCATTAAATTAAACAAAATAAAAATTTTAGCAGAACAACAAATTAGCATAAAAATACCCTAAGGTTTGTTGTTCTGCACGCCGAAGGCGCCCGCGCAATTTTTTTACGCTAATTTGTTGTTCCGCGCCGAAGGCACGAGCGCCAAATTTGTTGTTCGACGCCGAATTTGTTGTTCCGCGCCGAAGGCACGAGCGCCAAATTTGTTGTTCGACGCCGAATTTGTTGTTCCGCGCCGAAGGCGTCTGTGCCGAATTTGTTGTTTCGCGCCGAAAATGACCACGCCGCTAAATATTTTTACGCTATTGTATTGTTCTATTAAATTTTGACTGTAGAAATAATTTTTAGGGAAACAAAGATTTCGCGGTGGAAATCTTAAATGAACCGTGCCCGCGGGCACGGGTTATGACTAGTATATGATATTATGGTGTGATTGCATGGATAAAGTCCTTGGAATTGTGTGATGGTGTTGGGATCATGATAAGATCATGATAATGAGACACAATTGGTCAGCTTAAGCACAAATCCTTAAGGTTCATGGTCATATGAATGTTAAGACTGGACATTGATATTTCGTATAGACCAGTGTACATTGATATCTACCATATCAATGTTATCGATGTTAGTGTATGGTCTCATAAACACTCGGTGCAGGGACATCGTGAGACATTGAACATGTTTTTATTAGAGAATCTATTATATATTTGACAACATTTTTTGAATTTTAGGGGTGACTAGAACACGATAAAGAGTGGCTGTGATTTGATCTTGGTAAATCAATGGTTGAGATTGGATTTTGTGAAATTTTTAGTGGGAAAACTTAAACTTTGGTAGGAAAAGTGTCTTGGGAACCAAAACTTTGAAATTAGAAGTGTCTTGGGAAAGATTGTGGAGATTAAATTTGGGGGGTGCATTGGGAACCTAAACTTTGAAATTAGAAGTGCTTTGGGAAAGATAGTGTAGATTAAATTTGGGGGAAAAGTGCACTGGGAACCTAAACTTTGAAATTAAAAGTGCCTTGGGAAAGATTGCGGAGAAGCATGATCCATTAAATTAAACAAAATAAAAAAATTTAGCGTAACAACAAATTAGCATAAACATACTCTGAGATTTGTTGTTCCGCACCCGCGCCGAATTTTTTATGCTAATTTGTTGTTTCACGCCGAAGGCACGGGTGCCAAATTTGTTGTTCGATGCCGAATTTGTTGTTTCGCGCCAAAGGCGCCTGCGCCGAATTTGTTGTTACTCGTCGAAAGTGCCCGTGTCGCTAAATATTTTTACACTATTTTATTGTTCTGTTAAATTTTGGCTGTGTAAATAATTTTTTGGGAAACAAATATTTCGCGGAAGAAATCTTGAATGTATCGCGCCCGCGTGCACGGGTTATGACTAATCTATTATACATTTGAGGGCCTTTGTCCCAGTCACAAGTTTCATTATACATTTGATGGCCTTTATCCTAGTCACAAGTTGACCGAGACAAACGATTGGACCAAGTTGCGCCACCTCATCGTGGTGGGGGCCGCTTGGCGTGCCTTGGGTTTTGGGTTTGGGATGAGGTCGTTTAGAACCCAAACTAAAACACCCCTCATTCCCATTATTTGCAAGATTGCTATTGCTTTTTAATGAAAGCCAAATAACCCTCATTATTCTACTTATTTACGGATTTGGTATCAGTCTTATTTCCTTTTAGCCCATTGCGTTTTTTGCACTTCAGTGCTTGTTTTTTTCCACTTTACCCCCGACGATACCGATATACATACTATATTACAAATGACGAAGGTTGATGTGATGTTTGTCCTAGTAGGACAAACCCATTACGACAAACGATTGGCCTAAGGGTTGCCACCTTGGCATGGTAGGGGCCCATTGGGGGGGGGGGTGGGAGAGTGGGCTTTCTTTGGGGTGTGGCTATCGGGGGTTGGGTTTAATGCCCACCCAATTCCACTTATTTGCAAGCTTGCCATTGGTTTTGTTGCACTTTACCACCCAAGGTTTTTTTTCAATTTAGCCCCTGATTTTCCCACTTTTACCCCCGATGATGCAAACACACAACCACACTTCTTGCTCCTTTGCACCGCATCCTTTCCGTAAGGGTTTTTTTTGACGCCGTGCACTGCGTGCACGAGATATTTCTAGCATATTATACAAATGATGGATATTTTTGCTGACTAGGACAAACCTAGTTAGCATGGTTTGTCCTATGTGGCAGATGGAGGGGCATACCACCTCATCCCCTATATAGGAGCGAGGGGTGGGTGCAATTTGGAGTGTGGATGTGGAGACACAAAATAAAAGTCCCCATTTTTCTCATTAATTGCAAGCATGCCATTGTTTTTTCATAAAGCCCAAAGCCCCTCCTTTTTCCACAGATTTACGTGTTTTCCATCGTTCTTTTTTCACTTTAGGCCCCTGCGTTTTTTGCACTTTAACATATGCTTTTCCCCCTTTCACCTCCATGTGGTTTGGAGTAGGATTTATGCACTTTCCTTCCCCATAGTTTTTTTTGCAATGTAACCTATTTTACCCCTCGACGATACCCACACACATGCCCACAGTTTTCTCTCTTTTTTCGGTTGTGTGCAGGTTCCTCCTCCTCCCGATGATACCCACACACCCCCCCACTTTTCTCGCTCGTTTGTCGGTTTCGTTCGTACACCGCATCCGGTGTGTGGGTTTTTCTTGAGTCGTGCATGGGTTATTTCTGGGCCATTATACAAATGAGGGAGGTTGATATGACTTTGTCATATGTGTCAATGTCACATCTACACCCTCCAAACTTCCCCTTTAATACAGGGTCGCATTTGGCATTTTTTCCCTTTAAGCGCCCCCCCCAAGTTACATGTTTGCCATTGAGAGTTTTCCACCTTTTATTCCGACGGTCCCCACACATCCACCCACACTTCTAACTCCTTTTTGATTTCGCAGGTGCACCGCATCCTTTCCGTCGGTGGGGTTTTTTTTGCTCAGCGTACTTCGTACATGTGTTATTTCTAGTATTCAATAAGAGAGGGATAGTAGGTATGAAGCTAGCCGCCATGTAACGCCCCGCTTCCCAAAATACCTGCAATTTTTTTAAAATTTTCCCAGTAATCTTGAAGAGGCAGAGGGAATGAAGGAAAGAATGCAAGTGAGAGAAAGAAAACGGAGGCATGCCACTATGCATATGCTGGGATAGTACCTGTAATGTACCATATATAACAATTATACATCATCACAAAGGGGCAACCCAACGACTGATACAAATGTACACCAATAAATTCCACTCAAGTCAAACCTCACAAGGACAATATTCAATTCCTTGACCCGAGAGTACAACTCAACGTCCTGAACTATCCCACACCCCAGCTCCATGCCCTCAAGTCTCCCAGGCTCTCCAACTATCTGCTACCTGAAAAATGGGGAGGAGCACGTCAATGCGTGCCCCAGTAGGAAAACAACTTGGATTTGGAGCACTATTTTAATGTTATCAGCCTCAAGGCACGGTAAGATAAATGAGAAGTATAAACTAAACAATGCGGCGGAAAGTAAACAGCTAAATAAGGGATCATACCTGCGGTTTAATGTCAAGCTATTGCAAGCAAAGGGTTAGCACGAACAACAACACATGTATTCATATAAACATAATCTAAAAAGGGAATTACAAGTGTCAGAAGTATAACACAGTGTCACAAGTAAAGAAGGTAAGGGAAAAGGGAAGTGCTGCCAGCAGAAGAAGTAACATGTAAAACTCTTATTTTATAATTGAATTAGTTGGAAACTTGGGTAAAATGTGTGATACCAGGACCTGGACCTCATCCCAAAGATTTGGGGTGGAAACTGCACACGACGCAGTGGATACGGGCACTGTATGACGGGCCTCTCACACTGCCCTGCCAGTGGACCTACCTCACGGGCCACACCCCAAAGGTTTGGGGTAAGTATGGAATACGGTGTAGTGGACACGGGCACTGTACACCGGGCATCTCCGCCTCCTCCCTGGACGGTAGCAAGAGTGAGGCTCTCCACCATATACCTCTCCACACCCAAACCACATCATCACAATGCCAATGCCCCTCCACTTCCTGTAAAGGCGAGTGGAAATAATCATCACATATCACATCATCATCTCCCCACAATCGTAGTCCATGCCTCATACCCACAATTTACTCAAATTCCCCCCAAACCCCAGTTTTAGTAGCCTACCCCCTTTAGAGAGGATTGAGACATTCCAAATCATTAAATAAACATGATTGGTCATATTATAAGAATCATGATGGCATGGCTTCACAGTGTTAACGTTCCTCATTTATATCAATCTGGGTCATGCACCTAAGTGTCACGCCCTCCATCATAGCAACATCACATATCAACGTGGGTCATACACCAAAGTGTCATGCCCACCATCACCACTCATTAGCCCATCACTTATGAAACCAAGCCATACATGTCTATCAGCATCACAAATCCATAACATGGTTCATGGGAGCTCATTTCCCCATGTTTCTCAAATTTTATTTCATTGGAGCATTTTCACAAATACGTGGTGAGCGTGACGTATATATCCATAAGCACATCAGCAAATCAATTGGAAAAACATATCATTAGTCTACCTTCCATGTAAAGGCAATAATCATGTACCATAGGGGGTAAATTAGCAACAATACACAATTCATCACACCACTTAACCATTTCAGCTTGTCGGAAACGTGCATGCACTCATAAAATATGGCTGTGATCACCCAATTATAATCAGAATTTAGCAAAACTTCCTAAATGAAAGTTGTAGCTATTGTAGTTATGGATTCTCAGATAAAATTTTATGCAAAAATATGAACTGTATGATTTATTGTGAATTGTTTGGTCAGCCCTGTCAAAACTATTTTTCAGACAGATTCTGAGGGCTGTAAAGATTTCTGTTTTAAGTTATATTTTAGTTCGAATCACGAAAATATGCACTGAGACAAAGTTGTAGGAAAAGTTGTTAACTTTACAACGAGACCAAGAATACAAATGTCTATGCAGTGTGCAGAGATGGAGCTAAGTTTTACTGAACTGTGTCCAGTCTGAATGAAATTCAGACAAGTTGTAAAGATGGAATTTTTACTCCTAATTATTGAATTGAAGCTATGTCAAAATTTATATGATTTTGGGATAGAACTTCAAGATATACATGTATATAATTTTTTCGAAACTTAATTAAAGCCTCAGTGACCAGAAATCAAGCAATAACACACCACAGAATTTCAGGTTTTACAAGAGAGTGATTATGCTGGGAATTTCAAGGGGTTATTCATGAAACTTGAATCATGGCATATTAATTTGATTACCACTACTTCATATTGGATAAAAAATGATATAAAAACATGTTGGAAAGAAACCCTAGTTAGATTTCTAAAACCAAGTTGGATTTCTTCCTCAAAAGCTTGGTTTTCCTCTTCTCCTCCTCTTTCTCTCTTCTCTAACTTCTTCCCACTTGTAACGCACTTGAGATTCTTGATTTTTGTGAGGGAGAATTTGTTGGAAGCATCGATCTAGGATCTCTAGTTTGATGATGACAAACGTGTTGTTATATTTAATGTGTGTGTTAAATGTGTTTCAGGAACGGCGAAACGGTAAATCTTCAAGGGGATGTCTTAGTCAATTGTTGGAGGAATTGCTATTCACATAGCAAATTGGTATGGGAAGAGATGGAGCCAAGACTTGGTCCAATGTGGATTCAATGTGACCCAATGTGAGCCCAAGGGGTTTGACCAAGTCAAGATATCATCCTCTCCATACCAATACCATAGCCATTGGATTCTTGACCTAACCATCCTGCCGCACAACATGAAAACCCTAGCTATAGGCTATTATATAAGGGCTACATATATATCTCAAAACTTGCGGCCATATACAAAAAAATTCCCAAGGTTCCAATAAAAACAGAAAAGGCCAGATGCCGATTTCTCCAAAAAAAAGAGAGATTCATCTCCCAAGGCACACAACAAAATCCCTTCGAACCACACAATCAACAGCACAAGCCAATCATCAAGGGTTACATTATTTGAAGAGGGGCATCAAGAATCTCCAAGAGCCCAACAAAGATGTCAGCCAACATTCTTTTCACGGAAGGAGAGCAGGTAATGTTTTTTTGTGTCTTCCATTTGAAAACCAACACAGGCCGAATTCTTGTGGAGAGCCCTTCGTTTTTTTGTGGGTGCCATATTTTTTTGGGTTAGCCGCACTTCCTGCTTGTTTTTGGGTCTCTTCATCAAACAAAAAAAGGAATCACAAAGCTATTTTTTTTTTCATCAAAAGAATTTCGAAGAGTGCACAAAAAATTGTTTAACAGCCGCATATTTCCTTTCCCATTCTCCAAGAGCATCAGGGAGCCATTTCATTTTTTTTGATCTGAGAGCCGTTTTATTTTTGACTGCTCTTGTTGACAGCCGAAACAAAAAGAAAGGGGGTTCCAATCAAATTATTTTTGTGGAGAGATTTTTTGTGTGCCTTGTTGTTTTTGTTTTGCAGGCACAAGAATTTAAGGGGCCCTTGCGCACGAGATTTCGACTGCACCTCAAGGAGCCCACTGTTGCAGGCTTGAATATCTTGGCCTTGTTTTATTTTGTTAGTCCTTACTTGATTTAATGTTGCAGGCTTAACCACTCAATCTTACGGGCAAACGAAAGACAGAGACATAGTGGGAGGCTGAGCAACATCATAGAACAAGGTCAAGGAAATAATTACAGAAAGGGCAATTAATCCGACTGTGCACTAATTGAGGAAAGGACTACTTGCACACAACCAGAATACAAAAGTCGAGATTTGCACGACTTTTGTTGGAGGGGCCATATCTTCTGATCCAGACATCTGATTGATACATCTTGTCAGATTGATCTCACCACACGCTGAACGACAGAGACTACACACCATTACTGAGCATTTCTAAAACTCTATCTATTTATCTTTGTGTTGGTGTAGCGATCTCTGTAGGGGAAACTTTACCATCAGTGTTACTTTTTGGGGACCTGACGACTTTGTGAGTCGTCACGGAGGGAGAGCATCTGACTAGATTGAGAGTGTAGAGCACGTGGTGTGCGTACGAGCTAGGTGAGAGTAGATTTGGGATCTTGACTCATTGTAGCTGTACAGGATTACATATCTATTTAGTATTTGCTTTCGGGGGCTGGAGTAGGTCGTAGGGACGACCGAACCAGGGTATATCTGTGCGTACTCTGTGATTGCTATTTTATTATACTGCATGTGCTTATAACTGCGTGTGATTTCTCGTAGGTTGCACGAGAATTTTTATTAGCCTATTCACCCCCCTCTAGGCTACGATCCAGATCCAACAAGTGGTATCAGAGCCAGTTTAGAGGATCTAGTCTAGTATTTTAGATGACCATGAATATATCTGATTGTGCTTTTGCTGAAGGTCAGTCTATAGCCCGTCCCCCTAAGTTTAACGGTGTAGACTTTGCTTATTGGAAGGCTAGGATGGAAATCTATTTAATGTCTGTAGATTATGATGTGTGGGATATTGTTGAAAATGGTTATAGTCTACCCACTATTAAAATTGAAGACACTGTTATGATTAAGCCTAAAGACAAGTGGGATTTAGCTGATAAGAAACTTTATACTCTTAATGGTAAAGCTATGAATGCGCTTATATGCTCTCTTGATAAATCTGAGTTTAATCGTATCTCACATTGTCTACTTGCGCAGGAAATCTGGCATACTCTGGAGGTGACACACGAGGGAACATCACAAGTGAAAGAATCCAGACTTGCGTTGCTTTGCACAGAATATGAGAGCTTCCGCATGCTACCAACAGAATCTGTGAAAGAGATGTTTGCGAGGTTCACGGACATCGTCTACAAATCCAGTTCCCTCGGTAAGCCATACTCTAGCTATGAACAGGTACGAAAGATCTTAAGGGCGCTACCAAGCTCGTTCAGGCCTAAAGTCACAGCTATTCAAGAAGCTAAGGACTTATCAACAATGAAAGTGGAGGACTTGATAGGCAACCTAATGTCACACGAGCTTGAGTTGCAGAGTATAGAAGCCAGAGAGAAACCTGAATAGAAGACCAAAGCTTCCACACTATTAGCTCTTCAAGCTAACGACGACGATCTTGATGAAGAGCAAGCTTTAATGGTCAGAAACTTCAGGAGATACATTCAAACTGATCAAGGAAGAACTGAGACGGGAAAAAGGTTTATTCGTTCTAATAATTCTAATTTTGTTAGAAATTTCTCTGATCAGAAAGCTATTAATAGAAGCGAATATTTTAAATGCAGGAAGAAAGGGCACCACATAAAAGATTGCCTACAACAACACACAGCTCAAGTTGCAAAAGGAAAAACGAAAGTGCTGACATGGGACATGGATAGCGAAGCTGAGGATGAGGAGGAGAAACTTGAAATCCACTCCCGCTTGGCATTGATGGCCAAACACAATGAGGTAGAATCTCCCACTAAAGCTGAACTTTTAGAAATCTGTAAAGGAATGTAATATAGAATTGATGAGCTAGAAGCTGATGTGGATAGTTATAGGAATGATAACTTTGATATGCAACAAACTGAGTATGACATGTCCATAGAAATGAAAAATCTTAAACAAGAGCTTGTTGCATGCAAATCTACCATTACCATGTTAGAAAAAGAGAAAGCTAGCTTGCCTGAAAAAATTAATTGTCTTTCATGTCCCTCTTTACTAAAAGATATTAGCATGCATAAGCAAGAATTGATAAAGCTTGAAACTGATAATGAATTGCTTTCTGAAAAGATTAACATGCTAAATCTTGAACATAAAGAAAAAATGAGGGATTTTGAAAAGAAAGAAGAGGAAAACAAGCGAGCTTTCATTAGTAAATGCACTATGCTTGTGAATGAAAACAATTTCTTGAAATCCAAAGTCACTACCCTAGAATTGTCATTAAAGAAATTTTCCATAGGAAAACAAAACTTGGATATCATTCTTGGAAATCAATTGTATGGCAATAATAGGCGTGGCCTTGGATTTAGCGCTAAAAATATTGAAAAGACTAAGTATAAAAAATTTCACAATGTGCCCTCTATTGCTAAAAATGTTTATGCAAAGTGTTTTACATGTGATAGTGTTGGTCACACATCATACCATTGCAAATATAGGAACTCCAATATTAAATTTAAACAAATATGGGTTCCTAAATCTTTGTTGATTAACACTAGTGGACCTTGTTGGATTCCAAGGTCACACATGACACCTCTTTTGTAGGTGGATGGAAACTTGGCGAGGAGCGATAAATTGAGAGTCTCAATATTTTAGCTCCTTAGTCAAATAGCGACACGAAGGTATATCTCATTCTTTGAACTTAATGCATACCTTCATAACATTTTTTGTGTGCTTGTTTTTTTATTTTTGTTTTTGTTTGCTTGATTGTTTTTAGTGTGTTTTTTTGGGTTCATATAAAACTGAAAAAAAAATTTGAAAAAGACAAAAGAAAAAAAAAGAGCTTATTGCATATCTTCCTCTTTGCATCATTCTAGTTCTACAAATGAATGATGATCATATCCATGTAGAAATTGTAGTTTATTATTATGGCTACATGAGCATGTCTTATTTCATAAATAGATATGCCAAGTTCAATGAATTGATAATATGATTTCTACACATACTTTCACTTCCACGAATATTAGACTATGTCGTACTTTTGGAGATACTATTTATGAATAATGGAAAGTGAATGTAGGATGATTATTAACTGAAAAATCTAAGGGATATGATGTGATTTGCCATGAATAAAAATTGAGCACAAAACAAAGGAAATGAAAAAAAACATGAAAATTGCTCCGTATGAAAAATGGATACAATTCATGGCAAATACACTACCCACGAGTATCCAACATAAGCTTTACAGGTAATCTTTAGAGTTGGTGTTTTTACTCATCAAGCAATGTCACCCCCACATCTAAGAGTCCTTTCAGGCTATGTTTTGGGGTGTGATACCTTGAACTCATTTTAATGAGGCGGGGAAAATCAATCCTAGGTGATACAAAGTTATTTAGGAAACTATTTGATTGATTTGGTTGAATTTATAAAAGTATCTCCCTTTGTACGTCTATGTTTAATAACTGCACTTACACGATGGTGTTGAATTCTAATTATTATTATCGTTGGATTTGAAGTGCTAAATATAGAATGACGATATGCAAATGCTTGTTATAGTTAATAATGCTCTCTTTTTGTATGTGGTATGTTTTAATCTTCAAGAATACACTTTTGCTGATGACAAAGGGGGAGAAAAGTGTAGAAAGATTTGTGGTATTTTTGGGCTCAAACTACGGTGTTATTGGTTGAAGGGGGAGTATTGAAAATACTTGAAAAAGGGGGAGCATGCTTATTTTATTGTTGTATTGTGCATGCTAGTAATGCTTGATCTTATCTCATTGAATATATCATATTAGCTTTACATCCTTCATCACACTTCACACACGCACATTAAGTTGCTTAAATCTTTTATGGAGTTGTCATCATCAAAAGGGGGATATTGTTAGAAGCAACGATATAGGATCTCTAGTTTGATGATGACAAACATGTTGTTATATTTAATGTGTGTGTTAAGTGTGTTTCAGGAACGGTGAAACGGTAATTCTTCAATGGGATGTCTTAGTCAATTTTGGAGGAATTGCTATTCATATAGCAAATTGGTATGGGAAGAGATGGAGCCAAGACTTGGTCCAATGTGGAGTCAATGTGACCCAATGTGAGCCCAAGGGGATTTGACCAAGTCAAGATATCATCCTCTCCATACCAATACCCTAGCCATTGGATTCTTGAGCTAACCATCCTGCCGCACAACATGAAAACCCTAGCTATAGGCTATTATATAAGGGCTACATACATATCTCAAAACTTGCGGCCATAAACAAAAAAATTCCCATGGTTCCAATAAAAACAGAAAAGGCCAGAAGCCGATTTCTCCAAAAAAAGAGCTTCATCTCCCAAGGCACCCAACGAAATCCCTTCGAACCGCACAATCAACAGCACAAGCCAATCATCAAGGGTTACATTATTTGAAGAGGGGCATCAAGAATCTCCAAGAGCCCAACAAAGAGGTCAGCCGACATTCTTTTCACGGAAGGAGAGTAGGTAATGTTTTTTTTGTGTCTTCCCTTTGAAAACCAACACAGGCCGAATTCTTGTGGAGAGCCCTTCGTTTTTTTGTGGGTGCCATATTTTTTTGGGTTAGTCGCACTTCCTGCTTGTTTTTGGTTCTCTTCATCAAACAAAAAAGGAATCACAAAGCTAATTTTTTTCATCAAAAGAATTTCGAAGAGTGCACAAAAAATTTTTTAACAGCCGCATATTTCCTTTCCCATTCTCCAAGAGCCTCAGGGAGCCGTTTCATTTTTTTTGATCTGAGAGCCGTTTTATTTTTGACTGCTCTTGTTGACAGCCGAAACAAAAAGAAAGGGGGTTCCAATCAAATTATTTTTGTGGAGAGATTTTTTGTGTGCCTAGTTGTTTTTGTTTTGCAGGCACAAGAATTTAAGGGGCCCCTGCGCACGAGATTTCGACTGCACCTCAAGGAGCCCACTGTTGCAGGCTTGAATATCTTGGCCTTGTTTTATTTTGTTAGTCCTTACTTGATTTAATGTTGCAGGCTTAACCACTCAATCTTGCGGGCAAACGAAAGACAGAGACATAGTGGGAGGCTGAGCAATAGCATAGAACAAGGTCAAGGAAATAATTACAGAAAGGGAAATTAATCCGACTGGGCACTAATTGAGGAAAGGACTACTTGCACACAACCAGAATACAAAAGTCGGGATTTGCACGACTTTTGTTGGAGGGGCCATATCTTCTGATCCAGACATCTGATTGATACATCTTGTCAGATTGATCTCACCACACGCTGAACGACAGAGACTACACACCATTACTGAGCATTTCTAAAACTCTATCTATTTATCTTTGTGTTGGTGTAGCGATCTCTGTAGAGGAAACTTTACCATCAGTGTTACTTTTTGGGGACCTGACGACTTTGGGAGTCGTCACGGAGGGAGAGCATCTGACTAGATTGAGAGTGTAGAGCACGTGGTGTGCGTACGAGCTAGGTGAGAGTAGATTTGGGATCTTGACTCATTGTAGATGTACATGATTCCATATCTATCTAGTATTTTCTTTCGGGGGCTGGAGTAGGTCGTGGGGACGACCGAACCAGGGTATATCTGTGCATACTCTGTGATTGCTATTTTATTACCCTGCATGTGCTTATAACTGCGTGTGATTTCTCGTGGGTTGCACGAGAATTTTTATTAGCCTATTCACCCCCCCCTGTAGGCTACGATCCAGATCCAACAGAATTAAGGTTTCAATTGGAGAAGGAGGAGAAAATGGGGGAGGGGTGGCTGGCCATGAGTAGGGAGGAAGGGGAGAAAAAATAAAAAAAAGAAAAAAAGAAAGGAAAATGAAGAATAAAGAAGAGGGGATGAGTTTCACTCAAAATATCTATACTAGAATCCCCCAAAAGAAGCATGCTTCATTTTAAATGACTGAAATACCCCTCCATCTTCCATGTATTTACAAGTTTGCCATTACTTTATGCACCCATCTTTTTACTATGCACACACACTCATTTAGTCCAAATGACCATTTTGCCCCTCACTTTTCTAAAAATTTACGAGGATGCCATTGACCCCTAACCCATTTTCACACTAGCATGGCTCTCCCTACATACACCCATGCACATCCATGCATGCATACATGCATCACACACATACGTCTAATACATACGCGTTATATAATACACACGATGTAATTCACACTTCTCCTGCATTTACGTCTCGCATTCTCTTCTCTTAGCCACATATTACGGTACAACCCTTATGCACTACGTTACATACATCGATATCCATAGATATTTCAAGCCTGCGAATGCATCGTAGGTAGAAATACTACGTGTATACAGTAGAATACACATATAGTTCAAAATAGGGCATGACACCATACCAACCTTAAAATAAAGCTAGTCCTCGAACTTCTGAGGTCCAGGGGTTATAGTCTAAGAGGAGATGCTTCTAGATTCTAAGGGCCTTCTCCATACAATGCTCTACGCTATTATCCCGTATATCTTTATATTCGTCTCACACCAGCCACACCCTAATGCACGCACATCCACAGTTATATCTACTTCACGGCCTAAACATATACCTTAATACATACACCAATAACACCTACACATCTACTACATATGTCCATCACTTATCTATATCGCTACATACACACCATATATGACCATAGCACAACACCTCTTATTACGTCCAGTATTCAAAATCGCTAATTAGGACCGCATTATCAGTCACAACATGCATGTAAATATACATCACACATAACATACGAATAGGCATACACATACATATAACAACTATCCACTACTTATATCATCACGTATATGCATCTAAGCACGTACATACAACATAATATCGGTACACTACAATAATATATTCATACCACACCCATATCTAAATAAGATTCATGTATATACGCACACACAAGGTATCTATGATCCCATACAAGGATAAGATACCCACTCATAAGGGATATTTATATATCTCATATAGCTCATGGCTAAGATACACGTAGCTACTGCCAAACACATAAGGATACACTCAAGTTGTATCCAGGCACACTCACGTACATAGACACATCGTAAACATTCACAAGACATAGACACGCCATCTATATCTATATATAAACACATACACATACCAATGTCTATACTCTATACATTCATCCAGACGGGTGTACTTAGTCATTCATACCATAGATATAGCATAAGCACACACATCACAGCTATAACACAGACATACATGCACACCACAACCATTCATATAGTTATAACAATACAATACATATAAATTCAACAGGAGGCATACAACATTCCCAACAATAAATACACATTGGTCTCATATACTCATCCATCCACTTCACAGCAATATACATATAGATAACTCCATGCACATATATATCTATAGATATCCATATGCATTCACACACATATAAACACCTACACCATAAACACCTACACCAAGACATACACCCTTCTATTCACATACACATTATTGGTAATACCATATATCCTATACAATATTTCCAAGTCAATTCATACTTACAACTAACCTTACATTATACACCCAACCAATCATCTATGCAGACTACTACACCAATCCTATATCATGTTTAGATTCAACAACCCTTATCCTTACAACACTTATAGGTTATGCTTAGTATACACGTATCCATACACAACATATATCCACACTCAAATAAAGATGCAATCCTATACACATGCAATCATATGAATACACCCACGTATATATACCACCATACCAATACACCCAAATGGCCGTACAATTTTACATGTCATGTACATACAAATGAGCTTACATGCAAGTATATACACATATATACATGTTCACATCTACACTTTCATACATACATTCTCATTCAAGTAGGTCTCGTGTATATCTACACACTACACATATAGAGACACACATGTCATACTCACACACGTAACGTACGCAAATATAACCACCCCGTAGTTACACGTTTCCAATTACTACTGCAGCATACACCTCTGTCTAACTATATGACTATATAACATAAGGCATTCACATACACATAACACATAGTTCAGTCAAATACACAAAACTTATGCAATACAAGACGTAATCATCCATATTTATACAATAAGATATACCCAATATACATATACTAGAAGCATATAGTCATATAACATAGATCCACATTCATACATGTCATTATACGTAGGCGCATAAACATAGGCACACACATATAGAATACATTTCAATACATCTATAACCCAATGAAGACCACTTATAGTAATTCACATATACGACTACACATTCACGCATATATGTACCACATTTGCATGCACATTTACCATTAAAATAGTATACAACTACACTACATCTTAAAGGTACCAACTACATATACATCCACATATTCTTTCACATACCAATTACTATACATAACTCCAAGGCACATACGACAAAATCCACGTAAAGCCATCTAGACATAGTAATGTCACTCAAGCACAGAAGTAGAAATACTCATATACAACTATATAGTCAGGCACGTACTAACACAGATATCATGGAGTACAAATATACACAGTTGGATATACACATCTATCTTCACGCAATAATACAACCCACAACCATATACCAAATTAAGACAATATACCAGTTCATATAAGCATATAGGCAGCACATACACATACTCACTAGCCATGTGGCACTAGCAATATATGTGTGCCAATATCCCAACATATATATATACATGATCGCTCCAAAATGTAACCCAAAAGCACAACCTAGTATGGCGCAAATGCGCGGAGATAAATCCCCGGCAACGGCGCCAAAAACTTGATCGGCCCCGGATATACACCCGGAGAACGATTGTAGCTTTACCGCAAGCGCACGGTCAAGTGGCAAGCGGGTATCGAACACGAGGAGGTGGTGTTGGTTCCAATCTATCCTAGGTTGGTTTGACTACGAATGTATTATTGGTGGAGATGGGTATGGTATGATGTAATGACAATGGTGATGGATGTCGGTGTCGGTGATAAAGAAGTGGGATAAAATATCGATTCAAATTTAATACAATAAAAGAGTCTAGAGCTAGGGAATCCCCACTACGGATCATCATACATCATTGTAAATAGTGAATCTCAATATTACTAGGCTTGTGTTGAGGTGAACTAGTCGTAACTGAATAGAGAACCAAGCTCACGCTCTCGCGCTATTGCCGGTCTATAGCAACCTAGGGTAGGGCCCAATCTCTTGCAAACCCTAGCCTAAGCCGCTAGCATTAGGATCGACATCATCGTTCAATCGCCACTCGAGCCCACGCTCATGCAAACTCGATTTACGATCTAAGTTGTGATAGTTCGTATTCGTCCAATCTCTTGCAAACG
The DNA here is from genome assembly GCA_030789695.1 of Scilla litardierei. Lineage (NCBI taxonomy): Eukaryota > Viridiplantae > Streptophyta > Magnoliopsida > Asparagales > Asparagaceae > Scilla > Scilla litardierei. Next base: position 22,570,147 of record CM061135.1, read on the forward strand.
AATATGGGTATAGATTTATAATAAAAATCCTAGCTTTGGTCCAATCTCTTGCAAACCAAGTCTAGAGAATCTCGATTATAAACCTAAATCGAATATCTAGGCCTTCCCATCGATTAGAATCCAATCTCTTGCAAACCCTAGATCGATGGAAATCCCTAGCTATCCGTAATAAATCAATCACAACCTAACCTCCTAGCAATTCTAGCAATTAGAAATTCATTCATCACAAGTCTGAAATTAGATCCATATGGTTCATCCCCATGCCCTAGAACAACAATCAACCAAGCATAGCAATAACGATATGAGAATCAATAAAAACCATTGCTTGAATGTAAAAAGATAGCAAATCAAAGATTCAAATAATAAGAATAAAAATACTTAGCTTTGATGAAGATCTTCAATCCAAATACAAGCTTTTTTATCCAAGAGGGGGCCTAGGGCATGGCCTAACCTCTAAAATAACTCTAAGAAAACATCATGAGAACCTCAAGAAAACATATTGGGAACTTCTCTCTAATGGTGGATACAAAACCCTTATATAGTCTCCCAAAACCCTAGCAAATAACCCTAGAAAAAACCCCAAAATCGTGCCCAAAAACAGCCCAAACCGCAACGTAAAATCTGTGCCCAGTCCGCACTCGGCCGAGTGGAACATGTGACCCGGCCGAGTGGAAATTCCATCACTGCAGAATCAACTTGCAGAAATTCCCCAGATTTCATCCGACCTTCGATTTGCACGTTCTTGGCGGCGTTGGAATCGTCATGAAGTCTACTATCCATAAAAAATATGAGAGAAATACTTTGATTGCTGGAATGATAGAAGATTTCAAAAGAGTGAAAGGCTGTCTGAAAATCTGGGCGCTGTGTGTCCTCGGCGTCACTCGGCCGAGTGGACTTCTCTACTCGGTCGAGTGGGCTTCTCTACTCGGCCGAGTGACAGACCCTGTAAAATTCCAGTAAGTCGGGGGGTCTTGGGGGGTCTGTCTTTGGAGGTGACTCGGCCGAGTGGCTTTACTCGCTCGGCCGAGGTACATTCGGTACTCGGCCGAGTCGGAACCCTCAATCGCCTGATGGATTCCAGTAAGTCGGCTCCTTCGATGGGTGGATTTTTCCAAGCCACTCGAGCGAGGGGATCTCCATACTCGGCCGAGTGGACGATCGTCACTCGGCTGAGTGCACGCTGATTTCCTTCTGTGGTGCGTGTCTGTTCTGGTCGGCCGAGTGGTCTTCTTGCGCGGTCGAGTGACATGATGTAGATACCCAATCTTCATCATTTCGTCTCCTCGTCGCTCCTACGGAGTTCCTTCTTCTTCCACCCATCTTCCATCGCCGTTAGCTCCTCGATAGAGCCATGGGCGAGGCTCCGGTACATGTGCAAGCCCTTTAAGCTCATTTTTGTTCCCGATCGCTCCATATTTCCTGAAATTCGACAAAAATAAGAAATAGTGAAAAGTAACGCAATATCGTCGAATACTCGTGAAAATCACAATATGAGCAATCGAAATGGCGTGAAAACATGCAGAAAAAAGGTGTAAAATATGGACCGATCAAGATCCCCCAAGCTTGCCTTTTACTCGTCCTCGAGGAAGATAAGTAAAGAGACGAACTCGGGACATGAAAACAAAGGAAATGAAATGAATGAAAGAACACGAGGTGGAAGTGGTTGCTAGATTATTCTCTCAGATCTCAAGCCATAAGCTATACATCACGATAACTTGGAAAATACGAGTCACATGCTATAAGGATTTCAAATCTTACTTAGACATTGTACTTGCAAGCTTTTAAGAGCAATAAGAGGGACTCTCTAAATTCATACAATCAATTCATATATACATCACGAATTTCATAGAATTTAATATACAAATGTTGGCGATGCACTTTTCAATCAAAAGTTATAAATGAAGCATATAAGATACACACCAAGCATGCAATAGAGAATAGAATAAGAGACATGGCATTCACATATTAACATCGATTCATAAGAAATCTCCATAACTAAAGTATTTTGCTAAGTTTCAGCATTATCAAACTTCCACATTCGTGCACCTCTCCACTCTAATGTCATACTCACTCATATGGTCAAACGAGTTCACCCCCCAAGCTTAGCTTGAGGCATCGCATCTAAAGGAATATGATAGTGGAAAATGGGATTTTTGCCTTGGTTTTCGCAAGTGTTTTGTGGCTCCAATAATGAGATAGAGAAACATTTTTCTTTTTTTTCTTTTTGAACTTTTTGTTTCTCATTTTTCTTTTTGGATTTTTGTAGGAGCTATATGATTTGTATTTTTGGCTTTTGGCTCCTTTTTGGCTTTTTGGACTTTTTGGAGCTAACTTTTCATTTGTAGGGATTTTTTTTGGGAAATAGATGCGATATAAGTAGCTTTAGGAGGTGAACTCAAGTGACATGTAGAGAATAAAAGATATATGTGGAGAAAGAAATAATGTAACACTCGGTTCACTCTAAGATGTGCACGAACGATTCAATAAAATAATACTTCAACTAAAACTCATATGTAAGCATGGATATTCTCAATCATCTCAATAAAGAGTGAAGTCAAGCGGTAAAGCGCACAATCATATTAAGCATGCAACAGAAGGTGAATAAGACAATAAAACTGATGCTTCAGATATACTAATGATGCATGAATCTTGGTGCATTTCCAACAAAAGCATACTAATCACTAATCCATACATTCAGTTTCAATTAATATCATGCATTCATGTAGAGGAATCATCAAAAGAAATAGATTTGCAAGCACGTGTGAATAGCAAGACTATGGAATACTCTAAGTAGCATGGCAAGGAATAATAAGCATTGTGATAGTTGCTAAAGCAATAAGAGATATCATCATACGAAACAAATCTAGCAAAAGGAGGGAAAGGAAAATAAAGAAATAAAAAATAAAAGAGAGGAAAGAAAAGAAAAACAAGCACACAACATGATGCATGAACACACATAAAAGGAAAATAAGATGGAAAATTCAAAAAGATGATGCAAAATTTTGAAAAAATTTTAAAAACCCTAAAATAAAGTAAAAATGCAACTAAATGGCATGGAAATGCACTCGAAATCAAGCCCCGAACCTCAACACAACATGATGCATGGAAATGCAACAAAAACTTGCTCGGCCCCGAAATGTAACCCAAGAGCACAACCTAGTATGGCGCAAATTGCACGGAGATAAATCCCCGGCAACGGCGCCAAAAACTTGATCAGCCCCGGATATACACCCGGAGAACGATTGTAGTTTTACCGCAAGCGCACGGTCAAGTGGCAAGCGGGTATCGAACACGAGGAGGTGGTGTTGGTTCCAATCTATCCTAGGTTGGTTTGACTACGAATGTATTATTGGTGGAGATGAGTATGGTATGATGTAATGACAATGGTGATGGATGTCGGTGTCGGTGATAAAGAAGTGGGATAAAATATCGATTCAAATTTAATACAATAAAAGAGTCTAGAGCTAGGGAATCCCCACTACGGATCATCATACATCATTGTAAATAGTGAATCTCAATATTACTAGGCTTGTGTTGAGGTGAACTAGTCGTAACTGAATAGAGAACCAAGCTCACGCTCTCGCGCTATTGCCGGTCTATAGCAACCTAGGGTAGGGCCCAATCTCTTGCAAACCCTAGCCTAAGCCGCTAGCATTAGGATCGACATCATCGTTCAATCGCCACTCGAGCCCACTCTCGTGCAAACTCGAGTTACGAACTAAGTTGTGATAGTTCGTATTCGTCCAATCTCTTGCAAACGAATATGGGTATAGATTTATAATAAAAATCCTAGCTTTGGTCCAATCTCTTGCAAACCAAGTCTAGAGAATCTCGATTATAAACCTAAATCGAATATCTAGGCCTTCCCATCGATTAGAATCCAATCTCTTGCAAACCCTAGATCGATGGAAATCCCTAGCTATCCGTAATAAATCAATCACAACCTAACCTCCTAGCAATTCTAGCAATTTAGAAATTCATTCATCACAAATCTGAAATTAGATCCATATGGTTCATCCTCATGCCCTAGAACAACAATCAACTAAGCATAGCAATAACGATATGAGAATCAATAAAAACCATTGCTTGAATGTAAAAAGATAGCAAATCAAAGATTCAAATAATAAGAATAAAAATACTTAGCTTTGATGAAGATCTTCAATCCAAATACAAGCTTTTTTATCCAAGAGGGGGCCTAGGGCATGGCCTAACCTCTAAAATAACTCTAAGAAAACATCATGAGAACCTCAAGAAAACATATTGGGAACTTCTCTCTAATGGTGGCTACAAAACCCTTATATAGTCTCCCAAAACCCTAGCAAATAACCCTAGAAAAACCCCCAAAATCGTGCCCAAAACAGCCCAAACCGCAACTTAAAATCTGGGCCCAGGCCGCACTCAGCCGAGTGGAACATGTGACCCGGCCGAGTGGAAATTCCAGCACTGCAGCATCAACTTGCAAAAATTCCCCAGATTTCATCCGACCTCCGATTTGCACGTTCTTGGCGGCGTTGGAATCATCATGAAGTCTACTATCTATAAAAATATGAGAGAAATACTTTGATTGCTGGAATGATAGAATATTTCAAAAGAGTGGAAGGCTATCTGAAAACCTGGGCGCTGTGTGTCCTCGGCGTCACTCGGCCGAGTGGACTTCTCTACTCGGTCGAGTGGGCTTCTCTACTCGGCCGAGTGACAGACCCTGTAAAATTCAAGTAAGTTGGGGGTCTTGGGGGGTCTGTCTTCGAAGGTGACTCGGCCGAGTGGCTTTACTCGCTCGACCGAGGGACATTCTGTACTCGGCCGAGTCGGAACCCTCAATCCCCTGACGGATTCCAGTAAGTCGGCTCCTTCGATGGGTGGATTTTCCCGTGCCACTCGAGCGAGGGGATCTCCATACTCGGCCGAGTGGACTATCGTCACTCGGCTGAGTGCACGCTGATTTCCTTCTGTGGTGCGTGTCCGGTCTGGTCGGCCGAGTGGTCTTCTTGCTCGGCCGAGTGACATGCTGTAGATACCCAATCTTCATCATTTCCCCTCCTCGTCGCTCGTACGGAGTTCCTTCTTCTTCCACCCATCTTCAATCGCCTTTAGCTCCTCGATAGAGCCATGGGCGAGGCTCCGGTACATGTGCAAGTCCTTTAAGCTCATTTTTGTTCCCGATCGCTCCATATTTCCTGAAATTCGACAAAAACAAGAAATAGTGAAAAGTAACGCAATATCGTCGAATACTCGTGAAAATCGCAATATGAGCAATCGAAATGGCTTGAAAACATGCAGAAAAAAGGTGTAAAATATGGACCGATCAATACACTATACCCATACATATTCACACATATACACTTTTCTCCATATGTCCAAAGACAATATGAACACTCAACTACTCTATCCATACAAGGATAGATATACACGTATTGTACATTTCCCACACGGGAACACAACCATAATACAATAGATAGGAAAACTCATACATGCTCTCATAGCACATACGTACATATCCCCACTCACCCTCTACCATGTGTATATGTATGCGTGTGTGTGTGTGTATATGATTTAATGTAGAAAAGCTGCCACCTGATTGTGGCAAGACACAAGAAAGGTGGAAAGTACAAGCCCCCACATGGGCTTGCACTCGTGGGGCCCCACCTTTTTATGTCTTGCACCTGATCCATTGGATCAGGTGCCACCTGTTCTACATTAATCCCACCCACACACACACACACACACACACACAGTCTCTATGTAGATTTATGATGCAGATATGCAAATAGGTATGTGTTATACTTGTGTGACTCTGGCTATAGGTGATATATAAGTTAGTGGGGATATATATATATATATATATATATATATATATATATATATATATATATGAGAATAATGGGTATCATACGCCATATGAGAGGGTCTCTCATATTCCCTCTCACATAAAGGGGGTCAAGTACAACAAGTACAAGCCCATGTGGGCTTGTACTTGCCCCCTTTATGTGAGAGGGAATATGAGAGACCCTCTCATATGGCGTATGATACCCATTATTCTATATATATATAGAATACCCGACAAATACAAGCCCATATATATATAGAATAATGGGTATCATACGCCATATGAGAGGGTCTCTCATATTCCCTCTCACATAAAGGGGGCAAGTACAAGCCCACATGGGCTTGTACTTGTTGTACTTGACCCCCTTTATGTGAGAGGGCATATGAGACACCCTCTCATATGGCGTATGATACCCATTAATCCATATATATATATATATATATATATATATATATATATATATATATATATATATATACTCAAGTATTCACGCACCTAATATATACACCCACACATATCTATATACCACTATAACCATCCAGGATACATGTAACTTTCATGCCATTCAAATATAAATACACTTACTGAATACAAGTATACCGCAACATATATAATTCTAATATCCAAGCACAACAAATGCACTTATACACACGGATTCACACAATTATAGATACACACGTATACCTACAAATATTCATCTATAGTATAATACAACGCAGAAAGTTCATCCCCGGACTTCCTAAGGATATGGATTTAATTGTGGATCACTTTAGGCCCTATGGTCACTACCCATATTAGGGTTAATCTATCCCAATCATATACTGAAGCATTACATGTACTATCCTTACGCACATCGCAGTGCGATGACCTGCATGGGCCACCAAAAACTGTAACGCCCCGCTCCCCAAAATACCTGGAATTTTTAAAATTTTTCCTAGGAATCTTGAAGAGGCAGAGGTAATGAAGGAAAGAGTGCAAGAGTGAGAAATAAAACGGAGGCAGGCCATTGCGCACATGCTGGGATAGTACCTATAATGTACCAAATATAACAACAAGGAGATCACATTCCATTTATACATCATCACAAAGGGGCAACCCAATGACTTATACAAATGTACACCAATAAATTTCACTCAAGTCAAACCTCACAAGGACAATATTCAACTCCTTGACCCCAGAGTACAACTCAACTTTCTGAACTATCCCACACCCCAGCTCCATGCCCTCAAGTCTCACAGGCTCTCCAACTATCTGCTACCTGAAAAATGGGGAGGAGCACGTCAATGCGTGCCCAATAGGAAAACAACTTGGATTTGGAGCACTATTTTAATGTTATCAACCTCAAGGCACGGTAAGATAAATGAGAAGCGTAAACTAAACAATGCGACGGAAAGTAAACAGCTAAGTAAGGGATCATACCTGCGGTTTAATGTCGAGCTACTGCAAGAAAAGGGCTATCACGAATAACAATACATGTATTCATACAAACATAATCTAAAAAGGGAATTACAAGTGTCAGAAGTATAACACAGTGTCATAAGTAAAGAAGGTAATGGAAAAGGAAAGTGCTGCCAGCAGAAGAAGTAACATGCAAAACTCTTATTTTATAATTGAATTAGTTGGAAACTAGGGTAAACTGTGTGATACCTGGACCTGGACCTCGCCCCAAAGATTTGGGGTGGAAACTGCACACGACGCAGTGGACACAAGCACTGTTCGCCGGACCTCTCACCCTGCCCCGCCAGGGGACTTGCCTCACAGGCCTCACCCCAAAGGTTTGGGGTAAGTATGGGTGCAGTGGACACGGGCACTGTACACCTGGCATCTCTGCCTCCTCCCTGGACGGTAGCAAGAGTGAGGCTCTCCACCATATACCTCTCCACACCCAAACCACATCATCACAACGCCAATGCCCATCCACTTCCTATAAAGGCGAGTGGGAATAATCATCACATATCACATCATCATCTCCCCACCTTCGTTGTACAGGCCTCATACCCACAATTTACTCAAATTTTCTCCAAACCCCGGTTTTAGTAGCTCACCCCCTTTAGAGAGGATTGAGACATTACAAATCATCAAATAAACATGATAAGTCATATTATAAGAATCATGATGGCATGGCTTCACAGTGTTAACGTTCCTCATTTATATCAATCTGGGTCATGTACCTAAGTGTCACACACTCCATCATAGTAACATCACATATCAAAGTGGGTCATACACCAATGTGTCATGCCTGCCATCACCACTCATTAGCCCATCACTTATGAAACCATGCCATACATGTCTCTTAGCATCACAAATCCATAACATGGTTCATGGGAGCTCATTTTCCCATGTTTCTCAAATTTTATTTCATTGGAGCATTTTCATAAGCACGTGGTGAGCGTGACGTATATATCCATAAGCACATTAGGAAATCAATTGGCAAAACATTTTATTAGTCTACCTTCCTTGTAAAGGCAATAATCTGTACCATAGGGGGTAAATTAGCAACAATACACAATTCATCACACCACTTAACCATTTCAGCTTGCCGAAAACATGCATGCAGTCATAAAATATGGTTGAGATCACCCAATTATAATCAGAATTTAGCAAAACTTCCTAAATGAAAGTTGTAGCTATTGTAGTTCTGGATTCACAAATAAATTTCATGCAAAAATATGAAATATATGATTTATGGTGAATTGTTTGGTCAGCCCTGTCAAAACTGTTTTTCAGACAGATTCTAAGGGCTGTAAAGATTTCTGTTTTAAGTTATATTTCAGTTCGAATCACGAAAATATGCACTGAGACAAAGTTGTAGGAAAGGTTGTTAACTTTACAACGAGACCAAGAATACAAATTTCCATGCAGTATGCAGAGACGGAGCTAAGTTTTACTGAACTGTATCCAGTTTGAATGAAATTCAGACAAGTTGTAAAGATGGAATTTTTACTCCTAATTTTTGAATTGAACCTATGTCAAATTTTATAAGATTTTGGGGTAGAACTTCAAGATATACATGTATATAATTTTTTTGAAACTTAATTAGAGCCACGGTGACCAGAAATCAATCAATAACACACCACAGAATTTCAGGTTCTACAAGAGAGTGATTATGCTTGGAATTTCAAGGGGTTATTCATGAAAATTGGATCATGGCACATTAATTTGATTACCACTACTTCATATTGGATAAAGCATGATATAAAAACATGTTGGAAAGAAACCCTAGTTAGATTTCCAAAACCAAGTTGGATTCCTACCTCAAAAGCTTGGTTTTCCTCTTCTCCTCCACTTTCTCTCTTCTCTAACTTCTTCCCACTTATAACCCACTCGAGATCCTTGATTTTTGTGAGGGAGAATTAGGGTTTCAATTGGAGAAGGAGGCGAAAATGGGGGAGGGGTGGCTTGCCATGGGTACGGAGGAAGGGGAGAAAAATGAAAAAAAGAAAAAAAGAAAGGAAAATGAAGAATAAAGAAGAGGGGAGGAGTTTCACTCAAAATATCTATCTTTAGAATCCCGCAAAAGATAAGCATGCTTCATTTTAAATAACTAAAATACCCCTCCATCTTCCAAGTATTTTCAAGTTTGCTATTACTTTATGCACCCATCTTTTTACTATGCACACACACTCATTTAGTCCAAATGACCATTTTGCCCCTCACTTTTCTAAAAATTTACGAGGATGCCATTGACCCCTAACCCATTTTCACACTAGCATGGATCTCCCTACAAACACCCATGCACATCCATGCATGCATACATGCATCACACACATACGTCTAATACATACGCGTTATATAATACACACGACGTCATTCACACTTCTCCCACATTCACGTCTCGCATTCTCTTCTCTTAGCCACATATTACGGTACAACCCCCATGCACTACGTTACATATACATCGATATCCACAGATACTTCATGCCTACGTATGCATCGTAGGTAGAAATACCACGTGTAAACAGAAGAATACACGTATAGTTCAAAATAGGGCATGACACGCCAGCTGTCCACACCTCTCTCTGTTTTATTTTTGGGTTTTTCGCATATTCATCCCTTAAATATTGCATATTTTGATATATATTCATTAATTCTTCGTATTTTGAGTTTAATCCCTCAAATCATTAACTATAACCAAAATAGTCCTCCACTCTTAATGTTCTGTTAAAAAACTCCGTTAGTGCTGACGTGTCTGTTAATGTCGACGTGTCCACCCTGTTTGCAGTGGCAGCGACGGTGATGAGGGGGAGGTGGTGGGGGCGGTGGCGGTGAGGAGAGGGGATGAGGGGGATGAAGGGGGAGGAGGGGGGATCGGCGACGCGGAGGAGTGGGGAGGAGGGGGAGGAGGGGGGAGATCGGCCGCATGGAGGATGGGGATGATGGGGAGGAGGAGAGGGGGGAGGATCGGCGGCATGGAGGAGGGGGAGGAGGGGGAGGAGGGGGGAGATCGGCGGCAGGGAGGACGGGGATGAGGAGGATGGGGGAGATCGGCGACGGGTAGGAGGGGGGATCGGCGGCGTGGAGGAGGGGGATGTGGGAGATTGGCGACGGATAGGAGGGGGACGAGTGGGAGAGCGGTGGCGGGGAGGTGGGGGGAGAATGCAGAGGGGCCACCCCCTCCGCCCCCTCCCCCTCCTAACCACCGTCCCCTCCTCCCACCATCGCCTTCCCCGCCTCCCTCCCCCATTAGAGCTTAATTCTTATTTAATAAACATTAATTGTTAATTAATCGTTAATTAATCTAACTTTTTAACAGAATATAGGATGTTGAGACTATTTAGGTTAACCGCTTAAGATTTGAGAGATTAAACTCAAAATACAAAGAATTCAGAGACAAATATCAAAAGGAAAATTTTCAAATGAGAACATTTCGCACCGTGCGAAAATGTTTTTATCTTTTTTTTGAAATTTTTTTTTTCAAAAATTCTTTTTTCCACCCTCATTATATGTTGTTATACCCCCCTCAAAAAATAATGGTTGAGAAATAATGTCATTTGGCCTTCGATCAAGCCATTTCATCAAATTCGCACGTTTTGAGACCGTTAAATTTGTAACGGGTGGATGGGTGCTCTAATGCCCAACGGGTTCACCCATTATTTTCCCTGGGGTATATAATTGTATGGATTAAACATCAAAAAAAGAATTTTTGAAAAAAAAAATTTCAAAAAAATAAAAAAAAGTTTTCGCACGGGCTTTCGCACGGGATTTTTCGCAACCGAAGATCACTCAATATCAAAATATGCAAGATTTAAGGGATGAATATGCGAAAACCCCTTTATTTTTTTATCATTTTTAATGGTAAGTTTTGATGGCGGGACCCAAAAACCCCACAAAGACAAAAGACAACCACGAACAGTTGCACGTACATATTACAACCATAAAAACAGTCAACTACAAAATTCAAATTCAAATCCAAGCCTAAGCCCAACGGGTTAGACTGAGTTGCCCAATAATATTAGTAAATCCGACTACAAAATTGAAGCCCAAATTCAGATCCCAGTTTAAACCCAAGTTGAGCCTTGAATCATCTATGAGTTTCCAACAAGTGTACAATATCATTCATAATCACTAGCCAAGAATTATTAAACTACCAAAAACTATCAAACAAATCTGGTAAAAAGTCAAAATTATCCATCTATTTGCAACAGTTACATTGAATTCGTTTCACTTCATGACATGCTCTATGTTTAAAAATCCACCCTCCCACCACCAACATACAAAACCCAAAGAAACAGTCCCAACATTTCAAGCGGCATCAGATCACCCTCTCAAATACTTGTTTTAAAGTTTATGTCATACAAATTATCATTACTCATTATTGGATGGTGGCGAACCTGCTTCCAATTTATCTCTAACACTAAATATGTTATTATTGCTTATAATCATATCAAAAAAAAAAATCCGTGTTGCCAAACAAAAACTACAATAAAAGTTAGGATGGAACCCATGAAACTATCGAGGTGTTTTGCACGTACGATGAACCCATACAAATATATAATCCAAAAGTCAGCAGGACACTGTATCGAAAAATATTGTAACATGAGTGGGACAAATTTGTATAAATTACACCAATATATCTCCACCCGTTGACAAAACAAATTGATCCCAACAACGTGGTATCATCACCGGAGCCAGAGGACTCGTTGCTGTAGCCATGGTTGACAAACTATGGTTCATGTGACCAGCATGTGATCGGAAGTCAGCTTCATGGGGCACCTCCTCTGGCCTCCGGGCATCCTGTAGTGACTGCAGGTCGACGGCCCCGACGGCGTCACCGCCCCCTTCGGCAGAGCTTCCGCAAGCTGTAGCCGTAGCCTCGACGGCAGAGCGGCCATCGAGTGCCGCCGGCTTCCTACATCCGCCACGAGAAACCTCGACGGCGGCCGAGCCTCCGCTGTCGAATAGAGAGGGAGGAGGGGATGCAGAAGGATCAGGAGGAGGAGCCAGCTGGAAACAGACATGGCTGCTTTGTTCTTCATATGAATGAGAGAGGGAGGGGAACGATGTGTATTTATTTGGAGCTGAGGCTTGAGAGGTGGCTGTCTGCTTTCATACATGTTTAGTTCGTTTAGTCGTTGGCTGCAGCTTGCAAGGTTTGATCCAAAGTTTTGAATAGATGCAGAGGGTCGGATGTTTGAATGGACGCAGTCTCATGTTTGACAAGTTTTTAGTTAGGTGCCGCTCTGTATAAAGCTTGTGTGAAGACCGCAGTTGCAGCCCTAATTTCTATATAAGATATATAAGAGACATCCCTTATATATGCTGACGTGGCCCGATCTACTCAACATAGTATAAATGATCGCATAAGATATTGTCACTATGTGTATGAGAATGCATCACATCAGCGCACATGAATGTCATATGATACACATTACTCTCTATTAATACGTTGTAGAATTACATATTTCATTCTTCTCAAGCTTCAGGCTCCATAAGCCATTACTAGCAAAGGTTCAACCCATTTGAATTTATATCTATGGACAGGAAAAAAAGCCTCGTGCTCTTTTTAAAAGCATACTATTTTGGAATGCTTAGGTCTCCACATGATTCAAAGATGACCATGAGTAGTAGGGGATGTAGGCCTAACATAAGGATGTTTAAAACTCATATTGACTCAGAAAAGGTTAATCCTTTTTAAATCGTTAGTCTGAATATATTTAACCTCATGTATCCATCTTTTAATTTATATGATGCGGGACTAGAATCATACTATAATTCTGCCATACACTCGTGTTATTACATTGGGCCGGCCCACTTGACAGAGAAAGATATTTCATTCGAATAAACAAGTCCAAGAGAGATGCATCGTCTCAACCCAACAGCCCAGAGGCCCATATGGGCGGTTAACTACTTGACAGCTCATCCGCCTTGAGCTCCCGCATACAAGTGATTCTGTTGGTAACTGCGGGAGTAATTGGGGGCGGCCGTTATCCCCTTTGATTTTAGGGACGACAATGATGCAGTCATAAAGGCAAAGCCGTTATCAGTTAACGGCACGTAGAGGAGCCACCACTTATAAGATGTCCCCACAACGATAAGACAAGGCAACATCGCTAAAGACATACTTAACACTCGGACACTAGTTTTGGCAAAAAAAAACTTAAGGAAACTTTCAAAAACTTTTAAGAAAATTTTCAAAAAAATTTCAATGATTTTTTAAGTGTGAGAGAGAGCTTCACAAGGCTTTAACATGAATCTAAAACGAGAATAAAATTTGTAACGTCCCATTTCCAGGTGTAGTTACTTTTTTCCATTATTTGTGCAGGTCATGCAAAGTACAAGTGAAAGCAACATAGAGCGCACAGAAAATTTTATAAATGAAATAACTTTATTCATTCTTCAAAAGCGTACAAAACCATTACTAAAAGAGGAACTAATAGTCTTTCATTTTAAACAATAAAGAAATCAAGCTAAACAAAATGTAAACATCCCCTTACGAATTTGGACTCAAAAATCCACACACTCCACTGGAAATTCAGACTCCTCAAACACTGGAGCCTGTTAGTTCTTGGGTTCAAGACTAACGTTGTTTTGATGATGATCAATACATTATGTTAGTGTGCTAATCAATCTTATGTTTTAGTCTTAGTTTATCTTAATGATTATATGTTGATGAGACAAAGCATAATGCTTGGAGGATATTACAAGGGATATCTTAAAGACCAAGCTTGGATGAAGTCATGAAGATCATCTAATGAAGCCAAAGCTTGGAGCATGATGATGGATGGACATCTAGAAGAGCATTGACAAAGCTTGGAGCTTGATGAAGGGAAGCTCATCAAGGAGTGCCAAAGCTTAGAGATGATGGGGATCATCAAGGTATCGTGAGCTTGAAGACTTAGACTCTAGGAGATGCAATATGTAATCCATGTAATTTCTATTACTTCATTTCTCTTTTCGAGTCTAGAATTATTGTAATGCCTTGATAGATGGTCATACTCTCATGCATATGCATTTAACCATCTTAGTGAGTCTTAGGATTATGTAACGACAGGTTTTCATGTATCTGGATATATTATATTATATTATGTGTTTTGGTGGATTTTCTCCCTATATGTGGTTTTCGTCTCCGTAACTTTCATTTTCGATCATATCGTCGTGTTTTCTTAGCTTCTTCCATAGGATCGTCGATTTTGGAGCAAGTCATTCGTGACGGGCTTCGTATTGGGCATATCTTATTGTTAGATCAAGCCTAGGAGTCTTAGGAATCGATCCCGGGGCTCCGCGCTCCGTATCGGAACTTTTGGTGCTAATTAACCGGTGTAAGAAGGGCCACCGACCGACTAGATGACGATCCAGTCGGTCGGCAAACCTTCTTGAACAGACTAGTTGGCTTTCTAAATTATTCTGGAGTTACTGTTTATCGTTAGTCGGTCTAAGAACGTTGGTTGACCGACTAGGTTGCAAACTAGTCGGTCGGTAATATATGCTTCTTTAACCGACTAACTCTTGGTTTAGGTTTTCGACTGGAGTTACTGTTTACACTTAGTCGGTCTGCGTTGTTCAACCGACCGACTAGATCTCAAACTAGTCGGTCAGCAGTTGGCCTTTGACCGACTAAGCAGTGCAGAAAACCCTAGTTTTGCCCTAGCCGCCACCAAACTCTATAAATACCCATCCAAACGTTTTCCTCTCCTCCCTCACGACCCAAAACCCTAATTTCTCCCCCATTGAGCCCCCATCTCCCTCAAACCATTAATCCTTCATCCCAAGCTCATCCTCCATCATCCAAACCCTCCCTCCACTCATTCCACCTCTCATCTTCCCCAAATCTCCATCAAATCCCCAAAATCCCCAAAATCCCCCAAAACCCTATTTCTCCAAAACTTCTCCAATCATTTCCAGATCTGAACCCTAGGTTCCCCGGAGCGTTTCTTCCATCGCCGTGGTTGCTCTGCGTTATTCTCCCGTTCCCTACGCGGTAATACTCGATTCCTTTAATTTTAGCATAACCCACATTGACATTGTGAAACCCTAATAAAATGGATTGATTAGATGATTAGGGTTATAATAAGAAACTTATTTAGGATCATTGTGCTAATGATTGTTTTGCCATAACAGTGATCCATTCCGTAGTTAGCTTGTGTGACGATCTTCATTGCTCGTCAATCCCGGTATCAGGCAAGTGAAACTTGCATCCCTTGATTTAGGCCATGTCTTAGGCCATTTACCTTGCTTTAGCGTAAAAGAGACTAGACGGTGAAAGGATAGCCGTTTAGACGCCATTGGCCTAGCTTGACAACGAAGCTTGGTCCGTCACCTTCATCATGCTTGTATGTCACGTTTATTTTCCCTTAACGGTACCCGTATTAAATGTTCATGTCATCCATGCATCCTTAACTGCTATTGCATTTTAACTGCCATATTTAATTTAAATAAACGGTACGCGAATATCTGTTCATGTCATTGCATTTTGCCTGTCACGTTTAATTTCTATTAACGGTACGCGAATATCTGCTCATGTCATTGCATACTTGAACACTCATCGTGATTGCGTAGCATCGCTACATACTAGTGCTACTTGTTCCGGCTAGGTGCACCCCTACGCCATACTTGTTAAATCCACTTTCTGGCTCGTGTTCCAGAAGACGAGCTCAACACGGCCTGCGGGCAATAGGGCACTCGTTGAGTGATCCCTTGTACTTGATACTTGAACACAGCCTGCAGGCAATAGGGCACTCGTTGAGTGATCCCTTCTACTTGTACTTGTTACTTGACGTTACATGTCACAACAACCACTTGCCACTTGTACTCTCCTTTACTTTACTTGTTACTACCTTACTTTACTTGCCATGCACCATGCTTTAACTGCTAGGTTGTTAGTTTACCTTTCTTTTCGTTTCCTTGCACAAGTCTTCCGACTTGCTGACATATGCCCCTTTTCTCTTTTGGGTGACACATGTTAGAGCCCGAGCCCGAGTTACTTGCTGAGGACGGGGTGTTCGCTGACGCTGAGTCAGGACCCACGTTGATCGAGGACTACGTTGACACTGGGGATCAGTCTTAGTGTTTTCGTTTAGCTTCTTTTGTTGGACTGCCTAGTTGTCGGTGCGTGGCACCTAGTTCGATACTCTGTTATGTTTGTGTTGTTTTTTTGTTTGGCCTTGTTCTGGGCCTTAGACTCTTTCCTGTTAGCCTGGTGGCTTTTCTGTGATGTTGAATATTTTTGTGGACAAACTTTGGGATTGGTATTTCATATCCGTCTCTTTATTATTATTGTTGTTGTTGTTGTTCCTTTTGCGATTACAGGGACCTGCTTATACTAAATTGACGCTTATCAGGCGTGCAGCTTCACAGCTCCACGTCTGAGCGGACCTTCTCACGTCCCGCCTCCATTTTAGGGAAGCGGGTCGTGACAGGTTTTAGTGGTGGCCCATGAAGGTCCCTCTGTAACTGCAATTATCAGGGATAACAATAATAATAAAGATTGTCCTACAAATAAGTTTGATATCCGAGTCATGAGCTATGAGTCTAATCTGCTTCGTTTTCTGTGTCATTAGATGGCAGGAAGGCGATTCACCCGTGGTGGAGGTAGTGGTGTGCTCCCTCATGATGAGGAGCCTGAGCGGGAACCCACCAACGGAGAGATGATGCGGATGATGATCCAGATGATGCAAGTGCAGCAGGGCGTGCTCCTGCAAGTCCAGAATGCTCCACTTGCTCGAGCTGCCCGGGCTCTTCCGGATGTCCCTCGCTCTGAGCCGGGAGCGAAGCAATTTCGGGAGCTGGGTCCCGCATATTTTGATGGATCTGAGGGTCCTCTGGCTGCCGACAAGTGGATAAGGAACATTGAGGATAACCTGGTGATGGAGAAGATTAACCCGGCTGGATGGGTTGATCTGGCTAAGAGGCAGCTGAAGGACAATGCCAGAAACTGGTGGGATGCTGAAGAGAAGATGTTGGTGGAGCCGATAGTTTGGGCTACCTTCAAGTCCAGATTTGATGGAGAGTTCTTCCCGAAGGCTGCTAGGCAGGTGATGCTGCAGTGCTTTATAGATCTGAAGCAGGGGAGCTTGTCGGTGGATCAGTACCACCAGGAGTTCACGAGGCTCAGTCGGTTTGTACCAAGGATGGTGCAGGATGCCGATGAGAAAGGTCAGCGATTTCTTCAGGGACTTGCCTTGGAGCTTCAGAGCTTTGTGACCTCTTCTGACCTGGAGACATATCAGAAGGTTCTGATTGCTGCGAGGCGGCAAGAGTTGAATTTGAACCAGAGGAAGGGACATGTTTTCAGAGCTGGGGAGAGGCCTATGGAGCAGGCCAGGGCGGTGGTTAGGCCTGGTTTCAAGCCTAATCATCCGGTGCAGTTCAAGAGGCCAGGAGGGCCTATTCTGAAGACTTGCCATTTCTGTGGCAAGACTGGACACCTCAGGGATCAGTGTAGGAGGTTTCTGGGACAGTGCATTGTCTGCGGAGATCTTGCCCACACCATCAGGGAGTGTCCGAAGTCGAAGCAGCCTTGGCGGGCTCCTATTGCAGCACCGTCGTTGCAGCAGCGAGCTCCTGTGCCCGTTGGACGTGGAGCGCCTCTTGTTCCACAGAGACAGGCCTTTCGGCAGGCTGTTCCACCGAGAGGGCATGCCTTTCTGATGACTGAGGAGGAGAGCATGGCCGTGGATGAGGTTATTACTGGTAACACTCATTCTAGCTATTTTTCTTCCTTAGTTTGATTGTTGATTTTGTTGGTTGCTTGCTCATGCTTGTTACTAGAATAGGATTTAATTGTTAGACTGTTTGCTAGGTGTGGTTTTGGTTTGCACATTTCCTGCACGAGTCCTCTTTGACTCTGGTGCGTCGATGTGTATTTTGGCCCGGAGCTTCGTGGAGAAGCATTCTTTGTTGACGTCCTCTCTCCCTAAGAGTTGGAATATCGTCACAGGGAACGGTGTGGTCTCGGTGCATCGTGGGTGCAATTCTTGCCCGTTGGTGGTTTGTGGACATGAGCTTTGTGCTGATTTCATTGTCCACGACATCATCAATTACGATGCGGTCCTTGGGATGGATTGGCTTGCGCGCTTCTATGCTACGATTGACTGTCGGAGGAAGAAGGTGGTGTTCGAGATTCCCGGACATCCGGTGTTTGAGTTCAGTCGTGGTAGCAGTTCGCTTGGTCCTGTCAGATTTCGGGCCAGACCGGTGGATGTCGTGGCTATGCAGATGGAGTTGGAATGGCCAGCTGTGGTGCGAGATTTTGGTGACGTCTTCCCTGAGGAGATGTCTGGATTGCCGCCTGATCGAGCTTTGGAGTTTTCTATTGATCTTATCCCAGGTGCGCAGCCCATTTCGAAGGCACCATATCGTATGGCGCCAGCAGAATTGGAAGAATTGCGGAAGCAGTTGGATGAGCTTTTGCAAAAGGGTTATATCAATCCTAGTGTGTCTCCGTGGGGAGCGCCGGTGTTGCCGGTGAAGAAGAAGGATGGTTCGCGTCGCATGTGCGTGGACTATCGGGAGTTGAATGCGGTAACCATTAAGAATAAATACTCGTTGCCTCGCATCGATGATATTTTTGATCAGCTTGGAGGTTCGAGGGTGTTTTCTAAATTAGATTTGAGGAGTGGTTACCATCAGCTGAAGGTGAAGAAGGATGATGTGCCGAAGACAGCGTTCAGGACGAAGTATGGACACTATGAGTTCGTGGTTATGCCTTTCGGCGTAACTAACGCGCCCGCAGTTTTCATGAATATGATGAACCTGATTTTCTACGACTTCTTGGATAAGTTTGTCGTTATCTTTATTGACGACATTCTGATCTATTCGAAGTCGGAGGAAGAGCATGCCTCGCACTTGAGGACGGTATTGGAGATCTTGAGGAAGCATCGTTTGTATGCTAAGTTTTCGAAGTGCGAGTTTTGGCTGGACAGGGTTGCTTTTCTGGGGCATGTGGTGACTGGAGATGGTATTTCTGTGGATCCCGAGAAGATTAGGGTCATCAGAGAGTGGCCCGTTTCGTCGTCGGCGTCTGAGATTCGGAGTTTCCTTGGGCTTGCTGGTTACTATCGGCGTTTCATTAAGGACTTTTCCCGTATTGCTGAGCCGATGACCAGGTTGACGCGGAAGGATGTACCTTTTGTTTGGTCGGGTGATTGTGAGAGTGCTTTTGGTATTCTGAAGGAGAGGTTGACGACGGCCCCTATTCTTGTTGTGCCTGATCGCAGCAGTGGATTTGAGATCTTTTGCGACGCTTCTGGCAAGGGTCTCGGTTGTGTGTTGCATCAGCATGGGCATGTTGTGGTGTATGCGTCTCGTCAGCTTAAGGTTCATGAGAAGAATTACCCGACGCATGATTTGGAGTTGGCTGCCGTTGTGTTTGCTCTTAAGATTTGGAGGCACTTCCTGCTGAGTGAGAAAGTGAAGATTTTCACCGATCATAAAAGCTTGAAGTATATTTTCACTCAGAAGGAGCTCAACATGCGACAGCGTCGATGGTTGGAGCTTATGGCGGATTATGAGATTGATTTGCAGTATCACCCTGGCAGGGTGAATGTGGTCCCTGATGCGCTGAGTAGTCTTCCAGCGGTGATGATTTTGACCTCGCAGTGGAGATTGCAGCAGGATTTTTGCGAGTCTGGTGTTGAGATTGTTCTTCCTGGGGAGGCTTCATCGTTGATGTACATGCAGGTACAGTCAACGATCGTGGATCGGATTAAGGCTGGCCAGGCTGAGGATCCGAAGCTGGTGAAGATTCGGGAGCAGGTGGAAGCCGGTTTGTGGACTGACTTTTTGATTCATGAGGATGGCTCGCTGAGGTTTGGAGCCAGGTTGTGTGTGCCCTCTGGGGATATTAGAGAGGAGTTGATGGTGGAGGCACACAGTTCGTCGTATTCTGTGCTGTCACGCCCCGCTTCCCAAAAACGTGGAGTCGAGACGTGAGAAGGTCCGCACAAACTTGAAGCCGTGAAGCTCCAAGTCTGATAAGCGTATAAAGACACTTATTATGGCAAGTCCTTGCAAATGCGATACGAAACAAAGATAACAATAAGAAAATGAGACAATAAGCAACTTATTGAGTCCCTGAATATCCATAAATAAATTACAATATCACAGAAAAGCCACCAGGCTAAAGGAAAAAGAGTCTAAGGCCCAACATGGCCAACAAAGAATAACATACATACAAGGGTGCCACGCACCGACAACTAACATGAATCTTAAATCATAAAGGGAAACTCAACAAGTCACCGGTGTCCACAAGACTCCTCCTGAGCAAACACAACGCCCTCTGCAACAAGCTCTGACTCGGCAACTAACATGCGACACCCAAAGAGAAAGGGGCACATGTCAGCAAGTCTGGAAAGACTTGGGCAAGGAAACCGAAAGAAAGGTAAACTAGCAACCTAGCAGTTATAGTATTAAGCAATGACATGGCAGTTAAGTATGATGCAACAGTTTAAAGGAGACAAGCATGCACAATGTAGCAAAAGCTACCAAATCACTAATCACTTATCATTTATCACTTATCACTGTTAATCACTTAAACACTAGAGATTTCGCCTGCAGGCTGGAGTGGCGGATCAGGCCATCTCGTGCTCTGGTGACGCAGCATATCTCTTACTCACTTACACTCTAGAGATTTCGCCTGCAGGCTGGAGTGGCGGATCAGGCCATCTCGTGCTCTGGTGACGCATATCTCTTACCCCACCCCTACGTGTATCGAGCATTTGCCCGCTTCTGGATCACGGGCCAGGAAGTGTAATTGGCATAGGGGTGCACCTAGCCGGTATCCGAGCGTTGGGGTTTCCAACTACAGGGCTCGCTTCTGGAACACGAGCCAGGAATATAATGTTGTAGCGTGTGCTACGCAATCACGATAAATAATCATTATGCAATGACATGAACAGATATTTGCGTACCGTTAATTGAATTAAACATGACAGTTTAAAGATGCATGGATGACAAGTTAAAAGGGTTGGATTCTAGCTTCGTTGTCAAGCTAGATCAATTAAGGTGACGGATCTAGTTTCGTTGTCAAACTAGATCAAATAGGCGTCTAGGCGGCTATCATTTCACCGTCTAGTCTCTTTTACGCTAAAGCAAGGTAATGGCCTAAAACATGGCCTAAACCCTAAGTGGCAAGTTTCACTTGCCTAGCACCGGGGATGACGACCACTTCGTCACACGGATGCTAATCTACGGGGAAATCGCTGTTTTTGGGGGACCAATCAACATACAACAAGAAATTATATTAGGGTTTCATAAAAATATAAATAGGTTAAGAAAACAAGGGGGAATCGATTTCTTACCGAGAGGAGGCGGAAGAAACACTCCGGGGAACCCTAGGACTAGATCTGGAAGCTAATGGAGAAGTTTGGGGAAACTAGGGTTTTGGGGGATTTGGGGATTTTGATGGGTTTTGGTGAGATTTTGGGGAAGATGAGAGGTAGATGGAGTGGATGGATGGATTGGATGATGGATTTAGGGCTTGGAATGAAGGATTGGAGCTTGGAGGGAGATGGGGGCTTAGAGGGGAAGATTTTAGGGTTTTGGGTCGTGTTGGAGAAGAAGAGAATGATTGGGTTGGGTATAAATAGGTTGAGCTGGCGGCTGCCCATAAATTAGGGTTTTAACACTGGTTAGTCGGTCAAAGAGCAACCACTGACCGACTAGTTTGGCAACTAGTCGGTCGGTCGACCAACGTAGACCGACTAAGTGCAAACAGTAACTCCTGAACGAAAATAGGATTTAGAGTTAGTCGGTCCATGAACAAATACTGACCGACTAGTTTAGCATCTAGTCGGTCGGTGAACGTTCTTAGACCGACTAAGAGCAAACAGTAACTCCTGAGAAATTTAGAAAGCTAACTAGTCGGTCCAAGAAGGATTGACGACCGACTGGATCGACACCTAGTCGGTCGGTGCCCCTTCTTATACCGGCTAATGAGCACCAAAAGTTCCGATACGGAGCGCGGGGCCCCGGGATCGATTCCTAAGACTCCTAGGCTTGATCTAATAGTAAGATACGACCGTTATGAAGCCCGTCACGAATGACATACTTCGAAATCGACGATCCTAAGGAAGGAACGAGAAAATACGACCAATCGATCGAAAATGAAAGCTATGGCCACGAAACCACACATCCAAGGAGAAAATCCACCAAGCATATATTATAATATAAATAATCCAATTACACGAAAACCAGTCGTTACATCCTACCCACCTTAGAATAAAGTCCGTCCTCGGACTTTCTAACACATATATATAGTCGCTCTGGTAACTACCCTCAACCAATATCACATCATAAATTCAACCAAGTACTTTCATTTCGAGTGCTCATATATATATGCACTAGAAATCAAATATTACTACCACTACACACATATTTTCACGCACATAGTACACTCATACTTATTATAGTCAATCATTTTCATACACGTATTTCAATCACAAATATACATAGTCAATATATTTATACAACAATAAATACTTATTACTTACTATATAAAAAAAATAACCAAGCCTCTCTTATTTGAAAATAATTTCACATTTATTTAGTCATTCAAATACATGCAAATATTTCACCATATTTCACCTCACATATAGTCCTATAACTATATATTGGTATATCCACCCACAATCGTGTGCGTAACACAACCAAGCACAAACAATTCAAACACCATACATGCATCATCCATCACTATTCACCACCACATACAATTATATCAACGTACATAGAGTATACCCACTCAAGCTTGAGGGAGACTCAAATCATAGCAGGACATTTATATGCGTAACACAGTAACCATACACATACCAATACCACTCCAAAGCATACACATCCATGTATCACATATTTTCACACCATATCCATCCATTTATAATTAACATATCAACACATCAACTACATTCAAGTTTAAGAGATGCAATAGTCGGGTATACCTCCTGATATACACGCATACGACATCTCATCTAACAAGTAGTACCAATCAAAATTATCATGCTGTTATCATATGTATATCACATCATACTCAAGCAGAAAATTACCTACGCACAACATGCAAATGCCAACACCCATACCACTTTATACACACCACAAAATCAACACTACGACGACGTAACCACTTAACTAATGGGCCCACCAAACCATAACAAGGTTGACACAGGCAACGACGAGCTCTATGGCTAGACAATAGGAAAGAATTGAAACCAAAAGCGTAACGAATAGAAGGATCGAAAAGCATGAAAACGGTCGTGCAATGATGTTATGATGCTCCATTAGGACACATGGAAAATAGTGTAATTAACATATTCTAAAATACGAAAAGTTTGAAAACCGTCATACTTCAAAAGTTGGAGTCCCTTTTCGTATAAAAATATTTAGGGGTCGATAAACAAGTTGTTTGAAAACGAGTTTGAGACGAATATACGTAATAAGAGGAAAGTGGTTTATTGGCTTATATAAAATCATCCTGAGGAAAAGGAAATCGTTTACTCGAACATTAAAACATAGGTCAGAAATGTTATGCGACAGCAACATAAAATTTTGGAAAAGTTTTGAGATTCGAAGATTGAAATCAGATCAAGTATAGCGTGGAGAGTTTAAGCGCATGCTAAAGGTTTTCCGAATCTTAAAACTGAAGAGAAATCCCAAATAAACCATATCGAAAATACTTTTAGAGAAATCCGGATTTGCCAACAAAATTGATTTATACAAGATCTTAATGTACAAGCAGACGAACGTGGTACCGATATACAAAATAATTGAAGTCATATCTCAGAAATTATCTTAAAAGTGTGTGTGGTGAACGGAAAGATAATATCTTAGTAGTATGGAAAGAGAAAAGGATATTTAAACTCATCAAGTTAGTGTTAAAACTTTTAAACCGTTTTATGAAGGGTCTAAGTCAGGAATGATTTCGAATTAGTAACAAAAATTATTATTATTATTATTACTATTATTTTAATACAAAAATCTGAAATAAGGAAAATGTTGAGCATAAAATCGACTTGCTAAAAGCCGAAGTCCAAAGGGGCTTGAAAAGTTTATTAAAAATAAGCACGAAGTGTTTTCGAATAAAATTTTAATGGCACAAGTAAGAAAAGAAATTATGATTCGAGTTAGGAAAATAGAAATACGGTTCAGAATGAAATTTGTACATGAAAAGGAACAAGACATTTATATCGATACGAAGGTATATGCAGAAAATATTATAAACTTCTAATCTAAAAATCTCAACACAAGTTTCGATATTTTAAAACATAAATAATTTAAGTCGGCGAAGGAGCATGAAACCTTACATATATCAAAAGCGCTTCGAACAAATTTAAACTTAACAAGTACGACGAACCTATAATTGATATATACAAAAATTAGTTGAAGTCCATTCAGTTTGGAAAAATACCCCTAAAGGTATGTAAGATAAGTGGTTAAAATGGATTTTTGTAGTTAGGAAAAAGGACGGTATATCGAACCATCAGGATAGTAATAAAGTTTAAAAATCGAAATGCGAAAGGTACATCGTTAGAAGAATAGTACAATATAGTAATTTTTAAAATTACGACCAAGAGTCTTCAAAATTCAAGAACGACTTTTAACTCCATCGAAATTTAGGGAGACATATTTAAAGAAGTTTAGAACAAAATTTAAATTGAGTGAAACTTCAAATAAGGGAAGCATTCGAAAATAACTTTGGAAGAATCAAGATTTGCAACGGAAAACATTTGAAAGATCAAGGATAATTGTAATGAGGTGGTCATGTGAATTGAGGACAAGGGAAGTGGTTACGGAAACGTAATTTTCCAAAAATCTGTCGTCGGGAAAATGTTTGAACATAACTTTGATTTGTTGAAAGCTGAAATCATCTGTGACTTGAAAAGTATATTAAGGGAGCGCGACGAGTCATTCGAATAACATAAATAAAAAAGGAAAGTTCATAAATCGAATTTGGAAAATAGAATTGCGGCTCAGAATTAAATCGATTTATGAAAAGGGACAAGATATTCGAATAGGTATGAAAGGTTTAGGCTGTAAAACATTATAAAACAGTAATCAAAATCTCGTCAAAACTTTCGAATTTCAAAAATTAATTTAAGTCAACGAAAGAGTACAAGATATAAGTATACATATAACAATTGAAATTCCATTTAGCTTGGAAAAAATTTTAAAGCATATATACTATGCGATTAAAATGGATCTCATAGTTAGGAAATGGTATATCGAATTTTTCCAAAATAGTATTGGAGTCTTTAAACCGAAATACGAAAATATAGACAAGAAAATGGTTACGAGATAGCAATTATAATTACAACCATTAGACTCCGAAATCTACAAGGGATTTTGACTCAATCGAAAAGTGAGAAATTCAAGTATATACGTAGCGGGTTTAAAACAAAATTTAAACTTAGCGAAAAACTTTTAATAAAGGGAAATTGAAATCATAACTTTGGAAAAATCAAGTTTTGCGAAAGAGGACATTTGAAAGTCAACGATTATCGAAATGTGGTGATCACGTGAATCGAGGCAAGGAATTGGTCGGATGATCAAAACATAAATACGCTTAGGTTTATGACTTAGGAAAATCCACGGAAATATCCTACGGTCAACCAGTTAAGGATTATGGAACTAAGCGCTAAGACTCCCTAAGGGCTAGACAGCGATGAAATGAGTTCAGCTTGGTCCGAAATCGATGAACCCAAGCGAACAGCCAAAGAATTCTAGAAGTCTATCCTAGTCAAAGCTAGACAGGAACCACTAAGGTAACTCTTAAGACAATCAAATCAATCACTAACATGGAGTCTAACTAACAATCAAGGATCCCTAACTAGCAAGCACAAACTTCTAACTAAGTCTCACTATGGTCCTGACCTAATGGATTCCCTACCAAGCTGGGACAGATGCTCTAACACGCCTACCAGCCACATAAGACATAGGAACGCTAAAAACCTAGACTCCGGGCTTATAACTTGGATGTTCCAATTTATGTAATGGACATTCTATAATTATTATCGTTGTTCCGATAGTTCGCATTTGCAAATGGACCTGCATGGGCCACCACTAAAACCTGTCACGCCCCGCTTCCCAAAAACGTGGAGTCGAGACGTGAGAAGGTCCGCACAAACTTGAAGCCGTGAAGCTCCAAGTCTGATAAGCGTATAAAGACACTTATTATGGCAAGTCCTTGCAAATGCGATACGAAACAAAGATAACAATAAGAAAATGAGACAATAAGCAACTTATTGAGTCCCTGAATATCCATAAATAAATTACAATATCACAGAAAAGCCACCAGGCTAAAGGAAAAAGAGTCTAAGGCCCAACATGGCCAACAAAGAATAACATACATACAAGGGTGCCACGCACCGACAACTAACATGAATCTTAAATCATAAAGGGAAACTCAACAAGTCACCGGTGTCCACAAGACTCCTCCTGAGCAAACACAACGCCCTCTGCAACAAGCTCTGACTCGGCAACTAACATGCGACACCCAAAGAGAAAGGGGCACATGTCAGCAAGTCTGGAAAGACTTGGGCAAGGAAACCGAAAGAAAGGTAAACTAGCAACCTAGCAGTTATAGTATTAAGCAATGACATGGCAGTTAAGTATGATGCAACAGTTTAAAGGAGACAAGCATGCACAATGTAGCAAAAGCTACCAAATCACTAATCACTTATCATTTATCACTTATCACTGTTAATCACTTAAACACTAGAGATTTCGCCTGCAGGCTGGAGTGGCGGATCAGGCCATCTCGTGCTCTGGTGACGCATATCTCTTACTCACTTACACTCTAGAGATTTCGCCTGCAGGCTGGAGTGGCGGATCAGGCCATCTCGTGCTCTGGTGACGCATATCTCTTACCCCACCCCTACGTGTATCGAGCATTTGCCCGCTTCTGGATCACGGGCCAGGAAGTGTAATTGGCATAGGGGTGCACCTAGCCGGTATCCGAGCGTTGGGGTTTCCAACTACAGGGCTCGCTTCTGGAACACGAGCCAGGAATATAATGTTGTAGCGTGTGCTACGCAATCACGATAAATAATCATTATGCAATGACATGAACAGATATTTGCGTACCGTTAATTGAATTAAACATGACAGTTTAAAGATGCATGGATGACAAGTTAAAAGGGTTGGATTCTAGCTTCGTTGTCAAGCTAGATCAATTAAGGTGACGGATCTAGTTTCGTTGTCAAACTAGATCAAATAGGCGTCTAGGCGGCTATCATTTCACCGTCTAGTCTCTTTTACGCTAAAGCAAGGTAATGGCCTAAAACATGGCCTAAACCCTAAGTGGCAAGTTTCACTTGCCTAGCACCGGGGATGACGACCACTTCGTCACACGGATGCTAATCTACGGGGAAATCGCTGTTTTTGGGGGACCAATCAACATACAACAAGAAATTAGATTAGGGTTTCATAAAAATATAAATAGGTTAAGAAAACAAGGGGGAATCGATTTCTTACCGAGAGGAGGCGGAAGAAACACTCCGGGGAACCCTAGGACTAGATCTGGAAGCTAATGGAGAAGTTTGGGGAAACTAGGGTTTTGGGGGATTTGGGGATTTTGATGGGTTTTGGTGAGATTTTGGGGAAGATGAGAGGTAGATGGAGTGGATGGATGGATTGGATGATGGATTTAGGGCTTGGAATGAAGGATTGGAGCTTGGAGGGAGATGGGGGCTTAGAGGGGAAGATTTTAGGGTTTTGGGTCGTGTTGGAGAAGAAGAGAATGATTGGGTTGGGTATAAATAGGTTGAGCTGGCGGCTGCCCAGAAATTAGGGTTTTAACACTGGTTAGTCGGTCAAAGAGCAACCACTGACCGACTAGTTTGGCAACTAGTCGGTCGGTCGACCAACGTAGACCGACTAAGTGCAAACAGTAACTCCTGAACGAAAATAGGATTTAGAGTTAGTCGGTCCATGAACAAATACTGACCGACTAGTTTAGCATCTAGTCGGTCGGTGAACGTTCTTAGACCGACTAAGAGCAAACAGTAACTCCTGAGAAATTTAGAAAGCTAACTAGTCGGTCCAAGAAGGATTGACGACCGACTGGATCGACACCTAGTCGGTCGGTGCCCCTTCTTATACCAGCTAATGAGCACCAAAAGTTCCGATACGGAGCGCGGGGCCCCGGGATCGATTCCTAAGACTCCTAGGCTTGATCTAATAGTAAGATACGACCGTTATGAAGCCCGTCACGAATGACATACTTCGAAATCGACGATCCTAAGGAAGGAACGAGAAAATACGACGAATCGATCGAAAATGAAAGCTATGGCGACGAAACCACACATCCAAGGAGAAAATCCACCAAGCATATATTATAATATAAATAATCCAATTACACGAAAACCAGTCGTTACATGTGCATCCTGGTGGCACCAAGATGTACCAGGATCTTCGTCTGAACTTTTGGTCGCATGGCATGAAGAGGAGTGTGGCTCGGAGTGTGGCCAAGTGTCTGGTTTGCCAGCAAGTGAAGGCGGAGCATCAGCGTACGGCCGGGTTGCTACAACCGCTTCCGATTCCGGAGTGGAAATGGCAACACATCACTATGGATTTCGTGACTGGACTACCTCGGAGTCCGAAGCAGAATGACACGATTTGGGTGATCGTAGATCGATTGACCAAATCTGCGCACTTTATTCCATTCCGAGTGGGACAGTCCACTGAGGTGCTAGCAAGGAGATATATGGAGGTAAAATTCTTTTACTCTCCGTTTTATTTCCTTTTCCTAGTTTGGATAGTGATGTTACGTGAATCGTGCAGGAGGTTGTGCGACTTCACGGAGTCCCCGTGAGCATCGTGTCGGACAGAGACACGAGGTTCACATCTCAGTTCTGGAGGAGTTTGCAGAAGAGCTTGGGTACGCGTCTGAGTTTCAGCACGGCGTACCATCCGCAGACGGATGGCCAGTCCGAGAGGACGATTCAGATTTTGGAGGACATGCTGAGGGCGTGCATGTTGGATTTCAAGGGTTCGTGGGAGGACCATCTACACTTGGTGGAGTTTTCTTACAACAACAGCTTCCAGGCGAGTATTGGCATGGCGCCTTTCACCGCTCTTTATGGGAGGAAATATCGATCGCCATTGAGTTGGGATGACGATGGTGATCGGGAGCTGTTGGGACCTGAGATGATTGTGGAGGCCGTGGATATCGTCAGGA
Source organism: Scilla litardierei (assembly GCA_030789695.1). Classification (NCBI taxonomy): domain Eukaryota; kingdom Viridiplantae; phylum Streptophyta; class Magnoliopsida; order Asparagales; family Asparagaceae; genus Scilla; species Scilla litardierei. Next base: position 22,599,576 of record CM061135.1, read on the forward strand.
ATATTCGGGAGAGGTTGAGGATTGCTCAGGACCGTTTTAAGCATTGGGCGGATGCTAAACGTCGTCCTTTGGAGTTTCAGCCGGGCGACCATGTGTTTCTGAAGATTTCCCCGAATCGCGGTGTGATTCGTTTTGGGAAGCGAGGGAAGTTGAGCCCGCGATACATTGGACCGTTTGACATTTTGGAGAGGGTTGGCGGGGTAGCTTATCGCTTGGCCTTGCCGCCATCTTTGGAAGGAGTTCACAATGTTTTCCATGTGTCGCAGCTTCGTCGATACATTAGCGATCCGTCTCATGCGGTGGACTTTTCGGAGATTACCGTTCGCCCCGATATGACGTATGACCAGCATCCAGTGCAGATTTTGGACAGGCGTCAGAAATCGCTTCGGAACAAGATTGTCAATCTTGTGAGGGTGATGTGGCGACACGGCTCACCTGGAGAGTCTACTTGGGAGAATGAGGATGAGAAGCGAGAGCGTTTCCCACTTTTGTTCCCGGACACGTGAGTGTTTGGAAATTCCGAGGACGGAATTTTTCTTAAGTTGGGGAGGATGTAACGACTGGTTTTCATGTATCTGGATATATTATATTATATTATGTGTTTTGGTGGATTTTCTCCCTATATGTGGTTTTCGTCTCCGTAACTTTCATTTTCGATCATATCGTCGTGTTTTCTTAGCTTCTTCCGTAGGATCGTCGATTTTGGAGCAAGTCATTCGTGACGGGCTTCGTATTGGTCATATCTTATTGTTAGATCAAGCCTAGGAGTCTTAGGAATCGATCCCGGGGCTCCGCGCTCCGTATCGGAACTTTTGGTGCTAATTAGCCGGTGTAAGAAGGGCCACCGACCGACTAGATGACGATCCAGTCGGTCGGCAAACCTTCTTGAACAGACTAGTTGGCTTTCTAAATTATTCTGGAGTTACTGTTTATCGTTAGTCGGTCTAAGAACGTTGGTTGACCGACTAGGTTGCAAACTAGTCGATCGGTAATGCTTCTTTAACCGACTAACTCTTGGTTTAGGTTTTCGACTGGAGTTACTGTTTACACTTAGTCGGTCTGCGTTGTTCAACCGACCGACTAGATCTCAAACTAGTCGGTCAGCAGTTGGCCTTTGACCGACTAAGCAGTGCAGAAAACCCTAGTTTTGCCCTAGCCGCCACCAAACTCTATAAATACCCCTCCAAACGTTTTCCTCTCCTCCCTCACGACCCAAACCCCTAATTTCTCCCCCATTGAGCCCTCATCTCTCTCAAACCATTAATCCTTCATCCCAAGCTCATCCTCCATCATCCAAACCCTCCCTCCACTCATTCCACCTCTCATCTTCCCCAAATCTCCATCAAATCCCCAAAATCCCCAAAATCCCCCCAAAACCCTATTTCTCCAAAACTTCTCCAATCATTTCCAGATCTGAACCCTAGGTTCCCCGGAGCGTTTCTTCCGTCGCCGTGGTTGCTTGGCGTTATTCTCCCGTTCCCTACGTGGTAATACTCGATTCCTTTAATTTTAGCATAACCCACATTGACATTGTGAAACCCTAATAAAATGGATTGATTAGATGATTAGGGTTCTAATAAGAAACTTATTTAGGATCATTGTGCTAATGATTGTTTTGCCATAACAGTGATCCATTCCGTAGTTAGCTTGTGTGACGATCTTCATTGCTCGTCAATCCCGGTATCAGGCAAGTGAAACTTGCATCCCTTGATTTAGGCCATGTCTTAGGCCATTTACCTTGCTTTAGCGTAAAAGAGACTAGACGGTGAAAGGATAGCCGTTTAGACGCCATTGGCCTAGCTTGACAACGAAGCTTGGTCCGTCACCTTCATCATGCTTGTATGTCACGTTTATTTTCCCTTAACGGTACCCGTATTAAATGTTCATGTCATCCATGCATCCTTAACTGCTATTGCATTTTAACTGCCATGTTTAATTTAAATAAACGGTACGTGAATATCTGTTCATGTCATTGCATTTTTCCTGTCACGTTTAATTTCTATTAACGGTACGCGAATATCTGCTCATGTCATTGCATACTTGAACACTCATCGTGATTGCGTAGCATCGCTACATACTAGTGCTACTTGTTCCGGCTAGGTGCACCCCTACGCCATACTTGTTAAATCCACTTTCTGGCTCGTGTTCCAGAAGACGAGCTCAACACGGCCTGCGGGCAATAGGGCACTCGTTGAGTGATCCCTTGTACTTGATACTTGAACACATCCTGCGGGCAATAGGGCACTCGTTGAGTGATCCCTTCTACTTGTACTTGTTACTTGATGTTACATGTCACAACAACCACTTGCCACTTGTACTCTCCTTTACTTTACTTGTTACTACCTTACTTTACTTGCCATGCACCATGCTTTAACTGCTAGGTTGTTAGTTTACCTTTCTTTTCTTTTCCTTGCACAAGTCTTCCGACTTGCTGACATGTGCCCCTTTTCTCTTTTGGGTGACACATGTTAGAGCCCGAGCCCGAGTTACTTGCTGAGGACGGGGTGTTCGCTGACGCTGAGTCAGGATCCACGTTGATCGAGGACTACGTTGACACTGGGGATCAGTCTTAGTGTTTTCGTTTAGCTTCTTTTGTTGGACTGCCTAGTTGTCGGTGCGTGGCACCTAGTTCGATACTCTATTATGTTTGTGTTGTTTTTTTGTTTGGCCTTGTTCTGGGCCTTAGACTCTTTCCTGTTAGCCTGGTGGCTTTTCTGTGATGTTGAATATTTTTGTGGACAAACTTTGGGATTGGTATTTCATATCTGTGTCTTTATTATTATTATTGTTGTTGTTCCTTTTGCGATTACAGGGACCTGCTTATACTAAATTGACGCTTATCAGGCGTGCAGCTTCACAGCTCCACGTCTGAGCGGACCTTCTCACGTCCCGCCTCCATTTTAGGGAAGCGGGTCGTGACAGATTATCTTAGAATCCAACTCTATAGGCTCATCTTGCCCGAAGACTCATTTGGAGTCTCTGGCTCTCCAACAGTCGCCTGATGAAGGTTTTGCAGTCGACTGGGTGATTCCAGTCGCCTGTCAAGCCCTCTAAAGTCGACTGTGGTGCACTGCTCAAGTCAACTTTTTATTGACTCGTACCTGATCTTTTTGTATCAGTCGACTGATGTTCAATTTACAGTTGCCTGTGTTTCTACAGTCGCCTGTGAATTGCTCAACAGTCGTTTGAGCACATCTTGTATTTTCTGGGCTTCATCCCAATTTGCAAGACAGTCGACTGATGATGTTTTTACAGTCGCATGTATATTTAAAATCGCATCTCTCTCTGTTTTATTTCCATCCACTGCAGCAGTCGACTGATGAAGGAGAAACAGTCGCCTGTCTATTTTACAGTCGACTGTACTTTGGTCATCAGTCACCTGTATGCATACTGAGAGTAAGTTGCATCTTTCTGTTTCATTTACATCCCTGCAGCAGTCGCCTGATGAAGGATATACAGTCGAATGTCTGCTTTACAGTCGCCTGTGTAGTATTCTATAGTCGACTGTCCTGGTTCAGATTATAGCCGTTGGGATTTTTCTAGCCGTTGGACAGTCGACTGTCATTTGTTCATCAGTCGACTGTCTGTGCCGTAAACTGCCAAAATCTAGCCGTTGCAGATTTCTTCCCTTTGGGTTTTTGGCTGGTTTTATGGGCTCTTCTTGGCTTCCTATATATTGGGGATGGCTTAGTTCAATCAGACTTCTTGGTTAATATTGAATATCTTTAAGAATCAATAGCCACTCCTAACTTCTCCCATTTCCCTCTCATAAGTACATTCCTCTTCATGCATTGAAGCTGGCTCATAGGGAAATTCTCCAAGGGATCTAATTCTCATTCCTTTCTTGGAGATCATCTTTCTTCTCTTCATTTTCATACACTCAAGTGAAAAATGTTAGAATTCATTCCTAGAAGAGAGAAAGATCATCAAGTGCAATCGAAGCTAATCTCAAGCACTTGGTCATTCACTTGCATGCCTTCTTCTTCACATTGGTAAGATCATATCAATGCATAGGTAAGTGTTGTTTCGTTTTGTTTTATGTTCGAACCCCCTAATTCTCTTTGTGGGAATTAGATACTCTCTTTGTGGGAGTTACTCTCTTTGTGGGAGTTTGGTGTCCTAGTGTAGGGCTGAACCTAATTCTCTGAGTGGGAGTTAGTAATTCTCTAGGTGGGAGTTTGACCCTTGTGTAGGGTTGGTTGGGTCCTTGTGTAGGACAAAATCCTCTGTGTGAGGTATCTATGTGTGAGATTGTATTCACTTCTCTGTGTGGGAATTATAGTGAATATTGGTGTGGGTGGACGTACCCAAGTTTTGGGGAACCAGGGTAAAATCCTTGTGTTTGCGATTGCTGTTGTTGAGCACTCTGTTTATTTTCCACTGCTTATTGTGCTTTAATTTCAATAAGTTTTAATTAAGCACTTTGCTTGCTATTACACTATTCACCCCCTAGTGTGTGTAGCCCCGCAGGGTCCCTTACAGAGCCACCTTGTACAATGGTTCACTTCCTATTGAAAAACATTTAAATGGAGGATGAAGTAGACGATATGTACAATAAACAATAATTATAACTTTCCATGCATCCCTAGTTCTAAACAAGCCAATAACACTAAGTAATAGAGTGTATCTATCTAACTTAAACATTTCATTTTTATTATACTCATAATATAAAGGGTAAGAGCGAACTGAAGAACAACCTCGGGATCCACAGGCGAGCTAACATGTGCCCTAAATTTCATTTGTCCAAGAAGTCATTAGATGAGCTAGTCAAGTCATTACAATTCCGTCAATGAGCGTAGTCTCCCCATCTCTTTCTATCTTTAATTATGAGTTTCCAAAACCCCAATGTATCAATCTATCTATTTCAATAGCTATTTCAGTTATCTAGTTTTTTACTTTCGAAACTAAGTAAAAAGATTCGTGCACCAAAAACTGTAGGGTCCATAGCAACAGGTCCAATGTGGCAATATTTCACAAACAATGACTTTATTTGCATAATTCTAAATACAAAGTATATCTGTTAACTATAACAATTCTTTACATCAATTCTATGGTGAAGGAAACTCTATTCAATGTAGCCTAAAACATTTCTAAACTAATCAATTCGTTTGAACATTAAAACTGAAACTAAATCATTTTGAAACAGCTAAAACATCCATAGGATCATTTTCATAATACTGGGCATCCATGATTGGTTTCTAGGGTCTACCTGCTCGCGAAATTTCCTTAAAATCTGAAAATAGGATCAGTAGAAGACCCCACTAAAATCCAACAGAATTAGTGCTCATGGTATAGTAATTGAAGTGACCGAAACCCACGTTAAGTTACCCATCATACTATAAGATGAATACCTACGAGGATCACACAGTCTACATGATCCCACATGGCCAAATAAATTCAACTGCTTAAAACACAGACATGAAATAGCCTGCGAAAACAAAAACAAGGAGAAAAGACATCTGCATCTAGACAGTTGGCTACACAAGCCGCAAGAAAGTCGGCCGAACACCCCATTGGGGTGAGGAAGCCTCGGCGACTAGCTCTTGGACCCAAAAACCCAAAATCGATTGTGCAGGACTGCAGTGTATATTACCGCATTGCCTGTAGGATGCCTTAATTTGACAAAAAGTGTCACGCCCCGTGTCCCATAATACCCGGGAGCGAGAACGCGAGCAAGTCCACATGTACATAAAACAAGGAGGAAATCTTTTTCTTCCTTGCTCGATGCACAATAAGCGTCTGTAGTAATTCCATCGAAGGCAGGTACTTGTTATGCAAAGTCAGAGAGACAACACACAACATCTTTATTATCCAATAGATGAAAAGTAGTACAGGACTGGGCCTTATAGTACGGCCTACAACGACTCGACAGAAAGTAAAGTACAGTATTCGCAAGGTAACTAGTACGCTGGTAAGGAAAGCACACTAACAGTGAAGTGAAATCCGATGTTGTGGTCGAGTCGGAGACTCCTACTCCTCTGCAGGTGCGGGCTCAGTAATGTCCTTTGATCCCTGGCCTACCGGATCGTCTTCAGTGTAGTACTCCACGTACTCCGTCGGCTCGTAGTCGAACATGTATTTCAAAGAAAATAATGAAATACATGTCAGTGCTAAGCGGCAAGTAAAAACCAACAGAAAGTAAAGGCAGCAATGAAATGAGCGAACAAGAGGTAACAACGTCGCTTGACTATCTAATAGTGTAGGCAGGCCTAATAATAAGAAGTCTAACTTAACTCCCAAACCAGCTAGTCAGTCAGGGCTTGAAGGCACGGGTCACTTCTAAGACCGCCGGACAAGTCCTTTGGTTGACCAACCCCCTTCCCATTCCTTTCTAGACACTGATCCAGCAGTAATTTAAGACCTCTTATTATTATACCGCTCTGCCACGTTCGAGTAGTCTCAACTTAGTCTGTAGAACAGTGGTATCAAGTCAGTAGTCGTGACTGAATAATAGTGACATCGTAAACAAACAAGCTAGTGCATCAGTCTTAGCCCGAGTACACGATGTGTAACCATAAGTGCACCCATCCCACGGAGCAACTCGTAGAATATCTACCTACCATCCCCTGCAGGGTGATGGTACAACATACCAAATAAGGGTGGACCCGGTCACTCCCGCATACTTCGTAGCTCAAGACTACCCCATAACCTGTGTTGTATCACATCACAAATGCATAATCATATCCGTATCCGTATGGCCTTATAGGCCCATCATTTCGTACATCCAACAATACAACAATGAGTACAAGTACATTACAACAAACACATATACAGGGTAATTACTTGTCTGTGTCGTGACCGGTTGTAGTCCGGTTTCTTGGGCGAGTCTCGTGCCGTGTCTAGGATTCGGTGTTTTCCCGAGACGTCTACCTACAAACACCGCACGCACGCACCCATATTTTATTCATTAATAATTGAAGTTACAAAATCCGTACAACTCACGCCCGTGCACGTACATACGTACGCGTATACACGTATGAAAATAAAATACAATAACAAAAATAATTCCTATCTAATCTCTCATTCCCTATACAATTTCTACCAAAAATCCCTTCACAATTCATTCCCTTCCCAAATTCCCTTCATACTTTTCCTTCCAAATTTCCTTCACACTTTCCCCCCTTCACAATTCATTCCCTTCTCCTAAAACAAAGAGCAGCACAAATTTTTCCCAAGGCAAAACTGTGAAAATGTTTCAAAAATTTCTTTGTTTCATCTCATTCTTCTTCATTGTCTTCTTCATTTGGACCAAGGTGGAGAGGAAGGACCATGGCCATGGGGGAGGACCTGGGTGGTGGCCGGCCACCTGGTCGGCCGTCGCCGGCCGTCGCCGGCGGCCAGGCGACCGCCGATGGCTTGCGTGCGCAAGGGCTGCTGCCCTTTTTAATTTTTTTGTTTCTTCTTTCTTTCTTGTTTCAGAGAGAGAGAGAGAGGTAGAGAGAATGGAGAGAGGAGAGAGGAGGAAGAGGGGTGCTGCCGGAGGAGATCGCCGTCGCCGGAGGGGTAGCCGTCGCCGGAGATGGCCATGGCCATGATGGGTTTAGCTTGCTTTTCTTGGTTTTTTGTTGATTTTTAGAGAGAGATTGAGAGAGATTGATGAAAGAGATGAAAGAGAATGGTGAGGGCTAACCGGAGTGGGGAGGAGCTCGTCAGAATCTCGCCGGAGTTGGCCGGATTGGGCAGGGTTTCACCGGTGGAGGGGGGGTTTGCTTGAGAAGAAGAAGGGTTAGTGGTTAATTTATAGGTTAGTAATAATAATTTTTAATTAAGCCATTAATATTTAGTCAAATATGATTAGATATGATAAGATACGGTTTAAATTAGGTTTTGAAAAATTGTCCCCACGTTTTTCATTCTGGTATTGTTTTTTATTATTATTTAATTATTATAATAAAAATATTATTATTATTAAAAGATAGTATTTTTTTAAAAGATCCCGGAAAAATTATTAAAAAATACGGGCACGTCCCTGACGACGCGGGGATCACGAATACGTGGTCTGTATCTCAGGTTGAGATATAGACAATTCGTGAAAAATAAAAAGATCGTATCGATCATCGTTATCGGGTCTGCGGGTCCCTAGTCGATCCGACTTCAGAATCGCGCGAAACTTGAACTGATGGTCTAGTATGACTTAAAAGTCATGGTGACGGAGTTTGAAGTTGTCTGTACGACGTTTACAAATATAAGTATTTATCAACCATAAATAATATTATTTTAATATTTTTTAATTATATAATAATACAATCCACTCTAATAATATATATAAATCCAAAAAATACCTGAAAATATGGAAAATTCTTAGGAAATATATCTTGACCGATACAGGCCGTCACATCCTATCCACCTTAGAAAAATTCCGTCCTCGGAATTTAAGGAAAGAGATGAGGCTAATGCTCGTGTATTTCCTCTTCACGTTCCCAGGTGGATTCATCGGGTGAATCATGATGACACATAACTCTCACTAGCTCAACAAGTTTAAAGGTTACCTGAGATCACTTGATTAGTGGTCTCGGCTTCAGCAGCAGTCATAGTAAATGTCTGACGCCTTGGTGGATTCGGCTTGGCATTCTAAAAAGCTTGCTGTTGAGGAGGCAGGATTGCTTTTGCTGAGTTGATCCTAAAGTCATCACATGGTTGGTTGGTTTGATAGTGCGACGAGGACAATCCTTGGCAAGATGGTCAGATGCCCCACACACCATGCACAGGTTTAAGAAAACACAGCAGTCCTTCTTGATGTGGCCAACATGGTTGCAGTAGTGGCATACCATAGTGGACTGATCACTCCTCATTTTACACTTTTTTCCCGCATGTTTGCATACCATTTAGATCGCCCAAATCATGCTTTTCACGATATATCGATGATATTGCGATGCTTTTCACGATTTGTTGTTTTTGTCGCATTTCAGGTGATTTGGCGCGATTTGGAGTGATCTCGAGATGCGCTTACTCTAGAGGGTCACCGACGACCTCCCCAAGGGGTATTTCGCTGTTGGAGAGGAGCGGAAGAAGAATGGACGTCGCAGGAGCGACGAGGAGGCCAAAACAAGCTGATTGGGCATTTTTGGTGTCCCACTCGGCCGAGTGGAGGAGCCGCTCGGCCGACCAGCGAGACACCGCTCGGCCGACCAGATCAGACACGATTCATATGTGCACTCGGCCGAGCGACGGAGACCACATCGGCCGAGTGACGAGACCCCGTCCGCCCGAGTGGCGCCCAGACGAAGCCATTCAAAAATCGCCAAGTTACTGTTTTTCGACTGCCTGAGCTTCAGAAGACCCACTCGGCCGAGTGGATAATCCCGTCCGCCCGAGTACCATGAAGCCATCGGCCGAGTGACGACAACTCACTCGGCCGAGCCGCCCCCGAAGTAGAGACCCCTAAAGATCAAGACTTACTGGAAATTTACAGGGTTTCTCACTCGGCCGAGCGACTTTTGTCACTCGGCCGAGTGCGACGCGCTGCCTGTAGCGAAAATTGCGGAAAATAGGCTGCGCAGGGGTATTTTGGTCACAGTTTTTGGACGATTTTGGGGGGTATTTAACCCCTGTTTTTATCCTAGTTTTAGAGAGCTTTTCTCTTAGATTTTTGTAGCTTTTTAGATTTACTTTTTAGCTTTATTCTTGAGATTGGAGAGGAGACAAAAGTTGATTTTTGTTTGAATAATTGAAGAACTCCATTGGTTTGTGTCTCTATTCTCCAAAAATCCTATTTTTTATTGCATATCTCAATATTGTGATGAATTCTATTGCTTATTTCATTGATTATTTTTGTGATCTTGCTATGAATTGTGAGTAGTCTCCACGTCTTGGGGCGTGGGGATGAACCCTACAAGCCCAATTTCATATTTGTGATGAATTAGTAGAATTAATGCTAGAATTGTTGTTTAGGGATTAGATTGGGATCGATTTACTACGGTTAGCTAGGAGTTCATACCGATTGGGATTTGCAAGAGATTGGATCCCAATTCGATAGGAAACCCTAGAAATCCGAATTGGGTTGGAATCGAATTTCCGTAGTATCGGTTTGCAAGAGATTGGACCGATACTGGGGTTTCCGGTTGCAATTCCGTGCCAATACCCGTTTGCAAGAGATTGGACGGGTAGGAACTATCCCAACCTAGGTCGTGGCCCGAGTTTGCAAGAGATTGGGCTCGGTACGCGATTGAACGATGATGTTGATCCTAATGCTAGATTTCATAGGCAAGGGTTTGCAAGAGATTGGACCCGAACCTAGGATAGCTATAGACCGGCAACAGCGCGAGAGCGTGAGCTTGGTTCTACATTCAGTTGCAACTAGTTCATCCAAAATCTTATTCTAGAAATTTTGATACTGACGAACCACATTTATGAAATACGGTGAGTAGCGGGGATTCCCCATTCCCTAGACGTTCTTTATTTGATTTGATATTTCCGCACTTTGTCTGACGATTGTGACAGGATCGCCAAAGGCAAATCTCTCTTCTTAAATAGCCAGGTTGATTGGAACAAGCACGGTCATTCGTCCTCCCTGTGTTCGATATCCCGCTCGCCGCTATATCGTGCGCTTGCGGTAAAACTACAACCGTTCTCCGGGTGTATATCCGGGGCGATCAAGTTTTTGGCGCCGTTGCCGGGGAGGCGATTGCGTTTGATCTTACCACCCTAGCTATTTCTCTTTTTTTTATTATTATTTTAATTTCTTTATTTTTACCTAACCCTTCCACGGTACTAATCATTTCTTTGAAACTCTGTTTTCCCTGTGCATGTACACGAGATCTACGGCAGACCCTGAAGCTATATTATTTGATCCCGAGATCGAACGTACCGCGCGGAGACTTAGAGCGGAAAGGAGACAAGATCGGGAAGGGAGGTTTATGACCAACCCGGAAACTGCGGACCAATTAGCGGCAAGAATGGCGAGGATAATTTCTATTCGAGATAGGCTTCGGCCTAAGACCTCTTCTACGACCTCATCCATTGCCATGCCGGAGTTGGCGGCTGACAAGAACTTTGAGCTGAAGACTGGACTAGTGGTTCTGATGCAGCAGGATCCATTTCATGGGAATGCCCATGAAAACCCCCAGTACCACATCCAATTATTCTTGTCGAAGTGCGCCACATTTCAGATGCCGGGGGTCTCCATCGATGCCATCAGACTGCGTCTCTTCCCCTTCACGCTAAAGGACAAGGCACTTTATTGGTTGAGGACGCAAGCTGAGGGAGTCTTCACCACTTGGGACGAGTTGGCGAGAGCATTCATTGACAAGTTCTATCCGCCCTCCAAGACGGTGAAGATTCGGAGCGCTCTTATGTCCTTCAAGCAAGGACCCCAAGAGACGGTCTACGAGGCTTGGGAGCGTTTTAAGGATCTGCAGCATCAATGCCCGCACCATAGCATTGAAGATTGGGAGCTAGTTCATAGCTTCTACAACGGTCTCCAACCGGGGACCAAACAAATTATTGATGCCGCGGCGAATGGTGCTATCTTATCAAAGACTCCCGAAGAAGCTACGGCCCTAATTGAGGAGATGGCCTCAAACAATCAACAATGGGGCGATGAGCGAGGACACTCTACGTCCTCCTTGAAGCCGACTAGTATCTATGAAGCGAAGGCCGTAGCGGAGCTTACAAGCAAGTTTGATTCTCTCCACAAGGTAGTGGAGAGATTGGAGAAGTTTATCACGGAGCCCCAAGGAGCCCCTTCCACCTCCGCACCAACCAACCAAATGTGTGATTGGCAAGACCAATCTCAAGCCATGTATGTGGGAGGAGAGCAAGGAGAAGGATCCTTGGAGCAAGTACAATATGTCGCGGGGAACCAAGGGTATTGGGCCAATCCGGCCACAAGAAATCATCCCGGATTCTCTTACGCCAACAATGAAGGAGCTTTGAACCCGCCACACCCACCACCTCAACAAGCTCGACCACAACCACCACCCCAACAACAACACTATCCACCGAGGGGGCCTACACAACAAAATTTTCAACCGAAGCAACAAGTTCCACCATATAGGCCGCCCGGATACAATCAAGGGTGGAGGAATCAAAATCAAAACCCTCCACAAGCTCAACAACGATCCGACTTCGAAGCTAGAGTGGAGGCGTTTATGGTCGAGCAAAATAAGGTCAATGCTACCTTGAAGGCGGGGCAAGACTCCCTTAATACCGTTGTGGCTCAAATATCGGAGCAATTGGCGTTGCTCAATCGGAACACTCAACGATTGCCGGCGCAACCCGAGCAAAACCCACGGGGCAACACCGGCCACATCAATGTCGTAGTTGCCGTTACTACTAGAGGCGGGAAGGATACCACCCCCGCCATGATTCCTATCGAGAAGCCCGTGGAGGAAAGTTTGGAGCCGATTGAGCCGGTAGTTGAAGTTGAGAAGGAGAAAGAGCCGCAAGAAAAGGAGAAATCTAGAGCGGAGCAATTGATCGAGGAGAGGCGCTTCATGCCACCGGTCCCATTCCCACAAAGGCTTGCTAGAGCGAAAATGGAGAAAAGGCTAGCAAAGTTTCTCGAGTATCTAAGAGGGGTTAGCCTCAACATCCCCTTCCTCGACGCCATCGTGGAAATCCCCACATATGCTAAATTCTTAAAGGATTTGATTTCGGGGGGAAAGAGGAAGGAGAAGATTATGCTAGCCGAGGAGGGCTCTTGGTTCACCAAGAGAGAAAAGGAGCCGGCCAAATTCAAAGATCCGGGGAGTTTTCGGATTCCTTGCACCTTGGGCGGCGTCCCTCTTCAAAAGGCGTTGGTTGATCTAGGGGCTAGTGTAAGCCTCATGCCTCTCTCCATGTTCTTAAGGCTAAACACCGGGACGAAGTTGAAACCTACCGACATGCGCATACAATTAGCCGATGGACAGTTAACAAGGCCGGTAGGGATCGCCGAAGACATCCCGCTACAAGTCCTGGGGGGAATATGCTTGCCATGTGACTTCGTGATCATGGACGTTAAGGAGGAGGGAGACACGTCATTGATACTTGGACGCCCGTTCCTCGCCACCGCCGGAGTCATTGTCGACGTGCGCGAAGGGACCCTAACTTTAAACATCGGCAACATCGAGGTGGAGCTTCACATTCCTAAGGCTATGAAACACATGCCTTACCACGAGGAACTTGACTACATGGACCTCCTTGATGAGGTGATTGAGGAGGCGATCCCCTACTCGATTGGCGCTCTATTCGATGATGATTTAGAGGAAGGCCCGGATTTAGGCCAAGATGAGAAGAAAGATGATTCCCCCGACCTCTCCACTGAAAATGATGAAGGCGACGCTGATGTCGCAAGGATTCGAGAGCTCTGCAAGATCTCGAAATTGAAGTCTCCGAAGGAAGCTCCGCCGATACGGAAATCGACGTCACCGGTGAAGCCGTTGACCAGAGCAAATGCTAGCTTGGGGGAGCCTCCCCCAACACTATTCGAGACGGGAGACCACCGAGGGAGAACATGCCGCCGCCACGTCCGAATCCAAGCGTTCTCCCCGGAAAGTTTGATGGGTGCATCTCATATGCACCAAACATCCCGCATTAATTGAAAACCATAGGGGGTCGAGCTCATGACCTTAAACGAGCGCTTGTCGGGAGGCAACCCGACGGTTATTGCTTTATTTTTACTTTTTCTTTATTTTTGTTTTAGAAATTTTTAGTGTTTTGAGTCGTTCGCCCAAAAATTTTGTGATAACGGGTCCTATTTTTCTTGATAGGAGAGGAGATAGGTAAATCCATCATTAGGAGGATGAACGAGACGACGAGGAGCGCCCCAGGGAGGCGCTCGATGCTTAGGAGGAAGATGGAATCGACTGGAGGAAGAAAGACGGAGTTTTGAGCCCAAACGAAGACAAACAGCAGAACACAAGGCTCACTCGGCCGAGTATACTAGTCACTCGGCCGAGTACACAAGTTCGTCCGGCCGAGTCGCTCACGAACGAGGGAAGTCTGCTGTACCCAACTCTCTGTTTATTTTCCTGATTTCAGTATAACTGCTACTCGGCCGAGTATATATATTCACTCGGCCGAGTAAAACGGATACGCTCCTAGGGCGAGTCTTGCCGAGTAGCTTGAGCCACTCGGCCGAATGGACTTACTCCACTCGGCCGAGGCTGGCGAGGCCACTCGGCCGAAGCGTAAGCGGGGAGGAATTTTCCATTGATCTCGCTCGGCCGAGTGACCTAGTCACTCGGCCGAGTCGTAACTTTTCCTATAAAGGGGGGGGGGGTCGGGCTCGTTTTTCGAAACGACGCACGTGATTATTTCCCCAACCCTTCATCTCCCTCGCCCGCTCGCACCCCCTACTCGCCCGACCGCCGTCGCCGCACCGCCGCTCGGCCAGCCACCGCCGGCCGAGCCCCGCCGCGCCTCGCCCGAGTCGCCGCCGGCGGCCATATTCTCCGGCCACCTCCGGTATCGCCTATTTCACCTTTTTCTCCTCTTTTTGTGTATTTTTCGAGGATCCATGTGCTTAACGAACCCCAAACCCAAATTAATTTCTATATCTATCTATTATACCCCTAACGCTCCTTACGTTTTGAATATTACCCGCTGATATCTCCATTTCATGCGCAGGTTGTTTTTGGGAGCTTTGGGGAGCCCTGGGGAGCTTCGAGGGACTGATTCGGGCTTCGCGGAGGCGCTGTCTTCGCACGCTTCCATCGCTTAGCACTCGCGGCGTGTCGGGGTATACTCTTTCCTTTATTTTGCACACGCCGCACTTTTCACGTTTTTCGGCGCGCGCTCGGGGCCGATATGCCGCCCCGGACACGGCCGCGGTCGAAGAGAGCTTCCGCCAAGCGGAAGCGGTCGGATGATGCCGGACCCTCCCACGAGTTGGAGGACTCTCCTCCACCTTCTCCCGCACAGCCCTTACACCCCGCACAGCCGCCCCCTGCCGCTCCACAGCCACCACCTCCTGCTCCACTGATCGGGCCGCTGGGGATCACGTTCCGAAACGACGCACACCGCGTCGCTTTCGAGCGTATCTCCCAGCGCTCGATCGTACCCTCCAGGTTTGCACACCTTGCCGACCTAAGACGCCTGGGGGTACTAGAGGGGATGCTCACGTTGTACGACAACGTGGGCTGGCGAGATTTCTTTCAGGTGTCGGCGGATACGTTTACCCGCCCGACACTTGAGGTGCTTAGTTCGATCGCCAGGACCGACGAGGGATGATCGTTTCGGTTCATGGACCGGGAGTGCCAGGTCACTCTCGGTATGATGAGAGCCTTTTTCTCGTGGCCCGATATCCCCGGGGCCGACCGAGGTTACGCACCCACCCATATCCCCCCACCTTCCTTCGACGCCGGTGCCTTCTGGGCCCGGATTACGGGTCTTCACGCTGCCTTTGACCCTAGTAGGGCCAAGGCCTCGGCCATTGTCCATCCCTGCCTCCGTATAGCTCAGCGCCTTATGGCGACGACCTTTTTGGCCAGATATGAGCCGGGCACGATGTCTACGCCGGAGCTCTACATGCTCTACGCGATGACATGGCCCAGAGCTCTATCTAGGGATGGCGATGAGCTGGTCCCCGCCGTCGTGATTGATGTCGAGTCTTGGTTTTTAGACCGCATCATTGTATCGGTGGGCGCTCGCTCACCGATATGCTGCGGCGGCCTGATCACTTTGCTTGCCCTTATGACCGGCCAGGACTTCCCTGACGACCTGCAACGAGCACCGGGCCCCACTTCTCTGTCGATTGATGTTATGGCCCGGATGAAGATGCTTCGTCCGCACGGTGAGCGACACTGGGTCTGGTTGCACGGCCCTTACGGTGCTGATTACATGATTCTTCCGAGCCCAGCTCGGACTCAGATTGCACCAGCCCATGTGGACTGGCTCCCTGCGATGGATGTTCTCATCCCAGCTGCTTACGTGCTCGAGGCCGAGGAGGCCGAGCAGGCCCACGCTGCCCACGCTGCCCCCGCAGACCCTGTTGCCCCTGCCGAGCCTGTTGCCGAGCCTGTTGACCCCGTGGCCCCTCAGCCTATCCCCGATGTTTCCGCTGCTCCTGACACCTCTGTCGGTGTCGGGAGTACCTTAGCTGAGCCCACTTCCACCACTTCCACGGCTGTCACCACCACCACTGGCCCTCTGTCTGCTGAGCCCGTTTCTTCTGCCCCACCCGAGCGCCCGCCGACCATAGTTGAGTGCGGAGAGCCCTCTTTTGCCACCGCCGTTGAGACCTCTATCTCCGCCTCTGTCTCCACTGCTGCTGTATTTTCTGAGAGTGTCGTGGCGTCTGTCCACACTTCTGTGCCACCGACCTCTCTGGCCGCCTCGCTGCCTCTTTTGTATTCTTCTTTCATTGCTACTGCCTCCACTTCTCACCGCCCTGCCCTGCCTCGCACTGAGGCCAGGCCCCCACTTGCGAGTGCAGCACCTTTTGTTCCCTTGCCTGCTGAGCCCGTCACCTACGCCACCAGAGTACGCCAGCCCCGACCTGCACAGCCCCGACCGGTGCGTCCCTCTGCACCACTTCAGAGCATTCGTGCTCTAGAGGGGGCGGTGAGTGGCCTCAGAGGCGACCTTCGGACCCTGTCCGCCACCGTCACTGTCACGCCCCGCTTCCCAAAAATGTGGAGGCGAGACGTGAGAAGGTCCGCACAAACTTGAAGCTGTGAAGCTCCAAGTCTGATAAGCGTATAAAAACACTTATTATGGCAAGTCCTTGCAAATGCGATATGAAACAAAGATAACAATAAGAAAATGAGACAATAAGCAATTTATTGAATCCCTGAATATCCATAAATAAATTACAATATCACAGAAAAGCCACCAGGCTCAAAAGGGAAAAGCTAAGGCCCAACATGGCCAACAGAGTATAACTTACATTTAAGGGTGCCACGCACCAACGGCTAACAGCAAACCTAAAAAGGAAGCGAACACGAGCGGTCTTCAAGACAGGCCCCTGGTGTCCACTCACCACCACAGCAAACATCAACATCAGCAACACCATATCCCCTGCAACAAAGCTCTGGCTCTGGGTCTAACATGTGACACCCAAAAGAGAGAGGGGCACATGTCAGCAAGTCTGGAAAGACTTGTGCAAGGAAACTGAAAGTAACTAACAACCTAGCACTTATAATATTAAGCAATGACATGGCAGTTAAGTATGATGCAACAGTTTAAAAGAGAGGCAAGCACGCACTATGTAGCCAAAGCTACCAATTCACTAATCACGAATCACTTATCACGATTATCACTTATCACGATTATCACTTATCACGATTATCACTTAGTGCATAGAGAGTCCACCTGCTGGCCAGCTCATGGCTCAGGCCGCTTATCTCGTATCACTATTTATCACTTAGTGCATAGAGAGTCCACCTGCTGGCCGGAGTGGCGGATCAGGCCAACTCGGGCTCAAGCCGCTTATCTCTATCACTATTAATCACTTGTGCACTAGAGAGTCCACCTGCTAGCCGGAGTGGCGGATCAGGCCAACTCGGGGCTCAGGCCGCTTATCTCTTACCCCAACCATATGTGTCGAGCGTTGGGATTTCCAACTCACTGAGCTCGCTTCTGGATCACGAGCCAGGAAGTGTATTTGGCATAGGGGTGCACCTAGCCGGTATCCGAGCGTTGGGGTTTCCAACTACAGGGCTCGCTTCTGGAACACGAGCCAGGAATATAATGTTGTAGCGTGTGCTACGCAATCACAATAAATAATCATTATGCAATGATATGAACAGATATTTGCGTACCGTTAATTGAATTAAACATGACAGTTTAAAGATGCATGGATGACAAGTTAAAAGGGTTGGATTCTAGCTTCGCTGTCAAGCTAGATCAATTAAGGTGACGGATCTAGTTTCATTGTCAAACTAGATCAAATAGGCGTCTAGGCGGCTATCATTTCACCGTCTAGTCTCTTTTACGCTAAAGCAAAGTAATGGCCTAAAACATGGCCTAAAACCCTAAGTGGCAAGTTTCACTTGCCTATCACCGGGGATGACGGTTACGAAAGTTCGTTTCCGCGGATGCTAGCCTACGGGGAATCGCTGTTATGGGGAACAATCATCAAAACACAAGTATTTTATTAGGGTTTCATAAAAATTACAATAGGATATGAAAACAACGGTAGATCGATTTCTTACCGAGAGGAGGCGGAAGAAACACTCCGGGGAACCCTAGGATCAGATCTGGAAAAGATTGGAGAAGTTTGGGGAAACTAGGGTTTTGGGGGATTTTGGGTTTTGATGAGATTTTTGGGGAAGATGAGAGGTGGAATGAGTTGATGGAGGGTTTAGATGATGGATTTAGGGCTTGGAATGAAGGATTGAAGCTTGGAGGAAGATGGGGGCTCAAAGGGGAAGATTTTAGGGTTTAGAGTCGAGTGGAAGAAGATGAAATCGTTTGGGTTGGGTATAAATAGGCTAGGCTGGCGGCTGCCCAGAAATTAGGGTTTTAACACTGGTTAGTCGGTCAAAGAGCAACCACTGACCGACTAGTTTGTCAACTAGTCGGTCGGTCGTCCAACGCAGACCGACTAAGTGCAAACAGTAACTCCTGAACGAAAATAGGATTTAGAGTTAGTCGGTCCATGAACAATTACTGACCGACTAGTTTAGCATCTAGTCGGTCGATGAACGTTCTTAGACCGACTAAGAGTAAACAGTAACTCCTGAGAAATTTAGAAAGCTAACTAGTCGGTCCAAGAAGGATTGCCGACCGACTGGATCGACATCTAGTCGGTCGGTGCCCCTTCTTATACTGGCTAATGAGCACCAAAAGTTTCGATACGGAGCGCGGGGCCCCGGGATCGATTCCTAAGACTCCTAGGCTTGATCTAATAGTAAGATACGACCGTTATGAAGCCCGTCACGAATGACATACTTCGAAATCGATGATCCTAAGGAAGAAACGAGAAAATACGACGAATCGATCGAAAATGAAAGCTATGGCGACGAAACCACACATCCAAGGAGAAAATCCACCAAGCATATATTATAATATAAATAATCCAATTACACGAAAACCAGTCGTTACAGTCACTGCGATGGCTGGCCGCTTCGACCTGCTTCCACACATTCACTACTGTCTTACCCAGGTCCTGGAGCGTCTCCCACGTGTACCCCCACCCACACAGCAGGTCCCCACCCCCACTTCCACACACACTCAGCCTGCTACCACTTCCACACCCACCCATGCCCAGCAGCCTACACCACCGCCACTTCCGCCTCAGGACGGAGACGGCGCAGCACCACCTTCTTAGGCACCCTTGATGCCATCGATTATTTTTGCCGTTGTGCTGCCCGTTTCTGCTGGGTCCTGATGCATTTTGGTCCACCCCCCCTCCCCTCACTTATTTTGAGATTCTCATTTTGATCATATCTTTATATATCTTTTTTGGGAGAGAGGGAGAGTTTTTGGTGCCATATATATATCTGTATCACTCCTATCTTTGCATGCATCATGTCCGCATCATATTTTTAATTTCTTTATTTTTCTTTTTATTTTCATTTTTCCATCATGCATGCATCCTCACTTACCCCTCACATTACTTGTCTCTCGGTGTGCCACACTTTGCACATTGAGGACACTGTGCCATTTAGCTTGGGGGAGTGAGTTCTCACGTTCTTTTTCGATTTGCCACCTTTATTTTTAGTTTTTCACGCCATTTCCACTTTTGCACTTATTTTCATCATTTTTTTCTTTTATTTCACCATGCATCACGTTTTTCTTATTTTTCTGTGTGCCGCATTGTAAATAGTTCTATTTTCCCTTTATCTTTATTTTCTTTTTTTCATCTCATGCTAGAGATGACTTTTCTATGATGATGATGACGTGGGATTTAGCTTACTCTATATGCATGCTATATTTGTCATGTCTTAGACTTTATTTCTGATATCATATGCTATGACTTGCCTTGCATCTAGAGATAGTAACCCACACTTTTGCCACATGAAAATGGATGAAATTTTATTATTAGCTAAGTCTGAATATTCATATGTATGCTATCACAGAAAACACACCAAGATTCACGCATTGAATGCTTATATCTGGAGTACTGATTTCTTTTTCTTATATCACTTCTATATGCATGAATTGTACATTTCACTTCAGGATGATTGAATGATGTTAGCTATGATAAATCTGGATTAGTTAGCTTTTTTGTGATCGAAACTGAGTAGATTAGATTACCCTGCTGAAGTTGTCGTGCGTGTCTTATAGAGTGAACCGAGAGATATATCTATTTCTTTCTCCACAAATCTTGAACATCATTTCTCTACTTTTAAAATCATTGGTGAATCTCCCCTTAGCGATTCTATTATATGGCATTTCCCCCGCTATTCATTCCTAGCTCCAAATTTCTTATTCAAAAAAAAGAGAGAAGAATATTCTTGTATATCATTATCTCTCTTTGAGTTGGGATCGTTGTGTATATATGCTATATCAAAAAAAAGAGAAAAAAAAGAGAAAAAAAGGGAAAAAAAGAGGAAAAATCCTCAATAAAAGATCCCATCTCACTTTCTTTCTTTCTTCTTTCTTTTTATTACTTTTGGAGCTTTATAAAAATGGGGATGTGAATATATTTTTTATGCCACCACGCTTATAGATAAGCTTGGGGGAGGGGATCCATTGATGTGTGAGAGAGTGACTACTTGACGTTGCACGACAACCTAGGCTAAGTAATATTCTATACTCGGTGAGATTATTTTTAGCTTTACTAAGTCCAGAAATCTAAGCCTAGCATTCATATCATGAAATCCACACTTTTCTATTCTCACTATTCTATTGTGTGATACTCTTATACTCCTCATAGAAAGCATTCAATTGAAAAGTGTGTGATCTGCGATTTGTATACCGCTTTAAATGATTCAGACGATGTTAATTCTAAAATTATTCCGTTTTTCATGATTATATCGTTGTTCGTGGGTTTTCTATTTCTATTTGCACTATTATACTATGATATCAAAATAAAACTCTTTGACATGTATTTTTCATTCGATGCATGCTATATGAGTAAGCGGAACCCACGTCCTGAGAGAATGATCTAGCAGCTTACCTCTTCGCTTCTTTCTTTCTACTTTATTTTTATTTCGTTTTCATTCTTCTCCGTTTTCTTTTTTCTTTTTTTTCGCCGTTTTCGTTTTCCGAATCCACCGGGTTCGCCTTTTACTTATCTTCCTCGAGGACGAGTAAGAGGCAAGCATGTGGGATTTTGATCACTCCTCATTTTACACTTTTTTCCCGCATGTTTGCATGCCATTTAGATCGCCCAAATCATGTTTTTCACGATATATCGACGATATTGCGATGCTTTTCACGATTTGTTGTTTTTGTCGCATTTCAGGTGATTTGGCGCGATTTGGAGTGATCTCGAGATGCGCTTACTCCAGAGGGTCACCGACGACCTCCCCAAGGGGTATTTCGCTGTTGGAGAGGAGCGGAAGAAGAATGGACGTCGCAGGAGCGACGAGGAGGCCAAAACAAGCTGATTGGGCATTTTTGGTGTCCCACTCGGCCGAGTGGAGGAGCCGCTCGGCCGACCAGCGAGACACCGCTCGGCCGACCAGATCAGACACGATTCATATGTGCACTCGGCCGAGCGACGGAGACCACATCGGCCGAGTGACGAGACCCCGTCCGCCCGAGTGGCGCCCAGACGAAGCCATTCAAAAATCGCCAAGTTACTGTTTTTCGGCTGCCTGAGCTTCAGAAGACCCACTCGGCCGAGTGGATAATCCCGTCCGCCCGAGTACCATGAAGCCATCGGCCGAGTGACGACAACTCACTCGGCCGAGCCGCCCCCGAAGTAGAGACCCCTGAAGATCAAGACTTACTGGAAATTTACAGGGTTTCTCACTCGGCCGAGCGACTTTTGTCACTCGGCCGAGTGCGACGCGCTGCCTGTAGCGAAAATTGCGGAAAACAGGCTGCGCAGGGGTATTTTGGTCACAGTTTTTGGACGATTTTGGGGGGTATTTAACCCCTGTTTTTACCCTAGTTTTAGAGAGCTTTTCTCTTAGATTTTTGTAGCTTTTTAGATTTACTTTTTAGCTTTATTCTTGAGATTGGAGAGGAGACAAAAGTTGATTTTTGTTTGAATAATTGAAGAACTCCATTGGTTTGTGTCTCTATTCTCCAAAAATCATATTTTTTATTGCATATCTCAATATTGTGATGAATTCTATTGCTTATTTCATTGATTATTTTTGTGATCTTGCTATGAATTGTGAGTAGTCTCCACGTCTTGGGGCGTGGGGATGAACCCTACAAGCCCAATTTCATATTTGTGATGAATTAGTAGAATTAATGCTAGAATTGTTGTTTAGGGATTAGATTGGGATCGATTTACTACGGTTAGCTAGGAGTTCATACCGATTGGGATTTGCAAGAGATTGGATCCCAATTCGATAGGAAACCCTAAAAATCCGAATTGGGTTGGAATCGAATTTCCGTAGTATCGGTTTGCAAGAGATTGGACCGATACTAGGGTTTCCGGTTGCAATTCCATGCCAATACCCGTTTGCAAGAGATTGGACGGGTAGGAACTATCCCAACCTAGGTCGTGGCCCGAGTTTGCAAGAGATTGGGCTCGGTACGCGATTGAACGATGATGTTGATCCTAATGCTAGATTTCCTAGGCTAGGGTTTGCAAGAGATTGGACCCGAACCTAGGATAGCTATAGACCGGCAACAGCGCGAGAGCGTGAGCTTGGTTCTACATTCAGTTGCAACTAGTTCATCCAAAATCTTATTCTAGCAATTTTGATACTGACGAACCACATTTATGAAATACGGTGAGTAGCGGGGTTTCCCCATTCCCTAGACGTTCTTTATTTGATTTGATATTTCCGCACTTTGTCTGACGATTGTGACAGGATCGCCAAAGGCAAATCTCTCTTCTTAAATAGCCAGGTTGATTGGAACAAGCACGGTCATTCGTCCTCCCTGTGTTCGATATCCCGCTCGCCGCTATACCGTGCGCTTGCGGTAAAACTACAACCGTTCTCCGGGTGTATATCCGGGGCGATCATGGACCTGGCATTGGCCGGAGTTGCTGGATTCTTGAAATTGGTGGTCTGAGTCGGACGGAAGTTGTTCCTGGCAGGTTCCATCGGGCGTTTGCCTGTATTAACTTGAAATCCCTTGTCAAGTCGTGCAATGGTTTCATGGTTCCGTGCAGCTTCCAGAACATCATCAAGGGTAGTCAGCTTCACCGAAGTCATCGAGGCTTGAACACAGGGGTTTAGGCCTTGACGAAACTGATAGGCACAGTTTTTTGGATCTTCGACCATGTGCGGAGCGAAACGACTGAGCATTGAGAACTTTGTCTCATACTCATCAACAGTCTTATTGCCTTGTTTCATATTAGCAAAGCGCTGTTGGAGTTCCCTCTTGGCTGATGGAGGAAATTATTGGGCGTTGAACCTTTCTCGGAACATGCCCCAAGAGATAGGCTTAACGAGACGTCGTTCTTCACGATCCCACCAGCTTCGAGCATTG
This sequence comes from Scilla litardierei, assembly GCA_030789695.1. Taxonomy (NCBI): domain Eukaryota; kingdom Viridiplantae; phylum Streptophyta; class Magnoliopsida; order Asparagales; family Asparagaceae; genus Scilla; species Scilla litardierei. The sequence continues at coordinate 22,623,009 of CM061135.1, forward strand.
TCAGTCAGTTGAAGTTTTGCAACTTCAACCCATCCTGCTTGAGAGATGCGAGCAGCGCTCAACTTGTCTTCAGTGGCTAGGGCCCATTCTTCAGCTTCCAGTGGCCATTTCTTTCCAAAGAAAGTCTTTGGACGAAGCTCCTGGAATTGCTTAACACGAGGTTCAGTAGGTTGTGGTGGTGCTGGTGGTTCCCGCTGAAGCATCTGGTGTTGTATTTTCAACATTTCTTTAATCACTCACATGACTGTAGATATCTCGGTGCACCATTTGCATTGGCACCGTTTCCATTGGCGCCATTTCCGTTGCGGGTGTTTGGTCTTCCTGCCATACTGCAAAACAATAAACCTGAGTTAATATGTACTCAGTCAGCTTAGGATCATAAAGATGTGTATATTGCTCTGAGTATTTACATGACCTGCGTGGGCCACCACCGAAACCTGTCACGCCCCGTGTCCCATAATATCCGGGAGCGAGGACGCGACGAAGGTCCGCATATGCATAAAACGAGGAAAAAAAATTTTCTTCCTTGCTCGATGCACAATAAGCGTCTGTAGTAATTCCATCGAAGGCAGGTACTTGTCATGCAAACTCAGAGAGACAACACATAACATCTTTATTATCCAATAGATGAAAAGTAGTACATGACTGAGCCTTATAGTACGGCCTACAACGACTTGACAGAAAGTACAGTACAGTACTCGCAAGGTAACTAGTACGCTACTAAGGAAAGCACACTGACAGTGAAGTGAAAGCTGATGATGTGGTCGAGTCGGAGACTCCTACTCCTCTGTAGGTGCGGGCTAAGTAACGTCCTTTAATCCCTGGCCTACGGGATCGTCTTCAGTGTAGTTCTCCACGTACTCCGTCGGCTCGTAGTCTAACATGTATTTCAAAGAAAACAATGAAATATATGTCAGCGCTAAGCGGCAAGTAAAAACCAACAAAAAGTAAAGGCAGCAATGAAATGAGCGAACAAGAGGTAACAACGTCGCTTGAATATCTAATAGTGTAGGCATGCCTAATAATAAGAAGTCTAACTTAACTCTCAAACCAGCCAGTCAGTTAGGGCTTGAAGGCACCGGTCACTTCTAAGACCGCCGGACAAGTCCTTTGGTTGACCAACCTCCTTCCCATTCCTTTCTAAACACTGATCCAGCAGTAATTTAAGACCGCTTATTATTATACCGCTCTGTCACGTTCGAGTAGTCTCGACTTAGTCAGTAGAACAGTGGTATCAATTTAGTAGTCGTGACTGAATAATAGTGACATCGTAAACAAACAAGCTAGTGCATCAGTCTTAGCCCGAGTGCACGATGTGTAACCATAAGTGCATCCATCCCACAGAGCAACCCGTAGAATATCTACCTACCATCCCCTACAGGGTGATGGTACGACTTACCAAATAAGGATGGACCCGGTCACTCCCGCTCACTTCGTAGCTCAAGACTACCTCATAACCCGTGTTGTATCACATCACAAATCTATAACCGTATCTGTATCCGTATGGCCTTATAGGCCCATCATATCGTACATCCAACAATACAACAATGAGCACAAGTACAGTACAACAAACACTTATACATGGTAATTACTTGCCTGTGTCGTGACCGGTTATAGTCCGGTTTCTTGGGCGAGTCTCGTGACGTGTCCGGGAGTCGGTGTTTTCCCGAGACGTCTACCTATAAACACCACACGCACGCACCCATATTTTATTCATTAATAATCAAAGTTACAAAATCAACTCACGCCCGTGCACGTACGTATGTATGCGTATACACGTATGAAAATAAAATACAATAACAAAAATAATTCCTATCTAATCTCTCTTCTCTCATTCCCTACACAATTTCTACCAAAAATCCCTTCACAATTCATTCCTTTCCAAATTTCCTTAACACTTTCCCCCCTCCCCCCCTTCACAATTCATTCCCTTCTCCTAAAACAAAGAGTAGCACAAATTTTTCCCAAGGCAAAACTGTGAAAATGTTTCAAAAATTTCTTTGTTTCATCTCCTTCTTCTTCATTGTCTTATTCATTTGTACCAAGGTGGAGAGGAAGGACCATGGACATGGGGGGAGGACCAGGGTGGTGGCCGGCCACCTGGTCGGCCTCTGCCGGTCGTCGCCGACGGCCTGCGCGCGCAAGGGCTCCTGCCCTTTTTCAATTTTTTTGTTTCTTCTTTCTTTCTTGTTTCAGAGAGAGAGGGAGAGGTAGAGAGAATGGAGAGAGGAGAGATGAAGAAGAGGTTTGCTGCCGGAGGAGATCGTCGTCATCGGAGGGGTAACCGTCGCCGGAGATGGCCATGGCCATGATGGGGTTTAGCTTGCTTTTCTTGGTTTTTTGTTGATTTTTTGATAGAGATTGAGAGAGATTGAGGGAGAGATTGATTGGAGAGATGAAAGAGGATGGTGAGGGCTCACCGGAGTGGGGAGGAGCTCGCCGGAATCTCGTCGGAGTTGGCCGGATTGGGCAGGGTTTCACCGATGGAGGGGCGTTTGCTTGAGAAGAAGAAGGGTTAGGGGGTTAATTTATAGGTTAGTAATAATAATTTTTAATTAAGCCATTAATATTTAGTCAAATAGGATTAGATATGATAAGATACGGTTTAAATTAAGTTTTGAAAAAAAATTTCCCACGTTTTTCATTCTGGTATTAGTTTTTATTATTATTTAATTATTATTTTATTATTATTAAAAAAAGTATTTTTTGAAACATCCCGGAAAAATTATTAAAAAATACAAGCACGTCCCTGACGACGCGGGGATCACGAATACGTGGTCCGTATCTCAGGTTGAGATATAGACAATTCGTGAAAAATAAAAAGGTCGTTTCGATCATCGGTGTCAGGTCTGCGGGTCCCTAGTCGATCCGACTTCGGAATCGCGCGAAACTTGAACCGATGGTCCGGTATGACTTAAACGTCTTGGTGATGGAGTTTGAAGTCGTCTGGACGACGTTCACAAATATAAGTATTTATCAGCCATAAATAATATTATTTTAATATTATTTAATTATATAATAATACAATCCACTCTAATAATATATATCTAAATCCAGAAAATACTTGAAAATATGGAAAAATCTTAGAAAATATATCTTGACCGATATAGGCCGTCACAAAAAGGATAAAGTTGAATCATCATCTCCTATCAAAACATCCAACGAAATACTTCGAAACCCTAAATCGTTCATAATTTAAAGGCATGAAAGAATATAGTTGCAATTTAGAGCAAAGAAAGTTTACTAATCACGTAGAAGGAAAGCCGAAATTCCCAGGAAAATTCAAAAGCAAGTCGTAAACCAAATCGAACTCAATCGGAAACTTTGAGGAAGCAGAAATAAATTTTTCGCACGAATAAAAATCCCTAGGACTTGCTGTGCTTAACTAGAAAAGAGAACGTGTGAGAAGATAAGGGGAAAGAATTCTTATTAAAGAGGAAATCCTCCCAAAAGATGGGACGCGATGAGGAGGTTGAATCGAGCTAGGCTTTTCAAATACCCTATCGGGCCGTCGCCACTTGCAATCACCATTCGCGTGAGAGAGCAGAAAAGAGAAGCGGGTCGGGGTCGGGTCGCTTTGCTGCGGGTGAAGTGAGTGGATGAGCGATAATGAGTGTTGGGTTCTGTTGTTTTTAATAAAAAGAAAGGTGTGGCACAAGGCCACGGGCTATGTATGGGCTTATTTTTTAAAAAATGTGTCATTACAAATTTACATCAAAATTTACATTTTCTTTGAAGCAGTCATGATATACTCCTTGAAATCCATTTCTTGTCTTGATTCTTTGAACTTCTTGAGCTTAACTAATCTCTGATCTCTTTAACACTCAATCCTACACTCATATGTCATTAGCACACGAAATATTTGCTCAACATCAAAACTTACCTAGTTGTGACTAATAGTATAAAATAATCGACTAGATTGTGTTGGTGACGAAATTTGTCCTATTAGTCGACTAATAATTCTATTGGTAGACTAATAAATGTAAAATTTTGAATCCTAACATTACGATACGTTCATCTCATCGATTAGTATATGTTATTAGTCTACTAATTAATGTATAAAAATACTAATTAGACTTAGTATACCGTTAAACTCAACGATATCACAATTTCATAGTATCACTATCGGGTTTTGGGTTGTTTAACCTTAGAAAATATGAGAGAAGATTATAAAAATAATTTTAGTGAGTGAAAATTTTATTAGGATGGGTTAGGGGTATTACAGTATCTTGATAATTATTTCAAGTATTATGACCTAATTCGAGTATTGGAACACAACCAAGCACAATACAAATTCAATGTATAATATGAATCTACTATGTTAAATCCTTGGGCTGGCACTCGAAGAGGGAGGCATATTATCATCTAAAAGCCTATTGAAGTAGCATTAGAGCCCACTAAGACCACGAGGCCCGTGGTAAATGCCAGACATTTACCCCGTCAAAGCCCAAGTGCCATTTGCCCGTTGAGCTTCTGTTGCTTAAGGAGGCAGCCTATAATGGGCTCATAAATGGCGGAAGGCGTGGACACTGGTTACCCCTATTGATGAGGGAGAATCGTGCCACCATAATTGGTGGTCGTTATTTTCCCAACGTCACTGAAGAGACATTCTGGTCTATAATTACAGAAAAGACAAACAGAAGAGGGGACAGATTTCCAAAGGTACAAAGCCCTAGGTACTCTGATAAGTTATCTCTTTCCACTTACATATTTCTTCCTCCATACGCTTGTGGTGACTGAATCGAGACGAATCCTCTTGGATCGATTTCGACAGCTCCAAGCCTTCATCTTAATTTCATTCTAACTTAAGCATTGGAGGGGATTTGGGTCGAAACCCAGATCCGACCACCCTGATGCTCATTTGTGGTGCAGGAAGATCGAGGCTCAACCTAGCAAATCGGTCGAACGATCGTCCCAGTCGATCGTTGTTCAAGGCTTCGACCCAATAGAAAGGTCGAACGGTCTTCAGGGTCGACCGCGAGAACGATCGAGCTTCCCCAATGTTCTTAGCGTAATTCCATCAATCCCGGCTCTACCAACCGAGGGTCCTACTCCACCAGCAGGCTAGGCTCCATCTCGACAAAGGAATCCCCATTAGCCCAAATCATTGTTGATCCAATTTTGACTTTAACATAATCCAACTGAAATATTTGTATCCAATCCAAATGCAACAAAGAACAAATCCAAATGCAATACAAATTCAATTTATAACTTGAACATGTATATGAACAAATTCAAGTATTCCTAGTACAAACAAAAAGCACAACTAATACAGCTAAAACAAATTACAAGTTTAAAATTCAAGTGCAAAGCACAAATGCCAACATTTAAAATATTCATAAACATGCACATCATAACAACTGATGACAACAAGTATTTTAGCTCTAAGTTGATATTACTTTTGGGTATGCCTCTGGGAAGGTCCAGCTTTGTTGTCCTTTCTTATAGCAATGGTCGACTTTTGATATGCATGTGTATGTTAGAAGTTATGTTTGTTGGGTTCTTATGACTCCTTCCATGTCTGGTTGGGTTTGTGGTTTCTGCTGAACCTACTATTCTTTGCAATGAACTTCAACTTGTGATTTAGACAGACCTGCATCATCGTCATCAATCTGTAATGACCCGTTCTCTAGGAGGCCATTACTATTTGATACATTTGCAGGTCCTGCAATTAATCGGTGAAAACAATATAGCATGTGATGCAGAGATGTACAAAATACTCAAATAGTGTCCAGTTATTACAATCCATATCTGAATACAATGAACTCTAAAAAGCTTACACATTGATACATGAATGAAATCCACATGGAATATAACACACACCCAACTCAAACTTTAAAATTCTCCCATCTCTGAATCGAACTCTAGCTCCTTGAACTCAGAAGCCTATTCGTCAACCAGTACGTCTGACGGTATATAACGCCCTGCTCCCCATGATACCCAGGAAGTACGAATCATCCAAGGTATTTCCAGAGTAGCGAGTGTTATAAGTGATGGAAATTAAATTCCACCCCAAGTGATTTTGATGATGAGCACACCAAATGAAACTTAGTGTACTAACTACACTACAATTAAGTGTGCAGGTTATGCGAAGATTTACTCATACTCAAAGAAGCGCAATCTACGCTCAAAGACTAGGACGAACGTGGCTAAGATCAAATAATAAAGCTCAAAGCTCAAATAGAACAAGAAGCTCAAGTGAAGCTCACATCTACTTCATCAAACTGATCAAGCTTTCGAAGACGTGGCCTAAGTCTATAGTGAGTGTGTTGTGTCTTTTTAGGGTATTATTAAAGCCAAATCATATAGACAAACACACACACACACACACAAACGATTTGAAAATGTTTTTGAATACCTTTTAAATCATCTTCAAAAATATTTTTGAGAGCTTTCTCTAGTCATCTTATAAATTCCATAGTGAAACTCCACACACCCTGGAGTTAGCTACCTGTCTGACTAGCTGTGTCGCAGGAAAAACTCCTCTGGGAGTCGACTACCAAAGGTAGGGAGTCGACTACCAGCTGAGAATCAAGATTTCCTGAAACACACTGGGAGTCGACTACCAGCTGTCAAAGTTTGGCGTTTTTGACTTGAATTTTGAAATATCGTTGAGCGATTTTCTCCATGATTTTTGGGACAAAAGTCAAAGTATTTTTGAAATTCGAATTCTCAGTTTTGTCCTATAAATAGAGGACCGTTTTCATTGAGAAAAACACAACATTTATCGAATTCAAAATCTCTCGTGCAAACGCTCTAAAAGTTCTAAGCTCTCATTCTTTCTCTAGCCAATTCGATTTTATTTGTGATCTTGCAAAATTCTGTTATTATTTTTAAAGATCATATTCTTGTTTTATTGGCTAACTATTTTTCAAATCCGTATTACTTTTCTCTTTGATTTTTATTTAAAGGATTTTTGAAAAACATTAGATCTAGATCACAAAGAATTCATTCGTATCTTTGTGTGATCTAGGATCTCATTCTATCAAGCCACTACACACAATTTTGTCTATCATTGTTTGGCTATAGAGTCTTGGTGTAAAACCAATCTCCACCAATTTATTGTGGTGAATTGGATATCATTTTTTATTGTGTTGTTGGAACACTAGACAAGTCTAGGTGTTTCCAGTTGGAAATCCTCGTCAAGACTAGGTCGTTGAAAATCCTAACGAGTGGAGTTAGGTACTTGTATTTGCCAAGGCAGATAGTGGAAAATCTCGTATCGGATTGGTCGGGGACTGGACGTACCCAAAAGTTGTGGGGAACCAGGATAAAAATCCTTGTGTCTGTGATTGCTTATCTGTGTTTGTTTATCTTTGCTCTTACTTTATTATTTACTAATTGTTATTCTTCTATTGCAAAGATCAACTTACTTCTATCTGCTGTGAATATAATATTTGTATTACTTGCAATCTTATCTGTACTTATAAATACTCTGGGAGTCAACTACTGATCATAGGGAGTCGACTACCTGCTGTGAAATTACTCTGTGTATTTTAAGATTACTTTGTTGATTAAGAACCAAGCGTAGATCGCTCTACTTGGTTTCTTAGGTAACATTAGAAGGGCGTTTATTAACAATCGAAAAAGTTTACTATTTGCAAACACTATTCAACCCCCCCTTCTAGTGTTGTTTGCCATCCACAGGATCCAACACTTGGTATCAGAGCGATGCTACAAAGGTGATGGCGTCAACATCCTTTCACTCTGAAGGACTGAAAACCATGCGACCACCACTGTTCAACGGAACCAACTATGCTAGCTGGAAGATCCGAATGAAGACTCACCTAGAGTCATTAGACATTGAAGCTTGGACCGTTACTAAAATCCCGTACATCGCACCTACCGACGTTGAGTTTGGAAAATGGTCTATCGACGACAAGAAGAGAGATAATCTCAATGCAAAAGCAATGAATGCACTATTTTGCACCGTTACAGGAAATGAGTTCAATTGAGTCTCCCAATGTGAGACAGCACACCAAATATGGCATACTCTTCAGATAAGTCACGAAGGAACCGAAAAGGTAAAAGAATCCAGCATAAATGTTTTACATTCAAAATTTGAATCTTTTAAAATGGAAGAAGGAGAGAGTATCACCGATGTGAATACTCGTTTTACTAATATTACAAATGAGCTTGCATGATTAGGAAAGAAAATTTCCGAATATGAGCAGGTAATGAAGATACTAAGATCCCTCCGACCCGAATGGAAGGGAAAGACAACTGCCATTCGAGAAGCTAATAATGTAAAAGACCTCACCATCAAAGAACTAATGGGAAATCTCATGGCATATGAGATTGAGCTTGAAGAAGACAAGAAGATCGAAGAAAAACCAAAGAAGAAGAATCTCGCATTCAAAGCCCAAGAGGAAGATTCCGATTACACGGACAAAGAAGACCATATCGCGTTCATCTCAAAGAACTTTAAAGAGTTCATCACAAGTAAGTATGGAAAACGATCTTTTAGACCCACTAACGGTATTATTTGTTTTGGTTGCAATAAACCAGGGCACGTCAAGAGAGACTGTCCATTGGAGAGAAACAATCGTGATTCCAGAGATCGTGGGAAGAACAAAGACAATAATGAAAAGCGAAACAATGGAAGAAACAAATTCCGACGACCAAAGAAGGAAGCTTACGCAGCCTTCGACCAGAGCGACGATTCCTCATCCGATGAATCCTCAGAAGAAGATAACAATGAGAGAAGAGAAACAGCACACATGTGCTTCATGGCATCCACATCCTCCAAGGTAAGCTCGCATCATGATTCATCTAGCGACAATGATTCGTCATCAAGTGATGATGAAGACATGGATTATAGGGGAGCATATAAGGAGCTATGCAAAATGCATGAAAAGCTCATAAAAGAACATAGAAGAACACTTAGAAATATTAAAAAGGATATTAAAGAAAAAGAAGAAACCATTAAAGAAAATAGTCTCCTTAAAGAAAAGAATAATTTTTTGCAAAAAGATATTTCATTGGTAAATGAAAAGGTTGAGAATCTGAATAATCTTCTCGTATCTGTCAAAGATAAATACGACGCTACGATGAAAATTATTGAGAATTTCAACAAAGGAAAAGGAAAGCTAGATAGTATAATAAAAGATCAAAAAGCATCATCTAGCAAAACCGGACTCGGTTATGATTCACATCATACCAAGAAACGGGTTAAGCATACTAGGATGCATCATTCTAACGATAATTTTTTAAGCATCTGGATACCAAAGAAATTATCTGATCAACGAAGGAAAAGGTACGCTATCGACTTTGTTCAACAAATTCATTTAAACAAAAATTATAAATATGTTGTTCATGAAGGAACTAAACCATATTGGGTTTGGCTTCCTAAAGACTAACTCCTCGGACTCAAAAGCAAAAGAGTACCATAAATGTTTATTTCTTTTCAGGTACTCCAAAAAAAATGAAAGGAAGAAAACGAGACCCAACGCTTTGTAAAGGATCAACATCAAAGCCTTCTTGCATGACTCATTTTTTTATGCTTAAATTTACTTATATATATATATATATCTCTTCATATGATCTTATATATTTGTGTTATGCCTTTAAAACATTTTGTGTTCAAAAAAACGCACTCGACCTGGATCAAAAAACCCCTCGGGATGAGAAAACAACTCAACCCAGTAGGGAGTCGACTACCTACATGAGGGAGTCGACTACCAGCCTGTATGCGAATTTCTGGGTTTGTTTTTGACTAACTCCTATTGGGTTCTATAGAATTAATGGGTTCATATCCTCAAAGGCAACTTATACCCAATAAGCTAAAACTCTATCCTAACCATCCAACACTTGATCCTAAGGCCCTCATTCTTCACCATCTTTCATCCCATGTTAAAAACCCCCCAAGAGAAACCCTAGGGTAGCCGACTACCCCCCTTTCATCTCTCTCTCTCTTGAAATTTCATCTTGGTGCTTGGTTGCTTAGAGCACTTTTCAACTCCATCTCTTTCTCAAATTACTCAAGGTAAAAAAAATTTTACTTCATGATCTTTACTTCATTATTTTTTTTCTCTTGCTTATCTAGCATTGTAAAAATATTGTTTTTACTCTATCTAGATGCCTCTCAAAGGAATATTTACCAAGAAGAGAAAAACCTCATCTGAAATTGACTCTGAGAAAGAAACCATTTTACCATATCTATTCAAGAACACCACATATGAACACTTCATCAAAATCTCTAAGAAACCCATCCTCCATGAACGTTTTGTTAAGCTTGATGATGTTATAAACTATGGCATTGATAGCTTACTAGATTTTCAGAACTTGGCCAACCTATTTTCCTCTGAAAACACTTATCTTTGCTATCCCAGGCTTGTGCACTTGTTCTATGCTAATATGGATTACGATCTTGCTAAAAGCCGCTTTATAACCAAAGTCCTTGATAGTAAGCTTGACATTACTGTTAAATCACTATGAGAAGCCCTAGGAATTCCTAATTCTGGCATGTTGCTTGATAAAATAGAAATGACTGAAGGAAGTATTCTAGAGAGAATGTATTTGTCAGGAAGACATTTCCAGACTAAACTTCCATGTAGCGATCTTCGCTATCCGGCAAGAATTTTGGCAAATATATTATCCTATAATATTACTCAAAAATCTGGAAGTCATTCTATCCTATCTGAGAAGCAGGCCAAATGTATCTATGCTATACTAGGTAACATCCGCATCAATTGGGCCAAAGTTATCGTGTATTCTATTCTTGCTTCAGCTTCTTCTGATAGACCCTCATCCACCTTAGCTCATGGGCACTATCTCACTATCTTGTTTATTAGCTATAATGTGCCTTTGGATCATGAAACCTCAATTCTAGAACCGGCTCGAGTTTTTGATGTTCATGCACTTGGAAGAATGAATCTACACTATGATCTTGATGAGAACATTCCCGAAGAAAAGCTTGCAGCTGAAGGAGGATCATCATCCTCCAGGAGAGGTAAGAAAATTGTTGTTTCAGATTCTGAGGAGGAAGAACAAGGAGAAGAAGAAAGAGGAAGCGAAGAAGAAGAAGAAGAAGCACATGCGTATATTCTTGAGCTTCAAGAAATGCTTCTAAAGAAGATTGTGAAATTGAAGATATCACAAGAGAAAGGCTTTGAAGACCTTAACCAAAAGGTGGACGACCTTAATGAGCTCGTCGTGAAAAGCAACAAAATGACGGAGGACACACTTGTTATGATCCTTGATGAGATCAAGGAACTGAAGAAGAACGACGGTCATCCTTAGCTTTTCTTAAAAACAATGGTTTTTCAAACAATGTTTCTCAAAAACTATGTCTTTAAAACTTATGGTTTGTAATAACTTTAATTGTGTGATGCTTGCGACCATGAACTTATCCTCTATGCAATATATTAGTTGCTCTTATAAACTAACATCTCTCTTGCAGGAATAAGAAATTAAAATCCCCTCCTAATCATATTATGATTCATATGTTTTAATACTTTGTCATTAGTCTATTTTTTGTTGATGACAAGGGGGAGAAAAGATCTGAAATACAAAAATGAAATCATATGTATTGTATTGTTTTGCTAACAGCTTCGATGCAGGGGGAGAACCGCATCAAAGCAGGGGGAGTAAGTATACTTTCATGTATTTTCAAATTTCAGACTTACTCATTTTTCATTTGGGTGTCATCATCAAAAAGGGGGAGAGTGATGGACATTAAATTCCACCCCAAGTGATTTTGATGATGAGCACACCAAATGAAACTTAGTGTATTAACTACACTACAATTAAGTGTGCAGGTTATGCGAAGCTTTACTCATACTCAAAGAAGCGCAATCTACGCTCAAAGACTAGGACGAACATGACTAGGATCAAATAATAAAGCTCAAAGCTCAAATAGAACAAGAAGCTCAAGTGAAGCTCACATCTACTTCATCAAACTGATCAAGCTTTTGAAGACGTGTCCTAAGTCTATATTGAGTGTGTTGTGTCTTTTTAGGGTATTGTTAAAGCCAAATCATATAGACAAACACACACACACACACACACACACACACACAAGCGATTTGAAAATGTTTTTGAATATCTTTTAAATCATCTTCAAAAATATTTTTGAGAGCTTTCTCTAGTCATCTTATAAATTCCATAGTGAAACTCCACACACCCTGGAGTTAGCTACCTGTCTGACTAGCTGTGTCGTAGGAAAAACTCCTCTGGGAGTCGACTACCAGCTGAGAATCAAGATTTCCTGAAACACACTGGGAGTCGACTACCACTCCTAGGGAGTCGACTACCAGCTGTCAAAGTTTGACGTTTTTGACTTGAATTTTGAAATATCGTTGAGCGATTTTCTCCAAGATTTTTGGGACATAAGTCAAAGTATTTTTGAAATTCGAATTCTCAGTTTTGTCCTATAAATAGAGGACCGTTTTCATTGAGAAAAACACAACATTTATCGAATTCAAAATCTCTCGTGCAAACGCTCTAAAAGTTCTAAGCTCTCATTCTTTCTCTAGCCAATTCGATTTTATTTGTGATCTTGCAAAATTCTGTTATTATTTTTAAAGATCATATTCTTGTTTTATTGGCTAACTATTTTTCAAATCCGTATTACTTTTCTCTTTGATTTTTGTTTAAAGGATTTTTGAAAAACATTAGATCTAGATCACAAAGAATTCATTCGTATCTTTGAATGATCTAGGATCTCATTCTATCAAGCCACTACACACAATTTTGGCTATCATTGTTTGGTTATAGAGTCTTGGTGTAAAACCAATCTCCAACAATTTATTGTGTTGAATTGGATATCATTTTTTATTGTGTTGTTGGAACACTAGACAAGTCTAGGTGTTTCCAGTTGGAAATCCTGATCAAGACTAGGTCGTTGAAAATCCTAACGAGTGGAGTTAGGTACTTGTATTTGCCAAGTCAGCTAGTGGAAAATCTCGTACCGGATTGGTCGGGGACTGGACGTACCCAAAAGTTGTGGGGAACCAGGATAAAAAACCTTGTGTCTGCGATTTCTTATCTGTGTTTGTTTATCTTTGCTCTTACTTTATTATTTGCTAATTGTTATTCTTCTATTGCAAAGATCAACTACTTCTATCCGCTGTGAATATAATATTTGTATTACTTGCAATCTTATCTGTACTTATAAATACTCTGGGAGTCGACTACTGATCATAGGGAGTCGACTACCTGCTGTGAAATTACTCAGTGTATTTTAAGATTACTATGTTGATTAAGAACCAAGCATAGATCGCTCTACTTGGTTTCTTAGGCAACATTAGAAGGACGTTTATTAACAATCGAAAAAGTTTACTATTTGCACAACACTATTCAACCCTCCCTTACTAGTGTTGTTTGCCATCCACAGGATCCAACAATAAGGAAGGAAGAGAACAGAGATACAAATAAAACCAGCAAGGCCACTAAGTACGTGCTGGGAAGTGACGCTCCAAACTCAGAATCAACTCAGACAACACAAGACAATATACAAAGGAATAATATCATTCATACTATATAAATGAAACAATGTTTACAACAACTTTACATACAACTTTCCCAAAATACAATCTTAATAAAAATTACACCCCAAAACTCATATACCACTCTACACCTCAACACGTACCCCTCATCATAAACATACAACTTAACTCATATACTTCAATCCAATACCACAACATCCCACAATACCAACTCCACACTCTCTTGGAAAGTTCTTCTGATATACCTGAAAACCCACAGGGAGGAGCACGTCACAGCGTGTCCAAGTAGGAATAATAAACATTTATATGGAATGTTATTTTTGTTGGGTTTTTCGGGTCTTTAGGGCAATAAAATCGACGTCCAGCCTAAGTCGGTCGGACAAAGAAATCAAATAAAGCAGCGGAAAATCATCTTAAAACTATTTTAAGAATAACCCTAAAGATATTGACCCTAACCAAGATCTTTACTATCCCGGTGTTGGATCTGACCAACCCCTAAGGATAGATCTATCTAACATTTACAATTATAAACACATGCTAATAATTAAACTACTTACCTTTCACTTCATTTCCATAGAATACGAAGCGTCGTTTTCAGGAACATTTCTTTGGCCCCGCACCGCTTCTCCCAAGCCGAACCGCGTCCCGAGCCGCACCTCGTCCCAAGCCGAACCGCTCCCGAACCGCACCACATCCCGAGGCGAGCAACACCCTTGTCGCCAAGCCAACCATGCGCCGAAGAAGATTTCACCTTGAGTGTGTCTTCCGTCAAAACTTCGGATCCGATCTGAGCTCCTTCGTAGGTTTGCTAAAGCCCGATCAAGATCAAGGAAGAATTTATGCAGAGCGGGAATAATTAATTTAAGTCTTAATCCGAGCATGCTCCAAACTTTTGGGAGCTTCTCGGATTTTGAGACTTGGTGCAAGTTTCAATGAGGAGGGCCACCCCTTATTTATATAGGGAGCCGACCCCTCCTCCTTTGCTACGAGCAATGTGAGACTATTAAAAGGAGTCGTTTAAGATTAATTTTATAGAAGACCAAACTTCTAAAATTAACCCTAAATCCATTTCTGAGTTTCGACTTTTAAACAATATATCAAATCGAATATCTCGAGAAAACGATCGCATAGAAAAAAATGGCGTTCAATTCTGATATCATTTGACCCTTCAAATGTCGAAAACAATTTCCGAAATCGAGTTTCGCACATAATTGTGAAAACACGCATCGTAAGGAGGCTGAGCAGATCGTGCCACGTGGCATGATCTGCGCACACCTAAGTAGGGCCGCCAGCCCATAGGCGCGCGGGCCCCACGCGGGCGTCGCCCGCGTGCAGCGCCTGCGAGTTTCCCTGCTGGTCCGACCCGCTAACTCCTTGAGGGTCTGACTGGCGCGGGTCGGACCCGCAAGCCCTCTTAGCCCTTTTCCTCGCTGTTTTTACGTTTCTGGATTCGTTTGAGCTCCGATTTGAGCGCGGTTTTCTCCCCGACTTTCGTGGAAAAATCCTCTTCATTTCTATGTATCTTATTATTTAAAATATGCTCGTAAACATTTTAAGATATATTTAAATACTATTGCATCAAATGCAATTTAAACCCACGTACATCTTAAATATTAAAATCCATTTGCATCAAATATAAATGAACTGAGGGCATACATCCCTCAACAATTTTCCCCTACATGCATGATGCGAGTGGCAAGAGTAACATGATGGTATGTAAACAATAGAGCATGCATGTTAACTTGAATTAAAAGACAACTAAATGGGCATATTAAGTGAACATAAATAATCATGGGAACATTACAATGAGCACGTGCACATAAATGGTAATAATTTCATAAATGAGCATAAATGGTAACAAATTCATGAATGAGCTTAATAACAACAACACTTGGTCCATTCATTAATTTGGTTATATTAGTGATGGACATGAAAATGAAATGATATTGTCATGGATAAAGTGCTAAGGAGTGATTTGGCATGGCTTTCCTAATCTTTTCTTTATTTCTTTCAAATTTCATTACTCATTCTCATTTGGTCATGCATCTCCTTGTGCACCCCTTTTTCCATCACACATAGACCTAGAAATCCATGCCAACCTCCTACCAATTGCCAACTTAGCCATGCCAATAAAATCACATTTCATACCATCCTTATTTGCTAAAGATTATATCACAAGAGAATACACAAAATTCCTTAACATCACAACACACATAGCCATACTTCTATATCCATTTCTTGTCACAATTTGTTCTTAGCCATCATAGCTGAAATTTTACATCATGATAAGAGTAATTATTCATGTCACAAGAAGTGTTATGGAAATGGAACATAATTCTCATTAGCTTGCAAGAATGATGACATGAAAGCTAATATTAATCACAATTAGTTTCCACACTGAATATCAATAACAATGCTATTAACAACCACCAAGCATATGAAACATATAGCATTCATTAAGAGCAGGGGCAGAACCAGGATTTGATGACCGGGGGGGCGGGCGGTGTTGTAAAAAGGCATACAAACTGCGTTGTAAAGTACATAGATGCGATGGTGTTCAAGTCGAAGAGTCTAAAGGAGGTGTTTTTCCATTACATTTAAGTATATTTGAGGTGGCAAAGTGAACAACAAAATACATATAAAATTCATTGCTCAAACCCCGTGCAACATATGTGTTAAGGATCGAGTAAGAAAGCCGAAAACAAAACCAAGTTTTAATTGCATGAGAACGAAAATAAGTTACGAAGATTCAAACTGAATTAAGTAAAACAAGCCGCAAATTTTCACATGCATTTATTAAACATAAAATCGTTCACATATTAACAAATATATGAACGAGAAACTGACATTGATTACATTGTTAATTTGCAAGAAACAAAAATTTAAAAATAATCATTAGAACAAGACAAGAATTAATTAATCTTTTAAATTTAAGGTGATGGGAGAAGCGTTTGTAACTAAACATTTTAGGTAGATTAAGTTAAGTTAACCACGACAATTTTAAAACGCTAACTAGAAATCACAATGTTTACTTGTGTGATCAGACAATTCATTTTTAATAGACATTTTTCTTTTATCAATTAGAAACTGAATCAGCAATGTTATAATTATAAACATGAAGAAAAAAATGGGCATAGCTTCAAGTTAAAAACATGAAAAAAATGGGGCATAACTTCAAATTAAAAACATAAGGAAAAAGGGGGTAAGCCGTAAATAAAAATCTAAAATTCTTTCCTTCTACCGATCCTCGAACCAGTAATCATCCGCTAGAGTAGGCGAACGCAACACCAACAAGCAAGGAGAACAATGGTGTGCTAGCAGGTAATTTTTTTAACCTAACCTAAGTTGGTGCCCTGTTGCCCAAAAAATCTACAAAATTCAACGCCAACCAATCCTCGAACTCGTGATCACTAGCTAGAATAGCGAACGCATCACCAACATGCTAGCAGGACAACAGTGTTGGGGAAGATACAATTTTTAACTTAACCTTATATTTGTGCCCTACTGCTATATAGATATATGCATGTAAATTTTGAAAAAATGGTGGGGGGCATCTCCTACATGGGTCCGCCCCTGATTAAGAGGACATGTAAATTAAGAATGATCATGGTGACTAACAAGTAAGTGTATTTAAGAACTACAACATCATCTATTAGCACAATTAAAGAGTGAACGAACAATTTGTGTAATAAACATATATTTAGCTCAATTAAAAGAACATGTAAACTATATGATGAAATAAAATTCCATGTAAAGGTTAGATTCATACCAAAGGTGTTATCTTCCTTTCAAGAGCTAACTTTCTTTCCAAGTTTGCCTTCCTTTAAATCCTCCATTTCGTTCATTTAATTCTTCTCCTTTAATTCCTCCTTCATTTATTTCGTCTCCTTCCATGTAATCTCCATTGAATGGCATGCTAATTTGGAAAGAAATTAAGTGGAAAATGAAAGGGGTAATAGGATGCTCAAGGCAACAATGGGAAAAAGAGAGGCATGGTTATTGGCTTAGAGAAAGGAAAGAAGGAAAGAGAGAGATTAAGAGAGAGGGATTAATGATGAGTCATCAAGTGTGGTGTCATGATCTCTCTTCATCTTACTTACCCCAAATGACACTAATCAATCCCTTAATAAAGACACATAATCACTCTAACCAAATAAGCAAACACCCCCTCACACAATTCTAATTTTCATCAAGCTCTAAAACCCAGTTTACATAAAACATCCTATATTATACAATATTACAAAATAATTACAAAAACTCCTTAAGGCATACACATTACAATATGGTGACACTTACTAATACACACATTAATCCACATACTAATATACTATTACATATATATAATGGCACATTGCATAATCCACAACAAATTAAGCACTAACAAATATTTAATACACATCTAATTATGTACACTTCTATTATCCATGGCAAAACATAAGAATATATATTCACTACAAAATACTCTACACACATCCAAATTATCATCCAATACATTCATTTTAACACATGTACATACATATTACATATCCATATCAATCTAAATATCAATATGTCACACAATCCCTAATACAATACAATATAGTCACTAATAAAAATACAAGTTACTTGCTAATACAAAATCAATAGTACACCCGACAACTTCCATATGTTAATACAATGGCATACATCAAAATTATTTAATATTCACATATATAATATCCATCTTTTATGCTTATGACCATATAACTCAATTGTAATACCCTGGAAGCTACTACACAAGTACTAGAGTGGGGTGAATAGTACTTTAAAATAAATAAGAGGATAATTCCTAATTATTTTGCAAACTCAAACAACAATACGGAATATAAGTAACAACAAGAAGATCACAATGCAAACAAGTGGTGTAATGGGTTCGGATCCACCCAAGTCTCCCCGACTTGTTCCCGGTGATCCTACGTCCCAGACACCCGGATCCCTTCCGGCTACTTGAGTTAGAATCTACTAACTCAAGCTTTCACTAAAAACCCTCTTGTAGAAAATACTATAAGATAAATCAATACAAAGATTGAACCGTGACTCCTACAAACCGGGATCACGAACCTCTCACAAACCGAGAGCAATACTTTAATAGAGAGTTTAATGAAATATAAAATACTCACCACAAATTCCTATGCCTTGAGAGATACTTACAGTAATAGGGCAAGGAATGATGATGGAGAGAAAAGATCACGAAGAACGATTGAAACCCTAGCAGCACTGAGATGAACAAATGGAGACGGCTAGGATGATGATCGTGATCCTTGAATCCTTCAGGAGAATGATCGCACAAAAGCTAAAGATCTCTTGGAAGGATTAGGTCGAAAAGAGAGAGAGAGTTTTCGAGAGAAAGAGCAAGCTTTTTCCAATTGATAATCGATATTCAAAAACTAGATCTGAAATCTCTCTCATAATAGAGGAATTTCCATGTTTGAAACGCATCAAACAGATATGGAAAGAGTCAAAACAGATCACACAGAATAGTGGAAATAAAATCTCCAACGTCTGGAAAATTAAAGCAGCTTAATCGGTTTAAGAAGGATCATTAACCGATTAGATGGATAACTAGTCGGTCGGTGAGCCTTCTTAGACCGACTGGTTTGAAACAGAGATTTTAGTAAAAACATTACGATAAACTAGTCGGTCTAAGAAGAAACACTAACCGATTAGTTTGATAACTAATCGGTCGGTGAACCTTCTTGGACCGACTAGTTGCAAACAGAGAACTGTGTGAAATGAGAAGGATAATCTAGTCGGTCTAAGAAGAAACACTATTCGACTAGTTTGGTAACTAATCGGTCGGTGAACCTTCTTGGACCGACTAGTTGGTCAACAGAGATTAGGCCAAGATTCTCAAGGGTGACTAGTCGGTTCAAGAAGAATTCCTAACCGATTAGATTGTCATTTAATCGATTAGTTCTTCAACTTGAACCAACTAAGATGCACAAGAAGCCAAGTTAAAGACCATAAGCTAGTGAACTCTATCTAATGGCTTCGAAGGCAATCATAAGGATAGGATAAGATAGATATGAGGGTTACTAAGCAAGTAAGACTCAAGGCTTAACATTCTATAATACGGAGCTAGAAGTCATAGAAATTTACAAGACAACCCGTCTTCAAAGCTCCAACATGACGAGTCTGATTCTCTTGACTTCATCAACAGGTCCTTGAGCTTCAACGAAGCTTCAGGCACAATCGATCATGCGCTCTAAAGAAGTCTTGAGACGTCGCTTGATATCTACAGAGTAAATTGGCGACGATCTCCATAACTGCGCTCAAAGAGAATTAGTACACGATATTTATGTTTGTTCATCATCAAAACCTAATCAAAGAAATCAATACTCAACATTCTCTCCCTTTTTGGTGATGACAAACCAACATAAATATAAATCAAAATAACGAAATAAATGAAATTTACTTACTCTCCCTGCATTAATGACACGTTAGTTCCATATTAAATAATGAACAGGAGCATCAAGCAGCAGAGCAAAGAGATCCAACTATCGAAATATAAGATCGGAATCCATAGATTTTTATATCTTCACTCCCCCTGAACCTAGCATATGAAATTAGATTCACGGTAATGTTTAAATTATCATTTAGCACTAAGTCATTATTAACTCTCTCCCCCTTTGGCATTATCCAAAAAGAGCGGGAGGAAGGAAACGACAACAGTGGCTAAACAAAAGTTCAAACACGAGAGTCGAAGAATATGATGACGGTCCAAATGACACCAAGGAAAACATCGAAGAAAAAAACAAAGTGTGTCAACTAGACCATTGTCGAAAAACGGATAGAGAGAACATCAAATCATATGATTGATTAAAGGAACAATCTCTCCAATATCAACATTTTAGCGAATTGAGTGTATGGAAAACAATTCATGTTTTCATACAAACAAAGCTAAGAACAACATAGTCGACGAGCGACGAAAGAAACAACAGAGACACAGTAAAGCATGCACAAAGATACGAACTGCAACAAGATGTATATATATATAACCAGCAAAAGAGATACATCCAGGCAAAAAAAATCTAACATCAGCAGAGAGTAGCATAAAGTGCATGAACATATATCAATACAACATTCACCAGATGTATGCATGAAGTGCATAAAGTGCATGAACATAAAACGCAAACCAGTCATAAATCCAGCATGAACAGAGAATATCATAACAGATGTATGCATTAGCTTATGAATATCACTATCATGCAAACAATATTAAAAAATATGAATCCTAAATCTCGTATTCACCCATAATCCCCAATTCTCGACGTAACCGTACAAAGGAATCTTCCTTAAGTGGGTTCGTGAAAATATCGGTGATTTGCTTCTGGGTTTCAACGTACATTAATATGATGTCCCTTTTAGCGACATGATCATCTAGAAAATGGTGACGGACATCTATGTGTTTGGTACGGGAATGGTGTACCGGATTCTTAGAGAGACATATCGCACTTAGTTTGTCCACCATGATAGGGCAAGTATCACAGTGTACAGCAAAGTCTTTCAGTGTATGTCTCATCCAAAGAACACGTGCACAGGCAGCACCAGCGGCGATATATTCCGTCTCGGTGGTTGAAAGAGATACGGAATTCTGCTTCTTGGAAAACCAAGAGACAAGAAAATTTCCTATAAAATGGCAAGTGCCACTAGTACTTTTCCTATCGGATTTGCATCCAGCATAATCTGCATCACTATATGAGATTAACTCATATGTGCTTGACTTTGGATAAAATAATCCGTAGTCTAGTGTGTGACTTAAATAACGGAAAATATGTTTAACCGCTATTAAGTGTGATTCCTTAGGTTGTGACTGATACCTAGCACACACACATATGGCAAACATTACATCTGGCCTACTAGCAGTAAGATATAATAGACTACCATCATACCTCGATATAGACGAATGTCTACATCTTTGTCGCTCATATCTTTCTCAAGATGTGTTGTGGTGCTCATCGGAGTCTTCTTGCTAGAAGCACTCTCCATTCCAAATCGCTTTAGTAGCTCCACCGTGTACTTGGTTTGGTGGATGAAGATCCCATCGTTCATTTGGTGAATTTGGAGTCCTAAGAAGTATTTGAGCTCACACATGTGGCTCATCTCAAACTGATACTTCATAACATTATAAAACTCTTCGCAGAAAGTGTAGTTAGTAGCACCGAAAATGATATCATCCACGTAAATTTGAACTAGAATAATATCATGATTAGCATACTTAACAAAAAGTGTTGAATCAACCTCGCCCATTTTGAAACCCAAATCCAAAAGAAAGTTATTTAAGCGGTCATACCAAGCTCTAGGAGCTTGTCTCAAACCATAAAGTGCTTTCTTAAGTTTGAAAAAGTGATTCGAAAATTTTTTGTTTATAAAACCCGGAGGTTGAGTAACATAAACTTCCTCAACGACATCTCCGTTTAAAACGCACTCTTTACGTCCATTTGAAAAAGTTTGAAATCTTTATGGCATGCAAATGACAATAATAGTCTAATAGATTCTAATCTAGCTACAGGTGCAAAGGATTCCTCGAAATCGATACATTCCTCTTGCCTGTAGCCTTGAGCAACTAACCGAGCTTTGTTTCAGATGACATTTTGGTTCTCGTCTGTCTTGTTCTTGAAGATCCACTTCGTTCCTATAACATTGTGGTTCTTCGAAGGCAACGGAATGAGCTCCCAGACCTCATTCCTCTCAAACTGAATGAGCTCCTCTTCCATGAGCTATCTTCGCACGCCTCGTTGATATTCTTTGGCTCCACAGAAGAGACAAAGGCACACTGAGCGAAGAAGTTGACTTGAGACCTTGTTTTGACACCATCTTCCATGTTGCCAATAACTTGCTCATGAGGATGGTCATGAACAGTTGGAAGCTTTCTGGGAACACCCTGGTCACTAGGAACATTCTCAAGAGATTCATTAGTAGATTTAGTTTCAACAGAATCAATAGCATTAGACTTATCAACAAAATCACAAACTACTTCCATATAGTCATCGTCATCGATAATTCTAGGAGAGACAAAGTCTTTATTAAATGATACATGAAGTGATTCCTTGATCGTTGAGGTTCTCTTGTTGTATATCTGGTAGGCTTTGCTACGGGAGGAATATCCAACAAAGATCCCCTCATCGGATCTTGGATCAAATTTGTCCAAACTGCCATACGTGTTCTTGATAAAACATTTTGTACCAAAAACTCTAAAATGTTTAACTTGGGATAACCTACCAAACAACAATTCATAACAAGTTTGTTTAGTGCCGGACCTCAAGAGTATTCTATTAAACACATAGCAAGCGGTATGAACTGCTTCTGCCCAAAATTGATGGCCAAGGTGGCTATCATCAAGCATAGTGCGAGCACATTCCACTAGCGTCCTATTCTTTCTCTCAACAACACCATTTTGTGGGGGTGCGCGAGGGAAAGAAAATGTGTGAGTAATACCAGCCTCATCACAGAAGTTTGAGAAAGAATCGTTCTCAAATTCCCCGCCATGATCACTACGAATAGTGACAATGGTGGTTCCAATGAGATTTTGTACTTTCTTAGCAAATACTGTGAAGTTTTCAAAAGCATCATTTTTATTAATTTAGTAAATACCCAAGTAAACCTAGAAAAGTCATCAACGATGACAAGTCCATATCGGGCATTCCCTAATGAAGCAACTCTAGTTGGCCCAAAAAGATCCAGATGTAAAAGCTCTAGAGGCCGTTTAGAGGATATGCTTTTCTTAGGTTTGAATGACGATTTTGGAAGTTTGCCTCGTTGACACGAGTCGCAAAAGCTTTTCTTTTTAAATGAAAGCTTAGGGAATCCTTTTATAGAATCTAGCTTGGATAGTTTGAAAAGTGTTCCGAAATTCGCATGCCCAAAACGTCTATGCCATAAGTGTTGCTCACTTGTGTTGGCAATAAGACATTGTTCATGGAAATTTGGAATATCTAGGATATATAAGTCCTTATGGCGTGTGTCAGAGAACAACAAACTATTATTATCAGTTCTTAAAATATGGCACATTCCTGTCTCAAAACTAACTTTGTAACCCTTGTCACAAAGTTGATTTATAGAGATGAGATTGTGATTCAAACCTTTAACAAGGTAAACATCATTTATAAGAGGTTTAGAAGGGTTACCAACTTTTCTAACACCTATGATGGTTCCTCTCTCGTTGCCTCCAAAGACCACTTGGTTTCCATTTTCAATGGGTACCACTTCGGATAGCAACAGAGCTTTACCATCCAGGTGTTTTGAGCACCCGCTATCAAGTATCCAACCGTTCTTGGAGCCAAATTTAGATTTGTTGCTCCTTTTCTTTTTCTTGAGTACCTAAAGATAAGAACATTATATCATGGTACCCAAGGTCATTGGGTCCTAAAAGATTAAACCTTTGGAAGCCAAGTCCAATTGGACTTAGACTTCCCAATATAATCATCATTGTGCACAACATTCATAAAATATGAGTTTATATATGCTTGTTTCTCATGCATGCTAGTGTCCTTCGGGCCCCAAATAGAGAATGTCTTGTAAGCCATATTCCTATTGGGAACATGCACATTTTGTTGATTTCTACGTGGTTCATGTGTTCTACGAGGAAGTGGCCTAGTGTATGCATGACGTGAATAAGCATGCGGCACATGATGAAATGGTGGTGGCAACATATGATATGGTGCAAGATAGTAATCATTCATGTAATAATGATGAGGGTGAGCATATGCATGTGGAGGAACACATGCGTGAGTGTGTCGCACTTGGTGTGCACGTGCTCGTAGACGTGGAGCATAAAAATCATCATAAGTGTGAACATGTGGAGTAGGAGGTGTGTTCCTACATGGTATAGCATTTGTGTACATAAATGCATGACCCTTCTTTGGAGGTCCACCCAAGGTGGGTTTCTTTCCAAAAGGGGATGTGAACTTAGTTGAAGTGCCATTGGAAGATGAACTACCCATAGGGTGTTTACTCCCCCTAGTTGAGGCATCGGAGGATGGCCTCACAAAGGTGGTGGAAGATTTGGATGAATTTTCCTTATTATATCCCAACCCAACGCGATGATTGGCTGAAAGTAAGTCATTCAAAATATTATCCAAACGATCATTGCCTTTGTTGAATTTCTCAACACGGCCTAATGTGAACTCATATTTCTCAGTGAGAGAAAGTATTTTAGCATCCAAGGTAGACACTTGCGTGGTGAGTTCACAAACACGTGACTTGATATTCTCATTCTCAATACTCAAAGTTGAGTTTCGAGAAATCAAATCCAATATCTCATGTTCATCCGGATCCTCAATGTTAACATGCTCAAGTTGAGATTTGAGATTTACAATCTCAATTCTCAAGGCTTCAACAACGGTGTCATTGTTGGTGATGACATGTTTAGGTGTGGTTAGAATACTAGTTAGCTCATTTTTTATTTTAGTATATCTATTCACTAACTTAGAATACTTAGACCAAATTTCTTCATTAGCTAATCTAAGGTCATCCATAGTTACCTCTTCACCTTCATCCTCGCTTTCATCGGAAGCGGTCTCTTGATCATATTGTTCTCTTGCCATGAAGCACATTGTGCTTTCTCCACTTGTTCTTCATCCGACTCACCACTTGAAGAGTCTTCTTTAGAGTCGGTGAGTGTACCAACAAGCCCTTTCTTGTACTCCTTGTACTTTCTTGACTTGTCATACTTAGGTGCCTTCCATTTCTCCTTTTGTTTGTTGAGGGGACAATCGACCTTGATATGTCCTGGCTTATTGCATTTGAAACACAAAGAAGAAGAAGCATTAGTAGAACCAACTTTGGATTTGTTCTTGAAGTTACTTATCACGCCCTGCTTCCCAAATACGGAAGGCGAGACGTGAGAAGGTCCGCTCGGACTTGGAGCTGTGAAGCTGCAGTCCGATAATCGTCTATGAATAAATACAAATTGCAGGTCCTTGCATCGCGAAGAAACAACAACAATAATAATAAAGCAGATAAAATAGTATCCACCAACAAAACATCCAACAATTATTCCAACATCACAGATAGTCACAAAAGTACAAAGTCTGAACAAACGGCCTAAAGCATGGCCGACATAATACATAACATCAACATAAAAGAGAGGTGCTACGCACCGACAACCTAACAGCGTCTAAGCAGAAAGTAACAACAACAAGAAAGAGCTCTAGGACTGGTCTCAGGTGTCCTCGAACTCAACACATGCAACATGTTCGTCCTCGGCGACGAACTCTGGCTCACAACCTAACATGTGACACCCAAAAGAGAAAAGGGGCACATGTCAGCAAAGTCTCCAAGGAGACTTTGTGCAAGGAAACTAATAAAGGTAAATTAAGTGCAGCCAGCAGTTCTATAAAGAATGAATGCAATGACATAGCAGGTATGGCATGAGTGCAACAAGTAAGTAAATGAGACAAGCATGACAAGTGTAGCAGAACTACTAAACAATATTCACTATTTCATGATTAACTTGTTTTCATGATGTGCACAGGGTTTACGCCTTTTGGCTGAAGTGGCTGTACCAGCACACTTCTACGCTCAAGTGATCGCTTAACCCTACCCCTCCCACATGTGTCGAGCCTTGGTTTCCCAAGTACATGAGCTCGCTTCTGGATCACGAGTCCAGGACATGTTTCTCAATATGGACTGGCGCCCATCTTCTGGATCACGAGCCAGAAAGTGTTTTTGGCATAGGGTTGTGCCCGCAAAGCAGGTGCCTAGCCTCAATCATTACACTAAGTGTAGCATGTGCTACGCAATCACGATGAAACATTGAATGCATGACATGACATGGGATGAGCAGTTAAAGTGCGTACCGTTAATTGAAAATTAAACATGGCATGGCAGTATGAATGAAAGCAGGTAAAGTGTCGAATCTAGCTTCGTTGTCAAGCTAGATCAAATAGGGCGTCTAGACAGCTATCATTTCACTATCTAGTCTCTTTTACGCTAACACACAAATTGGCCTAAAACGTGGCCTAAAACATTTACTGGCAAGTATCACTTGCCTCTTTCTGGTGGTATCGGTTGTCGTGGGTTTGTCTGGATGGGTGCTACGTGTTGGTACTGCTGGTCCTCTGTTTAGGTTAAACAATTCACCGAATTAGATCAGACACGATGTAACACATCATTAAAGTAATCTCTAAAGTGGGTTCGTCTAATTTTATCGGGTCTCAGGCTAGGGGGTGTTTATATGGCGTTACACTAACATGGTACACTTAATTTTATTCAATTTTATTACACTAACATTATTTACAATCTTGTTAACATGCTAAAATCAGTTTAACAATTAATTAACAGTTAACTACTACTAACAGCTAACTAATATTAACAAAAAGTTAATTAACTAAGCTAATCACATGGCATTAAATAATCCATCTATTAATGGTAATATTTACTAAGAGGTAACAAGTTAACATGGTATAACTCTAACTTTATCTTACTAACATTTAATACAACCTATTCTATTATTAGGTCTGTCTCCTACTCTCTCTCATTTCTATTCTCTCTACATTCGTATTATAACAAGGCTGTCAACCATTCTTCTATAATTAATAAGTCCATACCCCTTATTTTTAATTCTTTAACATATACATTACTCAAGGCTGTCACATGAATTGCCTTATTCATTATTCATTCAGTCACCTTTCTTCATTCTTAATACAACCCTCACTCAAATTTATCACCCCTCTTTAACACTCCCTCTTTCTTTCTTACTACATTCTTTATTAACCCTTCATAATAAAACTCTTCGGCTCTCTTATCTACTCCTCTGTTCTTCATCATTTCGTTTCTTTTTTGTGTGCCAATGTTTGCAGGCAACAACGAAGCCCACGCGAAAGTAAAATGGGGAGGGGGCTCACCTTACAGGCGACGGAAGAGGGGGCGTCGATGGTCAGGGGCGGCTCCGGCCAGGCGACGGCGGCGGCTGAATAGCGGATGCGAGGGCATGGCTCCGGTGGCAGTTCACGGCGCGGGGGCGGCGCATGGCTTCACGGTGATGACGGCGGCGCAGCGGTTTACATGCAGCTGCGGCGGGTTACATGCGGCGGCGGCGGCGCGTCTTCAGGCGAGGGTGAGGAGGGAGGTGTCGGCCTAGGGAGGAAGGAGGAAGGAGAAGAGGAAGAAGGAGGGTAGGGTTTATGTAAGATTCTGAAATTGCTTTTTTGCTTTGAATCAAAGGGTGTTTTGGATCTGAAATGGGTTTGATGTTTCTGAAATTTTAGTTTCAGATCTGAATGTTGATCTCTTCCCTTGATTTCTGATTTGATTTTGGGTTTGAGATTTTGTTTGCAGTGGGGGATTGATGGGTGAATGGGTTTGGGGATGATGAAAGGTTTGTTGGGGCTGATTGGAGCTTCAGGTTGCGGTTGTGATGAAGATGGGTTTCTGATT
The DNA here is from genome assembly GCA_030789695.1 of Scilla litardierei. Taxonomy (NCBI): domain Eukaryota; kingdom Viridiplantae; phylum Streptophyta; class Magnoliopsida; order Asparagales; family Asparagaceae; genus Scilla; species Scilla litardierei. Next base: position 22,650,854 of record CM061135.1, read on the forward strand.
TGTGTTTTGGGTTGGAGAACTTCGCATGGAGGAAGATGGTTTGCAGAAATGTTTGGAGGAGAAGAGATGATTTCCCTGCTGTTGAAATACAACAGCTCAGGTGAACATGTAGACGGATGGAAGAGCTGGAGGTGGGGGGAATGATTCAATTCAGTGTCGGATCTAAACGGTCTAAACGGTGGAATCAATAGGGTAGGTTAATTAGCAATTTAATTAAGGTTAAAATTAATCAATACTTGATTAAGGATAATTTAATTAGTGTGATGTAATTAGTGTTAAAATTTATTAATCGTGCCATGGAAAAATATTAAGAGATGGACGCGATCGGGGCGATGTACAAAAGAATTCACGCACAAAATATCCGAACGATCAAAACAAAAATACGGGCACACACAACAATACGCCTAGAAAAATACCGACCGTTACATCCTACCCACCTTAAGAAAAATTCCGCCCTCTGAATTCTTATGAACTAATGAGCAGGAAACAAATATGGATAACGCTCTCGTATCTCATCTTCCCGCTCCCAAGTAGACTCTCCTGGCGAGTCACGACGTCACATCACTCTCACTAGATCAACAGTCCTGTTCCTGAAGACTTTCTAGCGTCTATCTAGGATCTCAATTGGTTGCTGTTCGTACGTCAGATCTGGTCAAACTGTAATCTCAGAGTAGTCCACAACATGAGAAAGGTCGCTGATATAACGACTGAGCTGGGACACATGGAAGACGTCATGAACTCCCTCTAAGGACGGTGGTAAAGCTAAGTGATATGTTACTTCTCCAACACGCTCTAGCCCATCAAAGGGTCCAATAAATCTCAGACTAAGCTTGCCTCTCTTCCCAAATCGAATCACTCCTCGATTCGGGGAGATCTTCAGAAACACATGATCTCCTGGCTGAAACTCCAGAGGACGCCGTTTAGCATCTGCCCAATGCTTATAACGGTCCTGGGCAATCCGAAGCTTGTCTCTGATATCGCGTACAACATCAACTGCTTCCACAATCATCTCTGGCCCCAAGAGCTCTCTATCACCGATGTCATCCCAACTCAGTGGCGATCGACATTTCCTCCCGTAGAGAGCAGCAAAAGGCGACATGCCAATGCTCGCCTGATAGCTATTGTTATATGAAAACTCCACCAAGTGCAGATGATCCTCTCACGAACCCTTGAGATCCAACATGCATGCTCTCAGCATATCTTCCAAGATCTGAATAGTGCGCTCCGACTGTCCATCCGTCTGCGGGTGATACGCAGTACTGAACTTCAGACTGGTACCCAGATTGGTCTGCAGACTCTTCCAGAATTGAGATATGAGCCTCGTATCACGATCTGATACAATGCTCACAGCTCCATGTAAGCGCACGATCTCCCATAGGACATAATTCACATCACGACTAGTACTAGAAGGAAACTAATAAGGCATGAGTTAGGTCATTACCTCCATATACTTCCTTGCTAATATCTCCGTGGATTGCCCAACTCTTAAAGGTATAAAGTGCGCGGACTTGGTCAGTCGATCAACGATGACCCAGATCACATCGTTCTGCTTGGTGCTCCGAGGTAAGCCGGTCACAAAGTCCATCGTGATGTGCTACCACTTCCACTCGGGAATTGGCGGAGGTTGTAGTAATCCGGCAATGCGATGATGTTCAGCCTTCACTTGCTGACACACAAGACATTTGGCAATGCTACGTGCCACACTTCTCTTCATCCTATGCCACCAGAAATTCTGACGAAGATCCTTGTACATCTTCGTACCTCCAGGATGAATAGAATAAGGCGAACTGTGAGCCTCATTCATCAACTCCTCTCTGATATCTCCTGCAGGCACGCAGATCCTGCTACCATATCTCAAAGACCCATCCTCGTGAATCAGAAAATCTTTCCGAAGCCCTGCTTCGCTTGTTCTCTGATTTTCTTCAATTTAGCATCTCCATATTGAGCAGTCTTGATTCGATCCACGATCTTCGATTGAATCTGCATGTTCATCAATGACGATGTGACTCTCGATAGTACAGCTTCAACATTCACCCTTCGTAGATCCTGCTGCAATCTCCACTGAGCCGTGAGAATCATCACTTCGGGTAGTCGACTCAAGGCATCCGGTACGACATTCACCTTTCCAGGATGATACTGCAAATCGATCTCGTAATCCGCCATGAGCTCCAACCATCGACGATGTCGCATGTTGAGCTCCTTCTGCGTAAAGATATATTTCAAGCTTTTGTGATCAGTGAAAATTTTCACTTTCTCACTCAGTAAGAAATGTCGCCAGATTTTCAGTGCAAAGATGATAGCGGCTAACTCCAAGTCGTGAGTCGGATAATTCTTCTCATGGACCTTTAACTGCCGAGAAGCATATGCGACCACATGATTGTGCTGGTGCAGAACGCATCCAAGTCACTTGTCTGATGCGTCGCAGAAAATCTCGAAGCCTCCGCTTCTATCCGGAATAGCTAAGACTGGTGCAGATGTCAGCCTCTCCTTCAGGGTAGAAAAGGCTTGCTCACAAGAGTCTGACCAACAGAACTTAATATCCTTCCTCGTCAATCTCGTCATCGGCTCAGCTATCCTCGAGAAATCATTGATAAATCTGCGGTAGTATCCAGCCAATCCAAGGAAACTCCTAATGTCCGATGCCGATCGAGGTGTAGGCCATTCATTGGATGCTTTGACCTTCTCCGGATCCACTGATATGCCAGATCCCAATACTACATGCCCAAGAAATGCAATTCTATCCAGCCAGAATTCGCATTTGCTATACTTGGCATATAGTCTGTGGTGACGGAGCGTCTCCAACACTATCTTCAAATGTTCTGCATGCTCTTCCTCGCTCTTCGAGTACACCAAGATGTCGTCTATGAAGATCACCACGAACTTGTCGAGGAAGTCATACAAGATAGGGTTCATGAGATTCATGAACACATCAGGAGCATTGGTCACATCGAACGGCATGACAACGAACTCATAATGCCCATACTTAGTCCGAAAAGCGGTCTTGAGCACATCTTCCTTCTTGACTCTGACTTGATGGTATCCGCTCCGGTGATCCAACTTCGAAAATACCCTCGATCCACAAAGCTGATCGAAGATATCATCAACACGGGGCGGCGGGTACTTGTTCTTCACTCTGATCTGATCAACTCCCGATAATCAATGCACATTCTCCTCGAGCCATCTTTCTTCTTCACTAGCAAGACGGGTGCACCCCAGGGAGATACGCTCAGATGAATGAAACCCTTCTGTAGTAGCTCATCCAACTGCTTCATCAACTCTTCTAATTCTGCAGGAGCCATACGGTACGGTGCCTTCGAAAGTGGTTGAGCTCCTGGCATAAGATCGATGCCAAACTCCAACGCTCGATCGGGCGGCAGTCCAGAAATGTCTTCAGGGAAGACGTCTTCAAAATCTCTCACTACTGCAGGCTTCTCTGGTTCAGCAATCACGGATGCAATAGTCAATCTGTACGGCTTGTCTCGAAACTTGACAGGTCCAAGCGAACGTCCTCCGCCGACAAACTCGAACACTGGGTGGTCAGGAATTTCGAACACCACTTTCTTCCGGTGACAGTCGATCGTGGCACAAAAAGCTCCTAACCAGTCAATACAGAGGATAGCATCAAAGTTGGGTAGGTCATGGACGATGAAATCAGCATAGAGTTCGTGTCCACTAATCACCAACGGGCATGGTCTACATCCCAGTGCAACCTTCACTATACCATTCCCAGTTGTAATGTTCCAACACGTGGGAAGTGTATAGGTGGGTATCGAGTGTTCGACTACGAACTTCCGAGATAGGATGCACATGGAAGCTCCAGAATCGAACAGGGTCAAGGCCGGGTGAGAGGCTACCAGGGCATCCTAAGACGAGTACGGCTAAATCTTAACAAAGGTGTCTGTCTATAAAATCGAACGTCTATCTAAGTATTCTACTCAAAACCTATTCTAGAAACCAAGATCTAATCTAACATGCGAGTTCAACTAATGAAAAGTAAAGGTTAGTCTGAGGATTACCTGCAATAACTCCGTCCTCAGCCTCAACCTCTAATGCAGTCATCGTTCAAGCTTGTCTCCTAGGCTAAACAGCCTACTGAAATGCCTGCTTCTGGGGTAGAAGAGGTGATCCACGTCCAGCAGCTACCGATGCTTTTCGTAGTTGAACTCCGACTGGCTCTTTCCAAGGATGCTTAGCTCTCGAACAGTCCTTCAAGGTATGCACTGCGTCGCCACATATCAAGCACTGGCCTAGCTTCCACCTGCACTATTCCTTCACATGACCAGCCTTGCCACAAAAATGACACATCTTCCGACTAGGCCCGGCTACTGGTGTTCGCTGCTGTCGACTAGTAAGCGGGCAATCCTTCGAGGTGTGCGAAGTGCCGCCACAAGTCAAGCACTGACCCAAGAATCTCCTGCACTGTGCCTTCTCATGACCAGCTTTGCCAATACTTGATTCGGGATAATTTAATTAGTGTGATGTAATTAGTGTTAAAATTTATTAATCGTGCCATGGAAAAATATTAAGAGATGGACGCGCTCGGGGCGATGCACAAAAGAATTCACGCACAAAATATCCGGACGATCAAAACAAAAATACGGCACACACAACAATACGCCTAGAAAAATACCAGCCGTTACATTACCTTTTCGGAAAAACAGGTTGAACTTCTTTGCCATGAGTGCCAAAGATTCCATGTCCAACTCAGCTTCCGATTCTTCACTATCGGTAGGTGTGGTTGGGGCGGCCTTGAAAGCAATAGACTTTTTCTTCGGCTCATCTTGCTTCAAGAACGCCTTCATCTTGTCATGCATCTTGATCTTGCTGTCCTTTCGTACCTCATAAGACATTAAGGTACACATTAGTTGAACAACAATATACTTAAACATATCATTACCTTCCTCGATAGCGTAGGTTCGCTTTTCCCAACTCGAAGGAAGTCCGTCAATGATCTTTGCGACTTTCTCTTCTTGGGTATAGGTCTTTCCAAGAGCTTCCAATTCGTTGGTTAGATCCACAAAGCGATCATAGTATTCCTTAATCCTTTCACCCTGTTCCATGTGAAATAACTCGAACTCTTTATTAGCAACATTGAGTTTAGAGTGTTTTACCCTGCTCGTTTCCTCGTGCATGATGAGAAGTTGATTCCAAATCTGATATGCACTCTTACATGTGCATATCTTATTGAAGTCTTCAGGCTCCAGTGCACATTGTAAGGTATTCATTGCCTTGGCATTGCTCACCTCCGTGGCAACCTCCGTGGGAGTCCACTTTGTGAAGTCTTCTTCAACGGGCTCAACGTACTCCGTTAACGTGGCTCTCCAAAGTGATGCGCTCCGGAGAAAAGTTTCCATCCGGCATTTTCAGTACCAATAGTTGGTACCGTTGAAGTGAGGAAGCCTGGTTGAGGAGTAACCTTCGAGCACTGAAGAGGCTCCTTCACGATTCTTGTTAGAGCTGTAGTCGGGAGGTGGTCGAACGGCCTTATTATCGTTGTTTGTCATAGCTATGAACCAAGCTCTGATACCAAATGTAATATCATGGAAGCTACTGCACAAGTACTAGAGGGAGGGGGGTGAATAGTACTTTAAAATAACTAAGAGGATAATTCCTAATTATTTTGCAAACTCAAACAACAATGCGGAATATAAGTAACAACAAATATCTCAATGCAAACAAGTGATGTAATGGGTTCGGATCCACCCAAGTCTCCCCGACTTGTTCCCGGTGATCCTACCTCTAAGACACCCGTATCCCTTCCGGCTACTTGAGTTAGAGTCCACTAACTCAAGCTTTCACTAAAAACCCTCTTGTAGAAAATACTACAAGATGAATCAATACAAAGATTGAACTGTAATTCCCACAAACCGGGATCACGAACCTCTCACAAACCGAGAGCAAAACTTTAATAGAGAGTTTAATGAAATATAAAATACTCACCACAAATTCATATGCCTTGAGAGATACTTACAGTAATAGGGCAAGGAATGATGATGGAGAGAACAAATCATGAAGAGCGATTGAAACCCTAGCACCACTGAGATGAACAGATGGAGACAGCTAGGATGATGATCGTGATCCTTGAATCCTTCAGGAGAATGATCACACAAGAGCTAAAGATCTCTTGGAAGGATTAGGTCGAAAAGAGAGAGAGAGTTTTCGAGAGAGAACAAGCTTTTTCCAATTGATAATCGATAATCAAAAACTAGATCTGAAATCTCTCTCATAATAGAGGAATTTCCATGTTTGAAACGCATCAAACAGATATGGAAAGAATCAAAACAGATCACACAGAATAGTGGAAATAAAATCTCCAACGTCTGGAAAATTAAAGCAGCTTAATCGGTCTAAGAAGGATCATTAACCGATTAAATGGATAACTAGTCGGTCGGTGAGCCTTCTTGGACCGACTGGTTTGAAACAGAGATTTTAGTAAAAACATTACGATAAACTAGTCGGTCTAAGAAGAAACACTAACCGATTAGTTTGATAACTAATCGGTCGGTGAACCTTCTTGGACCGACTAGTTGCAAACAGAGAACTGTGTGAAATGAGAAGGATAATCTAGTCGGTCTAAGAAGAAACACTAACCGACTAGTTTGGAAACTAATCGGTCGGTGAACCTTCTTGGACCGACTAGTTGGTCAACAGAGATTAGGCTAAGATTCTCAAGGGTGACTAGTCGGTTCAAGAAGAATTCCTAACCGATTGATTGTCATTTAATCGATTAGTTCTTCAACTTGAACCAACTAAGATGCACAAGAAGCCAAGTTAAAGACGATAAGCTAATGAACCCTATCTAATGGCTTCGAAGGCAATCCTAGGGATAGGATAAGATAGATATGAGGGTTGCTAAGCAAGTAAGACTCAAGGCTTAACATTCTATAATACGGAGCTAGAAGTCATAGAAATTTACAAGACAAAACGTCTTCAAAGCTCCAACATGACGAGTCTGATTCTCTTAACTTCATCAACAAGTCCTTGAGCTTCAACGAAGCTTCAGGCACAATCGATAATGCGCTCTAAAGAAGTATTGAGACGTCGCTTGAGATCTACAGAGTAAATTGGCGACGATCTCCATAACTGCGCTCAAAGAGAATTAGTACACGATATTTATGTTTGTTCATCATCAAAACCAAATCAGGGGAATCAATACTCAACATCAATATCAATATAAACATATAACATTCAAAGTATTCAGTATAAATATTCATATAATAGTCAACCATACAAAGATCCTAATATACATCCAAGTATACAAATATAGAAGACAATTATTGTATTTCACGCATAGGGGTATTACACGGTACCACGAAGCAAAACCGTATGTAAGTCACAACAATTCTAGAAATGGAAGTAAAAGCAGTGCAAAAGCATGTAAATGAACAGGCTATGGAAAGTAACTATAGGCAGTCATGCAAGTGCAACAATTAAAGTGAAAGTAGCCATGCATGTAAGTGCGATAAGTAAAGTACAAGAGCAACAACTGTGGCAAGGTATACGTGACATAGTAGTATTAACATTTAACCAGCATGCAAGGTGATAACAATAGTAAGACAAATGGTAATAACAACAAAAAGGTATGCAAATCAGTACAAAAATAAAACGACAAGCAGTGCAAGTGCAAGCAGTAGCTAAACTAACAACTATGTTACTCAAGCAGGAGAGTATAGTATGCAACCATTGAGTTCATCTCTTGCCTGGGTGCGCTTACACAGACGATGTCGAAACACTTGCAGCGGGACATGTATACCGAAACACAGGCAGCGGGATGTGAAGATGAACTCCAGTCATTCCCACACACTCTCAACTACATGTTATCCCAAAACTCAGTGAAGTGTCAAGTGTATCAATTATATGTTTCCAACGGGATATTCCAACATGAGATTCCAACATGATATTCCACTCGATATTCCGTACGATATTCAACATATATTCAACACGATATTCAACACAATATTCAATATGATATTCTAGACGGTATTCTAATAACATGTAATTAGTAATAAATGGCATGCAGCAGGTGATGTGACTATTTAAACGTGGGGTTAACGTGTAACCTGTATAACGATATTTCATGCATAGATTTCAATCGACAAGCATAAAACATAATAGGCAAGGGTGTACGTGACAAATGTGTTACCATGGTGAATATGGGTTTACGTGCAATGAGTATAGTAGAGAGATGCATGTAAAGGGTCGAAGTAACTCAATTAAGCATCTACCTTACTAAAAGCATGTAGAAATTTTAAAGCAATTTTATATTAACCTACCAACAGAATCCAAGTTACAAAAAGGCTGAATCAAGGTATATATAATCGATGTTTGTATTTGATGATAATTGAAATTCTAGTTTGATACAGGCAAACACAACTAGTCAGGTTTGGCCAGGTAGGATCACTATCACTAGATAGGGCAAGCCCAACTAAGGTGATCCAGCCTTTGACACCAAACGATTATAGATACCGGCTCGAGGATACCTTAGGAACGCCGATTATCAACTTTTGCTCCATCGATATAATTATGAGTTACATTTATGGTAACTTTCGTAATTATGATAGGCGCAAATATAATTAATATGCAATTGAGTAGTTCCCTGTTTAATTAGTTCTCGAAGTTGGCAAGGTATATGTCCAAGTCGATATTAATTTTTCCATCAGGATGATAGTCATCGCTATGCTATGTTAATGTGTTACCCTTAGTTCATACTAGTACATCTGTTTAAACTTCTAAATCTAGAATTAGAGTAATTTACTCGATTGGAGATCATTGGGAAAGACGAGGTTGGAGCTAGGGGTGCTCGTGCAAGAGAAACAATTCATTTATATTTTCTAATCATTTTCTTAATGGTTTTTATTTTTATTAAGGCTTGAAATGGGTCAAAAACATGTATGAATAACTTTAGAAATACTAGAAATGAAGAACATAATTTTAACTAGGTAGAAAATATTTTTCTTAAGCTCATGGATATTTTTTATAGTTTTTAAACGCTTAAAATCAATTTACTAAATTTAAAACTAATTAAAAATTAATTGTTGAAATTAAAATTTAACTATCGTAAACGCTTGGCGATTTATTTAGAGAAATATTACATCAGAAATTTACGCACAATATGTCAAAATTTTCTATTTTCGAGTTGAACACTAAGATAATTTTATATTAAGAATTTTACAAGTAGTATGAAAAATATATGCGTTTTAAGCAAATTAGAATTAATTAACATAAACTTTGAAAATTCATAACTTGTAAAATAAGTAACCGATTCATATGATTCATGTGTCTACGCGTTCGTGTCTGTTGAGTATTGGTGTTTTATACCAATGTTATTTTGATGATGATCACAACATTATATTGTTGCTAATGACTCTCTTGTTTTAGTCTCATAGTTAACATTTCAAGAATATCATTTTTGGATACGTAAACACTTGGTGTAAGGATGGACATCAAGAGGAGAAGTGCCAAAACTTGGACCCAATGGGTGCCAAATCTTGGAGATGATGGGGAGTATTAAGGCTTTCAAGATTGAAGCCATAGACTCTAAGAAAAGCAATGTAATCCATGAAATATTTCATTTATTGCTTTTCTCCTTTCTGAGTCTAGGTTTAATGTAATGCCTTGATAGATGGTCTACTCATTCATGCATATGTATTTAACCATCTTAATGCGCCTAATGATTACCATAGAATCCAACCCAATAGGTTCATCTTGTCCAAAAACTCAATTGGAGTCTCGGGATCTCCAACAGTCGCCTGATGAAGGTTTTACGGTCGACTGAGTGATTCCAGTCGCCTGTCGAGCCTTCTACAGTCAACTGTGGTGCACTGCTCAAGTCAACCTTTTATTGAATCATACTTGAGCTTGAGGAACAGTCGACTGACGGTCAATTTACAGTCGCATGTCTTCCAACAGTCGCCTGTGAATTGTTCTACAGTCGACTATGCGCAACTTGCATTGTCTGGGTTTAATCCCAATTTGCTAGTCAGTCGACTGGTTCAGTATTTACAGCCACCTGTACACTGGCCATCAGTCGCCTGTCTGCATACAGTGCGAAAGAGTGCATCTCTCTGTTTTATTCCATCCCCTGCAGCAGTCCCCTGCTGATGGATTTACAGGCGCATGTCCTGTATACAATAGACTGTATACTATTCATCAGTCGACTGTCATGGCTCAGATTATAGCAGTTGGGAATTATTTAGTCGTTGGACAGTCGACTGTCATTTGTTCATCAGTCGACTGTCGATGACATTTTTGCCCAGATTCTAGCTGTTGGAGCCTTTTGTTTTTGGATGTTTCCTTGGATTTTGAGAGTTCCTATAGGGTTATTATATATATGAGAGGGCTGAGTTTATTAGAACTTCTTGATGCTATTGAGAATCATTGGAGTTTAATTAAGCCACTCTCAAACTCTCTCATTTCCCTCTTAGAGCTCATTCTCTCCTTCATGCATTGAAGTCAAGCTCAAGGAAAATCATCCAAGTGCTTTCAAGCTAATCTCATCACTTGGAGATCCTCTTCCCTGCCTTGCATTCATTAATGAGTAAGTTCATCTCAAGGCATATGTAAGAGTATTTGTTTTACTTTGTGTTTCTTTGACACACTAATTCTCTTTGTGGGAATTAGATATTCTCTTTGTGGGACTAACTCACTTTGTAGAAGTAACTCTCTTTGTGGGAGTTTGGTGTCCTAGTGTAGGGCTAACCCTAATTCTCTGAGTGGGAGTTAGTAATTCTCTGTGTGGGAGTTTGACCCTTGTGTAGGGTTGGTTTGGTTCTTGTGTATGACAAAATCCTCTAGGTGAGGTATCTCTTTGTGGGATTGTATTCACTTCTCTTTGTGGGAATTATAGTGAATATTGGTGTGGCTGGACGTACCCAAGTTTTGGGAAACCAGGGTAAAATCTTGTGTTTGCGTTTGGTTTGATTGTGTTGATTAATTCCTCTTGCATTTATTATTCCACATTTGCAAGTTAAATTTTAATTGCACAATTTATTGCCATTACACTATTCGCCCCCCTCTAGTGTGTTGTTGTTAGTATTGCAAGGGTAAGACGATCCTTACAGTGTCAACGCGTAAAATTTTTCTGTATTTTTCGATTATTTTTATGAGTCCTGGATTTTCATTTTTGATTTTTTTCTATTTTTGTTTACCTTTCTCTCTCTCTCTACCCATCTCTTCTACTTCTTCTGTTCGTTTTCTGATGTCTTTGTGCACGCGTTGCAGTGGTTGCAGCAAGGGGACGCGGCGGCTGGAAGGGACTCAGGCGACGGCAGCGGAGCGGTGGCCAGGTCGGTGGTCGATGGCGGCGACAGGGCGGTGGCGGGGCGACGGGGCCGAGTGGAGAAGGCACGAGAGAGATGGTTTCTTCAGAGATTTGGAGCTCCCGACGATGGCGATGTACTCGTCAGAGGTGGGGGAGGCACTGGGAAGCACGAGTGACGGCAATGGCGGCACTTCAGCGAGTGGCGGATGACCTTGCGGTGCCGTGCCGTGGTTGTGTGTGAGAGTGAGAGGGGGGAGGGGGCTTGCGTGGCTGGCCGGAGACGGGGGAGGGGTGCTGGAGGGGCGACGAGCGGCGTGTTGCCGCGACGGTGGTGGGAGCTCGCCGCGGTGGTCGGGGCAATCGGTAGCAGCAAGGAGACCGAGAGGAAGAGGTGAATAGGGAGGGGGTGTTGTGGGGTTTGGGATATTTGCGGTGGTGTTGGCGGCATTCGCCGAAGGAGGGTGGTGGCCGAGAGAGGAAGCACATGGGGGAAGATGGGTTCGGGCTTTGACTGATTGGTGGTTCCTCTTGCAGGCTTGGAGCTTCAGCAGAGAAGTGTGGGAAGATGGTGATGGTGTGAAATGAGAGAGAGGGGAAGGGTTATTATTTATAGTAATACTTAATCAATATAATATTAACTACTTAGTCAATATAATTAATTGAGTTGGGGGGTGGTGGTGGGGTGGTTGACTAAGCGTGAAGGGGGAATTACATTTCCATCGTGGGCTGCTTGGGGAGGGTTAGGTGAGTAATTATGATAGGTAATTAATTTAGGTTAATTATTTAAAACGTAATTAGTAGTAATAATAATAAAACATATGAAGTTACGATTTTGCACTTGAAACTAAAAGTCTCCGAAAAAATCCAGGAAAATTACCACGAGATCGTTTCGTCACGAGGATCATGAAAATAATGTCCATTTTAGATTTTGAGCTACCGGAAAATACAAAAAAACTGTTTAATCATATTTGAATTCATTAAAAATTCGTATTCGACGAATTCAGGCCGTTACACAATATGAGGTCATGCGGTCTCACTCAGATGAAATCGACGAATGTTAATGTGTCTCAATATCACATTGAAGAAATCAAGTTCAACTTGAAGGCATGTCTTGAGTTCTCATATATTGCGTCACCAACTCATCAATATCAAGTAATGCATCAATCTATAATGGGATTAATGTAGAGCAAGTGGCACATGATCCAATGGATCAGGTGCAAGACACAAAAAGGTGGGACCCAGCGAGTACAAGCCCATGTGGGGGCTTGTACTTCCCACCTTTTTGTGTCTTAGCACCTGTTCCATTGGATCAGGTGCCACCTTTTCTACATTAAATCCATCTATAATATACAAAAAAATATAACATCGAATCTATAGCATCTAAATAACAAGTACAGAAAATAATTAACACAGAAGACTATTTATATCTGTATTATTTATCAATTCTCTTTCAATATGTCCATGGGGCGTGTATGTGATTGGGGTTTCTTGTCGAATGAAAATCCATCTGCCTTTCATCCGCCAATAACTGTCTCATGGGTCGGGGTGACGATGAGTTGGTCATGTGATCCAAGGATGGGTTGAGATGGATTTATAAAAAGGGCAGAGAGAGAGGTGTCGTGGGGCAAAAAATCCAAATAAACAAAAAATCGTGCAAAAAATCGGTCATGATGAAAGTTGACCGAATTTGTTCCGCTTTTTTTAGAGTTGAGCAATTTTTATAAATATCCTTTATACAATTGAGGACTTTGTTTAGGTGGTACCTTTGTCCCATATGGCAATGTCACATCACCACATGTGATGCCACCTAGGACAAAACCCCCCCTCCCCTCACTTATTTACAATTTTGCCATTCCCTCATCATCCCAAAAAAATCACCTACCAAGCTCACTTATTTACATTTTTGCCAGAACTCGCAAGATTTTCGTATTTATCCCTTTACCCCCGGCGATACCGAAACATACACGCACACTTCTCGCTCCTTTCGTTTGCGCGCGTGCACCACATCCTGTTCGTGGAGGGGTTTGTTGGCTCCGTGCAATGTGTGCACATGTTATTTCTAGTTAAATATTAAAAAAAGGGAATTGCTACACGCACGACCGTTTTCACTCTACACACAACCGACTTATTTACAAGTTTGCTATTACTCCTGTGCACAACCCACTTATTTACAGGTTTGCCATTATTCCACTTTAACCGTTGTTTGCTGGAGGAGGGGGCTGAGCTGCCGGAGGAGGGGGCTTGGAGGTTGGAGGAGAGAGAGTAGGGCTGTGTTGTCGAGGAGGTGGTAGCAGAGGGGTTGGGGATGTCGGAGGAGGGTGCATCGGGGGGGGGAATAGGGAGACGTGAGATGTGGATGTCGAATAAGAAGTGAGGTGGGGCTGGGTTGTCAAAGAAGAGAGCGGTGGAGGGGCCGTGGCTTGGGAGGTCGGATGAGGGAGAAGGGGGCTGAGTTGTCGGAGGAGGAGGCAGAGGGGTTGGGGAGGTCGGATGCGAGGGAAGTTGGGATGGAGATGTGGAGGAGGGGCGGTGAAGGGGGCGGGGGAAGAGGATGAAGGGGATGGGGAGGTCAGAGGAGGGGACGACGTCGCCCCCGTCGCCGTTCGGCCGTTAGTATACCCATGTGCATTTTTGAAAATTTGCATCTGTTGTGCGTGATGAACAATTTCATTTGCAAACTTGTAAATAAGTTTAAAACTAGTAAATGAGCGATCGTTCACAGAGTAAAAAGGCAGGTGCACGTAGCAATTTCCACAAAAAAAAGGCTTAGATTGAACAATTATACTTAAAAAAGCTGTCTCTTCTTGCCACGTTTTGACGTCGGTCTCCTGAAGGAGAGACTGAGGGCCTGTTCTTATGCTTGAAAGTTGGAGAGGATTCCAACTTCCTCTACTGTTTATACACTGTTTGAAGGAATCCAAATTCACTTTCATAGAAGTTCATAGAAGTTGTTCTTTTGTGGTTTGTTACTTTTTGGGTTTCATGACTATGTGGCATGTGTCAGTAGGAAAGTTTAGGGTTTTTTGCAATCCATGGAATGAGCTCGGATTACACTGGAATCCCAAACCACTGGGCCCCTCTCTCATCTCCCAATTGTTTTTTGTTTTTTTGTTTTTCGGTTTGATTCGCTGAGACTGGCGTGAAATCAAATTAAATTCATGACCCTTCGCTGAGACAAGCAAATATTAGATGGCCCTTGGCTGCGACAAGCAAATATCTGGCTTCTTCATTTGATTTAAGTATTTAACCTCCGCCTTCTCTTTTTTAAATATCAAATTAAATTCAGGCGGAGGTTAAGTATTAATTAGATTTTTGCAAATATTCGATGAGACGGAGATATAAGGGTATCTAGTATTCGCTTACACGGATATTTGCAAATATCAAATTAAATTTAGGCGGAGGTTACGTCTTAATTAGATATTACATTAATTAATTAATTAATTTTTTTAAGTATTTAGTTTAGGTGTAAATAGAACAAATTAAATTTGAATGGACCCCACACCACTTTCCACCTCCAACTTTCTTAAGGGCATGTTTCTTTGCGCGGAAAGGGCCCGAGAAAGTTGTTTTTCTCTCGACTGCCCCCCCGTCACTTCGGTAACTGTTCACCTCGTTTCTCTCCTCGACTTTCCCTTCGCCTGTTTCTTTGCGCAGAAATCTCCTCGCGATTCCTCGCCCCTCTCTCTCCGACGCGTCGCCGGACTTTCCACCCTGCGAAATCCCCGGAAATTGTGGGGATTGCAGGCTGGAATCCTTGCGTTTGGGCCCCGCAGTGTTCCTCTGACCCCGCTTCCATGGCGCGGGAGGCAACCGCTTCTTGAAAACCCTAGATCCGGCGGCGACGCGGCTGATCTTGGTTGCCTAGGTTTCCAAAAGTGTTTCTCTGTGCTTAGGGTTGAATGTATTTGCTGAGGGTGTGCCAAGCTTTGCTACTATCAATGCCGGCGAAGCTCTGTGCTGAACCCTAGCTGATCGGTGAGGGGTGAGGTGATTTCTGAACGATTTCTTGCGCGAAGGTATAATTTCCAAAGCCCTAAGTTAAATTTTTGCATTTTCAATTGATGCACTTGATTCAAATTGGTTTTTGATATGCTCGGATGTTATGAAAGTTTACATGTCGATAGTGATACGATATTTTGAGGTTTGCTCTACCCTCTGACGTGAGAAAAATGTGATTTTATGTTGTAGTTGGTTTGGGGGATTTGATGCTAGGGTTTCGGAATTTTGTGATGTTATTTTGGTGGGTGATGCACATTGGTGATGTTATTTTGGTGGGTGCTGCACATTGGTGAAGTTATTTTGGGATTTCTCAACCATTTGCTTCGATGAAATTCTGATGATTATGATTCTGGCAATATGTGCATGATGCTAGTTACTGATCCCCACTTACAACATATGTGAATTGCCTAAATCTGCATAATCAACGCAAAGAAACAGGCCCTTAGGTGTGCATTATTCCAAAAAGCCCAATGATGAAAAATTAAAATATGAAGTTGGAATGAGAGGATGGGATAAAGTCATATATGCTGGATGGCGTGCTTGACGGTTCCGTTTAATACCATATTCGTGCAACCGAGGGTTTGATATTTTTCTGAAGTGAAAGGGTTTAGTTTTGAAATATAAGGATTTAGGTAATTTGGGGATTTGAATTATTTGGGTGTATTATTTGGGGATTTGTATCACAATTTTTTGTCATGTCTCATTGTGTCATTATGGGTTTTTGCTGTTATTATGTTTGGCTACTTGTAAAAAATTTTGTTGCATGTCACCTAGCTCCTGGTTGTTGTTATGGAATGGGATGATCATGGATAAATGTATAAGACTTTTTTGGGATTAGGTAATATATGAATTTTGTGTTTTTTGGTGGTAGTCTTTGGGGCTTTGTATCACTTTTTTTGTGTAATGGATCCTTGTGTCATTTTAGGTTTTTGATGTTATTATGTTTGGCTAATTTTAACAATTTTTGGTGAATGGCACCTAGGTGCTTGTTGATGTTATGGAATGGGATGATAATGGATAAATGTTTAAGACTTTTTGGGGATTGGGTCATTGATGAATTATGTGTTTTTTGGTGGTTGACTTTGGGGCTTTGTATCACTTTTTTGGCATGGCTCCTTGTGTCATTTTGGGTTTTTGATGTTATTATGTTTGGCTAATTTTAACTATTTTTGGTGCATGGCACCTAGCTACTTGTTGATGTTTTGGAATGGGATGATAATTGATAAATGTTTAAGACTTTTTGGAGATTGGGTCATTGATGAATTATGTGTTTTTTGGTAGTATTATATGGGGCTTTGTCTCAGAATTTTTTGGCTTGTCTCCTTCTGTCATTTTGGGTTTTTCCTTTTGTTTTTTGACTCATTTTATCAATTTTTGGTGCATGGCACCTAGCTCCTTGTTGCTGTTTTGGTTTGTTTTGGGCATGTATCCTTGTTGCACAAATGGTGTTAACAGGCAGGAGCAACTGCAACGCAACCAGATGTGTGACTATGATTACAAATTTTATCTGAGGGCCAATGATTTGGAGTTGCACAATTTTATCTGAAAGGTGTTATTCATATGTAGTATGTTATGGAAATAATTAACATTAAATATATGTGTTATTCAATTAAGGGTGACATGGATACACAAGGAGACCATGCCGGATGTGAGTTATGTACCGCAGCCGCAGCTGCAATAACGTTTGTCGTACTAGCCTTACAAATGAACAATTCCGCTAGGCCCGACCCTATACCCAGAGAGCCCTCAGCTATGAGGGGTCTGCATAGAAAATCCCACATGCGGAGAATTTTGTGGGGATCTGAAAGTAGCTGTTTGCACTACCTACGAATGCGCAGACATGCTTTCATGAATCTTGCAGCATTAATGTGCCAGCGTGATCTGCTCAAGGACACTATTCATGTATCCGTAGAGGAGCAGGTGGCCATGTTCCTGCATATGGTAGGGCACAAGTCAAAGAATAGAGTAATGCAAGTGGATTTCATAAGGGGCGGGGGGACAGTTAGCCGTTATTTTAACAAAGTGATGGTGGGACTGTGTGCACTTCGGGATATGTTCGTGAAGCAAGCTCCCAATGAGACGCCGCCTGAGATAGTCAATAATCCAAATTGGTCCCATATTTTAAGGTATGTGTGATTATATGTATATGTGACAGTATAATATGGATTGTTTTTGGAATTGCACATTGGTCTCATCTAATATTTTGTAGGACTGCATCGGGCTCATTGATGGGACGCACATAGATGTCACGCTACCAGCAAGGCTCGTACCCCGCTTTAGAGGGCGAAAGGGGGTGACGCAAAATGTTCTTGTAGCTGTTACTCCAAACAAACGATTCACATATGTACTGGCCGGGTGGGAAGGATCCGCAAATGATTTTACGATCCTGAAAGATGCATTGTCTTTATCCCCCACACTGGGGCTGCGAGTGTATGAAGGTAATATGTTAAAATTTACATATAAATTAGTATTACGTATCTCAGAAAGCGTATGAACATAAAATTGGTCACCTTTGTTTGAATGTAGGTAAATATTACCTTTGCGATGCTGGATATACGACAATGCCAGGATTCATATCTCCATACATGGGAGTTAGATACCATTTGAAGGACCATACTGATCGGGTTACTCGAAATTGACGAGAGCTATTCAACCTACGCCATTCTACATTAAGATCAAAGATCGAGTCCACATTTGGTATCCTAAAGAACAATTTTAAAATATTGACATCCAAACCTCACTACCCATTCAAGAGCCAGGTCGCTACCGTACTATCGTGCACTGTTTTGCATAATTACATCCAGATTGCAGATCCTCATGACCCCCCAACTTACTAAAGAAGGTGATGGGGTTGAGGAGGAAGTAGAGGGTATCGATGAGAGGGATGCCGATGTTATTGATCTATCCCAACAGGGGACCGTTCGTGAACAAACCGAACAACGGGATCGTTGGAAAATGTGCAGGGAGCAGATAGCTTGGGATATGTGGGTGGACTACTATAACATAAATAATAACGGGAACACAGTAGAGCATGGCCTATGAGGGGGTCGTACTATTTGCATACCCAGTCTGAACAATTTGTCAATGTTCCTTTCTTATTGCATGACGTTTGGTGTGTTCAGTATGACAATATTTTCATGATTTGGCTGATCATTTTAATCATTTACATTTCTGTATTTTTTTCACCATTCGTTATCATGTCAATGATGTTTAATGTCAAATTATGCGTTTTAATTATCATAATATTGATGATGTAGGGATGGAAGGATCTAAAAAATCAGGGCATGGGGGCGAGCCCTCCCCGGATGGGAGTGATCCAATGCATCAATTATATGAAAATCTATATGGGACACAACGTGGAGATGCCGAGAGGAGGGTGGAACCCCTTCTCAACCGTCCAATTCCCATGCGGGTTCCACCTAACCCCTACAAAATGCTTGGATACCAATCTAGTGGGCATGGAATGCCACATCAACCTTATGGAAATTTCACCTTGCCAATGCAAATGCACATGTCTCCTCCAATGCAAATGCACATGTCTCCTCCAATGCAAATGCCCATGTCTATGCCCTCACATAGTGGCCATGGGTATATGCATATGCTACAAGGGGGAGACTTACCCAATTTCAGACCCCCCTCCTCGCATGGAGCATTCGCGATGCCAACGCCACAAAGTGGAATGAAAGAACTCCCGGCAGTGACTCCTCGAGGAAGTCGAGCCGGCGTAGTGAGGATGCCGAGGGGTCTGTATCAAGTCCAAGCAAAAAGCTGAAGCAACCTTCCTCTTCTTCACAACATAACAAAATATGGAAGCCCGAGCACGATGCCACCCTTATTCCATTGCTAGCAGAACTTGCACGGCAGGGGCTTAAGGTCGATAACACCTTTAAAGGGGCCGCCTTCAATGCCGCGGCAGCGGAAATCAATAAAGCTCTTAGGACGTCGTTCACAAGTGGTAATGTGAGAAACCACATGAAAGCATTGAAGACACGTCTCAAGGAAGTTTACGAGTGTATGGAAATGAGCGGGGCGGTCTGGAAAGTTGAGAAGAAGATGATTGAAATGGATCCGGAAACTTATGACACGTGGGCGGTGGTAAATACTTCTATCTTCTACATAGGCTAGGTGCTAGTACATAAATTATAGATATGAATGGTATATTCATATATGCTTTGCTAATCGTTCAGGCAAACCCTCGGAAGCGAGCATATGTGAACCATCCACTACCATGGTATGAAGATCTGGTTGTCATCATTGGGGATGACGCAGCACTGGAGGATATGTCATGTTCCTTGTACGATAGCTTTGGAGGCCCATTTTCTGGAGGGGAAGGTGAGCCCGTCACGCCTGATCCTACACATATTCGTACTCCACCCCACCATGTCCCTGAGGACATACCCACACAGGCGTCGACAGGAGAGTGTCCACATGGGGGGACAAGAAATGCTACCCCACCATCGCTGGGGAAGAAGAAACAGCGACGACGCGCTGTGAGGGAAGACCCTGATGTAATGCGGGATATTGCCTGCAATGTGAAAGAGGTCGCTGAGGCTATAAGGAGTGCACACGCCCAGCCCCACTGGACTGAAACTCTTGCACATAGTGTGTATGAGTTTACGGAGTACCCTCACCACCTCCTGTTGAAGTTGTTTAAAGATCTTAGCATGAATGAGCTGGCGGGGCGTCAATTTTTGGCCGTGCCACATCCGAGTCGAAAGCTAATCCTTGAAGATTTAGTGGCAGAAATGGAAAGGGACTTGCGGGATGCTGGTTATGGAAGCGGAGATGGCATCGGAAAGATATGAGTATGGGTGGGCCATAAGGTATTTTGGTTGTGTGGGGATTAGTGGTCGTTGGGGTAGGGGATGTTTTGTATGGGTAAGTATGAAACATATTGTCATGTCTCAGTGCTGCATTTTTTGTGGCATGTCTCCTAGATGATTTTTGTGTGTTAATGTGATACATGTGGCGAAGGCTAATGGGTGCAGGGTTTGGGGCAAGTCTCCTTTATGCTGGGTGTCATAATATGAAACATATTTGCATTGCGGGTTGGTTCAATTTTTTGGTTCATGTCTCACTTTTGATTATTTGGCTGCTGATTCGGGATATAAATTGCATATTTTTCCCCATAACTACCTCCATTTTGTGCTAAAGATTAGGCTTAATTGTGCTTTTTTGGGTATATTTTCGCTTTAGGTCATTTTCGGGGCTTATTCTCATTCTTGGCACAAAATACGGTTTTTATCGTCTTTATTGGCTTCCTACTATTTTTCATACGCTCCTGCTATTATTGTGATCATATCGCTATTTTTTGAGAATTATTTGAGCAATGAATTGTTTTATATGAATTATTGGGAGTCGATATTGTATTTATAATAGTCATTAAATTAATTTCTCATCAAATGGACTAATTTTTTCCTTCTCCTATTTTTCAGGTGCTTCTAGGAGTCTTGGGGATTTTCCAGAATTTTTTGGGATTTTTCTGAGATTTCTAGATATTTTTTTGGAATTATTTGGAGGAAAAAGGGGATTAAAAGCAGGAAAATGGATTTTTAATGGGCGCCACGTGGCGCAATCCCACAGCGCCACGTGGCACAATCCCGTCCGCCCATTCCCGCTTCAGCCGCTCCGTTCATTATAAAAAAAATATTTAAAAAACGAAAACGCTGCGGAAGCGGGCCGGCCCAGCGGCCGGCCCGCTCCGCCAAACATGGCTGCAGGCGCGCGCTAAAATTATATTAAAAAAAGAATTATCATGGGCCGGCCTGCTGGCCTGCCCGCATTGTTTTAATCCACAGCTGCGCGCGCGGGAGCGAAATTTGCAGGTCGGGTCGGCTCAAATACCCGACCCGCAATGCGATAAAGGGCTGGAATGCGAAAATTTGAGGGGCAGTCGGCTGTGCTTGGTTTTTTTGGTTTTTTTAGGGTTTGTGAGACATTGGAGGCCATGGGAGGAGCTTGAGGAAGCTTGGAGCTTGGAGGAGCACTTGGGAGAGGGGGATTTTCATCTTGGAGTGACACTTGGGTGAAATTTCTCCAACCTATTGTGTATTTGATTTAGATTTTTGTATTGTAATTGGATGATAGAATTTGAGCAAAATCTTCTCCTTTTCATTATGAATTTCTGAAATCTATCTTGTGTGATTGTGTTGTGCTTGTTGTTGTTGTTGGGTTGTGGCTTTCATCTCTAGCACATTTTCACTTTCTAATTTGTGGATGATGCTTTGAGTAGGTTTGTTTATTGGAACCCTAAGGGGAAATACAAGAAGAGGATAATCCTAGCGGACCCTCTCTAATGTGCTTAATTGATTATTACTGATATGAGCTTCATTCATTACTTATTGCACCCCACACGTCGATGAAATGCCGTATTTTCCGATTAAGCTTCTGATACGTCTATTTTGCGGATGCCCAACAACATAGGCCCAAAGGCGCAGCCAATTACGCGAAATCATGGGAGGTCCAAGCCCACCAAACGAAGCCCGACAGACACGAGCCCCGATACCCGACTACCGATCGGAAGCCCATCTGCGCGATCAGGCCCACCCGACGAGGCCCCGCAGAGGACCCCCGAATATCGATCCGACCCGGCCCCAATAACGCGCAAGTCACTCGCCCACTCCAGCGATAACCGTTCCCCCAATCCTGTTACCACTTAATGGCCGATTATGGGGAGGTGCTGGCATGGTGCAGGGAGCGGCGACGGGGAGGCTGATTGAGGGGGCACGATCAGGGGCGGACGAGGGACGTGAGTCGTGGGCAGTCACGACGGGAGGCCTATAAAAGGGCTAGGAGGGCGACTGGACAAGGGACGGCATCTAAGGTAACTAAAACCAAAGGTACTACATCAATGACCTAGTTCCCCCACTTCATCTTCTTCCTCCCCCGCTCGCGCCGGTAGACGTCGTTCCGATCTCCCCTCGAGTCGAACCGTCTCCGCCGAGCCTCCTCTTTCAGATCAACGTCTGACTTAGGCATCGGAGGGGATTTGGCCGGAACCAAGGTCCGGCCCCCCTGACGAGTGTTCTCGTCTGCGCAGGAGGACGTCAGATCCGCGGGCCGAGGCTTCCCCTCCGCCCCACGCCGGCCACGTATCAAGCAAGACGACAGAGGCTCCCCCTCGTCGTCCGAATCAACCGAGGCCGAGCGCGTCCGTCCGAGCCGAGGCTTCCCCTCCGCTCACGTGGCGCCGAGGCTACCCCTCGCCATCCGACTGTCCGAGGCCGAGCATCTCACACCGGGTCGAGGCTTCCCCTCACCCCCCTGTGGCCGAGGATCCAGATTCGGCCCAGCCGACGCTATCCACGTCATCCGCAACACTGAACCGTGCCGTGTCTGCATAGACTCGACGCACCCGAGGGACCCAAGTCGGCCCCTTGACCACGTTGACCGGGCAGTCCACGGTCAACGCTTTTTGTAGTGAGAAAACACTCTGAAACATCTGGCGCCGTCTGTGGGAACCAACTACCCCACGAAGAAACAAACCGCACTTGCAATGGCACGCTCCTGCAACGGGAAGAAACGCATGCCCCCCATCCCGGAGGAAGGGAATGGCGCATCCAACAGCAACCTTGAGGGCGCACCCAACAGCAATCACCCCTCCCCCTCAGCCGAAGAGACTGGTGGGACCGAGCCCGCCACGCAGGGCCAGCTCCGCGCCCTGGCCCAAGAGACCAACGCGAACATCCAGACGTTGGTCGCAACAGTGCAGCAGCTTGTCGGCACCGCGCCAGCCAACGGAGACGTGTTGGGCGACGGCCACCGTTGGGAGGGAGGCCCTCCGCTCCTACGGTCCGCTGTGGTCGACGACCACGGAAACCGCAGTCCGAACACGGAGCGCCGGTTCACACTACCCGGCTACCACCAGGCGAGATCACGCGCCTCCTCCTCTCATCGCGAGAGGAGCAGGAGGGGTACCGAATACACGGGGGACGAATCGGTGACTGCGTCGTCTCGTTGGCCGCGATCACCCCACCACAGAAGGAGTGGTCGGCACCACTCGAGGGACCGATCACGGCGAAGCAGAAGCTCCCGCCGGAGGAGCCGGGAACGCCGGGTCAGCCCCGCCCCCAGTGTGGCGAGGGCCGTGGAGCCAGGCCAGCCAGCAGCTGTGCCACCACCGCAACCGAACGAGCCCGAGGTAGGCGGGTGTCGGACCCCCGGAGGCATCCACGGAGACCGGTGCCCCCTGTCGCAGAGAATAACCGACGCGCGGGTGATCACTCCTTATTTTACACCCTTTTCCCGCATGTTTGCATGCCATTTTGATCGCCCAAATCATGTTTTTCACGATATATCGACGATATTGCGATGCTTTTCACGATTTGTTGTTTTTGTCGCATTTCAGGTGATTTGGCGCGATTAGGAGTGATCTCGAGATGCGTGTAATCTAGACGGCCACCGACGACCTCCCTGAGGGGTATTTTGCTGTTGGAGAGGAGCGGAAGAAGAATGGACGTCGCCGGAGCGACGAGGAGGCCAAAACGACCAGTTTGGGCATTTTTTGTGTCCCACTCGGCCGAGTGGAGGAGCCACTCGGCCGACCAGCGAGACACTGCTCGGCCGACCCGTTCAGACACGACTTCTATGTGTACTCGGCCGAGCGACGGAGACCACATCGGCCGAGTGGCGATACCACGTCCGCCCGAGTGGCGCCCAGACGAAGGCCCTCAAAAAGACCGAAGTTACTGTTTTTCGGCCATCTGAGCTTCAGAAGACCCACTCGGCCGAGTGGCAAATCCCGTCCGCCCGAGTGAAGTGAAGCCATCGGCCGAGTGACGACAACTCACTCGGCCGAGCCGCCCCCGAACTGAAGACCCCTGAAGCCCACGACTTACTGGAAATTGACAGGGTTTTCACTCGGCCGAGCGACTTTTGTCACTCGGCCGAGTGCGATGCGCTGCCTGTAGCGAAATTTGCGGAAAACAGGCTGTGCAGGGGCGTTTTGGTCAGGATTTTTAGACGATTTTTGGGGCTATTTAAGCTCTGTTTTTACCCTAGTTTTGGGAGAGACCTCTCAGATTTTTTGCAGCTTTTTGAGTCTACTTTTTAGTTTTATTAATTGTGATTGGTGAAGAGAAAAACTTGGATTTTTGTTGGGTTGATTGAAGATCTACATTGGTTTGCACTTCTCTTCCGCAAAAACTCTATTTTTATTGTTTATATCATTGTTGTGATGAATTCCATTGTCTATTTCTTTGCCAATCATTGTGCTATTGCTATGATTAGTGAGTAGTCTCCACGTCTTGGGGCATGGGGATGAACCCTACGAGCCCAATTTCGTATTTGTGTTGAATTGGTAGGAATTGAGCCAGGATTGTTATTAGGGATTAGATTGGGATCGAATTACTACGGATAGCTAGGTATTCACATCAATTGGGATTTGCAAGAGATTGGATCCCAATTCGATGGGAAGCCCTAGAAATCCGAATTGGGTTGGAGTCGGATTTTCGAAGTATCGGTTTGCAAGAAATTGGACCGATGCTAGGATCTCCGGTTGCAATTCCGTGCCGATACCCGTTTGCAAGAGATTGGACGGGTAGGAACTATCCTAATCTAGATTGTGGACCGAGTTTGCAAGAGATTGGGCTCGGTGCGCAATTGGACGATGATGTTGATCCTAATGCTAGCTTCCCTAGGCTAGGGTTTGCAAGAGATTGGACCCAAACCCAGGATAGCTATAGACCGGCAACAGCGCGAGAGCGTGAGCCTGGTTCCACATTTAGTTGCAACTAGTCCATCCGAATTCTCATCCTAGCGATTTCGATACCGGCGAACCACAATTGTGAAATACGGTGAGTAGTGGGGATTCCCCATTCCCTAGGCGTTCTCTATTTGATTTGATATTTTGCACTTTTGTCTGACGATTGTGACAGGATCGCCCAAGGCAATTATCCCTCTGAATAGCCAGGTTGATTAGGAGCAAGCACGGTCATTCGTCCTCCCTGTGTTCGATACCCGCTCGCCGCTATACCGTGCGCTTGCGGTAAAACTACAACCGTCGCCTCGGGACGTGTACGCCGGGGCGCGATCAAGTTTTTGGCGCCGTTGCCGGGGAGTGCGATTGCGTTTGATTCTTTCTCACCTAGCTATTTCTCTCTTTTATTTTATTTTTATTTTATTTCTTTTACCATTATTATTTCCTTTGCTATTTTTACCTAACCCTTCCACGGTACTAATCATTTCTTTGAAACTCTGTTTCCCCTGTGCATGTACACGAGATCTACGGCGGACCCAGAAGACTTATTATTTGATCCCGAGATCGAACGTACCGCGCGGAGACTTAGAGCGGAAAAGAGACAAGATCCGGAAGGGAGGTATATGACCAACCCGGAAACTCCTGAAGAATTGGCGGCAAGGATGGCAAGGATAATCTCGATTCGAGATAGGCTTCGGCCTAAGACTTCTTCTACCACCTCGTCCATTGCCATGCCGGGGTTGGCGGCCGACAAGAACTTCGAGCTAAAGACTGGATTGGTGGTGTTGATGCAACAAGACCCGTTTCATGGGAACGCACATGAGAACCCCCACTACCACATCCAACTATTCTTGTCAAAGTGCGCCACATTCCAGATGCCGGGGGTCTCCAACGACGCTATCAGACTGCGCCTCTTCCCCTTCACGCTTAAGGACAAGGCACTCTATTGGTTGAGGACGCAGGCTGACGGAGTCTTCACTACTTGGGACGAGTTGGCGAGCGCATTTATTGACAAATTCTATCCGCCATCCAAGACGGTGAAGATCCGGAGCGCTCTCATGTCCTTCAAGCAAGGACCACAGGAGACGCTCTATGAAGCTTGGGAGCGATTTAAGGATTTGCAGCACCAATGCCCGCACCACAGTATAGAGGACTGGGAGCTAGTTCATAGCTTCTACAACGGTCTCCAACCGGGGACCAAACAAATTATTGATGCCGCGGCGAATGGTGCAATCTTGTCAAAGACTCCCGAGGAAGCTACGGCCCTAATTGAGGAGATGGCCTCAAATAACCAACAGTGGGGCGATGAGCGAGGACACTCCACATCCTCCTTAAAGCCAACTAGCATCTACGAGGCGAAGGCCGTAGCGGAGCTCACGAGCAAATTTGATTCTCTCCACAAGGTGGTGGAGAGATTGGAGAAATATATCACGGAGCCCCAAGGAAGCCCATCCACCTCCGCACCGACCAACCAAATGTGTGATTGGCAAGACCAATCTCAAGTCATGTACTCGGGAGGAGAGCAAGGAGAAGGATCCTTGGAGCAAATACAATATGTTGCGGGGAACCAAGGGTATTGGTCCAATCCGGCCGCAAGAAATCATCCGGGATTCTCCTACGCCAACAATGAAGGAGCCTTGAACCCGCCACAACCACCGCCTCAACAAGCTCGACCACCACCACCCCAACAACAAAACTATCCACCGAGGGGGCCTCCGCAACAAAACTTTCCACCAAAGCAACAAGTCCCACCGTATAGGCCTCCCGGATACAACCAAGGGTGGAGGAATCAAAATCAAAACCCTCCACAAGCTCCTCAACGAACCGACTTCGAATCTAGAGTGGAGGCGTTCATGGTCGAGCAAAATAAGGTGAATGCTACTTTGAAGGCGGGGCAAGAATCTCTCAATACCGTAGTGGCTCAAATATCGGAGCAATTGGCATTGCTCAACCGGAACACTCAAAGATTGCCAGCGCAACCGGAGCAAAACCCACGGGGCAACACGGGCCACATCAACGCCGTAGTTGCCGTCACTACTAGAGGCGGGAAGGACACCACCCCCGCCATGATTCCTATTGAGGAGGCCGTGGAGGAAAGCTTGGAGCCGGTTGAGCCGGTAGTTGAGGTTGATAAGGAGAAGGAGCCACAAGACAAGGAGAAATCTAGGGCGGAGCGATTAATTGAGGAAAGGCGCTTCATGCCACCGGTCCCATTCCCCCAGAGACTAGCGAAAGCAAAAATGGAGAAAAGGCTAGCGAAATTCCTCGAGTATCTAAGGGGAGTTAGCCTCAATATTCCCTTCCTCGACGCCATCGTCGAGATCCCCACATATGCTAAATTTTTGAAGGACTTGATTTCGGGGAGGAAAAGGAAGGAGAAGATAATGCTAGCCGAGGAGGGCTCTTGGTTCACCAAGAGAGAGAAGGAGCCGGCAAAATTTAAAGATCCGGGGAGTTTTCGGATTCCTTGCACTTTGGGTGGCGTGCCTCTTCAAAAGGCGTTGGTCGATCTTGGGGCTAGTGTGAGTCTCATGCCCCTCTCCATGTTCTTGAAGCTTAACACCGGGACAAAGTTGAAACCCACCGACATGCGCATTCAATTAGCCGATGGACGGATAACAAGGCCGGTGGGGATTGCCGAAGACATCCCACTTCAAGTCCCGGGTGGAATATGCTTGCCATGTGACTTCGTCATCATGGACATTAAGGAGGAGGGAGACACCTCATTGATACTTGGGCGCCCATTCCTCGCCACCGCCGGAGTCATCGTCGACGTGCGCGAAGGAACACTTACTTTAAACGTCGGCAACATCGAGGTGGAGCTCCACATTCTTAAGGCAATGAAACACATGCCTTACCACGAGGAGCTTGATTACATGGACCTCCTTGATGAGGTGATAGAGGAGGCGATTCCTCACTCAATTGGTGCCCTTTTTGATGAAGAATTGGATGAAGGCCCGGATTTAGGCCATGCGGACAATAATGATGATTCCCCCGACTTCTCCGCTGATGAAGATGAAGGCGACGCTGATGTCGCAAGGATTCGAGAGCTCTGCAAGCTCTCGAAATCAAAGTCTCCAAAGAAAGCTCCGCCGGTACGGAAATCGGCATCGCCGGCTAAGCCGTTGACCGGGGCAAATGCTAGCTTGGGGGAGCCTCCCCCCAACACTATTCGAGATAGGAGACCACCGCGGGAGAACGCTTCGCCGCCACGTCCGAATCCAAGCGCGCTCCCCGGAAAGTTTGACGGGTGCATCTCATATGCACCAAACATCCCGCATTGATTGAAAATTATAGGGGGTCGAGCTCACGACCTAAAACGAGCGCTTGTCGGGAGGCAACCCGACGGTTTTTGCTTTATTTTCGCTTTTTCTTTATTTTCGTTTTAGAAATTTTTAGTGTTTTGAGTCATCCGATCAAAAATTTTGTGATAACGGGTCCTATTTTTCTTGACAGGAGAGGAGATAGGTAGATCATCATGAGGAGGTTGAACGAGACGATGAGGAGCGCCCTAAGAAGGCATTCGACGCTTAGGAGGAGCATGAAATCGACTGGAGGAAGAAAGACGGAGTTTAGAGCCTAAACGAAGACAAACAGCAGAATGCAAGGCTCACTCGGCCGAGTATACTAGTCACTCGGCCGAGTACAGAAGTTCGTCCGGCCGAGCCGCTCACGAACAAGGGAAGTCTGCTGTACCCAACTCTCTGTCTATTTTCCTCATTTCATTATAACTGCTACTCGGCCGAGTATATATATTCACTCGGCCGAGTGAAACGGATACCCTCCTTGGGCGAGTCATGCCGAGTAGCTTGAGTCACTCGGCCGAATGGACTTACTCCACTCGGCCGAGCCTGGCAAAGCCACTCGGCCGAAGCGATATCGGGGAGAAATTTTTATTTGCCTCGCTCGGCCGAGTGATCACGTCACTCGGCCGAGTCGTAACTTTTTAATATAAAGCCAAGGGGGGAGCGCAGTTTTCGAAAACGAAAAAAACCCGATCGCCCGCGCCCCCTCAGCTTCCCCTCGCCCGATCGCGCCTCGCCCGACACCCACTCGCCCGCGCGCGCCGCCGCTCGGCCTGCCACCGCTGGCCGACCGCCGCCGCCACCCGCCCGAGTCGCCGCCGGCAACCCCCGTCTCCGATCACCTCCGGTTCGCTTATTTTCACCATTTTCTTCTCTTTTTGCGTAGTTTTTGAGGATCCGTGTGTCAATCGAACCCCTAACCCGAATCAAGTCACATATCTATCTGTTATACCCCTATTGCTCCATACATTTTGATTATTACTCGCTGATATCGCTTTTCCATGCGCAGGTTGCTTTTTGGAGCTTAGGGGAGCTCAGGGGAGCTTCTACGGGCTGCTCAGGACTTCGTGGAGGCGCGGACTTCGCACGCTTCCACTACTTAGCACTCGCGGCGTGTTTGGGTAAACTCTTTCCATTCTTTGTGCACACGCCGCACTTTTCACTTTTTCGGCGCGCGCTCGGGGCAGATATGCCGCCCCGGACACGGCCGCGGTCGAAGAGAGCTTCCGCCAAGCGGAAGCGGTCGGATGATGCCGGCCCCTCCCACGAGTTGGAGGACTCTCCTCCACCGTCCCCCACACACTCCGCACACCCCGCACAGCCTGCAGCGCACCCACAGCCCGCACAGCCTCTCCCCGCCGATCCACAGCCACCACCACCGGCTCCACTGGTCGGGCCGCTCGGGATTACGTTCCGAGACGACGCACACCGCGCCGTCTTCGAGCGTATCTCCCAGCGCTCGATCGTACCCTCCAGGTTCGCACACCTCGCTGACCTAGGACGCCTGGGGGTATTTGAGGGGATGCTCACGTTGTACGACAACGTGGGCTGGCGAGATTTTTTCCAGGTGTCGGCGGATACTTTTACCCGTCCGCCACTTGAGGTTTTGAGTTCGATCGCCCGGACCGATGAGGGATGCTCATTCCGGTTCATGGATCGAGAGTGCCAGGTCACTCTCGATATGATGAGAGCATTTTTCTCTTGGCCCGCAGTCCCCGGAGCCGATCGCGGTTATGGCCCCACACATATCCCTCCACCCTCTTTCGACGCCGGTGCCTTCTGGGCACGTATCACGGGTCTCCACGCCGCCTTTGACCCTAGTAGGGCCAAGGCCTCGGCCATCGTACATCCCTGCCTACGCATTGCCCAGCGCCTCATGGCGACTACCTTTTTGGCCAGATATGAGCCGGGCACGATGTCTACGCCAGAGCTTTACATGCTCTATGCGATGACACGTCCCAGAGCTCTGTCTAGGGATGGAGATGAGCTTGTCCCCGCCGTCGTGATCGATATCGCGGCATGGTACTTAGACCGCATCATTGTATCGGTGGGCGCTCGCTCACCGATATGCTGCGGCGGCCTGATTACCCTGCTGGCTCTTATGACCGGCGAGGATTTCCCCGACGACCTGCGACGCGTTCCGGGCCCCACTTCCTTGTCGATAGACGTTATGGCCCGGATGAAGATGCTGCGTCTGCACGGTGAGCGTCACTGGGTCTGGTTGCACGGCCCCTATGGGGCCGATTACATGATTCTCCCGAGCCCTGCTCGGACTCTGATTGCACCAGCCCACGTTGACTGGCTCCCAGATATGGATGTCCTCATCCCCGCCGCCTACGTGCTCGAGGCCGAGGAGGCCGAGCAGGGCCCCGCCGCCCACGCTGCCCAGGCTGCTCCCGCAGACCCTGCTGCGCACCCTACCGAGCCTGCCGCCCACCCCGTCGACCCTGTGGCCTCTCAGCCTGTTCCTGACGTTTCCACTGCTCTTGACACTTCTGTCCCTACCTCTGCCTGTGTCGAGAGTACTTTTGCTGAGCCCACTTCCACCACTGTCACCACTTCCGAGGCTGTCCCCCCCACTCCCGCTGCCACCTCCGGCCCTCTGTCCGTGGAGCCTCTTTGCTCCGCTCTCCCCCAGCGCCCGCAGACCTTTGTTGAGAGTGGAGAGCCCTCGTTCGCCGCGGTCGTGGAGACCATGGTTAGCATGATCTCCGCTGGGACTACACCTTTTGGACCACACACTTCCGCCCCAGCGGGAGATTCCTCTGTCTCCACAGCTGCCGTATTCTCCGAGAGCGTCGTGGCGTCTGTCCACACTTCTGTGCCACCGACCTCACTAGCCGCCTCGCAGCCGCTTTTGTACTCTTCTTCCGCTGCCGCTGCCTCCATTTCTCACCGCCCGCCCCGGCCTCACACTGAGGCCCGGCCCACATTGCCTGGCACGGCACCTTTTGTCCCATTCCCTGCTGAGCCCGTTACATACTCCACACGCGTACGCTAGCCTCGCCCTGCACAGCCTAGACCGGTGCGTCCCTCTGCACCACCCCCGCCCGACACTGTACTGCAGAGCATACGTGCTCTTGAGGTGGCGGTGAGTGGTCTTAGAGGAGACCTTCGGACCCTGTCCTCCACCGTCTCTACGATGGCTGGACACTTTGACCTGATCCCTCAGATCCACTACTGCCTGACACAGATCTTAGAGCGTCTCCCGCGCGTACCCCCACCCACCCAGCAGGTTCCCACACACACTCCCACACACGCTCGACCTGCTTCCACTCCCACACCCACCCCAGCTCAGCAGCCTACACCACCACCACCACCCCCTCCGCCTCAGGACGGAGACGGCGCGGCACCGCCTTCTTAGGCACTCTTGATGTCTTTCTCCATTCCTGCCATTGTGCTGCCCGTCTCTGCTGGGTCCTGATGCACTTTTGTCCACCCCCCCTCCCCCTCCCTATTTTTAGGATTATATTTTTGATCATATCTTTATGCGCATATCATATCATATCTACTTGGGATTCTCATTTTGATCACATCTATATATATCTTTTTGGGAGAGAGGGAGCGTTTTTGGTACTATATTTATTTTCATATCACTCCTGTCCGTGCATGCATCATGTCCGCATCATATTTTTTTTTTTCATTTCTTTCTTTTTATTTTCATTTTCCACGCATGCATCCTCACTAGCCCCTCACACTTCTTGTCTCTCGGTGTGCCACACTTTGCACATTGAGGACACTGTGCCGTTTAGCTTGGGGGAGTGAGCTCTCACGTTCTTTTTCGATTTGCCACCTTTATTTTCAGTTTTTCACACCGCTTTTCACTTTTGCACTCATTTTTCGTTATTTTCCTTTTGTTTTGCCATGCATCACGTTTTCCTTACTTTCCTGTGTGCCGCATTGCATAGTTCTATTTTCCTTTTATCTTTACTTCTTCTTTTTTTTCATCTCATGCTAGAGATGAATTTTCTGTGATGATGTCTACGTGGAGTTAGCTTATTCTATATGCATGCTATATTTGTCGTGTCTTAGATTTCATTTCTGATATCATATGCTATGACTCGCTTGCATTTAGGAATAGGAGCCCACACTTTTTCCTCATGAAAATGGATGAAATTTTATTATTAGCTGAGCCTGAATATTCATATGTATGCTATCACAGAAAACACACCAAGATTCACGCATTGAATGCCTATATCTGGAGTACTGACTTCTTTTCCTTTATCACTTCTATATGCATGAATTGTACACTTCACTTCCGGATGATTGAATGATGGTTAGCTATGATATATCTGGATTAGTTAGCTTTTTTGTGATCGAAACTGAGTAGATTAGATTACCCTGCTGAAGTTGTCGTGCATGTCTTATAGAGTGAGCCGAGAGTTATATTTATTTCTTTCTCCACAAATCTTGAACATCATTTCTCTACTTTTAAAATCATTGGTGAATCTCCCCTTAGTGATTCTATTTTATGGCATTTCCCCCGCTATTAATTCCTAGCTCCAAACCTCTTATTCCGAAAAAAAAAAATATAATAAAAGAGAGAAGAACATTCTCGTATATCATTATCTCTCTTTGAGTTGGGATCATTGTATATATGAAAAAGAAAAAAAAAGAAAAAAAAAAGAAAAAAGAGAGAAAAGAGGAAAAATCCTCAATAAAAGATCCCATCTCGCTTATTTTCTTTCTTCTTTCTCTTCTTTGCCTTTGGAGCTATATAAAAATGGGGATGTAAATATTTTTTGTGCCACCACGCTTATAGATAAGCTTGAGGGAGGAGATCCATTGATGTGTGAGAGAGCGACTACTTGACATTGCACGACAACCTAGGCTAAGTAATATTCTATACTCGGTGAGATTGTTTCTAGCTTTACGAAATCCAGAAATCTAAGCCTAGCATTCATTTCATGAAACCCATACTTTTCTATTCTCTCTATTCTATGATGTGATACTCTTATACTCCAGATAGAAAGCGTTCAATTGAAAAGTGTGTGATCTGAGACTTGTATACCGCTTTAGATGATTCAGGCGATGTTAATTTTAAAATCATTCCGTTTTTCATGATTATACCATTGTTCGTGGGTTTTCTATTTTCTACTTGCACTATTCTACTATGATATCAAAATGAGACTCTTTGACATGTATTTCTCACTCGGTGCGTGCTATAAGAGTAGGTGAAACCCACGTCCTGAGAAAATGATCTAGCATCCTACCTCTTCTTTCTTTCTTTCTTTATTTTCGTTTGGTTTTCATTCTTCTTCGTTTTTCATTTTTTTCGTTTGTCGCCGTTTTCGTTTTCCGAATCCACCGGGTTCGCTTTTTACTTATCTTCCTCGAGGACGAGTAAGAGGCAAGCTTGGGGGATTTTGATCACTCCTTATTTTACACCCTTTTCCCGCATGTTTGCATGCCATTTTGATCGCCCAAATCATGTTTTTCACGATATATCGACGATATTGCGATGCTTTTCACGATTTGTTGTTTTTGTCGCATTTCAGGTGATTTGGCGCGATTAGGAGTGATCTCGAGATGCGTGTAATCTAGACGGCCACCGACGACCTCCCCGAGGGGTATTTTGCTGTTGGAGAGGAGCGGAAGAAGAATGGACGTCGCCGGAGCGACGAGGAGGCCAAAACGACCAGTTTGGGCATTTTTTGTGTCCCACTCGGCCGAGTGGAGGAGCCACTCGGCCGACCAGCGAGACACTGAGTGGCCGACCAGCGAGACACTGCTCGGCCGACCCGTTCAGACACAACTTCTATGTGTACTCGGCCGAGCGACGGAGACCACATCGGCCGAGTGGCGATACCACGTCCGCCCGAGTGGCGCCCAGACGAAGGCCCTCAAAAAGACCGAAGTTACTGTTTTTCGGCCATCTGAGCTTCAGAAGACCCACTCGGCCGAGTGGCAAATCCCGTCCGCCCGAGTGAAGTGAAGCCATCGGCCGAGTGACGACAACTCACTCGGCCGAGCCGCCCCCGAACTGAAGACCCCTGAAGCCCACGACTTACTGGAAATTGACAGGGTTTTCACTCGGCCGAGCGACTTTTGTCACTCGGCCGAGTGCGATGCGCTGCCTGTAGCGAAATTTGCGGAAAACAGGCTGTGCAGGGGCGTTTTGGTCAGGATTTTTAGACGATTTTTGGGGCTATTTAAGCTCTGTTTTTACCCTAGTTTTGGGAGAGACCTCTCAGATTTTTTGCAGCTTTTTGAGTATACTTTTTAGTTTTATTAATTGTGATTGGTGAAGAGAAAAACTTGGATTTTTGTTGGGTTGATTGAAGATCTACATTGGTTTGCACTTCTCTTCCGCAAAAACTCTATTTTTATTGTTTATATCATTGTTGTGATGAATTCCATTGTCTATTTCTTTGCCAATCATTGTGCTATTGCTATGATTAGTGAGTAGTCTCCACGTCTTGGGGCGTGGGGATGAACCCTACGAGCCCAATTTCGTATTTGTGTTGAATTGGTAGGAATTGAGCCAGGATTGTTATTAGGGATTAGATTGGGATCGAATTACTACGGATAGCTAGGTATTCACATCAATTGGGATTTGCAAGAGATTGGATCCCAATTCGATGGGAAGCCCTAGAAATCCGAATTGGGTTGGAGTCGGATTTTCGAAGTATCGGTTTGCAAGAAATTGGACCGATGCTAGGATCTCCGGTTGCAATTCCGTGCCGATACCCGTTTGCAAGAGATTGGACGGGTAGGAACTATCCTAATCTAGATTGTGGACCGAGTTTGCAAGAGATTGGGCTCGGTGCGCAATTGGACGATGATGTTGATCCTAATGCTAGCTTCCCTAGGCTAGGGTTTGCAAGAGATTGGACCCAAACCCAGGATAGCTATAGACCGGCAACAGCGCGAGAGCGTGAGCCTGGTTCCACATTTAGTTGCAACTAGTCCATCCGAATTCTCATCCTAGCGATTTCGATACCGGCGAACCACAATTGTGAAATACGGTGAGTAGTGGGGATTCCCCATTCCCTAGGCGTTCTCTATTTGATTTGATATTTTGCACTTTTGTCTGACGATTGTGACAGGATCGCCCAAGGCAATTATCCCTCTGAATAGCCAGGTTGATTAGGAGCAAGCACGGTCATTCGTCCTCCCTGTGTTCGATACCCGCTCGCCGCTATACCGTGCGCTTGCGGTAAAACTACAACCGTCGCCTCGGGACGTGTACGCCGGGGCGCGATCAGCGGGTCCCCTCTCGATTCAAGATCCCGGCGCTGGGGAAGTACGACGGGATAGGAGACCCGGGAAACCACGTGATGGACTACGAGGGGGACATGTCCTTCCAAGGAGCCGACGATGACCTGCTCTGCAGGGGCTTTTACTCGACTCTCAGGGGAGCGGCAAGAACTTGGTACCACAGCCTACCCAGCCGCTCCATCGACAGCTTCGAGGAACTCACCCAACTGTTCTGCAAACAGTTCATGGCAGGGCGACAGGTAATGCCTGATGCTGAACATCTATTTAACATAGTGCAGGGCCCGACCGAGCCGCTCTAACAATTTATGCGCCGCTTCAACGCCGAACGGCTGAACGTGAACATCCCTCCCGACCTCGTAGTCCAAACAGCCCTGAAGAAAGGGCTGCGTCATAGAGGCCTGAAGAAATCTCTGCATAATGATCCCCCGAAAGACCTCCCTGGGATCATGGCGAGGGCCGAGTGCTTCATGCTGACCGAGGAGACCCTGGCCATCGAGGCAGGAAAGGCTAGACGAGGGACCAAGCGCGGCGATAGCGAGCGTCGCAGCCCCGAAGGGTACCGGACAGAGAAGAGGGCGAGAAACAAACAGCGGAGAGAGGATACAAGGGACAACACCCCAGACGCCGTCCTCACTCAAGTGCAGAAGGAAGAGCGCGTTGATCGCCCCCCGCCGAAGGCAAAGAGAGGCGGGAAAAATGCGGAAAAGTATTGCAAATATCACAAGGACAACGGTCACGACACTGAGAACTGTTGGCACCTAAAGAAGGACATTGAGAAGCTGATGAGCCGGGGGCACTCAAGGAACTTCGCTGATGACCCGGCCCACAGAGAAGGAACGTCCATGCAGCCGGACAAAGGGAAGAAGGTCAACACCATTCAGGGACCCCTCCGCATCATAGAGTGATCAGGCGAGGCCCCTCGCAACCTAGTCAGGAGGAGAGTATCTAGGTTCACATCCCTCCGACTAGCCTTATTTCCTTTTTTCCTCCAAATGTACTAGTCCAGCAGGACCTTTAAGAGTACAAATGCATTCCTTTTGCCTTTTCTTCATCTCCAACGGAATCAAAGTTTCGCTAACGGTGTATAAGAGGGAAGACCGCCACCTCACCGGGCGAAGGGTCAATCAAAACCAGTCCTAAGCCGAGGAGCTTCGCCCTCGCTGACCAACTCCTTCGCTCGTAAGTCTGGGGGCTATCCCCCCAGCCAGCGCAGACGCCGACCGGTCCTAATCCGAGGAGCTTCGCCCTCGCTGACCGACTCCTTCGCTCGTAAGTCGGGGGGGCAAACCCCCCCAGCCAGCACAGGCGCCGACCGGTCCTAAGCCGAGGAGCTTCCCCCTCGCTGACCGACTCCTTCGCTCGTAAGTCTGGGGGCAATCCCCCCCAGCCAGCGCAGACGCCGACCGGTCCTAAGCCGAGGAGCTTCGCCCTCGTTGACCGACCCCGCCGCTCGTAAGTCTGGGGGCAATCCCCCCAGCCAGCGCAGAACGCCGACCGGTCCTAAGCCGAGGAGCTTCGCCCTCGCTGACCGACTCCGTTGCATGTAAGATGGTGGGCAGCCCCCCAGCCATTGAGAATGTCAATCGAGTTACCCACTCGAGGAGCAAAGGGCGGCCTCCCGGAGAAAAGAAACGAGAGACCACCATCAGCAGAGGAGCCGAGGTCGCAACAACAAAGCAAAACGCACGGGGAATTCAAGTAAGTCAATTTCATTTCCAACAATTAACCGAGGTACAAAATTGTGTCTTATTTACAGGAAATCGAAGTGGAGAAATCTCCTTACAAATGATCCAGCAGACAACAAAATTCGTCACCTACGCAAACTAGGATAGCGACGGCAGAGCAAAACTTGTCGACCAAGAACCCAAAGTTGTTGGCCCAGGCGAACATCCATGCAACCAGCAATTATTTGCTCTGAAGCGGGGAGCCGGTAACGAAGCCGATGGAGATTGCGAGGTCGGGGATCCATTTCAAGTAGGCCGGGTCAAAGCGAAGCGGATGCTAAAAAATTTGAGGATAAAAACAAGGGTGGCGGGCCGGGAAGGATGACTTAAGGAGCCCGTGATCGGGAGGACGCATCCTCAGGCACCTCACCCTGCTCGGAGCGAGGGGGACCGACTGGCGGAGGGGCTTGCCGAACACGCTCCGCACAATCCCGGAAGGAGGACTGGACGACTTCGACGATCCGAGGGCCGATAAGGTCTTCATACTGACCAAAGGCCTCTCTAAGGACCACGAAGATCCTCTCCCCCAAGGTCCCGACGACGCCCCTCTCCACCTCATCCGCAAACCGCGCCACCTGACGCCGATCCGACAGTTCCCTCTGAAACTCCTCCCTCTCCAGGCGGAACGACTCCGCCGCTTCCTCGGCCGACCGCCGAGCGTCCTCCAACTTTCCTTGGAGGTCGTCCACTCGTCCCTCCAGCTCGGCCACCCGGAGCTTGAGTTGCCGAGACTCCATCTGGGCCGCCACCATGGCTACCTCTGCCGCCCCAGCCCGCTCGTGGTCCTTCGCAGAAGACTCCTCCAGCTCCCTCAAACGGACAACTCGACGCTGCGCCTCGACGGCGAGTGTTGAACCCTAAAAGACAAGACATGAGCCAAGAAGAGAGCGAAGGAAAGGAAAGGACAGCAGGATAGCCAAACCTGTTGAAGGATCCAAACAAAGGAGTCTGACACCTTGTCGGCGGGGATCATCTCGAGGAAACTACGGTCCTAGGGGAGGACGGAGCCCTCGGCGAACTGCTGGGCCAGGGCTCGGTCGACAAACACCGAACTCCCGGGGGTGACCTCGAGGGAGGCCGAGCTGCTCGCCAACAGGGCACCGATCCTCGGTAATGGAGGCGAAGACGCTGCGGCGGGGGTGGTTGTCAGGACCACCGGAAGGTCCCCGGCGGTCGCCGCCGGGGGCACGGAGCACACCGGACTAGGGGGAGCCTCGCCTTCCCTCTTCCTCTTCCCCTCGTGAGGCTCGGCATGCGCCGAAGGGGAGCGCTTCCGCCTCGTGCCACCTCCACCCTCGGGGACAAGAGGGGGCACGCCAAGCGCAAGGGAAGCTGCACCGGACCCGTCGTTGACCCCCGCCTCTTGCGCTGGCGGGGCGGATCCGGCCCTTGCGACCCCCCGGGGAGGAGATCGCCAGAAGAAGAGGCGGGAGGCGTGGCCACCACCTTGCCCACGGAGGGCTCGGCTCGGCGCACCTACTCCTCAACGGTCCGCCGAGGCGCCCTTCCAGAGGTACTACCTCGGCTCCGAGCGGCTCCACGACGGATCAGCTCATCGACATCGCGGGTGAACTCGCGACCAACCATTCCTGCAAAGGAAACCGAAATCAGGGTAAGCCACGGGGCAATCCAGGACTGAAAGAGCGACCTACCCGGAGACCACAAGACGGCCTTCAGGAGTAGGTCGTCCAACAAGGACCAGATGGACTTCGCCTCCAGGGGAGGGTCGACAACAGTGTGACGGCCGCCTGATCAGCCTCAGAGAGGGCTAGCGTTGGGCAAGGCCGGACTGACCCGCCCCAACATGTCAAAATCTGGGCATCCTCCAGGAAGACCACGAAGACATAATCCGAGCTCCAATCCCCCGACCAGCGGGGTAGCCCGATCAGGCATTCCCTCCCCGAGCGGGCTCGAAGGTGCAACCATGACCCTGGACCGACCGTCTGGATCTGATAAAAGTAGAAGAGAAGGGGGAGAGATGGCTCCAGACCAAGAGTACGGCAGAGCATCACGAAGCCCGTCAGTACCGTAATCGAGCAGGGGGTGAACTGGCAAAGGGGCACCATAAGATACTCCATGACTTGGGTGAAGAAGGGATTGAGCGGGAAACGAAGACCCAGGCGGAACATCTCGACGTAGACGCCGACTTCATTGCTCCTCGGAAGACAGATCCGCTCGTCGATGAAAGGGACTCGAACGTCATACGGGTAACAGAGATACTTTCCCCGGATCTCCGCAACCGCTAGAAAAGAAGTCCTCGACGGCGTTCTAAGAACGACTGGAGGAACATTGAGCCGCACGGCAGCCGGCGCCACATCATCACCGGCGTAGTCTGGGAAGAACTTTCCCTTCCCTTTATCTCGGAGGAAGCGGCTCCTTGAGGAGGAACCGGATCCCACAGATCGAGCCCCGCCCCGCCTGGACTCAGGAGGATCCCTTGCCCCTTGGCCAGAGCCACCTATCCTAAGAGCAGCCATAATATGAAGATGGGAAAGGAGATTACCTTTTTTCTAGTTGGAGAAGACGAGGAAACAAAGGCGGCGGGAGACTCCGAGTTCGTGGAAAGCCCGAGACAGAGGGAAGAACAAGGAAGAAGCTAGGATCAACGCAGCCGGGGCACTTATATACAAGGCCTAGGGGCGAATTCGAAACGCCTGACAGGAACGCGTGGCAGGCCTCAAAGAGCCGGCAGCGTTTCGAAATCGGCGCCAAGGGAAGTCCAATCGATCCGCCTCATCATAACCTTCATTTATGACCACGCCTCGACTGACGCGCCACTCGGAACCCCAGGAGTCACATCGGTCGAACCGAGCTGGCCAAGGCCGATCGGCCCCACCGATGGGGGCAATTGATACGTCTATTTTGCGGAGGCCCAACAACATAGGCCCAAAGGCGCAGCCAATTACGCGAAATCATGGGAGGTCCAAGCCCACCAAACGAAGCCCGACAGACACGAGCCCCGATACCCGACTACCGATCGGAAGCCCATCTGCGCGATCAGGCCCACCCGACGAGGCCCCACAGAGGACCCCCGAATATCGATCCGACCCGGCCCCGATAACGCGCAAGTCACTCGCCCACTCCAGCGATAACCGTTCCCCCAATCCCGTTACCACTTAATGGCCGATTATGGGGAGGTGCTGGCATGGTGCAGGGAGCGGCGACGGGGAGGCTGATTGAGGGGGCACGATCAGGGGCGGACAAGGGACGTGAGTTGTGGGCAGTCACGATGGGAGGCCTATAAAAGGGCTAGGAGGGCGACTGGACAAGGGACGGCATCTAAGGTAACTAAAACCAAAGGTACTCCATCAACGACCTAGTTCCCCCACTTCATCTTCTTCCTCCCCCGCTCGCGCCGATAGACGTCGTTCCGATCTCCCCTCGAGTCGAACCGTCTCCGCCGAGCCTCCTCTTTCAGATCAACGTCTGACTTAGGCATCGGAGGGGATTTGGCCGGAACCAAGGTCCGGCCCCCCTGACGAGTGTTCTCGTCTGCGCAGGAGGACGTCAGATCCGCGGGCCGAGGCTTCCCCTCCGCCCCACGCCGGCCACGTATCAAGCAAGACGACAGAGGCTCCCCCTCGTCATCCGAATCAACCGAGGCCGAGCGCGTCCGTCCGAGCCGAGGCTTCCCCTCCGCTCACGTGGCGCCGAGGCTACCCCTCGCCATCCGATTGTCCGAGGCCGAGCGTCTCACACCGGGTCGAGGCTTCCCCTCACCCCCCTGTGGCCGAGGATCCAGATCCGGCCCAGCCGACGCGATCCACGTCATCCGCAACACCGAACCGCGCCGTGTCTGCATAGACTCGACGCACCCGAGGGACCCAAGTCGGCCCCTTGACCACGTTGACCGGGCAGTCCACGGTCAACGCTTTTTGTAGTGAGAAAACACTCTGAAACAGCTTCCTTAGTCGGGAGATCAATTGAGTTATATTTGAGATGAATTCTCACGCCCACGACCTCATTCACACACACCACATGAGTCCTCCTCGTTGCTTGCCGATTTGGCTCTCCACCCCTAGCCACTTAGGTTAGATTTTAGTTTTCACCACTTTTTCTTCCACACTTCCACCCACCGTTAATTGAGGTTGTTGTTTCACACTTTATTTTTCTTTGTCCGTCAAACTTGTGAACGTAGAACGAATTGTCCCTGTGATCCGACCCGGTACTCACCGGTTATTTTTATTGCATTGACACTCCTACGCTTGGGAGTGGAAGGCGTGCACTTGCGCGTTTTCCGAGTCAACCAGCTGCTTGGTTCAGATTTTGGTATATTTTCTCCTTGTTACAGGTTGTGATAATATGAAACATAAGTGGATGGCTCCTATTTTCTTTTTTGGTTTATGGCTCCTTGTAGATGTTTCCCTATAGCCCAATGATGACAATAGTTACATGATCCCTTTGTCCCTTGGATATGGAAAAAAATAGGTGGATATAGGCTTGATGGTTCCACTATCTCTGCGTGTGTGATATGTGATGGAGCAACTGTTTATGCCAACCATGATTTATTGATAACTTAACTTTCTTCCTGAGGGCTTATAACTCACATTTGTTTCTCAATGTGCACAGCAGCACCAATGTGCAATGCCCCAAAAAAATTGAAACTGGGAAAAAAATCACATATGTTTCAGTCCTATGATGAAGAACATATATTGATCACTTTGTCTCTCGGTTAAGAAGAAAAATTTGTATGAGGTGTGAAGGTTCATTCATAATGAGCAACCGCCTAATACATAATGAATGCTTAAAAACATGTTAACCTGAGGGCTTAGAAACATATGTGATTTTTACCCAGTTTCAATTTTTGTTGGGTCATTGCACATGGTTGCAGCTGTGCACTTTGAGATACATATGTGATTTTTATTCAATTTCAATATTTTTGGGTCATTGCACATTGGTGCATCTGTGCACTGTGAGATACATATGTGATTTTTGCTCATTTTCAATTTTTTGTTGGGCCATTGCACATTGGTGCTGCTGTGTACTTTGAGATACATATGTGATTTTTGCCTGTCATTCATTTTTGTTGGGTCATTGCACATTGGTGTAGCTGTGCACTTTGAGAAACTTATGTGATTTTTGCCTCTCAGTCAATTTTTGTTGGGTCATTGCACATTGGTGCAGCTGTGCACAGTGAGGTACATATGTGATTTTTGCCCGTCATTCATTTTTTGTTGGGTCATTGCACATTGGTGCAGCTGTGCACTTTGAGAAAATTATGTGATTTTTGCCTCTCAGTCAATTTTTGTTGGGTCATTGCACATTGGTGCAGCTGTGCACAGTGAGGTACATATGTGATTTTTGCACATTTTCAATATTTTTTGGGTCATTGCACATTGGTGCAGCCGTGCACTTTGAGATACATATGTGATTTTTGCCCATTTTCAATTTTTTGTTAGGCCATTGCACATTGGTGCAGCTGTGCACTTTGAGATACATGTGTGATTTTTGCCTCTCAGTCATTTTTTGTTGGGTCATTGCACATTGGTGCAGCTGTGCACTTTGACATACTTAAGTGAATTTTGCCTCTCATTCAATTTTTGTTAAGTCATTGCACATTGGTGCAGCTGTGCACAGTGAGGTACATATGTGATTTTTGCCCATTTTCAAATTTTTTTGGGTCATTGCACATTGGTGCAGCTGTGCACTTTGAGATACATATGTGCTTTTTGCCTCTAATTCAAATTTTTTTTGGGTCATTTCACATTGGTGCAGCTGTGCACTTTGAGATACATATGTGCTTTTTGCCTCTCATTCAATTTTTTTGGGGTCATTGCACATAGGTGCAGCTGTGCAATTTGATATACTAATGTGATTTTTGCATGTCATTCAATTTTTGTTGGGTCATTGCACATTGGTGCAGATGTGCACTTTGAGATACATATGTGATTTTTGCCCATTTTCAATATTTTTTGGGTCATTGCACATTGGTGCAGCTGTGCACATTGAGATACATATGTGCTTTTTCCCCAGTTTCAAATTTTTGTTGGGTCATTGCACATTGGTGCAGCTGTGCACATTGAGGTACATATGTGATTTTTGCCCAGTTTCAATTTTTTGTTGGGTCATTCCACATTGGTGCAGATGTGCACTTTGAGATACTTATGCGATTTTTGCCTCTCATTCAATTTTTGATGGGTCATTGCACATTGATGCAGCTGTGCACTTTGAGATACATATGTGATTTTTGCCCATTTTCAATTTTTTGTTGGGTCATTCCACATTGGTGCAGCTGTGCACTTTGAGATACATATGTGATTTTTGCCCATTTTCAATTTTTTAGGTCATTGCACATTGGTGCAGCTGTGCACATTGAGATACATATGTGATTTTTCCCCAGGTGCAACTATTTGTTGGGTCATTGCACTTTGGTGCATCTGTGCACTTTGAGATACATATGTGATTTTTGCCCAGTTTCAATTTTTTTTGGGTCATTGAACATTGGTGCAGCTGTGCACTTTGAGATACATATGTGATTTTTGCCTCTCATTCATTTTTTGTTGGGTCATTGCACATTGGTGCAGCTGTGCACTTTGAAAAACATATGTGATTTTTGCCCATTTTCAATTTTTTGTTGGGCCATTGCACATTGGTGCAGCTGTGCACAGTGACATACGTATGTGATTTTTGCCCATTTTCAATTTTTTTGGGTCATTGCACAGTGGTGCAGCTGTGCACAGTGAGATACATATGTGATTTTTCCCCAGTTTCAACTTTTTTTTTGGGTCATTGCACAATGGTTCAGCTGTGCTCTTTGAGAAACATATGTGATTTTTACCCAGTTTCAATTTTTGTTGTGGCTTTGCACAGTGGCTGATCCTAGCCCAATGATGAAGATAATTAGCTGATCCCCTTGTCCCGAGATTATGAAAAAATAGGTGGTTATAGACTTGATGGTTCCATACACAATGAGGGGGAGAGATCTGATGGAGCAACTGCTTATGTCCACCATGATTTATTGAAAAATTAACTTTCTTCCTGAGGGCTTATGTATAACATAAACACAAACATCAACAAGGAGCCATGACCCAAAAACTGACCCTATGAGCCATTCACATATGTTTCAGCCCGATGATGTTGAACATATACATACTGATGATGATGCCACCTCTTCTTTAATCATGCTTTAGCTTTGTGTCGTTTGGGTTTTTGCGTTCTCTTTGTTACGTTATTTCCTTTTATCGTTTACTTATGATTTAAGCCAGATGCTGTCATCTTTCACGAGTGTTGTAACTGGTCGTAGGTACGCTTCTTCCCCCCTTTTCATCTCATTGTTATATCTCTTTAAATCATTATTCACGCTAAAATTTTTTATTTCATGCAAGGTTAAAATGA
The DNA here is from genome assembly GCA_030789695.1 of Scilla litardierei. Classification (NCBI taxonomy): domain Eukaryota; kingdom Viridiplantae; phylum Streptophyta; class Magnoliopsida; order Asparagales; family Asparagaceae; genus Scilla; species Scilla litardierei. Next base: position 22,695,395 of record CM061135.1, read on the forward strand.
GCACCGGTTCCAGCTCTTCTATTCAATCCGGACCCAGATTTGCTGCAGGCGGTGAGTTGGCGGCTGATGATGATGACTGCAAGTTTTGCTACTGTGGGCTCAGGGCTGCCAGGCGGACATCATGGACACGAAAAAATCCCGGCAGGCGCTTTTGGAGCTGTCCAGCCCGCGTGAATAGATGCAACTTCTACGAAAGAGGACCCACCAATGCTCCCTCTTCCACATCATTCTCTGATCGGAGGCTTTTAGAGATAGATGGTCGGTTAGCCACGCTCGTGGGGCGATTTGAGCGGACCACGGTGAGAATGGACACTGTGAAGTTGGTTATGTTTACGCTCCTAGGTTTGATGTTAGTTGTGTTATTGTTGATTATACACAAGAGTGGTTGATGTTAGGTTGGGTACATTGTAACACTTTATATTTTTTGGATGTTTGTTATGCACACTGAGACTGTATTATGGATACTATATGTATTTTGTAAATGCTGGGTTCATGTGTTATGTTAAATAGGATTGTGATTTCTGTTGTATGCTGTCTCAGCAAATTAGTTGTACTTTTTACAATTTATGAATGTTGGAAATGCAAGGGATAAGTTGTTCGGGTGCTTGCTTTGTGGGTATCGCCTTCGTTTATATTAATAGCCCAGAAATGAAATTAATTAATTCTTTTTTTATTAAATTCGGTATTTTAATATTTATTTTTGATACGCGTGATTTAATTATGCGTATTTAATAGATATTTACTTAATAGTTAATATTTAGTTAACTAATAGTTATTAGTTTAGTTAATTAAATGATTTTTCTACTTCATATTTCCATAGGGGGTTATTCTCACCTCATAACACCATAACCAAATCCCAACAATCCTCATCCAACAATCCCAAACACACTTTAACCCAAAGAAACACAAAACTTTACTATGGGCCCCACAAACAAATCCCAAAACAACTTCCCCACCTACTTTCCACCAAAAGAAACACAAAACTCTATTTCTCTCTCCTCAGAAATCCACCATGGATTTACTATTCACAACAGTAAATCCCAATCCACTTTCATCCAAAGAAACAAGCCCTAAACCAAAAGAACGCACTACATGGAGTGGGACCACCTCAACTTTCCAACTCCACAGTCCAACCCCACTTTCTAACAAAAGAACACATTATACCAAAATTCTCTCTCATCAGATTCCACACTTTCTCAACTTTCCCATTTACACTTTCTTGCAAAAGAACAGTGGACGGAGCGACGACTTTTTTTGATGAACTAAAAATCTGGAGCTCCGAACTCCCCCCGAAGGTCACATTTTTTAGGTCAACTGTCCCCACCTGTGAGTCTCTCCTTCATCTTCTAACTCTGTCATTATGATTGCATCCGCTATGATTTTTGCACAGAAAGCCCCCTCAAAAGTTCAAATTTTTATGCGAATTAGACACAAAACTTGAGAGATGAAGCTGTTGCCGAGAGAGGCGGATAAGCTAGCACTGCACGAGGCCGGATTCCTCGCGCAGAAGCGTTTGGCACGCGGCCTTCGACTTAATTATACGGAGGCAGTTGCTTTGATAGCGACTCAGGTACTTATGAATCACGCTCTCCATATGTTTGTTGTTATTCCCCTCGTCGTTATTATCGTCATCGCTGATAAAAATGTGACACAGACACACACACACACATTATTATGTAGAGAATGCGATGATTACATTGATTGAAAACTTTGCATTGCTTCCCGTGGAGAAATTTAGGAGGGTTGGTGCAAAACGTTGAAGTCTTTTCGCGCTGTTTGAAATTTTTTGTAGGAATTAGAGTATTTTCTATTATCCTTTCATCTCTTTTTTGTCCCTAGACTGCTTTCCTTGTATTGAGCTTGTGCATGGTGGGCTAGATAATGCACGAATTGAAATCGAATAATCACTTTACGTGAAGGATTAACTTTGTTGCTTGTGGGCTAGCAAGCTTCGAAATAAAGTGCTTACATCATGGGCACATTGTGATGATGGCAAGAACCCTTCATGAAGACACTGTGCATATGAGATAAGCACGTTAGTTGGAAGCTTAAATTAAGTATTTGTGTGTCGGGGATATATACTGGATGGTCTTAAGTACCCTTCACCATGAATGTCACTTGGAAGATCCAGATAAGTTGGTTGAAAATATTATTTAATTGCCTAACAACAGCTGAACTTAGAATCTATTGGAATTTGGAAACCAGGGTGCTACTATCATCCGATCCAGTGTCTGGTGACCATTTTATTCAAAGGATTAAATCAATTTATAGGCCAACAATGTATGTCAAGCAATCTTATCAGTTCCAATGCACTCGCTTATATGTATGTGTCTGAACAAGCAAATTTGGATATGTGCCTGTAAGGTATGCTTGCCTTACAAGTCCCTTGTCCTTTTTCGCTGTACTAATTCCTTCAAGTGAACTCAGTTGGATTTTTCACTTGGTTATGATTGTGAGGGTGAAAAGTTTGAATACAATTAAACTGTATTATTGCAACCTGTGACTAACTCAAATAGGCACCCAAGAAAATATCCTTCATCCACTCTAAAATCTGGGCATTTCCCTTTTATTGGCTGTAATCCATTTAGTGTGTCCTACAATGTACTTCACTGTAGGGGACATGTCTTGACAAGCAACATTGCACCACAAGGCATGCTGATCTTTCCATATTGCCGCTTAATGTAGAAATTATACTACAAAAAGTTTTGGATACATGCAATTTGAGTGTTCATAGAATGAGTTCCGACTTGATCTTCTAATTTTTTATAGGTACCTGATGCTTTTACCCTTAATTGTGCCTATGGTCACAATCATTTATATATAAACTCTCTAAGGTAATATTTGTTTACTTGTAAACAAAAAGTTTGCAAGTTGACTGTCATCTAATATCTTGTTGGATGATCGTAAGTTAATACTTATAAACGGTAGTTTCCAACAGTACAAATGAATTGTTGTCTACTGATGACTGCATCTCAGATTTGGGCACCATCTATTAGGAAATATTATATCGTATCCATGTAGAATTGTCAGTGGGCTAGGTCTGTGCTGAGGCCTTTCTAGATTTCAACAGGATTCCTTGTTATATGGAGTGCTTGGAAATCAGATTGGCCTTTTTGTGTCAATTTTTTTGATAGTAGTCTGGGAGCTAGAAGTAGGCTCTTTTATCTGATATTTCTTTAGAACCTCTTGTTTACCCTATCTTAAGTAGGTTTATGCTGCTTCCATCTTCTTTCAAAGTAGATTTTTTACTTATGTAGGGGCATTTCATTCTATTTATATGTATTTCATTGTTGCACAGTGATACGATCCGGTGGATCGAATCAATAGAAATCAGATTTTAAAGGAGGAAAAATTAAAAAGAGGACTTTTTGATTTAGAATTTCGAAGAAGAACAAAGATAAGTGAGTTCTTTCGAGACAAACTCGATCTCCTAGCTTTTATTTGAACGGATAAAAAGCCTAAAGATCCTTCGCAAGATGCCTAAGGATGTTCTTCAACAAAATAAGCATAGCCCTAACAATGACGGCTAGCCCTAATAAATAGAAAACGGGGATTTACTAATTTAGCCCGAAAGGACTAAAATACCACTCGACCCACTAAACCTACTACGTGACGACCCCGCGCCTCCTACGCCTCACGTACGTCACGATGGGTGGGCCCGCATCCTCCACGGCCGGTGGGATAGGCGATGCGTCCGCATCAATACCCCCCCTAAAAGAGCCACCTTGTCCTCAAGGTGGAAATCTGGAAACTGCTCCCGGACCACGTCATATGCCTCCCACGTGACGTCACAATCAGGTAGGCCCACCCAGTAGATCAGCACCTCTCTCCGCCGTCCCGGTCCATGACGAACTGCTCGCACATCAAGGGGCTCGAGTAATACATCCATATCCTCCGTCAGTGTAGGTGGCAGAGTCGACGTGGCTGACTGGTCTCCAATCGCCCTCCGTAGCTGCGACACATGGAACACCGGATGTATCGCTGAGGAAGGAGGCATGTGTAACCGATACGCCACCTTCCCAATCTTGGCTGCAATCTGGTAGGGACCGTAGTAGCGAGCTGCCAGCTTCTCATTCTGCCTCCGAGTTAATGTCTTCTGTCTATAGGGCTGCAGCTTGAGATACACCATGTCGCCCTCCTGAAAATGGACGTCCCACCTGTGGCCATCTGCCCTGGTCTTCATCACCTGCTGAGCCCTCAACAGATGTCGCCGCAGTTCCTCCAGCATAGCATCTTTGTCCCCCATGTAAGCCTCTACCTGCGACACCGGTGTCTGCCGCTCACCGAAACGCAGCAAGGATGGTGGGTCTCGCCCGTAAAGGATCCTGATGGGAGTCGTCCCTGCTGAAGAGTGGTACGAGGTGTTGTACCAGTACTCCGCCCAGGCCAACCACCTGTACCACTGCCGAGGCTTATCTGACGCGAAGCACCGCAGATAAGTCTCTATAGAGCGGTTCACCACCTCGGTCTGCCCGTCTGTCTGTGGGTGGTACGCTGTGCTTCTCTTAAGGACCGTACCCTGCACCTTAAAACGCTCTCGTCAGAACCCGCTCAAAAAGACCTGGTCCCTGTCGGACACTATGGACCCCGGGATCCCGTGTAGGCGTATCACCTCTCGAATGAATATTGCGGCCACCGAGACCGCTGTGTAAGGATGCCTCAAAGGTATGAAGTGGGCATACTTACTCAGGCGGTCTACTACCACGAGAATCACTGAATATCCCTCGGAGCGGGGCAGCCCGTCGATGAAGTCCATCGTGACCTCCTCCCATACCCTCTCTGGCAACTCCAACGGCTGTAGGAGTCCGGCTGGGGCCATCGCCATGTACTTGTGACGCTGGCAGACGTCACAAGCAGCTACTAACTGGGCCACTATCCTCCGCATCCCGGGCTAGTACACCTCCCTGGCCATCCTCTGGTACGTCTGCTATACCCCCGAGTGGCCTCCAGTCGCTGACCCGTGGAACTCCTGAAAGAGGACTGGTATGAACCCTGAGAATCGCGGTAACACCAACCTTCCCTGATAAAGCAATCTGCGCCCCTGTAAGGAATATCCGGTCGGCCCCTCCTTACCCTGCTGCAGCAACTTACGGTTCCCTCCCAGCTCAGCATCACTCTCTGCCTCCTGAAAAATGGGCTCCCAGTCCAACCATATCGGTTGCGACAGAGCTCTCAAATCCACGCTCTCCTCCCTGCGAGACAAGGCATCAGCTGCATTGTTCTCCAATCCTGGCCTGTACTCGATGGAGAACCGGTACCCCACCAGCTTGGACAACCAACGCTGGTGCTCCTCAGTAACCAATCGCTGCTCCAAAAGATACTTGAGGCTCCGTTGGTCTGTCCTGACCACGAACTCCCGACCCAACAGATATGGTCGCCACTTAATCACTACGGCTAAAACGATGGCCATCAATTCCCGCTCATAAACCGATTTCAGCCGTGCTCGAGCTGAAAGCACCTGATTGAAATAGGCTATGGGTCGTCCCTCCTGCATGAGCACTGGCCCCAATCCATACCCAGACGCGTCGGTCTCCACCACAAAAGATAAGCTGAAGTCTGGCAAGGCAAGAACTGGCGCTGTCGTCATCGCCACCTTCAAGGCCTGAAAGGCCTTGGTGGCCTCTTCCCCCCACTGGAATCCATCCTTCTTGAGCTGTTCGGTAAGGGGCCATGCTATGGTACTGTACCCCTTAACGAACTTCCGGTAATAGCCCGTCAGGCCCAGAAACCCGCGAAGAGCCCGCAGTGTAGTAGGTACTGGACTGTCCAGCATAGCCGCTATCTTCGACCTGTCAGCCGCTACCCCCTCCGCTGACACCACATGGCCTAAGTACTCAATCCGCTCCTGGCCGAAACTACACTTCTTCCGGTTGGCGAACAGCTGCTGTGCCAATAACTCCCGGAAGACCACCTCCAAGTGGTCCAAGTGCTCCCTCAAGCTCCTGCTGTAGACGAGGATGTGGTCGAAGAAAACGAGGATGAACCTCCTCAGGAAGGGCTGGAAGACCTTGTTCATCAAGGCCTGGAAAGTAGAGGGGGCATTCGTCAAGCCGAAAGGCATGACTCTGAACTCGTAATGCCTCTCATGGGTGCGGAAGGCAGTCTTCGGCACATCCTCTGGCCGCAACAAGATCTGGTGGTATCCTGCCCTCAGTTCGATCTTCGAAAAGATCGCCGCTCCATGAAGCTCGTCCAGCAGCTCGTCGATCACAGGAATAGGAAACTTGTCAGCGACAGTTTCCTTATTCAGCGCCCGGTAATCGACGCAGAATCTCCAACTCCTGTCCTTCTTGATCAGCAAGACTGGGCTCGAAAAAGGACTCACACTCGGCTGGATGATCACAGCCTGCAGCATCTCCCGCACCATCCGCTCAATCTCGTCTTTCTGCACGTGCGGGTACCGGTACGGTCGCACACTCACCGGTGCTGCTCCATCACGTAATACAATCGCGTGCTCGTGTCCCCCTGGACGGTGGTAGCTCCTGCGGGTCCTGAAAGACCTCCTGGTACTGCTCTAGGACCTGCTCGACCTCCGCTGCGGTCTCGTCCTGCTGCTGCTCACCCTCAGCTGTCAGCCCCTGATACTCCACCAGGAACCCCTCATCCTCGTCCCGCAGCGCCCGAGTGATGGCCTTGAAGGCCACTAAAGAAAAACAAAGGGTCGGGTCCCCTGTCAGCACGACGGTCCGATCTCCATCCTGGAACTCCATCCTCAGGAGCTTCCAGTTTACCTTCATCTCCCCCAACTTCTTCAGCCACTGCACCCCTAAGATGATATCCACGTTGCCCAACTTCAGTGGCAAGAAGTCCTCCATGACCTGTACCCCCTGCAAGGTCAGGCATAGACCCTTGCAGAGTCCCTTGCTCTCTTCCATCTTTCCTGTCCCCAGCAGTACCGTAAACTTCTCCAAAGTGCTCAGCTGGAGCCCATGTCGCTCTACCACTCGGCTGGAGATGAAGTTGTGGGTGGCCCCACTATCTATCAGTACCGTCACCGCCGTGTCCCCCAGCTGCCCTGATAACTTCATGGTGTGGTTCGGTGTGAACCCCATCACAGAGTTCAGGGAAACCTCTGCGAAGTCTAGGTGAGACTTCTCCTCCTCTACCAGTGGCTCCTCAGGCTCCTCCTCCTTACACACGTACCCCTCCTCGTCGGGTACCATGGTGATCTGCAGTAGGCGGCTCGCACATCGGTGCCCAGGGGTGAACTTCTCGTCGCAACGGAAGCACAAACCCTTGGCCCGCTTCTCCCTCACCTCCGCCTCAGTCATCCGCCGCCCCAGGGTAGCTGGACGGCCCTCCCCTCGAGTCTCAGTAGCAGCTGCAGGTGGCCTAGGTGCCGCGCTATCTCCTGGAATCGATCCACGATCAGCGCCGATAGCTCCTCCCAAGTGCGAAAAGGGGACCGCGCTATCTTCCACCGGTACCAGGCCAGAGCCTTCCCCTCAAAGTAAATCCCGATGGCCTTCAGGACCTCCTCCTCCGTCAGCCCCATCACCTGGAAATATCTCTCCGCTCGATAGATCCATCCGTCAGGATCGGTGCTATCGAAGGTCGGCATCTTCAGCTTCATCAACCGCCGGTCGGCGTTGATGTCTCCCTGATGTCCCCTATCTCCTCCACGGTCACCGTCCCGCACCAAAACGCCACCCCGGGCTCCATCGGGCCTCCCCCATCAGCCCCGTACAACTCCTCCGGCCATGCAGGTCTCTCCCAAGCCTCGGGCTGATAGTGATGCCCGGGAAACTCTGGTGGTCGTGCAAACACAGGCCTCGGCCCAGGTGGGGCGTTCTCCATTCTCCAAAATTGGCCCGCGGGGGCCCCAATAGCTGCTCCCGAGGCCCATCTGCCTCTCGCTGCCCCCGAAGTTCCTCCAAATTGGGGTACGAACCCCGCAACACCGCCAAAAACCCCCCGTGCTTGCCACGCCTCCGGAGAAGTTGCCCGGGCCCACTGACCCCCTCCCGGGGTCCAGCGGACCCGCCCGGCCCCAAACAGGGGCCGAACCCCTTGTTCCGCCCCCGCCTGGGGCTGTCGACCCCCAGGCGGGGGTCGCGCGGCTCGCCCGACCCCCAATGGGGGTCGGCGGGCCATGGGCACCCCCGGAAGGGGGTGCCGGCCCTCCGGCGGCCCCGATTGGGGTCGCCGAGGGCCGGGGGTGGCCGGCCGGGCCCGCCCAGGCTGTGGATGAGCCGGGCGGGTCGGTCGACCCCCAAACAGGCCCGACAGGGCCCGTGGATGTGGATCCGGGCCCTGCCTAGCCCGCCGGCTAGGGTTTGAGCCGCCGCCGCCGCATGTGATTCCCCGTGGCTCGGGGGTTCTTGATTTGTTGAATCGATGCCGGAATCGCCTTGGATCTCTTCCGTTGCCCTCCCCTTGTCGCGATCCGTCGCCTTCTCCTTGGTCAAACCTTGCAACATCGCCATTATCGTCGGAATCGCCGCCGTGGCGTCCTTCAAACTTTTAAGATCCCTTCCCGTCTCCGCGGTTTCCCTTCTCATGATCCGAAGCTTCGTTTGAATGTCCTCTTGGGTGTGTGCGTGATCCTTGATCAAAGCTTCCATCGCATTCCTCAAACCCTCGATCTCTTGATTGAGATCGTCGCGTAGACCTTGGATCTTCTCATCCACGGAAGCCCTTGTTCCCGTCGCCATGGAATCGTAGTGCTCTGATACCAATTTGATACGATCTGGTGGATCGAATCAATAGAAATCAGATTTTAAAGGAGGAAAAATTAAAAAGAGGACTTTTTGATTTAGAATTTCGAAGAAGAACAAAGATAAGTGAGTTCTTTCGAGACGAACTCGATCTCCTAGCTTTTATTTGAACGGATAAAAAGCCTAAAGATCCTTCGCAAGATGCCTAATGATGTTCTTCAACACAATAAGCATAGCCCTAACAATGGCGGCTAGCCCTAATAAATTGAAAACGGGGATTTACTAATTTAGCCCGAAAGGACTAAAATACCACTCGACCCACTAAACCTACTACGTGACGACCCCGCGCCTCCTACGCCTCACGTACGTCAGGATGGGTGGGCCCGCATCCTCCACGGCCGGTGGGATAGGCGATGCGTCCGCATCACACAGCTATCAGTATTAATAGATAGATACTGATTTATTTTATATAGGATGTGAGTCCTTGTTTACCATGCTTTCTTAACAACAACACATAGCCTTTATGTCTTATGATTCTTGTTTTTTTGGGGGTAGATCCATGCCCTTCATCCTCCATAGCCTTTATGTCTATGATTCTTGTTTTCTGGGGTATATCCCTGCCCTTCATCCTCCATTAACCTAAAACCAGTTTCAAAATAGTTGAACATTACTAGTTAATAGAAATAGATGAGGGGCTTGTTGGAAAACAATGACATAACGTTCATGCATGAAGCACAACATTTTTCTTGTTCCAGTGTCATATTATTTGTACTATCTGATATGTCAAATAAGTTGCTGAATTGAATTATCTAAAATTATCAAACTCTGCTGTTGTTTTCGATCAGTCCCTAAGTACTGCAAATCATCTGGTATACATAACAAAATCAGAAAATTAAGAAGCAGAGTGAGCGAACATACCAATCTTTCTTAAATATTACTGTTTGGTCTCAACAAGTTGATTTTCTCATAATTACATGCGAGGAGTGAAAATTTTCTCAACTTACGAACACATGATAATGTCACCAGGGGCTTTCTTTCAGATGAAAACCAAACAGATAACGTGACTTCTATATGCGAGTGTGGCTTCAGCAGACAATATCAGATGGTTGTCACTTTCTTGTTCCATTTAACTTCTTGAGATACATGATATTTAATCCTTTTAATCCTCCATGGATACACACTTTGCAGTCACAAAAACTTACGTAAAAATGCGGTGAATTAAGAAAGATGAATTCAAAAGTAGAGCATAATTTCTTTAACTTGAACGAGTATAGTATAAAGGCTCAGATGTTTATCCTCCGTGGAGATAACACGACCCCTATTCAATAATGCTAAGAAGTGGAACCAACCTCTAAGCAATAGTCAGAGCCAAAGAGAACACTTGATACATTTTTTTCCTGCTATGATGAGCCTTATTTTGCATGCATACTTGTGGAAATTTGTTCAGCTAAGAAGTGGTACTAACATCTGAACAATAGTCAGAGCCGAATAGAACGCTTATACATTTTTTTCTGCTATGATGGACCTTATTTTGTATGCCTAATTAGGAAAATTTGTTCAATTTCTACTATCCCTATACCAGTGTTATCAAATGGCGGCGCCATGGGCGCTATGGCGGAATGGCCTGGCGGTTTTTGGGCTCATCGCCATTCGCCATCCGCTTTTCAGCATGATATGGCCCCGTCCGCTATTTCTGCCATGGCACACGTTATTTCCGCCATAACGCCCGCCATGTGGTGGTTTATGGCCCACATGGCGGACGTTCAATTATTTTTTCGATTATTTATGTTTTTATTTGTTTTTGCAGTTTTTTAGTTTTTATACACACATACACACACACATACAGATACACACGCACACGCACACACACAGAGAGAGAATGTACACATACATACATACAAATACATACAGACACATGCACACACACATACACAATCACACAATCACACACACATACATACATAATTACATATACGCGCGCGCACGTACACACAATCACACACACAGCCACAATCACACACACACAGTTACATTCATACACACACACGCCCGCCATGTGGTGGTTTATGGCGCACATGTCGGACGTTCAATTATTTTTTTGATTATTTATGTTGTTTTTATTTGTTATTGCAGTTTTTTAGTTTTTATACACACACACATACAGATACACACGCGCACACAGAGAGAGAACATACACATACATACATACAGATACATACAGACACATGCACACACACATACACAATCACACAATAACACACACATACATACATAATTACATACACACACACGCGTACACACAAAATCACACACAGCCACAATCACACACCCACATACACACACACATATACACACACATACACAGTTACACACAGAGAGAGAGAGAGAGCATACACACACATATGCCGTCCGCCATAGGCCGCTATTTCATCCGCTATATGTTTATGGCGGATTTTTGGCTCACCGCCTTAGGCCGCCATCCGCCATTGATAACACTGCCCTATACCAATGCATGAATTGCATAATGGATCTACACTGATATTAATGAGTTCCTCCTTTTCATCACTCTTGACATTCATGAATTCTTTGATTTGTCTTATTATTATTCACATGACCTTGATAGCCTTCACTTTATGATGTAATTCAGTGAAACCTTTGTCTAGTGAATTCATAAAACTAGCAATCTATACAAATATTGAATCCGTAATTTGATAGCCAGTTATGGGAGGAAGATAACATATTTTTTTTTGGTAATTGGTTACATATTGCGTATGTGGCTGATGACTCAGAACTATAATTCAAGTATACCATGATTCATCATTGGTTCCATACCTGGAAGTTGACTTGGTTCTATTCTGTTGTTTAATAGACTTTGGAATTCATTCGTGATGGAGACAAGACTGTCGCTGAGTTAATGGATATAGGAAAACAGCTTCTGGGGAGGTGTGCTGTTTTGACTGAAGTATATGTTTTGTAATGCTTTCAGGCATGCAATATTTTCTAGTTTTTCTTTTGATATGCGATTAATTGTCTCTAAAACTTAACATGTGTTGATGCCGTTTAGAGAGCACAGTCATGAATGAGATATTTTGGGAAGTGCTGTTCACATTGGATTTTTTAAATAACTTGTTTGCTATTGTATTCTGATCATTGAAGCAATTGGTAACTTACTGTGCAGCCAATATTGGCTAGGAGCTATCCTTTTCCATATTCTTGGTTTTTGCTGTTTGACAACTTTGGATCTCATTCATGCGCTTTCTGTTTTTTTGCTTCACTCTATGGAAGGTTTCTATTAAGTTTCATGAAGCTTGATTTCTATTAAGTTGGCTGCGCTCTAAACAAGAAAAAAATAAATATGAAATATCTTCATACCTTACCGGCCTTTTTCTCCTCGAGAGAGGGGTAAGATGCACTAATATTTAATCGTTCAATAATAAATTGAACTTATAAGTAGAAATGTTGAGGAGAGAGGAAGAGATGGGGGAAGTAAACGGCCATAGAATTCATTCATTCATTGAGAAATTTACCATAGTAATAGAATTAGCGTTAGGGTTTGATGGAAATAGGAGAAAATTAAGAAGAAATAGTTGAAATGAAATGCAGTCTCTCTCTCCCTCCTTATTTATATATCATGTCACGTTGTCACATCACATTTGACCCGACTTCACTTTTACGTGGAAGACCCTTATTCTAATATCTTACTAAACACCCCCTCAATATGCGCATATAAATAACTTGAACATGCAATTGTCTGAGGGGCTTGGTTACTATTGAGAGATGTAACAGTTTGTAGTTAAAGGGGTTTTATGTAAATGTAACAATACATTATATCATAGAAAGAGAAGAGAGTAATCTCTCAAAAATTATTCCTTTTAAAGTAATCATCTATGATAATTTACTTTGTTTCAGAGCCATTAATTATCCAAACCCCAATTAGCCCTTAATCCAAAAAAACTTGCCATCATCATCCACAGTCCTTTGTAGCTATCTTCATCATTAATCCCCCATGCTGCTATCAACATTGTCACCATAACAAACTTCATTTTTGATCTCTGCGGTCCTCGTCTTCATCGTCATCATTCTAAATCCATCATCATCATCATCATCATCATCATCAATTATCTTTGCCTGTCATTGAACACAACCAACCTTGTCATCTGCATTGTCATTGTCTCCCAAAGTTAAACTTGTCATCGCATGTTATTATCATCCGCATCTTCCTCATCGTCTTTGTTTTCATCGTGGCAATATTTGTCGACGGCCATGGTCTCTCTTTTTGCGTCCATCTTTAGCTTCATCATTCAGATTTGGTCGATCTGAATTAGATCTTCCTTGTTGTTTTCATTTTCATTGTCGAACCCATACTGGCAATCTTCGTTGATAGTCATGGTCTCTCTTTCTGGGTCCATCTTTGGTTCATCAGATCTCATTCAGATTTGATTGATCTCTTAATCAGATCTACGTAGTTTTTAAGTTAAAAAAGGGTTTTGCAAATGTTAGATTAAAAAAATTGTGTTTTGTTTATTTTTCTTTGTTTTCTAATGCATTGGAGGAGATAATTTGGTAATATTTGAGAATTGTTCTTATGACATCTTGGATTAGTTGTTTGGGGTTTGAAACTTTGCATTGTTGGTAGTGACATTTGATGATTGGTTGACTATTTCACGTCTGGTGTTTTGATTGTTTGGTGATGGTTGATATTTGTCATTTGAAAGAAATAGGGAGTTGATCAAAATGAAAGATTCAAAATCATCAGTTGTCTCATAGTTGGTTTTCACAAAGATCAGTGATCAGAAGCTTAACTGGAACTATTACAAGTAGAGGAAGTGATTGGTTAAGATTCATTTCACGAGCAGACATACGCAGATATATTTAACTGATGATGCTTCATCTTTGGTGCCGTTAAGTGGGCACGAGATGATTCTCATATATATGGCCAAATTGTGAATGCCATGAATTGTGATATCTAGAATCTTATATTGAAGTAGAAGACTGTGTATGAGCTTTAAGAGTTATTGAAGGTTTTGTACTTTGAAAAAAATAACCGTTTAAAAGCGTATGATGTCTTTCAGTCCCTTTGAAAAAGCAAGCAGGAGGTAAGCCATTGTTGCATCATTATGCCGAGTTATACAAAACTATATAAGTAGATGACCCTTATTTCTCATATCCCAGGATGTGAAGATAGAGCAATGGTAATAGCTTGTAGTTTTGGTGTTTTTGTGGAATCTTCGTCCTAATTAGCAACAATGCTCCCTAGATTATTGGTGGCAGTTCTATGCTATCCTTGCCTGAGACTTTTCACACCCTATCGTAGATCGTTTCTGAGAGCTGTCAGACTTCTGATTTAGGAAGTATGAGTGAGCGATCTACATTAGCCTCATAATGACTTTATGGGACTTGGGTGGATACCGTGATGGATAAGAAGGTTGCCATAAATGAGGTAGAGACGATTGACATATTGGTACTCATAGTATAGACAATGACTTGGCAGATTCAGGAGGCTGATGTATGCATGATGGAGCAACATCAACCGTGTGACCAATATATCATTAATGCAAGGAGTTATGACACATGAAGTACAAATGCCTCAAGCTTCAAAGGCTACAGGGGAGAGGTTTTAGGGGCAACACTACACATATGGCTTCCCAAAATGATTCTTTCCCAACACAAGAGCATTCAGATGTCTGAGAATGAGTGGAACTAGTATTAAACGTTTTAAAGATTCTGTAAGGTTCAATGCAGTCATATTCTTCCACAACGATATCAGGCAGATGAGGTAATCGAACTGCCTATACTTTTGTATCAAGTCCCTAGATTTGGATGATAGATTAAGAGTTTCTGATCATATGACTAGAGAGTTAGGTATTTCAGCTTCTTTTTATTCATCCACTTGTAGACATGTAGTGATACTAGTAGATGGTTTAACATTTTTAGTTGTAGGTGTTGGTTCTTTTAAATTTTTAATATTACAATTTCATTGCCGTTGACATTTGCTTTATATTTAACCTAAATTTTTATTTAATCTGTTTTGTGTTAGCTAGTTGATACGAACCTTAAATTGATTTACAACCTTCTTTCCTAATCATTATTTGGTTCGAGAGATTGGAACGAAGTGGATAATTGGCAAACAACATGAGTTTGGGGTCCTTATCACTTACCTATAGAGACTGAATCCATTGTGTATCTTGGTACTATTTTTTCCTACACTATATGTTGTACTTTAGGTCTTCTAAGTCTTTAGTATTTTAAATTTTTGCATCTCAAGTTTTATTGTTTGTTTAGCCTAGATTATGCGTCTTATTAGTTAGAAAAAATACAATCGTATGTTGTATCAAATACATATAAATAAATATGCACATAACCCTTTTAAGTTGGTCTATTTTGATATATGAGGACCTTATCGTGTTGAGTTTAGATCTGGATCTAGTTACTTTGTTTTATTTGCCGATGATTTTTTACGATTGACTTGGGTTTATTTGTTGAAAGATATGTCCGAAGTGTGATAATTTTAACAATTTTTGTGCTAAAAATAAAGAACCAATAGTGTATTTCTGTTTAAATCTTATAGATTGATAATGCGAAGTAATACTTTAGCAATCAATTTACCTCATTAATGTCCGATCTTGGTATTATTCATAAATTTTTTTTGCACACACACCCGCCAAAATATGGTAGATGAGTGCAAAACAAATATTTGTTAGAAGTTGTTGTATACTTCTTTTATATATGCACTAGAAATAAACCGTGCACACAGTGCAGGGGGCCAAAAACCCCCCAAGAACAAGATGCGATGCACGTGCGTAATCGAAAATGAGTGAGAACTGTGGGTGGGTGTGTCGGCTCGTCGGGGGGTTTTAAGGATTTTTTTGGTGGTGGGTGTGAAGTTGGATTATTGTTTTTGGGTAGGAGGGTGTATTTGTGGGTCAATTTTTGGGTGGGCTTTGGGCAAGGGGGGTGAGGTGGAGTCCCATGTGGCACCCACAAAATGTATGACTGGGACAAATGTGCCACATGAGACATCTTTACCATTTGTATAATGGATATTCTTAAAATTTTCTAGGCTAATACTATGTTAACTGCTTGTTACCTTATTAATCGTATGCTTTTCACGGTCCTTTACGGTGATATTCCGTATCATTTATTACTTTCTAATGTAGAGTCGATCTCTTTATCCCCCAAGGTTTTCGGATATGTTTGCATTATGCATAATTATACTCTTGATGATTCAAAACTTGATTCACATTTACTAAAATATATGTTTTACTTTAAGGATATTTTCACACTCTACGACCAAACAGTCTTTCGTGTCTGCTTATGTTAAATATTTGAGTCTCAATACTTCACAAGAAGACACTACTCATTCTTTAACCTTTGACATCAGTGATGATTATTTTTTCTGCCTTTTGCCATCGGTGAACTTTGAGATTACTCATGCATATAGTTGATGGGTCCATCTAGATCATCACAGTTCCTACTACTCTAGATCCAACTTCCAGATTTTGTGTAATTTTCACCTTCGATTTCTTATCCTACGACATTACAGGTAAAGGTGTGTTGGTTTCTGATTTGAATATTTTCATTGCTCATAAGAAAGCAGCTCGCATCTTTACAAATATATTTTTATGCACATCTGTCTCCTATATGTATAGCTTTCATCTCTTTCATTGATTCTCATCAGACTCCCTGGTTTATTATAGAAGCGCTATCATATCTAGATTAACATGCCGTAATATTGGATGAAATATACGTCTTTAAGCTTGAAAGAACTTGGGATCTTGTACTGCTTCTACCCAATAAGTTGGTTGGGTGTAAGTGAGTTTACACTGTGAAGTTAAACGCTAATAGTTCTCTTGCTCGTTTGAAGGTCAAGTTGATAACTAAAGCCTAGTCATAAACTTATGGTGTTAATAACCATGATATGTGTTCTCCTATTGCAAAAATGACATCGATGTTCATGTCAATCTATCTTGTTGCTACTCATTATTAGCCTTTACATTAGCCGGATATGAAAAATGCATTTCTTAATGGAGTTCTTGAGGAGATCTATATAGAGCAACTGAGGCTCTGTAGCTCAGGAAGAGACATGCAAAGTATACTTGTTGAGGTTGTTTTATGATCTTAAGCAGTCAATGTGGGCTTGATTTGGACGATTCACAGAGTTTAGAGTTTATATGATGTTTGACCTCACGCATTGTCAGAGTGATCGCTCAGCCTTTCATTAAACTCATCAGGGTAGGTTGATTCTTCTGACAGTAATATTACATGTTGATGATATTATAATTACTGGTGGGGATGATGCTTTAGCTATTCAAAGGATAAAGTGGTTTATTCAGAAGGATTTTCAGTGATCTACATCTGGTTAGCTGACGGATATGCTTACCACTTCTTTGGAAAAAAAGAGAGTGATCTACATCAGTGAGTCTGTGATAGCTAGGAATGTGTGACATATATGCTCCAGTTTAAGGGAAAATGTTAGAGAGATGTAATGGTTAGTAGTTAGATATGTTTTATGTAAGATGGAACAATACATCAGTAATATAAATAATATATCACTGGAAGATGAGTGTGTTTTCTCTCCAAAATCATTCCCTTTAGAATACTCATCTCTGATAATTTATAGTCCCCAAACCTGTTAAATGATTCGCATATGACACATGCCTAATCCTGAGGATCTTGTCCTCCACCATCTTCTATGGACAAGATGGCAATCCACTTTAGTTTACTTGGTTTGCTCATGTAATTAGCTTCTTAGTCCAGTCGTGTCCCTTTAGAGTGTGCATAATGTAAATCGGCTAAGCATCACCATATGCCTGATTCATTATCAATAAGCAAGTTGATAGTTTTTAGCTGGTACATTTGATATCTTGGGTCTATGTCAAATGAATTCAAAACTCGGTTTTAACTATTTCACTATACTTGTGGATGTCTATTTTAGTGTAACTTAGCTTTATTTAATGAAAAGTCGTTCAGAGGGGGTTCCCAACATTTCAAAATTCTATTAAATCCGTAAAATCAAATTGATGTTTTTATTCATTCTTGGAGAACTTATAATGCATAAGATTTTTTTAGTTCATCCTTTGTTCATTTTATGTCTCAATCAGAAATCATTCATCTTGATCCTGTACACATCAATAAACATGGTTGCAGAATGTAAAGGTATATATTTATTTTCATTTGCATGTAGACAGTTTATTTGCACAAAATTCTCTAAATAATTCCGGGATGTGCAGTGCTTACGGTTTTGTAGATCTCTAACTGTTTATCTATTCGAAAGTTGACGTGCGTTGACGAGGTTCATGAATAGCCTAGAAGCTATGACATGGTGCTCGAATCTTTCTTCTGTCAATGACCTTGGTCTGTGAGCAACCAAAGCTTAAGGGGCCCAAGCTCTATTGTAGAGGGCATTATCTAACCAGTCAACTTACCATTTGAAAACAACACCAGAGGAAATAAGCCTCCATATCTTTAAAAAAAAATCTATATACTATAACATGAAATTCACATTTTGAACTAAAGCTGAAGAAAACACTTCACATTTTGAACTTATGTTCCCATGGAAAATTTGTTCATATACATGGAGGAAAAATAAATAACCAAAAATGATTGAAGAAATGGTTCTGAGATCTTTTATTTGAGAGTAAGAATATACTCATTTAGGTTCCTGGAAGCAAATATGAACTGTTCTGAACTATATAGCAGCAATAGTTAACATGTGATAATGGAAATATTCGTATGATTTTGTTAACTAATATGATGGAAATCATGTTATAAATATCAATCATTATCATTTATCATTTTATGCTCTTCTTTGACTTGAAAAAAAGCATTGAATATAAATGTATCATGCTTTTGCAACATTCTCCTCCTGTTGGCATCATCTCAAGCTGGCTTGTTTCCAGGGCAGTTTGCTTAGTCAAAGGTGCAGTACTTTTTCATTGTATTCCGATAACCTGCTAAAATCTACCATGTCTTAGTTTGTACTTGCATAGTATGAAACCATCATATTAAGGTTTATGTTTTTTGTTATCTTTAGAATAATAATTGTGGTGATTCTCTCAAGAAAGGTCACTTATCTGGTTCATTACTTGTTATCAGGAGGCAGGTTCTCCCAGCTGTCCCACACATGTTAGAAACTGTTCAGGTTATTTCTTCCACAAAAATCTTACTCATTTTGAAATTGTTTAGCATACAAGTTGTTAATATGATATATGATTTCAATATTTATATTCACAAAAGCCTATTAGTCAGTCAACCGAACACATGCATGAAATCCTACAATCATAGACAGTTAAGCTACTATATTTGCGAATGGACATTTAGGTTAGAAGAAAGTGTAATTTGATAGTTAATGGGGAATGTGATATACCATGTTACAGAAGTTGTAGGTTGATTTCTTCTCAAACTGCAGCCAGTGATCACAGTTTACATTCTTAACTTTACGGTGTACTTTACAAATCAGAAACATATTTTGTCTCTATTTTAACTTAAATTTGTGAGATATATAAAAATCATGTTTATAATTGAGATATATAAACACTTAGAAATTGTTGATATAGCTGTAAAATTTGAAATATTGTGTATGATGGAAATATAACTACTTCTACCAATTAAACAAATTACCAGGAAAGATTTAATCTATCTTTCCATTACCGATTTATGATTTCTCTAGAGTGATATGTCTTTTAGACTTTAGGGCATTACAATATCTTTAAATAAGCTATAGATATCTTCTCTGCTTCCTTTGTTAGGATGAAACTACATGGCATCACAATGCAATTCTTATAATTCATGTATACCTAGGTTTAGAGGGCAGGGTATTTAAGTTCAAATTTGACATTGAAGAAATGGCTTCACTGATGTTACCATACTTAATAAAAATCCCTCAATGAGCTTGATCTCTGTTCATATTAGAATTTGTAGTGGTCATAACATAGAAGTCTAGGAGGTCATCATACCAGAGGTCTGTACCTGAATAATTATTGAGATCTAACTTCAAATGCCATGACTGATAACTTATTCTTGTATGGTTACGTTTTACATTACCTCACACCACAGATCTGAACACAATAAGATGATCATAGTTGCAAGCTTCAAATTGTTGAGCATTTGTCAACAATGGAAAGAGGAATGGCCTGAATAGGAAGGGGAGAATAATGTCTGGATGCATGGAAGAATGGTTGAACTAACAACAGAAAGGGAAAAGACCAGGTGATGCAGAACGTGGTGGGATCTAGGGATTTTAGTGTAAGATTGGGGAATAATTGGGGGATTTGGAGGGAAAAAGCTAATAACTAGGGTTTCTTGGCTTTGCACCAAGGATTCCGAGACTTCGCACCAAGGAAGATGTGGCCTTTCACAGGTGGGAGAACGTTTCACAGGTTTTTGGAGAGATTTCTCAAATTTTCATTCATTTGTTGATGTCAAGATAGAAATCTAAAGCCTATATACAGGCTCACAACCCAACACTTCTTCTAACCCATCCGATGTGGGACTAAACTCACCCAAAGGACTTAGACCCCCCTAAAATACTCAAAATGAACTATAAAATAAAATACAAATTCATTCCTTATCGTATCTCTATCATTCTCCCATGTTTGAGAATTTTACCTTCTGGTGAAGGTATGCAGAAGTAGCACAGCTGGGCCGAAATCAGTAGTCCTCTGCAATGGGAAAAGACATGTCTACGAATTCAGGATACAAATTTGTCGATGGATGTCTTCTAAAAATTTCTCCCAACTCACGAAAGATAGTAAAATATTTAGCATATGTTTGTTGGTAAGGGGAGGAGAATCTGGCATTACAAACTTAATGTGCTCAATCAGGTCTAGTAACACTTTTTCGGTAGTTCTGGAGTAGGCTCAATTGATGGCTGAGGATAAGGCTCTAGTTTATGTTTAAAACGGGGAGTACATTCATCGTAGTAATCATCGTAGTAATCATTCTTGTATCCCATAATTTAAAAAAGATTTGATAGTATGGAGAGTACCTATGCGTAGTCGACTGAGTCAGCTACCACTTGCGTGAACGGTACTAAATTTGAGCTTCAAACAGATCCGGAATCGTCAAAATATTGAGGCTGTGCGGAAAATCCTAGCGAAAATACTCAGAAAATGCAAAAGCGCACTGTTGGAGCCGCGTCTCACTACAGAGCCAATGGCGTAACCACCTTAGGCTTGCTCTGCCCAGGGCAAGAAAAAGTAAAATTTGCTTATATATTATACTTCATTGAAGCTGCACATCATAACGTTTGGGTAAGGTTGGTTATCACATCCCTTTAACAAGCTGGAAGTCTTCCATTCGAGTCCTGGCGACCTTAATTCTAATTTACATATTTGATGTTGCTACATTTTAATTGTAAAATGTCTACTACAATATTTGATGCTACTACTGTAACCCTCGCAACTAGGGGTGTGCGGGTCCGGGTATCCTGGTTTTTTAATGTTATCTAGACCATACCCGGTAAGGAACCGGTTCCTAAAATTTGGACCCGAAACCTACCCAGTTGGACCCTATACCCGGAACCTACCTGGAACCTATGGTATAGGTTCCGGGTAGGTTCCGGGTACCCGGTAAAAACACTAATTGAATAAAGAGTCTTGTTGCTATTCTTTCAAATTATATGGCGACATTGACTGGCTGATGTCCGGTATGTTTGCATCGATTCAACAGCTTATATGCTGCAAAGTTCCCTTTTCTTTTAAATTTTCATGTGTTAAATGTACATCATCTGGTGCTGCTACATATATATCTTTTGATGTTTCATCTTAACACTATTCTGGAATTAGTTGAACCTGAGCACATAGTTTGCTCTCCGTTCTGTTATTGTTTGTTAGATTAATTGCTAATATTGGACTTGTAGGAAGAAAGGGGAAAAAGGGTAACCAGACTTGTTTGTCCGCGCTCAGCTGCAAGTAATCATGGTTTTCCATCGTTAAATGTTAGCGTTCACTGCGTATGGTGCACAGACTATATCATTACTTCATGCCGTTTGATTATATATAGCTGTTAGTTCAATTAGTTTGTACATATCTTCCAGTCTGTAGTAACTTCAGCGAACTGGAATCGTCATCTTCTGTTTATTTGATTTTCTGGTTTCATCTCATTTCTTTTTTATATCATGTTGCCTATCCGGGTCCAGATATCGGTTCAGGGTCCGGGTACCCGTTTCCTATAGATGGGAATCGGAACCGGACCCGATTCACATCGGTTCCTAATTTTCCTACCCGAAACCTACCTGTTCGGGTAGATTCCGATCGAGTATCTGGATACCCTGTACCCGTGCACACCCCTACTCGCAACATCCTCCAAGAGGCTACTACATTTTAAATTTCTCCCTTGTCTTTTTTAAACTTTTGGTTAGAATTTTACATGTTTAACCCTCGCAACATCCTAATTGCAGGATGAGCCTTGTAAGGCTAATAATTTACATATTTGATCCTGAAAATATTCTAATTGTAGAATGTTAATTTTCCCTCTTTTCTTGTTAAAACTTTCGGTTAATATTTTACATATTTAACCCTGGCTACATTCTAATTGCAGGATGATGCTTGTAAGGTTAATAATTTACATATTTGACCCTGAAAATAATCTAATTGCAGGATGTTGTTTGCAGGTTTATGCCCTTTGTATATTTTACATAATTTTAGTATTTTAGTTTTTTTACGCAACAAAACAAGGTTTTGCATTGAATTGGTATTTATTTTAATATATAATGTTTTTCGATATCTCTCTTTGTTTTTTTAATAGAGATTTCATGTGTTTGTTTATATTTTCATCTTATTAAAACATGTATGTAGTAATAACTTTTTCATCTTCATTTCTTAATATTATCATTCTTAGTATGGCCTCATGAGTATGCTAATGATTTCTTTGGGAAAAAATTTCCAAACCAATATTGAAAATACGTATGATTATTTTTTTAGATTAATTACATAATTATCTAAAGGTACATCCTTAGATGTGATAAACTTCCAGCATTACTGAAATTGCAACATACTAACCTCTATTTGACATGAGAGCAGTGGTAGAAAGTCAATAGTATTTTTAAATATTCTTCTTTGTATCATCTTTAGCTTTGCCCAGGGCAAAAAAATACTGGTTACGCCACTGTACGGAGCGGTTGACCAAGTCAACGATTTGGGCGAGCCGTTGACCAGGCCAATGGCTTGGGCTGAGCCGGCTCAAGGGGTCGGCTCGTCCGAGTTCATGAACAGTGTCGGCTTGGCTCGGACACGGGTTCGGATCGATTGAACCGACGCTGTAGCTCATCGGCTCCGATCGCACTGACGCCCTTTTCTGGTGGTTCCGATGTCGGCTTCCTGAAGCTTCACCAGAGCACATCGAAGAAATCTGGAAGGTCGGTGTCCCCAGTCGGCACCGGTGGTGGCGATGGCGAACGTCGAAACCCCTTGCATTAGGGCTTTTTCGTGACGCCGTCGAAGTTGTTAGGTGCAGAGGAGATCACCTGGTGGTAGCGAAGCTTCCCGTGGAGTCGATGAACCTCGTCATCACCGGAGGCGGCACCATCGAGCTCCGATGTGGTCGTTAGCAGCGTCACAACTAATCTTCGTCGACGGTGGAAGCTTCGTTGGAGTTGGATGGTGTCGGTGAGGGTGACAGAGGCAGGTGGAGGTGATGGCAAAGGTGGCGGTAAGGAGCGTCGAGCGCAGGTCTATTTTCTTATTCGTTTTACCTTCTTTTTATGCTTTGCAAACGGATCGGAAGGGAGAAGAACTTTAGTGGCAACGCTACAGTTCGTGGCAGAGGCGGCCTCATCAGAAGCTAGGGTTTGTTTTTTGATAGATGGAGAAGGTGGCGGGAGGGAAAATTAGGGTTAGGGTTATGATTTTGTTTTTTTTGGGATTTGAGAACAGAAAGAGCGAAGATGGGATCTTCGATCCTGATACCAAATTGATGCATGACGTGGTGGGATCTAAAGATTTTAGTGGAAGATTTGGGAAAGAATTGGGAGATTTGGAGAAAAAAGCTAGATAACTAGGATTTCTTGGCTTCGCACCAAGGCTTCTGAGGCTTCACATTAAGGAAGAGGGACCTTTCACAGGTTTTTGGAGAGATTTCTCAAATTTTCATTCTTTTCTTGATTGTCAAGATACAACTCTAAAGTCTATATATAGGTTCACAACCTAATACTTCTGCTCACCCATCCGATGTGGGATTAAACTCACTCAAATGACTTAGACACACTAAAATACTTAAAATGAACTATAAAATAAAATACAAATACAATCATGCTCATATCCATATCATTAGGTTTAGAAGAAGGGATCAAGAATATGTGAGCGATTATGAGATGAAAGAAAATTCATCTGTGAAACCTACTTGTTGCATTGGGTTTTCGAGAAGAATGTTTTTTGTGTTTGGGTTGGGGGGGTAGAGGATAAGGATAGAACATGAGAGAAGATAGTGTTCAATCAAGTCAAGTAATTCTATTAAATGAGTGCTACTAAAAAGGGGATCTTTATTAGATGTTTGCAATATAAAGGAAAAGGGAAATCAATTCTCTAGTATTTGTATGGTCCAACTTCCCATGCGAGCAGGAGGGGATTTTTTTTTTTGATTTTTGGGGCACATGTAATTTGGAATCATCATCATCATCGTCTAACGCTTTATCCCAAAAATTGAGGCTGGGTATATGGACACAACAGAAAGCGAGAAGATAATAAAATAGTAATATAACAACAACAACAACAAATAAAAAGAAATAATAATAACAAATAAAAAGAAGGGATTAATGGGTATCATACGCCATATGAGACCTTGTCTCATATTCCCTCTCACATAAAGCAATCAAGTACAAGCTCAATCTGAGCTTGTACTTAGTTACTTTATGTGAGAGGGAATATGAGACAAGGCCTCATATGGCGTATGATAGCCATTATTCTCTAAAAAGAAATAATTATAACAATAATAGTAGTACAAATAAAAATTAAAATAAATAATAAATTAATAAAAATAGAATTAATAATAATAATAATAATAATAATAAAATAAACCACTTTTTTTGTTGGTTTCTCTGATATCTCCCTTCCAAACATACAGGAATGCTTTATATGTTTATTTTTCAATTTCCTTACTCAATACAGAGATAAACCTAACTATATCTTGTGCACGGAGAGAGACAAGGAGTGAAACATTTTCACGTCAAAATCCTCAGGTTCATGCTGCACCCACATGGGTTCCATTTAAATCACATGGTTCCCTTTTTCTCCCTTTTCACCTCCACCCTTTCTATGTATTTCAACTCATACTCTCTTGATCATCTCACTCCAATGTTGGAACTCAAATAAAACTCCTTAAAACAACTCAATAAATAATTTTACATTTATCTAATTATCTAGTTTGGAAATAGCTTCTATGAATGACTACAGATTAAAAGAATTCCAAGAAAATTTCAAAAAAATGATTATATATTAATGCCCACCTTTAGATCTATTGTGTCTAATATTACCTAATTAAATGACTACAGTTTAAAAGAGTTCCAAGAAAATTTCAAAAAAGATTATAAATTAATGCCCAACTTTAGATTGAATACATCTAATTTTACCTAACTAACTAAGATTTGATTCAAGATTGTGGACTTGGATTTATTTAACTGAAGTATGGCTGTCAATTGTCTAAAATGAAGGAATCATGAGTATAAGTAGAGAAGAAAATAATATAACATGTATTTGAAAAGAAAGACACATCTAAAAATCCACAAACAAATTAACAAACGAACGAACGAAGGAACAAAAAAAATAGCACACGCAAACAAACAGACATAGAGTAAATATGCAATATAACTGCAGTAGTGGCTTTAATGACTTTGGGAGTAATGCTGCCTGTTGGAAATGGTAACAAGAACTATCTGGCTTGTCTGGCAATCATCAGACTTAGGTGGATGGAGTACATGTTGGAGATGACAAATTTCAATATTTATAAAATACACCAATTAGAAACATGACTTATGCTGATACAATCATATTCAGTGGAAACTGTTAACCAGCTGGTTAATGCTCATTATAGTAGGGGTGTTATGACACCCTGATAGACCCTTGCGGGTCTAAACCCGCCGCACCCATGGGCCGGCCCATAGCCGCCGGCCCTAGCTTGTGCCGCGCGCCCCTCCCTTGCCAAGGAACCCTTGTTTTTATTATAAATGGGCGGGCTAGCCGTCGCTTGTATTTTTATACTTAATGATTGAGATTTCTCTTGAACGTCCTTAGGTAGATTTAGATTAAACGAGTGCGGACGTCCTCTTTGGCGTCTTGGGAGGAGAATACCCCTCTTTGGTATTCAATTATCTTGTTCTTGCTACCAAATCCTCAATAAAAAAATTGTATCTTTGTTAGTTCCTAACAATTTGGTATCAGAGCATGTGACGATCCATGGCGGCTTCGACAAGATCGCAAGACAAAATTGAGGCTTTGGAGGTGAAATTTACAAGCGAGATCGACGGGATCAAGAAATCGTTGGCGGCAAACGATGAATCCATGGCAAAGTTGACGGCTTCCATCAACCAATTGGCTGCGAATCAAGCGAAGCACGACGAACAATTGACGCAATTGATGGGAACCCTAAATCAATTGGCGACGAACAACAAAGGGGAGGAAAACCCTAAATCGGGGGGAAAAGGCGGCACCTTGGAAGAAAGAGAAGGAAAAAGAGGAGATTTTTATCCAAAATCAACCCTATTACGTGGAGGAATTGGACGAGGAAGATGACCAAGAGCCATGGAAGGTCGACTACCGCGAGAAGGTGCGGCGAAAGGCGGTGGAGAGCCGAAGGGAAGATGTCGGCCTTAGTCGCCCGCGTTGGGGGCCGCACACCAACAAGGAGGGGCGGCCGGCCCCCAAAGACACTTGGGGGGCAGCCGCCGCAGGAGAGAGGCGGGGGATGCCCCCCGCCTGTCGCGAGCCTCGGCAGGGGCGGCATGGCCCTGTCTAGGCCCGCACAGATTCGGCGACCCCGCCGGACCTCTGGCAAGGCTTGCCGGCCCTGTTAGGAGTCCGGCAGGGCCTGTCGGCCCTGCCAGGTGACCGGAGGGGCCTGCTGGGCCTCCCAGATGGCCGGGAGGCCCCTGCCGGCCTGCGTCGGGGCTGGGAACCCCCGGCAGCCGCCAGGGGGCTGACGTGCACGGGCAGACCTCGGGGGGGGGGGGTTCGAGCCACCGGGCAGCGGACAGAGGTCAGGAGGGAGGATTTCAGAGGGGAAGACCCCCGTGGACAGCTTTTGGGAGGGTTTTACGACCCTTCAGGACGACGGCCAGTAGCGGAGGACCACTTTTATGGAGACGGACACGGTAGGGACCATTATTATGACGACGGGGTGGCTACGGGACGGATTTTGACGATGATGCAGGTTGGGACGACTTCGAGGGCCGGCGTGGAGATTACGGTGGAGGCTATGAGGGTCACAGTGGAGTGCCACCTAGACAGTACGAGACCCAGAACGAGAGGAGACAGCACTACCGTCCGCATCATCGAGAGGAGGGAAGGCCCGAGCAGGGGCACTTTGGGGGAGAGTGCAGGGTGCGGAAGCTGACGATGTCGCTATTTTCTGGGGAGGATCCGCATGCCTGGTTGTTCACAGCAGAGAGATGCTTCGCGTCACACCACATGACTGAGGCTCAGAAATTGGAGGCAGCAGTCATTTGCATGGAGGGGAGAGCCTTGGGGTGGTTTCAGTGGAAGGAGAGGAGGCAGCAGATCTGTATCTGGGAGGAGCTGAAGGACCTTGTGCTGGAAAAGTTTCGAGACCCCGTCTGGGGAACCTACACGAGCAGCTGTATGCCCTCAAGCAGGAGGGGCCGGTGCGGGATTACATCGAGAGGTTTGAGACGTTGGCGGTGCGAGTACATGGAGTGTCGGATGAGTCACTGGAGGGCACGTTCTTGAAGGGACTGCGACCCAGCCTTCGAGCCGCAGTGAGACACTACAAGCCCAGGGGGCTTTCAGAGGTCATCGAGATGGCGCATATGATAGAGGACTCCCGGACTGAGGATATGAGAGGCGGGGGCAGTACAGTGGGCAGTTACAGCGGGTTACCTCGACTGGAGCAGGCGGAGCGGGGGCCATTACCGAGGTAGTTCAGGTGGGACTTGAGAAGACGGGAGAAAAGAACAACCCACCACCGGCTGGGGGCCCATTCCGAAGGATGACCGATGCGGAGATGAGTGAGAAGAGGCAAAAAGGGCTCGTTTCAGATGCGACGAGCGCTTCACTTTCGGACACCGCTGTGTGGATCGAAAGCTGCACGTATTGATAGCGGAAGCACACGAGGATGATGACGTGGAGGACGAATGAATCGGAGGGGAGGACGACTCCCACTCGGATTAGCACCGCCGGGACTTGCAGGCACCACCTTGAGGACAAGGTGGCTCTTTGGGGGGAGTATTGATAGACCCTTGCGGGTCTAAACCCGCCGCACCCATGGGCCGGCCCATAGCTGCCGGCCCTAGCTTGTGCCGCGAGCGCCTCCCTTGTCAAGGAACCCTAGTTTTTATTATAAATGGGAGGGCTAGCCGTCGCTGGTATTTTTATGCTTAATGATTGAGATTTCTCTTGAGCGTCCTTAGGTAGATTTAGATTAAACGAGTGCGGACGTCCTCTTTGGTGTCTTGGGAAGAGAATACCCCTCTTTGGTATTCAATTATCTTGTTCTTGCTACCAAATCCTCAATAAAAAAATCGTATCTTTGTTAGTTCCTAACACACCCATTTGGTAGAGCTATAAAGAGGACATTGGAGTAGAAGGTTTATGATATATGAATGTATTTCGTGTACTCTGAAGTCTAATCTGGTCTCATTCTCGCTGAGAAACCACCTAGATAACACAAACTACCGCTTAGAGGTTTCTCTCTCATGAGTGTTGAAAATGTGGAAATAGTGTAACTCAAAGTGGTTTATCATGGTTCTTTGGGGACTGCCAGGCTATCATAGTCCCTTCCTGAGTATTACAAGCTAAGTAACCTCCAATTATGCTTACAGTTATCTTTGAGCCACCTAGCTATTTAAATAGCTATAGTTATGTTATTCACTCTGCATATGGTCTCTTAAGCTGAACAAAGGCCTTCCGAGATCTTACGCCACTGTCCAGAGGCTTCTAGGTTTTAAGTCTTTATCTGTCTTTCAGAATTTATATCTCATGGAACCAAAACCCTAGAGACGTATATTACATTGGTATTTGATGTGGTTATACCATAGTAGTGGCTTGTCTATTTGCCACTTACTGCAGAAGTGGAACGATAGAATCTGTGGCAATATATAATTCATCAAGAACATTGGCAATATAAAATTCCTGAATTAACTCAACAATTGTTTTAGGTTTATTTAAGCACAATGGCTTCTTTCTTAGTCACTTAACTGTGTTAAGTTTCTTCGTCTTTGTGAGAAGTTGTGGTGGGTTTCTTTCTACAGTTCTCACATCCATGACCAGACAGATAAACTAATATCCACTATAGTTTCTGTCTTAGTGGGAGTCTATGCTGCATATAGGACAGAAGTTTTTGGCTAAAGTGGTTATCTCAAATAGGAAACATTTTCCAAGTTTTGCGTCAGAAGTGTCAAAACTTAGTCTTCTTACTTGCTTCTTAGTCTTGAAGAATTGAAAATTGCATGACCTGAATCAATGTGAACTGGTAACTATGTCATCACTGTCTGTCAGCTTAATTTCTTTGTGTTGGGGCCTTCTTAAAGTTGCCTGCCATAGATGATCCCACTCTGATAAGAGTACTGGTAAGACGATTTTTGATTATGATGCTCCAGATCGAGATGATTTGAATATTAGTAATTAGTAAAAATGACACTTTTGCTCAATTGTCTCATTATTCATATCAAGCTTCTATATTCATTTCAGGCCTTTTCAGATACTCTTCTCTATTTTTAGGTTGAAGGAACCTTCATTGATGGGACAAAGTTAGTCACTATTCATGATCCCATTGCAAGCGATAATGGAAATCTTGAGTTGGCGTTACATGGTTCTTTTCTTCCTGGTAGGGATCAAACCTTAAAGCAATCCACAAATCTATATTAACGTGTTAAAGGAAATTTACTTGCACTATTCTGGTTTGGTCAGAAGGATATTGACAAATCTTTGTTGTATATATTAATTTGTTAACCTGCTTATTTTTCTTTTATACCTGTTAACATGCTTATTTTCATGACCTTTTCTCTCTTTTTTTGGTGGTGTGGGAAGGGCACCGGGGGGGGGGGGGGGGGGGGGGGGGGGGCATGTTTGGGTTAACTCTCTCCCTGGTTCCTGCACAGTCATCCCTAATACCCAGTCTGGCCACCACTTGCAATCCAGAACTATTCGATTCCCTTGTGGGAATAGTTATCTACCCTGTTTCTCAATTAAAATGGCAGATATTCTTTGATTAGTCTGTTGGACGGACCCAGGTAATTGCAGTTAATATTCTTTTTATGTAATGTTGTTAGATCCGGCCCCACTGGGGGGGGGTGCTATTTCGGGGTGTTTTGTGTTATTTTATTAAAGTAGGGGTACTTGGATAATTAGACATTTAATTAGAAGATTATAAATAGGGGGATAGCTGGTCGGCCCTACTCATGCTGCTTTTGATGATTTTGTGATAGAAGAGATAGTTCTTCGAGTTCTTCGGGAAGGTGTGGACGTCCCTTATCAATCGGCGTCTTGGGAGGGAGGTTTCTTCGAGTTCTTCGGGAAGGTGTGGACGTCCCTTATCAATCGGCGTCTTAGGAGGGATGTTGCCTCTATATTGTAACCACGTTATCTTACTATATTACAGTTTTTATTCAATAAACTTTCAGATTTTGTCAAATCCTATAAATTTGGTATCAGAGCATAAAGATCCATGGCGGCGACATGGGTAAGGAACAGATTGATGGGTAGAGGAGAAATTGACGGGAGAGATCGAGGGCATCAAGGGCGAAGTCGTGAGCGTGAAGGAAACCCTAGCGGAGCATGTGGAACAATTGAAGCAACACGGCGAAGCCCTAATAAAAACCATCTTCCAACTTGGGGAGATTTCGTCGCAATTGGAAGGAGGCGATGCGAATCCAATAACAATGACAAAGGTGCCACTTTTGGACACGTGGAAGTATGTAGCGATGGATACGGAGGACGGAAGGTTCACCGATCTTAATAGCAGTGACCCGGAAGCGGAAGAGGCGAGACGGGAGGCCGACGGGCCTAGCCGGCCCATCCAGAAGCATCGACAGATGCTTGGGGGACCGGGGGCTCTTCCCATGACCCCGCATGCCACCTGGGCCCTCGACGGGGCTCCGGCGTCTCCCCCCATGATCGCCCGGGGGGCGGCGAACCACCCCAGGGCCCCGGTGGGCCCCGCTGACCAGCGGCAGGGCCGCAGGGGCCCCGATGAAGGCCGCCGGGCTTCGGCGGCCCTTCACCAGCCCCGTCGAAGGCCCGACAACACTAGAGGGCATTTCCACGGGGATTTTGGCACAGTCCGGGGAGGAGAGGAGGATTTTAGGGGCTTTCGTCCCTATTCGGTGGACCCCGACGCATGGTTACGATGATGGTTATGACTCGGGAATTTTTCTGGAGTATGGTGATGATGGAGGAGAGTTTTGTAATGTCCTGGTAGCTACTGCACAAGTACTAGAGGGGGGTGAATAGTACTTTAAAATAATTAAGAGTCTAATTCCTAATTATTGTGCAAACACAAACAACTATGCGGAATAAGAATAACAAGAACAATAGCAACGCAAACAAGCGATGTAATGGGTTCGGATCCACCCAAGTCTCCCCGACTTGTTCCCGGTGATCCTACGTCCCAGACACCCGGATCCCTTCCGGCTACTTGAGTTAGAATCCACTAACTCAAGGTTCCACTAAACAACTTCTTGTAGAAACTACTACAAGATCAAACAATACAATGAATGAATTGTGACTCCCACAAACCGGGATCACAAACTTCTCTCACAACCCGAGAGAAAAACTGATAATAAATAGTTTAAATGAAACAAATAAAACTCACCACAAATTCATATGCCTTGAGATACTTACGAATTAGGGCAAGGAAGGAAGATGAGAAAGAGTGAGCACGAAAACCCTAGCAACGATGAGCAACGTGAAAATAGCTAGGTTGAAGATCTTGACCGTGATTCAGCTCAATGGAAGAATGATCACACAGCGCTCAAGATCTGAAAATCTCCCTTGAGAAACTAGGTCACAAACGAGAGAGAGAGAGAGAGAGAGAGATCTTTTTGAGAGAAAGCCCTTGGAGATTGATAAACGAATTATCGAAAAATTAGATCTGAATTCCATCTCATATTAGAAATATTTCCATGTTAGAAACGAGTCAAACAGATATGGAAAGAATCAAAACAGATCAAGAAAAATCGTGGAAATAAATTCTCCAACGGCTGGAAAATTAAAGCTACTTAATCGGTCTAAGAAAGATCACTGACCGATTAGTTTGAGAACTAGTCGGTCGGTGAACCTTCTTGGACCGACTAGATGGTTGACAGAGAATTCAGTGAAGTAAGGAGGATAAACTAGTCCGTCTAAGAAGAAACATCAACCGACTAGTTTGACAACTAGTCGGTCGGTGAACCTTCTTGGACCGACTAAATGGTCAACAGTAACTCGGCTGAAAAACACAAGTAAGACTACTCGGTTCAAGAAGGATTTCCAACCGATTAGATTGACATCTAGTCGGTTGGTCCTTCTACTTGAACCAACTAAGTTGCACAGAAAGTCAAACGAAGAAGCGATAAGCTACGGAAAACTTCCTAATAGCTTCTAAGACAATCCTAGAGATAAGATACGATATATAAGAGGATATCGAAGGCAAGTAAAAATCAAGGCTTAACATTCTAGAAGACAATGAAAATAAACAATACACACCGTCTTCAAAAGCTTCATTATGGAGATTCTGAATCCCTTGACTTCAATAATACTCCTTGAGCTTCAATGAAGCTTCAGGCACATCGTTCACGCACGCTAAAGAAGTCTTTGGACTGTAATGCCCTGATAGCTACTGCACAAGTACTAGAGGGGGGTGAATAGTACTTTAAAATAATCAAGAGTAATTATTCCTAATTATCGTGCAAACTCAACCAACAATGCGGAAAGAAAATATTGACAACAATAAAGACAAGGCAAACAAACGATGTAACGGGTTCGGATCCACCCAAGTCTCCCCGACTTGTTCCCGGTGATCCTACGTCCCAAACACCCGGATCCCCTCCGGCTACTTGAGTTAGAAACCGCTAACTCAAATTTGCACTATGAAATTCTTGTAAAAAACCTCTACAAGATCAAATCGTACACAAATAAAAATGTGACTCCCACAAACCGGGATCACAAACTTCTCTCACAACCGAGAGAAAAACTAAATATCAAAGTAAATGAAATATGAAATGCTTACCGACAAAATCCTATGCCTTGAGTAAACTTACGATTTTAGGGCAAGGAGGATTTTGAGGAAGAAGAAAGCACCAAACCCTAGCTTCCAGAAGATGAACAACGATTGAAGGCTAGGATGGAGTTGGTGACCTTGAATCAAGCTCTTGGCTTGAAGGGCTCACAATCAATGAGAATCTCTCTTGAGGAATAAGAGTGAGGGAGAGATTCTTGAGAGAAATGAGTGAGCTTGGAAATGAGAATTAAATGCTCTCTCTTTGATCTCTAAAACTCAATAATGGCAGCCTTAAATGCTATGAAGAAGCATCTCAAGATTATATAGGATAGAGAGGAGAGAGGAAAAATTCGTGCATTTAATGCTCCAACGGATCTATTTCTGAAGCAGTCTAATCGGTCTAAGAAGGATCACTGATCGATTAGTTTGGCAACTAGTCGGTCGGTGATTCTTCTTGGACCGACTAAACAGTTCACAGCCAATAAAGTGAATTCAAGGAGTTAGAACTAGTCGGTCTAAGAAGACTTGCCAACCGAT
This sequence comes from Scilla litardierei, assembly GCA_030789695.1. Lineage (NCBI taxonomy): Eukaryota > Viridiplantae > Streptophyta > Magnoliopsida > Asparagales > Asparagaceae > Scilla > Scilla litardierei. The sequence goes on from CM061135.1 coordinate 22,728,952, forward strand.
TAGTTTGACAACTAGTCGGTCAGTGAGTGTTCTTTGACTGACTAAGAGTTGAAATAGAATAGGCTGAATTCAAAGAGAGCTAGTCGGTCTAAGAACAAATTCCAACCGACTAGTTTCACAACTAGTCGGTCGATGATTGTTCTTGGACCGACTAACTGTAAACAGTAGCTCAGGCTGAAAAGTGAAAGACATAACTAGTCGGTCTAGAAGGATTCCTAACCGACTAGTTTGACAATTAGTCGGTCGGTGAACCTTCTTGGACCGACTAATTGGTCAACAGTGAAGAGGCTGAATTGAGCAAGGAGATCTAGTTGGTTCAAGAAGGATTACTGACCGACTAGATGACAATCTAGTCGGTTGGTTCTTCTTCTTGAACCAACTAAGATGCACCAGAAGCCGCGAAATGAAGCGTGAGGCTTCGGGAAAGTTTCTATGGGCTTCTAAGAAAATCCTAGCTCTAAGATATGAGTGTTATGAAGATTAGCATGTAAGACCTACTCAAGGCTTAACATTCTACGAAAAAAGCTAGAAGACTATAAAATAAACTTGACGAACCGTCTTCAAAGCTTCAATCCGAATCTCTTGACTTCAATAATGCTCCTAGCGCTTCAACGAAGCTTCAGGCACACGATCACACGCTTTGAGAAGTCTTGAGACGTCGCTTTTGATGTACGTAGAATTTTGGCGACGATCTCCATAACTGCACTCACAAAGAGTTAGTTCACGATATTTATGTTTGTTCATCATCAAAACCAAATCCGGGGAATCAATACTCAACATTCTCCCCCCTTTTTGGTGATGGCAAACCAACATAAATAATAATCAATAATAATGATTCAAATGAAATTTACTTACTCCCTCTGCATTGATGACACGTTAATTCCAAATTAAATAATAATCATACGCATCAAGCAGACGAGGAAAGAATAAAATGTGAATCCAATTATTGAAATATCGGATTTGAAATCCATTGTTATATCTTAACTCCACCTGAATCTAATATATCAACTTAGATTCACGGTAAATTGCTTTATTAGCACATCGTCATTATTAATTCTCTCCCCTTTTGGCATTAGCAAAAAGAGCGGGAGGAGATCAACGACAACAATGGCTAAAAATAAAAGCACGAGAGTCGAAGAATACGACCACGGTCCAAATGACATCAAAGTAAAATCACGAAGAAAATCAAAGCGTGCCAACGAGACCATAGTCGAAAATCGAAAAATGAAATCATCAAAACTCAAATCAATATCACATATTGAGTTATGGAACATACTCTCCAATATCAATATTCTTGGTGAATTTAGTGCATGGAAAACAATTCTATGTTTTCACATAAAGAATTCTATTTTATCAATTTAATCGTCGAACGACGAAATCAACATCAGAGACAAAAAATATAAAGTGCACACTGAAGTAAATGGCAACACGATGTATATATATATATAACATGGTACATCAAAAAGTATACATCCGCCAACACAGATATAAACGATCATCAGATCGGAGCACAAAATACAACACATGTCTCAACAGACATCAAAACTAACATACATCAAAATGTATCATCAAAACATCCAAAAATACATCAAAATACAGAACCACCCAACTATCCTACCCCACTCTCTCACGACAAAATATGTCATCCAAGTGCACATGAGAGAGTCCTCCAACGCAAGCTCAGGAGGCGGAGGCAGGGTCAGCAGCAACAACAGTCTCTGCAGAAGGGATGGTGGTCTCGGGAACGACCGGAGTGTCAACCGAAGGGAGAGTGGCAATAGGAGTGGTCTCGGGAGCACCAACAGAAGTATCCACCGAAGGGATGGTGGCAGCAGGTGTGCTCTCGGGAGCACCAACAGATGTAGCAGCAGCAGACGTATCCTCGGGGGCACGAGCAGGAGATCCAACAAGCTCCTCGAGATCAGCCTCATCCATTTCCTCGTCAGAAACTGAAGGAGGAACATCAATATCCAGATACTCGCAGATGCGAGCAAGCATCTCCTCACAACGAGAAATACGAGACTCCTGACGTCTCAGGGAAACTGAAAACTCAGAGAGTGAAGGAGGAGGAGCAGGAGCAGCAGCAGGGGTAGTCCGCTGAACGTGACGAAGCGCTGCAAGAGACTTCTTGACGGCAGTCGCGTTCAGGGGAGGACCCAAAGGACGCTGGTCATCTGGAGGGAGAGGGACACCGAAGCGACGAAAAATGAGAGTCAATAGGCAAGGATATGGAATGTGGGCAGACTTGGTGGATTTTCTTACGCACTCAAAGGAATCCATCTTGTCAAGGATGATCCGGGCCCAATTGATCTCGCTACCCATGAAAAGAGCGTAGATAAGCTTGAGAAATGGCTGGGAGGGCAAGCTAGAGGAGCCGTACTTCGGTAGGAGGCACGACTTCAGCATCAAATTTAAGACCCACGCATTAGGCTTAAACGATTTCGAAGGGACGCCAATCATGGCGGGAGGGATGACATGGAACATCTCGGCAAGCATGGTCTGGTCAAGATCGTGGATATTATCCACAGAGATATCAGCAGGGAGCAGGCCAGAGGATGAGACACCAATCAACTCCCTTAAAATCTCTGCCGTGAGGACAATAGGTGTCCCCAAGACAGTGGTCTCAATGGAGTGGGTGTCATCATACTCACCCCGGACTCAATTGGCATAGAACAATTTGACGAGTCGGGGATACGGATGAGGGTTCGCCTTGGGGTCATGGCAAAGATAGTCTAATAGGCCGCTATAGGAGAGAAGATCGGCGAGATGTGGAAAGTAAGAAAACTGGACGAAGTGCTCTAGGATCAAAGGACAGTGCTCGATACGGTTGTAAGCCGCGAGACACAACGGGTCATCGCGACACAACGAGATATCGACACCACCCAAAGGCATGGGGGCCTTCCCCTTAGACTGACGAGACGAAGTACGAGGAGTAGGAGCCTTTTCGGTAGGCTCAGACTCAGGAATATACTCTTCGCCAGAGTCATCGGGAGGAGTGGGAGCACGGAAGGGGCCTGGAGTCAAAATCTTTTCTTTGGCCTTGGTTCGGGGCTTGGATTGAGATTGGGACTGGGGTTTAGGCTTGGAAGTCCTCTTCTTCTTGAGGGGAGGAGAGGAAGAGGAGGGATGAGTGGTTTTAGCTCGACGTTTGGGTTGAGGAGGGTTGGTAGGAGGAGACTCGACGGTCATGGGAGACGGACTGGAGGGACGTATAGGGATACGTGTCTTCGCCATGATCGTGAGACGAAACAACATACAAACGAGATAGATCGAACGAGAAATCGAAATGAACCCTAATACAAACCCTAAAAGGATAGAGATTAAACGAAATCGATCAGAAATGAACCCTAAAACGCTGAGAGGGAGAGATGAGATATACCCTAGGAGGAGGAGAGTGATCGGCACCGGCTGACGGTGGCCGGAGACGGCGGAGCACGGCCGAGGGAGGAGAGGAGACGAGGGGGTCTAGGGCTGAGGAGAAGTTACGCACCGATTAGAATGAATTCTAATCGGTGCGGGGGTTATAAAATCGACTTGGAGAGAAAGACGCAACTGCCCCTGCGAAACTTGTCGGTCTAAGTTCAAGTGCTGATTAGATAGTCGGTCGGCCAATGAGCTTGGACCGACTAAGTGCAAACATCAGCTAAAGTCAAAAATAGGGCAAGATCTAGTCGGTCTGAGTTCATTTACTGACCGACTAGAACTGAATCTGGTCGGTCGATGACTGAACTGGGACCGACTAAGAGAGTCCAAAAGTTTGAAAAACAGAAATTTTGATTTCTCTCCTAAGCACACTTGGACGAAACATCGAAATACTCTCATACATCGTTATTCTACCCCATAAAACATCGAAAATCATAAATACGACGTGCATGAATATATCTAGCATAAATTCCGAAAATCCAACCATAAATCCAGAAAATCCCAACAATTCTAGCATGAGCATATATAAAGGAAATTATTATCATGCAAGACTATTGAACATATGAATCCTAAATCTCGGATTCACCCATAATCCCCAATTCTCGACGCAACCGCACAAAAGAGTCTTCCTTGAGTGGTTTCGTGAAAATATCGGCGATTTGCTTCTGGGTTTCAACGTACATTAAAATGATGTCCTTTCTAGCAACATGATCATCTAGAAAATGGTGACGGACATCTATGTGTTTAGAACGGGAATGGTGTACCGGATTCTTAGAGAGATATATAGCACTTTGGTTGTCCACCATGATAGGGCAAGTATCACAGTTTATACCGAAGTCTTTAAGAGTGTGTCTCATCCAAAGAACCTGAGCACACGCAGCACCGACGGCAATATATTCCGCCTCGGTGGTTGAAAGTGATACAAAATTCTGCTTATTGGAAAACCAAGAGACAAGAGAATTTCCTATAAAATGGCAAGTGCCACTAGTACTTTTTCTGCCGGATTTGCATCCAGCATAATCTGCGTCACTATATGAGATTAACTCATATGTGCTAGACTTTGGATAGAATAATCCGTAGTCGAGTGTGTGACTTAAATAACGGAAAATACGTTTAACCGCTATTAAGTGTGATTCCTTAGGTTGTGATTGATACCTAGCACATACACATACTGCAAACATTATATCTGGCCTACTGGCAGTAAGATATAATAGACTACCTATCATACCTCGATATAGACGAATGTCTACATCTTTGCCGCCCGTATCTTTATCCAGGTGTGTTGTGGTGCTCATTGGAGTCTTCTTGCTAGAAGCATTCTCCATTTCAAATCGCTTTAGCAGCTCCACCGTGTACTTGGTTTGGTGGACGAAGATTCCATCGTTCATTTGGCGGATTTGGAGTCCTAAGAAATATTTGAGCTCACCCATGTGGCTCATCTCAAATTGGTCCTTCATAACATTAGAAAACTCTTCGCAAAGAGTGAGGTTAGTAGCACCGAAAATGATATCATCTACGTAAATTTGAACTAAAATAATGTCATGATTTGCATACTTAACAAAAAGCGTCGAGTCAACCTCACCCATTTTGAAACCAAAATCCAAAAGAAAGTTCTTTAGGCGGTCATACCAAGCTCTAGGAGCTTGTCTCAAACCATAAAGTTCTTTCTTAAGTTTGAAAACGTGATTTGGAAAATTTTCATTTATAAAACCCGGATGTTGAGAAATATAAACTTCCTCAACGACATCTTCGTTTAAAAACGCACTTTTTACGTCCATTTGAAAAAGTTTGAAATCTTTATGGCATGCAAATGACAATAACAACCTAATAGATTCTAATCTAGCTACATGTGCAAAGGATTCCTCGAAATCTATACCTTCCTCTTGCCTTTAGCCTTGAGCAACTAACCGGGCTTTGTTCCGGATGCCGTTTTGGTTCTCGTCTGTCTTGTTCTTGAAAATCCACTTCGTTCCTATAACGTTGTGGTTCTTCGAAGGCAACGGAACTAGCTCCCAGACCTCACTCCTCTCAAACTGAATGAGTTCCTCTTCCATGGCTAGGATCCAAGAACTATCTTCGCACGCCTCGTTGATATTCTTTGGCTCCACCGAAGTGACAAAGGCACAGTGAGCGAAGAAGTTGACTTGAGATTTTGTTTTGACACCATCTTGTATGTTGCCAGTGACTTGCTCATGGGGATGGTCACGAACTGTTTGAAGCCGTTTGGGAACACCCTGGTCACTAGGAACATTCTCAAAAGAATCATTAGTAGGGTTAGTTTCAACAGAATCAATAGGATCAGATTTACCAATAGAGTCACTAATTACTTCCATAGAATCATCGTCATTGATAACTCTAGGAGGGACAAAATTTTCATTAAATGAAACATGAAGAGATTCCTCGATCGTTGAGGTTCTTTTGTTGTATATCTGGTAGGCTTTGCTACGGGAGGAATATCCAACAAATATCCCCTAATCGGATCTTGGATCAAATTTGTCCAAACTACCATACGTGTTCTTGATAATACATTTTGCACCAAAAACTCTAAAATGTTTAACTTGAGGCAACCTACCAAACAACAATTCATAGCAAGTTTGTTTGGTGCCGGGCCTCAAGAGTATCCTATTAAACACATATCAAGCGGTATGTACCGCTTCTGCCCAAAATTGATGGCCAAGTTGGCTATCATCAAGCATAGTGCGAGCACATTCCACTAGCATCCTATTCTTTCTCTCAACAACACCATTTTGAGGGGGTGCGCGAGGGAAAGAAAAGGTGTGAGTAATACCAACTTCATCACAGAAATGTGAGAAAGACTCGTTCTCAAATTCCCCTCTATGATCACTACGAATAGTGACAATGGTGGTTCCAATGAGATTTTGTACTTTCTTAACAAATACTGTGAAGTTTTCAAAAGCATCATTTTTATTAATTAAAGAAAATACCCAAGTAAATTTAGAAAAGTCATCAACGATGACAAGTCCATATCGGACATTCTCTAATGAAGCAACTCTAGTTGGACCAAAAAGATCTAGATGTAAAAGCTCTAGAGGCCGTTTAGAGGATATGCTTTTCTTAGGTTTGTATGGCGATTTTGGAAGTTTACCTCATTGACACGAGTCACAAAAGCTTTTCTTTTGAAATGCAAGCTTAGGGAATCCTTTTATAGAATTTAGCTTGGATTGTTTGAAAAGTGTTCCAAAGTTCGCATGACCAAAACGTCGATGCCATAAGTGTTGTTCACTTGTGTTGGCAATGAGACATTGTTCATGTGAATTTGGAATATCTAGGATATATATGTCCTTATGGCGTGTGCCAGAGAACAACACATTATTATTATCATTTCTTAAATATGGCACATTTCTTTTCTCAAAGCTAACTTTGTAACACTTGTCACAAAGATGACTTATTGAGATTAGATTGTGATTTAAGCCTTTAACAAGGTAAACATCACTTATAAGGGGTTAGATGGGTTACCAACTTTTCCAACACCGATGATGGTTCCGCTCTCGTTGCCTCCAAAGACCACTCGGTTTCCATTTTCAATGGGCACCACTTCGGATAACAACTGAGCTTTACCAGTCATGTGTTTTGAGCACCCGCTATCAAGTATCCACCCATTCTTGGAGCCAAATTTTGATTTGTTGCTCCTTTTCTTTTTCTTGAGTAGCTGAAGATAAAAATATCGTATCATGGTACCCAAGGTCATTGGGTCCTAAGAGATTAGACCTTTGGAAGCCAAGTCCAATTGGACTTAGACTTCCCAACATAGTCATCATTGTGCACAACATCCATGAAATAAGAATTAATATATGCTTGTTTATCATGCATGCTTGTGTCCTTCGGGCCCCAAATAGTGAATGTCTTGGGAGCCCTTTTCCTATTGGGAACATGCATGTTTTGTTGGTTTGTACGTGGTGCATGTGTTCTACGAGGAAGTGGCCTAGTGTATGCATGCGGTGGATAAGCATAAGGCACATGATGAAGTGGAGGTGACAACATATGATAAGGTGCATGATAGTCATCATTCATGTAGTAATGATGTGGGTGAACATATGCATGTGGGGGAACACGTGCATGAGTGTTTCTCACTTGGTGTGCACGTGCTCGTGGACGTGGAGCATAGAAATCATCATAAGTGTGAACAGGTGGAGTAGGAGGTGTGTTCCTATGTGGCATAGTATTGGTGTACATATAAGCATGACTCTTCTTTGGAGGTCCACCCAAAGTGGGTTTCTTTCCAAGAGGGGGTGTGTACCTAGTGGAAGTACCATTGGTAGATGAACTACCCATGGGGTGTTTACTGCCACTAGTTGAGGCATCGGAAGATGGCCTTACAAAGGTGGTGGAAGATTTGGATGAATTTTCCTTCTTATACCCAAGCGAACATGATGATTGGCCGGAAGTAAGTCATTCAGAATATTATCCAGATGATCTTTGCCTTTGTTGAATTTCTCAATTCGGCCTATTGTGGACTCATATTTCTCAGTGAGAGAAATTATAGTAGTATCCAAAGTGGACACTTGTGTTGTGAGTTCACAAACACGAGACTTGAGATTCTCATTCTCAATACTCAAAGTTGAGTTTCGAGAAATCAAATCCGCTATCTCGTGTTCATCCGAATCCTCAATGTTAACATGTTCAAGTTGAGATTTGAGATTTACTATCTCAGTTCTCAAGGTTTCAACAACGGTGTCGTTGTTGGTGATGATAGGCTTAGGTGTGGGTTGAAGACTAGTTAACTCATCTTTGATCTTTGTATATCTATTTACCAACTTTGAATACTTAGACCAAATTTGTTCATTAGCTAATCTTAAATCATCCATAGTTACCTCTTCACCTTCATCCTCGCTTTCATCTGAAGCGGTCTCTTGATCATGTTGCTCTCTTGCCATGAAGCACATGTGTGCTTGCTCTACTTGTTCATCATCTGACTCTCCACTTGAGGAGTCCTCTTCTGAGTCGGTGAATGTGCCGACAAGCCCTTTCTTGTACTCCTTGTACTTTCTTGACTTGTCGAACTTGGGTGCCTTCCACTTCTCCTTTTGTTTGTTGAGAGGACAATCCACCTTGATGTGTCCTGGCTTGTTGCATTTGAAACACAAAGGAGCAGATGCATTAGTGGAACTAACTTTAGATTTATTCTTAAAGTTACCTTTTCGGAAGAACCGGTTGAACTTCTTTGCCATGAGGGCCAAAGATTCCATGTCCAACTCGTCTTCCGATTCTTCACTATCGGTAGGTGTAGTAAGGGCGGCCTTGAAAGAAATTGCCTTTTTCTTTGGCTCTTCTTGCTTCAAGAACGCCTTCATTTTATCTTGCATCTTGATCTTACTGTCCTTCCGTACCTCATAAGACATTAAAGTACCCATTAGTTGAACAACGGTATATTTGGACATATCGTTACCTTCCTCGATAGCGTAGGTTCGCTTTTCCCAACTCGAAGGAAGTCCATCAATGATCTTCGCGACTTTCTCTTCTTGGGTATAGGTCTTCCCAAGGGCTTCCAACTCGTTGGTTATGTCCACGAAGCGAGCATAGTACTCCTTGATCCTTTCACCCTGTTCCATGTGAAACAACTTGAATTCTTTGTTAGCAACAGTGAGTTTGGAGTGTTTACCCTGATCGTTCCTTCGTGCAAGATTAGGAGTTGGTTCCAAATCTGATATGCACTCTTACAGGTGCATATCTTGTTGAAGTCTTCAGGCTCCAGTGCACATTGTACGGCATTCATTGCCTTGGCATTGTTCACCTCCGCGGCGACCTCCGCGGCAGTCCACTTCGTAAAGTCTTCTTCAGTGGGCTCCACATACTCCGTTAATGTGGCTCTCCAGAGTGATGCGCTCCGGAGGAAAGTTTCCATCCGGCATTTCCAGTATCCATAGTTGGTACCATTGAAGTGAGGAGGCCTAGTTGAGGAGTGTCCTTCCATCACTGAAGAGGCTCCTTCACGATTCTTGAAGGTGTTGTAGTCGGAAGGTGGTCGAACGGCCTTGTTGTCGTTGTTTGTCATAGCTATGAACTTGGTTTTGATACCAAATGTAATGCCCTGGTAGCTACTGCACAAGTACTAGAGGGGGGGTGAATAGTACTTTAAAATAATTAAGAGTCTAATTCCTAATTATTGTGCAAACACAAACAACTATGCGGAATAAGAATAACAACAAGAACAATAGCAACGCAAACAAGCGATGTAATGGGTTCGGATCCACCCAAGTCTCCCCGACTTGTTCCCGGTGATCCTACGTTCCAGACACCCGGATCCCTTCCGGCTACTTGAGTTAGAATCCACTAACTCAAGGTTCCACTAAACAACTTCTTGTAGAAACTACTACAAGATCAAACAATACAATGAATGAATTGTGACTCCCACAAACCAGGATCACAAACTTCTCTCACAACTCGAGAGAAAAACTGATAATAAATAGTTTAAATGAAACAAATAAAACTCACCACAAATTCCTATGTCTTGAGATACTTACGAATTAGGGCAAGGAAGGAAGATGTGAAAGAGTGAGCACGAAAACCCTAGCAACGATGAGCAACGTGAAAATAGCTAGGTTGAAGATCTTGACCGTGATTCAGATCAATGGAAGAATGATCACACAGCGCTCAAGATCTGAAAATCTCTCTTGAGAAACTAGGTCACAAACGTGAGAGAGAGATCTTTTTGAGAGAAAGCCCTTGGAGATTGATAAACGAATTATCGAAAAATTAGATCTGAATTCCATCTCATATTAGAAATATTTCCATGTTAGAAACGAGTCAAACAGATATGGAAAGAATCAAAACAGATCAAGAAAAATCGTGGAAATAAATTCTCCAACGGCTGGAAAATTAAAGCTACTTAATCGGTCTAAGAAGGATCGCTGACCGATTAGTTTGAGAACTAGTCGGTCGGTGAACCTTCTTGGACCGACTAGATGGTTGACAGAGAATTCAGTGAAGTAAGGAGGATAAACTAGTCCGTCTAAGAAGAAACATCAACCGACTAGTTTGACAACTAGTCGGTCGGTGAACCTTCTTGGACCGACTAAATGGTCAACAGTAACTCGGCTGAAAAACACAAGTAAGACTACTCGGTTCAAGAAGGATTTCCAACCGATTAGATTGACATCTAGTCGGTCCGTCCTTCTACTTGAACCAACTAAGTTGCACAGAAAGTCAAACGAAGAAGCGACAAGCTACGGAAAACTTCCTAATAGCTTCTAAGAGAATCCTAGAGATAAGATACGATATATAAGAGGATATCGAAGGCAAGTAAAACTCAAGGCTTAACATTCTAGAAGACAATGAAAATAAACAATACACACCGTCTTTAAAAGCTTCAATATGGAGATTCTGAATCCCTCGACTTCAATAATACTCCTTGAGCTTCAATGAAGCTTCAGGCACATTGTTCACGCACTCTAAAGAAGTCTTGGGACGTCGCTTGAGATCTACACAGTAATTTGGCGACGATCTTCATAACTGCGCTCAAAGATAATTAGCACCCAATATTTATGTTTGTTCATTATCAAAACCAAATCAGGGAAATCAATACTCAACAAGTTTCGGGACCCTTCCGACCATCGGTATAGTGATGACAAAGGGCGACCTCCACCCCGCACCCATGAGGGGCGCCCTGGAGAGTTTGGGGGAGGTTACAGAGACTTTTAAGAGGAGCATGATCGCAGAATTGGAGGCGACCGCGGGGGAGGACATGGGGGCCGAGGAGGAGGGCCGTGAGGGGGTCACGGTTTCCAAGATGGTGGCCCACGTGGGGGCTATGAGCGGCACTAGGAGAGGTGGCAACACTACCACCAGCTCAGGCACGAAGGGGGACGAAGAGACCAGATGACATTCACTATGGATAGGCTACGTAAGCTGAAGATGTCGGTATTCAAGGGAGAGGATCCGATGTCGTGGATTACATGGCAGAGAGATATTTTTCAAAGTTTCTCGCATGACGGAGGAGCAGAAGCTGGAGGCGGCTGTTATATGTCTAGATGGAAAGGCCCTCGCTTGGTTTAGTGGAAGGACGAGAGTCATCCTTTTCGCTCGTGGGAGGAGATCATGGACCAGATGGTGGAGAGGTTCAGAGATACCCATCTGGAAAATGTGAGAGAGCAGCTGCTATCACTTAGGTAGGATGGCACCGTGCGAGACTATCTGGAGAGGTTCGAGGCACTGTTGGGACATGTGCATGGGTTGCCTGACGAGATGATGGAGAGCACTTTCATGAAGGGGCCGAAGGCTACTAATCGAGCATCGGTCCACATGCAGAAGCTCCAGAGCCTGATTGAGGCCATGAAGTATGCTCAGATGGCGTAGGATTGCTAGTTGGAGGAGAGAAAGGCGAGGAGTGGTTGGAGTGGACCGTTTTTCCGCAGTGTTTTGACCGCGACTGGATAACAGAAGACAACTATATGGGCAGATCGGGCGAGTATTGAGAAGTAGGTGGAGAAGAGCAGCACACCGCCAGCAGGGGGTCAGTTTCAGATGATGACTGACGTCGAAATGAGGGAGAAGAGGCAGAAAGGGCTGTGTTTTAGATGCGATGAGCGGTTCACCCTAGGGCACCTTTGTGGGACGTCCAAGCTGCAAGTGCTGATAGCCGGAAATGACGAGAAAGATGTCGTGGAGGATGAAGAGCTCGGAGTGGATGACGACTCGCACTTGGAGTAGGACTGCCAGCGACTTCATCACCATTTTGAGGACAATGTGGATTTTTTGGAGGCGGAGTAATGTTATATCCGGTCCAAAGGGGGCCTATTTTGGGGTGTTTTGTGTTATTTTATTAAATTAGGGGTATTTGGGTAATTAGACGTTTAATTAGAAGATTATAAATAGGGGGATAGCCGGCCTGCCCTAGTCATGCTAATTTTGATGATTTTGTGAGAGAAGAGACAGTTCTTCGAGTTTTTCGGAAAGGTGCGGACGTCCCTTATCAATCGGCATCTTGCGAGAGAGGTTGCCTCTATATTGTAACCACATTATCTTATTATATAGCAGTTTTTATTCAATAAACTTTCAGATTTTTCCAAATCCTATCAAATGTCATGAATTGATTCTGACCGAACATTTTTGATAGTGGATAAGCAATTTCCTGATCAATGTGTAGAGCATCTTAACGTTGATGAATATATTTGGTAGCAATTCATCTCCCCCCCTTTCTGGTTTCTAACCACTATTTCTTCTGTAAGCTACCTAAATTTTTTTCTGGACTTTAGTCTCCAGCTCTCCAGGCCTCCCTCCCCTCCCAATGCACCCACCCTACCAGCAAATGCATGTGTTCACATGAGGTACTGCTTTATCTTCCAACATTGAAGGATCTATGGTTTCAAGATATGCAATTCTTCTCTGTTGGATCGTTTTAAGTAGCCTTAATATAAAATTATTTCACTTCCAATGTTAAATATTTACATGTGAGAATTCATTTTGGAGATGATTATTTAATGATTAATCTGAGATGAAAGTTAGTTATTGTTAGGCGAAGAATATTTCCTAGTAAATTAGTTGATTACATATGATTTTAATTAAAATATGCTGGACACATGTATATGCATTTGTGTTTTCATACTTTATTATATTATTCGGAGTGAATAATGTGAATTCTAAAGGATCTGAAGGCTGAATTTCAAGAAATTCTTTAGTGCAGTGATTTTTTATATTTATTGGTAGAACTATCGTTTGCAATTCTCTCTATATGCATGTGCATGTGTGCGTGCGTGCGTGTGTGAAGTGAATTACTTTTGTCAAAGAAATACCAGAAAATTCTAGGAAAACAGTACTTCTGTACCACTTTATTTTATTCTTTGGAGTGTGAATAATGTAAATTCAAAGGACCAGAAGGTTGAATTCCAAGAAATTCATTAGTGCCATGATTTTTTATATTTATTTGTAGAACTATCCATTTCAATTCTCTCTATATGCGTTTGCACGTGCATTCATGCGTGTGTCAAAGAGAACAACTCAACTCTTGTCAAAGGCATACCAGAAATATTCTTGGAAAACAATACTTCTATACTACAATTCAAGTGTTCTAGGGAATTGCATTTTTTTTCAAAACAGTAAACTTTTTCTCTCATTGCAGTTCCTTCCGTTGACAAATTTGTTGGGGAGAGAAATGGAGGCGTTCCTGGAAAGACAATTTTTGGGCTTGGGAATATTATACTTAATTTGGGAAGGAATGCAATCAAACTGAAAGTTGTTAACAAGGCCGACAGGCCTATTCAGGTGAATTTCTTGTCATTAACTTTTATCCCCAAGTCCACTCAGTTTTAAATTCTGTTATGTCCTGGGAAATTGATCTGTATGTCAACTATGTCTCAATCGCTGGGATTGGATACCAGATACTGCAAATTTGAATGTGTCCCAAATTTCTAGTCATTTGTATTTTCTGGTACATTGTCCTTTAGGGTAACTAGTGATGGCAGAGGTTTTATATGTAGCAAAGACTTGTATGAGTTGTATCTTTAAATAGCCATTTGGCGGGGAATTAAATAGACATGCATGTCAGCTTTCTACCTATAGGACATCATTATGTATATATATTTTGGAATTGTTTCTTCTTGATTTTACATAGTAGCTAATGCTTATTTCTTAGGTCTTGTTTAACATTTGATCATTTTAATGTTCAATGTTATCCCTAAGATGTGCACCATAGCATCCCGATGGGAACACGAGCGTTGGGGTTTTGTGGTAGAAGAAATTTGGGATTTGAGATATCTAATGTTCTAAACTAAGGATTTTGACGAAGAGATAGAAGCCATGGCCCCACATCCATATGAATTGTTCACCCATTCTCGAATCTTGCATGTAAACTAGATTTGAGATATTTGGGATTTGAGATATCTAATGTTGGGATTTGATATCTAATATTGGGGTTTTGTGGTAGAAGAAATTTGGGATTTGAGATATCTAATGTTCTAAACTAAGGATTTTGACGAAGAGATAGAAGCCATGGCCCCACATCCATATGAATTGTTCACCCATTCTCGAATCTTGCATGTAAACTAGATTTAGTCGCTCGGGTTTCTTGCAAACCAACTAAATTTTACAAAACTCAAATATTTAATTTACTCATTTTTATTACAATGAAAGGCATATATACCTTTTTATAAAAAATGAACTTTGAAGTCTAAGAAAACTGATCTTATTCTAATTATAATTTGAAAATTACCTTTTATAAATAAGGCCATAAGATTGAATTTTTCAAAATGACTGAAACTTTGAATAAAGGAAACTTGTAAGTTGTAACTCGACTTAAATTCTAAACAAAAAAAAACTCTAAGAATAAGAAAATTCTAAAAGTCCAAAATAATTAAAAATTCTAATTTTCTTATGTAATTGCAACTCTTCCGTGTGGCGGGGTTGTTTCAATTTCTAAAATACTATTGCAAATGCACTTGGATTGACCCACATTAAATCTCCACAAGGTGTAGAAAATTCGACCTCGAATTTAGAAGTAGTGTTGTACGAGAAAACTCGAACAACCATACCAAGAGTAACGATCCAACAACGAAAATAAGTAAAGGCGAAGACAACATAGCTGGCTAGTAGGTGATGGATTATCTAGAAGACTAGAATAACAAAATCAACATGCTCTGGCTCAAGATCAAATAAGTTGCTCAGATTGCACCAAACACATACACGACGTTGATCTGGACTATGACTCTGAACCTGGATCTAACTCGGGCTCAAGATTTGACTTGGACTTGGGTTGGGGCTTTAGCTTGGTCTCTACCTGTGTTTTGAACTCAGTTGTAACGCCAAATCTAACTTTATTTAAGACTCTAATGAAAGCTCTTGTTCGATTGTTGGTTTTGCAGGTTCTAATTTAGAATCAGACTGGCTCAGCCTCTTGGTTAGGCTTGAGTTTTGACATTGGTTGAGGTTCTGGTTTTGGTTCCGCTTGTTTTTGCAGCACAATTCTAGGATAATATGTATATTCATCTTTATGTCTTTGAGTAAAAATTTCAATATCGGGCTAAATTTTTATATGGGCCATGCTTTCAATTTGATGAAGATTGAACCAAACAACATATTAGTGGAGGTTTAAGGAGATACCGATGTTAAGCTTTGAATTTCATCATTGACCAACTTTTGCAATCTTGTTTATACTTACCCATCAAGACAAAGCTTTGTTAACAAATAATATGTAATTGTTTAGAATTCAGTTAGAGATATACAAAATGATTTTTTTAGTTTTATAGTAGTAAAAAAGAAGTCAAATATGAGTTGTAGTTAAAAAGGAGTCAAACATGAATTGTATTCTTAATTGTATTTGAACTATATTTTTCTATATCAATGACACTGCTAACTTAGTTTTAAGGCGCGATCTTTATTTTGAATTATATTTTGTATTTCGATTTTAATATGATATTAGAGACATCTAATTTTCTCTTTTTTCTACTTCTAAATGGCATTGATCTACTTAAAACTTCACGCCTACACAAATTAAAAATTAAAAATCAATGGCTAAAATCTAACCCTACATTTAACTTCTCCATGTTTGATTTGTCTATTGTCTTCCCCAACCAAAAAATAAAAATAAAAAATAAAAAGTTATTGTAGCACTAAGGTATGCACTACAATTCTATCTTACTATAGCATTATAAAGCATGCTGTAGTAACACCTCTCCAAACTGATCATTAGTCCTTCAAAATTTGCATTCCATGGTTATGTCGTCAGCCATCTTCGTTGGATATCGTAGGTGCTAGGTTGTCGTTGATTGTCACAAGACTTGATTGTTGGTTGGAAGCTAGTGGTTGTGGTTGTTGTTAATTATTGCTTATTGCTTTGTTGGTTGTCCTTGATTGTTGTAAAACTTGTTTGTTGCTGAAAGTTGGTCATCGTTGGTTGTGGAGGTTATTGGTCATATGTTATCTCATTGGTGATCATTGATGATTAGTTGTTAGTTGGTTAATAGTTTGTCAATAATCATCAATTGTTAAAAGTTGTTGTCGGGTGGTGCTGAAAAGTTATCGTTGATTGTCAACAACACTGAGACATTGGTTGAAAGTTGTCATTGTCATTAAGTGGTTTTTGTTATTTTGTTGGGAGTTATCATTACGTTAAAGTTATTGTTGGTTGTTAATTGGTTGAAGGTTATCATTATCATCGTTGAGTGCTTTTCGATGGTTGAAAGTTATCGTTGGTTGAAAGTTATCATTGGCTATTTTTGGTTAGTTGAAAATTAGGTTAGAAGTTATCATTAGAAGCCATCGTCGAGTTTAGTTTGCTTTTTTAAAATTTGGTTTGCTCCAGTTTGTTGCCATTTGGGAGTTTTGTTTTTTAGGATTGGTTTGATTTTCAAGTGTTTAAAGTTTGGAGAGGAAGTTCGATTTTATGAGTTTGAATTGTGGGGTTTTAGTTTTTGAAATTTGTTTTCAAGAGTTTGTTTTTCCCCAAGAATTTAGTTTTGTTTTAGAAGTGGATTTTGAAATTTTGGTTTGGTTTGATATTTGATTTCAGAGTACGAAGTTGTTTTTGGAGTGTTTTTTCTTTTGTTTAAGAGTTTGTTTGGTTTGGTTTTCAAAATTCGGTCAGAAGACAAGATGGATGTCAAGTGATCATGGTCGAGGTAATCGAGGGGAAGACTTTAGATGTGAAGGTAGCTGATTTGGAGATCAAGGTACAATAGATCTTAGAGGTACACCCATTTCTAAAGGTACACTAATTTTCAAGAATTTGAGAGATCATATGTGTAGTAATTTCATAGGATGACTTGGCAGTTTTAAACAGTTGGTTTGGCAGTTTTAGAAGAACAACTCAACAACTTTAGGAAATTCAGACACAATAATTTGCACATGACATGAGAAGTTTGAGTTTGAATTATTTATAGCAAGCTGGGCATGTATGCTTCAGCTTGTAAGGTGTATTACGAAATATTGTTGATGAGAATCAAATTTTTGTCAAAGTGCATTTTTGAGATTAGTATTTGGGTCTTTAATTTTTAGAACAAATCTCTTTCAAAGTGCATTTTCAGATTAGTATTTGGGTCATTAATTTTTAAGTTATTTTCATTTGAATTTTGGTAGAAAATTGCGTCTTTTTTGTTATTTTGTTATTTTAGTTGTTTTTAATCCCACATTGGTTGTGGAAGGATATTGTAATACACCTAACCCAGCCTTATGTGTTTTCCATGCAATAAAATCTTTTTAAAATTCAAATAATTTTTAAAAGAATTTTTGAGATTTTTTCCAGAATATTTAAGTATGTTAAACCACTTACTTCTAAACCCAAAACCCATTTCATCTCTTATATTCTCCCAACCGATCTTCCATTTTATTAACCCATACTCGAAGAACTGATACCCATTACCTATTATCCACTTATATTATTAATCCCATTAACCCAAAACTATTCCTTAACCCAATACCCTTTAAAACCATTAACCTAATTATTTTCCTGAACCCAATATCCTTTAAACCCATTAACCCAATTATTAATTGATAACCCTAACGTATTATTTAACTCTCTCTCCCGCTGATTCATTTGTGTAGATTTTGTGGGCTTTTATTTGAGTATGGATAATGTTGGTTCTTGGGTGTTTAATTGAATTCTTGTTGAGGAGATTCCTCTTGCAATGATACAATTGAATTATGAGATTTCCTTATAAATTTCTGATATATATTTGTTGGTATTGCTTGAGGGATAAATTCCTAATGATTGTCAGGTTGGGTACTTGCTGGCTGCTCTGTTTGGGGCTCCATTCTCTTGCTGATTGGCCTTTATTTCGGCTCTGTTTGGGGCTCAATTGTCCTGCTATTTGGCCTATATTTCAGCTTTGTTCGGGGCTCAGTTTGCCTTGCTGTTTGGCTTTTTTTTTTCAGATTTGTTTGTGGCTCAGCTAATCGCTGCTTGAGCCTTGGTCTACCATCTTCTTTGGCTTAGTTTTGCATCCTTTTTGGGCTATGTTCGCCCTCTGTTTGGGATCAGTTTTGCAGTCTGTTGGGCTCAGTTTTGCTGTCTGTTTTGTGCTCGGTTGGGCCCTCCGTTTTGGGGGTTTTTTGGGCTCTATCGTTGCTGATTTTTGGACAGTAATCAGCCTTGAAAATCAGTTTCCTTTTGCAGTCAATACATTATTTTGCAATACTTTTGAAGCTTGTTTTGGGTTCTATTTTGTAGTCCCTTAGTAGCCCTATAAGCAGATTTGGATTGGATTTGGGTCTGAATTTTTGAAACTTGTGTGATTGTATATATATAATGCCCCAAGTGAGCTATTGATGGACATGTTGGTATCTTGCCATTATCAAATGGTGAAAATACTTTCTGAGATAAAAAGATACTGAAACTGAAATGAAAATTACATGTCCCTAAAATTATTATGGGAATAACTTAGATGCGTAGATGATTACGACTTGACCCTGATTCTAGCATTCTATGTAATTAAGAGTTGGGATATACTTGAATGACATGATAGAGATGGATTGATCCTGTTCATAGGGATGTTATACTGTTTTAGATGGTTCATACATATTGACTGGACTGCATAGACCCTCTTAATTATATAGACTAGTTATGATGTGGATTTGGGTTGCTTAGACTTTGTCTCATCTTACACATGGTATGATATGTGCCGAGTTATTCCCATAATAAACCTTTGGAAATAGTAACTAAGAAATAATATGCATCCACATGATGATTGACATGCTCTTATTACATATGGTTCATAAACCACATTTGACATTACACTAGTTACACATATGTTGACACTGATTCATGACCTTAAGCTTTATACATTGTACATACCAAGGTTTGAGGTCTCTGTCTCGGTCTCGATATCGATCTCCCGAAAATTTAGGTTTCGGTATCGATATCGCCTGTTTCGGAGGTTTCGGAAGTGAGTTTCGGTTCGTATGTATCGGTAGTTTCAAAAATTGTAAGTTATATGTAACTAACAATATTAGTTAAAATTTGTTACTAATAAGATAATGACAAACTAACAAAGATAATAAACCTTTGGAAGGCGGACAGGAAGGAGGTGAGGTGCAGCAGCAGGGTAGTGACCTTGACTGTAGAGATACTGATAGATCTAGTCGAACTAGGACTGGAGTGTCACCAGAGCAAGGGCCTGGTCAAAGGAAGTGCAGAAGTCAGAGTGTCTCTGACATCAGTCAGGGCACTAACAGTGGAGTCTCTAAAGGATCTAAACTCCTCCAAGCGAGCTAACTACTCAGAATAGGGTCGTGATGGAGGAGGAGCGCTGCTGGAATCCTCGACGTGGGGTCGAGATCTCCTATATTGCCGCAAGGCGGCGATGACAACGGGCTCAGGGATAGAAAAGGAAGAACCGGGAGTGTCAATGTGATCTCAGGGCTGGGGCTGGCGTGGGTCAATCACCTGGACCGGGGCCTGGACACCTGAAGCTAGGTCAGTGTCGGGTGAGATGGACCACCTTAAAGTGGTGCCCGGTCCAAATAGCCCAGGGTTGGACAGCCTAGTATATGGGGTGGAGGAAGGGCCATAAAGCCAGAAGTAGCGCTATCAGTCAAGCGCTTGGATCATACATATGTTCGTGAGCACCGAGAGGTCTAGGAAGGTGGGACCAGGGATGGGAATCATGGTGTCGGGAATCCTAAGGGAGACAGGAGCGAGGGTGTCAATGATGGTGATGAGTCCCCCGCAGTAGATAGGTGATCTGGGGTCGGCTATGGTGTGGAGAAATCTCTGCATAAGTCAGGACCCAGCGTGCAGGAGAAACTGGGGGACCGTGATGTTGCCCTTGCGGAGGACACGGCCCTGTGTAGCACACCACAGCAAAAAGAGCTCACCTGAGAGACCTGGCCCGTCTCGTATCGACAGAAAAGTGTGTTCGCGATAATGCGATGCATGATACGGAGGCCAGGATGTATGATGCTAGATGCCTTAGCTCGAGTCTTCGAGAAGACATCGAGCCGGGTGATCTGGAACCAAAAATGGTTCGCATCGAACTCTCGAGGGTAGGGGTGATTGTTGTGGATGGCTATGGGATCGAGTGCTTTGGGCCACCTAAAGAGCAGGTTCAAGGAGTCTTTGGAGAGACCATACTCCATGTTCATGATCCTAAAGGAGAAACCTGTGGGATAAACTCTGAAGGTGGTTAAGAACTCTGGAGTGAGTCTCCTATACGTCATAGCCTCACACTGCAGAAATTCCTCCCATCCAAGATTTTGGAGGAGGGTGCTGACTATATCTAGGAGGCCTAGGGAAGACAGAGCTGGGACACTAGGAAATTTAGTGGGGACGATCACATGAGAGTTCATCGAGATGAACTTTGTGCGTTCGTCCTTACTAAGAAAGTTGATGCCTAGTGTGTCTAGCTGAGGGGCGGGGAGTGGTTCATCGCCCCTCTCCTTAATGGAGTGTATCCGGGCAATATCGGCTTCGAGAGCCGTCGTCTTTTGACGTTCTTTCTTGCCTTGGGAGGGGCCAGTGACCGTGCACTTCTTTATGCGCTCACATGGAGGCATAGTGATGGTGCGTGAGGGATGTAGAGTGAATGAAATATGAGTGTGTGCAACTCACGCAAAGATCGACCGAATTTAGTGCTAAAGATTCTGAAATTAAAGAAGGGAGGAGCGAAGTTACCCAAAGCGATGCTCCTCGTTGAAGTAGATGCTCACAATGGTCGTAGAGCAGTCCCTCAAGCTGTTCCAAGCCAAGAGTTCCCTTGATCGCAGCCTGCGTCGATTGGGGTTTCAAAAACCCTATCCTAGGGTTGGTTGGAATGGAAATGGGAAGAAGAGGGTGGAAGGGAGTTTGGACGAGGGTGAGTGAGGGTTTGGGAGATGGTTGGAAGGGATTTGAGGAGTTTGGGAGGGGTTGGGAGAGGGCCGCGTCGTTTGGGGTAGAGGAGAAGTCAAAACGTTTTGGGTGAAAATGAAATGAACGGGCCGTTTGGGGCTTTTATAGCTGAAATAAACGTTTTACATGGGCCGCATGGAAGATTAACACGGCTGCGTAAAATGTTGCAAAGGTATGGGTCGACGCGGCCACGTGGTGTGAACAAAGCGGGCCACGTAGTGTGAACAAAGCGGGATGCGTAAGCTCTGGCCGTTTGAATAAAATTTTGGGCTGAAAGTACAGAGAGATTCGCGGCCCACGTCATTTAGAATAACGCGTCCGCGTCGTTTCGTCCAAAAGGAGAAATTGACGCGGCCGCGTCGCCTAAAGTGACGCGGTCGCGTAAGCTCTGAGAAATTTTTTGGTTTGGCCCAAATTTCAGGGACATTCGCGGGCCGTGTTGATGGGCATGACACGGACACATCATCTGTCTCTCCCCATGTCATCCACCCAGTTGCGTGAATTAGAATGGCGCGGCCACGTGGGATCCCTTCCTCCACTACTCCTTATTCTTCCTCCTCCTGCAATCAAAGACTTAGTCGATTTCTTAGGGTTTTGGTGATTTATTAGAGGACAAAAAAATCTAAATTAATCTAATCTAAAATAAAGATGAAAATCAAATGGAAAATCTAAGTAGAAAACGCTTGGGTTGCCTCCGAAGAAGCGCTCGTTTTAAGTCGTGACCTCGACTCCCCAATTGATATCGTCATGGTGGGTTTAGGGTGGAGAGATCCCGAATGTGACCATCTCCATGATCTGCTTTGTTGTTCAGCTCCTGTGGCCTTCCTCATGCTTCTCATTGTCTTCGGGATCTAGTGGATGTGATCACGGTGGTTTCTCCTTCAGATTTATCTCAGCGGTCTCTTCGTGATCCTCCATCATCGCTAGTTCCTTGAGCTTGGCTTCACGCCCAATGGGGGTTCATTGTTGTTGTCACCTAGAAATAGTTCCTCCATACTTTTCTCCTCGATTGCTTCTTCGAGGAGGTCTGCTTGGCCCCGATGGCTAGCTTCTGCGAAATTCCTCATCGATTTCTTAAGGTCGAATTCGAACTTTTCCTTTCTGACGTTGAGGGATAGTCTTCCTCTCTTCACATCGATGAGGACACCCACTGTAGCTAGGAAAGGCCTACCTAGGATGATTGGGATCCGTGTGTCCTCCAGCATGTCTATGACGACAAAGTCGATGGAACTAAAATTTTCCCGATCTTCACCGGCACGCCTTCTACTATCCCAAAGGGGTATTTCACAGAGCGGTCCGCTAGCTGGAGTGACATGTTCGTAGGTTGTAGCTCCCCGAGATTCAGCTTCTCACAAATACCGATGAGCATTAAGCTAACGATAGCTCCTAAGTCGCAAAGGACACTCTTGACATCCAAGTCTCCAATAGTGCACGGGATGGAGAAGCTTCCGGGATCCTATAGTTTTTCCACCATTTTTCTCTGAATGATGGCGCCACACTCAGCGGAGAGTAACACCTTCTCCCTCCTACCACGCTTGGTAATTATCTCCTTGAGGAACTTGGCGTAGGCGAGAATTTCAGAGATCACGTCGATAAAGGGGATGAAAATGTTGAGTTGCTTCAAAAGATCGAAGAACTTCCCGTACTTTTCATCCAATTTGGCCCTCGCCAATCTCGACGGAAATAAGACTCTCGGTTGATATGGCATGGGAAGCTCGTCGATGGGATTCTTTAGCTCTTTCTCCACTTGCTTATTCTTGTTGGATCCGGGCCGCGGAGGCTATACCTCACGAACAACTTCTTGGTCATCCTCATCTTCGAGCTCAACACGAGATTCTTCTTCTTTTTCAGCTTCTTTCTCCGTAACGGGCATGGTGGGACCTTCAAACATCCTCCCGCTCCTCAACGTGATCGCGTTCACGTGCCCTCAGAGATTTTCTTTAACTTGCCCCAGCAATTTTCCTTGTACCTTGGAAAGCTAGGAGAGTTGCTGTGCCATCTGCGCCATCGTGGTCTCCATGGACTTTTGGCCAGTTGCCAGCTGTTGTGAGGTGGATGCAAGCTGTTGCGTTGTCATCATCAGCTGCTGGATAGATGTTTGGAAGTAGTCATTCCACTGGCCTTGAGTCCAGATATGACTCTCAATCAGCAATTCCAAGTTTGACTTTTGGATGGGGTGTGCGTTCACCGGAGGTCTCTGATTGAAGTTCTGAAATTGGGCTTTGGGAGCTGGAGCTTGGAGTTCCTGAGGCTGCTGAGGGTATGATGAGGGAGCTTGCAATCCCGGAGTCCGGTATGAGAAGTTGGGGTGGTTCCTCCACTCTTGATTGTATGTGCCGGAGTATGGGTTACTTGGTGGACTCGGATTGTTCCCAAATTAAGCGTTCGCTTGTTGTAGCGTCACATCCGGGGCATCGCTATAGGTGATGAACATTTAGTGCCTTGGTGTCCCTGCACACCGCAAACCTCGCAAACTGCCGCCGTAGGCGGTTTAACAGCACCAAGTCCAATAAGGAAAAATTGTTTAGTTAGAGTATCGAATTTAACGGAAAATAATGATAGCTCGTTGATGTCATATTTACCACCGATAGTGGAGGTGCTCCTCTCGTTGCTCAAGCAGTTGTTGTTCTCGACCATTGCTTCAAGCAATCTCTTTGCTTCGGCCGGAGTGTTGCTCATTATGGCGCCATTAGCGGCAGCATCTATAGACATCCTCACCGGCGACGTTATCCCGTTGTAGAAGGCCTGAATAAGTAGCCAATCCGGCACGCCGTGGTGGGGGCAGACTCGTTGGAGATCCTTAAATCTCTCCCATGCTTCATACAAGGACTCTCGCTCCGACGGCTTGAAGTTGGTGATCTCATTGTGCAGCTTGGCAGTCTTACCTGGAGGAAAGTACTTTGTCAGAAAAGCAAGAGATAGACTGTCCCATGTAGTGAATGTATTAGGACTGTGACTCCTGAGCCCATTCTTGGCCTTATCCCTAAGTGTAAGAGGGAAAAGTCTTAGCCTGATGACGTCATTGGTGACCTCATTGATCATCAACGTGCCCATCTTTTCCAGGAAAGTGTTCAGATGGTTATTAGGGTTCTCCAGAGGGGCCCCTGAGAATTGGTCTCTTTGCACGAAATCAACCAAAGATGGTTCGAGTTCGAAATTATTCGGCTCCACCGCCGGCCTTTGAATGCTAGAGGTCGACCTACTGTGAGGCATTGAGTAATCGAGGAGCGACCTAGCTTGCGGTAATGGCGGCGGCGGCGACGACTGTGGACCATTCTCGGAGTTGAGTATCTCGTCCATTGTCTCGAGGGCTTCTCTCCTCCTACTCTCGACGTTAAGCCTTCTCGCGGTAGCTTCAATCTCTGGGTCTAGTAGACGCAAGTTTGCTATGCTTTGAGATCTCCTGTGCATGCAAATAGTCTATACTAAAAGGAAACGTCAAAAGCACCAATGGGCAATAAAAGAGAAAAATATAAGCAAAATAAAACAAAAGAAAAGAAAAGCGTAGTCTTCCTACAAAGACTAAAAACCAATATCGAATCGTGCCTCCCCGGCAACGGCGCCAAAAACTGATCGCGGTCCCCCCAGTGGGGACCGAACGATGCTAATAAAAACCGCAGCGCACAGATTCTGTGTAGTCGCTTACGGGTCGAACACGAGGAGGCGGTTAATGAGTATTAGTTCCTATAGGTCTTTGAAAGAGAGCTACGTGATAGTCACGGTGAATTGTTGGAGAACGATAGAAAGATGTAAACAAGGGGGTAAAAGCTCTAGGGCATGTAGAATCCCTGCCATTTGACTAGGGTTAGGGTCGAATTAGTAATTGACAGGTTGCCGGGTTTATTGGGACTCGGGAGAGGTCGTGTGACCTAAGGGCGTTCACCTATCACCCACTATCGTGATGCATGATAGGTTATTTCCTTATGTCAAGTCCTACCCCGCGCTGTCGCGATGCAATATGATAGGCCAACCCAAACTACACCGACGTCAGTGGTTCTCCGTTGCATCGGTGTACGTCGGGGGCATTACGCTCGAAGAATATCCTCAATCTTCCTCCCACTCATAGTGGCGTTCGTGGATTAGACCTACATTGGAAGAACTCTAATCGGTGCCTGTTGGCGTATCAGTCACACCGATAGTATGGATCGTTGTAGGGATCGGATCCCATGGTCAGTCCCGACTTTTGATTGGCGGCCGACCCGATCGTTCCGAAGCGACGGGGTCGAATCTACTGCGATAATAGTCACCCCAATGTACCCCTAACCTCAACTACCCCAGCAACCCAATCAATTAATAGGTCCAACCCATGACCCCAATCCAATGGGGTTCATCCCATTGCCCTAGATGAAAACTACTCACTACCCATTAGAATAGAGGGAGATTCTAACGGGTAAGCGTCCAACGCCATGGATTCAGTCAACAACAATAGATGATGAAACAATCACAACAATAATAAAGATGGAAAATCTCTATTAAAGAAACAAAGAGTATTACACTATTTAACGTTTAGAACAATAAGAACGACAGAATAAACGAGTTAGGAATCTTACAAAACAACCCAAAACCTTAGGAAAACTATAAAAACTCCAAAAAATGAGATTCTCATCGCAGGGAGATGAGGGTACGCTTATATACGCGCGCCTAAAAGGCAGAAATACCCTCCAGATTCGTCCTAAAAGTCGTAGGAGTGGGTTGACGCGACCGCGTCAAGAAACGTCGCGGTCGCGTCATTTCCAAAAGCAGTGGGGATTAGGGGGCTAGGCCACGCGGTCGTGTCAAAGGAGATGCGGCGGCGTTGAAGGTCACACGGTCACGTCGAATGTTGACGCGGCCGCGTGGCTTTGCTCTAGAAGCTGTAAGTTCGCGGTCGCGTCACCCATGTTAATGCGGGCCGCGAAACTTTCTGGTCTTCATTCTTCTTCTTTACTCCAACAAATCTTCTGACACGGCCGCTTGATTAGAATTAACGCGGCCGCGTTAAAGTTCCATCTTTGACAGATTGTCGCAGCCGGGTGGACATGATGATGCGGCCGCGTGGATCTTTATTCTTCACAAAATACTCCCCCCTACGCAATCTACTCCCTGGCCGCTCCTTTCGCCTCTTCGCGCTTAGATCTCGCTATATGATCCCAAATTGATATTTATCTCCTGCAAAGCATGTGAGGGAACACAAAGCAAGGGAAGAATCAAAAAACGGGGAAAATGGGAACGAATAAAGAATGAAACGGTGTAAAACGTGCATGGAAAAGAGTGAAGAACTATATACAATAAGCACTTATCACGCCCCTGCTGGAGGAGCGACAGCTCCTGTGGGGCGTCCAGCCCCTGCTGGACGCCCTTGCTGAAGGGACGGAAGCACCTGTAGGGTGCCATGTGAGGGTGACGGCCTATGTTTCGTCGCCCTAGGGTCCGGGGTTCGCAGATTTGCATCATTGGCTCACCCGCCCTACATGTAATTCATATCGGCCTCTGAAAGCAACACTTCTTCATATTCTTCCATCTTCCCATTTCCTTTCTCCAAAGGTGACGCCTTTTTCGCTTGATTAGGGTTTCCGTCGACGCCGCCCCCCTTCGTCGCAAGGAGCACGAGTTGTTGCATGATTTGGACTAGTGCTTCTCCTTATTTCTCTTGAGTTTCTAACACCTTTCCTTAGGTTTTTGCCTAACTTCGCTAAGGTTTTGCTTCACGCCTCAGGTTTGTCGTTGAATTTATCATCCAAGGCATCGATTTTGTCTTTAGATCTCGTTGCAGCCGCTATGGATCTTGATGTTCTGATACCAACTTGATAGGAACCAAAACAAAGACTCGATTTTTATTAATAAAACTAAAAACATAAAGATACCTTCATCACAATTGAAAAGGTGATTGCTCTCCCAAGACGCCAATTATAGAGCACGTCCGAACTCTCCTGAAGAACGAGGGATAATCTTACATTTAAGATCAATATTTTCTCAAAATCAACATAAGAAATCCCTCAGCCCCTCCCACCTATAAGTGGAGTTCAAATCTAAGCAAAATTACAGAAAAACCAAAAAGACTAAATTTTTTCCAAAACGTCGCTAAAAATCTAAAAATTTCCAACACGCCCCTACTGGTCCCAAAACAAAAGAAGTGCAGATATATCAGTGGACCACTCTCTCAAGATGCCAATTAAAGAGGACGTCCGCACTCTCCCGATGTAGATGGATAATCTCACCTCTCCTTTGAATATTTTCTCACAAAATAGCCTAAGGAAATCCCTCCCTATACGTGGCCTATAAATACTAATCAAAGAAAATACAAATTTGCAGAAATACCCAAAAAGACTAAAAATTCCAAAAATGTCCCTAGAAATCCGAAAATTGCCAAAGCACCCATAATGGGCCAAAAGTGCAGATTTATTAATTTTGTATGCTTTCTTGTCTTTTATGACTCGTGGATATTTTTCGGAAATATCCATTTGCTAAGTTACGTTCTGCTGCACTTTAAAGTTCGAGGTCGCATCTTCTTTCGTTATAAAAGACCACTGGTTTTTACCTGGATATATGCTTTCTGTCATTGTTCATCAGGTGGTGAAGTTTTCGAACCTAAGAAAATGATGAGAATCAAATTCACGATAGAGTAAACTTTTTAGTATAGTATTTAAGTCACTAGTTTTTAAGTTACTTTTATGTGAATTTTAATAGAAAATTGTGTCCTTTTGTTATTTTTTAGTTGTTATTTTTGTTAATTTAGTAGTTTTTAGTCCACATCATTTGTGGAAGGATATTAAAAATCTTCTAAGTCAATTTAAAGGCCTTTGATTTATTTTATTTTTAAAATAAATTGAATTTACAAAAAATTGACGTAAACTTTGCGTTTAAATATTCTATATTGGACTAGGAGAGCGGGTTTGAATGCCTCGTGTCAGGTTCAAAAAATCTTAATCGTCAAATCTTCAGGATGTTAAGCCTGAAATTTTATTAAATCCAAAAATTCTCTCGAATTCCCCAATCACAATCCCTTTTATTTTCCATCCTACGTCCATTATGTCATAGTTTAGAATTAAGTTAGAGATGAAAATTATATATTTCATATTCATAATAATAGTTGAAAAAAGTCAAACATGGGTTATACTCCTAATTGTATTTATATTGAATTTTCTTATTAAAAAATCAAGGTTTGAAGTCTCGGTTTCGGTCTCGGTTTCGCTCTCCCGAAAATTTAGGGTTCGGTATCGGTATCGCCTGTTTCGACGGTTTTGGAAGTGAGTTTCGGTTCGTCCGTATCGGTAGTTTCAAAAATTGTAAGTTATATGTAACTAACAATATTAGTTAAAATTTGTTACTAATAAGATAATGGCAAACTAATAAAGATAATTTGTAACTTATAACATAATTATGAACAATATTACTTAAAAATATGCTATTCACGTTAGCAATTTAGCTAAAACACTTTCTCGTTAGTTACAATATGGCACACTTGTAAATAATACAAAATATGTTTAGACAAACGTAGGGTGTGAATAATGTGTCAATATCTCATTTTTGGGGTTTTTTTTGAGAATTTTTATTTAATTACACATTTTTCTTTCTCCGTCTTCGACCGATACTGAACGGTATCGGTTGGTATCGGCTGAAACTGATCGATACCGTTCAGTATCGGTCGATACCGAAACTGGCCCCTAGTTTCGGTCTCGTTACCCGTCGATACTGAAACGATACGTCCCATACCCAAGGGTATCGGCCGAAACATCAAACCTTGCAAAAAACTGCAAGATCTCAGTTTGGTTTGACTTTTATGCTGAATAATATTTTCTATTTCAATTTTCAATATGGTTCACTGATGGGACGCAGGTTTAATCCCGACGGAGAACCCGCACCCAAGCCGGCTAGCCGCCCAAGCCCGCTAGCCGCGCGCGGCTCCCTTGGCCGAAAAACCCTAGTTTTGATTATTTATATTGTGGAATAGCCGTCGCTAGTTATTATGCTATTTTATTTGGACATTGGAGTGATTTCATAGATTAGACGAGTGCGGACGTCCTCTATTGGCATCTTGGTAGGAGAATAATTATCTTGCTATTGTTACTTTGTTTCTACTTTGATTATCAATTCGTTAGATTTCTCTTTTCGGATCTATCAATTTGGTACCAGAGCCCGTGACGATCCATGGCGGCGCCGACAACGAGATCGAAGGATAAATTCGACACTTTAGAGGAAAAATTCATGGGAGAAATTGAAGAGGTGATGAAGTCACACGAAGAGACGATGAAGGCGATGAAGTCATTGGCGGATTTTATCAATTTATTGGCGGCTAATCAATCAAAGCAAGGAGAACAATTAACGAAGCTCCTCTCCCAAGCGTCGACGAGTCACCCCGAGGGAGGAAACCCTAATTTGATATCAAAGGCGGCTCCTTTGAAGAAGGGGAAGGAGAAAGAAGATGATTGGGATGCGGATCGGCCTTATGAGGAGGGATCATACGAAGGGAAAGATGGGGATCCGTGGAAGGAAGACTACCGCGAAACCATCCGGCAAAGGGCGGAAGAAGCGAAAGGGGGGACGTCGAACCTAGCCGCCATCCCCACGAGCGGCGAAGAATAGTGGGGCTCCCCCACGGGGCCCCTGGAAGACGGGGGGCACCCTCGCACCGCCAGGGGCCGGCAAACACCGGACGGCCCCCGCACCCCCCGCTCCAGGCCGCGGGGGCCTGGAGAACTACCGCCAGGGCCCGCCGACCCTGTGACGCCACCGCCAGGGCCCTGCGGCCCTGGTACAGCCCCGCGGGGGCCCTGAGCAGCAGCGCCTAGGTCCCGCGGGGGCCTTGCACCCCCGTGGTGCCTTCACCGGGCCACTGCGGCCTTCCGACGCCTCCGACGAGTAGCGCGGGTGATCGCAACAGGTTGAGAGGGGTTTCCCGCCGTTTTTGGAGCATCCGGCTCACGATTTTGGTGGTGGATTTGACCCTGGGGAGAGTCAGGGGTACTATGATGATGGAGGAGGCTATGGGGCTGAATTCGGAGATGACGCGGGATGAGATGACTTTGAGAGCATGCGTGGGGGTCCCCGAGGGGACTATGGTGGCGGCAGAGGAGAGCCACCTCGGCAGTACGAGACCCAGGACAAGAGGCGACAACACTATCGCCAACCTCGCCGTCCAGAGGGGAGGCCCGATCAGGGACACTTTGGTGGGGATTGCAGGGTACGAAAGTTGGAGATGCCTCTGTTCAGGGGAGAGGATCCACATGCCTGGCTGTTCACGGCAGCGAGTTACTTTACAGCGCACCGCATGACAGATGCTCAGAAGTTGGAGGCATCCGCTATTTGCATGGAGGGGAGAGCTCTGGGTTGGTACCAGTGGAAGGAGAGGAGGCAGCAGATTCGTAACTGGGAGGAGCAGAATGACCTAATTCTGGAGAAGTTCAGGGATTCCCGCCTGGGAAACCTTCACGAGCAGTTATACGCCCTCAGGTAGGATGGACCAGTACGGGAGTACATTGAGAGGTTCGAGACTTTGGCGGGGAGAGTACACGATGTCTCAGACGAGTCACTAGAGGGCACCTTCCTGAAGGGGCTGATGCCTCGTCTTTGAGCCGCAGTGAGACCTTACAAGCCCAGGGGGCTTTCAGAGGTCGTTGAGATGGCGCAGTTGGTAGAGGACTCCTGGACAGAGGTCGTCGAGCCTGGTTCATCAAGATAGATCTCAAGTCAGGCTACCATCAGATCAGGATGCGACGGGAGGATGTGCCCAAGACGGCGTTCAGGACACATGCGGGCCACTACGAGTTCCTCGTCATGCCGTTTGGCTTGACGAACGCACCAACCACTTTCCATTCCCTTATGAACATGGTATTCCGTCTGTACCTGAGGCGATTTGTATTGGTGTTCTTTGATGATATATTGGTGTACAGTCGCACCTTGGAGGAGCACTTGGACCATCTGCAGGTTGTGTTTATGGAGTTGCAGTACTATCAGCTAGTGGCGAACCGGAAGAAGTGCTTATTTGGGCAGTCACAGGTGGAGTACCTAGGACACATGGTGTCAGCAGATGGGGTCGCAGCAGACAGAAAAAAGATAGCGGCGATGTTGGACTGGCCGCGCCCCACCACCCTTAGGAGGTTACGGCGGTTTCTGGGCCTAACAGGTTATTACCGCAGGTTTATGGAGGGATATGGGATGATCGCCTGACCTTTGACAGAGTTACTTAAGAAGGATCAATTCCACTGGGGGGAGGAGGTTACCACAGCATTTGATGCCCTGAAGAAGGCCATGACGACCGTTCCAGTGTTGGCGTTACTAGACTTTTCCGAGCCATTTGTGGTAGAGGCAGATGCGTCAGGGCATGAGCTAGGAGCAGTGCTGATGCAGGATTAGCGGCCCATTGCATACTTCAGCCAGGTGTTGACAGCTAGAGCCCGACTGCGGTAGGTATACGAGAGAGAGCTGATTGCCATAGTCCTGGCTATTCAGAAATGGAGGCCATATGTGTTGGGGCGGAGTTTCCTGGTACGCACAGATCAGCGGAGTCTGAAATATTTGCTGGAGCAGCGGATGGTTGCCGAGGAGCATCAGAAGTGACTGCAGAAACTGCTGGGATACAGATTTGAGATCGAGTACCGACCGGGGCGGGAGAACAAGGCGGCTGATTCCTTGTCACGTCGAGAGGAGGAGGCAGAGTTGGCCGCACTAGCAGTATCCGTTCTTCAGGATTGGGGGCCGCTACAGCAGGAGGTGGAGCAGGAGCTAGCATGCATACGAGATGCTCTTCTGCAGGGATCGACTTGATATCCGGAATATTCTCTTCAGTATGGATGGCTGCTATATTGGGGGAGACTGGTTCTACCGAGGACATCGGCTTATCTACCCGCCATACTACAGGAGTTTCACAGCAGTGCCGTAGGAGGACATTCTGGGGTCCTCAAGACCTACCAGAGGCTGGCGAGGGAGGTCTACTGGAAGGGGATGAAGAAGGAGGTAGCGAAAATGGTGGCGGATTGTGACGTGTGCCAGCGTCACAAGTACCAGGCAATGTCCCCATGGGGATTACTACAGCCGCTCTCCTTGCCAGATCGAGTATGGGAGGACCTCTCCATGGACTTCATAGATGGATTGCCGAAGTCGGGTGGTTATACCGTCATCTTTGTTGTGGTCAACCGCCTCAGCAAGTATGCACACTTTGTCCCCACTTCGGCATCCTTACAGCGCTGTGTCAGTGGTAGAGATATTCTTGAGGGAGGTCATCAGGTTACATGGACCCCGAAGTCCATCGTCTCTGACAGAGACCAGGTGTTCGTGAGTAGATTCTGGCAGGAGCTGTTCCGGCTTCAAGGGACAGCTTTGAGACGGAGCACAGCTTACCACCCCCAGATCGTCGGGCAGACAGAGGTGGTAAACAGGAGTGTGGAGTCCTACTTGGGGTGCTTCATTTCGGATAATCCCAAGGAGTGGGCTCGTTGGCTGGCGTGGGCGGAATACTGGTACAACACATCATATCAAACGCCACCGCAGACGACACCCTTCAGGATTTTTTATGGCAGGGACCCCCCAATCTACTGCACTATGGGCATGAGTCGACACCAGTTTCAGATGTGGAGCAGTATTTGGCTTAGAGGGATCAGGTTTTGGAGGAGCTGAAGCTCTATCTGGCAAGGGCTCAACAGGTCATGAAGGCGAGAGCAGACCTACATCGCAGAGATGGATCAGGTTTTGGAGGAGCTGAAGCTCCATCTGGCGAGGGCTCAGCAGGTCATGAAGGCGAGAGCAGACCTACATCGCAGAGATGCACAATTCGCGGTGGGAGATATGGTGTACCTGAAGCTGAGGCCCTACATGCAGAGATCCTTAGCTCACAGGAGAAATGAGAAGTTGGCACCGCGTTATTTTGGACCTTTCGAGGTTGAGGCAAGAGTGGGACCGGTGGCCTATAGGTTGAGATTGCCCCCAGGATCGGTTATTCACCCAGTGTTCCATGGGTCGCAGCTCCGCCAAGTGATCGGAGACCACACACCATCCCCCACCTTACCAGAGACATTGACAGCAGATATGGAGGTGAGGCTGGAGCCTGATGCATTGAAAGGAGTGTGGCGTGGGACCGCAGGAGAGCGCCAGGTTTTACTGCAATGGAAGGGCTTGCCAGAGCACGAGAGCACGTGGGAGGCTATGGACGAGACCGCTACGCGATTTCCAGACTTCCACCTTGAGGACAAGGTGGCTCTTGGGGGGAGTATTGATGGGACGCGGGTTTACTCCCGACGGAGCCCGTGCCCAAGCCCGCTAGCCACCCAAGCCCGCTAGCCGAGCGCCCGCCTCCCTTGGCCGAAAAACCCTAGTTTTGATTATTTATATTGTGGGATTGCCGTCGCTAGTTATTATGCTATTTTATTTGGACATTGGAGTGATTTCATAGATTAGACGAGTGCGGACGTACTCTATTGGTGTCTTGGTAGGAGAATACACCTTTTTTGTATTCAATTATTTTGCTATTGTTACTTTGTTTCTACTTCGATTATCAATTCGTTAGATTTCTCCTTTCGGATCTATCATTCACTAACTTGCATTTATCATACCAGCATTTCTCATCTGTCAAGTTATAATCAGGAAAAAAGAATCAGAAAAAGATCCTTCTAAAAGAAACTCCCTATCTTCATAGCATCCTGATCAAGATATCCCAAAAAAGGGATGAACCATGAACATATCACTCTCAAAAAATCATTTTGAATGATGGTAGCAATGCTATAATAATGATCCTTGTAAAATTCCATTGAAACTATTTAAAAATATTGAAAATCCATGCAAAAGCTCCAAAGACAGCTTAGCCAGCTTGGATCATCTTAGAGCCGGATTGAGTACGGTTGGAACTAAGTTGATAACGTGAATATGGCTTGCGAAGGGCCTAGTGTTCAAGTTCAGTTTGATTTCAAGCTGTTCTCTGTGCGATCCTGACGATTGACGACGACGATGGGGCGGCGAGATCTTGAATTGATGATAGTAGTAGTGTTTGTGGGAGATGACAACCTCCGGCTAACGGCAGTGACCTAAAGTGGTGGCACCATCGGAAGAGGCAGTGCCTTCGTATGGTGGCCGGGTGTATATCATAGCCGAGGATGACTTCATGAAGGGCAGACGGAGGCTATGATGATGATGATGATGTCAAAGATCATCGTCGAGGGCTTGATGTGTTTTGAACTTTTGAGGTTCAGTTAAAGGGAAGAAGATGAATCATGTCGAATTCTAAATTTTTGATGATTTTTCTTGATCTGATTTTTAAGTCAAACTTTGCTGCTGTGTTTTTACAACTAAAAGAAACTAAAACCAAATTTAATCTAATCTAACAAAGGATGAAAAGAAGAAGGTGATGGAAGACTGAATTTTATATTTGATTCAAATTGACGGGCAACACAGAATCATTAGGGCTTTGTTATGGAAGAAATTGGAGATTATATCTAAACATGGGATTTTGATAAAGGGAAATCCAGGCCTTGCACTCAGGAGTCCCTCACCCACTCTCGCATCTCGTATTCAAAAGAGATTCAATTATTGGGATTTTTTTGCAAACCAACTAGATTTTACAAAACTCAATCTTTAGTTCACTCTTCATCTTCTATATTACACAAAAAGGCCTAAATGCCTTTTAATAGAAAAAAACAAAATTTGAAGCCTAAGAAAAGTAATTCTATCATAATTAGAATTCTAAAATTACCTTTTATAAATAATGCTGCCAAAAAGGCTTCCAAAAAAAAAACTAAAACTCTAAAAAAATGAAAAATTTTAACCTGACTATAGTTATAAGCATAAAAACTCCAAAAATAAGAAAAATTAATATGTCAAAAATAATTTAGACTTCTAGGTTTCTTCTTGTGTAATTGCTAGTCCTTGCGGTGGGATTCGCTTTGATTTTCAAAACATTGTTGCAAGTGCACTTGGCTCATTTCACATCGCATCCCCATGCAGAAAGACTTGGATCATGATGATGATGAATATTGTTTACAATATACATCACTTCAAGATCGCTTATTCGTATACCACATTTGTTATAAATGTGCATCCATGTCTGGATAGATAGACAGGTGTTCGCTCTTTTTGCAAGTATCCAAATATGTTCAGTACACTTACATGCTTTCAATGAGAAGGGCATATAGTTCAATGCATGTCTGCGCAGGAGTGCACATGCACATGCTAGTGTTTGTGTACCTCTTTTATGTACTTTATGGTTTGATTTAATAATTAGAGCCTGCAGTGATATCCCATTTAGGCTTGTGTGTAGCTATTCACCAGTAGTTGCTTTTAGTAATTAAGTCAGTTGAATTCTTCAGTCCTGAATCATGCGTGCATGCCTTATTCTGACAGTTGAAGACTATGTTGATGTTTGAATCAAGATTTCAATCAATATTATCATTCTATAGTATGGATATATAATTATCTATGTATTGTCATATTTATAAGCTTCTCCAGGATAGTTTTTTCTTTTTTAATTATTTTTTAGTGCTCATACACAAAAACACCTAGATCTATATATAAAAGAGCAATTTTTTTATGTTTCTGAAGGTAGACACTTGGATTTCCTAGCATGATCAGATCTTAAGTATTCAGAAGATTATAAGATCGCATATGGTCTTACTAATTAGTTAACATAATTGTATTGCTTTAACCTTAATTTTGTAATATTCAAGTAATTGTATTGCTTTTACCTTAAGTTATGTTTCTTTGTTTCTAGTTTGACGGTATTCTGACATAAATGCCACATTTCAGATTGGCAGCCATTATCACTTTATTGAGGCAAATCCCTACTTGGTTTTTGATAGAAGAAAATCTTTTGGAATGAGATTAAATATATTAGCTGGGACAGCTATTCGATTTGAGGTACTTGCCTAACCACTTGATTTCTCTTCTAGTACTGTATGCAACTTGATCAGAACATATTGCAATACTGTAGGACCAGCCAGTTAGTATGCTATACATATGGTTTCCATATGTCATTTGGTGGTAAAAGGGTACCAACACTGCTGAAGTTACTTTGGAGAAATATAGGATTGTTGTCTGATCATTTTTTGGTGAATGTTTCATACAAAGTGGTACATTGCTTCAGAAAATTTAAACGGGGGTGTAGATTTATCCTTGCAATTCTTTCAATTTTTCATTCAGTTATAATAAACCAGTTCATAAAGAGTCTACTTTCATTTATATTCCCTATCAATATATATTCATTCCAAAATTTCATAAGCAACTATGCCACCCATAACAAATTCTAGGTGATTTATAACGATACTACATACTTGTAGATTCATAACAAAGCAACCTGTCCTGTTGTTTCTCATAAGAAAATATACCAATTCATAACAAAGTCTAATTTCCTCTAAAAGTCTTGAACTTGGAGTACTCTTCTGGTTTTTAGAATCATTAGATACATAGCTCCCCCCCACTTGGAGTTGACCCTAAGAGAGACTAACCTTGCGAACGGCTCCTCCCCTTGGGTGAGTGTGGGCATTCCGTAAATATTTGGCTCCCTGCTCCCTCCAGCCCCCTTCTGGATCCAATTTTTGTCTGCAACAGACAGACATAGATTCATCTTGATCTATTACTTTGTTAGCATCATGCTTTGAGAAGGCATTGTATAAAAGTATCGGCATGGAAGTCTCTATGTGAGATATTCATATCCCACAATAAGGGTGTCATGTGTTGGATCTGGATCGTAGCCTAGAGGTGGGGGGGGGGGGGGGGGGGGGGGGGGGGGGGGGGGGGGGGGTGAATAGGCTGTTAAAAATATTCGTGCAACCCACGAACAATCACACGCAGTTATAAGCACATGCAGAGTAAATAGAATACAAACACAGAGTACGCACAGATATACACTGGTTCGGTCGTCCCCACGACCTACTCCAGCCCCCGAAAGCAAATACTAGATAGATATGTAATCATGTACAGCTACAATGAGTTAAGATCCCAAATCTACTCTCACCTAGCTCGTACGCACACCACGTGCTCTACACTCTCAATCTAGTCAGATGCTCTCCCTCAGTGACGACTCCCAAAGTCGTCAGGTCCCCAAAAAGTAACACAGAAGGTAAAGTTTCCCATACATAGATCGCTACACCAATACAAAGATAAATAAATAGAGTTTTAGAAATGCTCAGTAATGGTGTATCGTCTCTGTCGTTCAGCGCATGTCAGATCTCGTCTGACGTAGATGTAGATGTCACGTCTCTCGTCTCCTCAGCAATTTAGGTTGCGGCACTCCCTGATGTTGCGCCCTCCCTCCTTCAATAATAGAAACTTGCGGCAGTTCTTGGTTTTGTAATGATTTGTGCAACTATGAATATTGCGGCTGATTGATGATACGTGAATGCAGCTGGTCGGCAAGCATGTATGCGTGAGCTCCGCTTTTGTTTGTTCCCACAAATTTTGTGCCTGCAACCAAGGAGAAACAACAGCAGAACTTGGTTAAAAAACTTCCCTTTATTATTTCGGCTCAGCTTTTAGGCAAAGTGCGGCTCTTCAATCAACAAAAATTGTCGGCTGTCTTCCTTCAAAGATTTTGCGTCCTTCTCTCAACAATTAGTTCACGTGCACATTGTCCTCGGTTCTCTACCTTTTAATTGTTGCGGCCAAAAGAAACAATGAAGACCCCCAAAACAAAAATCGGCAGACCTAAAAAAAGATGACTAGCCACTTTTTCCATCAAATTGATCGAGTCGCCTTTGAGCGTGTCATTCCTGAAAAGCACTTAACACACACGTTAAATAGTTCGCACACGTTTGTCATCATCAAACTAAAGTTCCTAGATCGTTGCGTCCAACAATCTCCCCCTTTTGATGATGACAAACCCATAAAGGATTTGTACAAATAAGTGTGCATATGTGAAGTGTGATGAAGGATGTAATGCAATATGATATATTCAATGAGATGAGATCAAACATTACTAGCATGCACAATATAACAATAAAGTTAGCATGCTCCCCCTTTTTCCAAGCTCTCCCCATTTTCATGTATTTTCAATGCTCCCCCTTCAACCAATAACACCGTATTTTGTGCCAACATTAATACCACAAATCTTTCTACACTTTTCTCCCCCTTTGTCATCATCAAAAGTGTATTCTTGAAGATTAAAACGTACCACATGCAGAAAGAGAGCATTATTAACTATAATTAGCATTTGCATGTCGTCATTCTATAATTAGCACTTCAAATCCAATGATAATAATTAGAAATTCAACACCAATGTGTAAGTGCAACTATTAAACATAGAAGTACAAAGGGAGATACTTTTATAAATTCAACCAAAATCAATCCATCATTTTCCAAATAACTTCATATCACCTAGAATTGGTTTTTTCCACCTCATTAAAAATGAGTTCAAGATATCACACCCCAAAACATAGCCTAAAAGGACTCTTAGATGTGGGGATGACATTGCTTGACGAGTAAAAACACCAACGCTAAAGATTACCCATAAAGCTTATGTTGGAAACTCGTGGGTAGTGTATTTGCCATGAATTGTATCCATTTTTCATACAGAGCAATTTTCATTTTTTTCATATTCATTTCCTTTGTTTTGTGCTCAATTTTTATTCATGGCAAGTCACATCATATCCCTTAGATTTTTCAGTTAATAATCATCCTACATTCACTTACCAATATTCATAAATAGTATCTCCAAAAGTATGACATAGTTTAACATTCGTGGAAGTGAAAGTTGGTGTAGAAGCCATATTATCAATTCATCGAACTTGGCATGGCTATTAAGAAATAAAACATACGCATGTAGCTATGATAATAATACTACACTTTCTACAAGGATATGATCATCATTCATTTATATCACTAGAATGATGCAAAGAGAAAGATATGCATTAAGCTCCATTTTTTCTTCAGTTTTTCATTTTTAAATGCATGAAGTACTAAAGCAAACATGAGATGCAATCACAAAAAAAATCATGCACACATAGCAATGCAACTACTATACACAAAGCTATGAAGGTATGCATTAAGTTCAAAGAGAAAGATATACTTTCGCGTCGCCGTTTGACTAAGGAGCTAAAAAATAATGAGACATTCAATTTATCGCTCCTCGTCAAATTTCCATCCACCTACAAAAGAGGTGTCGTGTGTGACCTTGGAATCCAACAAGGTCTACTAGTGTTAGTCAACAAAGATTTAGGAATTCATATTTGTTTGAACTTAATGTTTTTGTTCCTATATTTGCAATGATATGAAGTATGACCAACGCATCCACATGTAAAGCACTTAGCATGAAATTTTTTAGCAATGGAAGGCACATTGTGAAATTTTTTATACTTAGGCTTTTCAACATTTTGAACACTAAATCCAAGGCCACGCCTATTATTGCCATACAATTGATTTCCAAGAATGATATCCAAGTTTTGTTTTCCTAGGGAAAATCTCTTTAATGACAATTCTAGGGTGGTGACTTTGGATTTCAAGATATTGTTTTCATTCACAAGCAAAGTGCATTTACTAATGAAAGCTCGCTTGTTTTCCTCTTCTTTCTTTTCAAAATCCCTCATTTTTTCTTTAAGTTCAAGATTTAGCATGTTAATCTTTTCAGAAAGCGATTCATTTTCAACTTCAACCTTTATCTCATCTAGCTTATACATGCTAATATCCTTTAATAAAGAGGGACATGAAAGACAATCAGTTTTTTCAGGCAAGCTACCTTTCTCTTTTTCTAACATGGTAATGGTAGATTTGCATGAAACAAGCTCTTGTTTTAAAATTTTCATTTCTATAGACATGTCATACTCAGTTTGTTGCATATCAAAGTTATCATTCCTATAACTATCCACATCAGCTTCTAGCTCATCAATTCTACATTGCATTCCTTTACAGATTTCTAAAAGTTCAGCCTTAGTGAGAGATTCTACCTCATTGTGTTTGGCCATACATGCCATGACGGAGTGGGCTTCATGTTCCTCCTCCTTCTTCTCAGCTTCGCTATCCATGTCCCACGTCAGCACTTTCGTTTTTCCTTTTGCAACTTGAGCTGTGTGTTATTGTGGGCAATCTTTTATGTGGTGCCCTTTCTTCCTGCATTTAAAACATTCACTTCTATTAATAGCTTTCTGATCAGAGGAATTTCTACCAAAATTAGAATTATTAGAACGAACGAACCTTTTTCCCATATCAGATCTTCCTTGATCAGTCTGAATGTATCTTCTGAAGTTTCTGACCATTAGAGCTTGCTCCTCATCAAGATCGTCGTCGTTAGCTTGAAGAGCTAATGGTGTGAAAGCTTTGGTCTTCTCTTCAGGTTTCTCTCTGGCTTCTATACTCTGCAACTCAAGCTCGTGTGACATTAGGTTGCCTATCAAGTCCTCCACTTTCATTGTTGATAAGTCTTTAGCTTCTTGAATAGTGGTGACTTTAGACCCGAACGAGCTTGGTAGCGCCCTTAAGATCTTTCGTATCTGTTCATGGCTAGAGTATGGCTTACCGAGGGAACTGGATTTGTAGACGATGTCCGTGAACCTCGCAAACATCTCTTTCACAGATTCTGTTGGTAGCATGCGGAAGCTCTCATATTCTGTGCAAAGCAATGCAAGTCTGGATTCCTTCACTTGCGATGTTCCCTCGTGTGTCACCTCCAGAGTATGCCAGATTTCCTGCGCGGTTAGACGATGTGAGATACGATTAAACTTAGATTTATCAAGAGAGCATATAAGCGCATTCATAGCTTTACCATTAAGAGTATAAAGTTTCTTATCAGCTAAATCCCACTTGTCTTTAGGCTTAATCATAACAGTGTCTTCGATTTTAATAGTGAGTAGACTATAACCATTTTCAACAATATCCCACACAGCATAATCTACAGACACTAAATAGATTTTCATCCTAGCATTCCAATATGCAAAGTCTACACCGTTAAACTTAGGGGGACGTGCTATAGACTGACCTTCAGCAAATGCACAATTAGATATATTTATGGTTATAAAAAATCTAGGCTAGATCCTCTAAACTGCCTTTGATACCACTTGTTGGATCTGGATCGTAACCTAGAGGGGTGTGAATAGGCTATTAAAAATATTCGTGCAACCTACGAACAATCATACGCAGTTATAAGCACATGCAGAGTAAATAGAATACAAACACAGAGTACGCACAGATATACCCTGGTTCAGTCGTCCCCACGACCTACTCCAGCCACCGAAAGCAAATACTAGATAGATATGTAATCATGTACAACTACAATGAGTCAAGATCCCAAATCTACTCTCACCTAGGTCTTACGCACACCACGTGCTCTACACCCTCAATCTAGTCAGATGCTCTCCCTCCGTGACGACTCCCAAAGTTGTCAGGTCCCCAAAAAGTAACACAGAAGGTAAAGTTTTTCATACAGAGGTCGCTACACCAATACAAAGATAAATGAATAGAGTTTTAGAAATGCTCAGTAATGGTGTGTCTTCTCTGTCGTTCAGCGCGTGTCAGATCTCGTCTGACGTAGATGTAGATGTCACGTCTCTCGTCTCCTCAGCAATTCAGGTTGTGGCACTCCCTGATGTTGCGCCCTCCCTCCTTCAATAATAGAAACTTGCGGCAGTTCTTGGTTTTGTAATGATTTGTGCAACTATGAATATTGCGGCTGATTGATGATGCGTGAATGCAGCTGGTCGGCAAGCATGTATGCGTGAGCTCCGCTTTTGTTTGTTCCCACAAATTTTGTGCCTGCAACCAAGGAGAAACAACAGCAGAACTTGGTTAAAAAAACTTCCCTTTATTATTTCGGCTCAGCTCTTAGGCAAAGTGCGGCTCTTCAATCAACAAAAATTGTCGGCTGTCTTCCTTCAAAGATTTTGCGTCCTCTCAACAATTAGTTCACGTGAACATTGTCCTCGGTTCTCTCCCTTTTAATTGTTGCGACCAAAAGAACAATGAAGACTCCCAAAACAAAAATCGGCAGACCTAAAAAAAGAACGACTCTTGGAATTATTTGAAGGCCGGCCCCCTTGTGATGATTTCGACCCTGCACAAAAAAGGCAACTTCAATTTCTTAAAAACAAAGGAATCACACCACCTACCTTTGTCCACGTGATGAACCCCAGGGGATTTTGTTTTGATGCCAACAAAAATGAGATTTGTTTCGTCTTGATGAATGCACCATGGCCGGCCTGTCAATCATACACACCCCAAAATAATGAAGCCCCTTTTTCTTATTGATTGAGCATGGAGAAAAAAAGCTTCAGGCTCTTGCATTATTCAAAGGGGAGAGAGAAATTGCGGCTCCTCTCAAGCAAATTTTTGCGGCTCCTCTAATAGGTCACGGCCTGAAAAATTTGCTTCCGTGTGTTTTGGGCCGCGCGGAACTTAGGGTTCATGAAGGTTGGGTATATATAGGGATGGGAGATAGGTTTGGTAGACTATTGTAGAATTCCTAGAAAATAGGAATTATCGATTTGCACCCAACTTTGAATAGGAACCCATATGGAATGAGTATTGGCTAAGGAGTTTGAATGGCAATAGGATTTGATCCAATCTCCAAACAAGATTTGGCTCCATCTCTCCATATTAGACCAAGTCCAAGTTGCACATGACTAGCCCCTTTTTCCATCAAATTGATCGAGTCGCCTTTGAGCGTGTCATTCCTGAAAAGCACTTAACACACACGTTAAATAGTTCGCACACGTTTGTCATCATCAAACTAAAGTTTCTATATCGTTGCGTCCAACATCATGCTCCACTTTCGAGTGTTTTTCATGCTATTGCAGAGCCTCTTGTCACAAAATATGATAAAACAGAAATGTAACGAATTTAAAACATACATGTAAGAATGGTCTCAAAACTCTGTGTACTGTACAATGAAATCTGAAGCTAAACCGGCAACACTGAAATCTTATCGTATACTTGTTCAGCACCTAAAAGAAACACAAACAAACACCGGTGGCTCAGAGTAGATTACATCTAATCCAAACATGTGGTAAATGGCAAGCATATACATAATAAGCAATGTGAAGCATGTGAACTACTAAGTGGCAAGAGAGATTGGGTGAACATGTGATTCAAAATTTATTTGAGAGTTATAGTGTAACAAACTCCGGAAAATATGCGTTTGTATTTATTACGTTGTTATACATGTTTCTAGTCCATGTGATTGTTGTACTGATTCTAGGCCGTGACTCATGTCAGAGGATACGATGTGCAACTTCGACTTGAATATAATCCTGTAATATATCCCCGCTACCGATGTGTATAGCGAAAATGGGATACAATTGTATAACTCTCATTCTATAAAGAAAGATGAAATGAAAGAAATAGTATAACCCCTCATTTCGCGAAGGAAGATGAAAATAGAAGTAATAGTATAACCCTCATCCCGTAAAGGAAGAGACAAATAGAATACATGACCCATCGTCGCTCCCACACCCTTTGACAGTGACTTACCCTAAAACTCCTACAAGCAAGTGTATTGTCATTTTTAAATATTTAATTCAGTGTCAAGTGCAGTATTCAGGAATTGTAAATGTTCTTTAGTTGTCTAGTAGTTCTCTAGTTTGCATGTCATAAGCATCAATATCGAGTAAATACTCAAAATTGTTGTGGTGATTACTTAGCATGCATCAGAATTTATCAGGTGATAACATAGTTCTCAAAAAGTACACATGATTCATATCATCTTAAATTAACTATTTAGGAGTTGTATGCATCAAGTCAATGTTCCAGTTCATGTTTCCAACATTTGCTTATAGCATGTGGCAAATCTCACTATCAAGCCACAAATCAATTTGTTTCAGTATCATTATATGCATATCACTTAACCTAACTATGCAATTTAATGGTATAGTTTAACAATTCTACTCATTGCATGCATGTTAAGAATTCCACAATAAATTTAAGGAACAATATCTAGTAAATATCAAGGGAAAAATAAGTCCAATTAATATTTTCTAACTATGAAGTGAAACACTTTTTAGGCTTAACACATGGAAAACTGAAAACTAAGATTTATTTTGTGCAAGAAGTGAAACATTGGTGAGTATGGGATCAGATTTCAAC
Source organism: Scilla litardierei (assembly GCA_030789695.1). NCBI lineage: Eukaryota > Viridiplantae > Streptophyta > Magnoliopsida > Asparagales > Asparagaceae > Scilla > Scilla litardierei. The sequence goes on from CM061135.1 coordinate 22,773,110, forward strand.
TAGCGGCAGTCTCAAAATATTTCAGTCATACGGCCCAAAACAATGTACTGTCATACACAGCAGGCGGCCCAATCCACTGGCGACAGACAACAGAGAGTAAACCCATGGGCAGTCAATAAGGAACTGGGAAAAAAACCCAAATGTCCATTCAGTGGTCGAAGCCCATACTGGCGCAACAGCACCAGGCCCACAGGCTGACAGAGAGGCATGCCCAGACGACTTGTCTGTAAGGCACGCTCAGGTGGGCCAACTACAAGGCAGGCCCAGTCGACTGCAAAACAACAAAGCCGCATGTGCTACACAGCAGTATGGCTAAAGCCCAAGCAACAAAGAATGAGAATCGAACCCATACATAGTAACAAGCTATGGGCAGTGAGCAAGAAACATGCAATCAGTTGGTAAACCAAAGGGGCGATGCTCCCAACTGAACCACAAAAACAAAATTGGCAACGGCGAGGGTCGGCGCATAATAAAAAGAGGCTGCCAAAGGCCCGTGATCTCATTGTGGAAAGTTCTCCTTAAAAGGGTTGTGAATAATCACATCCCATGGCAAAAGAAAATCCAACAAATTTTCTAACGATTTCAATCTCAAAGAATTACATGAATTAATTAAGAATTTAAACCATAAACAAAAAACGAAACTTGGATTCAAGAAATAATGTATCACATACCAAAGATGGCCAAAAATTCCGAGAATTCCGCTCAAGCCCTCCAGTGACAGTGGTTGGTTGATCCATGAGAAAGAAGTGAAGAAATGAACCTAACGAAAGATTGGAACCCACGATCGAAGAAATTTAAATCGAAATGATTTTTAGAGGAATATAAAAATTATTTTGCATAAACAGAAACCCTAGAAATAGTAGAGCATATATATAGAAGAGGGGAGGGGAAAACACGTGAGAAGCTAGTGTCGATTCGCCACGAATTTTTTCGCCGAAGATAGGAGACATAGCTGATGAGGAGTACGTTAGGATTTGAGGGGAAAACAAAAGGGGGGCAGTTGCTGCTCTTTCATTTGAGAGGGAGAGGATAGTGGGCCGGAGTGATGGAAGAGGGATTGTTATTGGGCCTTCAGGCTTTTAATAAGGAAGAATAAATTTAAGAAGGAAATAAGAAAGGATTTACGTGGGCCGGGCAAATCGACTGGGCGAATGAAAAGAAAGAAAGAAAAACATAAGAAAAGTGAACGAAAATCTAGAAAAATAAATTAGAAAAATATAGGAAAATTACGAGAAAAATTACCAATAACATTATTAAAATTTTCGGGACATTACAAAGGAGAACCTCCATTCAACTAAGATCACTTCTCAAGGAATTTTATCCCTGTTGTTTTTGTTATGTGATCTTACGCATGGTATCTTATGATGATTCACCAGATCCAAATTCTTTTCATTGGATCTTTAGATTTTTCTGGTGTATTTAATGGTATATTATTTCCCAAAACACTTTAATTCCATATAGTAGCATCCAAATTAGAAGGCTGGTTGCCTGCCATTACACACATTTGGAGGTAGTTGGAGACATCAGAGGAAATTGTAGAGGGAACAAAACCCAAAGATTGCATGTCATGGTGGCTCAATCTCATTGTATTTTGTTGACTTCTAATTCCATTTTAGCCTACCACTTGGTTTTAACATGTCAACATGTTGCTTTTCTTCTCAATACTTAAAATTATTTCACTAAAATGAAAACTTGTTTCCGCATAAATATTTCATATGGGTCAAGTTTGGAAGTCTAAATTCTTCATTTTTCTTTCTTTTTGGGCATGAGGGAGATCAGCAATAATATACACATATTTATGTACAATGTGCAACTTGTCTTCCCTCAATTTGACTACTTAAATACTTGTATATTGCTAAATTTTACTTGAAAAATTGTAAATGTTCTTAAATGCTATCATTTTAGCCAGGAGATGCCAAGTACGTAACCCTTGTTAGCATTGGAGGCGGGAAAGTTATCAGAGGTGGAAATTGCATTGTAGATGGCTATGTTTCCGAATCCAACATTGAGAGGGTGATGCAAGATGTTACTGCAAAATGTTTTGGGCATGAAGAACAACCGGATGCCAGGTTGAAACATTAGTTGATTAATTATTTGGTTGCTTCCCAGATATTGATTCGTCTTTTGGTTACACTTCAGGGCCTAACTGTCATTCTTAGATACTTCTTAACGGCGGTGACCATTAAACTATTTGAATATCTATAATTTCTAGTTACTGCAACCACCTGAAGATGGTTGAATAGATATTACCAAAAATGCCTTTCCCCCACCTTTTTTCTTGGGCATTATCTGTTTGTGTTGAAGATGTAGAGATGCTTGTTTCATTGATTAATTTGACCTTTTTTTCTAGGGAAGGTGTTGCCGGTGTAGATTCTAGTTTTACTACAGAAGTTTCTCGTGAAAAGTATGCAAACATGTATGGACCTACCGTTGGTGATAAGATACGGCTGGGTGACACTGAGCTATATGCAGAGATCGAAAAAGAGTTTACTATGTATGGAGATGAATGTGTATTTGGAGGTGGAAAAGTTTTACGTGATGGGATGGGACAAGCTACAGGCTATGCATGCTCTTCCTGCCTTGATACAGTTATCACAAATGCTATGGTCATTGATTACACAGGAATTTACAAGGCTGACATTGGTATCAAAGGAGGAGTTATTGTTGCCATCGGAAAGGCAGGAAACCCTGATGTCATGGATTGTGTTCATCCAGATATGATAGTTGGGGTAACCTTCCTGAAAAAGAGGTTCTACTTGATTTAAATATTATGAACTGTTGAACACCACAATGATTACAAATGAAAATTCTCTGAATACAGGTAAATACTGAAGTTATTTCTTCGGAAGGTATGATTGTTACTGCAGCGGGCATAGATTGTCATGTCCACTTCATATGCCCTCAATTGGCACACGAAGCGATCTCAAGTGGTTAGTCTTTTTTTCGTCACACTACATCAATCAGTCTATAAATCAGGAATTGGCTAATACATCAAGAACCAGATTAGGTGATTGTGTGTCTGCACATGAGTGCGCGTGCATGATATCGATTAATTGGATTTTTCTTATTTGGTGTTTGTATTATTTATTGAACATAATTGTTGGTGTAGCATAGTCAAACTGTCAAGTCTACCTGACTGTAATGCAGGTACGTAAATTGGCTTTTATGTTTGGATGCTTTATGGTCAAAGAGATCCACACTTCTGTATACAGAGATGGTTCTGCTAGTTCTGCTGATTTCAAGGAAATATGAATTAAGGAAGCACAACTCAACCATAGAGAATTTATATATGAAACTTAACTCTCCAAATTTACGCACAAGCATGCATTCCTATTTTACATGATGTATGATTATGTTGGAGGAGAAAGTTAACTTGCAAAAAGTTGCCTACTTTGTTAAAACATGTTATGTTGATCATGTGGGAGGATAAAGTTAACTTGCAAAGAAGTTACATTTTTAAAAATGTGTTAGGTGGAGATTGCTTTGAAGCATGTTACCTTCTACTTTCCACTGTATGATTAGAGTAATCCTGCACTGTGCACGAATTTACTATTGTAATCGATACATCGCAAACCTTAAGATTTTCCATAAACCATGAAGATATGATGTTGGCATTATTCATCAACTAGTAAATGAAATGGGGGTACTTCTACATGATCAAGCATGTCCCAACATGTTTGCATCGGGTTATCAATGCTGTGCCGCATTTTGAGCATAACTCGTTCAGTAGGTTAAATAATAATCAGTAGGTTAAATAATAATTGAAATTTGCCATAAAATGCCAAAACGTAGTTTGAAAAATCGACCAATACTGAAAGGAATCGCTTGTATTGTATGGATTTCAAATATGCCAATACGATCAATCGGAAACTGATTGGTACCACCAACATTAACTAATAATAGCTAATACAAGAAGATATCCGTGGGTTGAAGTACTTTATATTACAATGTAAATGTGTTGGAAATTTTTGAGTTTTGAAAATGTATCATATGAATTTGGCCGCTCCTAGTTTTCCCTCCAAAAAACTTTAGTCCCACATTGCTTGGGCAAAGAGGCTTGAGGAGTTTATAAAGGTTTTGGTGATCCTTTGGGGTGTGCCCTAAGGGGTACGACTATTTTGTGAAGGGGAGAGGACTTACATGAACATAGGTTCAACACACATGTGCCACCGCCCGCCGGACGGACGGATGTGACGTGTCGTGCGTGCGCGCGGTAATTATTTTTGGATAAAATAATTATTTTTAAATATTCAAAAGTTCCAAACTGATTTGAATTTTAAAAAACAAATTTCAAACGCTTGAATTTTAAACGTTCAGATTCAGAATTAAATGCGCATTAATCCTAGATCCAAAATTAACTCGCGTTAATTTTCAGATCTGGTATTAACTCGCGTTAACTTTCCCGCTTTCAAACGTTATAATTATTTTCTTTATAAAACTGTGCATGCATTCCATTTTGAAGGACGGAAAAACTATCTTCTTCCTACTGCGAAAACTCTCTGTTCCGAAAAAACGAAAATCTCTCTTCTTCTCTGTTTTTGTTCTAAATTTCTTCCAGAGATTTGTTAGTTCCCGAGCAGTGTTCCACGTGTGGTGTTCGTTCTTGTCGATTGCCTTCCAGTGCAAAGGTGGTCGTCAACAGATGAGATTCTGGGCTGTTTTATCCTGGGGACGGCGGGGCTATAACTGCTTGCACAGACTTGGGCAGAGCCGCGAAACGTCTTAAAGAGAGCGACCTATTCTGCGACTCAGCCCATATTACTTGGTAACTTTGTTCCTGCCTCTATTCGGTTTCTGCATCTACAACAATTTTAAGACGTGCTGCAATGACATCCGAGACCGATACAGTCCTGATAACCCCAGATCTAAACAAACCCTTCCGCTTTGAAGGATCACATTTCAAATGCTGGAAACAAAAAATGTTATTTTTTAACCGTGAAAAAAGTAGCTTCTGTTTGTACTTCTGATAAGCCGATGCTTGTATTACCTGAGAACCCTACAAAAGCCCAAATCAAAGAGTTTCAAACCTGGGATGAAACTGATTTCTTATGTAAAAACTATGTACTTAATGGCATGTCCGATGATTTGTATGACTACTACAGTTCTCACAAGACAACAAAGGAAGTTTAGGACGCACTACAGAAGAAATACGACACTGAGAAAGCTGGGTCCAAGAAGTATGCTGTTTGTCGTTATCTGAAGTTCCAGATGCCGACGACAAATCAGTGGAGGTTCAATCTCACGAGCTACAAAAAATAGCTCATGAAATTGTTTCTGAAGGTATGTCTTTGGATTAACAATTTCAAGTTGATGTTTTAATAGACAAACTACCCCATAGTTGGAAGGATTTTAAGAATACCATTAGACACAAAACTAAGGAATTTTCTTTAGAAAGTTTGATAACTCGTCTGCGTATTGAGGAGGAAGCTCGTAAACAAATAAAAAGGATGAAATTAATACTGTTTCAAACATTATAAAATCTGCTTCTGTAATTCTGAAACCTAAAGGAAACCTATGAAGAATCAGAATCAGAATCAGAATCGCATTCGCTATAACCAGACCAAGAATGGTTCTCAGAATCAGAAAGGACAAAACCCCCCCTCCAAGAAATGATACGGTACAGTTTGTATGCTACAACTGTAACAAGCCTGGCCATTTGGCTCGGAACTGTCGGAATAAGCGTCGACCTGCTCCGCAGGAGAATCTTACCGAAGAGGAACTCATTGCGATGATTTCTGAAGTCAATGTAATCGGAGGATCCGAAGGGTGGTGGGTAGACACTGGTGCTTCACGCCATGTCTGCTATGATCGTAGTTTGTTTAAGTTTTATTCTGAAACTAAGGACAAGAAAGTGTTGTTGGGAGATTCCCACTCCACTATTGTAGCTGGTATTGGCGATGTGGATTTAAACTTTTAAAGTTTACCTCTGGCAAGGCTGTCACTCTCAAAGAAGTTCTGCATACTCCAAAGATGAGGAAGAATCTTGTTTCGGGCTATCTTCTCAACAAGGCTGGGTTTACTCAAACTATTGGAGCTGATTTTGTATACAATTTCTAAGAACAATGTATTTGTTGGGAAATGGTATTACACTGATGGAATGTTTAAATTGAAATTGATGCTAATAAAGTTTCATCTTCTGCTTATATGTTGTGTTCCTTTAATATTTGGCATGCTAGACTTTGTCATGTTAACAAACACATTATTAACAATATGAGCAATTTAGGATTTATTCCAAAACTGTCTTTAGATGATTTTAATAAACGTGAATTCTGTAGTCAAGCCAAAATGACCAAAACCCATAATAAATCAGTTATTAGAGAATCTGTACCTCTTGATTTAATCCATTCTGATATATGTGAGTTTGATGGTGTTTTGACTAGGAATAGTAAACGTTATTTTATCACATTTATTGATGATTGTTCTGATTACACTTTTGTTTATCTCATGAAGAATAAAAGTGATGCTTTTGATATGTTTAAGTTATTTGTGACTGAAATTGAAAATCAATGTAATAAGAAGATAAAGAGATTACGAACTGATTGAGGAACTGAATATTACTCTGATTTATTCATTGATTTTTATAATTCACATGGCATAATTCATGAAAAAACTGCTCCATATTCACCTGAAATGAATGGTAAAGCTGAAAGAAAAAATAAAACTTTTGCTGAATCTGTAGTAGATATTTTACTTAACTCTGGTGCTGCTTCTCATTGGTGGGGAGAAATTTTATTGACAGTTTGCTATGTACTTAATAGAGTTCCTAAGTCTAAAAGCAAGATTTCTCCTTATGAAGTTTTTAAGAATAAAAAAACCTAATCTGTCTTATTTTAAGGCTTGGGGTTGTTTAGTCTATGTTAGGATTCTGACCCCAAAAGAAGAAACTTGCTAGTAGGGCTTATGAATGTTGTTTATTGGATATGCTATTAATAGCAAAGCATATAGATTCTATGATTTGAAAGATCATGTTGTTATTGAATCTAACGATGCTGATTTTAATGAAGTTAGATATCCTTTTAAATTGAAGAATAGTGGGGGCTCAAGTTCTAGTATTTTACATATCAGTAGAATTAATGAATCTGATAAGGAATTAGAAATTGAACCTAAGCGGAGTAAACGTGCTAGATTATCGAAAGATTTTGGTTCTGATTTCTATACTTATATCTTAGAAGAAGATCCTAGCACTATTAAAGAGGCTTTGTCCTCTGTAGATGTCAACATGTGGCAAGATGCTATTAATGATGAGATGGACTCTCTTAAGTCAAATAGAACTTGACATCTAGTAGATCTACCTCCTGGTTGTAAATCAATATGATGTAAGTGGATTCTTAAGAAGAAGTTGAAACCTGATGGAACTATTGACAAGTATAAAGCTCATCTAGTGGCCAAAGGATTTAGACACCAAGAAAATATAGATTTCTTTGATACTTTTTCACCTGTGTCTAGAATTACATCCATTCGTGTGCTTTTGGCTCTTGCTGCTATACATAATTTAGTAGTACACCAAATTGATGTTAAAACAGCCTTTCTAAATGGTGAATTAGAAGAAGAAGTCTACATGGATCAACCTGAAGGTTTTGTTGTTCTTAGTCAGGAAGACAAAGTTTGTAAATTAGATAAGTCATTTTATGGATTGAAACAAGCTCCTAAGCAATGTCATGAAAAATTTGATAACCTTGTTATCTTTGATGGTTTCAAAGTTAATGAAAGTGAGAAATGCATATATTATAAATCTGATAATGGTATTTGCACCATTATATGTCTTTATGTTGATGATATGCTTATATTTGGTTCAAACATTTATGTTGTGAACAAAATGAAATCCATGTTAAGTGCAAGTTTTGACATGAAAGATATTGGTGAAGCTAATGTAATCCTTGGAATTAAAATAACTAGGTCTGAACATGTAATTTCTTTGAATCAATCTCATTACATTGATAAGATTCTAAAGAAATATAATTATTTTGATTGTAAACCATCATGCACTCCATATGATCCTAGTGTTAAATTGTTCAAGAACACCGGCGACGGTGTTAGACAAACTGAGTATGCGAGCATTATTGGCCGTCTTCGATATGCTGCTGATTGCACTAGACCCGATATAGCTTATGATGTAGGGTTACTATGCAGGTTTACAAGCAGACCTAGTATTGAGCATTGACATGCTATTGAGAGAGTCATGAGATACCTTAAGAGGACCATGAATCTCGGATTACATTATCAGAAGTTTCCAGCTGTCATTGATGGATATAGCGATGCTGATTGGAACACCCTTTCAGATGACTCCAAAGCAACTAGTGGCTATATTTTTAGCATAGCTGGTGGAGCCGTCTCTTGGAAATCCAAGAAACAGACTATCTTAGCTCAATCTACCATGGAGTCTGAGATGATTGCACTAGCTTCAGCTAGTAAAGAAGCAGGTTGGCTAAGAAACATGTTATCAGAACATCTTTTATGGGAAAGACCGATTCCAGCCGTCTTGATCCATTGTGATAGTACTGCAGCTATTGCAAAGATTTAGAACTGTTATTATAACGGAAAAAGGCGACAAATACGTTGCAAGCACATCACTATTAGAGAGTATATGGCCTCTGGAGTTGTGAGCGTGGATCATGTACGTACTGATGATAATTTAGCTGATCCTTTGACGAAAGGATTAGCTCGAGAAAAGGTTTTTAAAAATCTCGAAAGGAATGTGACTCATGCCCTTAGAATGATGAGTCACTTGTGAGGGAAACCCAATCTATAGACAGGAGATCCCGAGAAATAGATTCAAAGGATAATAACAAATCATGAAGTGATATGAGAAGAATCATGCTATCATAATTTTTTAGTCCTATTCCATAGAAATTGAATTTGAGCATGACATCCTGAAGCGATAGAAGGATGAGTTAATTTAACTCTTAATGATATCTATACTCTATGTGGAGTGGGGTACCTAGCTACAGGAGTACCCTTGATAGAATCACCTATGTGAACGTGGAAGTGAGGCCGCTTCTTATGGAATTTTGGGCAAAATTCTCTAGAGCATTCACTTTACTGGGATATACGTGCATGGCCGTAAAGCATGAGCTTATGAACAACACATTGATAAGGTTGTGTGTGTGTGATGATGTTAGAGATAGAGTTCAAAACTACGAGTTACGCTAGTAAAAACTGAATCATCGACACTATGTAAAGGTTCAAGTCAGTAGACACATTTACTTATGCACAAGTCTTATATTATAACATACTGCTCGATGAAAAATGGATTTTTGTATTTTTTTTGTTTTTTAAAAAATTCAAGGGGGGATTGTTGAAACTTTTTGAGTTTTGAAAATGTATCATATGAATTTGGCCTCTCCTAGTTTTCCCTCCAAAAAGTTTTAGTCCCACATTGCTTGGGCAAAGAGGCTTGGAGGAGTTTATAAAGGTTTTGGTGATCCTTTGGGGTGTGCCCCGAGGGGTACGACTATTTTGTGAAGGGGAGAGGACTTACATGAACATAAGTTCAACACGCGCGCTGCCCTCGCCGACCGGCCGTGATGTGTCGTGCATGCGCGCGGTAATTATTTATTGGATAAAATAATTATTTTTAAATATTCAAAAGTTCCAAACTGATTTGAATTTTAAAAAACGAATTTCAAACGTTTGAATTTTAAACGCCCAGATTCAGAATTAAACGTGCATTAATCCTAGATCCAAACTTAACTCGCGTTAATTTTCATATCTGGTATTAACTCGCGTTAACTTTCCCGTTTTCAAACGTTATAATTATTTTCTTTATAAAACTGTGCGTGCATTCCATTTTTGAAGGACAGAAAAACTATCTTCTTCATGCTGCGAAAACTCTCTGTTCCGAAAAACGAAAATCTCTCTTCTTCTCTGTTTTGTTCTAAATTTCTCCAAGAGTTTTTTTAGTTCCCGAGCAGTGTTCCACGTGTGGTATTCGTTCTTGTCGATCGCCTTCCAGTGCAAAGGTGGTCGTCAACGGAGGAGATTCTGGGCTGTTTTATTCTCGAGACGACGTGGCTACAACTGTTTGCACAGATTTGTGCAGAGCCGCGAAACGTCTTAAAGAGAGCGACCTATTCCATGACTCAACCCATATTACTTGGTAACTTCGTTCCTGTCTCTATTCGGTTTCTGCATCTACAACAAAATGGTTATTGTACTTGTCACCGACTGATACATAGGATAGAAACATGATATATGAGGTTTGGATTGGCTAATTATCACAGAAAGTACTGGAGCGACTTGTATCATTCATTTACAGTATTTAAACATATTTGAACATATTTGGCCTGGTTGAGCACCCCTAAAGTAGGATGATCTCATATGTTACATATTGCACGTTTGAACATAAGCTTAACATTATACTAGGATCACTGAACAGATATTGACCCAGTTCTGCTATGATAATGATTACTTATCGATCGATATGCCTAAACTTTACCTATCTAGTTATTGCACTAATTTTTTATTGATCATACTACCTATTAATTCATTAGCTTGTTATTTCATTATTTACATAGAATAATCAACTTGTTAAATAGAATTGCAAAGGAAATGTTAAATTGAATATTTTAAATGCTATAATAATTTCTGGACTCGGGAAACATACTAAGCAAACGCTTGTTGACCGTTTATTTCTTATTTTAAAATGAACATTTGATCCAGATGTCGAGTTCTTTTAGGAGCTTGTTAAGGAAGAAGATCTAACTGTTTATGATATTACAGAGCTGTACTAGGCTGAAGAGTAGTCTAAGTTGTTTGATGTATTTTTCTTCATATCGTTTTGTTATTTAATAAAGAACAGTTATTTTTTTCCCTAGTGGATCTTATTTTTTGTGTTATTTTTTACTTTTCATTCTGAGATATTTGGAATTATAATAAAATAAATATTGTTACTCTTAAACTATGTTGTTCTCATATGTATATAGTTACCTTTATTGTACGCGCTTAGCGTATTTTATTCAAGTAGTGTTTTCTTTTTTCTTTAGCTTAAATATGTTATGAACTCATCGTGTTTCGCTGTCTGATGTATTATAGGAATTAAGATGTGACAAAATCTTTATCCAAGTTCCTCCTCGACTCTTCCATGCAAAATTTAATCGAGAATCATATATCTTTTGTTTATTATCTTTTTAACTGCATTTATTAATTGTAGACATCAATTAGCCTTATAAAAGAACAAAAAGGAAAAGTTAACACTATATTCTTTTGCTATTTTAAAATAGTATTTTAAAACATTTTAAAGAAATACTACCTGCATAATGATTTGTGCTTTCTAATCCTCAAACGTGTATAAATTGTAATTACATATAACATGAGCTAAAAAGAAAATGGTTAACTCAACATTAGCACGCCCAAATTTGAACATTTAGAATTCCAAATACGGGGAAAAGATACTTGTATGGTTAAAGATGAAAATATACTTGACTCCTCAATCATAATAATTGATGTAGTTGAATCAATTATTCAAATCTTAGGGTTGAATATTGATACAACACTGGTTTGGCCCAATGATAACTCAGTTTATTTCAGCAGACAAGCCCAAAAACCCACAACATCGGCCCAACAGCCCGTAGACCTTCACGTGAAGCCGATCGTTTTCTCATTTAAGACAACTCCTCAATTGACTATTGAGCTTCTTCATTTAAAGCGTTGGCTCAGAATGAATGCATTCAATGACTGATCGTTAAAGCTTGTCATTAATGCCGATAGCTCAGGCCAAAAGCAATAAAGTGGCTTAAAAGCTCGGGTGTTACCCTCTTAAGTCCCTCAAAAGCAATTGGCTATAAATAGTCTCTCGAACAATGGCAGATGGGACGATGCCACACAATTTGGGGCAATAGTTTCTGACAACAATGTACTCTTACACCAGTATCTGCTCCACCTAAACTCTATATTTTCTCCATATCTCGGCGCAATAACTATCGGTTGGTCTTCCAACAGATCAGTCATAGTTATCCTGAGCCTTCTTGAGTCATTATTCGACTTAAGCATATTAAGAGATTAGGTCGAATATCAGATCCGACCAATCCCTAACGAGCTTTTCATGTTGCAAGAAGCTGAAGGTAGCCCGAAGATATCTCGGACTTGACTCCAACATCTCGGATCGAGGACTATCCAGCTCAGGGTTAGTTCGTCCAGGACCTAATTAGCTGCCAACGTCATCCTACGTCAGCTACTAAAGCCGAACCATCATCCACTAATATTAATGATGAGAAAACACCTAGAAACATTTGGTGCCATCCATGGGAAACAAATTGACATCCACGTCTTCAGCCACACCGACGATGACTCGACCCACCAATCTAGAGCCCGAAAGGCCAATTACTGCGGGGCGGCAGATGTTACACTGTACCTCGTGGATCCAGGTTCTTCCATTTATGGAATGCCTGAGCCGTAATTAGTGACTTCAGAGTAGTTCCATGCGTTCTCATGGGACGTGAGCGTCAATATTCAAGCGCTGCTGTCGCGATAGAATGATTGGTGGGTCGCAGCTCCAGCCAACTGTAGCCCACCAGTTATCCCAACTCTTTCTCAACAGCACCCAGAAGTACCACATGCCACACTAGGAGACCAAGAAATTGTAACTGTTAAACCAGAGCGACGGATCACCCTGCTTTCCTCCTACACCAACAAAAGTATCCCATATCCCCTCGTCTTGAAAGAGCTCATGGTGACGTGATTGAGGGCCACTTCTTATCTACAGCCGGTCTCAGGGGCATGCGGCCCTCACTCTATAGATCTGAGTACCGCTGCCCTACTTTGATTGATGATCAACGCAGAGAGAGTCATCATGGGTGAAGTCGCAATCCTCATCGTAGGTCTCACGTAGGCCTCAAGAGGAAGGCCCAGAGAGAGCCTTCGACATTTGAGCTCTTCCAGCAGCTTGGATGAGAGGATCAGGCGACTCTTCTAGCGCTTTCAACAGCCGGCTCAGAAGATCCAGGCACTGAAGTGTTATATCACGACATCGCTCCTCTTCGTCGAGCTCGGATGAGGAGCAAACCATTTGAAGAAGAAAATTACCTCGGTCTTGTTACTGTCTAGATTCAAGATGCCTGACCTAGACATATATGATGGCTCGGGCGATTTACGTGAGCACATCCCAGACTATAAAGGAGTGATGGAGATACATGGGCCGACGACTCCCTCATTTGTTGGACTTTCCAAACAACACTATGGAAGGCCGCAATTGAGTGGTACAATGCACTTTCCAATCGGGCTATTGGATCATTCAAAAGTTTGATCCAAGTCTTCTGTCAACCATGATATGAAGAAGGAGAAAGTGAAGCTGGGACTACTTATTCACCTTGGTGCAGAAAGAGAGGGAGACATTAAGAAACTTCTTGAAATGTTTCAATTCAGAAATGCTGAATGTCAAGAGATGCAGTGCTGAGGTGACCATCGCCGCACTCAAAAAGAGGGGTTCTGTGTGAAGACTTGACGAAATCTCTACATCATAAACCGCCCCGCACCTTGGGTCAGCTCCTTACCAGAGCGAAGTGGTATACAATGGTAGATGAGGAACTGGCTAGAAGAGCTCGTAGGAACACTCTGGTCAGATAGGGCGACCTATAAATAGCTACCAGGAATACTCTGGCCAGAAAAGCTCCCATGGATGCTCTCGGCCATCCTTGGAATGCAGAGTATCTGCAGAGGTATTGTCAGTAAAAACCAAGTAAACCAAGAAACCCTTGTGCTATTTTTATTTCGGTTCCTCGGTTTTTCATTTCAACGAAAATTATATCATGTCGAGCTAATAACTCCAAGAGAGTCTAACGGGAAGACCATAAACGACTTGTCCCATTTTACTTTCTCTAAAGTGCGTAGGTTTACAGATCAGCATGGATCACTGTCAGAAGACCTCGCGGGCTGATCGGTTATACGATCGGGGGGCAACTTCCTCGCATGCCGATCTAGCTATACGATCAAGGGTTACTGTCAGAAGGCCTCGTGGGCTAATCGGCTATATGATCGGGGGCTAACGTCTTCGCAGACCGATCTCGCTATAAGATCAGGGATTACTCTCAGAAGATCTCGCGGGCCGATATTGCTATACGATCGGGGGGTCGATGCTTTCACGGGCCAATCTAGCTATGTGGTCGGGAATTACTATCAGAAGACCTCGCTGGCTGATCGGCTATGCGATCGGCAGCCGACGCCCTTGCGGACCGATCTAGCTGTACGATCGGGGATTACTCTCAAGACCTCGCGGGCTGATCTGGCTATACGATCGGGGGCCACTTCCTTCGCGGGCTGATCTAGCTATACGATTGGGGAATACTCCTGAGACCTTTCGGGCTGATCTGGTTATACGATCGGGGCCACTCCCTCGTGGGTCGATCTAGCTATACGATCGGGAACAACTCTCAAGACCTCACGAGCTGATCGGTTATATGGTCGGGGACAACTTCCTCCCGGGCCGATCTAGCTATACTATCAGGGTTAACTCTAAAGACCTCGTGGGTTGATTTAACTACACGATCAGGGGCTACTCCCTCACGTGCCGATCTAGTTATACGATCGGGGATTATTCTCATGACCTTACAGGCTGATCGGCTATACGATCGAGGGCCACTCCTTTGTGGGCCGATTTAGCTATACAATTGAGGTTCACTGTCAGAAGACCTCGCGTGCTGATCCGGCTATAAGATCGGTGACACTCCCTTGCAGACCGATCTAGCTATACGATTAGGGATTACTCTCAGCCGACCTCATGGACCGATCTGGCTATGCGACTAGGGTCATCCCAATTAACGTGTGCCACATCATTCGACCTCAACCACCGTGGCGGTTGAGCTCGGGAGATGTGGGACATTGATACAACAGTAGGCCGGCCCAATGATAACTTAGTTTATTTGAGTAGACAAGCCCAAAGCCCATAGGTTTGACCAACAGCTCAGAAACCCTCACGTGAAGCTGATCGGTTCATCGTTTAAGACGACAGCTCGACTGGCCGTTGTGCTTTTTCATTTAAAGCGTCGGCTTAGAATTAATGCATTCAATGACTGACCATTAAATCTCGTCATTAATGCCGATAACGCATGCCAAAAGCAATAAAGCAGCTTAAAAGTTCGGACGTTACACTGTAACGTCCCTCAAAAGAAATCAGCTATAAATAGTCTCTTGGACAATGGAAGATGTGATGATTCCACATACTTTGAGACAATACTTTCTGACAAGGTACTCCTACACTGGTATTTGCTCCACCTAAACTCTATATTTTCTCTATAGCTTGACACGATAACTATCGGTTGAGCTCCCAACAGATCGGCCATAGTTATTCCGAGTCTCCTTGAGTCATTATTTGACTTAAGTATCGGAGGGGATTAGGTCGGACCCTAGATCGGACCCTCACTAACGAGCTCTTCGTATTGCAGGAAGCTGAATGTAGCCTGGAGATAGCTCGAACTTGGCCGAGATAGCTCGGACTTAACACAAACAGCTCGGATCGAGGACTGTTCAACCAAGGGTTAGCTTACCCAGGACCTGGTCAGATGCCAACATCGTCCTACGTCAGCTATTGTAGCCGAACAATCATCTAATAATATCAGTGGTGAGAAAACACCCGTAAAAAATATAGCAAGGCAGGTGGTATAATTACACGTCCGAGCAAAAGTAGCTGTGGAACATATCATTATTTGAGCTTTTTAGAACTTCTGAAATTGCTGTCACTAACTCCGCTCATCTAACATTGTAACACTTCTTGGTATGGACAACTATTGGAAGGAGGCTACATGTGTTGAAACAACTAGAAATCCACCGTTTTTCTTTATGCATGTAAACCGAGTGGGAACTTTTCTCATTACACAAGTAACATTTCTGTCTATCCAAACACTACATCATGATAGCTTTTCACTCCTATCTGATAAAGGCCACATCCTCTAAATCAGCCTGTGCTACCCATTTGGTATCTATCACATCCACTCTGCACCACATTTCCCTCGACTAGCACTACCTCCACTATCCTTATCTCCAAAGGAACGTTGCGTAGCTAGAGTAGTTCACTCATATGTAGCTCCTATCACGTGACTTCTATATCATTTTAGAAATATCTGTTGTAGGATATGAAAAGTCTTTGTAAGAGACTTGCTCATCAAACTCCTAATAATCTCCTAATAATCTGTGGGTGAGCTGCTACATACTCCGAACGTAGGCTGCCCAGAAAAACAAGAACATCCAAATTCTCCCTTTGCCTACATCTTTTAAGTGTTAAAATGAGATGCATTTAGCTCCTCATACAACTTATGAAATCTACATAATATAAGCCAGACGTATCCTCCTGTTGTCTCTTTCACATGGCCTGATATTCATAGCTGTATTGAACAAGTTACGCTTTACAGCATTTAACACCTCGAAGTACTACCATATCTCTTTATATATGCATGCATCTTCAGATCCTGAATATCATGCTCCATTAAATTCAATGGCTGACTGTACATCTGATTATCATTTCTAGTTCACTCGAATATAATAGGTGTAGGTGGATCACATGTCAATTGCTTCTTCTATCTTCCTATTAAGTTCAACGCTACCAATCTCTTTCACTACAGAAAATCTTCCATTTTAACCAGTAATCATTGTAAAAACTAACTCTTAAAATGTGGCTATCTCTGATATTCTTATGGCTCCAATCGATAACTCTAGCATTCAACAAGATCCTCCTAGATCCTGCCTTGGGATCTCATTGACAACAACTCAATAGCCTGAACCTACGAGTCTCTCTTGGGATCCCTCTACACATACATACTACTATAATATTCCTAAAGGATCTCATAAGTACTTCCAAACTCCTATGATCATCCATTGGAATCTAACATGGACATCCAAAACTAAAAATAACTTAGAAAAGAAAACATATCAAAACTTCAAATTATTTATTTATTCATTTTATTTTTGTAGTTTGCTATAGTTTCTGCATATTTTTATACCGGTTTACTATTTCACATGAAACAATAGCAGACAAAGAGAATGAAGAAGTCTCGGATCAACAAACAGGATGGTTGGAAAGAGTAGATGATACTGAAGGAAAGGTCAGGGTGGCCGGAGGTTGGGTTGGTGATGGTCGTAGGTCAGATCTGACTGAGAAGAAAAATACAAGGCCAGTGTGGTTGAAGAAAAGGATGGCATGGTTGGGGTGGTCAGGTTGGTCGGATGTAGGTTGGAAGTCATCGAGGAAATTTGGATGCAGTCATAGAATGCCGGATGTGAGTCAAAAGTTATCAGATGGGATTGGTGCAATCAGATCTAGTCATGGCAATATCATTTGAGGTCGGCATGGTCTAAATTCATTGAAATGATATTAAATGACATCGTGGGTTGTCTCGGTTTAACAATCTGAGCAGACAAAAGGTCGTTGTGCGCAAATCTTGTGAGGATATATTGATTTGAAGGTTTAGATTGATGAATACGATAACAATTTATTTGAAGGCTTAGATTGATGATTAGAAGAACAATTAAGATTAAGGCTAAACTAATTCTAGGGTTATGAATACAATTAGGCTTTGGGCTCTATTACTATGTGAAATAAGATAATATATATTTTGAAAGAAGGGTTAGAGAGTATTAGTTGACCTCTCTATCACAGACTATTTTGTGTGCGTGTGTTACCAATTTTATAACTAACCTCATTTACATCTTAATATTCTCATACTTCTCGTGTGCCAGTTCAGACCAGGACTAGTTTCTTCTATCAGGTCTACGTCACCTCCATTTTCCATATCCACCAACACAAATCTCATGTTTCTTGTACATTGATGAAGCTTCACTCTAAATTTTCTTCACTGACAGCCTCTTCCCAATTGCATCCAGTATCATAAGCGGCCAATATGCATTATATTTAACCCTCTCCTCCATTACACTATACATTCATTCCGTTACATGATTCATTCATTTCACATTGTAAGAGAATGCCTTGATATCTCAATTACACTAATCTTCTGCTGATACCTTACTAGATCTACTACACTAGTGACGTCTCTTTTATTTTATCCTCTTCAAGGGTGATATCAACCTTCAGGAGTCAAGAGGATACGATACCTGGACTCACCAGGATTATTACTTGTTCGATCTCCTACACTTGGAAGTAGCGCTCACACATTTTGAGACGAGTCAAGAGGTAGCTTATCGTTTAGCATTGCCGCCTTCATTGGAGGGAGTATATGATGTTTTTCATGTATTTCAGTTGTGTTACATCGGCGACCCTTCTCATGCTATCGATTACTCGGAGATTACGGTTTGACTAGACCTGACATATGAGAACATCCGATGCAGATCTTAGACCGACGTCAGAAGACGCTCAGGAACGATGTCGTCGAGCTCGTAAGAGTGATGTGGCGTCATGACTCGCCTAGAGAATCCACATGGGAGCGAAAAGACGAAATGCGAGAGCGTTATCCATATTGGTTCCATGCTCCTTAGTTGATAGAAATTCCAAGGATGGATTTTTCTTAAGGTGGATAGAATGTAACGACCGGTGTTTGTAGCTACGATGGAGTCCAGTGTTGTCATGTTATGCCTATCATTATTGCTAATCTTTACGTCGTTATGATTTTTATTCTTATATTAGGTTAGCTAACTATAAATATGTTATAGTTATTTTTCTAAATTCAAATTTAAAAATTGTTTAATTTTCATTTCAAACTTTGAAAACTTTCAAATTCAAGTGTTTAATTTAATTTCAAATTCTAAACATTCAAATAAATTATAATTTATTCCTAATAAAACCTATAGCTAAATGGGAAGTTTTCCTATCACTAAATCCCATTATTCTCTCCTTAATTATTATTTCTAAATTCAAACTTTACTTAATTCATTAGATATTGATCCCCTAATAAAAGTTATTAAAAAACAAATCAATAGGAATAAAACCCTACTTGTTCAAGCCCTAACCCTAAGCTTACTCACGCACACAAGCCGCACACATACCCTTCACCTTTAAAACAAACCCTAAATCTAACCCTCTAAAAGCCCTATCAACCACATACAAACCCACGCAGGCTAACCCTAAGAGAAGAACCCCTCCCTTAACAAAACCCTAGCCGCCCTCCCACCTGCGCCTCCGATGGCCATCCCTCCTCCCTTCGACCTCCCCTCCGACAGCCATACAGCCCGCACGCCGTCCCTCCTCTCTTCCTCCAACCCGAAGCAGCCGCACCCCCATCAACCGTTCCTCCGACCATCCCTTCGATCATCCGACAACCAATGCCACTGCAACCCCCTTCCACCTGCAGACCTCCCGCAACCCTGCAAACCACTGCCCTCCTCCTCTCAAACTCCCGCACCCCATCAACTGCTCCTCCGACAGCTGCGCAGCCGTCGTCCTCCGCCCTGCACCCCCGTCCTTTACCTTCCACGACTCAACAGCACACAACAACTCACCTCGCAACCTTCCTCTCCTCTCCCTTCCACCCAAACAAAACCCTAGCCCAAACTTAGTAGCCACACCCCTGTCTCTGGCAGCCCCACACCCTAACGCTGACACCACCACCGCCTACAGACCCCCTGTCCCCACCCTCCGGCAGCCGCAAAACTCCACGCTGCAGTCCCCACCGCGGCAACATCCGAATCAGCTCGCACCCTTGCACTCCGGTGCCGCAAACATTGTTTGTTGAACTGGATTTCACATATCAGTTTGAAAGTTTCAATTCCTAGAAACTGAATGGAAAACTTCCTTCCACAGTAAGGCTTGGTATCCTGTGAACCTCATGCTAGTGTATCACGAGTCAGGTTTCAGTCTTCCCGGCATAAGGATAAGATAGACCTCATGTCTCATTGCACCAGTCATGTAATAAAATAACTAGATATTGACATGCAGTGCTACTAATCATGAGAAACTAGAATACGGCATGACTGATTTATTTAAGCATTATAGCCTGTGTGTGTGTACCTTCATGCGTTCCTTCAAAATAAGAACAGAGGCATCCATACTTTTTCAGAAGCAAACATAAAATTTATTAAATAAGGTATAATATAAGAAATAGAAAGGTAAGATAACGAACTAATAGGCATATAAATATTCTTTTAATCTTTGGTATAACAAATGAATGATACAAGCTGACCTGAATCTGTGTAACGCCCCGCCTCCCGGCAGGTGCCGCTACGACGAAAATATGAGTGTGCAGGTCCCGCAGGTGTCAGTGAAGTCAATGTGGAGCAGTGCAGAAGGTAAGGAGGACACTCTAGATATGACAAGTAACATAGTTCTAAATAAGGAAAAGACAGTAACAAACATGTAAGTACAGTAGAATAGGTAAGGAGTAGAATAGGTAAGGAGTACTGAACAGGAAAGAGAGAAGTAAAAGCTACACTACTGCTGAAACGTAATTGGAACTTGTACCAGCCGCAAAGGTCAATGCTCAAACAGTCATGCACTGGAAGTTCTGACTCCTCTCAGGTTCCCGTACCGAAAGCTCCCACTCCTCGTGCTCAAACACCTCTGTGTGATCCTGTGCGTTGTACCTAGTGGGCAACATATGTCGCACCATGCTCAATAGAGTAGACAATATCTAATAAGAGACAAGAAATGTAAAGGTGCACAAAAGGAAATGAGACAGCCACAGATATGATAGTATTGAGCAAGAAGTAATCTGACCTGAGAATCCACAAGTCCACACAACGGAAGAGTAAGGAGGCACAAAAAGACGATGCGACAGCAGTAGAAAGGGGTACAGAAAAGAGACTTGTTATGAAGATTAAAATGAGCACAAATTACCGTAAAGATGGTGCGAGCTAAAGTGAACCAATTCTAGGCCATGACTTATGAGGGGGAGCACGGTATGCATCTGGAAGCTACGTGGACCGCGAGGGTGCGACCCCGGGCCGAGTCCAAAAGTAGAAAGTACCGTACTGTAAGAGCTGTAACACTGTGACCTGTAGTGGGGCTCCAGGACCCATCAAGATGGCTGTCCCAGTCTGCCCCCGGGCTCAGGACCCATTGGAATGATGGACGTCCCCCCTGCATGGTGGCTATAGATCCGGTCCCAGTCGCTCACGTACTCCCCAATCATAGGTTTCTCCAAACCCGGTGAGTCAAGCTCAAGTAATCATTTTATTAGTTAGTGTCGTGGGGTGAGTCAAGTTTAATATTGTGTTAACTACGTAGCCAAGGGGGATCCACATGTATTAGTAACCCGTCATGTCAGGAGCCAACCTCAGGATAGTCCACTAGTCATCCAGTATCGATATAGTAATGTGACCTCACAAGAACATCCCAAGACTACGCAATTTAACGATATTAAACTATCATTGTACTAGTAAGCTCATGAGACAACACGATAATAATACTGGCCGGTGATAAATAGTATAAATGTTTCTCATGGCATGACATGCCAAAACTGAACTGTACATAAAGCATCAAACCGTATTTTTGAGACAACCCAAATAAATGAAGAAAAGCAACATCTGACAAATAATAAAAGCTCGAAAATCAATCTCATCATGGACATAGAGATTCTAGGCCATTTGGGATCAGAACAGGGGTTCCTCATCATATAGCGGGGGCACCCATGCCTACGACAAAATCCGCTGGGTTCCTAGCAAGGGACTGGGGCTACGGGTCGAAATATCGGGGCTCCTATCCAAGTGAATCTTAACAACCCAAAATCAGCGAGAAAAAACCCTCAGTTGGATCCAATGGCAGCAGGAAGAACAGTAAGCCGCAAGTGCAGTCAACACAGGCCGCAAGCACAGGGGCGCAACACCTTATTTCAGCGAGCAAAAGAACAACAACAACCAAGGAGCCACCGATCCTAGGGTCAACAAGAAAAAGGGGCAGACCGCAAGCCAATACAGCCCCAAGGGCAACCTGGGATTCTACAACAAGCGGGCCAGGGAAACTGTTATATCTAGACTTTTTATGTGTTTTATGTGTTTTGGGTCCATTAGGGGCATTTTGGGAATTTTCGGATTTTAGGGGCCTTTTGGGAAAATGCAATTTTCTGTAAATTTTCTCTATTTAAGGCTCGGGCTGGCTAGGAGAATGTTATGTTGAATTTGAGAATAAAATTGTTATTTGATATTAGAGAGGAGAGAGTTCCTCGTTATTCGAGAGAGTGCGGACGTCTTCTTTAATTGGCGTCTTAGGAGAGCGATTACCACTATAATTGTAATCACCTATCTTATTTTATTTCCGTTTTTATTAATAAATTTCAGATCTCTTTGGATCCTATCATTTTGGTATCAGAGCGGTTCGATCTCGAGGGAAGAGGTGAGATTGACGACGAAGGAATTAAAGGCTCACATGCAATTCATCCAAGAGTCAAGAGATCAAGCAAGGGATTGAGCAAATAAAGCTTCTCTTGGCGAAAGGGGGAAACGACGGCAAAAACCTTAATTTTGGGCTAAAGGTGTCAACTTTGGACGAGGAAGAGGAAAAAGGCGACGGCTTTGACGCAGATATGCATCCAGATGACAAAGGGCTCCTTTCCGATGCCGGCAACTATCTCGTGAAGGGAGAAAACCCCAAAGAGGAAAACCATAGCTGTCAAGATTGGGGGGCTGAAATTTTCAGATCTGAAACTTTCATATCTGGATCTTAAGGCGGCAAAGATTCAGAACTTTAGACGACGGCAGAAGAAGAGAAAATTTTCAGATCTGAAAATTTTAGATCTGTATCTGAAGGCGTCGAAGATTCAGATTTGAAGGCGGCGGCGGAAGACAAGGGCGAGTCCCAAAGGCGAGAAAACCCTAGTCGTCGCATCAAGAAGGCGGCCATGCCCCATGCAGAATTTCTTCAGGAGCGGCCAGCCCTGTAGAATTTCTGCAGGGGCACTGCATGGTGGGCAGCCTCTGCAGGGCCCGGTAGTCGTCGCATCAAGAAGGCGGCCATGCCCCATGCAGAATTTCTGCAGGGGCGGCCAGCCCTGTAGAATTTCTGCAGGGGCCCTGCATGGTGGGCAGCCCCTGTAGGGCCCGGCAGGAGCGCAGCAGCCCCTGCAGGGCCCGGCAGGGCCAGCATAGGCCCACGAGCCTCTGCAGGCCCCAGTAGGGGTCCAGGAGCCCCTGCACATGGGCCCACGAGCCTCTGCAGGCCCCGGTAGGGGTCCAGGAGCCCCTGCAGGCCCCTCCAGGGGCCCTGCAAGGCCCGATAGCCCCTCCAGGGTCCCCCATGGTGGTCGTTGTCCCTTCCGCAACGGAGACGGGGCCTCCGATGCATCGGACAGCGAGTTTTCGACTTTCGTGGGCCCCAAGTCCATTGGTTTTTAGTTCGAAGTCATTCCGAGCGCCAACATTTCAGTTTTGGGTATAGATGACCTTTTGATCTGGCTGGCAAAGACTGTGGCTTTCATCTGGGCGTCGTTGAAGGCGGTGGAGACCACTCGTACCCTTTTGACCCGGGAAGAGGCTTGCGCGCACTTGTAGCAGGGCTGGTGCGGACTTCATGCACCACTTTGAGGACAAGGTGGATTTTCGGGGGCGGAGTAATATTAGATCTGGACTTTTATGTGTTTTATGTGTTTTGGGCCCATTAGGGGCGTTTTGGGAATTTTAGGGGCCTTTTGGGAAATCTGCAATTTTCTGTAACTTTTCTCTATTTAAGGCTCGCGCCGGCTAGGAGAATGTTATGTTGAATTTGAGAATAAAATTGTTATTTGATATTAGAGGAGAGAGTTCCTTGTTATTCGGGAGAGTGCGGACGGCCTCTTTAATTGGCGTCTTGGGAGGGCGATTACCTCGATAATTGTAATCACCTATCTTATTTTATTTCAGTTTTACTAATAAATTTCAGATGTCTTTTGGATCATATCATTTTGGTATCAGAGCGGTTCGATCTTGAGGGAAGAGATGAGATTGACGACGAAGGAATTAGAGGCTCGCATGCAATTCATCCAAGAGTCCAGAAAACATGGTCAAGAGATCAAGCAAGGGATTGAGTAAATAAAGCTTCTCTTGGCGAAAGGGAAAAACGACGGCAGAAACCTTAATTTTGGGCTAAAGGCATCAACTTTGGACGAGGAAGAGGAAAAAGGCGACAGCTTTGAAGCAGATCTGCATCCAGACGACAAAGAGCTCCTTTCTGACGCCGGCAACTATCTCGTGGAGGGAGAAAACCCCAAAGAGAAAAACCTTAGCCGTCAAGATTGGGGGGCTGAAATTTTCAGATCTGGATCTGAAGACGGCGAAGATTCAGAACTGAAGGCCGCGGTGGAAGACGACAAAATTTTCAGATCTGAATCTGAAGGCGGCGAAGATTCAGATTTGAAGGCGGCGACGGAAGACGAGGGCGAGCCCCAAAGGCGAGAAAACCATAGTCGTCGCATCAAGAAGGAGGCCACGCCCCTTGCAGAATTTCTGCAGGGGCCCAGCAACCCCTGTAGGGCCAGGCAGTGGCCCAGGCAGTGGAGACCAATCGTACCCTTTTGACCCGGGAGGAGGCCCGGCAGGGGCCCAGGCAATGGAGACCAATCGTACCCTTTTGACCCGGGAGGAGGATTGCGCGCACTTAGAGCAGGGCTGGTGCGGACTTCATGCACCACCTTGAGGACAAGGTGGATTTTCGGGGGCGGAGAAATATTAGATCTGGACTTTTTATGTGTTTTGTGTGTTTTGGGCCCATAAGGGGCGTTTTGGGAATTTTCGGATTTTAGGGGCGTTTTGGAAAATCTGCAATTTTCTGCAACTTTTCTCTATTTAAGTTAGGGCCGGCTAGGAGAATGTTATGTTGAATTTGAGAATAAAATTGTTATTTAATATTAGAGAGGAGAGAGTTCCTCGTTATTCGGAAGAGTGCGGACGTCCTCTTTAATTGACGTCTTAGGAGGGCGATTACCCCGATAATTGTAATCACATATCTTATTTTATTTTAGTTTTTACTAATAAATTTCAGATCTCTTTTGGATCCTATCAGAAACCTACCCACTAAAATTACTGTATGGACTCGAACCCTACGTCACTTCCCCTGAGACATCCTTTCCCATAGTAAACACCCAATTTTTATTCCGAAAAATCCCAATACTTCATCTCGGAGCAACATGCAAGTGAACTAAAGAAAACGAAAATAAAAAAGGAGATAAGGTCTATCGAAACCAAGTAGAAGAACCAGCGCAAGGCAGAGGAACGAGGCCACAACAAACCGTTCACAACTCAGCACAAAAATCCAGATCCGTAAGAAACATCAGCTCTCTTGAAGAAGAAATGGAGAAAAGCTTACCGAAGTGCAACCGAGGGGAAGAGGGGGGAGAGAGGTTAAATAGCCAACCGAACCGCCTCAGTCTAGCTCCATCCTCTCAATCGCCGTCGACAGCCTCAGACAGGCTCGGTAGGCCACATCTACGCAGAAGGATGGAAGGGAGAGGCGATAGACATGCCGCAGAGATGGGACAAGGGCGGCAAAGCCCCATCGAGGGCCCTACGCCTACAGCGAGCGAGAAGGGGAGGGGGAAACACGTCGAGAAACCCTAGCAGGTTTCGTTCGTACCGGAGGATTGAATCGAGCGAGAGGCAACTCGAAGGAATCGAAGCCCTCCTGGGCCCGTCGAAAGAAACACGAACGAAAGAAGATAGGAA
Organism: Scilla litardierei; assembly: GCA_030789695.1. Classification (NCBI taxonomy): domain Eukaryota; kingdom Viridiplantae; phylum Streptophyta; class Magnoliopsida; order Asparagales; family Asparagaceae; genus Scilla; species Scilla litardierei. The sequence continues at coordinate 22,798,610 of CM061135.1, forward strand.
GAAAGAGAAAAAAATAAAGAGAAAAGAAACGGGGGTTGGGGGTTTATAAAAGGCCCAACGGGCTGGGCCTTACATTCTACACACCTTAGAAAAATTCTGTCCTCGGAATTCTAGAACATAATATTAACAATACACAAAAGAAGTCCAACAACAATAGGTTACAACAAACTGAAGATCAGTTCGAGCAACTGATAATACAAGCTAAAAGTCAGGAGCGTCCGTCTCCATCGCATCCATGGTGAACGGCTGGTGCCTTTGATGTGGTAGTGGCCGTCTTAAAGGGACTCCTGCTTGCTGCTGTCGTACCGCTCCCGCTACACGTACTCATACTCTCGAGCTGTAGAGAGCATATCAGTGTGGGTCGTCAGCCTGAGCCCCACCAGTTTGTCGCGAATATCGATGTCCAGCCCGTGCTGAAATCTCTTGGCCCGAGCTTGGGGGGTAGACACCGCGTCCTTGGCGAACCTGAAACACCAATTGTTAGCAAACACAAATACAAACACAATGCATGGTTAGCGATCTTGCATCAAGTTACACACCTACTGAGTTTAGAAAACTCAGCGTCGTACTCCTCTACAGTCATGTAGCCTTGCTTCATGTCCATGAACTGTGCCTCCAACTCCATCTGCGCCTCTGGGGAGAAGTACTGGGCGTTGAACGTCTCCCTGAACGTAGCCCAAGAGATTGGCTGCGGTAATCGGTCCTCTACAGCATCCCACCAGTCTCTGGCATCTCTAGTCAACTGTAGCTTCGCCGTGCTAACCCACAACGCTGGAGGTGCCTCTGTAGCCTTCAGCATGTCGGTGATCGAGTGCATCCACCCCTCTGCAGCCAAAGCATCTACTCGTCCATTAAAAACCGGCGGCCTAAGAGATCAAAACTATTGCACTCCTCCATCCTGCCTGGGTCGTTCCCGTATTGCATGGATCAACTCTCGCAAAGCCTGATCTGAAATCTGATACACTGTGTCGGATCTGGCGCCACCGGACCCAAATCCTGATCTCGAAGCCATGAGCACTCTCTTGGACGGTATATGTCTCTTGCGTATATACACACCTGCATCCACAAGGCAAGATTGAGTTAATTAAGTATCACACTTCTTCCTGCTCTACATTGTTCACGAGGCGATTGTGCGGACCTGCATGGGGCACCACTTTGTAACGCCCTGCCTCCCGGCAGGTACCGCTACGACGGAAACATGAGTGTGCAAGTTTCGCAGGTGCCGGTGAAGTCAATGTGGAGCAGTGCAGAAGGTAAGGAGGACACTCTAGATATGACAAGTAACATAGTTCTAAAGAAGGAAAAGACAGTAACAAACATGTAAGTACAGTAGAATAGGTAAGGAGTACGGAACAGAAAAGAGACAAGTAAAAACTACACTACTGCTGAAACGTAATTGAAACACGTACCAGCCGCAAAGGTCAAGGCTCAAACAGTCCTGCACTGGAAGTTCTGACTCCTCTCAAAGTCCTGTACCGAAAGCTCCAACTCCTCGTGCTTAAACACCTCTGTGTGATCCTGTGCGTCGTACCTAGTGGGTAACAGAGGTTGCACAATGCTCAATAGAGTAGACAATATTTAATAAGAGACAAGAAAGGTAAGGGTGCGCAAACGGAAACGAGACAGCCACAGATATGATAGTACTGAGCAAGAAGTTACCTGACCTGGGGATCCACAAATCCACATAACGGAAGAGTAAGGAGGCACAAAAAGACGATGCAACAACAGTAGAAAGGGGTACAGAAAAGAGACATGTTATGAAGATTAAAATGAGCACAAACTACCGTAAAAATGGTACGAGCTAAAGTGAACCAATCCTAGGTCATGACTTATGACGGGAAACACGGTATGCATCTGGAAACTACCTCGACCGCGAGGGTGCGACCCCATGCCGAGTCCAAAAGTAGAAAGTACCGTACTGTAAGAGCTGTAACACTGTGACCTGTAGTGGGGCTACAGGACCCATCAAGATGGCCGATCTGTCTGCCCCCGGACTCAGGACCCATCGGAATGATGGACGTCCCTCCTGCATGTTGGCTATAGATCAGGTTCCAGTCGCTCCCGTACTCTCCAATCATAAGTTTCTCCAAACCCGGTGAGTCAAGCTGACGTAATCATTTTATTAGTTAGTGTCGTGAGGTGAGTCAAGTTTAATATTACGTAAACTATGTAGCCAAGGGGGATCCACATGTATTAGTAACCTGTCATGTCAATAGCCAACCTCAGGATAGTCCACTAATCATCCAATATCGATATAGTAATGTGCCATCACAAGAATATCCTAAGACTAAGCAATTTAACGATATTAGACTATCATGGTACTAGTAAGCTCATGAGACAGCACGATAATAATATTTGCAGGTGATAAATATCATGGATGTTTCTCATGGCATGACATGCCAAAACTGAACTATAAATAAAGCAGCAAACCGTATTTTTGAGACAACCCAAATAAACGAAGAAAAGCAACATCTGACAAATAATAAAAGCTCGAAAGTCAACCTCATCATGGCCCTAGAGATTTTAGGCCATTTGGGATCAGAACGGGGGTTTCTCATCATATGGCGGGGCACCCAGGCCTACAGCAAAATCAGCGGAGTTCCTAGCAAGGGACTGGGGCTACGGGTCGAAACATCGGGGCTCCTATCCAAGTGAATCTCAACAACCCAAAATCTACGAGAAAAACCCTCAGTCGAATCCAATGGCAGCAGAAAGAACAGTAAGCCGCAAGTGCAGTCAACACAGGCCGCAAGCACAGGGCCGCAACACCCTATTTCTGCGAGCAAAAGAACAACCAAGGAGCCACCGATCCTAGGGTCATCAAGAAAAAGGGGCAAACCGCAAGCCAACACAGCCCCAAGGGCAACCCGGGATTCTACAACAAGCGGGCCAGGGAAAGCTACCCACTAAAATTACCGTAGGGACTCGAACCCTACGTCACTCCCCCCTGAGTCATCCTTTCCCATAGTAAAAACCCAATTTTTATTTCGAAAAATCCCAATACTTCATCTCGGAGCAACATGCAAGTGAACGGAAGAAAACGAAAATAAAAAAGGAGATAAGGTCTACCGAAACCAAGTAGAAGTACTAGCGCACGGCAGAGGAATGAGGCCACAGCAAACCGTTCACAACTCAGCAAAAAAATCCCAGATCCGCAAGAAACAACAGCTCTCTTGAAAAAAATGGAGAAAAGCTTACCGAAGTGCAACCGAGAGGAAGAGTGTGTAGGATCCTGTCAAAACAAGGACGTTAGGATCGAATAATGAAATAGAGACTTACGCTTGCGTACGCGGCACCGTAATCTAGGAACTTCGCCCTCGGATTCGCCACAACGGTCGATACTTCGTCACGGAGGATCGAAGCAGAGTTTCACCGCCTAAATCTCTATTTAGAAGAGGATTTTAATGGAAGGGAGAAGAAGAACATAAGATGCCTTATGCAAACTTATGGCATGGAAAGTGTTGTATGAATGCCTTACCCTTGGGTCCTATTTATAGGCTTTAGGGGTGGTTATTGTAGGAAATAACCAATTATAAGCTTATTAGCCTATATTAGCACATTCATTTATCCTCTTCTTCATTCACTTATCAAGTGCCTTTATGCACTTATAAAGTGACTTTTTCCACTTATCAAGTGGCTTTTTCCACTTATCGAGTGGTCCTTTTCACACGAGAAAAGGTTCCCTTCGTGCACGCTTTCGTGCACGCGACATCTGAGGTTTGTATACCCTCATACATCCCCTCATGGGTGTATTCATGTCGTCCATATCCAACATCTCCCACTCACACTTGAGGGGATTGTAAGGAAACATCTTTCCTTTAACTCTTCTGTTTATCATACCGAGAAATAAGCCGTGTGACCGTCATGTGCATAGAGTCCGCTGTTGTGCACTTGTTAGAAATACACAACACCCCTCGAGGTGCAAAGTTGAGTAGATCAACGCATGCTTTACCGTAGATTATTTCTTCACATTTCTTATACTTTACATTCAACAATTGAATCCCATCTGGATTACAATCGGCTGGCCAGCTTTGAATCTTTAAAGTCCAAATGTGAATATGAAATTAATCTTCCTCTTCTTGCGATCCTTTTGATCTTGACTTGACTTGCTTTTCTAACATGCCCCGCCGGACCGAATTAACCATTGTCCATAAGCAACATGCTAAGATAGCAATCACCCAGTCAAATCTAAAGGAACCAATTAGAGTCTATAAGGGTAATGAGTTAAGACCCATGTGGTCTTTGGGTCTCACATAATAGTAAACACAATTACTATTCTAACCCAATGGTCAAAAATGCATACGTAGTATGAATACGTATTACAACATCACTCGTTTCCCAGGGAGCGTATGTCTTAATGATGTTGTAAGGATGATGATCAGACACCATAATGTCTGATTTTGAGTCCCTTTTGCTACTCAAATAATCTTCTGGACCCATATCCCGCATAAGACAGATAGGATTTCAAAAAATCCTCTTAGATCTTTTGTAAGCATCCATATGATGTAGATCTTTTATACGACCATTTTGTTTAAGTCATGACTCTAAATTATCCGTCTGATGATTTTGACTTTAAACAGGTCTCATCTTTATTTTATCCGTCTGATATAATAAAGGCGGTTGCTCATGTGAGAGAACCAACCTCAATCTGTCCGACATACTAGAAAATCTAGCTGAGATTTCAAAAATGTACACAAACATTTCTTAAAATTTCATATGCAATGTTGAAAAGAACTTATTCTTGTATTGAATTTGATCATTTACAGACATGAGAATTTACATTGGTACAACTCAGCTCTTACGCAATCCTTGAGATGATAAGTGTTTGTAAAACACATCTCTGGGGATCGCCTTCGTAAGCGGATCTACTATCATCTCATACGTATATATGTACCTTATGTCTACCTTCTTGGTCTTATCATAGTCTTTTGCAAAATTGTCCTCTTAACCGCTTTCCAGTGTGTTTGCCCTGGATTGGATTGGTAACGATTTACCATTCCAACGGCAAAAACAGATGTCCGGTCTTGTACACATCATAGTGTACATAAGACTACCAACTGTACTGGAATATGGAACTTTTTCCATGATTTCCTTTTCCTTTTGGTTCTTAGGACACATCTTCAGATATAAATTATCGCATTTGCTTTATTGGAGTATCAATGGACTTACAGTCCTACATATTTAAAACGTTCTAGAACCTTCTTTATATAAGTCTCTTGTGAAAGAGAAAGAAGTTTCTTCGAGCGATTTCTTGAAATCTTAACTCCAAGAATATATGCGGCTTCTTCCATATCTTTCATCTCAAATACTGATGAAAGTCAAGCCTTGATATCCATCACAAAGCCCTTGTCATTTCCGGCTATTAAAATGTCATCTACATATAGAGACATAATAACGTACTTGCTCTTAATCCTCTTGATATATACGCAGTTGTCTTCATCAAGCATGGAAAAACCATTTGATAAGACAACTTCTTGAAATCGTATATACCATTGCCTCGAGGATTGTTTAAGACCATATATGGATTTACGAAGTTTACAAACCTTATGTTCGTTTCCTTCTTTTACAAACCCTGTTGGTTGTTCCATATAGATCTCCTCGTCCAATTCTCCATTGAGAAAGGCAGTCTTTACATCCATCTAATGCAATTCGAGGTCTAAGCAAGCTACCATAGCCAGAATCAGGCGAATCGAGGTAAAACGAACAACATGTGAGAAGGTCTCTTCGTAGTCTATCCCTTCCTGTTGCGTAAAACCTTTCGCGACAAGGCGAGCTTTATATCTGTCTATAGAGCCATCAGCCTTATGCTTGATCTTGAGAACCCATTTATTCCCAATAGCTCTACGTCCTCTGGGTAAGTCAACTAAGTCCCAGACTTGGTTAACTTTCATGGATTCCAACTCTTCCTTCATCGCTTCCATCCATTTGTCTTTAGCAGGGCATGATACGGCCTGTTTGAAAGTAGCAGGCTCGTCATCATCTTGTAGTAAAGTCATAAAGATTTGCGGAAATTCATCCTCAAATCTTAGAGGAGCCAACCTTGTACGACTACTACGTCTTATTTGAGATTCTTCAAGTCCTTGTTGACTCGAATTTAGATCAATTCTAATATCACTCCCACTTGGAATGTCGTTAGAAATGCTCCCACTTGGATCATTATTCCTGTATGGAATAGGATTAGCATCATTCGTATCATCTATTGGTGAAGTTTGAAACGTATTTTCGTCTTCACCAAGAATTATCCCACTCGAATGAGGTAATCCTTCTTGATCATTAATCTCAAATAGAGATAAGTCCTGACTTATCTCTCCCTGTCTTAGAAACTCGTTTTCCAAGAAAGTGACATCCCTCGACTCAAATTCAATTAGACCTCCATTGTCTTCCTGACCAATGAAAACATAACCTTTAGAGTTTTCAGCGTATCGTATAAAGATACATTTCCTTCCCCGTGGCCCAAGTTTGTCATACTTATGGGAGGAAATATGTGCGTAGGATGCACATCCCCAAGGTTTTAAAATGTTTAAGTCAGGAGACCTTTGGTTCCACAACTCATAAGAAGTGGAGCTAACTGATTTCGAGGGTACGCGGTTCAAGATGAAAGCGGCCGTCAATAATGCATCACCCCAAAAAGTGATTGGCAAGTTAGCTTGCGCCATCATTGAACGGACCATTTCCATTAAAGTCCTATTTCTCCTTTCTGCAACACCATTTTGTTGCGGAGTATAAGGCATAGTTACCTGATGTACTATGCCCTTTTCATCACAAATTTCCTTAAAACTTGTTGATTGATATTCACCGCCCCTATCAGTTCGCAAGACCTTAATCTTGCGATCTAATTGATTCTCCACTAAACTCATATAGTTTTTAAAGCAGGTTAATGTTTCACTTTTGTGGGATATCAAATAGATATGTCCGAATCGGGTGAAATCATCAATAAAAGTGATGAAATAGAACTTCCCGCGTCTTGTCTTGACATTCATCGGACCACATATGTCCGAATGGATGAGCTGTAATGGAACCTCGGCCCTTGTGCCGGTTCCAAACGGCTTGCGACAAGATTTCCCCACAAGGCAATGTTCGCAAGTCGACATTTCGACCTTTGAAACATTGGATAGAATGCCACTTTTGGCAAGTCTATCCATTCGTGTTGGTCCAATATGACCAAGCCTTGCGTGCCAACAAATTATATCAGACTCATAAGTCGAAGAATTTGTGACGAGGAAATTTTCATTACTTAATGAAGAGTCATACATTGTATTTAATACAATAAATCCTTTGAATACATACCCAGTGCCAATTAAGAAATTATTACAAAACAAGTCCACTTTACAATCATGAAAAAACTAGTTATACCCAAGACCCATTAACACGACCACAGAAATTATATTCCTTCGAATATCTGGAGCGAAGAGAACATCATGAAGTAGGAGAGTGCGGCCGTTGTCCAAGATTAGCTTGCAAGTCCCAACGCCTTTCACTTCAACACGTGTGTTGTTTCCTACATAGATCCACTTCGTTCCCTGGGGTATCCGGTGATACTCCACGAAGGACCGTCTGTCCCTTGCTATGTGGTCGGTGGCACCTGAATCAATTATCCAAAATGGATTAGATTCCACAAGAAATATTGAACTAGAAACACATATGTAACTAGCATAATTACAAGTTACCTCGTCACTTCCACTCGTACACGAACGAGCATAGTGACCGAGCTTGTTGCACTTGAAGCACTTGATCTTCTTCAAGTCTTTATTCTTGTGCCATTTCTTGTGCCCACCCTTATGTTTGGGTTTCTTGGTAGACTCAGGTTACTTATTACGTTCATTAGTAGACTTCGAACGATCTTTACGTTTCTTTCCCCCGTGTGAGGAACTAGCAACCATGTGCACTTCTGCACTTGGCTTGGCAGCCGCAAGCCGCTCTTCCTCTAACTCGAGGTGCTTTGAAACATCGCTGAAGGTCTTGATACTCTCATTATGAGTGAGATGCATCTTCATCTGGTCCCACTCATTTGGTAGGGAACGTATGACTGCTTGGATTTGTTGCTCATCAGTGAGCACATGATCTGCATCCTTTAACTCTGAGATTAGATTCGCCATATGTAACAGATGTTTCCCCATGGAATGATCTGGACGTTTCTTATATGAATCGAATCTTATAGTTAAGGCGCGAAGTTTGGACACCGGTGTGCCACCAAACTTCTCCTCTAGCTTGGACCATATGTCCATGGCTAGGTCATGTTCTCGGAATATGCGCATTATGTCATCGGCCATACTGCTCAATAACGTAATGCGAGCTATCTTGTTCTTCCGAGACCAAGCATCAAAAGCTTCCTTGTCTCGTCTGTGTTGGGCCGTAGTGCCCAACTCGGGTTCAATCATTACGTTCTTCAGAGTTTCTAGCACTTCTTGCTCCTCTAGAACGTATTGTATCTTAATGGACCATAGTTTGTAATTATCGTCGTTGAGTTTTTCACCTCTGTTTAACTCAGCGACGATATTCTTTGAAGCGGAAGACATTTTACTTTTAAAATGCTGCAAAAGACACAAAACCGAAGGTTTGATCAAAAACATTGCATTAAAAATTCTTAAAATATAATTCCCACTTGAAATGATAATAGAATATCTCATTTGGATAGTTCTAATTTCAACTCCCACTTGGAATGATATTTATAATTTGATAAGTTACTTTCGAAAAATATTGAAGATGTTACTCTAGAATCGGAAAGGTCACTACGTTTCCAATCACCATCTAGAGTAACTTTCAATATTTTCCCATCACTTTATCAAATAATAGTACTCTTATAGTACTTTGCAGTGGAAAAACGTTTTTGAAAACGTATTTTTTTAAAAATATTTTTGCAAACGTATTTTACAGTATTTTGAAAATGTATTTTGCAAGGCCTATACCCCATTATAGGGTGTCATAGCTGAAATATTTCGACAATTCCCCGGCCATTGCCGGGGTCGTGCCAAGGCCGTGCCAAGGCCGAATTCATCTTCCTTCTGAAGTGAGAGTTGCCATCGCAACTTGGCCAAAGCCGGATCCCCTTTGGGGAAAAATGTGATATTTCAACTTAGTACCCTTATGATACTAGCGAAATATACGGTAATCTCTGGCCATCTGTCGGGATTGAGCCGTAGCCGTGCCAAGGCCGGATCCCACCTGAGGGGATTTTTCTGCAAGCCATTGTCGCCGGCTCCCGTATGGATCCAGGCGCTTCCCCGGTATAGGAGAATTTTGCCGCAGACGACTGTCGTTGGCCCCGTATGGGCTAGTCGACATGTTCGTGTTATATCGACCAAGGCCGCTTGCCGAGGCCGACTAATGCGACCAAAAATCCCCGATTGGTCGACCAGGGCCTCTGCCCTGGTCGGCCAAGGATCTTGGCACCCCCGGCCAGGGCCTCTACCCTGGCCGAGGCCGGCCAGGGCGCCGGCCCTGGCCTGGCCAGGGCCCTTTGGCCCTGGCCGAGGCCGGCCTGGCCAGGGCCACCTGGCCCTGGCCGGCCATGGCCCTTTGGCCATGGCCGGCCACCCCCTTGTATGGGGTTGCCGCATGCACTCCTCCCCCTCGACGGGGTGGTTTTCGTTGTCATTTGGCCGTAGCCAACCCCCTCCGCATTGGGAGGGGGGATGCATTGCCTCCATAGCTCATTTGGCCATGGTGATCATGCACCAAAGGTCATCTTCTCCGATGGGAGTAACCACCATCTTCTTCGTCGATGAAGCACCCGTTCGTCGAGAAAATAGTTATTCTCTAATGGCCGTGTGTCAAAATGAAGAAATAACATACTCTAAAGTTCGCAAACTACACGCTCCACATGAAGAGAGTTCACATTCCCTATGAATGGAGACTCAGCATCCATGAAGAGTGCGAGCTTGACGATATGAACGGTCGGTTTTTCCCGTCACGGAGAGTTCCTGCCATATCCGTAATGACAGAAGACCCTAACGTGAAAAGAACAACCGCTGCGTTCTCTCCGTCACGGAGCGTTCCTACCATATCCATAATGGTAGGATACCCATTCGTGAAAAAGACAACGCCTCGTTCATCGATTCGACGGGGCGGCGGTTTGACCGGGACGAACCCGTATGGCTCTGATACCAATGTAGGATCCTGTCAAAACAAGGACGTTAGGATCGAATAATGAAATAGAGACTTACGCTTGCGTACGCGACACCGTAATCTAGGAACTTCGCCCTCGGATTCGCCACAACGGTCGATACTTCGTCACGGAGGATCGAAGCAGAGTTTCACCGTCTAAATCTCTATTTAGAAGAGGATTTTAATGGAAGGAGAAGAAGAACATAAGATGCCTTATGCAAACTTATGGCATGGAAAGTGTTGTATGAATGCCTTACCCTTGGGTCCTATTTATAGGCTTTAGGGGTGGTTATTGTAGGAAATAACCAATTATAAGCTTATTAGCCTATATTAGCACATTCATTTATCCTCTTCTTCATTCACTTATCAAGTGCCTTTATGCACTTATAAAGTGACTTTTTCCACTTATCGAGTGTCTTTTTCCACTATCGAGTGGTCCTTTTCACACGAGAAAAGGTTCCCTTCGTGCACGTTTTCGTGCACGCGACATCTGAGGTCCGTATACCCTCATACATCCCCTCATGGGTGTATTCATGTCGTCCATATCCAACAGAGGGGAGAGAGAATAGACAACCAAACCGCCTTAGTCGAGCTCCATCCTCTCAATCGCCATCGACAGCCTCAGACAGGCTCGACGGGCTACATCTGCGCATAAGGATGGAAGGGAGAGGCGATAGACATGCCACAGAGATGGGACAAGGGCGGTGAAGCCCCATCGAGAGCCCCACGCCCACAGTGAGCGAGAAGGGGGGAACGTGTCGAGAAACCCTAGCGGGTTTCGTTCGTGCCGAACGATGAAGTCGAGCTAGATGCAACTCGAAGGAACCGAAGCCCTCGTGGGCTCGTCGAAAGAAACGTGAACGAAAGAAGAGAGGAAGAAAGAGAAAAAAATAAAGAGAAAAGAAAGGGGGTCCGGTGTTTATAAAAGGCCCAACGGGCCGGGCCTTACAGTTACAGTCTGAGGAGTATCCAAGCATAGTTATATCCAAATAAACACAAGAAATGCCATGTCAAATACAGTTTGGAGATGTATATGCCTTTACACATTAGTTTCCATGCCCAATAAATATAAAAGGAAGTTTTTGTGGTGCATAAAATTACATATTTAATTCTCTGTCATCCCACCAAATAGTGTCAAAAGAACAACTAATTAGGTTAAAATATCCCAGTCATCGTACAGTATAATTGATGTGATCGTGACTTACCAAAGGTGGCGACGGAGGCTCGACAGCGGCGCAGCAAAAGCAAGGGGCTGAACTAGGGCAATTTTATAATTTTGGGCTTCGGGGGTATTTTCATAATTTCTGTGGAATGAAACATCGATTATAATTAGGTGGCAGCTAGTGTTAGAGATTCATGCTGAATTTCGTGAAGAAGAATCAAGAGGAAGTTGATAGAACCCTAGTTTGTGGAGAGTTAGGCTTTTCTCTCGAATTAAAAGCTAGGAGAGCGGCCTCCTCTTGAAATAGATCAAATATCTTGTTATTTTCCTTGAGATCTAATAAAAATTACATCTTTCCCTCCAAATCCACTACAAAACCCTAAATTTCTATTCAATTCATCTGGATCGTATCAATAGTTCATCTAAGGACTATGAGATTCCAAATAGTGGTAATTTAAAGTTTGAAGCAAGGTTTGTGATGTGTCAGTTTTAATTTTCTAACCGCGAGCGCACAGTGTCAATGTAGCACTTACAGGTCGATCTATAGGGTGGTTGTTTGTTTGAATACTATCTAATCCTAGGTTATGATTAGCTACGTGGATATTTATAAAAGGGTGAAATAAAGATGGAAGAAAGGTTCTAGGGCTAGGTACCTCTCTAATGTGGGTTGAACATGGAAGTGAACTCTTTATCTAACTATCGAATTAATCCTAAGGTGAGGTTGTCGCACATAATGTTATCACATACTCTCCGTTATCGTGATGCTATGATAGGACTACACATCGTGTGGCAAAGCCAACTATCGTTGGTCATCAACACAGCGGATGCATGACGCACGACAATGTTCCCTAACCTAACTCTATGCCACTATCGTGGATAGAAATCCGGTCATAGCCAGTGGACTCTAATCTATGCCCAACTATCGTTGGTGACATAGATTGTATATGTTTCTAATAAAACATCCAGAGCAAAATCCTAATTCGATCATTCAAAGCTAAATAAATAAGTTATTCCATACTCAGTCCCCCAATAGGGTTTAACCATGCCCTAGATAAAAACTACGCCAAACACATTAAAGATTTCATCACAGAGATGTCACAAGAATAAATAGAAAACATATAATAAAAGAAAGGAGAAAGAAGTTACTTATCTCCATCCAAAAGCATTCAAAGATCTCAATGATACAAATGCTCTAATGAGAGGAAAAACCGAAGCAAACTACCCTACCCCTACTCCTTTTAAACTACTTGCGGAGCAAGAAGGAAGAAAAAACTGGAGAAAAGTCGGTTCTCCCCCTCAAACGGCGCACAAAAACCCTTCAATACACTCACAAAACCCTAATGGGTTCGGGCAAAACCCGACCCAACACGACCGTGTCAAATGACACGGTCGTGTCAACTCAGCTAAAAATGGCCCCTTTTCACTTTAGAAAATCAAGCTCCACTCGGTCGTGTAGAAAACCTAAATTTGAATTTAAATGATGCTTTTAATAAGGATTTGAATTTTTAATTTTTGGATTTAAAAATTTAGATTCAAATTTAGATTTTGAATTTTCAGCTTAAATGAAAATAGATTAACGGGATAATGAGCTTGTAGATTTACTGGTAAAATTAAAATAAAAAAATAATGATTAAATAAAAATAGAAAAATTGTGGGAAAACAACAAAAATTCTTAAAATTAAATTGAATTTTTTTGATAGGGATATTTTTATTACAATACAAAAATACAGTAGATTGGTTTAGGACCTTTACAGATTTGATGAACAAAACCTACATCTTAGATTATTCAACACAAATTACAGTTATCATTTGAGAGCAGTATTTAACAGAAATTATAGCATAACTTGAAAAGCTAAATTGAGAGGCATGTAATCTAGTTCGTAGAACAATCTATAAACAGGCATCTCATAATTCGGATGACGTTCTTACATGTGTTTCTTAAGCCAACCAAATATATCAAAGGATCATGTTTAGTGGGTTCCATTGGCTAACACCTGTGTTATCCTTTATGCTGCTTAAACTACATGAGCATAATGATGTTCATTTATTTGGAATATGCATTCCCACTCACCTCCTAACAGGGTGCCGATATTAATGTAATTTTTGAAATAAACATGTATCTACTATTTGAAAGCAATAGCTTTGTATTATGGCTAATCTATAAATGAAGTAATCTTTCTTCTGTCATAAATTTTAAATCTAGCATTATATCCCTGATGTTGGCTGCATTTTATTGAATTTATGCAGGTATCACAACTCTGATTGGCGGTGGGACTGGACCAGCTGATGGCACTCGTGCAACTACTTGTACGCCAGCACCATTCCACATGCAACTAATGCTGCAGTCAACTGATGATTTGCCAATCAACATTGGTTTCACTGGCAAAGTATTGGCTTCTCTCTACATGCACTTATTCCATGGGCAGACACTGCTGCATTTTAGTCAATTAGGCAAAAGGGATCTTTGCCTTTGAATTGTGGAGATACTAGTATATAATGTTTTTTGTCTCTTTGTTAAATGCGATAAATAAATAAATAAAGCCAAGCTCACTTTGTTCTCTTTCTTTCATTCTATCTTCATTTTCTATCAACAGTCGACTTGGTAACAGATTTTTTATACATTAGGGGTAGCAGTTTATACTTGAACTGCGCCAGTCCTGGACTTACTAGGTATGGGTATGGAGTAAGCAATGTATGGGTAGTTACTAGATCAACCTTCATACCACCCAAATGTAAATGGGTCAGAGATGAGATTGGGCTAACGACCTGACTGATCCAACTATGATCCATAATTGATATATTAATGTTTGGTGCGTTGCACGAGCTCTTGTGGTTATAGAGTGCATGTAGTGTGGTTATGGTTGCCGGATTTAACTCTGCATTAAACAAGTTCTTTTTTGTCCTCGAAAATAAAAACCCACCCAATTATGCAGACTTGACCTTTAAGATTGTAAAAATATGACTTTCAACCCTCACCGTCACTTACACAGCTTTAGTATGGTGGTAAGGACTTTAAGATGGTATAGGGCAAATTAAGGTTTTAGAGCAACCACAGTTCAAATCCATTGTGTGCACATTTAAATAGGTTTTGCAGCAGGCTATCAGCGGCAAGCTAGTTAGAATGGTGTTGATATGTCATATATGCAATGAAGAAACTATGATGGTGCCTTGAGGAAGTTCCATAAATGGGAATTTGTTTTTGGCCTCTTTTTTGGCAGCCGTTTTCGGAAAGACTGTCCCAGTTCCACCTGACACTAAATAAAATGTTTGTGTAGTGCTCTTCGAAAGGGGAGCGAGGGGTTGGTGGAAACTCTCCCACTTTAGCTTTCAGTAAAATTTTGGTAAAGGACAATGAATGTTAAGAGGTACTTAAACTGCATGGATGGGACCTGAAAGCAAAGATTTAAATGGCTTGTGACAACTAATGTACCCTTCAAAAGAAACTGCACCCCAAACATATATATCACAAATTTGACGCTATATAGTTGGGACAAAAGCTTCGTTGGTCATTGTTATTATATATATATATATATATATATATATATATATATATATATATATATATATATATAGCTTGCAAATTCATTCTTAAAGGGTACCGACCACAACCATTCTTGCATTTAAACTTCAAATCATATTTAAATTCACTAACAATACTCCATTTGAGTGACCAGGGTAACAGTGCAAAACCCGAAGGATTAATCGAGATTATCAAGGCAGGAGCAATGGGATTGAAGTTGCATGAAGACTGGGGAAGCACCCCTGCAGCAATAGATAGTTGTTTGGCAGTTGCAGAAGATTTTGATATTCAAGTAAATGATTGACTTCAGTCTCTTTGTTTATCTTGATTACTGTCTAGTTTATCATGTTGTATGTTCTAATCTTTTGTACTATGTTCTAATCTTGTTTACCTTGATTACTGTCTAGTTCATTCATGTTGTATGTTCTAATTTTTTTTTTTCAAGGTAAATATACACACAGACACCTTGAATGAATCTGGATGCGTGGAACACACCATTGCTGCATTTAAAGACCGAACGATACATACCTATCACAGGTAATGCATATTGAATGACTATGGTCAAGTGACTCCTCTGGTTTCATATGTGAACATGCACCAGCTTGCTTTTACTAGTAGTACTTATGATTGAGCATCAGATGTATGTATTGATGATATAATTTGGGAATAATTATCAAGCATCAAAGATGGTCAAAGGAAATCTCGGCAGAAACAGCTTTTGCAGGAGAGCATTTCTGACGTCCTTGTTATAACTGCATTCTCATTGCTTGCCAAAGAAATGGCATGTGTCTTATAAGGCTGTAAATGTGTCGGTTTGAGTCAGATTATCATGTATCATACCGATATCCACTTAAGTAAGTCATAGCTCTGGATACAAAGATTAATGTTTCAGAAATGTCATACATTCATGACTAAAATGGATCAAAAAATTTGAAGTGTCATTTAATGGTAGTTGAAAGTTGAAACGTGTTAGATCACGTGAAATAGAATGATTCAGATCTTATATAAATTGGATCTAATTATATTCAAACCCCGCTTAGCTAAGTTGGATTTGGGTCATGGCTTGCACTATTGATAACTAAAACACGTGACTAGGGTTGGAAGTGAGCTCGGTGATAGGATTTGGGAAGAAATTATGGCAAAAGATGAGATTTTTATTAATATTTTTGTGGAACTACAAGTCCAATTTGAGAGAAATGCCAACTTTCTTACTAACCTAGGGTAACTAATCTAATTAACTACTAATCTCTTACAAATTGTCGCATAAAAACTAATGACCCTTGCTCTTTTATTCATATCAAAATCTTCCCTAATTAGAATTAATTGAAATTGCGAAATTGTCCCTTCCTAGGGTTTTGTGCCGCCATTAGGGTTTGAGCTGCCCAAGGTGAAATTTTAGAAATTGTTGCCGAATTGTGCTGATTGGTCCCATGTGTACTATTTCAAGTGAGTGTGCTCGTCCTTTCTTACTTCCTCCTCCTCAACTGCTACACCCTTGTCTTCGTCATTTCTAACAGTCAAAAGCTGGAGGGCACGATCTCGACAGCGATGTCTCGAGTCATATTTCATCATTGCAAAAACACAATCCATTCGCGTGCTTATTTTGCATCTCTGTCTTCGCGAGGCATTTGAACTTAAATTTCAGGTCATGTCTCATTGTTTATATCTTGGGTTGTCTGGACCCCCACCGGCTACATCTTCTATTTCTCTATTGTGGAATTGATATGGGAAGTAAACCCACTCGATGCTTCCTTGGTACGCCGCTCCGCTATATACCTATTCTTGATCATCTCTGCCATCTTCATTATTTCACCTAGCTTCCTCGGACTCAAAAGACGTAGTTCGGGTCGAATATCTGTCTTGAGCCCTTTCATGAAGTTTCCCTCCAATACTGCCTTCGATATCCCTTTGACTCGGCATGCGAGCAACTCGAACCTCTCTCGGTACCCCTTACTTTCTCTTCTTGCTTGAGGGCGAATAGTTATTCGTGCAAATCACCATCTTGGGTATCACAAAAATGGTAAAGAAGATAATCTTTAAACTCTTTCTAAGAACGTACATGTTGTCTCCACTCTCTCCATTGGAACCATATCAATGCATTCCTTTCTAGACATAAGACCACTGCTAGCAGCTTCTCCTATTCTGTAAGTCTAATGACGATCTCGGCACGATATATCCATCCATAGACATCCTCTCCATTAAAGATTGTCATCTTCAACTTCTGAATTCTTAAGTCGGCATTAGATTGCCCCTGTCCGATTCTCCATCGGGTTTTCCTGTAATGAAATTGTTGGTATGCCTCCAATCTTGGAGCTGAGACCCCAAATTCCCCATCAAAACTCCCTCTGTTGCGTCATCGTTAGCCCATCTTTTATCGACACATCACCGGTCATTCTCGGCCTTGCCGAAACCCCGCGACCCACCCTTCCTCTAATCAAAACCCCAGGAGACTCCACCGTCGCCGAACCACCGCGAGACACCCCTGACCTTGTCGACGCATAAGCTGCCTACACTGCCTTTGCCAATTCCCCCAAGTGGCCGTCGCTTCCCCGTCGCATGTCATCGGGCCCCCACAGGGCATTCGCCACCTCCTTAAGGGTTGTCTCCCCACTGTGAAAACCATCGGCCTCCTGCGGAGCCATCACCACCCACATGGGCTTGTCGCCTCCCGTTGAAGCCCGTCGACCCCTTGCGAGGCCATTGCCGTCTACCCAAGGCCTGCATCCCTGTTACGGGACCCACCGGTCCATTGCGGAGCCGTCACCGCCTTCTCAGGGGCCGTTTTCCCCCTGCGCTGCTCTCCGGCCTCTTACTGGGCTGCCTCTGTTTTCCAAGGTTTCTTCACACCTAAGAGTCGGGTGCTGCCGTGCTGGTCTGATGTCCATGCGTGCGGAAAGCGCGCTTCGCTGGGCTCGTTGTTGTCTCCCGACGCTCCGCCATGCCCCATCACCCCCCCGGGGTCAGGGGTGGTTTGATACCCATGCACGCAAGAGGCGCATGCCGCTGGGCTCGTCGTCGCCTCCCGACGCTCTGTCGTACCCATCGCCCCCTAAGGGTTGGGGGTGGTCTTCTGCCTATGTGCGCAGGAGGTGCACGCCGGTGGGCTCGCCGTCGTCTCCGGTGCTCAGCCGTAATCGATCACCCTCACATATCGAGGAGGTGGTTTGCGGCCCAGGCATGCGGGAAACGCTCACCGTCAGGGCTGTCTCTGCTCGTCGTGTGACCCCAGCGCATGAAAAGCGCGACGTGACGGTGCTTCACCCAGCTTATCTCATCGGCGTCTTCCTAGGTGTCGGTTTGACCTCTTTGGCCATATTGGACCGCCTCATGGCATGACAAGCCCGTAGCCGTTGCCGATCAGAGAGGATCCGGCAGTGATCTCCTTCCTCGTTGCCATTCGGACCCCATCCTGCCTCCTTTGGTTTCTACATTGTTCTTAACGGATTTTCCTTTGAGATAAGTTCTTTCTGTCGTTGTGTCGTCATCTCCGGCATCTCCTCTGCTCTGTTCCGTCCTTGCTGGAACACCCGTCGATGGTGGGCGGCTGTTCATCTCGATCAATTGCTTCATCATAGCTTTCAGAGACAAAAACTGTTGAACGGTGTTGAACTATTCCTCCATCGTGTTTTTAAGGATCACCACATTGTTCTTTAATTTTTCTTCCAACATATCTACCTTTCTTGTCACAATTGGTCCCAGATTCAAGTGTCTTGATATCAATTTGATAGGATTTGGAGAATAAATTAGGACAAAAGATGGGATTTTTATTGATATATTCGTGAAACTACAAGATTTGCCCTCTGATTCGAAAGGAAGGTCAACTGTACCAATTACCTAAGGTAAATAATCTAAATAACTACTAATTTCTCATAAATTCACGTAAAAACTAATGACCATTGCCCTCTTATGTATATCAAAAATCTCCTTAATAAAAATTAACTTAATTTATCAAACTGCCTCTCTCTTGAGTTTTGTGCCTCTGCTAGGGTTTGAGCCGCTACCGCTCTATCACTCGGGCTGACCTATGACCTGATAGGGCGACATAAATATATATGGCATATGGATGCTTTGTTTTGGGCTGTAGGCCGTGCTTGGGCTAAAAATTCAGACTCATATTAATTCGGGCTAGGTCTAGGCATGCCCCAGTCTTGACACGGCACTACCCACTACGCAGTTCGTGTTCGGTCTTATTGGGTACACAGTAAAGTATGCCCAAATATTAAAGGTCAACTATCGTTCGCACTCTAGTATAAAGTTTCAACATCCCAATCATGTGGTCCATTAGTCCGAACTATATAGTTTACTTTTAAATCTCTATTATTTTTTTCCATTTGCAAGAACTTTGACCTAGCCCCTAATTTTAAATTGTCGCAAACTTAAAAACCTTTCAAACTGTCTAAGAGCTTTTTGGTTATAACATGTAATTGTACACGATCTGTTATAACATACCAATAAATTATCGCATCGCTTAACATAAGTGTTCTCGTTTATTTGCATGATAATCAATTGCAAGATTTTGATAATTTACCTTTACCGTATTTGTAAAGTTTTGTTATTTCTCTATTACCCATGTAGATTTAATATTTATCATAATGATTCATAATATGCATGCATTTATTCAGTACGGATGATTTGGCATGATACATACACGAATGGGTCAGCACAATACGACATATGGACCTCTATGGTACCCAATAGATTGATACATGGATCCATAATTTTTAGCACACATGGGCTTTGAGTCATGACCGTGCCTATGTACTTTTGGGCGGGCCGTGCCCTGACTTGTCCAGTCACGACATGACACTGGCGACTTCAAACCTTACATTTGCAATAACAATTAAGCAGCCTTCGCCCTTTGGAAACCTTTTTTGTATACCCGCGTCTTGGTAAATTATCACATGTAAATTAATGCTTATAAACAATGGTATAGCAAGATTTTCACGCAGGTCTGTATCTTTAGTTCTTTTCCCTTTTAGGATTTTTCTTATTTTTATTGGAGGGATGGGTGGGGATGGAGTGGTGAACTATATTTATTTATCAGTAATGATCCATATGATATGTGTTAGGATATTTAGTCAACCCGTGTAGTTTTGATGATGAGTAAACATGTCATCGTATATAGGAGTGCATGTATATGAAGCAAATCAAGGATGCACTTAAAGCAAATGTCAGTTCAACAAGGTCATGGATCAAAGAAAGCTAGACAAGTAGCTCAAAGTGTCAAAGATACATCAAATGACTTCAATATAATATTTACATTTGATGTAAGTGTTATTTTTCTTGTCTTATCATGTTAAAGCCTTGAATGAAGACATATACTAGGAATAGATATAAACTGTTTTAAAATATTTTAAAAATATTTCCTAAGCCAAAAGTCACTTTTATAGGCCATATTTATAATTTCAAGCGAACAAATCGACTAGTTGTTGCTTCTACACTTGGCTAAGGCAGTGTCAGAAAACTAGTCGACCAATGTTATGGAACTAGTCGACTAGTGGTTACATTATAGTCGACTAGTTCTTTATTAGGATCGACTATTGTTCTTGGAAATTCTGACAATGCCAAACTAGTCAACCTCTATTCACCACCTAGTTGACGAGTTGCCTACCAGTCGACTAGTGGATGAACTATAGTCGAGTAGTAACTAGTTGTTGACTTATAACGGTTGAATTTCTATTGGCTGTTTTTACCATTTTAGGGGTATTTTGGTCAACAGTTTGGACCCGATTTTTTCCCTATAAATAGATGTTTGTTTAGATTTTAATGTCTGAATTGAATGATCAATTATAAAGGAGAAAAATAGTTTTCTAGCTCAAAAATCTTAAAGAAAATTTTCTACTTGGGAAGAGTTTTCCAAAGTTTTCTATCTTTGTTTAGTCAAAATCTTGATCTTCCAAAACCAAAAAAATCTTTCTTTTGATATCAATATCTTTTTCTATAGCTACACAACTACACCAAAGCTTCAAATCAAGGCTATATGTAATTGTATCAATCTCTATAAGTATAAATCCTCTTGTAAGGAGGTGAGTTGGGAAAATCCTTGTTGTAGGCAAGGTGTGCCGGTATATCCTCTTAGATGGAGGTGGTTGTAAAAATTATCAGGGTTGCTGAGGTGGTTCTATTATAGTGATATTGGATGATGGATGTAAGTTCGGGGTCTGACTGAACGAGGATAAAAAAATTTTGTTTGCGTTTGTGATTTCTGCGCCTTGTCTCTTATTTGCATACTACACATTTTGCTGCTTATCTTTATTATTGCAAGGGAGCTTGTTGATTAAGATTAAGTTAGGTAACTCTAATTGTAATCTTAGGAAGAATTCTCTAGATGATTATATTATTTCATAAACACTATTGCCCTCCTCTAGTGTTTCTTTTTGTCATCTTAGGATCCAACAATATGCGGTGAAGCCGAATTTACTTTGTTAAGATGACATTTACTAAATTGTGTGGTGTACATTATAAAGTTCTGCGTTGTAGACACGTCTTGTTTTACTGTTTTGTTCTTAAACTGCCACTTATTATTATTTTGATCTCTTTTATTATGATCAACTGCTTACCTTAAGCAGTGTAAGCATCACTTTATTTCACATTTAATCTTTTTTGGTTAAGAGGGTTGGTTTGGCAACAAGCGGATGGCTCTCTATCATAGTTGCAAGGGCGGAGTTCGACGGAGACTTAACTACTTAAGTAGCAAACCAAAGGCAGCTTTCGGTTTCATAAGGGGGGCTGTTCACTACAAGCTATCAGCGCTATCTTAGATTGAACGGCAAAAAAATATTCTCTGCCGATAAGAAGTCGGTCCAGACCTAGTAGGTTCCTAAGCCCCTTTGAATGCGCTGGTTTTTCATCATTCTTCCATCCAGTAATCGATCGCTTTCGAAAAGCCTTCGCCCCAATAGTGTTATGCCGATCACCCTTGACTAATAGGGGGACTTGCGCTAAAGACCGAGGGATCTTTCTTTGCTTTTCGTTTAGCTACGACTGCAACCATCGCCTTGATATGATGCACACTCGGTAAGGTCTTACCATCCCCCTTCAATATCCATATTCTGGAAACCTCGGACGATAGCTTTACCCCGATGAAACGGATCGGACGCCAGCTAAGGCCTTCTACCGCAGCGGACCCACAGGCGAACTGGTCGTCTTTGTTCTTTCACTCTTGAGGATGCGCTGTACCTTTCTTATTTAAGGGACTTTCGTTTTGCTTTGCTCTTCTCTCTTTGTCTTGGATTTAGTCTATGGTGGGTGCTTGCCACGGAACCCTTGTTCGCCTCCGACTTGCATTGCAAATAAAAAAAGAAAAGAAATAGTCTATTGGATAGAACGGAGAGAGCCCCACTGCTCATAAGGGACCCTATCCAAATGCAAAGCGACCTTTCATTCCCTTGTTTCGTCGTGGCACACCCCCCCCCCCCACAAGCACCCCCCGGCGAAGGGGGGACAGTCCTATTTACCTCGCCTCGGAGGGAGAGCTCTTATTCGACATAGACTAATACGGCCTCTTAGGGGCGCACTTCTATTTGTTGAAGGAAGGCTACTCCTTCTCTTGAGAGGTCCCTTCTTGCTTCTTGGAAAGTTCCCGAAGGAAGAGAGCTTGTACTAATGAAATACAAATACGGAAGATTAGGTGCCCCAAAGAACTTATAGTTATTCCACAAAAGGGCTAGGATAGGCCCAGGTGGGAGAGAGAAGAATAGCCTACGCCCGTCCATTCCTTGAAAGCTTGATCCCCGATTGGATAATACTATATGTTTTTATGCTGACAGGGGAAACTGGCTTGCAGAGTATGTCTTTGATGACCGAATGAACGCCCCTAGGTGAACATCAGTTAGCCGTGAAGAACACAGGTAACCTTACCGGGCTTTATTCGTGAAAGTCAGCTCTGGCTTTCGGCACCGGTTACGAGAACAGTAAGAGTTCATTCTTTAACCCGTCGAGACTTGGATAACAACATATTAGCGAGTACTGTTGAGTGCCATCACCAATTCCCCACTGCAAACAAAATCTCCAAGCCAAAAAATTGAACCAGCAACGAAAATCAAAACCCAAAATCAAATCAGAAATCTAGGGAAGAGATCAACTTAGATCTGAAAACATTTCAGATTTTTACAAAAAATCAAACCCCAAACTTCATCTTCTCCAAACCCTCTTCTTCCTTCTCCATCTTCCTTCCTACTTCCCTCACCTAGGCCGGCCTCCACCTTCGCACGCCGTCGGACCCAGCTGCGCCGTCGCCGCCGTGGAGCTGGATCCGCGCCGCCGCCGTTGAGCCTCGAGCCCGCCGCTCAACGGCGGCGGCGCGGATCCAGCTCCACGGCGGCGACGGCGCAGCTGGGTCCGACGGCGTGCGAAGGTATTTCTACAATATTAAATAATTAACAAAGATAATAGTATTCATAATGACTGTGATTTAGTTATGGATAATGTAGCAAATCTTTTTGCTGACATGAGCAAGACATGAAAATTGCACGCACATACTTGTTAGACATTAAAAAAGTCATTTTCAAGTAAATTATTTAAGATAAATAAAAGTATTTAAGATACCTATCGGTTAGCGGGTTAAAGCGATGGTATTTCAGTCTTTCACATATTTCAAACAAAGATATTTCACATTTACCATTTATTGGTGTTTCTAATTCATTTAGGGTGTTTCGGTCTATTTGTGTATTATTTGAAATAATTGAAGATCATTGTGTTTATATCAAAAATAGTAAGGAGTATTGGGAATTGGTTCAAAGATTTATTGGGGGTTATATCTAAAAGCGTAAATTGTAGTAAATCCCCCCTACATTATGGTTTGATTGTAGAAAGCACCACTTCACTGTCGAAATTAGTGCTAAACCTTTCTGAAGTGCACATAGCTTCATTGAAAAAAAATCTAATGAGGTAATTTTTTTGTTTTCTCCATTTTACCCACCCTCGCATCATCATCGCCCCCCACACGTCTCTTATACATATGAGGGTGTTTGTCCTAGGTGGAGGGATTTGTCACATGTGGCACTCCTTTGTCCTATGTGGCAACGAGAGATGGGTGCCATATGGACCCCCATATTGGGTTCCACCTCACCCCCAAAGAAAAAGCTCACATGCTCATTGTTTACATGTTTGACATTGCCCTTTCATAACACCAAAGAACACACCCCATAAAACCCTCCATCTTCCCTATATTTGTGGGGTTGCCATTTGGTTTTTTTAGTCCATCCCCCCCGGCCGTTTTGCACTTCAACCCCATACTTTCCCCCCCTTTACCCACAAACAATACACACACACATACACTCTTCTCTCTCCTTTGCCCCTGCGTACATATGCACTATATGCATCCTATTGGGATCCATACATCCTTTGTACAATTGAGAGGGACCACTACGGTTTTGTCCTACGTGGCACCCATGGGGAAATCCTGTCGCACACAAAAAGCCCCCCAAGCCCACAAAATTACGTGTTTGCCATTGAACTTTAAAAAACCCAAAAAACACCCCTCAAGCCCACTGATTTACGTATGTGCAATTAGGACATCTCCTTTTACCGCAGACAATACTTACACCCCCCAATATTCTATCTTCTTTACCACTGATCGCGGGTCTCACATCCCGTGTGGTTTTTTGGGTGCCCGTGCATTGCACGGGTAATTTATAGTGTGTGTGTAAACTCATGAACCAAAAATTAAAAAGAAAAGAAATTGAAGAGGGGAGCTCGGGTGAGGGTAGCTTCGGCAAGGAGAGTTCCACTTCATCTCCACCACCACCTCATCACTCCCTCATCTTCATCACCATGTAGAGGGGGTGGCGAGGGGAGCTCCGGTGAACTGAGGAAGAAATTTGGAGAAGATGGAGTTCAGGGTTGAAGAGGGTGATGGGTTATGGGGAAGAAGAAGAAGATGCTTCATAGAGAAGATGATTGTGTAAATATGTTGGTGAATTTTAGAATTTTTTTAGAGAATATGAAAGTATAGGTTTGGGCGTTGGTGATATTTTCAAAGTCGGTGATTGGATTGAATTTGGGTCTTGTTGATGGATGATAAGATGAGAAGATGGTGTTGAGGGCTGATTTTGGGTTTTAAAAAACTGTTGGTTGAATGTTGACGGAGGAGAATATGAATTTAGGTGTAGTGGTTGTAATTTTGTTCGAGAAAGAAGATGAACAGTGATGCATGCTGTTTTTTGAAATTCGTGAGTATTTTGAATTTTTCTGTTTTCCAGAATTATTGTTGAATTTTTCTGGTTTGCCGATATTTTTCTGATATTCCCACCTATTTTTCTAAAAATTTTATATTTTAAAATTTTTTCCTATGACTGGCATGAAAGGGAAGAGAGAACCAGGGAAGAAGTGCAAAATAGTCATTCATACCTTGGTTGGATGTAGTTGACTTTTTAGTGGAGTTATGTGCAGTTCACGGGGGTTTAATGCTGATTTCGATAGTAAAATGGTTTTTTTGCAATCGGACTATAGTACATGAGGTTTTCTGCAATTTACCCTATCTAAAACCTATCAACCAATTTACTATTGGGGGTTGTGATAACATTCTATGTTAATAACATTTGAGATTATATGCTAAGGTTCTTTTTATTACACATTTAGACGTGTGCATGCGTCACACGCTTCCTCATTGGCTGAGAATACTATCTGTGCACCCTAAGTTAAATGTCCATTTAGTTTTATAGTCGACAATTTTCTCTATAAAATAATTATGAAGTGCATGATAAGTATGCATGAGATGACTATATATATTAAGCACCCTATACTCAACTTGAGTGAGTGAATTTCTTTAATTCATTGCACAGTGAAGGTGCAGGTGGAGGTCATGCTCCAGATATTATCAAAGTGTGCAGTATGAAGAATGTCTTGCCCTCGTCGACTAATCCTACACGACCTTTTACCTCAAACACCGTAGATGAGCACCTTGACATGCTGGTAAATACACAATCTTGCTCTTTATTTTGTTGCTGCTTGGTAATCTCAAAAATCAATGGGATTCTTGCAGTTGGTGTGCCATCACCTTGATAAGAATATCCCAGAAGACATAGCATTTGCTGAGTCCAGAATTCGTGCAGAAACAATTGCAGCTGAGGACATCTTACATGATATGGGAGCTATTAGCATCATTTCTTCTGATTCACAGGCTATGGGCCGTATTGGAGAGGTCTGTGCAACTATTACTTCAAATTGATAGTATAATTAATTCAGATATTACAAAATCACTAGTGTGGGAGATGATGCTGATAACACACTTACCTCTGATATTAGCATCAGACATCAGTCTGCTCATAAATCTATTAACCCCAAGTATGAAACTGTTGTATACATCTTACATCTATTATACAATTACAATTGAGGGATGCTTTTGGAGGGGTTTGCTGACTAGGACAAAGAGGTGTGTAGAAAGACGGTTGGGATTGAATCTTGAGGAATCAATGGTTCGAATGAGAGTTTGTGAAAATTTTGAAAGGAAAACCTTAAATTTTTGAGAGAGAACTACATCTGGAGGGAGCTAAATTTTGGGGGAACTAAAATGATGTGTCTAGGCCTTTTTGTGGAGATAAAGGTGGGATTTTTATGGCTTTGGACTAATAAAAATAGGATTTTTATATGAAGAACAGATCTGAAATTACTATTAAATGCTAGAATAATTAATCTAAAGCAAATCTAACAATAGGAGATTTAAGGGAAAATTGCTCTAGGGTTCTAGGAAATAAAAATACCTTCAGATCAATTCTTCGATGCCCCTCCTAGGACAGGTCGGCCCTTGCTTAAGGGGGGATTAGCCAATTATGGAATTACTTAACGACCCCCCCTCGTAGTTGCGAAATTACAAATTTGGCACCGGGCCCATGGTGGACCCGAGTCGCCTCCTCCTTTGATACACTTGAACCGGCCTCACTGACTCATTGGACTCGCGTGTCCCATCCATGACCCGTGCCGCATCACTACTCCCTCCCAAAAGTGCCACCTTGTCCTCAAGGTGAAAGTCTGAAAATTAGTCTCGTATCACTGCACGGGGCTCCCAAGTAGCATCATATTCCGGCAGGCCTCTCCATCTGATCAGCACTTCATGTGTCCCATCTGAGGCCTGTCTAACATCAGTCAGCTCTTGAGGCTCAAGCAGAACCTTCATGTCATCTGTCAATGTGGGCAGCAAGGTAGGTGAGAGTGTAAGGTCCCCAATGGCTCGTCGCAACTGTAAAACGTGGAAAACAGGGTAAATAGTGGACGTAGAGGGTAACTGCAGACAGTACGTCACCTTCCTTATCTGAGCGGTAATCTCGAATGGCCGATAGTAGCGGGCCGCCAGCTTCTCGTTGCTCCGATGGGCCAAAGTCTTCTGTCTGTAAGGCCTGAGCTTAAGGTAAACCCGGTCCCCCACGGCAAACTGCACATCCCTCCTGTGTTCATCCGCCTTGGCTTTCACGATCTACTGGGCCCACAGTAAGTGTTTCTTCAGCTCCTCCAAATACCGGTCCCGCTCCCTAAGATGCTCCTCTACCTGCAACACAGGAGTGGTACTTCTACTGTAGTGGATCAACTGTGGTAGGTCCCATCCATACAAATTCCGAAAAGGAGTACTCTACGCCACCGAGTGGTACGAAGTGTTGTACCAATGTTCTGCCCATGCTAACCACCTGGCCCACTGCTTCGGCGAATCTGAAGCAACACTCCTCAAATAGGTCTCCACACTCCTATTCGCCACATCTGTCTGTCTATCCGTTTGTGGGTGATAGGTTGTGCTCCTCCTCAGTTTGGTCCCCTGGACCTTGAACAGCTCCCGCCAAAAACCGTTGAAGAATACTTTGTCGCGATCAGATACCATGGAAGCAGGGAAACCATGCAGGCGGACCACCTCTTGCATAAAGGATGTAGCTACTGTCACGACCGTGTAGGGATGCTTCAGCGGCACGAAATGGACATATTTGCTGAGTCTATCCACCACCACCAATATGGAATGGTAACCCTCTGATCGTGGTAACCCCTTAGTGAAGTCTATGCTGATATCCTCCCAAACTCTCTCAAGAAGTGCCAATGGCTGTAGAAGTCCCGCCAGTGCCATGACCATGTACTTGTGACGCTGGCAGACGTCACACTCGGCTATCATCTTAGCAATGTCTTTCTTCATGCATGGCCAGTATAGCTCCTTAGACATCCTCATATCGGTCTGTTGTATCCCAGAATGCCATGCGATAAAGCTGCCGTGGAACTCCTGAAATATCAGTGGTATATATGTGGAACCCCTGAGAATCACCAGGCTTCCCTGGTAAAGTAGTCGCTGCCCACTCATGGTGTACCCCAAAAATTCCGCTGACCCCTGCTGCAATGCCTCCCATATTTGTGCTAAGCCCGGATCGGCCTCAATCTCTCTGCTCAACGGCTGCCAGTCTAGGAGTACTGGTACGGAAATGGCTACTATCTCTGCTGGCTCCTCTCTGTGGGACACGGCATCTGTCGCCTTGTTCTCCAATCCTGGTCGGTATTGAATCTCGAAGGTGTAATGGACCAGCTTGGAGAGCCACTTCTGATGTTCTTCTGTAACCATGCGCTGCTCCAACAAATACTTCAAACTACGATGGTCGGTTCTCACTATAAACCGTCTCCCCAACAAATAAGGCCGCCATTTTTGGGTGGAGAGCACGATCGCCATCAACTTCCGTACATATACTGATTTCAATCTCGCTCGCACTGACAGAGTCTGGCTGAAATATGCAATAGGTCTGATCCTGCATCGTCACCGCCTCCAACCCATGTCCTGAGGCGTCAGTGTCTATCACGAAGGGCCTGCTGAAATATGGTAGTGCCAAGACTGGCACGGTCGTCATCGCATGCTTCAGGGCCTCGAATGTCTTGGTGGCCTCCTCACCCCAGTGAAAATTGTCCTTCAGCTGTTCTGTAAGCGGCCATGCTATCGAGCTATATCCCTGGACGAACTTTCTATAGTATCCTGCCAGGCCCAAGAAGCCCTGCAGGCCTCGTAGTGTGGTAGATAACGGCCAGTCTAACATTGTTAAAATCTTGGCCCGATCTGTCGCCACCTCCTCAGCTGGAGATGATATGCCCTAAATACTCTATTTGTGGCTGACCAAACATGCACTTCTTCTTATTTGCACACTGCTGCTGGTACTACGACTCATGTAACACTGCCTGCAGATGCCCCACATGCTCCTCCACACTGCGACTGTATATCAAGATGTCGTCGAAGAATACCAGGACAAATCTCCGTAGGTAGGACCGGAACACCTTGTTCATCAATGCCTAGAATGTCGCTGGAGCGTTCATCAAGCCGAACGGCATGACGAGGAACTCATAGTGCCCCTCATAAGTCCTAAAGGCCGTCTTGGGTACGTCATCTGTCATCCGTATCTGGTGATAACCTGACTTGAGATCAATTTTAGAAAAACATGCTGCTCCGTGGAGCTCGTCAAGAAGACCGTCGATCATCGGAATAGGAAACTTATATGGGACAGTTTCCTTATTCAAAGCCATGTAGTCCACACAAAATCTACAGCTGTCATCCTTCTTCTTTACTAACAAAACCGGGCTGGAGAACGGACTTTTACTCGACTGAATCACCCCTGCTTGCAGCATGCCCTCTACTAACCTATCAATCTCGTCTTTCTGTACATGGGGATACCTGTAGGGGCGCACGCTGATGGGGGACACGCCCTCTCGTAAGACAATGGTGTGCTCGTGGTTTTGGTGTGGTGGTAATCCATGTGGGGTCTGAAACACATCCTCGTACTGGCTCAATAGCTGCTCTATTTCTGGTGCCACTGCCTGAGTGTGATCCTCCATCTGCTCTACTGTCGCCACCGCCTGTAGCTCGATCAGAAATCCACCCCATGATGTGAGTATCGCTCGTGTCATGGCCTTGTAGGAAACTAAAAAACGACAAAGGCTGGGATTCCCCTGTATTAACACTGTTCTCCCTCCCTCCTGGTACTCCATCCTCAGCATTTTCTAATTCGTCCTGGTCTCTTTGAAGGTCTGCAGCTAGGGGTGGCAATTCGGGCCGGCCCGGTCCGGTTTTCTTAAAGGACCGGCCAGTCCGGCCCGATAAGATTTCAGGCCATTCCGGTGCGGCCCGGGCACGGCCCGATAAAAATTCGGGCCACCCGGTCCAGTCCGATAGGGTTGAAAGAATTATGTATGTGAAAGATTGGTATCACTCTTCAAAGTTCATGTTTGGTCTAGTTATTTTATGGAGTAAGTACACTCCAATTAGATGTTACTAAGAATTATATCTATGGATGATCTTTCACATTCAAATTAAAGTAATTAACAATATGGAGTACTATATAGTATACGATGATGAGTGCCACTCGTCGAGTCGGGGATTATATAGAAATAGAATACAAATTGAAACAGAATATGAATTAGTACTCATTAATACGAATTGAACTATTGAAGTGTGGCGGTCAAGCAAACTCAAAAGGATTTCGTGTCGTGTCGTGCCGCCCAATGGGCCAAATAGCTTGGCACGAGCCTGGCACGAAAATGAACCGGGCCGGGCCAGCCCGGTCCGATAAGGATTTCGGGCCAAAATTGCCAGCCCAGGCACGGTCTTATCGTGCCATGTCCGTGTCGTGCTATCGTGTTGAGCCGAAAATTGCCGCCCCTTTTTGCAGCCACTTCATCCCCAGGATGACATCAGTGCTCCCTAACTCTAAGAGAAGAAAATCCGTGGCAATCTGCACCTCCCGTATCATCACGATCACACCTCGACAGACGCCGCTACTGTGTCACCTGACCTGTGTCTAGCACTACGCTATACCTCCCCGTGTCGCTCAGCTGCAGTCTCTGCTCTCTCACCAACCTGCTGGAGATGAAATTGTGGGTGGCCCCATTATCTACCAACACGATCACCTCCTGGTCGTCCACCTGTCCCACCAATTTCATGGTGTGGTTCGGCGTGAACCCCACCACGGAATTGAGGGATACCTCTGCCAAATCCAAGTGCTGGTGCTCAACCTCCTCTGCATCCTCTCCAGCCTCTAGTACTGCTACATCGTCCTCCTCCTCATCGTCTTTCACTATCAGTGTCTGAAGAGTCCAATCTACACAGCGGTGTGATAGACCCAGCGGGTCTATACCCGCCTCAACATGGGTTGTGCCCATGCTAGCCTCCGGCCCCCCTTCCCCTTGGGTTTATGCGCGCGCCCATTAGCCTAGGAAAACCCTAGTTTCTTTTATTTATAGGGGCTAGCCGTCATTGGTATTTTTATGCTTGATATTGGATATTTTCTATTGAGCATCCTTAGGTTTAGATCTTAGATTAAACGAGTGCGGACGTCCTCTTCGGCGTCTTGGGAGGAGAGCACACCTCTTTTCTGCTTAAATATCTTGTTTCCATTGTTTTATCTATTAAAAATCGTATCATTGTTGGTTCCTAACATTTTGGTATCAAAGCATGTGACGATCCATGGCGGCCACGACAAGATCGCACGACAAAATTGAGGCTTTGGAGGCAAAGTTCACGAGCGAAATCGACTAGCAGTGTCCGTACTTCAGGACTGGGGGCCGATACAGCAGGAGGTGGAGCAGGACTCAGAGTTAGCAGGCATACGAGAGGCTCTTTTGCAGGGGTCGACTGAGTTTTCAGGATATGCTCTTCAAGATGGACGGCTACTCTTTTGGAGGAGATGGGGGTACCGAGGACATCCGCCTTTCTGCCGGCCATACTCCAGGAGTTTCATAACAGTGCCGTCGGTGGACATTCTGGGGTTCTCAAGACCTACCAGAGACTGACGAGGGAGGTCTACTGGAAGGGGATGAAGGAGGTGGCGAGGATGGTGGCAGAGTGTGTCGTGTGCCAGCGTCACAAGTACCAGGCGATGTCCCAGGAGGACTACTACAGCCGCTGTCCTTGTCAGATCGAGTATGGGAGGACCTCTCCATGGACTTCATAGATGGGTGGCCGAAAAGTCGGATGGATATATAGTCATATTTGTTGTGGTCGACCGCCTCAGCAAGTATGCGTACTTTGTTCCGCTTCGGCATCCTTACAGTGCAGTATCGGTGGCGGAGGTATTTTTGAGGGAGATCATTCGTCTGCATGGACCTCCAAAGTCCATAGTCTCGGACCGAGACAAGGTATTCCAGAGTAGATTCTGGCCGACGCTTTTCAGGCTGCAGGGCACGGTGTTGAAACGAAGCACGGCCTACCACCCTTAGACCGATGGACAGACGGAGGTGGTAAACAGGAGTGTGGAGACCTATCTGCGGTGCTTCATTTCGGATAATCCCATAGAGTGGGCACGTTGGCTGGCGTGGGCGGAATACTGGTATAACACATCATATCATACAGCAGCACAGACAACACCCTTCAGGATTCTTTATGGCAGAGACCCCCCTCACTTACTACATTATGGGCACGAGACAACGCCAGTTTCGGATGTGGAGTAATACTTGGCGGAGAGGGATCGGGTCTTGGAGGAGCTGAAGCTCTATTTGGCAAGAGCTTAGCAGGTCATGAAGGCGAGAGCAGACTTACACCGTCGTGACGTGCAGTTCGCGGTGGGGGGACATGGTGTACATGAAGATGCGGCCCTACAGGCATAGATCCGTGGCTCACAGGAGGAATGAGAAGCTGGCACCGCGTTATTTTGGACCTTTCGAGGTTGAGGAGAGAGTGGGACCAGCGGCCTATCGGTTGAGATTGCCCCCAGGATCGGCTATTCACCCAGTGTTCCATGTCTCGCAGCTACGCCAAGAGATCGGAGACCACACACCATCCCCAACCTTACCAGAGACATTGACAGCAGATATGGAGGTGAGGCTGGAGCCGGAGGCCTTGAAAGGAGTGCGACGTGGGACCGCAGGAGAGCGCCAGGTGTTACTGCAAGGGAAGGGCTTGCCAGAGCACGAGAGCACGTGGGAGTCGATGGACGAGATGACTGCGCGATTTTCAGACTTCCACCTTGAGGACAAGGTGGCTCTTTGGGGGGAGTATTGATGGGACGCGGGTTTACTCCAGGCGGAGAACCCGCACCTAAGCCCACCCGTGGGTTGGGCCACCGGCCGCCCAGGCCCAGTAGCCGCGCACGCATGTCCCTATTGGCCGAAACCCCTAGTTTGATTATATCATGGTTCGAGGTATCGGCCGATACAATTAGGTATCGGCCGTATCGTATCGGTATCGGCAATTGACGATACCGAAACCAAGGGTTGGTTTCAGTATCGACCGATACTGAACGGTATCTGTCAGATTCGGCCGATACCTGTCGAAACTGACCAATATCGGCCGAAACTGACCGATACCATTCAGTAGCGATCGAAAACGAAGGAATAAGAATATGCAATTAAATAAAAATTCTCTAAAAATCCAAAAAAATTCGTAAATCAATAGGTTGCATAGAAAGCTCGTTTAAAAGATATGAGAAAAGCCTAGGGTTTTGGCTTGAAAATGATGAAGAATTAGACGAAGAAGAGGCAGTACCAAGAAAATATTGCTGAAAAAAGAAGAAAAAGGACAAAAGAAAGATGATGAAAAAATTGAACTCACATCATCGTGTCGCCGCCTCGCCGAACCTGCGTCTTGCTTCGTCGAACTCGCCTCGACCATCTAGCGTGAGAGTGAGTGAGAGCAAAGAGAGAGAAAGAGGCTCGAGTCGCCTTTCAGGAAATACTGTGTTCTTTAAAAAGGCAAACTTGTAAATAAGTGGTATGTGCGTAGAGTAAAACAGTTGATGCGCATATCAAGCAGATATTTTGTGGCAACCCTATACATAAGTGGTATGTGCGCAAAGCAAAATGGTGGGTGCACAAAGCAATGCCCAGCGATTTATTTGGCAAACTTGTAAATAAGTGGAATGTGCACAAGGTGAAACGGTGGGTGCACAAGGCAATCTTTAGGATCTATTCATTTATCTAATAGTTAGTATTTAAATACCAAACTTTAGGTATTTAGTTTTTGATATGATTACGAACTCAAATTTAGTTTATCTATTTAGTATTTAGTATTTGATAGTATATGATTAATATTTTAGTTTGTTAAGTATTTAATAATATTTGATAGGTTTAGATTTAAGAATCTCCGAAACCAGCACTGTGTGTATATAGTATATACATATTTAAAGTATCTCAGAAACCGAAACCGATATCCGAAACGAAACTACCGAAACTAGTGATACGGACGAAACCGAAACTTGCTTCCGAACTCGTCGAAACGGACGATACCGATACCGAAACCTAAATTTTGGGAAGAACGATACCCAGACCGAAACCGAGACCTAAAACCTTGGATTAGATATATGGGAGGGGCTAGCCGTCGCTAGGTTTTATGCTATCTTTTGACATTGGAGTGATTAGCCGTCGCTAGGTTTTATGCTATCTTTTGACATTGGAGTGATTTCATAGTTTAGACGAGTGCAGACGTCCTCTATTGGCATCTTGGAAGGAAAATACACCTTTCTTTTATTCAATTATCTTACTATTGTTATTTTGTCTCAACTTTGATTATCTATTTGTTAGATTCCTCTTTTCGGATCTATCACAATTATGCTCAGATTGCCACATGGAAGAAACCTTTGGAGAAGATGTCTTGGTAAAATTTCTATCAGCTTACTTGAAATATGAGTAAAAAAAGTGGAAACTAATTTTATCATCACATCATAAATAAAATAGCAATCTATCTCAATGTGTGTGGTCCACTCAAGAAAAATCGAATTAGCTATGTAGATTGCAGCCTTATTGTCACAATACATAGGCATATGACATTTTTCCTGAAAAGCAAGTTTCCCCAATAGCATCTTCAACTACATCATTTTGCACCTATATGCTGTCACTTTATTTTTTGCTTTAGCATTATAGCAAGCTATAACATTTTGCTTTTTTACTCCATGTAACAAGATTACATCCAACATTGATGTAAATCCTAAGGTAGATCTCATGTCTATTTTGTCACCTGCATAACTGGACTCAGAAAAAGTTTCCAGTTTCAAATACACATTCTTCTTATACCACAAACCTCTACTAGGAGAACTATTGATATATATCAAAATCAGCAATGCTACTTTCCAATGGACCTTTTTTAGGCTTGTGCTACAGGATGATTGATCAAGCTAATTTCAATAGTAATATGTAGTCATGTCATTATAAGATAAATAAGTTTTCAAACTAACCGCATATACCAAGAGTAGGGATGAAAATGGGTCGGGTCGGACTAGGCCGAGGCTAGGCCCCGGCCCCGGCCCTAATATAGTTCGGGCCTAAAATCCGGCCCCGGCTCCGGCCTTGGACCTTTTAAATGGCAGCTCTAACCCATACACTATGGACTTTTGGGGCAGCTCTCAGGCTTTAGGGCCGGCTCTCAGGCTTTAGGGCCGGCCCGTTACTTGTTTCAATTGCAATTCTAATCCATTGCTATTGACAATAACATATCAAACAAAAAAAGTAAAAGTAAAAAACATACATGCAACATGTAGGTACAATAATAATGGTTATCAATTTCATAAGTTTTTTTAGTTGTGTCATGATTACTGTCAAAAAACTATGCAAGTGATATCTTTATGGAAGAGAAGTTACACTATTGTATATTTAAATCATGTCTTTCTATTTGCTCAAATCTTTCACTTAACGACTTGTTCTCATGACATCAGATGGAGGAGAAATAATTAAATAAACAAGAATCAATGTCAAAGAATTGAATAATTAAAAACTAATTACATTTCAAGTAAGAATTGCTGATTTGATCAAGAAAACTAAATCAAAATTATTTGGAATAACTATGAGTACAGCATATCTTAGTCTAGAAACAATCAACAATTTAATCTGAAAAAGAGCCATGCTACCATCTTGAGATTGTGTTTGAATCATATTTCGATTTTTTTCCGATAGAAAGAGACGGTTGATTTTTATAATAGGTCCCACAAATCTACACATTGGTATGATATTGTCCAATTGAGCCCACCGGCCTTATTGGTTTTGCTCTTGGAATTTCCCCCAAAAGGCCTCATGCCAATGGAGATTTTCTAGCGTATTATAAACCCAAGACCCCCCTTTCACAACTGATGTAGGACTCTGTTCATATCCCAACAATCCTCCCCTCGAACAAAGGCACACATCGAGCCTCCCCTTGAACAATCATCCATCAACCTTGCTCCCTCTATCCATCAACCTTGCTCCATCTAGACTGTGGTCACGAGCCTCTTGCTCTCTTTCAATCGGTTAGGCACTAACTTATCCAAATGATTGACACCAACTCCAGCTGTTACAACGATGTGGCGTACGTCTTACGTGAAACTTGAAGTAGCTCCGTTCGGTTAACCGAACAACTTAGAGCTCTGCATTCTTTCCAATAGAATGCATTGCAGATCATTGCATCATTCACTATAGAGCCCGCCATCTTTAGTGAGGAATCCAGAGGATCAAACATCGGGAGTACATGATTTGGCTCTGATACCATGTTAATTTTTATAATATGGCCCATTAATCTCCACATTGATATGAGATTGTCCAATTGAGCCCACCGAAGAGGATCAAATAACATCGGGAGTACATGATTTGGCTCTGAAACCATGTTAATTTTTATAATATGGACCACAAATCTCCACATTGGTATAATATTGTTCAATTGAGCCCCCGATCCAATTGATTTTGCTCTTCGGCTTTCCCCAAAAGGCATCATGCCCATGGAGATTTACTAGCCTATTATAAACCCAAGACCCCCTCTCACAACTGATGTGGGACGATGTTCATATTCCAACAGAGACTAGAAAGCGAGAAAAATTAAGATCAGATCTTTTTAGAAATGAGCAGTTGAGTTTTAATTGGAGAGAGAGAATGAAGAGGTTTAAATTATGTAAGGCAATTTATTGATTTCATAAGGGTTGAACCATATATTTTAATGAATTTTGGAATTATATATTTTTAAGAACTATAAGTACGGGGCTTGAGCCAGGGCAGAGGCCGGGACCGGGCATAATGTCGGCCCTGGCCCTGGCCCCAAAAAATATTCGGGCCTTAATGAAAGCCTTACTCCATTCTTGCTTTTGCAAGGGCTGGGGCCAAGACCAGGATTTTTGGGGGCCGCGTCGGGGGACCCTCGGATCGGCCCCATCTCATTTTCATCACCAAATAATGCAATTGTGTCATCCTACAATTTAGAGCTAGTATCCATCGGATCACTAATGAGCTTACAACCAAGCAATCCTGTAATAAATCCAATGCATATTTCTGTTAGAAAGTATGCCTTGTTGACTATATGCAGTTTCTATCTTAAGAAAATATTTAGGTCTTCTCATATCATTACTCAGGAAATGCTCTTGGAGATTTCTTTGTCTTCTCAATTTCAGCTTAGTTATTGCCTATCAATAATATATCTATACAGAAAGCTAGTATCATAGACCCAAAACTTTGATGAATGAAGATAGAATGATCTGAATAGCACATCCGAAAGATATTTGCTAAATAAGTTTGAAAATAGATTTGTTAGGAAATAAGCATGAAAAAGAAATACAACATTGAGTACAGATGATATCATTCTCTTAATCAAGATTCTAGTGATATGCACATATGGTTGCATCATACCAAATATATTTAGAAACATCCAGTTTAATCAGAAGGGTTCTAGTCACATTAAGAAAATATCTAAATATACATGCAGTGGCCTTATTTTGCTGGGGTGTACATGACATGATGTTTGATGCAGAGTATCATTATACATAAAATTTAGAAATATCATTTTTAAATAATTCAAGAGTATTATTTGTGTACAAAATACTAATAGTTGTACCAAACTAAGTCTGTATTACATTAAAAAGATTTTACAATCTCTGTCACATAAGACATTTCTTTTAACAGATAAACACACGTCATTTCAGAGAAATCATAAAAAACTAGGAAATACTCATGACTAGAAGAAGACAGACGACCTGGTTCCTAAACATATCGAAAGGATCAATTTAAAAATGAAACTGTTGCAATTACTGCTACAATAAGGATATAAAGCATATTGATGCTTTTCTCACATAACTCACTGCAAAGAAGAAACATGCAACTCGACATGTAGAATTTCACGAAGTAAAGAAGATTTACGAAGGTTCTGAAGAGACAAATGGTCTAACTAATGGGGCCACTATACTGGAGTATTAGAATGAAAAAGTGCAGCCAAACCAGCAGATGAATGACTGTCATTCAAGTAATAGATGTCTATACTCTCATGACCCAAACCAATCCTCATCACACTTTCCAGATACTAAAACACAACACATTAAGGAAGAATGTCTCTATATAGTGTTTATGTTTCGTAAGCTGATTATTCGAAAAATATTGACAAGAAATTTAGGAACATATAAAACATCAGTTAAAGATAATGTAGTAGCATTAAATGCTCCTAGACCGGAATATTAACGGGGTTCATAATTATTTTATATTGATCAAGCCATGAATCAGTAGCTGAAACCATATATGACCAAAAAAGTTAAGCCAATGTGTAGAGGTCTTACTATTAATTTATGGATATCATTTTTTCTATTTTATTTAATGTAGAACTATTATTCTTAACACTCCTCAAACTTAAGATAGAGTCATCTTTGAGTTTGTATGGTACATTAGAAGAAAAGGTTGTATTGTACTAAAGAAACAGTACATAATAGACAAACAATTTTTTATGTCTCTAATGCCATATTAGAATCAAAGATATGGGCAATTAGGTTTTGGAGGAGAGAAAAGAGCTATCTCCCCCCTTGTAATGTATTGCAACATGGATCAAAGTAAAAACCCACACAGGAGGTAGGAATCGTGCGCAACCGAAAATGAGAGGGAAGTGTGGCTGTGTGTGGGGGAATCGTCTTGGGGTAAAAAGGGGAAAGGAGGGGGGCCGAAGTGCAAAAAACGCGGGGGGGGGGGGGGGGGGGAGGAGGGTAGGCAAAGTGGAAAAAGACAGATGACGAACCGGCAAATAGGTGGAAGAGGGGATGGATTTTTTGGTTGTATGAAAAAGACATGACAAGCTTGTAATTCATGGGAATTTTTTTTTTCGGGGGGCCATAAAAGCATTCCAAACCACACCCAAGCTCCCACCCATCCCCAAGTGGTTTTTTTTTTGTTTGGGGGGGAGGCACCATAAAAACATTCCAAACCACACACAAGCTCCCACCCTTCCCCAAGTGGGTTTCACATTGATGATGTGGCCAAATCGTGGCCACATTTCTACCCACTCTTTTGTCCCAACAGGAATTTGCTCGTGGGCAAACTCCCCCATTTGTAATATAGATAGAAAACGGATATGGGTCTACTACTTATAATACCCAAAATACAATATATAACTTAAACCCACTTGAGCTATAATTTGGTCCAAGATCGGATCCAATGTTACTCCTTGAAAAGTTTATAGATAGATCACAAATCCAATTTTACTCCAATGCAGCTAAGATGTAGTCTCAATAATGTGAGAATTGTAGATATACCTGATACAAACATTTAAACTCTTACTGGAGTGTATGGTGATTTACCTGGAAAATAACAAGCACTGTTATGTCTATAGAGCGGTGTGAGATATGTCAGCCACTGTGAAGCCAGATTCTGCTAGCTTTCTGGGTTATGTGAGCTTTAGATGTGAGCTCAGGAATTTGTAAACTAATTCTGGATTTTTGGAGCAGTCTGTAAGCTAACAATATGCAGAAGGGGACATTATATTGATGTCAATAAGTATGAGAAAACCCTATGATCTTCTCAGTGCAAGTAAGTTGAACATACTGAACTGGAACATGATATTATTGATGACACATGAAGTAGCATTGTTGTGGGATCAGAATCAACCGTACAGATGTCTCGACTAGTAATTATGGGGTGTAATTTTAGACCTGACAATTCATCTGTTTGCATGAGCAGGCTGAATTAATGTTGTATACAGACAGTGGTTCTAGAGAATTTGATCGGGATGATTAGAGTGTTAATCCTTATGCAAAATAATACTGTTTGGTATGAATATTGTCTTCATCTATTACAGCTTAATGGTAAATACAATCGAGGAAGACTAATGAAGTCTTTGGAGTTTGGAGTAACACCTACCAGCAGTATCTCGAACCTATACCCATGCAGCAGAAGGTAGAACAAATCCTTGACAGCAATTAGTAGGAACTGCAAAGGTTAGATTTTGAACGTCAATGACCATAAACAGAACAATTACATGAAGTCAAAGAACACACAAGAATTTGCAGAGTTTGGTCAAAAACAATATACGCTTACGGGAGAATGACAAGAATATTTCTCACTAAACTATGGTTACAACTAGAGTATTTGCTTAGATTTCTCGTGAATACTGATGATAAGAGTACTGCCTTTTTGTTGATTACCTTGAAGAAGATAGCATTAGCATCATTGCAGGTTACGCTTTAATCCTTCCCATTAAACCTTGATTTTCTATTTTTATCATCATTCTCATCATTGTTCAAGAACCTGTTCCCTCCATATAAACCCTGAACAACAAAGAAAAGTCTGTGCAACATAACCATCTATATTACATTGCAACCTAACCTAAATGTATCAATATTTGACATGAACACGTTATGTTAGCATGCATTGGTTGGATCTGTTCAAGCAGTCAGCCGGCTTTGCCTGCAAACCACTACTGAGACCTATATTTAATTGTTGGATTATTGACCAGCTGTCCGGTTATGTCTGATCAGCTGATTTTCCACCATTGTAAGATTCCCACCTTCTGCTATGACATCTGTGCATGTGTATCATGTCTCCCTTGGACATCCTTGAATACGAGGCAACATTCTCAGTTGAAGACGGAAGATTTGACAAGATTTGAAATCATGCAAGAGAAGTGAGAATGCTAGGCATTACTCCTTCAGAAGAAGCACGATGAAGATAAATTGGTAGAAACAAAGGAAGGTTAACATCTATTAATAAAACGTTGCACAAAATGTATACTCTTATCCGGATGACCTTTATGAAAAATAAGAAAGATGAACTGCTTAAGGATGAGAGTTAATCATACGATGAACCAGAAAGATTTGGCAAGATGATGTGGAGAACAAATGTCTACACGTGCAGTACAATATGAATAGTGTATACTGAAGATGTAAGAAAGGGAAAGATGCTGAAATAACAATGAAAACTCTCTTTCCTTTGTTTTCATACATAAAGTATGCTCTTTGGTGAAATTTCTTATATGAACCTACTTTATGTTTAATATAACACAATATTATGAGATCAATAGCCATTGAGGTTTGTTTGAATATCATGATTTATTTTTGGAACTCTTCAATTCTCAGGTGATTACACGGACATGGCAAACTGCTCACAAGATGAAGTTACAGCGAGGAAGAACCACTGAACCCAGCAATTCTGACAACGACAATTTTCGAATCAAGCAATACATAGCAAAGTACACAATAAATCCGGCCATAGCTAATGGGTTTTCACAATATGTTGGTTCCATTGAGGTACCTTTTTTTTTTGAATCTTTGCTATGTTGAATTAAAGTAACAGTGGAGCTTAGAGAGGTCCTGATGACAAAACAATTGATAACAGGATATGATATCCATTACAAGTTTCTATGTTTGTATAGATATTCAGTTCATCAGTAGTAAGCATATGATTAAGGGCATATATGGAACAAAACATGAAAAATGGGAGAATATAATGAAATGTTTGCTTTATGCATTCACAAGGGAAGAGCACGTCCAGAAGATAAAAGTTGTCTCAAACGAATTTCTTAGGATCGAAAAATATAGCATGATCAGCGTTTTATGTTTTGTTTATCAGATGAGAAGGTGAACCTTATTCTTATTCCTACATGAATCTTGAGTTGCACTTTGACATCCATGAAATAGAGAAGCTTGTTATTTTCTTGCATTGTATTGCTACAATATGGAATCAAACTTAGAACATCATGTTTTGACAATACTCTGAACTTTTTTTATTTGCAGCCAGGGAAGATTGCTGACCTTGTCATGTGGAAGCCTTCTTTCTTCGGTGCAAAACCAGAAATGGTGATCAAAGGTGGTGTTATTGCTTGGGCCAATATGGGGGATCCAAATGCTAGCATTCCTACACCTGAACCGGTAATTTAAGCTAATATTGCTGTAAATCGTGGTGACTTCCTGTAGATATTCATGTTGGTTGCTCACAAGTCAGGGAAAAACCTCTTCTGCTGATATTGAGCCTGTCACAAGACGCATGGCATAAATTCAAGCAGATGATTGTAAAAACAAAAAAAAAAGATCATTTAAATTTTCAAGTTGCAATGATTAACTCGGTCTATGATGGTTGCAGGTAAGGATGAGGCCCATGTTTGGTGCATTTGGGAAGGCTGGAAGCTCAAACGCTATTGCTTTTGTCAGCAAGGCAAGCAACCCTGATTTTACAAATTTTCAAAATTTGGTTGCTCTTTCTGATTACGAAAAATGTAGATTCCGACCACAAGAATCATCATCCCATCTCGCACATAAGAAGTTAATAAAAAGGCCGATAACCCTGTCACCAAAACAATGTCCTTCAAATGGATAACAATATTATCCACAAATAATCTGCTCAAGTTATTCCTATCTATGAACTCAACAACATCAAGCACGGAGAACCATCCTGATCCGGATTTCTGAATCAATTCCAGGTTGCAAAGGATCTTGGCATCGCCAGCGAATATGGGCTAAAAAAGAGGGTGGAAGCGGTGGGCAATGTGCGGGGATTAACAAAGTTAGACATGAAGCTCAATGGTGCGCTACCAAAGATAGAAGTAGACCCTGAGTCTTACACGGTCACTGCTGATGGTGAAGTTCTCAAGTGTGATCCAGCATCTTCGGTTCCCCTCTCCCGCAACTACTTCCTCTTCTAGGCTGCAGCTTCCATTACCATAGTAATTACTCGCTCGCCAGTTAGCTCTAGCCAACGAAGAATAATGGAAACTAGTGATTCGGAAAGAAATATTCACCAGCAGCGCGTTCAATCAGTTTTTACTATTATGTTTAAAAATATTGCCACAGTAAATGAAGCATGTTTTGTAAATACCAAAACACGAGGATTTTTTTTGTTTTAATTGCACTACTAATAATTTATGGTGGCTAAACATGTTCCCAATTCCCAATGTGAAGATGTCATGAAATATTAAGAAATTTTATCTAATATGTACCATTGTAATTTTATTAAGCAAACTACAAGGAGTTCTACTATTTTGTTTAAATTTCATTTTATTATAGATGCGATCTGCATACGCTAGGGAATCTAATATGTATGAATAGACAATGCTGATTTTAATGTTCACAAAGAATGAAAGAAGAGAGGTGACTTCATTTCTCACTTCAAAGTTTACTACCGCTGGAAGTTAGAATGTTATATACAGGCTTGGAAAAGAGTTCCTGACCAGATGATAGTTGGGAGACCTTTCTTAAATGGTCTGCGCATCATAGCCAATAATAATGTTAGCCAAGACAAGTCATGATGAGGATGAGGATTTATCGATTCGACCCCTCTGATACATCATAACAAACTTTCTGTACAAGGCACCTTGAGTCTGCGGAGCATTGAACTGAGGCTCATTGGATAAGTGCCCCTGCATATCATAATCTCCGCAACTTGAAAAAACGATCTGACCAGATACCAAAATCAGAAGCTAGATGTACGATGGCACGGGCGATCCATGGCAGCACATCCACAAATACCAGCGTGATGGAGCTACATAGAGCCAACGAGCCTTACCTATGTAGCGCCTTTCACGCCACTCTGACCAAAGCGGCAGATGAATGGTACAATGGGCTACCCGATTGTAGCAATGGGTCACTTGATGATTTGTCTCAGATTTTTCGCTGACAGTTCATGGCAGGACGACGACAGAAACGGAGGTCGGCCCACTTGTTCACTTTGGAGTAAGGGGAGAAAGAGACATTGCGAGATTTTGTCAAACGCTTCAACAATGAAAGACTAAATGTTGAAGGTGCCACGGACGACACGATCATCGCAGCTCTCACTCAAAGAATTCACTGTGAAGATTTGTTGAAGTCTCTGCATCAACGGCCGCTGACTACTCTTGAACAACTGTTCAGTAGAGGGGATCGGTTCATGACCTTGGAGAAGGCACTCGCCGCTAAAAGGGGGGGCTCTTCCAAGCGCCAAGGAGAAATAAGGCGAGAAGTCCGACCACGTGACAGTGCCCACCGAGAACCCCGAGACCGGCGGCGAAGGGACAGGAGCCCCAAAAGCAAAGAGCGTTCGACCAATGAGGCATTCACCAAGCTGAACAGCTTCAGAGCTGAAGTCCTGGCTTACGCGAAACGCGGGGGACTTGTCAATGAACCTGCTCCCAAGCAGAAGAACATGTATGAAAAAAGAGATGATCTCAAATTCTACAGGTATCACAACGATCATGGTCACGACACAGACGACTGCTGGACCTTAAAAGGGAACATCGACGCTCTCGTCAAACGAGGCCATCTAAAAAAAATTCACTGACGACAACCAGGCGAAGGAATGGACCCCGAAGCAGAAAGACAAAGGAAATGGACCCATGTCTGAGTCACCCATCACCAAGGTCGTCGACTAAAGGATTGCAGTAGTAGGAGTTCAGATGGAGCCAGGCGTCGCCCAACCCCATGAAATAAAAACGTTTGTATGAGATTTATTTGTGTCGTTTAAATCTTTTATCGAATGAATAAAATTTCTTTTCATCGAAATATTTTCTTAGCTGAATGACATATATGACTATCGTGCCTTGTGAGGATCGTTCCGAGGTCTTCAAAAAGCACTTTTGTCCATGTCAATAAAGCCCCTGGGGAATGTTCAGCCAAACAAAATTTCCACGGCGTTTACCAAACCATTTGAAAAGATCACGAATCCTCGTCGTCAGACATAAGCCGAGAGGCCACCTCCTCGCCATCGAACAACCCTCGTCGTCGGACGTAAGCCGAGGGGCCACCCCCTCCCCACTAAACGA
The DNA here is from genome assembly GCA_030789695.1 of Scilla litardierei. NCBI lineage: Eukaryota > Viridiplantae > Streptophyta > Magnoliopsida > Asparagales > Asparagaceae > Scilla > Scilla litardierei. Next base: position 22,843,262 of record CM061135.1, read on the forward strand.
CCTTCATCGTCGGACATAAGTCGAGGGACCATGACCCTTGCCACCAAATGTAACCCTCCGTAGCTAGCTATACGGCGTAGGGTTACGTGTCATGGTCAAGTATGGTATCGAGGAAGTGAGGGTATGGTATTCTGAGGATATGGGACCCTAATGACAACTTGGCAAGGTGCCCATTGGGGGGTTTGGAGAGTTTTGCAATAATACCCCTCATATTTTCATGTTGACCCAATCTTGGTATTCTATGTATCTGTGTAAACTTAGATAATAATCTGTACATAGTTGTCTTATAAGCTGAACACACTTGTATCATATCATGTACACAGTTGTCTTATAAGCTGAACACACTTGTAGCATATCCTGTACACAGTTGTCTTATAAGCTGAACACACTTGTAGCATATCCTGTACACAGTTGTCATATAAGCTGAACACACTTGTAGCACATTCTGTACACAGTTTTCTCATATGCTGAACACACATATGCACTGCTCTGCATATACACATATACAATGCACTGAACACAGATTTATGCATAGCTGAACATGGATATATGCATAATTGAACACACATATTTAAGGGACTGAATATACATATATACATGGCTGAACACACATATATACATAGCTGAACACACATATATACATGGCTGAACACAGATATCTAAGGATCTGCTACAGGTGTGGGTTTTTATGTAAAAAGTAAAAGAGATGCTATGATGGTCATTTTGATAAGGTTAGTGGGTATTAGAGGATAGGTTGGCTACCATGCATTGGCTACAAGAGTTAGTGGGATGGGCGAAATCCCTAAGATACCCCTAGAGGCTTCTACACACTTTTAGCTCCACTAATCAACATCCACATGTACTTTATTCTCAAAACCTGATCCAATCCATCCTTTTGAGGGCTAGCACCTGTTAGAGAGTGTGGTAAAAAAAGAAGAAAAATTTCAGAGGTTGAAGGAGGAGTTTGAAGAGAAGAACTTGCATGTTGAAGCTATTGAGCTAGAAGTGACCTAAATCTTGGATCTTGAAGAAGAACTTGGAGGATTGAGCTAGGAGGACTTCAACCCTAATTGAACCCTCGGGTAGAGATCCTCACACACTAGGGTTAGGGTTCTTCTTCATTATAGCTAAAGTAATGATGCATGTTGCTTGATTTGCTTGCATATCCATGCATAACCCTTGAATCATCTCTTTTGTTCTTGCTGGAAAATGAAATCAGAATGGCCGAGGCTTAATCTAAATTCTGGTGCTAATTGGCTACATGAAATTGCTAGAAAATATTGATGTCCTTAGTAACTTTCATGTTCACAACTCTTTCCAATTCAAACTGTAAGTTAGGTTAAAAATTCGATTTTTGCAACGTGTCTGGAATTCTATCACACTGGACAAGTTTAGGAAAATGGAGCTTATTACCTGCAGACTTTAAGGAATTTGCTGTTCTTGGTCTTGTTGGAAAGCTAACAAGTTTATCTACAATTTCATCTCTCTGCATATATTTTGAAATTCTGACTGAAACATGCCATAAAATAGCTATCTTTACATCCTTCGGAATCTGTTTGAAATCAGTAAAAACCACTGTTTAGTAATAAATTCATAACAAATCAACCAAATGGTCAATTGCTATGAAATTTGAAATCTGACATGTTGGCATATGGGGCTACAACCCCCTTTGAGTTAGTTTTTCAAGTTCAGTTCAATTATTTTGAGATATCATTACTGCAATGCTCTGTCCTAGTGCTGAAGCAAAATTCTGAACTGAAATATGGATGTTCAATTTGAAAATGCTTGAAAGTATGTCCTTGGTTTTGATGAATGTGGTTATTTTATAACCCTCAGTTGTGTTAATGATAAAATGTTCAACCCTATGCTTTAGTTTCTCCCTTGCTCATATTGAAAGTGATGTATATGTTGTTGGTATCATTGTTGTTGGTGAACGATGCACGGTTGGCATGATGAAATTATGTGTTATCTTGCCCATGAAAACTGAAATTGATGGAGCAACTAAGTCCTAGGGTAGATCATGATGCAAGGGGTGTCCATTTGCACAGAGCGGGTCGACCCTCTAGGCAGGTTCGGGGGAGGTACAGTGTCGGGTTGGTGTTTGAGGATGAGACTTGTTTAGGAGTGACGGCCGTGGCACACGGACCGTGCACTGAGCTTCAGTAGATTACCACTTGCACGATGTTTGCCGTGGAGTGTGACCCCACTTGCTCGAGGTTTTCCAAGGAGTGGGGAGCCCCGACCAGCTGGCGGGTGCCGTTTTCCATCCCTACTTTAGGGATGAGGTTTAGTCTTCGTACACTAGTCTCAGTCACGGAGTCTCCAAATTCAATAACATTCAAACTATAATAAACTTCTAATCATAAACGTTTGACTCTATAATTGGACTGTGTCATGATTGTTGGTGTGTTTGGTACCTTGTGTGTGTTGAGTTTCTTTACTTGACACGCTTTGACGTGTCCCCTCCCCGTGGTTTTGGAAGCAGGTACCCAGGAGCAGTGACTAGAGCCGAACACTGCCAAACGGCTGTAGTCCTCTTAGCTGTGGAGAGAGTGCTTTACAGATGATGTGGGTGTATGCGGGGTTGGCGAGAGATGAGGTGGTAGTTGTTGTAGCCACTCCTGTGGCCAGTGTAGTAGTTTTGTTTTGTTGTACCACCGGACGCTTTCAGTTGTACTCTGTAGACTTGGTGGCTATGCAGTAGTGACGGACTTTGATATGATGTACTTTTCACTGATGTAGAGTAGTGGTAGTGTTGATCAGTGTACTCTTGGATTCTGCTTCTCTCTGCGAATGATGTTGAAATGATGATGTAGTCTATTGTTGTTTTTACTTCAGTAGTACTTAGTACCACTCTCTGTTGATGCTGTTGCTTTCAGAGTTCCTTTATGCTTAGTATTATATTCTGAGTATGTTCTGTGTTGTTCCAGTGCGAGCAGTGGCCTGCTTACTATACCTATTCTCATACACTTAGTGCAATACCGCGGCCTGTCGGGCACCCCATCCCCTCTGACTGGGGGAATGGAGAATCCCATCTCTTCCCTTGAGTATTTGGGTGACTGGGGCGTGGCAGGTTTTGTGGTGGCCCATGCAGGTCGAACGACACTGCGACGGACGTAAGAACGACATAGATTATGCTCTGATACTAGCATGTGGTACTAATTTGTATCTTTTCCATCTACAGCAGAGTGGCGAGCGGAGAGGGTCAGTCCAATGGTGGTACGGGAAGACAGTCTGTAGGCGAGCAGCCGATGGGTGAGAGTCCTGGGTCTAGTGCAGCATCGACTAGAGAGGAGCTTATGGTTCAGGTGTTGTCTGGGATCCTTGAACGCATTTCAGAACTCAAGGAGGGGTCTCCGACGCCCCCGCATACTATTTCTTCAACATATAGGCTTTTCAAGGACTTCACTCCGAGGCCCTTTTATGGAGAAGAGACATGGCTGGAGGTGGATGAGTGGCTCAGCCACATCGAGGACAGTTTGACGTTAGTTGGTGTCCCTCGGGATGAGTGGGTTGACGTTGCTCGTAGATGCTTTACGTATGCGGCAAAAGATTAGTGGAAAGCTCTTCAGTTGCGCCTCAAGGGAGCACATCTCTCCTGGGAGGAGTTCAAGAAGTACTTTGAGGCGACTTGCCTGCCTGCCACGGGAAAGGAGGAGTTGAGACAGAGGTTTGAGCAGTTGACTCAGGGGCAGAGGACCGTGGATCAGTTTGATGCAGAGTTCTCTCAGCTCAGTAAGTTTGCCCCTGAGTTAGTAGCCTCACATGCCGACAGAGCGAGACGCTTCCGTTTGGGACTATCTCCGGAATATAGAGGGGCCATGTCTACTGTCATTCTACCTACCTATGAAGTTGTGCTTGAGGCAGCCAGGATGCATGAGTTCCATTTGCGGAGTATTGGGAAAATACCAGCAGCTAGCAATCGGCCGGCAGTTACTCAGAGGCCAGCTCAGAGGCCTGGTACTAGACCGGTCCAGTCGACTCAGTTTAAGAGGTCAGGATCTGCACCTTCAACACCAGTGGTTCAACGGCAGCCGGCATGTTTCCACTGCGGCAAGCCGGGACATGAGGCTCAGAGTTGCAGACTATGGCATCAGAGGCGATGTTTTGCTTGTGGAGGACAGGGGCATCTTCGGAGAGATTGCCCGAGAGGTCGTCAGATGGGACCGGGAGGATCGGGGACAGTGAGGCCGACATAACAATAACAACAACAGCAGCGTGCGCTTCCCGCGGCTCCTCAGCGGCTTGCGCTCCCTGCACCACCAAGGCCAGGGCAGGCTGGTTAGGGTAGACCACCTCGACCACCTCAGAGACCGGCGGCAGCTAGAGCAGCTGTAACGACTGGTTTTTCATGTATTTGGATGATCTATTATATATATATGTTTTGGTGGATTTTCTCCTTATGTGTGATTTTCCGTCTCCGTAGCTTTCGCTTTCGTTCATTTCGTTGTGATTTTCTAGTTTCTTCCTTAGATCGTTGAGTTTGGAGTAAGTCATTCGTGACGACCTTCATATTGCTCATATCGTAAAGATAAGTCGATCTTAGAAGCCGTATGAGTCTTCCCGGAGCTTCGCGCTTCGATTCGAAGACTTTTCGTGCACGTTAGTTGGTTCAAGAAGGGGGACCAACCGACTAGATTCCAATCTAGTCGGTCAGGAACTCTTCTGGAACCGACTAGTTCATAAAATCAATTATTCAGGAGTTACTGTTTGATCTTAGTCGGTCTAAGAACAACCACCGACCGACTAGATGTGAAACTAGTCGGTCAGAACTTGCTCTCAGACCGACTAGTTCCTTTGATTAATTTCACCTAAGTTACTGTTTATCGTTAGTCGGTCTAAGAACATTTTTTGACCGACTAGGTTACAAACTAGTCGGTCAGCCATTGTTCTTTAACCGACTAGTTCATTGACCATTTTGACGACCGAGTTATTGTTTGCTCTTAGTCGGTCACAGTTGGTCGACCGACCGACTAGTTCTTAAACTAGTCGGTCAGCAGCTCTTCTTTGACCGACTAAATGACCCAGTAACCCTAGGTTTCATTTCCGCCGCCGTTTCATTTCCTATTTAAACCCTTCGATTCTTTTACTCCTTCTTCATTCTTCTGAGCCCATTTCTTCCCCAAATCATCCTCCAACATTTACCCAAGCCATTCCTCCTTCCTTGGGAGCTTCCCTCTCGTCATTAGCGCCGGCCACCTACCCTTTAGGCCGTCGGTAACCCCAAAACCCCCTCAAACCCCTTTTCTCCAGATTTTCTCGTCATTTCCAGATCTGAACCATAGATCTCCGGATCGTTCCTCCGTTGCCGTGCTTGCTCTGCATCGTTCTTCCGCTACGATACGGTTAGTAAATCGATCCTTTAATATTCTCATAAACCACATGGTGATTTTGTTAAACCCTAATATAATGGGTCGTAGATTCGATTATAAAACTGGATTGGATGTTGTTCTAATATTGTTTTGCCATGGCAGATATCCCATCTCCGTAGTTTAACATTTTGTGACGTGCCTCGTTGATCGTCATCCTTGGTGCCAGGCAAGTGAAACTTGCCACTTAGGGTTTTAGGCCACGCTTTAGGCCATTTGCTTGTTGTAGGCGTAAAAGGGACTAGGCGACGAAATGATACTCGCATAGGCGTAAATTTCAGGATCTAGCTTGACAACGAAGCTAGATCCGACTTCTTTTAATTATTTGCATCTTATTTGTCATGTTTAAATTCAATTAACGGTACGCGAATTATCTATACTTTCCATGCTATCCATGTTGAATGTTGCATTCGTAGCACACGCTACAATACTTGTACTACTTGATCCGGCTAGGCACATGCTTTTAGCGGGCATAACCCTATGCCAAAAACACTTCCTAGCTCGTGATCCAGAAGCGAGCATACGTGTTCGGGGGTAATGCCCTGGCTCGACACACGTGGAGGGGTAGGGATAAACGGTCACTTGAGCTTAAGAGTTGGCCCGATCAGCCACTCTAGCCAACATGCGGAATCTCTATGCACGACGTGCTTACTAGACTTGTCTTTGTACTTGTACTTGTTCATGTAAAACTTGTCATCCATGCCATACTTGTTACTTGCACTTTACTTTACTTGTTGCTTCCATACTATCCTTGCCATGCTATGCATCATACAATAACTGCTAGGTTGTTAGTTTACTTCCTTACAGTTTCCTTTCCCAAGTCTTTTTAGACTTGCTGACATGTGCCCTTTACTCTTTTGGGTGATACATGTTAGATCCTGAGTCTGAGGTTGCTGCTGATGACGTGGTGTTCGCTGACGCTGAGTCAGAGCCCGCGTTCGTCGGGGAGTTTGAGGACACGGGAGATCAGTCGTAGAGACTGTTTGTGTTGTTGTTTAGACTGCTTTAGTTGTCGGTGCGTAGCACCAATACTTTGTTTTGTGTTGGCTTTTGTTGGCCATGTTTTGGGCCTAGACTCTTTCTTTTAGCCTGGTGGCTTTTCTGCGATGTTGGATATTATTGTGGACAAATTATGTGATCGGTTAACTTTTATCAATCTCTTTTATTATTATTGTTGTTCTGGTTGCCTTTACAGGGACCTGCATATTTTCAGATTGACGCTTATCGGGCGTGCAGCTTCACAGCTCCACGTCTGAGCGGACCTTCTCACGTCTCGCCTCCATTTCAGGGAAGCGGGGCGTGACAGGTTTTGTTGGTGGCCCACACAGGTCCATGTGTAACGACAACTAACGGAATAACGATGATAATATTTGAATGTCCACGGATAAAATTCGACATCTGAGTCATAAGCTATGAGTCTAATTGTTTCGTTTCCAGTGTCATTAGATGGCCGGAAGGCGAAATACCCGAGCTTCTGGTGGTGTGCCCCCTCATGACGAGGAGCCTGAACGGGAGCCCACCAATGGGGAGATGATGCGGATGATGCTTCAGATGATGCAGGTGCAGCAGTGCGTGCTCCTGCAAGTCCAGAATGCTCCAGTCGTTCGAGCTGCTCGGGCAATTCAGGATGCCCCTCGTTCCGAGCCAGGAGCGAAGCAGTTTCGAGAGCTGGGTCCTGCATATTTTGATGGTACTGAAGGTCCTCTAGCTGCTGATGAGTGGGTCAGGAATATTGAGGATAATTTGAATATGTCCAAGGTCAACGAGGTTGGCTGGGTTGACTTGGCGAAGAGGCAGCTTAAGGATAATGCCAGGAATTGGTGGGATACTGAGGAGGAGCTGTTGGAGGAGCCGATATCTTGGGCTACCTTCAAGTCCAGATTCGATGAGGAATATTTTCCAAATGCTGCCCGGAGAGAGATGTTGTAGCGCTTCATTGATTTGAAGCAGGGGAGCTTGTCGGTGGATCAGTACCACCAAGAGTTCACCAGGCTGAGTCGGTTCACACCGAAGATGGTGCAGGATGCTGATGAGAGAGCTCAGAGGTTCCTGCAGGGACTTGCTTTGGAGCTTCAGAGTTTTGTGTCTTCCTCTGATCTGGAGTCCTATCAGAAGGTTCTGATAGCGGCGCGGAGGCAGGAGCTGATTGTGAACTAGAGGAGAGGACATGTTGCTGGAGCTGGGAAGAGGCCTATGGAGCAGGCCAGAGCGGTGGTTAGGCCTGGTTTCAAGCCTAATCAGCCGGTGCAGTTCAAGAGGCCAGGAGGGCCTATTCAGAAGTATTGCCATTTCTGCGGCAAGACCGGGTATATTAAGGAGCAGTGTAGGAGGTTCCTGGGCCAGTGTATTGTCTGTGGAGATCCTACCCATACCATGAAGGACTGCCCGAAGTCGAAGCGGCCTTGGGGAGCACCTGTTGCAGCACAGCTGTTGCAGCAGAGAGCGTCTGTTCCTGCTGGACATGGAGCAGTTCTTGTTCCACAGAGGCAGGCCTTTCAGCAGGCTTTTCTGCCAAGGCGACAGGCTTTTCTGATGTCTGAAGTGGAGAGCATGGCTGTGGATGAGGTTATCGCAGGTAATCCTCAATCTAGCTGTCCTTTCTTAATTAGCTTTGTTTGTTAGATTATGTTGTTTGCTCGTACATGATTGTTTGTTAGAATAGGGCTTGATTGTTAGACTGATTGTAGGTGTGATTCTGGTTTGCACATTTCCTGCACGAGTTCTCTTTGACTCTGGTGCATCGATGTGCATCCTATCTCAGAGCTTCGTGGAGAGGCATTCCTTGTCGACGTCCCCTCTTTCCAAGAGTTGGAATATCGTTACAGGGAATGGCGTGGTCTCGGTGCATCGTGGTTGCAATTCTTGCCCGTTGGTGGTTTGTGGACATGAGCTTTATGCTGATTTCATTGTCAACGACATCATCAACTATGATGCGGTCCTTGGGATGGATTGGCTTGCGAGCTTCTATGCTACGATCGACTGTCGGAGGAAGAAGGTGGTGTTCGAGATTCCCGGACATCCAGTATTTGAGTTCAGCCGGGGTAGCAGTTCGCTTGGCCCTGTCAGATTTCGGGCCAGACCGGTGGAGTTTGTGGCTATGCAGATGGAGCAGGATAGGCCGGCTGTGGTGCGAGAATTCGATGACGTCTTCCCCGAGGAGATGTTTGGAGCCTGATCGAGCTCTCGAGTTTTCGATTGACCTTATTCCAGGGGTGCAGCCCATTTCGAAGGTACCATATCGTATGGCACCAGCAGAGTTGGAGGAACTGCGGAAGCAGCTGGATGAGCTTTTGCAGGAGGGTTATATCAATCCTAGTGTGTCTCCGTGGGAAGCACCGGTGCTACTGGTGAAAAAGAAGGATGGTTCGCGTCGCATGTGCGTGGACTACAGGGAGCTGAATGTGGTGACCATTAAGAATAAATACCCGTTGCCTCACATCAATGATATTTTTGATCAGCTTGGAGGATCGGGGGTGTTTTCGAAGTTGGATCTGAGGAGTGGTTATCATCAGCTGAAGGTGAAGAAGGAAGATGTTCCGAAGACTGCTTTCAGGACGAAGTATGGACACTACGAGTTTGTGGTTATGCCCTTCGGTGTAACCAACGCACCCGTAGTTTTCATGAATCTGATGAACCTGATTTTCTACGACTTTTTGGACAAGTTTGTCGTTATCTTTATTGACGACATTCTGATCTATTCAAAGTCGGAGGAAGAGCATGCCTCGCACTTGAGGACGGTGTTAGAGATTTTGAGGAAGCATCGTTTGTATGCTAAGTTTTCGAAGTGCGACTTTTGGCTGGACAGAGTTGCTTTTCTCAGGCATGTGGTATCTGGAGATGGTATTTCAGTGGATCCCAAGAAGATCAATGTCATCAGAGAGTGGCATGTTCCGCGGTCAGCATTTGAGATCCGGAGTTTCCTTGGGCTTGCTGGTTACTATCGGCGCTTCATTAAGGACTTTTCCCGTATTGCTGAGCCGATGACCAGATTGACGTGGAAGGATGTACCTTTTGTTTGGTCGGGTGAGTGTGAGAATGCCTTTGGTGTTCTGAGGGAGAGATTGACGACTGCCCCTGTTCTTGTTGTGCCTGATCGCAGTGGAGGATTTGAGATCTTTTGCAATGCTTCTGGCAATGGCCTCGGTTGTGTGTTGCATCAGCATGGGCATGTGGTGGCATATGCTTCGCGTCAGCTCAAGACTCATGAGAAGAATTACCCGACGCACGACTTGGAGTTGGCCGCTGTCGTGTTTGCGCTCAAGATTTGGAGGCACTTCCTGCTGAGTGAGAAAGTGAATAACTTCACCGATCACAAAAGCTTGAAGTATATTTTTACTCAGAAGGAGCTCAACATGCGACAGCGTCGATGGTTGGAGCTCATGGCGGATTATGAGATCGATTTGCAGTATCACCCTGGCAAGGTGAATGTGGTTCAGGATGCGCTGAGTAGGCTTCCAGCGGTGATGATGTTGACTTCGCAGTGGAGATTGCAGCGGGATTTTTGTGAGTCTGGAATTGAGATTGTTCTTCTTGGGGAGGCTTCTTCGTTGATGTGTATGCAGATACAGTCGACGATCGTGGATCGGATCAAGGCTGGCCAGGCTGGAGATCCGAAGCTGGTGAAGATTCAGGAGCAGGTAGAAGCCGGTCTGCGGACTGACTTTTTGATTCATGAGGATGGCTCGCTGAGGTATGGGGCTAGGTTGTGTGTGCCAGCTGGGGATATTAGAGAGGAGTTGCTGGTTGAGGCACACAGTTCGCCGTATTCTGTACATCCTGGTGGTACCAAGATGTACAAGGATCTTCGCCTGAACTTTTGGTGGCATGGCATGAAGAGGGGTGTGGCTCGGAGTGTAGCCAAGTGTCTGGTTTTCCAGCAGGTGAAGGCGGAGCATCAGCGTATGGCAGGGTTGCTACTGTTGAGTATTGGACTCCCCGGATTTGGTTTTGGATGATGAGCAAACATAAATAAATCGTGAACTAACAATTTGTGAGCGCAGTTATGGAGATCGTCGCCAAAATACCACGTACAACAAAAGCGACGTCTCAAGACTTCTCAATATGCGTGATCGTGTGCCTGAGCTTCGTTGAAGCTCAAGGAGCAATATTGAAGTCAAGAGGAATGAAGATTGAAGCTTTGAAGAGGGCTCGTAAGGTTTATTTTATAGTCTTCTAGCTTCATAGATTAGAATGTTAAGCCTTGAGTAGGACTTACCTTATAACCTTCATTTCGCTCATATCTTAGAGCTAGGATTATCATAGAAGCCATTAGAAACTTTCCCGAAGCCTATCGCTCTTTCCCTCGGCTTCTTGTGCATGTTAGTTGGTTCATGAAGAGTCACCAACCGACTAGATGACGATCTAGTCGGTCGGAAACTCTACTTAAACCGACTAGTTTGCATTCTCTAATTCAGCTCTTTCTATGTCTACAGTTAGTCGGTCAAAGAAGAGTCACCGACCGACTAGATGACGATCTAGTCAGTCAGTAATCCTTCTTAGACCGACTAGTTGTGTTCACTCATTTTCAGCCTGAGCTACTGTTTCGAGTTAGTCGGTCAAAGAACGTTTACCGACCGACTAGTTGAGAAACTAGTCGGTCAGCATTTGTTCTTACACCGACTAAGTCATCTTGAAGTCAACCTATTCCTTTTCCACGTTAGTCGGTCCAAGAACATTCACCGACCGACTAGTTGAGAAACTAGTCGGTCGACAAGTCTTCTTAAACCGACTAGTTGTCTTTGCCTGGAACTTCACCTTTTGGCTGTTCACCTCTTAGTCGGTCTACGTTGTATCACCGACCGACTAGTTGATGAACTAGTCGGTCAGTGATCCTTCTTTGACCGACTAGTCTGGTTCAGAAAAGAGCCGTTGGGATCTTTTTGAACTCGTTTTTCCTTGCCCCTATAAATAGAATCCTGATTCATTTCTTGAAGGGGTTAAGCAACATATTGGAGATATTTTCAGATCAAAAGAGAAGAGCTATCAACTCTATTTCCAAGCTCTCTCTTCTCACAAGAATCTCTCCCTCAAGTTCTTGAGTCCTAAATCCTCAAGAGAGATTCTCTCCATTGTGAGACATTCAAGCTAGAAGCTTGATTCTAGGTCACCATCTCCACCCTAGGCTTCCATTGCTGGTCATCTTCTTGAAGTTATGGTTTGGTGCCATCTTCCTCCATCAAAATCCTCTTTGCCCTAATTTGGTAAGAAATCTCAAGGCATAGGTATTTTGTTGGTAAGCATTTCATTTCAGTTATATTTGAATTGTATACTCTCGGTTGTGAGAGTTTTGCGTGATCCCGGGTTGTGGGAGTCACGGTCATCGATTGTAGGTCGATTGCACTTGTGAGGTTTTCGCAAGTGTTCATATTGGAAATCTTGAGTTAGGGTTTCTAACTCAAGTATCCGGAAGGGATCCGGGTGGTTGGGACGTAGGATCACCGGGAACAAGTCGGGGAGACTTGGGTGGATCCGAACCCATTAAACCATTGTGTTTGCGTTTGCATTATTTCGTGATTGTTGTATTATTCCGCATCGTTGTTTGTTAATTGCACGATAATTAGGAATAACACTCCTTATTATTTAAAAGTACTATTCACCCCCCCCCCCCTCTAGTACATGTGCAGTAGCTTCCCAGGGCACTACAATTGGTATCAGAGCCAAGTTCAAAGCTACACATAGCCAAAGTTCAAAGCTATGACGAACAACGACTACAACGTCTTCAGGAACCGCGATGGAGCTTCTTCAGTTATGGAAGGACTATCCTCCGTCAGGCCTCCACACTTCAACGGTACCAACTACGGGTACTGGAAATGCCGGATGCAAATTTTCCTCCGGAGCGCTTCACTATGGAGAGCCACCATGACGGAGTATATCGAGCCTTCCGAAAATGATTTCGCAAAGTGGACTCCCGCGGAGGTCGCCGCGGAAGTTGCCAATGCCAAGGCAATGAATGCCTTGAATTGTGCGTTGGAGCCCGAGGACTTCAACAAGATATGCACATGTAAGAGTGCATATCAAATATGGAACCAACTCCTCATATTGCACGAAGGATCGAGTACGGTAAAAGATTCTAAACTCGTCGTTGCTAATAAAGAATTTGAGTTGTTTCATATGGAGCAGGGTGAAACCATGAAGGAATATTACGCTCGCTTCGTGGATATATCAAACGACTTGGAAGCTCTTGGGAAGGTCTATACCCAAAAGGAGAAAGTTGCGAAGATTATCGACGGTCTTCCATCATGTTGGGAAAAGCGTACCTACGCCATCGAGGAAGGTAATGACATGAATAAATATACCGTCGTACAACTAATGGGTACCTTGTTGTCTTATAAGGTACGCAAGGATAGTAAGATCCGGATGAGGAAAAAGATGAAGGCGTACTTGAAGCAAGACGAGCCAAAGAAAAAGGGAATTGCATTCAAGGCCGCTCCATCTACCGATGATGAAGAATCGGAAGACGAATTGGACATGGAATCCATTGCCCGTATGGCAAGGAAGTTCGATCGATTCCTCCGAGAAGGTATATCTTTGAATAAATCTAAAGTTAATTCGACTAATGCTTCTACTCCCGTGTGTTATAAATGCAACAAGCCAGGACATATCAAACCGGATTGTCCTCTCTACAAACACAAGGAGAAATGGAAGGCATCTAAGTACGACAAGTCGAGAAAGCACAAGAAAGGTCTTGTTGGCACATTCACCGACTCCGAAGAGGATTCCTCAAGTGGAGAGTCGGATGATGGAAGAGTGAAGAAAGCAAAACTTTGCTTCATGGCAAATGAGGCAAAAGATCGAAAGTCCTCCTTCGATGATAGCGAGGATGAAAGCGAGGATGGTAGCGAGGATGAAAGCGGAGAACCTACTATTGATGAAATGAGGTTAGCAAACCAAGAAATTTGGTCTAAATTTACTAAATTAGTAGATAGATATAATATGACCAAAGATGAACTTGTTAGCCTCCAAACCTCTCCTAAGTCTACCATCACCAACAATGACACCATTGTTGAGACACTTGCCAATGAGAAAGCAAGTTTGCTTACTCATAATGGCTTGTTGAGAAATGAGGTGAAGAACCTCAAATCTCAACTTGAGCATGTTCATTTTGAGAAATCGGATGAACACAAGATGGCGGATTTGACGTCTCAAAACTCAACCTTGAGTTTTTAGAATAAGAATCTCAAATCTCGTGTTTATGCACTCACATCACAAGTATCCACTTTGGATGCTTCGATGCATTCTCTCAAAGAGAAGTATGAGTGCACGTTAGGCCGTATCAATGATTTCAATAGAGGTAAGGGTCATTTGGATAATATCCTAAATGACTTACTTCCGACCAAACACCACATTGGCTTGGGGTATAAGATGGGAGACTCATCCAAATCGCCTACCACCTTTGTTAGGCCGACATCCGATGCCTCGACGAGTGGGAGCAAACACCCCATTGGTAGTTCTCCTACCAATAGTGCTTCCACTTCGTACACACCCCCGATTGGAAAGAAACCCACTTTGGGTAGACCTCCAAAGAGGGGTCATGCATTTTTGTACTCTCATGCTATGCCACGTAGGAACACACATCCTACTCCACCGGTGCATGCTAATATTAATGATGATTTTTATGCTCCGCACCCACGAGCACGTGCTAACACTCATATGAGACACCCACATGCACGTAATCATGCTCATGCACATCCTAATGCTTATGTTCGAACATCTCATCCACATGTGAATGCCTTCTCTCATAATCATTCTCATGCTCATCATAATGTTATTGCTAGATCTCATGCTCCTAGGCCACATGCACCACATAGAAATCAACCTTTTGTGCATGCAACCACTAGGAAGAGGGTTCCCAAAATGTACCCTATTTGGGGTCCCAAGAACACTAGAGATGACGCTATGAATGTTTATGTGAAATCATATATTAATGATGTTATTTTGAATGATGATTATGTTGGAAAGTCAAGTTCCTCTTGGACTTGGTTTCCGAAGGGTTAGTTCCTTTAACCTTCAATGCTTGGTACCATGAGCTTATGATCATGTTATGGGTACCAAGGCATTTGTTTATAAAATTGATTTTGATTACATTAACTCATGGGTTACAATTATTTTAATTTCGTATTTCAAATTTGTTGTCTAACTCATTGGATCCAAAAGGATTTTTGGATACCAAAATGAAGTTTTCTAGGTTCAATCCACCGTGGGATACCAACCCTACCAACTCCTCGATTTGCGAAGACTTTCATTCAAACGGAGTTGATGGTGCTTAGGTAATGCACCAATGTAGGGGGAGCTTAATGTTGTAAGTATGATATTACAATTGGTATCCATGAGGGTTGAATGCATGCTTGGTTAAAATCTATTTCTTTACATTGGTATCATTTTGTTTCTCCTAGCATGATAGAATTGTGAATGCCATAAATGCTTTGAAATTCATATCTATTTTTGGCATGACATGTTTTAAAAAGTTATAATGATAATTTTCGTATTACTTTTATCACATTGTCACTTCTCATCGCACACTTCACTTAGTTTTGATGTGCTTTTACTTTATGTTCATTTTTGATCGATTTTGTGTCATTTGATATTCTATGATGTGCACCACTCTTCTGATGGTTCATTCCTTTGTGCACACTTTATGTATGTCTCTGATATTGATTTCATCGCTCGACGATTTAGTTTGATTCAATAGCTTTAGTTGTATGAAAACATAGAATTGTTTTCCATGCACTAAAATAGCTATAAATGTTGATATTGGAGAGTAAATTCATTTCATCAATAAGTGAATTTACATTTGATATTTTGATGATTTAAGTTTTCGATTCTCGACTATGGTCTCATTGACACGCTTTGATTTTATTCGAATTTTATTTTGGTGTCATATGAAACGTGGTCGTATTCTTAGACTCTCATGCTTAATGAATTATTTAGACATGAATTATTGTCATTGGCTTCCTCCCGCTCTTTTTGGATTATGCCAAAGGGGGAGAGATATAATAATGGCATACTAATGGCATGTGCTACTAAATGATAATTTACCATGAATCTAATTTGATATGTTAGATTCAGGGGGAGTTAAGATATAAAAATGGATTATAAATCCTAAATCTCAAATATTGGATTTGCATTTTTACTTTCCTCGTCTGCTTGATGTATGTGCTTATTATTTCATATGGAACTAATGTGTCATCAATGCAGGAGGAGTAAGTATATTTCATTTAGTTCATTATTTCGGATTATTATTTATGTTGGTTTGTCATCACCAAAAAGGGGGAGAATGTTGAGTATTGGACTCCCCGGATTTGGTTTTGGATGATGAGCAAACATAAATAAATCGTGAACTAACAATTTGTGAGCGCAGTTATGGAGATCGTCGCCAAAATACCACGTACAACAAAAGCGACGTCTCAAGACTTCTCAATATGTGTGATCGTGTGCCTGGAGCTTCGTTGAAGCTCAAGGAGCAATATTGAAGTCAAGAGGAATGAAGATTGAAGCTTTGAAGAGGGCTCGTAAGGTTTATTTTATAGTCTTCTAGCTTCATAGATTAGAATGTTAAGCCTTGAGTAGGACTTACCTTATAACCTTCATTTCGCTCATATCTTAGAGCTAGGATTATCATAGAAGCCATTAGAAATTTTCCCGAAGCCTATCGCTCTTTCCCTCGGCTTCTTGTGCATGTTAGTTGGTTCATGAAGAGTCACCAACCGACTAGATGACGATCTAGTCGGTCGGAAACTCTACTTAAACCGACTAGTTTGCATTCTCTAATTCAGCTCTTTCTATGTCTACAGTTAGTCGGTCAAAGAAGAGTCACCGACCGACTAGATGACGATCTAGTCGGTCAGTAATCCTTCTTAGACCGACTAGTTGTGTTCACTCATTTTCAGCCTGAGCTACTGTTTCGAGTTAGTCGGTCAAAGAACGTTTACCGACCGACTAGTTGAGAAACTAGTCGGTCAGCATTTGTTCTTACACCGACTAAGTCATCTTGAAGTCAACCTATTCCTTTTCCACGTTAGTCGGTCCAAGAACATTCACCGACCGACTAGTTGAGAAACTAGTCGGTCGGTAAGTCTTCTTAAACCGACTAGTTGTCTTTGCCTGGAACTTCACCTTTTGGCTGTTCACCTCTTAGTCGGTCTACGTTGTATCACCGACCGACTAGTTGATGAACTAGTCGGTCAGTGATCCTTCTTTGACCGACTAGTCTGGTTCAGAAAAGAGCCGTTGGGATCTTTTTGAACTCGTTTTTCCTTGCCCCTATAAATAGAATCCTGATTCATTTCTTGAAGGGGTTAAGCAACATATTGGAGATATTTTCAGATCAAAAGAGAAGAGCTATCAACTCTATTTCCAAGCTCTCTCTTCTCACAAGAATCTCTCCCTCAAGTTCTTGAGTCCTAAATCCTCAAGAGAGATTCTCTCCATTGTGAGACATTCAAGCTAGAAGCTTGATTCTAGGTCACCATCTCCACCCTAGTCTTCCATTGCTGGTCATCTTCTTGAAGCTATGGTTTGGTGCCATCTTCCTCCATCAAAATCCTCTTTGCCCTAATTTGGTAAGAAATCTCAAGGCATAGGTATTTTGTTGGTAAGCATTTCATTTCAGTTATATTTGAATTGTATACTCTCGGTTGTGAGAGTTTTGCGTGATCCCGGGTTGTGGGAGTCACGGTCATCGATTGTAGGTCGATTGCACTTGTGAGGTTTTCGCAAGTGTTCATATTGGAAATCTTGAGTTAGGGTTTCTAACTCAAGTATCCGGAAGGGATCCGGGTGGTTGGGACGTAGGATCACCGGGAACAAGTCGGGGAGACTTGGGTGGATCCGAACCCATTAAACCATTGTGTTTGCGTTTGCATTATTTATTGATTGTTGTATTATTCCGCATCGTTGTTTGTTAATTGCACGATAATTAGGAATAACACTCCTTATTATTTAAAAGTACTATTCACCCCCCCTCTAGTACATGTGCAGTAGCTTCCCAGGGCACTACAGCTACAACCGCTTCCGATTCCGGAGTGGAAGTGGCAACACATCACTATGGACTTTGTGACTGGACTGCCTCAGAGTCCGAAGCAGAATGACGCGATTTGGGTGATCGTAGATCGATTGACCAAATCCGCGCACTTTATTCCATTTCGAGTATGACAGTCCACCGAGGCGCTAGCAAAGAGATACATGGAGGTAAATTCTTTTACTCACCGTTTCTGTTTCCTTTTCCTAGATAGATAGTGATGTATCGTGAATCGTGCAGGAGATCGTACGACTTCATGGAGTCCCCGTGAGTATCGTGTCGGACAGAGACACGAGGTTCACATCTCAGTTATGGCAGAGTTTGCAGAAGAGTTTGGGTACGAGTCTGAGTTTCAGCACGGCGTACCATCCGCAGACAGATGGCCAGTCCGAGAGGACGATTCAGATCTTGGAGGACATGCTGAGGGCGTGCATGTTGGATTTCAAGGGTTCGTAGGAGGACCATCTATATCTGGTGGAGTTCTCTTACAACAACAGCTTCCAGGCGAGTATTGGCATGGCGCCTTTTGCCGCGCTATATGGGAGGAAATGTCGATCGTCTTTGAGTTGGGACGACATTGGTGACCGAGAACTGTTGGACCTGAGATGATTGTGGAGGCTGTGGATGTTGTCAGGAACATTCGGGAGAGGTTGAGGATTGCTCAGGACCGTTTTAAGCATTGGGCTGATGCTAAACGCTGTCCTTTGGAGTTTCAGCCAGGCGACCATGTGTTCCTGAGGATTTCCCCGAATCGTGGTGTGATTCGCTTTGGGAAACAGGGGAAGTTGAGCCTGTGATACATTGGACCGTTTGACATTCTTGAGAGAGTTGGCGAGTGATCACTCCTTATTTTACACTTTTTTACCGCATGTTTGCATGCCATTTAGATCGCCCAAATCATGTTTTTCACGATATATCGACGATATTGCGATGCTTTTCACAATTTGTTGTTTTTGTCGCATTTCAGGTGATTTGGCGCGATTTGGAGTGATCTCGAGATGCGCTTACTCTAGACGGTCACCGACGACCTCCCTGAGGGGTATTTTGCTGTTGGAGAAGAGCGGAAGAAGAACGGACGTCGTAGGAGCGACGAGGAGGCCAAAATAAGCAGATTGGGCATGTTTTGTGTCCCACTCGGCCGAGTGGAGGAGCCACTCGGCCGACCAGCGAGACACCGCTCGGCCGACCAGTTCAGACACGATTCCTATGTGCACTCGGCCGAGCGACGGAGACCACATCGGCCGAGTGACGAGACCCCGTCCGCCCGAGTGGCGCCCAGACGAAGCCCTTCAAAAATCGCCAAGTTACTGTTTTTCGGCTGCCTGAGCTTCAGAAGACCCACTCGGCCGAGTAGTTAATCCCGTCCGCCCGAGTACCATGAAGCCATCGGCCGAGTGACGACAACTCACTCGGCCGAGCCGCCCCTGAAGTGAAGACCCCTGAAGATCGATACTTACTGGAAAATTACAGGGTTTTTCATTCGGCCGAATGCGATGCGCTGCCTGTAGCAAAAATTGCGGAAAACAGGCTACGCAGGGGTATTTTGGTCACGGTTTTTGGACGATTTTGGGGGCTATTTAACCCCTGTTTTTACCCTAGTTTTGAGAGCTTCTTCTTAGATTTTTTGCAGCTTTTTAGATTAACTTTTTAGCTTTATTTTGGAGATTGGAGAAGAGAAAAAGTTTGATTTTTGTTGGATTAATTGAAGAACTCCATTGGTTTGCATCTCTTTTCCCTAAAAATTCTATTTTTATTGCATATCTCAATATTGTGCTGAATTCTTTTGCTTATTTCATTGATTATTTTTGTGATCTTGCTATGAATTGCGAGTAGTCGCCACGTCTTGGGGCGTGGGGATGAACCCTACGAGCCCAATTTCATACTTGTGATGAATTAGTAGAAATTTTGCTAGAATTGTTACTAGGGATTAGATTGTGATTGATTTACTACGGATGGCTAGGAATTCACATCGATTGGGATTTGCAAGAGATTGGATCCCAATTCGATAGGAAACCCTAGAAATCCGAATTGGGTTGGAATCGAATTTCCGTAGTATCGGTTTGCAAGAGATTGGACCGATACTAGGGTTTCCGATTCCAATTCCGCGCCAATACCCGTTTGCAAGAGATTGGACGGGTAGGAACTATCCCAATCTAGGTCGTGAGCCGAGTTTGCAAGAGATTGGACTCGGTGCGCGATTGGACGATGATGTTGATCCTAATGCTAGCTTCCCTAGGCTAGGGTTTGCAAGAGATTGGACCCGAGCCTAGGATAGCTATAGACCGGCAACAGCGCGAGAGCGTGAGCTTGGTTCTACATTCTGTTGCAACTAGTTCATCCAAAATCTTATTCTAGCGATTTTGATACCGATGAACCACATTCATGAAATACGGTGAGTAACGGGGATTCTCCATTCCCTAGACGTTCTTTATTTGATTTGATATTTCCACACTTTGTCTGACGATTGTGACAGGATCGCCAAAGGCAAATCTCTCTTCTTGAATAGCCATGTGGATCGGAACAAGCACGGTCATTCGTCCTCCCTGTGTTCGATAACCCGCTCGCCGCTACACCGTGCGCTTGCGGTAAAACTACAACCGTTCTTTAGGGTTACGTCCCGGAGCGATCAAGTTTTTGGCGCCGTTGACGGGGATGTGTTTCCCGTTGGGTGCCAATTTGTCACAATTAGGTTGATTAGACTACGAAAAAAAAATTTAAGAAAAAAAAAGGAAATTTTCACCCCCGCCACCATTACCACCATTTCCATATTCTTTTGTGCCACTGATATTTTTCTCCAGGTATTTATCTTTGTTTATCAGGTATTATGGATGGTATTATGTGGACCACAGATTTTGAGCTGAACGCATTTCAGAACTTATTGGAGGGCCTCTTGGAGTCAGTGAGGTTCACTGGTTCAGAGAGCATTACAGCAGATGATGCATTTGATCTACGATTTGTAGATTTTGTTATGAACCGTGTTTCAGCTGCAGGAACAATTGAGGAGGACATCCATGTCAGTCTTGAGGGGGATAGACTATATTTTCGGATTGCTTGCGGGCATTCCCCTCCACATGATACATCCCCACAAGTTGACATACCTGAGCAGCCAGCATCACCATTCCAGAGAGAGCCTACATTGATAGTTGATGAGAAGGCAAATGAGCACACTGTCGAGCCAGAGCATGCTTTTGAGGAGGCATCACACACGGAGCCAGAGTTTATCGCCGAGGAGGTCGTGCATCGAGACGAGGACATAGCCATTCATGAGGATCTCGAGCACTACCCTCCTCCATTTGAGCTTCCGCTGCCACCTCATCCTTCCATTGACGCCGAGGACTATCCCACAGAGCTTATGGCTCCCTTTCAGGGAGATCTCTTCACCCCCTCATCTCCTACATTTGATTCCCCTCCCATGTATGATGTTTTTTGTCATTCAGATTTTGACGACTCACCGTGCCTTTTGCAGGATACACATACATATGAAAAAAAGGTACAATGGGATGTATACGAGGAGGAGAGCGAGGAGTTAGCACCCATGGACGCATATGAATATGATCAAGAGGTGCGCTGGGATGAGTCTGACGATGATGAGGAGCATCTTGATGAGGTCCACACCTATGATTTAGATTTACCTGAGCAGCTGAGAGAGGATACCATGGAGACAGCTATCACGGCACGTGAGAATATTGGATTATTTCCAGGGAAGTATCGTCCACCATCATTAATTCCATATATTTCTATAGACGATCCTCTTTGGGATACTTTTATTACGAGGGTGAATATTTTGCAGCGAACTGATGCATCCTATTCTCTGCAGGGTATATGTGGAGTCCTTGTGGGAATGCTGGAGGATGCATTACTGGAGTTCGTTGGAGTCCGTGGACACACGCATCTGGTGGAGCCACGGAAAGAGCAGTTGGAGCAGTTGCCTGCACCGGCAAAGATACTGGATCCGCCTTTTGTTATAGGTGATATCAATCCAGTAGTGTAGAAATTTTACGCTTTCAATAAACACGAATCCTCTCGACAGCGAGAGGACCGTATAGATTTGCTTGAATAAATATCACCTCTTATGTCGGCAACAAAAATTTTTACACCCCAAACCCATTATATACATTAATTGCCCTCTCCATATTTTGATGTGTCACATCCTTTTGCTCACCACATTCGAGCATTTCTTTCAAGTGAAACCTTGCTTTATTATTCGTTTGACTTGATCACGCTTTGCAAAGCCATGACATTTTTGGTCAAGTCATTTGAATAGGATTGTTTGGTATAAGCTTGGGGGAAGGCGCTCTCATGCATCATTGTATGTGCATGTAGTGGCATTATGATTTCATGTCATTCATTTCATCATTTTTCATTCACCCCCTTATTATTATCGTTGTTCCTCATATTCTTTCATTATGATCACATTGAGGACAATGTAAAGTTTAAGCTTGGGGGAGTGCATTTACATGCCATTTAGATGCATCAATTGCATTTTTACTTCATTTTAGGGTTTCTAAATTTTTTTCAAAATTTTGCATCATCTTTTTGAATTTTCCATCTTATTTTCCTTTTATGTGTGTTCATGCATCATGTTGTGTGCTTGTTTTTCATTTCTTTCCTCTCTTTTATTTTTTTCTTATTTCTTTGTTTTCCTTTCTATTCTTTTGCTAGATGCGTTTCGTATGATGATATCTCTTATTGCTTTAGCAACCATCACGATGCTTATTATTCATTGACATGCTACTTAGAGTATTCCATAGTCTTGCTATTCACATGTGCTTGCAAATCTATTTCTCTTGATGACCCTTCTAAGTGATTGCATGATATTCATTGAAACTGAATGTATGGATTAGTGTTTAGTATGCTTTTGTTGGAAGTGCACCAAGATTCACGCATCATTAGTATATCTGAAGCATCAGTTTTATTGCCTTATTCACCTTCTGTTGCATGCCTGATATGATTGTGCGCTTTACCGCTTGACTTCACTTTTTATTGAGATGATTGAGAATATACATGCTTACATATTAGTTTTAGTTGAAGTATTATTTTATTGAACCGTTCGTGCACATCTTAGAGTGAACCGAGTGTTACATTATTTCTTTCTCCACATATATCTTTTTATTCTCTACATGTCACTTGAGTTCACCTCCTAAAGCTACTTATATCGCATCTATTTCCCAAAACTCCCCACAAAAGAAAAAGTTAGCTCCAAAAAGTCCAAAAAGCCAAAAAGGAGCCAAAATCCAAAAAAATACAAATCATATAGCTCCTACAAAAATCCAAAAAGAAAAATGAGAAACAAAGTCCAAAAGAAAAAAAAATATTTCTCTATCTCATTATTGGAGCCACAAAATACTTGGGAAAACCAAGGCAAAAATCCCATTTTCCACTATTATATTCCTTTGGATGCGACGCCTCAAGCTAAGCTTGGGGGGGTGAATTCATTTGACCATATGAGTGAGTATGACATTAGAGTGGAGACGTGCATGAATGGGAATATTCGATAATGCTTAGACTTTGCAAAATATATTAGATATGGAGATTTTTCATGATTTGAAATAAATATGTGAATGCCATGACTTTTATTCTATTCTCTATTGCATGCTTGGTGTGTATCTTATATGCTTCATTTATAACTTTTGATTGAAAAGTGCATCGCCAACATTTGTATATTAAATTCTATGAAATGCGTGATGTGGATATGAATTGATTGTATGAATTTAAAGAGTCCCTCTTATTGTTCTTAAAAGCTTGCAAGTACCATATTTATGAAAGATATGAAATCCTTATAGCATGTGATTTGTATTTTCCAAGTCATCGTGATGTGTAGCTTATGGCTTGAGATCTGAGAGAATAATCTAGCGACCCCTTCCACTTCGTATTCTTTTATTTCATTTCCCTTATTTTTCATCTCCCGAGTTCGTCTTTTTACTTATCTTCCTCGATGACGAGTAAGAGGTAAGCTTGGGGGATTTTGATCGGTCCATATTTTACACCTTTTTTCTGCATATTTGCATGTCGTTTCGATCACCCATATCACGCTTTTCACGAGTATTCGACGATATTGCGTTACTTTTCACTATTTCTTGTTTTTGTCGGATTTCAGGAAATATGGAGCGATCGGGAGCAAAAAGGAGCTTAAGGGACTTGCACCCACTCCGGAGCGTCACCCAAGGCTCTTTTCAGGGCTATTCGGCGATGGGAGATGGGTGGAAGAAGGAACTCCGTAGGAGCGACGAGGAGGAGAAACGGAGAAGATTGGGCATTTTCAGCATGCCACTCGGCCGAGTGAAGGAGTCACTCGGCCGAGCAAAGAAGCCCGCTCGGCCGGCCAGATCGGACACGCAGTAGATTGAGTATCAGCGTGCACTCGGCCGAGCATCGCCATCCCACTCGGCCGAGCATGGAGACACCACTCGCCCGAGTGGCATCACGACGACGGCAAGCAAAAATCCCAGACTTACTGGAATCCGTCAGGCGATTGAGGGTTCTGACTCGGCCGATTACCGAATGCCCCTCGGCCGAGTGAGTAAAGCCACTCGGCCGAGTCACCTCCAAAGACAGGCCCCCAAGACCCCTGACTTACTGGAATTTTACAGGGTCTATCACTCGGCCGAGTAGAGAAGCCCACTCGACCGAGTATAGAAGTCAACTCGGCCGAGTGATGCCGAGGACATGCAGCGCCTAGATTTTCAGACAGCCTCCCACTCTTTTGAAATCTGCTATCATTCCAGCAAGAAAAGTATTTTTCTCATATTTTTGATGGATAGTAGACTTCATGACGATTCCAACGCCGCCAAGAACGCGCAAATCGGAGGTCGGATGAAATCTGGAGAATTTCTGCAAGTTGATGCTGCAGTGCTGGAATTTCCACTCGGCCGAGTCACATTTTCCACTCGGCCGAGTGCGGCCTGGGCCCAGATTTTAAGTTGCGGTTTGGTCTGTTTTTGGGCACGAATTTGAGGGGTTTTCTAGGGTTTTTTGCTAGGGTTTTGGGAGAGTATTTAAGGGGTTTGTAGCCACCATTAGAGGAGGATCCCCATTATGTTTTCTTAGCCCACATATGTTTTTCTTAGGATTATTTTAGAGGTTAGGCCATGCCCTAGGCCCCCTCTTGGATCTAAAAGCTTGTATTTTGGATTGAAGATCTTCATCAAGCTAAGTATTTTCTTCTTTTTATTTGAATCTTTGTTTTTCTATCTTTTTGTATGCAAGCAATGATTTCTATTGATTCTCATATCCTTATTGCTATGCTAGAGTAGATTTGTTGTTCTAGGGTTTGGGGATGAACCCTATGGATCTAATTTCATATTTGTGATGAATGAATTTCTAAATTGCTAGAATTGCTAGGAGGTTAGGTTGTGATTGATTTACTACGGATAGTTAGGGATTTCCATCGATTTGGGATTTGCAAGAGATTGGATTCTAATCGATGGGAAGGCCTAGATATTCGATTTAGATTTACAATTGGATTTCTCTAGACTTAGTTTGCAAGAGATTGGACCAAAGCTAGGATTTTTTAATTGTAAATCTATACCCATATTCGTTTGCAAGAGATTGGACGAATACGAACTATCACAACCTAGATCGTAACTCGAGTTTGCACGAGAGTGGGCTCGAGGAGCGATTGGACGATGATGTCGATCTTCATGCTAGCGGCTTAGGTTAGGGTTTGCAAGAGATTGGGCCCTAATCTAGGTTGCTATAGACCGGCAATAGCGCGAGAGCGTGAGCTTGGTTCTCTATTCAGTTACGACTAGTTCACCTCAACACAAGTCTAGTAATATTGAGATTCACTATTTACGATGATGTATGACGATCCATAGTGGGAATTCCCTAGCCCTAGACGTCTTTATTTGATTTTATATCCCCATACTTTGCCCGACGATTGTGATAGGATCGCCGCAAGGCAAATTCCCTCTTTTATTATATTGTATTTGAATCGATATTTGACCGATTTCTTTATCACCGACACTGACATCCATCACCATTGTCATTATATCATACCATAGCCATCTCCACCAATAAAACATTCGTAGTCAAACCAACCTAGGACAGATTGGAGCCAACACCACCTCCTCGTGTTCGATACCCGCTCGCCACTACGCCGTGCGCTTGCGGTAAAACTACAATCGTTCTCCGGGACGTGTATCCGGGGCCGACCGAGTCTTTGGTCTTGCTCTTGGGTTGCATTTTGGGCTCGATCAAGTTTTTGGCGCCGTTGCCGGGGAGGCAATTGTGTTTGATCTTACCACCCTAGCTATTTCTTTTTTCTATTTTTACTATTATTATTATTATTATTTCCAGTTCTTTATTTCTACCTAACCCTTCCACGGTACTAATCATTCCTTTGAAACTCTGTTTTCCCTGTGCATGTACACGAGATCTACGGCGGACCCTGAAGCCATATTATTTGATCCCGAGATCGAACGTACCGCGCGGAGACTTAGAGCGGAAAGGAGACAAAATCCGGAAGGGCGGTTTATGACCAACCCGGAAACTGCGGACCAATTAACGGCAAGGATGGCGAGGATAATTTCTATTCGAGATAGGCTTCGGCCTAAGACCTCTTCTACGACCTCATCCATTGCCGTGCCGGAGTTGGCGGCCGACAAGAACTTCGAGCTAAAGACTGGACTAGTGGTTCTGATGCAGCAGGATCCATTCCATGGAAATGCCCATGAGAATCCTCACTACCACATCCAATTATTCTTGTCGAAGTGCGCCACATTTCAGATGCCGGGGGTCTCCATCGATGCCATCAGACTGCGTCTCTTCCCCTTCACGCTAAAGGACAAGGCACTCTATTGGTTGAGGATGCAGGCTGACGAAGTCTTCACCTCTTGGGACGAGTTGGCAAGTGCATTCATTGACAAGTTCTATCCGCCATCCAAGACGGTGAAGATCCGGAGCGCTCTCATGTCCTTCAAGCAAGGACCACAGGAGACGCTCTATGAGGCTTGGGAGCGTTTTAAGGATTTGCAGCATCAATGCCCGCATCATAGCATTGAAGATTGGGAGCTAGTTCATAGCTTCTACAACGGTCTCCAACCGGGGACCAAACAAATTATTAATGCCGCGGCGAATGGTGCTATCTTGTCAAAGACTCCCGAGGAAGCTACGGCCCTAATTGAGGAGATGGCCTCAAACAACCAACAATGGGGCGATGAGCGAGGACACTCCACGTCCTCCTTGAAGCCGACTAGTATCTATGAGGCGAAGGCCGTAGCGGAGCTTACAAGCAAGTTTGATTCTCTCTACAAGGTAGTGGAGAGATTGGAGAAGTTTATCACGGAGCCCCAAGGAGCCCCTTCCACCTCCGCTCCAACGAACCAAATGAGTGATTGGCAAGACCAATCTCAAGCCATGTATGTGGGAGGAGAGCAAGGAGAAGGATCCTTGGAGCAAGTACAATATGTCGCGGGGAACCAAGGATATTGGGCCAATCCGGCCGCAAGAAATCATCCCGAATTCTCCTACGCCAACAATGAAGGAGCTTTAAACCCGCCCCAAGCACCACCTCAACAAGCTCGACCACCACCACCCCAACAACAAAACTATCCGCCGAGGGGGCCTCCACAACAAAATTTCCAACCGAAGCAACAAGTTCCACCATATAGGCCGCCCGGATACAACCAAGGGTGGAGGAATCAAAATCAAAACCCTCCACAAGCTCAACAACGATCCGACTTTGAAGCTAGAGTGGAGGCGTTTATGGTCGAGCAAAATAAGGTCAATGCTACCTTGAAGGCGGGGCAAGACTCCCTTAATACCGTTGTGGCTCAAATATCGGAGCAATTGGCTTTGCTCAATCGGAACACTCAACGATTGCCGGCGCAACCCGAGCAAAACCCACGGGGTAACACCGGCCACATCAATGCCGTAGTTGCCGTTACTACTAGAGGCGGGAAGGATACCTCCCCCGCTATGATTCCTACCGAGGAGCCCGTGGAGGAAAGCTTGGAGCCAATTGAGCCGGTAGTTGAAGATGATAAGGAGAAAGAGCCACAAGAAAAGGAGAAATCTAGAGCGGAGCAATTGATTGAGGAAAGGCGCTTCATGCCACCGGTCCCATTTCCCCAAAGGCTTGCTAGAGCGAAAATGGAGAAAAGGCTAGCAAAGTTTCTCGAGTATCTTAGAGGAGTTAGCCTCAACATTCCCTTCCTCGACGCCATCGTGGAAATCCCCACATATGCTAAATTCTTAAAGGATTTGATTTCGGGGAGAAAGAGGAAGGAGAAGATTATGCTAGCCGAGGAGGGCTCTTGGTTCACCAAGAGAGAGAAGGAGCCGGCCAAATTTAAAGACCCGGGGAGTTTTCGGATTCCTTGCACCTTGGGCGGCGTCCCTCTTCAAAAGGCATTGGTAGATCTAGGGGCTAGTGTGAGCCTCATGCCTCTCTCCATGTTCTTAAGGCTAAACACCGGGACGAAGTTGAAACCTACCGACATGCGGATACAATTGGCCGATGGGCGAATAACAAGGCCGGTAGGGATCGCCGAAGACATCCCGCTACAAGTCCCGGGAGGAATATGCTTGCCATGTGACTTCGTTATCATGGACGTTAAGGAGGAGGGAGATACTTCATTGATACTTGGACGCCCGTTCCTCGCCACCGCCGGGGTGATTGTCGACGTGCGAGAAGGTACCCTAACTTTGAATGTCGGCAACATCGAGGTGGAGCTTCACATTCCTAAGGCTATGAAACACATGCCTTACCACGAGGAACTTGACTACATGGACCTCCTTGATGAGGTAATTGAGGAGGCGATCCCCCACTCGATTGGCGCTCTTTTCGATGAGGATTTCGAGGAAGGCCCGGATTTAGGCCAAGATGAGAAGATAGATGATTCCCCCGACCTCTCCACTGAAAATGATGAAGGCGACGCTGATGTCGCAAGGATTCGAGAGCTCTGCAAGCTCTCGAAATCAAAGTCTCCGAAGAAAGCTCCGCCGATACGGAAATCGGCGTCACCGGTGAAGCCGTTGACCGGAGTAAACGCTAGCTTGGGGGAGCCTCCCCCCAACACTATTCGAGACCAGAGACCACCGCGGGAGAACACGCCACCGCAACTTCCGAATCCCAGCGTTCTCCCCGGAAAGTTTGATGGGTGCATCTCATATGCACCAAACATCCCGCATTAATTGAAAATCATAGGGGGTCGAGCTCACGACCTTAAACGAGCGCTTGTCGGGAGGCAACCCGACGGTTATCGCTTTATTTTTACTTTTTCTTTATTTTTTTTTAGAAATTTTTAGTGTTTTGAGTCGTTCGCCCAAAAATTTTGTGATAACGGGTCCTATTTTTCTTGACAGGAGAGGAGATAGGTAAATCCATCATGAGGAGGATGAACGAGATGACGAGGAGCGCCCCAGGAAGACGCTCGATGCTTAGGAGTAAGATGAAATCGACTGGAGGAAGAAAGACGGAGTTTAGAGCCCAAACGAAGACAAACAGCAGAAAACAAGGCTCACTCGGCCGAGTATACTAGTCACTCGGCCGAGTACACAAGTTCGTCCGGTCGAGCCGCTCACGAACGAGGGAAGTCTGCTGTACCCAACTCTCTGTTTATTTTCTTGATTTCAGTATAACTGCTACTCGGCCGAGTATATATTTTCACTCGGCCGAGTAAAACGGATACGCTCCTAGGGCGAGTCTTGCCAAGTAGCTTAAGCCACTCGGCCGAATGGACTTACTCCACTCGGCCGAGGCTGGCAAGGCCACTCGGCCGAAGCGTAAGCGAGGAGGATTTTACATTGATCCCACTCGGCCGAGTGATCGAGTCACTCGGCCGAGTCGTAACTTTTATTATATAAGGGGCGAGGGGGGGCACGTTTTTTGAAAACGCAAAAAACCCAATTTCGCCCGACTGTTCAGCTTCCCTCGCCCGACCCTCGCTCGCTCTCGTCCCCACTCGCCCGACCGGCCACCTCGCGCCGCCGCTCGGCCAGCCACCGCTGGCCGACCACCCGCCGTGACTCGCCCGAGTCGCCGCCGGCGGCCGCCGCTCCGATCATCTCCGGTATCGCCTATTTCGCCCTTTTTCTCCTCTTTTTGTGTATTTTTAGAGGATCCATATGTTAAACGACCCCCAAACCCTAATCAATTCCTATATCTATCTATTATACCCCTAATGCCCCATACATTTTGAATATTACCCGCTGATATCGCCATTTCATGCGCAGGTTGTTTTTTGGAGCTTAGGGGAGCCCCGGGGAGCTTCTACGGACTGATTTGGGCTTCGCGGAGGCGCTCTCTTCGCACGCTTCCATTGCTGAGCACTCGCGGCGTGTCTGGGTATACTCCTTCCACTCTTTTGCACACACCGCACTTTTTACACTTTTCGGAGCGCGCTCGGGGCCGATATGCCGCCCCGGACACGGCCGCGGTCGAAGAGAGCTTTCGCCAAGCGGAAGCGGTCGGATGATGCCGGCCCCTCCCACAAGTTGGAGGACTCTCCTCCACCGTCTCCCACACACCCCATCCACCCAGCACGGCCTGCAGGCCCCGCACACCCCGCACAGCCTGCAGCGCCCACACAGCCCGCACAGCCTGCACAGCCACTCACCGCCGCTCCACAGCCACCACCTCCGGCTCCACTGGTCGGGCCGCTCGGGATTACGTTCCGAGACGACGTACACCGCGCCGTCTTCGAGCGTATCTCCCAGCGCTCGATCGTACCCTCCAGGTTTGCACACCTCGCTGACCTAGGACGCCTGGGGGTACTAGAGGGGATGCTCACGTTGTACGACAACGTGGGCTGGCGAGATTTCTTCCAGGTGTCGGCGGACACGTTCACCCGCCCGACACTTGAGATTCTTAGTTCGATCGCCCGGACCGACGAGGGATGCTCGTTCCGGTTCATGGATCGGGAGTGCCAAGTCACTCTCGATATGATGAGAGCGTTCTTCTCGTGGCCCGCTGTCCCCGGTGCCGATCGCGATTACGGCCCCACCCATATCCCCCCACCTTCCTTCGACGCCGGTGCCTTCTGGGCCCGGATTACGGGTCTTCACGCTGCCTTTGACCCTAGTAGGGCCAAGGCCTCGGCCATTGTCCATCCCTGCCTCCGCATTGCTCAGCGCCTTATGGCGACGACATTTTTGGCCAGATATGAGCCGGGCACGATGTCTATGCCGGAGCTCTACATGCTCTACACGATGACACGTCCCAGAGCTCTATCTAGGGATGGCGATGAGCTGGTCCCCGCCGTCGTGATTGATGTCGCGGCTTGGTTTTTGGACCGCATCATTGTATCGGTGGGCGCTCGCTCACCGATATGCTGCGGCGGCCTGATCACCTTGCTTGCACTGATGACCGGCGAGGACTTCCCTGACGACTTGCGACGAGCACCGGGCCCCACTTCTTTGTCGATCGATGTTATGGCCCGGATGAAGATGCTTCGTCCGCACGGTGAGCGTCACTGGGTCTGGTTGCACGGCCCTTACGGGGCCGATTACATGATTCTTCCGAGCCCAGCTCGGACTCAGATTGCACCAGCCCACGTCGACTGGCTCCCTGCGATGGATATCCTCATCCCAGCTGCTTACGTGCTCGAGGCCGAAGAGGCCGAGCAGGCCCACGCTGCCCACGCTGCCCCCGCAGACCCTGTAGCCCCTGCCGAGCCTGCCGCCCCTGTTGACCCTGTGGCCCCTCAGCCTATCCCTGATGTTTCCGCTGCTCCTGACACCTCTGTCCCCACCTCTGTCGGTGTCGCGAGTACCTTAGCTGAGCCCACCTCCACACCCGCTCAGCGGCCTGTCCAGCCACCACCACCACTTCCGCCTCAGGACGGAGACGGTGCAGCACCACCATCCTAGGCACCCTTGATGCCATCGATTCCTTTTGCCGTTGTGCTGCCCGTTTCTGCTGGGTCCTGTTGCAGTTTTGTCCACCCCATCCCCTCACTTATTTTGGGTTTCTCATTCAGATCGTATCCTTATATATCTTTTCTGGGAGAGAGGGAGAGTTTTTGGTGACACTCTTATATATCTGTATCACTCATATCTGTGCATGCATCATGTCCGCATCATATTTTCATTTCTTTATCTTTCTTTTTATTTTCATTTTTCTTTTCATCATGCATGCATCCTCACCTTCCCCTCACATTTCTTGTCTCTCGGTGTGCCACACTTTGCACATTGAGGACACTGTGCCTTTTAGCTTGGGGGAGTGAGTTCTCACGTTCTTTTTCGATTTGCCACCTTTATTTTTAGTTTTTCACACCATTTTTTCGCTTTTGCACTTATTTTTCATCATTTTTTCCTTTTATTTTGCCATGCATCACGTTTTTCTTATTTTTCTGTGTGCCGCATTGTAAATAGTTCTATTTTCCCTTTATCTTTATCTCATGCTAGAGATGACTTTTCTGTGATGATGATGACGTGGAGTTAGCTTATTCTATATGCATGCTATATTTGTCATGTCTTAGATTTTATTTCTGATATCATATGCTATGACTTGCCTTGCATCTAGAGATAGTAACCCACACTTTTTCCACATGAAAATGGATGAAATTTTACTATTAGCTGAGTCTGAATATTCATATGTATGCTATCACAGAAAACACACCAAGATTCACGCATTGAATGCCTATGTCTGGAGTACTGATTTCTTTTGCTATACCACTTCTATATGCATGAACTGTACACTTCACTTCAGGATGATTGAATGATGTTAGCTATGATAAATTTGGATTAGTTAGCTTTTTTGTGATCGAAACTGAGTAGATTAGATTACCCTGCTGAAGTTGTCGTGCATGTCTTATAGAGTGAACCGAGTGATATATTTATTTCTTTCTCCACAAATCTTGAACATCATTTCTCTACTTTTAAAATCATTGGTGAATCTCCCCTTAGCGATTCTATTATATGGTATTTCCCCCGCTATTAATTCCTAGCTCCAAATTTCTTATTCAAAAAAAGAGAGAGAAAATATTCTTGTATATCATTATCTCTCTTTGAGTTGGGATCGTTGTGTATTTATGCTTTTGCATCAAAAAAAAAGAAAAAAGAAAAAAAAGAGAGAGGAAAAATCCTCAATAAAAGATCCCATCTCACTTTCTTTCTTTCTCTTCTCTTTTCATTGCCTTTGGAGCTTTATAGGAATGGGGATGTAAATATTTTTTTATGCCATCACGCTTATGGATAAGCTTGGGGGAGGGGATCCATTGATGTGTGAGAGAGTGACTACTTGACGTTGCACGACAACCTAGGCTAAGTAATATTCTATACTCGGTGAGATTATTTCTAGCTTTACGAAATCCAGAAATCGAAGCCTAGCAATCATTTCATGAAATCCATACTTTTCTATTCTCTCTATTCTATAGTGTGATACTCTTATACTCCTGATAGAAAGCATTCAATTGAAAAGTGTGTGATTTGTGATTTGTATACCGCTTTAAATGATTCAGACGATGTTAATTATAAAATTATTCCGTTTTTCATGATTATATTGTTGTTCGTGGGTTTTCTATTTCTATCTGCACTATTATACTATGATATCAAAATAAAATTCTTTGACATGTGTTTTTCATTCAGTGCATGCTATAAGAGTAAGCGGAACCCACGTCCTGAGAAAATGATCTAGTAGCTTACCTCTTCGCTTCTTTCTTTCTTCTTTATTTTTATTTCGTTTTTTTTTCACTCTTCTCCGTTTTTCACTCTTCATTTTTCGCCGTTCTCGTTTTCCGAATCCACCGGGTTCACCTTTTACTTATCTTCCTCGAGGACGAGTAAGAGGCAAGCTTGGGGGATTTTGATCACTCCTTATTTTACACTTTTTTACCGCATGTTTGCATGCCATTTAGATCGCCCAAATCATGTTTTTCACGATATATCGAGGATATTGCGATGCTTTTCACGATTTGTTGTTTTTGTCGCATTTCAGGTGATTTGGCGCGATTTGGAGTGATCTCGAGATGCGCTTACTCTAGACGGTCACCGACGACCTCCCCGAGGGGTATTTTGCTGTTGGAGAAGAGCGGAAGAAGAACGGACGTCGCAGGAGCGACGAGGAGGCCAAAATAAGCAGATTGGGCATGTTTTGTGTCCCACTCGGCCGAGTGGAGGAGCCACTCGGCCGACCAGCGAGACACCGCTCGGCCGACCAGTTCAGACACGATTTATATGTGCACTCGGCCGAGCGACGGAGACCACATCGGCCGAGTGACGAGACCCCGTCCGCCCGAGTGGCGCCCAGACGAAGCCCTTCAAAAATCGCCAAGTTACTGTTTTTCGGCTGCCTGAGCTTCAGAAGACCCACTCGGCCGAGTGGTTAATCCCGTCCGCCCGAGTACCATGAAGCCATCGGCCGAGTGACGACAACTCACTCGGCCGAGCCGCCCCCGAAGTGAAGACCCCTGAAGATCGATACTTACTGGAAAATTATAGGGTTTTTCACTCGGCCGAGGTACTTTTGTCACTCGGCCGAGTGCGATGCGCTGCCTGTAGCGAAAATTGCGGAAAACAGGCTGCGCAGGGGTATTTTGGTCACAGTTTTTGGACGATTTTGGGGGCTATTTAACCCCTGTTTTTACCCTAGTTTTGAGAGCTTCTTCTTAGATTTTTTGCAGCTTTTTAGATTAACTTTTTAGCTTTATTTTGGAGATTGGAGAAGAGAAAAAGTTTGATTTTTGTTGGATTAATTGAAGAACTCCATTGGTTTGCATCTCTTTTCCCTAAAAATTCTATTTTTATTGCATATCTCAATATTGTGCTGAATTCTTTTGCTTATTTCATTGATTATTTTTGTGATCTTGCTATGAATTGCGAGTAGTCGCCACGTCTTGGGGCGTGGGGATGAACCCTACGAGCCCAATTTCATACTTGTGATGAATTAGTAGAAATTTTGCTAGAATTGTTACTAGGGATTAGATTGTGATTGATTTACTACGGATGGCTAGGAATTCACATCGATTGGGATTTGCAAGAGATTGGATCCCAATTCGATAGGAAACCCTAGAAATCCGAATTGGGTTGGAATCGAATTTCCGTAGTATCGGTTTGCAAGAGATTGGACCGATACTAGGGTTTCCGATTCCAATTCCGCGCCAATACCCGTTTGCAAGAGATTGGACAGGTAGGAACTATCCCAATCTAGGTCGTGAGCCGAGTTTGCAAGAGATTGGACTCGGTGCGCGATTGGACGATGATGTTGATCCTAATGCTAGCTTCCCTAGGCTAGGGTTTGCAAGAGATTGGACCCGAGCCTAGGATAGCTATAGACCGGCAACAGCGCGAGAGCGTGAGCTTGGTTCTACATTCTGTTGCAACTAGTTCATCCAAAATCTTATTCTAGCGATTTTGATACCGATGAACCACATTCATGAAATACGGTGAGTAGCGGGGATTCCCCATTCCCTAGACGTTCTTTATTTGATTTGATATTTCCACACTTTGTCTGACGATTGTGACAGGATCGCCAAAGGCAAATCTCTCTTCTTGAATAGCCAGGTGGATCGGAACAAGCACGGTCATTCGTCCTCCCTGTGTTCGATAACCCGCTCGCCGCTACACCGTGCGCTTGCGGTAAAACTACAACCGTTCTTTAGGGTTACGTCCCGGAGCGATCAGCGAGGTAGCCTACCGCTTAGCCTTGCCGCCATCTTTGGAAGGAGTTCACAATGTTTTCCATGTGTCGCAACTTCGTCGGTACATCAACGATCCGTCTCATGCTGTGGATTTCTCGGAAATCACCGTTCGCCCAGATTTGACGTATGACCAGCAGCCAGTGCTGATTTTGGACAGGCGTCAGAAGTCACTCCGAAACAAGGTTGTCGATCTTGTGAGGGTGATGTGGTGACACGGCTCGCCAGGAGAGTCTATTTGGGAGAGAGAGGATGAGATGCGAGAGCGCTACCCACTTTTGTTTCCGGACGCGTGAGTGTTGGGAAATTCCGAGGACGGAATTTTTCTTAAGTTGGGGGGGATGTAACGACTGGTTTTTCATGTATTTGGATGATCTATTATATATATGTTTTGGTGGATTTTCTCCTTATGTGTGATTTTCCGTCTCCGTAGCTTTCGTTTTCGTTCGTTTCGTTGTGATTTTCTAGTTTCTTCCTTAGATCGTTGAGTTTGGAGTAAGTCATTCGTGACGAGCTTCATATCGCTCATATCGTAGAGATAAGTCGATCTTAGAAGCCGTAGGAGTCTTCCCGGAGCTTCGCGCTTCGATTCGAGACTTTTCGTGCACGTTAGTTGGTTTAAGAAGGGGGACCAACCGACTAGATTCCAATCTAGTCGGTCAGGAACTCTTCTGGAACCGACTAGTTCATAAAATCAATTATTCAGGAGTTACTGTTTGATCTTAGTCGGTCTAAGAACAACCACCGACCGACTAGATGTGAAACTAGTCAGTCAGAACTTGCTCTCAGACCGACTAGTTCCTATGATTAATTTCACCTAAGTTACTGTTTATCGTTAGTCGGTCTAAGAACATTTTTCGACCGACTAGGTTGCAAACTAGTCGGTCAGCCATTGTTCTTTAACCGACTAGTTCATTGACCATTTTGACGACCGAGTTACTGTTTGCTCTTAGTCGGTCACAGTTGGTCGACCGACCGACTAGTTCTTAAACTAGTCGGTCAGCAGCTCTTCTTTGACCGACTAAATGACCCCGTAACCCTAGGTTTCATTTCCGTCGCCGTTTCATTTCCTATTTAAACCCTTCGATTCTTTTACTCCTTCTTCATTCTTCTGAGCCCATTTCTTCCCCAAATCATCCTCCAACATTTACCCAAGCCATTCCTCCTTCCTTGGGAGCTTCCCTCTCATCATTAGCGCCGGCCACCTACCCTTTAGGCCGTCGGCAACCCCAAAACCCCCTCAAACCCCTTTTCTCCAGATTTTCTCGCCATTTCCAGATCTGAACCATAGATCTCCGGATCGTTCCTCCGTTGACGTGCTTGCTTTGCATCGTTCTTCCGCTACGATACGGTTAGTAAATCGATCCTTTAATATTCTCATAAACCACATGGTGATTTTGTTAAACCCTAATATAATGGGTCGTAGATTCGATTATAAAACTGGATTGGATGTTGTTCTAATATTGTTTTACCATGGCAGAGATCCCATCTCCGTAGTTTAACATTTTGTGACGTGCCTCGTTGATCGTCATCCTTGGTGCCAGGCAAGTGAAACTTGCCACTTAGGGTTTTAGGCCACGCTTTAGGCCATTTGCTTGTTGTAGGCGTAAAAGGGACTAGGCGACGAAATGATACTCGCATAGGCGTAAATTTCAGGATCTAGCTTGACAACGAAGCTAGATCCGACTTCTTTTAATTATTTGCATCTTATCTGTCATGTTTAAATTCAATTAACGGTACACGAATTATCTATACTTGCCATGCTATCCATGTTAAATGTTGCATT
Organism: Scilla litardierei; assembly: GCA_030789695.1. Classification (NCBI taxonomy): domain Eukaryota; kingdom Viridiplantae; phylum Streptophyta; class Magnoliopsida; order Asparagales; family Asparagaceae; genus Scilla; species Scilla litardierei. The sequence goes on from CM061135.1 coordinate 22,880,012, forward strand.
CGTAGCACACGCTACGATACTTGTACTACTTGATCCGGCTAGGCACATGCTTTTAGCGGGCACAACCCGATGCCAAAAACACTTCCTGGCTCGTGATCCAGAAGCGAGCATACGTGTTCGGGGGTAATGCCCTGGCTCGACACACGTGGAGGGGTAGGGATAAACGATCACTTGAGCTTAAGAGTTGGCCCGATCAGCCACTCTAGCCAACAGGCGGAATCTCTATGCACGACGTGCTTACTAGACTTGTCTTTGTACTTGTACTTGTTCATGTAAAACTTGTCATCCATGCCATACTTGTTACTTGCACTTTACTTTACTTGTTGCTTCCATACTATCCTTGCCATGCTATGCATCATACAATAACTGCTAGGTTGTTAGTTTACTTCCTTACAGTTTCCTTGCCCAAGTCTTTTTAGACTTACTGACATGTGCCCTTTACTCTTTTGGGTGACACATGTTAGATCCTGAGTCTGAGGTTGCTGCTGAGGACGTGGTGTTCACTGACGTTGAGTCAGAGCCCGAGTTTGTCGGGGAGTTTGAGGACACGGGAGATAAGTCGTAGAGACTGTTTGTGTTGTTGTTTAGACTGCTTTAGTTGTCGGTGCGTAGCACCAATACTTTGTTTTGTGTTGGCTTTTGTTGGCCATGTTTTGGGCCTAGACTCTTTCTTTTAGCCTGGTGGCTTTTCTGCGATATTGGATATTATTGTGGACAAATTCTGAGATCGGTTAACTTTTATCAGTCTCTTTTATTATTATTGTTGTTCTGGTTGCCTTCACAAGGACCTGCATATTTTCAGATTGACGCTTATCGGGCGTGCAGCTTCACAGCTCCACGTCTGAGCGGACCTTCTCACGTCTCGCCTCCATTTAAGGGAAGCGGGGTGTGACAGCAGCTCCAGCTCCAGCTCCTCAGCCATGCCAGACTCTTCAGTTGACTGCAGTAGCAGAGGAGACAGTGAGGTCATTACTGGTGAGTTTCGAATGCCTTTAAGACATTTATGTGCAATCTGTCTGCTAGTTCTCTGTGAGTAGATAGTTAGTATGTTCTTGTTTCTATTGCACTAGGTGTTGTTAGAATTGCATCTTTCCCTGTTGTAGCCTTATTTGATACCAGAGCATCCCACTGTTTCTTGTCTAAGGAATTTGTGAGTAAGAACCAGATTGTAGTAGATGCCTTCACTTATAATTGGAATATTCATACCGGAAATGAAGTGATACTTAGTTTAGCGGGTATGAGAAATTGCCCGGTGGAGTTGGCTGGATTAGAGTTATATGCAGATTTCTGATAATAGAATTGTCTAACTATGAAGTTGTGTTTGGGATGGATTGGTTAGCAAAGTTCTATGCTAAGATTGATTGTGGAAGAAGGAGAATTGTGTTCCGTGTTCCAGGGCATACATAGTTTGTGTATCATAATGGGATGAACACATGTGAACCCGTAAAGTTTAGAGCGACACCGATAGAGTCGCAAGTGATGGCTATGGAGGCAGATTCGGAACTTCCAGAAGTTGTTAGAGATTTTCCGGATGTATTTTCCGACGATATCTTTGGACTGCCTCCAGACAGATCATTGGAGTTCACTATTGATTTGATAACTGGAACCCAACCTATATCAAAGGCACCTTATCGTATGGCTCCTCCTGAGTTAGATGAACTTCGGAATCAGTTGACTGACTTGTCGGGTCGAGGATTGATACGACCCAGTGTGTCTCCTTTGGGAGCACCTGTTCTTTTGGTAAACAAGAAGGATGGCTCCAGGAGGTTGTGTATTGATTATCGGGAGCTGAATAAGGCGACAGTGAAAGACAAGTACCCACCTCCTCGTATCAATGACATTTTCGATCAGTTAGCTGGATCCAGAGTTTACTCGAAATTGGATTTGAGGAGTGGCTATCATCAGGTGAAAGTCTGTGAGTCAGATATTCCGAAGACTGCGTTCCAGACTCGTTATGGTCAGTATGAGTTCTTGGTGATGCCTTTCGGAGGTACGATGCACCAGCCACATTTATGAGATTGATGAATCAAGTATTCTTTGACTATTTGGATAAGTTTGTCGTGGTTTTCATCGATGATATCTTGGTATACTCGAAGAGTGATGCAAAGCACGCTGAGCACCTGAGGACTGTTTTGGAAACCCTGAGACGGCATCAATTGTATGCCAAGGTCAGTAAATGTCAGTTTTGGTTGACAAAAATTGCTTTTCTCGGTCATGTGATCTCTGGTGAGGGAATATCAGTAGATCCTGAGAAGATCGCTGTTGTCATAGACTGGCCGATTCCTTGATCAGTCACTTAGGTTAGAAGTTTCTTGGGTTTCACCGGGTACTATCGGAAGTTAATTAAAGATTTTTCGAAGATCGCGTCACCTCTGACCAATTTGACCAAGAAGGATGTATCTTATGTCTGGTCCGAAGAATGTCAGCGGGCAATGGACGAATTGAGGCGACGCTTGACGACCGCCCTAATGTTGACGATTCCTGACCGATCATGTGGATTTGAAATTTTCTGTGATGCTTCGGGTAGGGGATTGGGTTGTGTGCTGCATCAACATGGTCATGTGGTAGCATATGCATCACGACTATTGAAGGTACATGAGCAGAATTATCCCACATATGATTTAGAGCTTGCAGCGGTGATCTTTGCATTAAAGTTATGGAGACATTTTCTATTGGGGGAACGTGTGAAGATTTATACATACCACAAGAGTTTGAAATACTTCTTCACGCAAAGGGAACTTAATATGAGACAGTGTCGATGGCTGGAATTGATGGCCGAATATGATATCGATCTTTAGTATCATCCTGGAAAAGTCAATGTAGTTCCCGATGCTCTCAGTCGAATGCCAGCGATCATGAGGCTGACTTTTCAACCGCACCTTAGATGGGCTTTGAAGCAGATGGAGGTTGCAGTTGTGCTTCCAGGAGAGCAAGCGATTGATATGGGATTACAAGTTTGATTAGACTTAGTGGATAGAGTAAAGGCAGCCCAGTCTGAGGAAGATACGTTGCGGAGGATTCGTGAGCAAGTAAAAGATGGTCTTCGGGCAGATTTCAGCATTCATGACGACGGATCTCTGAGATTTGGAACTCGAGTCTGTGTGCCATCAGGTGCCATCAAAGAAGAGTTATTGAAGGAAGCTCATAGTTCTCCATATTCTATTCATCCGGGAGGAACTAAGATGTACCGTGATTTGCGCCAACACTTCTGGTGGCATGGGATGAAGCGTTCGGTGGCTGAGAGTGTGGCATCGTGCATCGTCTATCAGCAGGTGAAGGCTGAACATCAGAGGAATGCAGGTCTACTTCAGCCTCTCCCTATTCCTGAATGGAAATGGCAGCATGTGACGATGGATTTTGTGACCGGCTTACCTCGAACACCCAAAGGTCACGATGCGATATGGGTGATTGTAGATCGTTTGACAAAGTCAGCACATTTCATTCCTTTTTGAGTTGGTCAGTCCACAGAGACTTTGGCTAAGAGGTATATGGAGGAGGTCGTGAGACTCCATGGTGTCCCTGTATGTATCGTGTCAGATAGAGACTCGAGATTTACATCACATTTTTGGAAGAGCCTGCAAACAAGTTTGGGCACGAACTTGAATTTTAGCACCGCTTATCATTCCCAGACCGATGGCCAATCTGAGCATGTCATTCAGATTTTGGAAGACATGTTGCGAGCTTGTATGTTGGAATTTCAAGGATCCTGGGAAGATCGGTTGCATCTTGTAGAATTTGCATATAACAACAGTTATCAAGCCAGCATTGGTATGGCACCATTCGTAGCATTATATGGAAGGAAGTGTCGATCGCCACTCAGTTGGGATGACATTGGGGATTGAGAGGAACTGGGTCCAGATTTGATTGTGGAAGCAGTTGATGTGGTAAGGACAGTTCGTGAGAACCTTCGGATTGCACAGGATAGATACAAGCACTGGGCTGACACGAAGAGACGACCACTCGAATTCCAGCCATGAGACTATGTCTTCTTGAACGTATCTCCTATGCGAGGAACGATCCGTTTTGGACGTCAGGGAAAGTTAAGTCCCAGATATGTAGGCCCATTTGAGATATCTGCTCGTGTTGGAGATGTAGCATATCGAGTAGTGCTACCACCTTCCTTTGAGGGAATCCATGACGTATTTCATGTATCGCGGCTCTGGAAGTTTGTGGGAGACCTTAATCAAATTGTGGATCACCCTGAGATCGAAGTGCGTCCAGATTTGACATACGAGCAGCAACCTGTGGCAATCCTTGATCGAAGGCAAAAGACCCTGCGAAACAAGACAGTGGACCTTGTAAGGGTCATGTAGTCCCGAGAATCACCTGGAGAGTCCACTTGGGAATGTGAAGATGAGATACGAGAGAAATACACATATCTGTTTGTGTAATGACTCTCGTGTTCATGTATCATAGTCGACTTGGGGATTGTATATAACTAGTGTAAAAATATGTGTGTGTGCATGATTAATCTACCCTCTCTGTGGATATTCTTGTAATTTCGAGGACCGAATTTATTCTAAGGAAGGTAGGATGTAACCCTCAGTAGCTAGCTATACGGCGTAGGGTTACGTGTCATGGTCAAGTATGGTATCGAGGAAGTGAGGGTATGGTATTCTGAGGATATGGGACCCTAATGACAACTTTGCAAGATGCCCATTGGGGGTTTGGAGAGTTTTGCAATAATACCCCTCATATTTTCATATTGACCCAATCTTGGTATTCTATGTATATGTGTAAACATAGATAACAATCTGTACACAGTAGTCTTATAAGCTGAACACACTTGTAGCATATCATGTACACAGTTGTCTTATAAGCAGAACACACTTATAGCATATCCTGTACACAGTTGTCTTATAAACTAAACACACTTGTAGCATATCCTGTACACATGTACACAGTTGTCTTATAAGCTGAACACACTTGTAGCATATCCTATACAAAGTTGTCCTATAAGCTGAACACACTTGTAGCACATTCTGTACGTAGTTTTCTCATATGCTGAACACACTTATGCACTGCTCTGCATATACACATATACAATGCACTGAACACAGATTTATGCATAGCTGAACATGGATATATGCATAACTGAACACACATATCTAAGGGACTGAACATACATATACACATGGCTGAACACACATATATACATAGCTGAACACACATATATACATGGCTGAACACACATATCTAAGGATCTGCTACAGGTGTGGGTTTTTATGTAAAAAGTAAAAGAGAGGCTATGATGGTCATTTTGATAAGGTTAGTGGGTATTAGAGGATAGGTTGGCTGCCATGCATTGGCTACAAGAGTTAGTGGGATGGGTGAAATCCCTAAGATACGCCTAGAGCTTCTACACACTTTTAGCTCCACTAATCAACATCCACATGTACTTTATTCTTAAAACCTGATCCTAATCAACATCCACATGTACTTTATTCTCAAAACCTGATCCTATCCATCCTTTTGAGGGCTAGCACCTGCTAGAGAGTGTGAAAAAAAGAAGAAAAATTTCAGAGGTTGGAGGAGTTTAAAGAGAAGAACTTGCATGTTGAAGCTATGGAGCTAGAAGTGACCTAAAGCTTGGATCTTGAAGAAGAACTTGGAGGATTGAGCTAGGAGGACTTCAACCCTAATTGAACCCTCAGGTAGAGATCCTCACACAATAAGGTTAGGGTTCTTCTTCATTATAGCTGAAGTAATGATGCATGTTGCTTGATGTGCTTGCATATCCATGCATAACCCTTGAATCATCTCTTTTGTTCTTGCTGGAAAATGAAATCAGAATGGCCGAGGCTTAATCTAAATTCTGGTGCTAATTGGCTACATGAAATTGCTTGAAAATATTGATGTCCTTAGTAACTTTCATGTTCACAACTCTTTCCAATTCAAACTGTAAGTTAGGTTAAAAATTCGATTTTTGCAACGTGTCTGGAATTTTGTCACACTGGACACAGTTTAGGAAAATGGAGCTTATTACCTGCACACTTTAAGGAATTTGCTGTTCTTAGTCTTGTTGGAAAGCTAACAAGTTTATCTACACTTTCATCTCTCTGCATATATTTTGAAATTCTGACTGAAACATGTCATAAAATAGCTATCTTTACAGCCTTCAGAATTTGTCTGAAATCAGCAAAAACCATTGTTCAGTAATAAATTCATAACAAATCAACCAAGTGGTCAATTGCTATGAAATTTGAAATCTGACATGTTGGCATATGGGGCTACAACCCCTTTTGAGTTAATTTTTCAAGTTCAGTTCAATTATTTTGAGATATCATTACTGCAATGCTCTGTCCTGGTGCTGAAGCAAAATTCTGAACTGAAATATGGATGTTTAATTTGAAAATGCTTGAAAGTATGTCCTTGGTTTTGATGAATGTGGTTATTTTATAACCCTCAGTTGTGTTAATGATAAAATGTTCAACCATATGCTTTAGTTGCTCCCTTGCTCATATTGAAAGTGATGTATATATTGTTGGTATCATTGTTGGTGAGCGATGCACAGTTGGCATGATGAAATTATGTGTTAGCTTGCCCATGAAAACTGAAATTGATGGAGCAACTAAGTCCTAGGGTAGATCATGATGCTAAGGGTGTCCACTTGCACAGAGCGGGTCGACCCTCTAGGCGGGTTCGGGGGAGGTACCGTGTCGGGTTGGTGTATGAGGATGAGACTTGTTTAGGAGTGGCGGCCGTGGCACACGGACCGTGCACTGAGCTTCAGTAGATTGCCACTCGCACGATGTTTGCCGTGGAGTGTGACCCCACTTGCTCGAGGTTTTCCGAGGAGTGGGGAGCCCCGACCAGCTGGCGGGTGCCGTTTTCCATCCCTACTTTAGGGAAGAGGTTTAGTCTGCGTACACTAGTCTCGGTCACAGAGTCTCCAAATTCAATAACATTCAAACTATAATGAACTTCTAATCATAAACGTTTGACTCTATAATTGGACTGTGTCATGATTGTTGGTGTGCTTGGTACCTTGTGTGTGTTGAGTTTCTCTACTTGACACGCTTTGACGTGTCCCCTCCCCTGGTTTTGGGAGCAGGTACCCAGGAGCAGCGATTAGAGCCGGACACTGCCAGATGTCTGTAGTCCTCTTAGCTGTGGAGAGAGTGCTTTAGGGATGATGTGGGTGTATGCGGGGTTGGCGAGAGATGAGGTGGTAGTTGTTGTAGCCACTCCTGTGGCCAGTGTAGTAGTTTTGTTTTGTTGTACCACCGGACGCTTTCAGTTGTACTCTGTAGACTTGGTGGCTATGCAGTAGTGACGGACTTTGATATGATGTACTTTTCACTGATGTAGAGTAGTGGTAGTGTTGATCAGTGTACTCTTGGATTCTGCTTCTCTCTGCGAATGATGTTGAAATGATGATGTAGTCTATTGTTGTTTTTACTTCAGTAGTACTTAGTACCACTCTCTGTTGATGTTGTTGCTTTCAGAGTTCCTTTATGCTTAGTATTATATTCTAAGTATGTTCTGTGTTGTTCCAGTGCGAGCAGTGGCCTGCTATGCTATAGCTATTCTCATACGCTTGGTGCAATACCGCGGCCTGTCGGGCACCCCATCCCCTCTGACTCGGGGAATGGAGAATCCCATCTCTTCCCTTGAGTATTTGGGTGACTGGGACGTGACACCGAATGACTCTCATTGTTGGACGTAAGCTGAGGGGCCACCCCTTGCCACCGAACGACCTTTGCTATTGGACGTAAGCCGAGGGGCCACAACCTCGCTACCGAACGACCCTCGTCATCGGATGTAAGCTAATGGGCCTCCCCCTCGCCACCACACGATCCTCGTCATCGGACGTAAGCCGATGGGGCCATCCCCTCACCACCACACGATCCTCGTCGTCGTACTTAAGCCGAGGGGCCACCCCCTCGCCACTGAACCACCCTTGTCATCGGACTTAAGTCGAGGGGCCACGTCCCTCGCCACTGAAAGACCCTCGTCATCGGATGTAATCCAAAGGTCTATGACTTTCACTACCGAATGACCCACTTCGTTGGACGTAATTCTTAGGCTTACAACTTTGCCACTGAACTACTTATCCTTGGACCTGAGTCGAAGGACCACTTACCTTGTCATTGACAGAAATGTCGTTACACAACTCATTTGCTGCTCTTGTGTACACAAGGATCTGACCTGTTGAAAGGGGCCAACCGTGGACATAACGCTCATGTTCCTTGAAATGACAAAGTATTCCCCAATGATAAGCACAAATACGCTTATGCTCCTTGAACGACAAAGTATTCCCAAACGATAAACACATATACAAGTCTTCATCAAAAAGATGCAAGTTACAAGTCTTCAGCAAAAAGATGCAAGTTCTCATGAAAAATTTAAACAACGTTTTGACGGCTTTTTACAAAAAAAACAACGTTTTGATACAAGCAATGGGTTTAAGATGCTGCGAAATCTTTGGATGGATGATCAGGATGCATAGCTTCTTCTATTCTCTCAGCCAAGACAGTTTTCCCTTGATCCCCTGAATGCGCAACATTGGAAGCCTCATCCGTCAAAGTGACGGCCTCTTTAATCAGGCTTGCCGCTCCCATGATTGAAGCATGGCCAACCTAATCTGAGGACTCTCTGGTTCGTCGTCATCTAACGGCGCGGGTATCTGATCGATGTCAGCTGCTAAAGCAGGAAACGTCTGCTTTATCTCATGCGAGCATCATTCGAAGCCAATCTTGTAAAGCTCATCCAGATCACAAAGGCTGTCCATGTATTCTTGAACAGCTCTCTCAGCAATCTCCTATGGGTCGAGTCCATGTAGGTTGACAGATGAATGAGCTTGTTCTCAGTCTCCCTCCTCCTCCTTTCTTCAAGCAGCTGTGCCTCGGCCCGTTCCCTTAAAGCAATTTCTTTTTGTAGCTGATCTTCGGCTTCCATTTTAAGAGCGGCCTCTCTCGTACGAGCTTTAACCAGCTCTCGCTCACCCTCTCTTAACTGTGATTTGAGCATGGACTTACGAAATTTCCAGCACTGCAACTTTTCCTTTGACTGCTCAATAGCCTTCTCGACAGATTCTATTCACCTAGTCGTTTGGGCCAGGTTGGCCTCATAGTTGGCTATTGCCAACAAACGTCGACTCTGTGGTGGATAAAACAGCCTGTGGGTAAACAAGGAAATTAATTCTAATACCTAACTTCAAGTCAGATGTAAAGGAGAATAATTTTACCTGAAGACCTCGTTGGACCACGAAGGTGCTTAACCTCTCGTAATCGATCCTTTCCAGTACGACCCTATCTTGGGGAAGGGTCGAGTTTTCGATAAGTCGGGAGGCGGTACCACAATTAAGGAGAGCCGATTCACTTTTCTCCACATGGAAGGTGGGTCGATAGAGATCCTCTTCGGAACATTCGGTCGGTGCCTGGGGCAACCTATCCTCCAGAAAAATCGACCTGAACTCCAAAGGAATGTCCTTTACCAACGGCTCTTGAGGAAGCAGACCACCCAGTGGCCATGAATCCTCATGAAGAAGCAGTTCTTGAGATGGAGATGAGCCCTCTGAAGGTTTCTTCGTAGATTGGGCCCGAGGTTGTTCAGAGACCATAGTCAAAACAGGGGCGGTATTTGTTTCAGATAAGTCCTAGTTCGCACCAACCAGCTTTCTCCTTTGTTTCTTCTTCTTGGTCTCGATTTTCTCGACCTCGGCCCTGGGCTGTTTCCTTCTCCTTTTAAATGACTGGAACGACGGAGTGATTTCTTGAACCACCAGGGGTAAAACTGATCGGCCCGGAATTAATTCTGAAACGATGTCGTTTTACCGCAAGCGCACGGTATAGTGGCAAGCGGGTATCGATTACGGGGAAGTGGTGTTATACTACCTATCTACTCCTAGGTTGAGTTAGACTTGCAGATTTATTGGTGGATATGGATTATGGAGTGTCGTGATAGTGATGGATGCAAAAGTCGTGTCACTCAACGTCGCAAACAAGAAACTCCACAAAGAAAGGAATAAAGGATTAGGGCATTAGGACTCACCACTAGGATTGTCGAATGTCGATGCTAGGTTAAGACTCTTACGTTGCATTGGATTTATTAGGGATTGTCGCATCCAAGATGTGGAATTCATGGCTCTAAGTGCCATGAATCTAACGTATCTCATTAACCCCGCTCTCGCGACAGGCGCACACGATACGTGCATTAAGAATCAAAATTTTCATGCCACTCTCGTGGACAGAATGATCTCAACTCATGCCACTCTCGTGGGTTAGAGTGTCGATGTAGTTTGGTGGCTCTCATTGACGCAATGGTGGTAGCCGTCAATTAGTAATATAGTTCGTCGGTGGATCCCATCAAGACACGAGCCGGGCATGGTCACGAGCCCTAATTGAATCCACTAACTCCCTAATTAAGTCTATAGGATACTCCTTAAGCTAATCGATTCCACCGACCGTGGACACGATCTCAGTACGAGTTGTCCTACAAACTTTGCAAGATCAACCAAAATACGTCCTTTTATACCAACGCAACCTAAAAATCCTAATTTTGCATCTAAATCTTAAGATCCATGGGCTAATCCATTAGCCCTAGAAAAGACTACTCATGGATCATAGCAATAGATATAAGAACGATAGAAAACTTTATTGCATGTATCAAAGAGATATTCAATAAGTAATCAATAAGAAGAACTAAAATAGAATTAAAGAGAACAAAAATACTTATCTTGATACAAGGGAGGGGCCTAGGGCATAGTCTAAATTCAAAAGGAAGTCTCCACAAACTCCTAAGAAAATAAGATTCAACCTCCTCTCTAATGACGACTACAATCCCTATAAATAGTCCCCTCAAAGCCCTAGCAAATAACCTAAGAAACTCTCTGCAATTCGTGCCCAAAATCAACTCTGGCCGCACCTTAAGTTCCGGGCCCCAGCCAGCTCGTTGGTTGCGTCGTGCTACTCAATCAAGTAGATGACTTGCTCTGTCGAGTTGTAGGGTCCTAGGGAGAAGCTCAGAATCATCGCTCTGTTTGGTGCAACTCGGGTCGAGTAGGTGACCTGCTCGGTCGAGTAGAACACAGCACTCGGTCGAGTGCAGATTTCAGCACTGCAGCGTCAACTTGAAGAAATTATCGAGATTTCATCCAACCTCCGATTGGCACGTTCTTAGCGGCGTTGGAACCGTCATGATGTCTACTATCCATAAAAAATATGAGAAAGATAATTTTCCAACTGGAATGATAGCAGATCTCAAAAGAGTGAGAAGATGTCTGAAAATCTGGGCTCTTGCCTTACTCGGCCGAGTAGCCTTCGTGCTCGGTCGACTAGCCCCCTACTCGGTCGAGTAGGTCGTGGCCGTTTCCATGCTAACACTGTATGTCAGCTCGACCGAGTAGCTGTTGCTACTCGGTCGAGTCGCCTGGGAAACTGAAGATGGCCTGAGCTTCTCATCTTTCGCTCTCTTCTCCTCCACTCGTCTTCTTCTTTGGCACCTCAGGCATGTCATCATGAGTCTTCTAGGTGCTCTCACGTCACAGATCACCTCATTGATTCCAAATTGCTCCAAATCCCTGAAACGGGTATAAACGCTCCGAAAGACATATTGTTCCAAATAATAGCGTAAAAGCGTTTAAAATGGGGGGTTGGAGGGTGAAATGTGTTATGAAAATATGCGATAATTCATGCAAAAATAGGAGCATATCAAAAACCTCAGCAGCCTCGATTGGTTCGCCCCTCAAAGATTCACATGAGGAGGAGGCGAATTTACTTCAACCTCTCTAAAGGAAGCTTCGAGCGCATCTATTACATCTGGTTCGAATTGATATTCTTGTTTGACATGCTTGCAAAGAAAACAGAAATCTCAAGGAGAGAAAGATTAAGTTAAGAGCCGATAAAGTATTTGACCTTTTGCCCATATGGTTTTAAGCAGCGTCACATCAGACAAAAGCTTCTTCGTCGATTTACTTCCTTCTAGCAACTTCAACAAGAGACCAACAGCCTTTTCCTCCTCTTTAGAAAGGGATTTTTCCTCATTCATGACAAGTTTCGGATTCCCCCACTAAGTAATGAAACTTGCTTCGCGGGAGAATACCACGAACACAAATTGTTCCTTCCATTTTGGGTTAGAACTGAGAAGATCATTGAATAATTTTCTATCTCATCAAGCGGTGATCACGAAACAACCTGGGGACAAGGAAGGCAACAATCTGAAGAAGTAGTTGAAAAATCACATGGATGACATTGTTTAACATACACAGTACGATAAAGCTGGCCAGAATGCACATTAAGTTTGGCACCGGTTGACAAAGAGAAACCCCTAATGTGTTCAATACACAGAGCATGAAGGGTGCATAGGAAATCGAAGTCCGTAATGAAAGGCTTTAACATACACCCCTACTTCACAATCACCAGGGAAACAAATCATATCCTCCGCTCGTGGCAATCGAATCTGATAGTTACCCATTACATACTTCTTTTGAAAATAGGGGCTTTGATCAGCTGTTACTCGAGAAGCTTGTTTGGAGACTACATCAGGAATGGCAACTTTCCCCTTGCTTTTTTGAGAAACATATGTCGAGGTCTCATCAGAGGTACGAGGCATTGAAGAAGAAGCCATGGCTAAAATATTCGAAGATGAAGCTCTGTTAACGAAGCCCTAAAATGCCTAAATTCCACTCTTCTATTTTCCTTATTAAGGCAAAGGGGCATCTCGTAATGATCTAGACTGACCCTTTCGTCGAGGGACACATGTTAATGATCCATACGCATCCGTATCCCGACCCTTGATCTGACGCAACAGCCAAATCAAAGGAATGGAGGGTTTTGACGCTTAAACTCAAAGACTCCCACCTCGACTGCCATGCCCAATCAATGAGATATCGCATCACTTGACCGCAACCGTCGAATTGTTAGAATCCAAGTGATGGGGGCCATTATTATATCCATGGGCCGGCCCTTAAGGAAGAGATAGATTTCCTCATTGAGACTATAAAGCCCGCCTAAGGGATATCCTGGCCCACAAAGCCCAAAGTAGTTTTAGTCGCTAGCATGTTCAAAGCCCACACTTAATCTGCCTGTTGAGCTTCCGTAGCTTAAGGAGATGGTTAAATATGGGCTCAGTAATGACAGGATGAGTGGATAATGGTTATGCCTATCTTTTAGGATGATCGTGTCGCCATAATGGGTGACTGCTTTTCACCAACGGTACTGAGGGGATGCCTCTGCTTATAAATAGAAGAAAGACAAACGGCACAGGGGGACTCCAGAGGTACTGATTACTAACTACTCTGACAATCTTATTATCTACTTTTCACCTTCATATTACTTCCTCCAAAAGCTCAGTATGATTAATTCAAGATGATCTCTATTGGGTCGATCTTGATAGCCTCGAGCCATCTTAAATCGATACTAACTTAAGCATCGGAGGGAATTTGGGTCGGAAACCAGATCCAACCCCCCTGATGAGCTTCTGTGGTGCAGGTCGTTCTAGCTTCGACCTATATTGCAGGTCGAAAGGTCGTGGTCTACGACCCATGAGAAGGTCGAACTCCAACCCAACAGCAAAAAGCTCAGCAATCTCAATCTCAACGACCCGGGTTCTTCCAACCGCAGGTCCCACTCAGCACCTGACAAGGCTACACCTCATCAAGGGATTCCAAGTCAGCCTGATTTACTATTGGCCGGAACGCGTCCATCAACACTTTTAATTTGTAATAAGTCCATCTCAATCTTCATACTTTATCTACATTCATGTACCAACAATACATTTCATCAATCAATTTCTGAAAATATTAATAAATACCCAATTAATTAGCATCAATTAAACTGAGTACTCCTTCGACTATTTTAGGGCAACAAAATCCCAAAAATCAATTGCTCTACCGTAGACTTTCTTTTGATCTATGCAGGAAATCTTCTACGCTCTATTGATCAACGGAATAGCTGAATTTCTTTGGCCAAAATCAAATCCTAGCTCGTTAGTTTTTAGTGTCTTTGGACACAAGATTGCTCGCATTAAAGTCTGTTCGCGATTAGAGCGGGTTTGTTTGTTGTCATTGATAGAAATTTAATATTTATAACCGCAAGCGCATGGTGTCGTTGTAGCGCATTACGGGTCGTCCGCAGGGAAGCTAGTTGATCGAGTACTAGCTCAATTTCAGGTTTATTGCTAGCTATGTTAATCAATTAGAAGGGGTAAACATGGGGTTTACGGGGATTAATAGAGGGTATGCGTATACAATGATGAAGACAAAGAGGATGATGGAATAACAAAAATAATAACAAAGAACAGCAACAAGAACAACAACAACAATCATCAACAACAAAACCAATAAGAAATTAACACAATAAAAATGCGAAAAAATACTTACCTCTATGATTTATAGAGGGGAGTGTCAGTTCCATTACAAACTTAAGAGAAAAGCATCAAAATCTCCTCTAAACTATTCTATTATCTAAACCTACTCCTAAATATTCAATAGAACAGTAAAAAGGGATTGAAACGAGCCCAAGACTTGGCTCTCCTTCCAATGACGGCACTTAAAAGTATTATACAACCTTAGCAAGTCGGGTCGCAACCCTCAAACCCGATTTCACACGGCCGCATGGTTAGAACCATGCGGCCACGTTGCGTTTTGGTTGAGATGAGGATGACGCGGCCGTGTGGTTTTGGTTTGAAACCACACGGCCGCGTGGCTCTAAATTCATGGCAGTGCTGCTATCGTTGAGGGGAGAAGGGTAAGATGACACGGCCGTATGAATTAGATTCATACGGCCATGTAGTGGCCCTGCTGCTCAAATGCTTCCCTTTGCTTGCTCCTCTTTGCTGAAGGGAAATGACACGGTTGTATGGGGTGAACCATAGACCGTGTAGAGTGTTTTGCTGGCTTACCTGATGCTCCACAGCTCCAGCATAAATCCATCTCCATTGCTCCAACCAAGCTCCATCAAATGCTCAAGTGTTTCAACTCTCCACTCAAATCACCTCCAATTGCTCCCAGCACATCAGCTAGTCCCAAGCTCCTTCAGTCAGCTCCAAGCTTTATGTGTTTATTCCAAAAGACTCCAACAAGCTCAATGTCTCTCCATTGCTCCAGCATAGCAAGGTCCAGCTCCACACTCCACATTCCAAGCTCCAGAAAACAAACCCAATGGCCAAAAGTGCTCCAAACCATGAGAAAAAGCCCCAAATGCTACCCTTCGCTCCAAAATGCTCCAAACTCCTCCCTATTCACCTGTAAAGCACCAGGGAGACCAAAAGCGTAAAAGGAAACAAAAAGAGTAAAAATGACACGAAAAACGAGGCGAAGTCGAGTAAAAATATGAATGAAATGAAGATGAAAACTATATATATAAAGAACCTATCAGTCGTTGTTCTGATCACTGAGTAATATAGTAGTCAGTGAGCAAAATTACTTAGCGCGCACAACCGGCAAAATTTTGCCCGTGGTGCGTGCTGAGTAAAAAGGGTGATAGTGGAGAAAATTTACTCAGCGCGCACAACCGGCAAAACTTTGGCCGGTTATGCGCTCTGAGTAAAAATGGTGACAGTGGAAAAAATTACTCAGCACACACAACCGACAAAACTTTAGCTGGTTGTGTGCTCAGAGTAATTTTTCTCCATTGTCACCATTTTTACTCAGCGCGCACAGCCGGCTAAAGTTTTACTAGTTGTGCGTTGTCAAAATTTGATCTGTTGTGCGCATTGAGTAAAAATACATATTGAAGAGCAAAATTACTCATCACACACAACCATTCATTACATTCAAGGGTAATTTTGGGTTTTTTAAAAAGTCAATTTTGTTACTATTCATTACAAAAAGCGGACATGCACAGAGCAATTCGGTATGTGCGCGTAGAAACTACCTTCATGTTTATAACAATCAAGCAATGTAATCTGATGATCATAAAATTTAAGGGGAGAGAGAGAGGAAAATAGTTACTCAATTGAAGCAAACTAAAAGAATCTGCAAGCCTTTAACTTTGATCACCAAGAGAATTCAACAAAGAGTCTTCAAAAGTAAGAACAATAGATGTCGAATTACAATGCAAAACCCCTTGGAAAACGTCCTCAAAACCCCTTCAAAAGTTGTATTTATACCCCCTATCAATTCTCATCAAATTCGAGTTCAAAAATCAAGTCAAAACCCTATTCTGCGAGTACTTGGCACGGCCGTGCACAATCTGGCACGATCGTTCACTGTGACTATGTAGAGATCTAGACATTCTGTTGACTTTGCACGGCTGTGCAAATATGGTACTGTCGTGCAGAAATTCCAGCTCCGCTACCTTATCTTCCAGAAAATGTAGAAAATAGCACCAAGCTCAAAAAATCCGCAAAAATATCCTTGGAATTGGGAGAAAGAAATCTTCAACTAAAAAATAAGATAGAAGACAAAAAATATGTCATAAGAATCATATTTTGAACATAAAGAGATGATAAGATCTAATATAGAATGATATTGAAGAAATGCATGGATTAGAGTCAAATTAAGCTAATAATATGTGCAAAATACCCAAGAATTGGGGGGTAAAACATGCTAAATTGTCCTTTGATCAAACACCCCCAATTAGTTTTTTGTTAGTCCCTAGCAAAACAAGCGATAAATTCGGATCATCCATGCAAAGTAAATCAAACTCTTTCCATTAAATTTAGCGCAACACAATGCATCATTTTCTAACATAGATTAACACATAATTTGCACAACCATGAAAAAGCACAAGTTCCAACACATTTTCTTTGTCTGGCTTTCAATTAGTAAAATATAAATCGACGTTATGCTCGAATCAAGAGTAAATCACAATGTCATCGCTTGGTTATACAAATCTTTTAAGAAAATGGTGCTCACAACACGTCCATCGTTCATTGACTTATGGTTATCGATTAGCATCATTCATGTTATTTTATTCTCCTTTTTCTTGTCTTTTTTCTTGAATGAAATCTTAGAATGGTTCATATAGCGAGCATTTGGTCAATGGCTCTCAAATCAGATGATTTTAGGGCATTAGGATTAAAGAAACCCCTAGGACCTACTAACTCAAACCATCTAAGTTTCATTTATTCTTTTGTGCACTCCTCCGTACTCCATCTTTCGGCACGAATCTCCAATGCTTCTTGAGACACAAGGACTCGGCTACTCGATAAGAGTTGGAAGAACGATACACTTAGCACTTTTTTTCTTTCTTTTCAAACATGAATTAGCAAGCCAAGTAACCACTCCTCAGTATCCAATTTCCTTTTATATTACCAACTACTCTATCTAATTATAACTACCATGATACATGCATTACGTGGATTTATAAGACAAAAAACTAAATTAAGCCGTTTCGAGAACATATATCATGGACAATATGGACAAGTTTCATAAAAGGCGTATTAACATATCATTCCAGGTGAAATACACACTCCAAGTCATGCCATAGCCAATTTCAAGACTTTGAACAAATGGTAATAATCTGAAAGAGGCTATATCTCTATGCACAACGGAACTAACCAATCAAGCAAGTGGGTTTGGCTAGAGGGATAGATATGTATGTGAAGGGATTGGATGTCTCCTTTCTCAACAAATTTTTAAAAAAATCCTAAAGATTCTAACACTGTCTCCTTAACTTAAAGATAAATAGTATCCTCAATGTTGAAAGAGTATTAGATTTATTCAAAACAAACTTAACCTAGAAAGAATAATAAAACTATACTACAGAAAAAAGCACACCATGATCAAATGGCGGATCCTGGATCTTTATTGTGAAGGAAGATGCTCAAATAACTCTTTGTGCTTCTTAACGAGTGTCTTCCTTCCCCTAGCGGCATTGTGGCCAAGCGACACAACCAATCATATCGCCTTCAAATGTGAACCTGTGTCCGGGAGGTACGAAGTGTCAAAATAAATTTGGCTCACTTGCCAATCCAATTAAGGATCGTCGAAACAAATAAAAGAATTTAATGCTCCATGACGACTATGTGAATCTAAATGATAAGGAACTACATACTGAGATTTAGAAATAAAGAGCTCATTCTGATGGATACTTTCCTGAAATAGATCGATGGGCTCTGGGTGATGCCAGGCTTCTGGAGGAGGAGGAGTGGATGCAGAGAGAAATCTGGAGGAGAATCTGTTCAGGCTCAATATAGACCATCTTGCAATCACCTTCACTCGCCTCGTCCTCACTGTCAGAGTATATAGGCTATGCAATCCTCCCCATGCTCTGCTATTCTTCATGAAAATCTTCATGAACGATGACATGGTACGCATTTTGAGGTGAAGTAGGTTATAGTTACTGAGCTGAATCAGTAAGAAGGTATGGCTCATGCTCCTTAATGTTTTGTGTGCTCTCACCTTCGCACACATCTTCCCCATTGCTATTGAAGTAAACATTCTCAGTAGTCCCCCTAATGCTCTGTACATCTCAAGATGGGGAGATGAATAAGAAGGGAAACATGGCTCAGGCTCCTTAATATCATTAGTCTTGCGCTCGCCTTCATTCATCTCCACTTCTTCTCCATCAGGATAAAATGCATCGTGTTTTCCATATAGCTAACATGCACCCCATCGTTCATCTCCTCCTACTCATCACAATATGGATGTGTTTCTCGCCCCCACTTGGCTCCAATGCACCCGATCATCATGTTCTTCCTAGTATTCTATGGGATCGTATTGGAAAGAGCCTATAGATGGCTCCTCAAGTTGGCTTTAGACCTGCTGAAACTTCAACAACTGCTGAATTTGATCCTGAAGGAGCTGAATGAGCCACTGAATTGTGTCTTGTGGTTGAGTCGTAGTGCCTAGCTCCTGTTGGATTGCTTCTCCAGACCTAAATGAATAATCAACTGAGTCGTGGAAGTAATCATTCTATTGGCCTTGGGTGGCTAAGAAATTTTCCAAGAAAGTCTCTAGGTTTGATTTTTGTAGTGGGGGTGGCGCAGTCTGCTCATACTTTGCTATGTTTTGCAAGTACCACCATGCATCCTCGGTCGTGTATGCAAAGAACTCGAATTTGCTTATACTCTACAAAAAGTCCAGCGTAGGATGCTGCAACCATATGTAGAAGATCTGAAGCAGATGGTCCTAGTGGAAGACATGGTATGGGCATCCAAGCAGTAATTAGTGGAACCTCTCCCAAGTCTGACAGTAGGCCTACCTGTCAAACTGGGCAAAGTTCACCATATGTTGCTCAAATACATGTTGCCTCTATATCTGCCATTGGTTGTAGTACAAGACACTAAGTTGTGTGATGCTTAACCCTTGAGTCTGCGGAGCGTTGAACTGACACTCATTGGATAAGTGCCCATGCATACCATAATCTTCGTAATTTGAAAACCGGACTAACCAGAAACACTCGCTTCAATTCCCATCTTAGCAATCTGATGTGATAGAGTGTCCATCTTATTAGAGAATAGCGTCAATATATCATTGGTAACTTTGCCTTCCTCTGCTATCCTTTCTTGTCTCAACTTCCTTCTCCTCTCAGCGTTCGGTCTCGCATGTGCAAGCAAGAAACAGAGAAACTGGGAGACAGCTATCAAAAGGACAAGGAGAATAGCAGAAAGAAAATAATATCGCAGTCTAACAAATCAGAAATTAAATTAATATTAATCTGATTACCTCTACGATAACGGTGTCAAAAACCTGTTGAGAAGTTATAATATACCGCAAGCATACGGGTAGTGGTAGCAAACAAGTCGAACTCAAGGAGGTAATGGACTAAGTACTAATCAATTTTGGATTTTGGTTAACTACGTAATTTCTTTCAACAGTGAGAATTTATACTAAGAATATATCAAGATAAGAGGATGCTAGGGCTAAGTATCCATGTTATCATGAATTAATTATAGGATTGATCTCAAGTTTCAATTTATCACATTAACGCCTTGGTTCAGATTTTCGAACCAATTTCCAACCTTCGTTCTCGCCATTTCTTATGGGAGAACTCGGATCAAAGTCGATGATCTCTAAACTAGCACTCTAATTTCTCGTCGATCGCCCTAATTAAGTTGCTCTAATTAATCCAGGTCCAATTTCTCGTTGTAACCCTAGATCGATAAAAAATTAATCTATCATCAAAGTGCAGCAAACCAAAACCCCGATTTCTCATCGGTGATTAGGATTTTATAGCAAATTAATGGATAAAATAATGTGAAGTACATCTATGACTAAACCCTAATAATTAATTTAATATATCAATATATGGCATTCGGTCCATATAATAATTCACAATAGGGTTCAACTCAACCCTAAGCAGGACGAAATACTCACAATTCATGGTTATAACAATCAAGCAAATGTAATATGAAGATCATAAAATTTAAGGAGGAAGAGAGAGAAAAATAATTACTCGATTGAAGCAAACAAAAAGAATTCACACGCCTTCAACTTTGATCACCAAGAGAATTCAACAAAGAGTCTTTAAAAAGTAAGAACACTAGTCGTCGAATTACAATGCAAAAACCCTCGGAAAAACGTTATCAAACACCCCTTCAAAAGTTGCACTTATACCTCCTACAAATTTTCATCAAATACGGGTTTAAAAATCAAGTCAAAATCTTGTTTTGCAAGTTTGACATAGCCGTGGACAATTTGGCACTGTTGTGCACTGTAACTACATATATCTGGACGTTCCGTTGACTTTGTATTTGCACGGCCGTGCAGAAATTTCATCTCCGCTATTTTGTCTTCCAGAAAATATAGAAAATAGCACCAAGCTCAGAAAAATTCACAAAAATATTCGTTGGAATTGGGAGAAAGCCATCTTCGACTAAAAAATAAGAGAGAAGACAGAAAGTAGGTTATATGAATCATATTTTGCAAATAAAGAGATGATAAACTCTAACATTGAATGATATTGAAAAAAGGCATGGATTAGAGTCAAATTAATTAAGTGAATAATATGTGCAAAATACCCATGAATTAGGGGTTAAAACATGCCAAATTAGTATCTTATCATGAATTTATGGTACAAAAAGTTAAAACTGAAGAAGGCATGTGCAATATTATATCTATTAGGGTCAATAGAAAACATAAAGAAATGTAGTATTTAAATTTGGGCTTGGTCCGGTACCGGTTTCAGGTCCGGGTATCGATTCTCTATACTTGGGAAGCGGAATCAGAACCGGTTGACACCGGTTCTTAATTTTTCTACCCAGAACCTATCCAGAACTAACGGGTATCTACCCAGAACTTACCAGTTTGGGCCGTTTCCAAATTGGGTATCTGGGTACCATGGACCCATACATACCCCTAATTTTTCCTTGGGAACTGGCATCCATGAAATCCATAGAACCCACCAAACTCAAACTACTTTACTCAATTAATTGCTGTTTCAAGTAATCAGAAATGCTAATTTGTCACTTCTTAAGACATTTTACCTTCCAAATCTTGCTCAAGGAAATATTTTTAGAGCATTTCTCTACGGTAGAGTGTAAACAATAGCCATTCTATAGTTTCCTTGAAGGCATAATGGCAAGTTTCTGTAAAGTCCATGATTGAAGACTATTCAGATTGCCGATTATGTGGCTCGACAAACATAAAGATTGTTAGGATTTATTCTGTGGTCATTCTTGTATGCGTCTTGTCATATGTGGCACTGGAGAATGTTGGATAGGTTGATGTCCCTGCCGTAAGTAGAAGAGAATGTTGGATGCTTTGTTGAACAGGTTGGTGGGTCAGGATGTTCAACAAAATATGCTTCCTGCATATCTGGTGCTTTGGTGCTCAATAGTATGCGGAACTGGAGCCTGCGTATTCCGCTGTTTTCTACCTTGCTATTCTTGCTGTTATGGTGGTTATTAACTGATTTATAGTTGATTGTGCATAATCTCTTGCGAATCGGTTGAAGAGAGATTTTCGGCAAATCAATATTCTTGCAACTGCCTCTTTTGGATCTTTCGGGATATCTTTCTTGTTAAAGACGGTGCAGTTGTTACTGAAGATAGAATTGAATCTAGGTTTGATTGCCGGCGTGCAGATTGAACCAAAGATTACGGGGCGTGGCCTTTAAAGGCATGGGATGCTTTGGCGGCCAGGGTTAACGCTTCAGTTTAAGAAGTTCAAGGATATTCTCCGGGAGGGAGGCCGACGGCTGCGACACGCAGGATCAAGGGAGTTGATCGAGTCGGTGGTGCAAGGGGAGCTTGCCAAGAATACTTCACGGGGTTGATTGCGATCATCCCCTCACGGTTTGTTTTTTAAGGATGAGAGTGTTCTTCCTTATTAAAGCGTGAATTGTAGAATTTGTATTCTCCAATCTTTTTAGTGAAGTATTCAACTTTCTGGGCGTGGCCCCGCAGATGTAGGTGTGCGCACCGAACTGCGATACCAATTCTTGTGTGTCCTTGCATGTTGTGTGCTTTTACGCTATTTGCTATATTCTTTACTGCGTACTGAATTTCATTTGGTATCAGAGCCCGTCATCTACAATACTTTGACCTTCTTTCAAAGTGGATGTGATCCTGTAGGTCAGTACGCTGATCATGAACACAAAAGAAGGTGCTTCGGTCACTCGTCCTCCTTTGCTTACTGGATCGAACTACACCTATTGGAAGTCTCGTATGCGAGCTTTTATCAAGTCATTGGATGAAAAAGCTTGGGTTGCTACAGTTGAAGGATGGAATCCTCCGGTTGAAGTCAACAAAGAAGGAAAGGAGAGCTTCAAACCTGTGAGAGACTGGAATTCTGATGAAGAACGTGCTGCCTTAGGAAACTCTAAGGCGGTTAACGCCATCTTTACTGCCGTTGATGAAGAGCAGTTCAAGCTTATATCAACTTGTGAGCATGCTAAAGAAGCTTGGGACATTCTTCAAAACGTGCATGAAGGAACCAACACTGTTAAGGCCTCAAAATTACAGATGCTTGCCAGCCAGTTTGAAAATCTAAGGATGAACAAAAACGAGACGGTTGCAGAGTTCAATGGAAGATTGAGGGATATTGCTAACCAGGCATTTCAACTGGGTAAGAAGTATTCACAAAAGAAGCTTGTTGAAAAAACTCTAAGGTCCCTGCCAGATAAATTTTCAGCAAAGATCGCAGCTATAGAGGAGGTAAGGAACACATCGACCATGAGATTGGACAAACTCATGGGATCCCTACAGACCTATGAGATGAATCTCAAACAGAACAAAAAGGAGAAGGGTGTTGCCTTGAAGATTGAAGCCAGTGAACCATCAAAATCTGATGATGAGACAGAACTCGAAGATGATATCGCGCTTCTCACCAAAAACTTTAGCAAGATGATGAGAGAGATCAGCAATAAATGTCAGAATTTTAAAGCTACCAATAAAAAGGTGCGGACAGGACCTCCTGCAGGTGAAAGGAATGCTGGTCGTCCTATACAAAGGTATGAGTCTAAAAACAAAGGAAAGGGAATACAGTGTAGAGAATGTGAAGGTTTCGGACATATACAGGCAGAGTGTGCAAACACTCTAAAGAAGTTAAAAGGGAAATCTCTCGCCAGCACTTGGAGCGATGAAGACTCTGGAGGTAGCGAGGAAGATGAAGACATAACCAGTAATTATGTGGCGTTCACAGCTATTCTGAATGACAAATCTGAAGGCAAGTTCGCCAGCCTTGTTGAACATAATGTTGCAACATGTGCTGCTACATCGAAGCACAAGGGAGAACATGTTGTACAAAATGTTACAACAAACAAAGCTGATTCTGACAGTGAAGCTGAATCAGAAGTTGGGAGTGAAGAAGATATTGATGATGAGGAAATTCGCATAGCCTATCAAACTATGTTCTACAAATGGATGGAAATTTGTGAAGCCAACAAGAAACTGAAAGATGAATGCTCTAAGTTGAGGAGTGAGAAGAATACATATCAAGTCAAACTTCTGAAGACTGAAGCAAGTCTCCGAAACTGTGAGAGAGACATGAAGAGAGCCATAATGAGAGCTGAGAAGGCAGAAAGCACTGTTAATAGATGGAACTCTGGAAAAACCAAACTCAATGACATCCTCAACATGGGAAAAGTTGCTGGAGATCGAATTGGAGTTGGGTACAACAGAGGAAGCAATTTTCACACTCCCAAGACCAGGAGTAGTCTCAATGCTAAGGAACATGTTAAATGGAGTCCACATGATGAGGTCAAGCCACGAGGAAAGAACAGAAGAGGTCCTACTCCTAGGCAGCTTATATGCGGTTACTATAAACAAATAGGACATAATGATTGGAGGTGTTTCAGGCGCATGAAGCATGTGAGTGAAGGAAGAAATATTGTTCATCCACAGCAACAGACAAGCATGAAATGGATTAAGAAGTCGGAACTGGTCAGTATGGTTGCATACACTTCTTTAGCTACCTTTGCAGAAAATCAGTGGTACTTTGACAGTGGGTGCTCTCGGCACATGACAGGGAACAAGGGACTTCTGTCTGAGTACATTGCTGGAAATAAAGGTCATGTCACCTTTGGGGATGGACAGAGAAGCAAAGTTATTGGGAAAGGTAATCTGAATATGACAGAAACTCTGAAATTGAAAGATGTGATGCATGTTGAAAATCTAAAGGCTAATCTCATCAGTATAAGTCAGCTGTGCGATCAAGGGCTGCTGGTTCGGTTCAACAAAAATGAATGTCTTGTGTTTAATGGTGATAAAGTATGTATTCTTTCTGGAAAAAGATCCAGTGACAACTGCTACCTGTTGCAAGAACCTGACAGATGTCTGAGTATCACCACAGATGCTTCTGAACAATGGCATCAGAAATTAGGCCATGTTAACTTCAAGACCTTAATGAAAATCTCCAAAGCAAGAGCTGTCCGAGGAATGCCTACGTTAATCAAGAAGAAAGAAGGAGTGTGCGAAGCTTGCCAACTGGGGAAGCAGAAGAAAATTAGTCACAAACAAATTCAGAATATCACAACATCAAAAACTCTGGAGCTACTACATATGGATCTGATTGGACCCACTTCAGAAACAAGTGTCGGAGGTAAGAAGTACATTTTTGTTTGTGTTGATGATTTTTCACGCTTCACCTGGGTGGATTTTCTGAAGGAAAAATCAGACACTTTTAATGCTTTCAAAAACCTGTGTACTCGTCTGCAAGTAGAAAGAGGAGACAACATAGGGAAAGTCATTCGAATCCGTAGTGATCACGGAAAAGAGTTTGAGAATCACTCATTCTCTGAATTCTGTGAGGCACAAGGTATAGGACATGAATTCTCGGCTCCTAAGACTCCTCAGCAAAACGGAGTTGTCGAAAGGAAGAATCGAACTCTTCAGGAAATGGCTCGTGTTATGCTGAATGCCCGAAAAGTGAATACTAAGTGGTGGGCTGAAGCGATTAATACTGCATGTTACACCATCAACAGGGTTTATCTTCGACCACAGACTGAGAAAACTCCATATGAAATATGGAAAGGTCGAAAGCCTGATGTCTCCTACTTTCATATTTTTGGAAGCAAGTGCTACATCCTGCAAGATCGAACACCAAGACGGAAATTCGACACCAAGAGTGACAAAGGAATTTTCTTGGGATATTCTACAAGGAGTCGTGCGTTCCGAGTGCTGAATGAACGAACAGATGTCATGATGGAATCCATTAACGTTGTGGTTGATGATTTTGATCAGGGAGAATCTATTCTGACCGGTGAGAAAGGAGGTCAAGAAGACATAAATGAAGATGATGTTCGTGTTGAAAGTGATGTTGCAACAAATAAGACCAAACAGAACCATGTTGAACAAATTGTTGCAACACAGGATACTGCCAACATGGAGTCAACTCAAGTAGAAGCTGAAAATGCTCAAGATGCTGAGGGAATTACAAAGATCATACGAGATCATCCACCGGAGCTAATCATTGGTGACGTTCACGACAGTCGTCGCACCAGAGGTACTAGTCGTGTTAATTACAGAGATCTGGCTGGGTATGCTTGCTTTCTTTCTACTATCGAACCCAAAAATGTGAAGGAAGCAATTGGTGATGATTTCTGGGTCTCGGCTATGCAAGAGGAACTAAACCAATTCCAACGAAATGACGTTTGGAGTCTTGTGGAGAGACCAAAAGGAACTAATGTCATCGGGACAAAGTGGATATTCAAAAATAAGACAGATGAGAAGGGAAATGTCACCCGGAATAAAGCCCGGCTTGTTGCTCAAGGGTATACCCAAGTGGAAGGCATTGACTTCGATGAGACATTCGCCCCTGTAGCACGGTTGGAATCTGTTAGACTGTTACTTGCGGTTGCCTGTAGCTTAAACTTCAAACTGCATCAAATGGACGTGAAAAGTGCCTTTCTAAACGGGTTGTTGAATGAAGAAGTGTATGTTGAACAACCCAAAGGCTTTGCTGATCCGTTTCTTCCGAATCATGTGTACAAGCTGAAGAAGGCGTTGTATGGGCTGAAGCAAGCTCCAAGGGCCTGGTATGAGCGATTGACCACGTATCTTCTCAAAAAGGGATATGAAAGAGGAGGAGCTGATAAGACCTTATTTGTTCAAAGGACAAGATCAAGTGTGATGATTGCCCAGATCTATGTTGACGACATAGTCTTCGGCTCAACATCACAACAACTTGTGCATGAGTTTATTAATCTCATGCAAAGGGAGTTTGAAATGAGCATGGTAGGTGAGTTGAATGTATTTCTTGAGCTCCAAGTTAAACAGTGTCAGGATGGTCTATTCATCTCGCAGAGCAAGTATGCTAGAAATCTTGTCAAGAGATTTGGTTTAGAAAGTGCCAGACATGTTAGGACTCCCATGAGCACATCTGAAAAACTCTCTAAGGATGAAGGAGGAAGAGATGTTGAAGTTACTCTCTACAGAAGCATGATAGGTAGCTTGTTATATTTAACAGCTAGCCGACCGGATATCAGCTTTAGTGTTGGAGTCTGTGCTCGTTATCAAGCAAGCCCTAAGGAATCTCATATTACTGCTGTAAAGAGGATTATTAGGTATATCAGCGGAACAGCAGACTATGGTATATGGTATACAAAGGATACGAATACTCTTGTCTCAGGATACAGTGATGCTGACTGGGCAGGAAATACAGATGATCAGAAAAGCACCACCGGAGGATGTTTTTATGTGGGGAACAACCTGGTGTCATGGTATAGTAAAAAACAAAACTCCATATCGTTATCTACAGCTGAGGCTGAGTATATTGCAGCGGGAAGTTGTTGTACACAACTGCTATGGTTGAAGCAAATGCTGATAGACTATGGACTGGAACAAGGAACTATGACCATTTTGTGTGATAACCAGAGTGCTATAAATATCTCCAAAAACCCTGTCCAGCATTCCAGAACAAAACACATCGACATCCGACATCACTTTATTAGAGAGCTGGTTGAGAAGAAATCCCTAGTTATGGAGTATGTTGCTACAGCTAATCAACTAGCAGATATTTTTACAAAGCCTCTTGATTCAGCCAGATTTGAGGAATTGCGGCAAGCCCTAGGGCTGTGTCGTATCTAAGGTTGCCCCCTATGTTGTGCATTTTGTTGCAACAGTTTGTTGCAACACTATGAGGGTCTTTCAATCTCTGCTGACGGGTCGGTTTTTGTTCTCTTTTATTTTCTTACCCGTTATTATTACCATCTACTTCTTTTCGTTCCCAAGGCGCATTTTTGCTTTTTTCTCAACTCAAATTGTTCTCCAAGATTCTCCATTTCCCGCATCTAGGGTTCTTGAAATTGGCTTGGTTGAAGTGTCTCTCAGTTTATCTACCATGACTAGAAATCAGTCGGGAGAGTCATCTCTGCCCCCTCGTCGGTCTTCTCGACGAACAACTTCCGCTCGGAAAAGTGCTCCGCCTTCCTCGTCTTCTTCGGTTAAACGTAAAGGGGTGTTTCCTCGTCCTGTGCAAAGATCATCCAGTGGTAATCCCTCTCCATCTCTCTCCCCTTCCTCGTTTGGTGGCATGCATCCTTCTAAAGCGTCTAATTTAGAGTTGGTGAACTTTTCCCCAATTCTTGAATTCCCCCTTCCCAAAATTTCCGAGGATGATGATGTGTATGATGATGATGAAAGTTTTCCTGATCCGGTCACCATTCAAGACTGGTTCTGGTATTTGCGAAGAACAGGAAAAGAATTGGATCTCTCTTATGTGGATGTATCTCATATTCATTTTAAAGGTTTGATGCGTAAGAAGATTTTGGGGAAAGTTATGAGTGTGAGAGTTCCTCGAGATAGAAAAGTTGTCATTCGCACCTGGAACCCGACATCTTTTGTTAAAATCTCTGAAGTTGATGTGATAGTCATTTCTGATTCTGAAGACTCCCCAGTGTTTGCTGATTTGCCTAAGTCGAGAGGGACTTCAGGAGCGTCATCGGCTAATGTGTTCTCTGAGAACTCTTTTGTGCAAAGTGATGAAAAGATGAACAAGGATGTTGAAATGGAAGCTGATGTTGATGCTGATACTGTGCCTACTATTCCATCTCAGGAAGAGACCTCTGTCCCTCTGTCTCCCAGATATGTAGATGATGAGACCGCTCAAAATGTGGCTAATGTCAATAATCTTGATTCAAATGAAGGTGCTCAGCCTGTATCTTCTGACTTCTCTCAGCAAGTGCCTGAGACTGAAAGAGAACCCAAGGATGATGTCTGTGTCCAAGGAGCATGCCTTGACTACTCCTCCTCTGTGGGTCAAACTGTGTCGAGTGGAGTTGCGGATCCTGCTGGTGGTGGTTCTGAAAATAGGCAGTCTTTCAAAGATGCTGTGGGTCGGTTCCTGGTTCTATGAATCTAGACATTTCAAGAGAACCCCTGACTGGCCAAGATGTGGATCTTCCCTCAGTTCTGCCAGAAACTGAGGCTGTGCAAGTTGGTCAAGATGATGATGTTGTTGGTGTTGAGACTCTGACAGGTTCTGCTGATCGTTGTGGCATGACTCAAGGTTCTTCTGTTGCTGATGGTGACATTTCTGGGTTGAATATTGATGCTATTCCCCGTGTGGAGGATGGTGATGAAGATTTTGTTGCACAAAATGTTACAACAAATCCTTCAACATGTGAGTTACCTGATGAAAATGATCCTCCTCTGTCCTCTTATATGCGCAAGAGTAGATCTGTGTCCAAGAAGCGCCCTATTCCTCCACCATCCAGGAGTGCTGAGTCCTCTCCTTCCAAGCGACCTAAACTTTCAGCTTCTGCTCCTTGTCGCCCTCCCTCGTTTACATCTTCAGATGCTCTGAGCAAAACCTTCTTTGACAAATCTCGTAAGAACAGATGGCCAGCTTACTCCGAGAAACCTCTTATATCTGAAAAAATCCTCAATCTGTCGTCCTTTGACAAGACTCAGTTGGAATCTATTCTGAAAGATCTTGGTCTTATCCATGCTGCCACATGTTTCAGCGTCTATTATCCTACCTTGGTGCGAGAGTTTTACTGTAATCTCTCCAAATCTGCTAGTGATGGATCCTCTCGTTGGAACTTCAGAAACTATGTCCGAGGAAAGATTGTCACATTCTCTCCTGCATCTCTGAACAAATTGTTAGAATGGAAATGTTCTCAATCTGTTCCAGCGTTTGGTGACATCTCTGGAGTGAGTTTTGATCGTCTGATTGAAGTCGTGACTGCTGGAAAGATGTCACGCTGGCCTACTAAGTCTTTTGTGTTCCCCTCTTCAGCACTTACTGCAAAGTATTTTATTCTATTCAGAGTTGCTACTCGAAACTGGTTGCCCACCTCAAATGTTTCAGTAGTCACTAGGGACATGTGCAAACTATTGTTTTCTGCTGGCACGTCTCAGGTGTTCAATTTGGGAAGAATCATTTTCGATTCTATCGTATCTTTTGTTGAACTCTCATCCTCCGGGACCTCTTTACCTCATGGAGCTCTCATATCCATGTTGCTTTTGGCTCAAAAGGTGCCCTTGTCTCCTTCGGATCTTCCCTCTACCTGTGACAGTATCTCATATACAGTTAAGTCGGTGGCTGGTAAACTCAATGATATCTCTGAGGTGGTGCCCTCTTTTCCTGATAGTCTGTCTCCACCTCCAAATACTGAACCTTCTGTCACAGTGCCTCCTGCATCTCAGTCTCCTCCACTCGGCTCTGCTACTGCTACTACTTCTTCCTCAGCGAGTCTGGTCGATATCGAGTTTCTCGAGACTGCGCTTCGGAATATTGATGATCAAATTCTGGTTCTCGACAGCCAGCGGGTTCTTCTGAATCGCCACAAGGAGCTGCTGCAAAGCAAGCTGTCTTCTCTCCGGCGTGGCCCCTCCGCAGGTCTCTAAAATATTTGTCCTTTGGTGGCGCAAAAGGGGAGAAGTGGTATGTTTTGTTTTGATTCTCTCTTTCTCTGATCAAGAACATCTGATATTTTGTTGGTGGAAGTTTTGTTGGATATTATGTTGGAAGTTTTGTTGAACATGTTGTTGAATGTCATTGTGTTGGGTGTTGGGTATCTACTGAAGAAATGTGGCTTCAGGGGTTTGAAAAGTTATCTATGACCTTCTCTTCTATCATACCGTATGTTGTGCCACCAATTGACAAAAGGGGAGATTGTTAGGATTTATTCTGTGGTCATTCTTGTATGCGTCTTGTCATATGTGGCACTGGAGAATGTTGGTTAGGTTGATGTCCCTGACGTATGTAGAAGAGAATGTTGGATGCTTTGTTGAACAGGTTGGTGGGTCAGGATGTTCAACAAAATATGCTTCCTGCATATCTGGTGCTTTGGTGCTCAATAGTATGCGGAACTGGAGCCTGCGTATTCCGCTGTTTTCTACCTTGCTATTCTTGCTGTTATGGTGGTTATTAACTGATTTATAGTTGATTGTGCATAATCTCTTGCGAATCGGTTGAAGAGAGATTTTCGGCAAATCAATATTCTTGCAACTGCCTCTTTCGGATCTTTCGGGATATCTTTCTTGTTAAAGACGGTGCAGTTGTTACTGAAGATAGAATTGAATCTAGGTTTGATTGCCGGCGTGCAGATTGAACCAAAGATTACGGGGCGTGGCCTTTAAAGGCATGGGATGCTTTGGCGGCCATGGTTAACGCTTCAGTTTAAGAAGTTCAAGGATATTCTCCGGGAGGGAGGCCGACGGCTGCGACACGCAGGATCAAGGGAGTTGATCGAGTCGGTGGTGCAAGGGGAGCTTGCAGGCAAGGGGAGCTTGCCAAGAATACTTCACGGGGTTGATTGCGATCATCCCCTCACGGTTTGTTTTTTAAGGATGAGAGTGTTCTTCCTTATTAAAGCGTGAATTGTAGAATTTGTATTCTCCAATCTTTTTAGTGAAGTATTCAACTTTCTGGGCGTGGCCCCGCAGATGTAGGTGTGCGCACCGAACTGCGATACCAATTCTTGTGTGTCCTTGCATGTTGTGTGCTTTTACGCTGTTTGCTATATTCTTTACTGCGTACTGAATTTCAAAGATGATTCAAATGTGGCTAATTAACTCTGCGGCAAGTCATCAACTAGGCTTCATTGGTTGTGTTTAGCCGAAGAAAAAGCGAAAATGTCAGTTAAGCCACCAACTTACAGCCAATATCACCTAACAAGTTTAGATGCAGTGTGCAGGTGGCTTCAAGAAAGACTTCAACAAACAAACAAACAAACATGGAATCAAAGTCTGCTCTTTTTTTCAAACCATAGTCTAAGCTCCTAATGTTACTTGTTCTGAAATAATTAACACCTGTCCAATTTTTTCCCAGGGATCAGAATGCACTGCCAACTGTCCAATTATATCCAACTTGTTGCATAAGCATGCAAGGTTTTGATTTGGATGGTTGAACTAATGCCTGACATTAGAGTTCATCTATCCTTTGCAGGGCTGATGAGGTCAATATTGCAACATTTTCATGCTTGTTATCACTAGGCTCTTATTATAAATAACTGATACAGATACCACACATGTTACCAATCTCTTTACCTCTTTTCCATTGGAGAAATGGCCCTAGCTAGCATCCCATCGACCAACTGCTTTTCAGCTCGGCCGAGGCTCCTACCCACTAACGGGTCGAAACCCGCCCGTATAACTTGTCGGGCAGGGAAAATCGAAGATGCGCGGCCAACGGCATTCTTCGGACGGAGCTGCTTCCCTGCTGGCTTCACCTTCGGTTCTGGAACTGCTTCTTACCAGGTGGAAGGAGGTGCTGATGAAGGGGGGAAAGGGCCTAGCATATGGGACACCTTCACGCATGCCCACCCAGGTATCATATATAAACTGCTGCATATGTGCTAAACCTTTGCTTCTAACTGCTGTAGTTTTGATGTCCTGCAGAAAAAATTAGAGATCATCAGGATGGAGATATAGCTTGTGATTCGTACCACAGATACAAAGTTGGTAACTTGGCATGAGGAGTAACTTGATCCCTCCAAATGGGTTGTGTTTCTAATGTGTTCAATATATGATTGTTATGCACACAGGTAGATGTTGAACTATTGAAGGAGATGGGAATGGATGCCTACAGATTTTCTATCGCATGGTCAAGGATATTGCCTAGTAACTATCCTACTGCACATTGCCATATTACTCCAATACATATGGCCTGAGTGAAACGTTAATTTTCGCCCTTCTTGCAGAGGGCAACCTAGAAGGTGGGATCAATCAAGATGGCATTGACTATTACAATAATCTCATAGATGAACTGATTAAAAATGGTAATGTCGTCGGCACTTCATGCTATACAACCTGATGTGCGAAATATTTTTGTCGGATGAACGAACCTGTTGTTGCGTGTGTAGGAATTACGCCGTTTGTGACAATCTTTCACTGGGATGTCCCGCAAGCACTGGAAGATAAATATGGCGGCTTCTTGGACCGTCGGATAGTGTAAGCGAACTCGTCTACGACTACTACACCCATGTTCATCCTGCATAGGCTCATGTTGTTGTTTGTAGGGATGACTTCAAGGACTACTGTGAAGTTTGCTTCAAGGAGTTTGGAGATAGAGTTAAGCACTGGATCACACTGAATGAGCCATGGACTTTCAGCAGCTTTGGTTATGGACTTGGATCTCTCGCGCCGGGGCGTTGCTCTGAAGAGATGGGTTGCGCAGTGGGCGACTCGTTAACAGAACCATATATTGTCAGTCACAACCTCATCTTGGCCCATGCTTCCGCTTTCAGGCTTTATGAGGAGAAGTTCAAGGTAAATTGTATGAGAGTTGTAATTGTTAGATATCATATCTGGCTTAATTTATCAAAAACATCTTAAACTATTCATGTTTTTTTAATTAAAAAAAATCTACCCTAAACTTTATACATTCGTCAAATTCTTCTCAAGCTTTTCATATTCACCAAAATTATCTACACGACGATGACAACATACAAATATTAAAATACGCACTCTTCTCATCCAATTAGGTTAAACTTTGGAGAAGTTTACCAAAACTATCTCATAATTTGAAAACCCACTTAATAATTACAAAAATAAAATATATATTATAACAATAATATTTTAAAAATTAAAATTTTGTTAACATGTTAAAAATATTTGTTATCGAGAAATATTGATAAAATTGTGTAATGCATTGTCATGATGACTAATATTTAAGTTGAACTTTTAAAAAATAATAAAATATTAAGTATTATCAAAAAAATACATAAGTATATAATTATCTACTAAAAATAAATACACATACATAATTTCAATAACACATAGAAATTTATTATTAATATGGATGTGTAACAAAATTATTTCTCCAAAAAATTCATAAATATAATTTAAAAATTAAATGTATATAAACATAAAACCATCAAAATTCAATGCAATTGCAAATGAAGAAGCATGTGTAACATTTCATGATAATGAATCTATATTTAAATAATGTTTAAAATAATAAGAGTTAGAAATATTTTTAAAGAAATTCATAAATAAATTTAAATTTAAATAAATCAATAAATCAATAAAAATGTTAAAAATCATACGAAATATAAGTACGTCTCATAAAAATAATAAAAAGGTTAAAATATCTTTATTAAGAATTATTAGTAAAAATCTATAATACATCATACATGTCATGAAAAAATTAAGCAGAATTTTTTCATATTAATAATATGAGATTATCAATATTCATATTAAAAATCTAGTGGTGATTTCTTGAGTAATTGCTCATGCAATATTTATTTTGAACTATCTATTAAGATATTGTAATCATTACTGTTTTATCAATTGTTTCTACGTAAATTCAAGTATTATTAACAGTAGTGTATATGATATAAAAAAACAGTAAGTTGAACCACACACAGATACTCCACACAAAGATACTGATGTTTAACATGTTGACATTCAATATATCTTGTACAGGCTACGCAAAAAGGAGAAGTCGGGATCACACTTGTTATACAATGGTACAAGGAATACTCAGAATCTCGTCCAGATTTTGAGGCGGCCAATAGAGCTATTGACTTCATGTTTGGATGGTAAGCAACTCTAAACATATATCAGGTCTTGAGCTCGACCCCTTAAGATTTAGAATTAGCTTAAAAGCACATCATGGAGCAACCTTGTGGATGACATGCTTTGTTGGTCGTGTGATCTTCGTGTTCTAAAATAGTCATGCAAAAAGTGATCATATGAGTTTATCTTAAATGATTTCCATGTCACACTATTTCACATCCGCATATCTTTAAAGGCATGTAGAGCATTATAAGAGTTATTTTAACAATAGTTTATAATTATATTCATTGTGCTTGTTTAGGTACATGGAACCACTGGCATTTGGAGATTACCCATTTATTATGAGAGCACTCCTGAAAGAGAGACTTCCAAAATTCACAAAAGACGAGGCAGAGATGATTAAGGGTTCCTATGATTTTATTGGCATGAACTATTACACGGCGAGATATGCTCGCAACATATCGTTTTCAGATAACTTTCAGCCAGCCTTTAATCTTCAAGATTCGTACGTCAAAGAATCGAGTATGTTTTGAACATAGCAATGTTGCAACCTCCCGAATACGCATAGTCCTGAGCGAAGTTGTGGTGGAGTCTGTTGAACACCAACTACAACTTTTCTTACACTACACAGTTACACCACTCCTATTTCTGCCACTTACACGCTACACTTAATTGCATCTTCTTCAATTCTCAACAAACGCGCACAATTACATCAACACTATTCAACACACACACACCGCTCAACACCCACAACCTTCACAACACAACACACACTTCTTAACACACCACTCACAACACACCCCACACTGTAAAAGTGGAACAAGGAGATAATGTGTATATTGCTTTAACTTGATGGTCGTGGTTACAAGAGAAGACCACATGTATAAAATACACAAGTCATAATTGGGCACAAGAGCCCAAAAGACATATCCAAGAAACTAAGAGACAACAGTAGAACCGGAGAGACATTTGCACAATAAATAAAGAGGCTAACGCAAGAACTTTGAAGAGTAGCACACTATACTAAGAGACATACTCAATAAACTAACTATAATAATTAATATCTTAACACGCACGCACCTTCACAACACACACAAAGAAGGCAAGCATGCCTACATATATATAGATATTTTGTAACGACTTGGAATGTTCTAGATTCTAGATAATTTGCTTGAAGACCTTGGAACTTGGAAGGTTCTAGATTAAGGACTTGGGCCTAAGTAATGGCCCTTCTAGAGTTTTCTTTTTGGGCTCAAATATTGGCTTTACGAAAATTTCTATTGAGCCCAAATTTGGGCTAGCTTTAACAGAGTCTGCGATGCACGTATGTTAATGCACTGGGTTTCGAGTAGGTATGTGAATTTACATATCTACTAGGGATAATCTCCCTGGGTTATTCTTCAGATCTATTTAATGATGCACATGTCCCTACTACGTACATTCTTTTATTACTCTCAATTCCTCACCCAGATGATAATTGTTTGCAGTTATTTACAGTTGAACAAACTTTTAAACCAAATGCTAAGTTACTGTACTTTGTTTTGCAGCGGAGAAGGACAATGTTCCCATTGGCAAATTGGTATAACTCTTTTTCTCATGAAATTAACTACAATTCATTTCATTTGTTTCTTAAATTCCCAAGATTTTGTAGTCAGCAGGCCGATATCCATCATGTCGTATATTATGTGTATTGTAAACATGATATACCAAAAGAAAACAACGTTTGCGTCTCGATATACCAAAAGAAATATCTTTCTATATATCCTAATTATTCCTACAAGAACTGGTCTACATAAGCCTTCAATTATTACTGAAATATCAATAGTTCATGAGCTAACATATCTCCTTGCAGAAACCAGTCTACCTGCATCTTTCAATCTTACATGTTGAATTATGACACATGCTTATACAGTATGGTGCAAAGTGCATCGATCCTGATCGAAATGCCAATTTGGTTGCAGGAAGGGACGATTTATGTGTACCCCGAGGGAGTGAAAGATAGCCTGATGGAAATCTCATACAGATACAACCAGCCTAAGATCTATATCACTGAAAATGGTCAGTATTTAAATTCATAGGATATGGCTGTGTTTGGATAAATTCATAATGTCTCCAGTCAGCTATCTTAAACATATTGCTGTTGGTGGCTAAGCTTGGCATGTCGCTCCCTTCTAGCTAAGACACAGGGATGATTTCATTTTACAGGAACATGCGAGTGGGATGATGCCGATAACTCCTTGACACTCGGAGAAGCCCTTGATGATGAGCATAGAATTGCTTACTATTCTCGCCATCTTGCCAATGTTCAAGAAGCAATAAGGTAAAAACAGGGTCCAACATACTCTGATTTTGTGACATGAAGAGCCATTTTCTTGCTAAATAGAGTCGATATTTGCTTTACCTTATTGTTAGGAGTGGAGTGAACGTGAAGGGATATTTTGCGTGGTCTCTCATGGACAACTTTGAATGGGACAATGGTTACACTCTCAGATATGGGCTCACCTACGTCGACTATAAGAACAACCTCAAACGCCATCCAAAAAGGTCGAGCAAATGGTTTCACAGGTTCCTCAAGTCCTAGTCCTCCTGCTGCTCGCAGAAAAGAATGCAACATTCTTTGGATAAGTTAGTCCATTAAGACTATTGATGTCTTGTAATAATTTATTCCATGATGTGTAATAAATAAAGGCAGAATTCTAATACATACCGCATACAAATGTAACCGTTGACGTGATATATGCATCGGATACATATACTATTCTTCTAAAAGGATCGTGTACCACGGTTTTTTTATTTTAATCTTGTATTGTTTCCAATATTCACCTCTATATCCCTAAGATCTAGCTCAAAATTACCAAATTTGAATGCCTAGAAATATAGCATAACGGAAAACTGGTTAATTTTCTTTTTTGATGAAAAGGACCAGTCTCAAACTTGAAAACCCGTGCCACGTGCCACATGACATGATATTTAACATACATCCTTTGACGTTTCACTTAAGCGCCATGCGCCTTAGCAAATTGCATTAAAATAACAATAATCATTGATTACTTACAGGAGAAACATGGGGTCAGCTACTCGAAGAGTAATTTTTTTTTACATGTCTTGTTAAAAAATTCACCCTTTACTATTTTTTAAAAAATCAAAAGGGGTCATTCATCTTCAAAAAAGGTAAAAATGAACTTTTAACAAGTGCATATAGTGCATAGAAAGAAATTGTGGCGCCTAGTATTTCTCTTATGTATAGGTTGAGAAATATCTTATATATATAGTAAAATATGACATGCATGCGCACACAAAAGATAATCATGATTCATATAGAACATGTATGTTGTGTTGTGACATTATTATGTGACTTGTTGTGGAATTTATGCTGGTAGTTATCATTGGAGACTGGTTATCTATTATTTGTTGGTGCATTGCTGTTGAGCTGCTGGTATAGTACTATGTGTGTTGATTGTGCCACTAAATGCCAAAGGAGGATCTTGTTAGGTTACACGTGATGTGTTTATTTGTTGTCATTAGTGGCACTTGCTCTTTATCTTATATGCAGTGGAATCTTGGTTAGTTGGTATATACCATGAGTCATGGTGTATGTTATGTCGCAACACTGTCCACAACATGCAGTTTCTGGAGTTCATATTGTAAGTCATGTTGTAACATTGTTCACAACATGCTTAGTCGATTTCATGCGCAGGATTTTTGGCTTCAGGTATTTAGATCCGATATTGATGTTTCATTCAGATCTATTATTGTTCTCCCAGAATCTTGGTGTAATCCTGATTATTGTTATATTTATTGGGGGAATATCCACTCGATATTTGTTTTAAACTACTTACCTGAAATAGTTATATGGTTCCTTGATATATGGGATTACTTGTCCGTAGTAGTTCCAAAACATATGGGCGGAAAATCTGCATAAGATTTTATTGAACTGTTTACCCGAAACAGTTCCTGGCTGGTTTATAAAGCGTGCATGCGGATTCTACTAGGGCTTATCTCTTTCATGAAGATTGTTGTTCTACATCCGGGGACGGAGACCGACGTCTACATAGGTAGAGATCGAAGAGAGTTTGATCTAGTTGGTTTATGCAAGGGGGTCTTACGGTGATTACTCCATGAGATTGATTGGGATCATCCATCACGGTTTGTATTGAGGGAGAGTGTGTTCCTCCTAATAAAATTTCAATATTAGTGATTGTAATCATTATTTGATATAGTGGAGTAATCTAATTTTTCTGGACGTGGCCCCCAGATGTAGGTATGCGCACCAAATTGCATTACTAAGTTTTTGTGTGTTCTTGCATTTTTCCGTATGTGTGTTCATATGCTTATATGATTGATTTCCAAGTACTGGATCACAATTGGCATTTAGCAAGACTCGAGCCATCTCTTGAAGTATACGATTCTTTCTTTCTACCACTCCGTTCTATTGAGGAGTCTTCCGAAAATTCATGAGCAATCCCACGTGATTCACAGAAGTCGGCAAACAAACGGTTTTCAAACTCTTTTCTATGATCACTTCTAATTCTTATGATTTTGCTCATGAACACATATACGGAAAAAACGTGGTAACACACAAAAACATATCGATGACCTATACAGAAAAAACGCAATTATATTTACTGAAACACAATTAGTATCAGAGCATGAACACATATACGGAGAAAAATGCAAGAACACACAAAAACTGGGTAACGCAGTTCAGTGCGCACACCTACATCTGGGAGGCGACGCCCAAAAAAATCAGATTACTCAGCTATATCAAATAACGATTACAATCACTAATAATGCAATTTTATTAGAAGGAACACACTCCCCTCACTACAAACCGCAATGGATGATCCCAATCAATCCCATGGAGTAATCACCGCAAGATCCCCTTGCATAAACTAACTAGATCAAACTCCTTTCGATCACTACCAGTGTAGCCGTCGGCCTCCATCCTCGGATGTAGAACAACAATCTTCACGAAAGATATAAGCCCTAGTAGAATCCGCATGAGCGCCTTATAAACCAGCCTCCACCAATTCAGGAACTGTTTCGGGTAAACAGTTCAATAAAATCTCATGCAGATTTTCCGCTCATATGTTTAGAAACTACTACGGACAAGTAATCCCACATATCAAGGAACCATATAACTATTTCGGGTAAGTAGTTTAAAACAAATCTCGAGGGGATATTCCCCCAATAAATATAGCAATCATCAGGATTACACCAAGATTATGGGAGAATAACAATAAATCCGAATGAAACAACAATATCATATCTAAATAACTGAAGCCAGAAATCCTGCACATGAAATCGACTAAGCATGTTGTGAACAATGTTACAACATGACTTCAAACATGAACTCCAGAAATTGCATGTTGTGGACAGTGTTGCGACATGACATACACCATGACTCATGTTATATACCAACTAACCAAGATCTAACTGCAGATAAGATAAAAAGCAAGTGCCACTAATGACAACAAATAAACACATCACGTGTAACCTAACAAAACCCACTGAAATCACATATTAAAATTATTCTTAGTTTCATTCACAGGTTATGGCTTACTCTTGAGTTATAACATTGCAACTAAAATGCATGTCTTAATTATATAATTGCACTACTGTCACGGAAAATTCAAAATATTCTTCCGAAAAATTTCAACTCATTCAAAAAAACCTTTTTAAAAAATTTGCACACTCGTTCAAAATATCTTATCCCAAAATTCAGCCACATTCAAAATCCCCCCTAAGAAAAATTTGCTTTCATCTTCAAAATATTTGCCAAAATATTTGCCTCCTACCAACAAAATTTTTAACCACGTTCAAACAAAAAAAAAATATTTTTTGCCAAAATTTAGTTTCCTCCAGATTAAGTTCCCCCAAAATTTAAAATTTTAGTTAACCTCAAAATTTCGTTCTATCCAGATTTAGTTCTTTCCAAAATTTTAAATTAAACTTTAGTTTCCACAAGAGAATTCAGTTCCCTCCAAAAAATTTAGTTCCTCCCAAAATTTAGTTAGTTCACCACAAAATTTTAAACTTTAGTTTACTCTAAAATTTAGTTCCCTCCAGATTTAATCACCTAAAATTTTAGAGTTCTTTTCCAAAATTTTCACAAACTCTCATCCTAACCATTAATTACTTAAAATTAAATCTTAAACGTCTTTCTACCAACCTCTTTGTCCTAGTCGGTAAAACCGTTCAAAAACATGATCATTTGTATAATAGATGAGTATGGCATGCTTTAATATTTAAAGAAATAAAGTGAAGAAAAAATCTAAACCCAAATTAATTACTCAATAATCATAGAAAGGGGAGATATGCTCTGTTTTCAGGATACAACATCTTGAGAAGAATCCGAGGAGCTCAATTATTTGATACAGTTAGAAGACTAAGATTTTGAAGCAAGGCAATGAATATAATGAGTTGGTAGAATACTAATTTATCAGCCAAGGCTCTGTAGTAGTCTGATCTTGATTATGGTGATAAACATCAAAGAAGACACGAAGAATGTTGATTACATGTCAGTTGCTGGTTATTTGATTTATGCTATGATCAAGGACCGACGATATACATGTTGAGCTTGCCACAAGATGTTGTGGATAAAACGATTGCTTAAAGAATTGGGCATAAAGCAAAAGGATCATCATGTATTGTGATGGTCAAAGCGTCAACCACTTGAGCCAAAATTTAAGCATTCATTCCAAGTCGAAGAATACAGATGTCGAAGAATACAGATGTGAGTATCATTGTATACGAGATGTTCTCAAGTTGAAGATGTTGAAGCATGCGAAAATTATAGCAACAAGAATGAGGCTGATATGTGACAAAAATTTCTCCGAACGAGAAACAAATATTTTTTTGCCGAAGGTGGCCGGCTTACATAGATGTAAACATGACTGTCTCCTCTCATGGGCATGGAAGGAGAGTTTGTTGGGGTTCGATCAAAAGAGGTGCAGGCTTGGTTCAAGTTAGTCAAACCGATTCCAGTACGTCAAAAGAGCTTCGTTAATATAAGTAATAGAACTATGGGAATTGATTTGCAAACCCACCGTTTTAGTAAGATGAGGAGAAGATAAAATGGTGGGCATCTTATCTCCAATTTCAGAATTTTTGTTCTAATGTTGCAGATGTTTGGAAGATTTGGTTGTTTTGCGATGAGGATATCCATTTAGATATTGTGGGAGCTGCAAATCAATGCTTGACAGTTTTATTGACTGCGGACAGTGTTTCATTACTTTGTTCATTCGTATATGCAAAATGTTCCCAATTGGAGAGAAGAAACCTGTGGGAGCAGCTCCAAGTGATCTCAAGGGATCTCGGACGTTGATGTGACTTGGATAATTATGGGAGACTTTAATGTTACTCGCTCTGATGAGGAAAGAATGGGTGGCATACCTAGAGTGGGTTCAGCTATGGCTGAATTCAATAAATGCATTGAGAGATGTGGATTGTTAGAGCTAAGATTTGAAGGAAAACAATTTTCTTGGTGCAATGGACAGCAAGGTTTGGCAAGGAGTTGGGTGAAACTTGACAAGGTTTTGATAAATAATGTTTTTTCTCAGAAATATGGTGAAGCGAAGGTATCTCTGTTAAATAGGGATACCTCATATCATTCGCCTATACTCTTGCAGTTGGTCGTAAAGATGGAGAGATATGGCCCATCGCCATTCAGATTCCAGAATATGTGGACGTCACATGTAGATTTTTTACAAATGGTGGAAAAATCATGGAATGAAGAGTTGTGGGCTGTATCAGCGCTATGTAGATTGGTGGGTAAACTGAAGAGATTGAAACAAAGGCTTAAGGTGTGGAACAAGGAGAAGTTTGGTCGTGTTGGTGACATTATCCGGGAGTTGGAGGAAAGAGTGGAAAAATGTGAGGCATTATTGCAGACAGAATTTTCAGAATCTGTTGAAGAAGAAATTCTTATTTTGAAAGCAGAATTGGAAGTATGGTATAAAAGGGAAGAAACAATGTTA
Source organism: Scilla litardierei (assembly GCA_030789695.1). Taxonomy (NCBI): domain Eukaryota; kingdom Viridiplantae; phylum Streptophyta; class Magnoliopsida; order Asparagales; family Asparagaceae; genus Scilla; species Scilla litardierei. Next base: position 22,922,227 of record CM061135.1, read on the forward strand.
GCGCAGCAAGCAAAAAAGAAATGGTTAATTGATGGTGATAGAAATTCCAGATTCTTCCATGATGTAATTGCACAAAGAAGAAGAAACTCTTGTGTGAGGTCCATGATGCTTCCGGATGGGTTGGTGTTGAATAATATGGAAAAGGTACATGATGGTGTTATTAGCTATTTTGAACAATTTTTAGGACATGAAACAAAAGTGCAAAGACTTAATCTGGAAGGTATAGTTCAACCGAGTTTGTCTGAGGAAATGATAAGGAAGTTGAAAGAAGAACCTTCTAATGAGGAGGTATTTGAAGTTGTTGCTTCTATATCAGTGGACTGCTCGGGACCTGATGGCTTCGGGTCTTCTTTTTATCAAACATGCTGGAAGATTATTAAAGATGATGTGATGGAAGCAGTTAGGGAGTTTCTCAGAGGAGATGCTTTGCCTCGGTATTTTTGTGCCTCTTTCTTAGTACTTATTCCGAAAGCGAAGGAACCACAGTCATTCGATAAATTTCGTCTAATAAGTCTTTGCAACGTGATTAATAAAAAATTTCTAAAATCTTGGTTGGAAAATTTTCATTGGTGATAAGTATTTTAATATCGCCGGAACAAGGTGCTTTTGTGAAAGAGATGAGTATTGTTGAAAATGTTACTCTTGTTCAAGAAATGACGAAATTATTACGTCGAATGATGCGAGGTGGGAATATGATGTTAAAAATTGACATGAGTAAAGCATATGATAGAGTGGAATGGAAGGCGGTGGACGAAATTCTTCATGCATTTGGGTTCCCAGATTGTTTCTGTAAGTTGATTTATAATTGTATTTCTACTCCATGGTTTTCAGTTATGATGAATGGAACACACAAGGGTTTCTTTAAAGCTAAAAGAGGGTTGAGGCAGGGAGATCCATTGTCTCCCTACATTTTTATTGTCATGGAAGAAATTTTGTCAAGATTGATTCAAAAGAAGATGTCAGAGAGGTGTATATTAACGTTCGCTCATCCAAATGGTGCACCTATTATTTCACATTTATTGTATGCAGATGACATTATTTTTGCCAATGCTGGTAAAAAATATGTTAGAAGCATAATGAAGGTTATCATTGAATATGAAAGTGGGACGGGACAAAGGATGAATAAAGATAAATCTGCTATATTTTTCTCTAAGAAAGAGGGTTTGCAGCGGAAGGGTGAAGTATTAAATCAGATAGGTTTTGTTGAAGGTAAGTTTCCGTTTACTTACTTGGGAGTGCCTATTGTTGATAGAAGATTGAAGATCTGATATCTGAATCCATTAGTAGAAAAAATCAGAAGAAAAATGGAGAGTTGAAAAAGCAGATTATTGTCTCAAGATGGTAGACTGGTGTTGCTGAAACATGTGCTTTCGAGCATGGCCTTGCATCTGATTTCTGTTTTAGATGTTCCGAAGATAATGATTAAAAATACAAGGAATGTTTGCTTCTTTTTTCTGGGGAATGCAGGATGAGAAAGAAAAAATGAAATGGGGAGCTTGGAAGAAAATGTGTCCCCTTGGAGGAAGGGGGTATCGGAGTTAGGGATTTATCGGATGTCCAACGTTCATTATTATAAAGTTTGGTTGGAAATTATTGACTGAGAATTCCTTATGGGCAAGATTTTTCAGGGCGAAATATGTTAAATATGGACACATTGCAATGTGTGAGATTCATGCAACGGACTCTGCTTTTTGGAAGAAAATCATGAAGTGTATACCGGAGTTATTAAGTAAATCTAAGTGTAAGGTTAGAGAAGGAAACATTACTTTATGGTATGACAAGTTTGTGGATTCTGGCCCTCTATTTTCTGAGGTCCCGGAAGGTAACCATGCTTTAATAAAAATAAAAGAGTTGATGATTAACGATGAATGGGACGTGGAAAATTTACAAAGACTGGTGGATATTAATAAGGCAGAAGAAGTGATGGAAAAAATTGGCCATATGAAAAATTCATCTGACTTCTTGTTATGGATCTCGGAAAAAATGAGAGTTTTAATACAAAATCTGCTTGGGATAGTATCAGATTACGAGCTCCTAAATTTGAGTGGAGTAAGTGGGTTTGGCACAAATATTTACCGTTGAAGGTGGCGGTCTGCATGTGGAAAGTTGTTTTTCAATGTTTAAGTGTGGATGATAAGGTGAGGAGGGTGGGAGTATCTCTTGCATCGGCATGTGATTGTTGTGAGTTAAGGCAATCGAAAGATTTGGAACATGTATTAAATAAAGGAGAGTTTGCTACTAATATATGGAGGAAGGCATCGGTGGAGGTTGGAGTTCCATTCCTAAGAAATCAAAGCTGGAAGGAAAGAGTGCAGATTTGGTTCAATAGAGCTTCCAGATATTCTCAGTTGGGAATATTAATGGGGTTGATTCCTTCTTTAATAGTGTGGAGGTTGTGGAAAAGGATATGCGTGCTAGAATGGAGGGAAGATTGGAGAGCAGTGAGGACGTTTGGAGGTCTATCAAGTGTTGGGTGGGCATTTTGAGTGCGAACATGTCTGCTGTGGAACGTTTAAAGGAAGCTGATGTAAGGATATTGCAAAACCTGGTGGTTCCGATGGCTGAAATAAAAAAGAAAAAATGTTAAAAGTGGTGAGATGGCTAAAACCAACCAAGGGATGTTGAAACTTAAAGTGGATGGAAGCACTTTTGGGAATCCCAGACCGGTTGGTGGTGGAGGTATTCTTAGAGATTGTGTAGGTTCTATTGTTGCTGGTTTTTCTAAATCCTTTGGTAGTTGTTCTAACAATGAAGCTGAGTTGCGTGTGGTGATTGAGGGAATAAAGATGTGTAGACAGTGGGTGTTATAATAGTATTGATATTGAATGTGATTTGGATATTATAGTGAGGTGGATTAGAGGATGCAAATGTTTAGTTTGGTATTTGTGGGAGTTTTGGGAAGCTGATGTAAGGATATTGCAAACCCTGATGGTTCCGATGGCTGAAATAAAAAAGAAAAAAATGTTAAAGGTGGTGAGATGGCTAAAACCAACCAAGGGAGGTTGAAACTTAAAGTGGATGGAAGCACTTTTGGGAATCCTGGACCGGTTGGTGGTGGAGGTATTCTTAGAGATTGTGCAGGTTCTATTGTTGCTGGTTTTTCTAAATCCTTTGGTAGTTGTCCTAATAATGAAGCTGAGTTACATGCGGTGATTGAGGGAATAAAGATGTGTAGACAGTGGGGTTATAATAGTATTGATATTGAATGTGATTTGGATATTGTAGTGAGGTGGATTAGAGGATGCAAATGTTTAGTTTGGTATTTGTGGGAGTTTTGGGAAAGTTTTCGAGTCTATTAAAAGGCTTGGATTTTTCCATAAAACACTTGTACAGAGAGGAGAATAAGGTGGCTGATGCGTTAGCTCGACTTAGTGCCTTGGGAAGAAATAACTTATTTATTAGTAGTGCTCATCTTCCGAGATTTATCTGGGGGTTTATATAGATTGGATAAAAGAGGTACAGCTTGTAACAGGCATGGTTAGACTGACGATTCACATTTGCGTTTCATGTTGTTTAGTTGGTTTTGCTAGGTTTTTAATAGTTAGGATGTTTTTGAGATTTTTGTTTGTTTTGTTTTTGTTTTTTATGTTGTAATAGTGTGTATCACGTCCTTCTTGTTACCACGGTTTTCCTCCGCCATAAGTGAGGGGGTTTTTAATAAATTTGGGTTGGTGCTACCAAGAAGGTGGCTGCTGGCTCTTCGGTAAAAACCCACTGTTTCACTCTGCGCACATACCACGTATTTACAGATTTGCCATTACTCATGCGCACATACCACATCACGCACAACCATTGGGTAAATTTCCGAAAAAGCCCCTGGGTGTGCTCGGAGAGTAAAACGGCCACTCGAATGGCGAACGGCGACGGGCGGCTACGTCGCTCCCGCCTCCACCCTCCCCAGCCACCATCTCCCTTTTTCAGTGCCCCATCTGTTGTGCCCTCTTCCGACCTCCCCAGCTCCCCTCTCCAACTTCCCCGGGCCCCTCCTCCTTAGCCTTCAGCCATTTACTCTGACGATGACTGATGTCATCAGCCATCATATAGCAATCGAAGAGCAGGCTAATGTCGACATTCCATTCGACAAACACAATCGCCGCCGTGGGCTGCTGACCTCCTCCAAATCCTAGATACCCTAACCCTACTCTTCCATTCCATTTGCTCGATCATGTACCCTCCAGCCATAACTCCTCTCTCCCCCCTCAGTTCCGTCTCCAAACCCTAGTAAATCGTCGTCGGAGTCCACGTCGGCGGATGTGACTGGTGTTGGTGCAGACGATGGTAAAAGAGGAATCAATTCCGATTTCGCATAATGTTATTGAATGGCAAACTTGAAAATAATAGGAATATAAGCAGTAGTAAAATTGTGGAGTCACAAATCAATTCCCTAGTAGAAGAGTGTTGTTAGTTGCACCGCAAAATATTATGAATTCACAATACTTTTATTTACAAGTTTGCCATTATGGTGCTCTTATGATTGTACCGCAAACTCATACGAGTGATGTTACTTTTTTACCCTCTACCGAACGGGGAGATACGAGCTCGCGTACCCCGCCGGAGACGGAAACCGCCGTCTGGTCTGTCATCCCATCCGCCGCTTCGACAACCTGTAGACCCAAGTGGACAAATTCTATCATTTAAATGGACCGCAATAGAAATTAACAACTGCCCATCAATCGAAACTAGCTCCAGAGTAATGTCCGAGTGCTGAAACAGTATGATTCGACAAATATGAAAGAAACTGATACTTAAAACCCACAATTTTACCAATGATCAATGGACTACAGTAGAAATTAACGGCTGCCCATCAACCTAAACTACCTCAAACTAATGTTAAATGTAGAATCAGCGCAATTGATCGTGTTAAGATATTAATTACAATGCTTAGGGAATAGAGTTGACTCTTTGCATATTGTGCAAGTGCCTCTTTGATTCTTGTGTTGTTTAGTGTCTCTTGAGTTCTAGTGAATGTCTCTTGGTCTTCTATGCCCAATAATGATGGATGTAGTATATATGTGTGTTCATCTCTTGTAAGCATAATCAAGAGAACCAAGTAATACAAAGCTTTCTCTTCTTCTTCTTAACGGATCGAAATGAGAGAGATAGAGATCAACAAACTGATAAAAACAGAGAGATAAGTGGGGGAAAAAAGAGAAGAGCAGTGATTTGAAATGGGGGCACAAGGAAAACAAACCCCAGCTAGAAACTAATCGAGAATTTTGATTAAATGGAAATTATTAAGAGAAAAAGGGAGCTTACAAGATTGACTGACATCACCGTTTGCGTTTTTGTTTCATACCCCTTGTTGATCAGGCGGTTCGGACTAGCCGCTTGTTGGTTTCGATTCGGTGTTGAGCTGGCCTTGAAGTGCTTGTAGGCCTGCAGGTTGTCGAAGCGGCGGACGACGGACCACACGGTGGGTCCCCGTCTCCAGCTGGGTCCTCGGGCTCGGATCCCCCATTCAGTCGAGAGGAGTTTGCGGTGCAATCATAAGAGCACTCGTAATAGCAAACTTGTAAATAAAAGTGTGGTTAATTCATAAGTTTTTGCAGTGCAAGTGTGCAACTAATAACAATCCTGGAAGTATTCCTCAGAAATTAAGGGAGATCATTCCATCATATGTTCTCATTCAACTGTGAAGTCCTGGAGGGAAAGACAAAAGAAAGGCGAGAGGAATACTACACTTTGGTGAATATTGAATCCAACACATTGGTTGAGAGTGGTGTTTTACAGGTGGATTTGTGGGTTGGAGTATGCGAGATAACTCTTTTTCTTTTCTTTTTTTTGTTGGATCTTCAGGGTTGTTGAGGATTTAGAGGTTGCCATTGCATCTTTCTTCCGATTTATAGTAGATTTTCTCAGTTTTCTTTTACTTGGTTGTAGATGTAGGCTCAGGCCGTGGCCAAACCACATTAATTTCATCGCGTCTGCTCGGGTGATTCTAGTGTAGTTCGTATAGATCTTAGGTGATGATGCTTCATTATCCCTCAGCACTACCTCTATTAATAGGCCAGAGAGTTGTTTTGGTTGCAATTTGCAGGACATGACAAACAGCTCTTAAGTGCGTACCAGTAATTCTCAGACTCTGATCATACGCCTTGGAGTAGCGATTATTGGACTCATTTCCATGCTCAAATATATCTATGCACAGATTGGAGGAAAGACACTCTTAAATCGCTTCGGACCATCAACTTCCGAGCGTATTCACAACCTCGACGTAGGAACTGCACTGCCGAGAGCACGGCTCGCCAGCTCCCTCCTCAAGATCTTTCCAGCCGCTGACTTTGGTATCGACTCAACAAAGACAACCTTCCGTATCTTCTTATAAGGCGCAACCTATATAAAAAATGTCGAGTTTCGGTAAGACTGATGGCCAAATATGTCACGGTGTGTGTATGCATGACTCGCAGTTCTACCTGTTTCGCGACATAATCCATCACTTGTTGTTCGCTGAGGTTGCTTCCAGGTTGTCTCACCACAAACGCCACCGGTATCTGTCCGACTTCCTCTTGCGGGTATCTGTTGTCAAAGAGTTCAGGATGAAATTAAAAGAGGGATTTAACCAAGAAATTTCTTGTCGAAAGCAGGAAAAGATCTTACGGAACTACGGCAGCGTCTGCGATTTCTGGCAATGAGTGGAGCAAGAGCTCCAACTCAGCTGGCGGAACCTGAAATGAACACATCACTCACAGTGTACATGTTTGATGCAAGAAAAGGAAAAGTTCAGCGATGTGCACCTGGTAAGCCTTGTACTTTATCAGCTCCTTCAGCCTATCGACGACATACAGAAAGCCATGATCATCGAAGTAGCAGAGGTCGCCCGTCTTCAGCCAGCCTTCGGGATCGAAGGTTGAAGCGTTTGCCTCGTCATCCCCGACATAACCTGTCGGCAACGTTCAGCTCAGAATTTGATGGTAACAAGCGTAAAAGAGTACAACAGTATGTTATGTCAATCACCTATCATGGTTGTAGGGCCTCGGACCCATAGCTCTCCTTGTTGCCCTACTGATAATGCATTTCCGGTGACAACGTCCATTATCCTGGCCTCCACGTTCTCTGCGAGTCGTCCCGCAGACCTTATATGCTTGCATTCCTCACGGTTGATCAGCCTGAATATTCCTCCGGCCTCCGTTGAGCCATATCCCTGTAACTGGACAAGATTAATTACAGGTTGAACGAGAACCATGGGAGAGCTTTTACGATATCCATCGTCGTCCCCGAAGATTCTGGGAAGGATTCATTGGGGGTGATTGGAATCTTCCCTTTGGGGCTTCTATGCTCTCTTGATAGGATTATCAAGATTCAAGAACACAATCATCCCGTGGAATTCCAAGATCGTTGAACCAAAAAACAAAGCTACTGACTTTCTCTATAAAACCCGCAACACCGCAATATATATGAAAAGTAATGCAAAATAAAAGAAAAACACATACCTGACACAGATTTATACATGTTACAACCAATATTTGGGGTACGTCAAGTTGGAGAGATCACTAATGCTCCAATAATATTAGATTACAAGTTATACTATAAATTTTTGGTTCAAGGAAAAAAACCAAACCCGTTAAAAATTTGAAGAAGAAAACAATGGAGAAATCACCCTTTTGGCTCTCAAATGATCCTCTCTTGGTCCTCGGTTTGCCTTCTCGATTTCTCAAGATATCCGTAAACTTTTACAAAAAATTCGCTCAAAAACCTAACCGAAACAAGGTTTAAATACCCATAACAAAACCCCAATGGGTCTGAAAAGGAATCTGGATCCGAATCGGATTCGGATCCACGCCCGCGCGCCTCCACCGGCACGGTCCGAGTGCTGCTCGTGCAAGCACAAGCAGCGCTCGTGACGGACACGTCTGTTACTAGGCCGTGCATGCCCCCAGGCCGCCCGCCCACTCGCAGATTGCGTGCACACTCATGGACCGCGCCATTCAAAACACTGTCCTCTATTTTCAAAAATAAACCACCTCATTCTGCGTCCAGGGCACTTGACTAGTGAGTTTCACAGTAAGCATCGCCAACTTACCGACTGTCCAATGAACCTCCTTGTGAGGGTAAATCTCTGAATTCACCATATCTCTCAAATCCATCACCCGGAGCGAACGTGTCTCTCCGTGCCACCTCGTGACACTCTAGCACCTCGTCAAGGAAAATAAATTTAAGCATCGTTTAAACTTTACCAACGACCTATCCACCGTCAGATTCTCCTTCTTGTGAATTTTCTTAGGATGCGCTAATATATCGACATTTTCCGTAACTCATCTCCACCCTGAGTTTGTGTCCAAGCTCAATACATTCATAGTATACTTATCAGCCATAGATCTTTATGTGCTTGCAATGTATAAGCCAAATTCACATAGTCATCATAATGAGCTGGGGCTTCACGGTGCGCCACCCCACTCTGCTAGCAACAGAGGCATCCATAGTATCTCTAAAATCTCCATCTCAACTAAAACTCACTATACCATCAATGTCTATAGTAATATTCGCATGTGGGCTTTCTCCATCAACCGCTACTCCTCTACCAATATCTATATCGATCCTACGATTTGGAATAAGTACATCCACTTTGTTTAGCATCACCTTGCCTCTACCTATTTCGATACTTCCTGAAGCCTTTCCTTGCAACACCACCGACTTATCAAATATCACATGTCGACCAACCAAGGTCTTCTTTGCATCCGGACACCAAAGTCTGTAGCCCTCGACAACATCCATATATTTTAATATGACACACGTTTTTCTTTTGACGACAAACTTGTCATCTTTCTCATGAACATAAATTGTGTTAGAGTGTTGAGTCACCACATATAGTTTTGATTATGAGCAAACATATCATCAAATATATGAGTGCATGTATATGAAGCAAATCAAAGATGCACTCAAAACTAAAGTGAGTTCAACAAGGCCATGGATTAAAGGAAACTAAACAAGGAGTTCAAAGTGTGAAGAATACATCAAAGAAGCACAAATGTAATTTTATTTTTGATTCCTTGTCTTAGCATATTAGCTTTGATTGAAGCTCACATGGACTTAAGAACTCATTAAAATGTTTTAAAATTGTTTTTAAAGTTATTTCCTAAGTTTCTATAGCCGTATCAGACTATCTGAAAAATAGTCAACTAGTATTAGAGCTGTGGTCGACTAGTGCTCTCGGGAATTTCCAACAAACTGCAGTTGTCGACCATTGTTGTCCCACTAGTCGACCAGTCAGCCACTAGTCGACCAGTGGATGAACTATGGTCAACTAATAGGTGACAGCTACACTACATCGGTCATATTTTTCTAGTCGTTGAACTAGCCATTGAAGGGGCATTTTGGTCATCTGTTTGGATAGAATGTTCTCCTATAAATTAAGGGTTGTTCATATGTTTTTGATATGATTTTAAGATTATTTTGAAAATAAAAAAACAAGTCTTTAAGCTCAAGAGTATTTACAATCCACTCTCCTCTTTGGACAAGTTTCTCAAAGTTTTTTATCTTTCATTGGCCAAACATTTGATCTCTAAAGCCAAAAATCTATCTTTTAAGATCAAGATTTCTTTTATATCCACTGTTGGGATCCTATGGATGGCAAGTAGACACTAGAAGGGGTAATTAGTGTCCACAGAAATATAAAAATCTCTTTAGAAAATTCTACCTAAGAATATAATTGGAGTTACCCAATTTAATCCTAATTAGTAAAAATTATCTCAAGCAATGGAGTATCGAGTGGAAATAACAAGCCAGAGATAAATAACACAGAAATGAAGAACAAATGAAAACAAGATATGTATCCTAGTTCGGATACACAGTTCCTACTCCAGCACCCAAGTCCCACTTGGCTAGTCCACTATTATCTCAAATAGTACAACACATCTTCCCAAAAAGACTTACAACGTACAATCTTTGTGCTATGAATTACTTCTTGCTCTATTTCTGCTCCATACTCTTTAGCAAGATTTAATTATTGTTAATTAAGTTTAAATTAGACAACACTAATTGCAAACTTAAATAGAATTTCTTGAGGAATATTTTTATTTCATATACACTATTCACCCCCTTTAGTGTCTACTTTCCATCCACAGGTATCCAACACGTGGTATCAGCGCTAAGGCATTGAAAGATGGTGTCAACAAGCAACACTTACCCCGAAGGCCAATCCACTTCTCGTCCACTATTGCTTATCGGATCAAATAGCAGGAGTTGGAATAACCCCATCGAAATCTATTGCAAGTCTATTCCTATAACTTGTGGACCATGGTGAACACCACTTATGTGTTGTGCGCCGAGCGAAAGCAATCAGATCGTCAAAGTATCTAACACGAAGAACAAATAGAGAGAAAGCAAACAAAAAGATTTAGGTCTCCTTAACGACCAAGGAACACTTCTATTGATTTCAATTAAGAGATACAAAAGGCACTCAAATACTCCTAAGAAATCCTCACAATTGGCTCTCTCAAAGATGGCTTTCAATGATCCTATAGAACTTCCAATAGAACCTCATACAAGTTTCTACAATGTTTCAGTAGAAGCTCAATTGGATTCCCAATTTTTTTATGCTAATAACTCATACATTTGTTATCCTTTTATAGAAATCTAAGGAGAGGGTTGGTACACCAATCCCTCCCCCTTTGACAATTCAAAGGGGGCTGCTGGAAATAGGGCTGCTGGAAATTTTCAGTAGTCTGCCCAAATTTAAGCCAACAACCACAAATCTCCACCTTGGCGAGATATTGGGTCGATGTCACACAATCGACCGTCAATACTCCTCGATGAGAATCATCTCGTGTTCCCGTCATTTTGCCTCGAAAGGCTCATGTGGCTCCGCAGAGCCTCATTGCCCCAGAAGGGGCCACCAAAGTCATCGCATATCGTCATCATACAAGTCCGAGCCATACTCAAACTTGACCCCAATGTCGAACTTCATAAGCTTGTCCGTCGAACAATCACTAATGCCAAGTAGCTCCACCCGATCCTTGGCTTCATCAGTCGTTGTTGATTCCATCTCATCACACCAATCTTTCCTTCGTCCACATAGGTCGCCATTGTGCTCCACCTCACCGAATAAGGTCGGAGACTCATCACACCTGACAAAGAAAGCAAACGAGACCCTTCTTACAGGTTGGCATCTCTCATACCTTGGTCTCCAAACTTTGATAGAATCCATCCGATGTGCAAGTTGTGGAGACAAGGTATCTCCACCATACTGACTTAAACCATCATCTCTATTAGCACCACCTCTCCGGAGATCATCCAATGAAGTCGTCTTTGGTGCGTGCGAGCTTGAGTCGGTAGCTCGCTCATCTAAAACTCTCGTCTTCGTCATCACCGTACCATCCAAGTAATAAAGGTTGCCTTCACACTGCCTCTTCATCAGGATCATTGCTCCTCGTGTCACCTTCAAAGTGCCGTCCTCCATAGTCACTTTGCATCCTTGTGCTTCTAATGAACCAAGTGATATCAAGCTGTACTTCAGGTCGGGCACATAATGAACATCGCCTATGTCCCGTGTGACACCATCATTCATCTTTATGCAGACCGTGCCAATGCCCGCCGTCGTGCATGCTTCATCGTCTCCAAGGACTTTACGCTTACTATCTTCATGGAAAGTAGTAAAGTACTCTCTGTGGGGTGTCATATGGAACGAGCAACCTGAGTCAAGCACCCATCCCCCCTTCATCAACCCCCTCCGTCGCACCAACTAGGACCCACTCATCCACCTCCTTGCTTTTAATAATGTTGACAGTAGCATTCTTCTTCTTCTTAGCCTTTGGGCACTCCCTCGCCCAATGTCCTCTTTCCTTGCAAAAGGCACATTGATCCCTCTCGATGTTTGTACGTGGAGCTCTACTATTGTCCCTCGTCTCGGATATATGGTTCCATTTGCGGCCTCCACCTCTTTCATTGCTCTGACCTCTAACCACGGTAAGCAATTCGGACCTTTGACCCATCATCTTCCCATCGTCTTTCTTTCTAAATTCATTGCTAGTAAGAGCGTTAGAAACTTCATTGAAGGTGATAGATTATTTACAATATGTTAAGATCGAAACGATGTGTTGATAGTCTTTATACAGGGAGTTGAGAAGAATCGACTTGTCCTCATCTTCCACCTTGACGTCGATGTTCCTCAAATCGTTGAGGAGTTTATTGTAGTAATCAAGGTGTTTAACTGAAACTCCTTGCTCCATCTTGAAGCCAAAAAGCTTCTTCTTTAGGTGTAGACGATTTTGAATGTCCTTCTTCATGTACTTCTCACCAAGCGCAACCCATAATGCTTTCGTGTTCGTCTCCTCCATGAAAAGGTACTTCTTCTCCTTTGTTAAGTAGAACCAGATTGTGCCGCAAACGGTCCGATTCATCATCTTCCACTCCACATCCGACGTCGTAGTCGGTCTCTCATCTAGTACTTGATCTTGACCAAGTTGGTTCGAGATGTCAAGTACTCGCATATTTACATGCCGAAGTTGATCCCTTCATCAAACTTCTCAATTTCGAACTTCGTATTAGTACGATAGTTTGCGTTGTTGAAGATTGCGACATTGAAGTAGAAGCGTCGTCACCACTTTTGCTCATCTTCTTCGTCTAGATCTTCGTCGCCTAATGGCTCTGATACCAATTATTGTGCGCTGAGTGGAAGCAATCAGATCGCCGAAGCATCTAGCACGAAGAACGAATAGAGAGAAAGCAAACAAAAAGATTTAGGTCGCATTAACGACCAAGGAACACTTCTATTGATTTCAATTAGGAGATACAAAAGGCACTCAAATACTTCTAAGAAATCCTCACAATTGGCTCTCTCAAAGATGGCTCTCAATGATCATATAGAACTTCCAATAGGACCTCATACAAGTTTCTCCAATGCTTCAGTAAAAGCTCAATTGGATTCCCAATTTTTCGATGCTAATAACGCATACATTTGTTATCCTTTTATAGGAATCTAAGGGGAGGGGGGTTGGTGCATGCCCAAATTTAAGCCAACAACCACAATATGTACAACCAACAAAGCCAAAAACCAAATCAACCAAAGCCGAGAAGGAGCGAAATGCGTTGAATGCCAAAGTAATGAACACTCTCTATTGTGTCATCGACAACACAGAGAACCAGGTGTCCCGTCCAACTAACGCTCATGAAATTTGAAAAATTCTCGAGGTAATTCGTGAGGTAATAATAAAGTTAAAAATTCTCTTTACGTTTGTAGGTACGTACGAATCTTTTGAGATGAATCCGGGAGAATCAATTTCAGATGTGTATCTTTACTTCACGAAAATCAACACTTCTGTGGGACTTGCAAGAGCTACTCTCAAAGTGACCATGTGACGAAGATTCTCTAATCTCTCACACCTGAGTGGGAGAGAAAGACGGGCAATATAAGAAGGAAACAATCTTTTCAAGCTCACTTTGGAAGATCTAATTGGCAACCTCGTGGCGTACGAGCTCCAAATGCAACAAAAGAGGTACAAAGAGCAAGCAAAGATAAAAATCATCACCCTCAAAGCCACCACAGACGAAAGAGTTCAGAGATGAAGTTGAGGAGCAGCTAGCTCTCATCTCAAAGAGTTTCAGAAAAATTCTTAAGGCATGTAAACTCAAAAATCAAATACATAGCTTATACAATAAGTCTTCTGTATGCTTTGAAAGCAATAAGCCAGGGCATTAAAGAGAGCTTGCCTGATAGCAAAGCTCAAGGGAAATGGCGTAGTAAAATGCAAGAAGTCAAAGAAGAAAGCCTTTGTCGCTTGGAATCGTGATTCAAATGAGTCATCCGATGATTCCCCATCTGAAGAGGAAGAAGAAGAAAGAAGAGATGGATCTTACATGTGATTCATAGCTGTGGAGGACGACAAGGTAAACTCTAAATCAAACTCTAATGATTATGATAATGATGATGTTGTTAATTGGGAGAAAGAGTATCACAGGCTATATGAGCAATATGAGAACGAATTCAGAGAGCTTTTAACTCTTAAGAAGAAAAATAAAGCTTGTAATACTATTTCTTCTAATCTAGAGACAAAAAAGATAAAAGAAGAAAATTTAAAATTGGTTAGCAAGAATAATAAGCTGATAGATAAGAATAAGTTGCTTAGTGATGAGTGTAGAAACCTAAGTGATAGGTTTGGTGACCTAGAAAAGACCATGTACACCATTAAGACTAAGTACGAGGATTTATGTAGAAATATGACGCGCGCATTTGATGATGGGCCGCACACTCGAGTGTTGTGCGCGTGCCACACACTCAATGGGACACATAGTACTGGACCATGCTGTTTATCTGACTCGGCTGTTTATCTGACTAGGCTGAAATAAAATCTGATTCTGGGCTTTAGAAAAACAGTGTTTTGAGCCCCAAAAATCCTTATAAATCATATAGATTAATCTTGAGATATTTTTGATATTTTGTATCACATTTATCAACAAAATGTATGTCCAAAGTTGTTTTCTGCGCTGTGCACGACCCGTTTATAATTTTTAGAACTTCTCCAAAACAATCTTGTCTGCTTCTTTGATTCTAGGAGGGAGAAAATGCTTATGTGGCAATGCGATATCAATATTTTCTCAAACGATGTAGCATGTGGCTGATAATCAGCCATACTGCCAAGTCGCTATAACATGAAAAAAAAACTCTTTTATTCCTTACATGTTCACTCCCACAATGAGTGAGCCTCACTTTCTTTCCTCTATTTTCTCACATACAACTATTCTCAACATCCAAATAAAAAAATATTTGTTGTGTCACATATTAACTATTATCTATCTTTATTTTCCAAAACACTTTCCAACCAAAACATATAAAAAATTTGTTCTCTAAACAATGCATTGGTCAAATATGCTAAATAGGCTCTGATATCAACCATGTTTGAAAGATGACGACGAGAGTTTTGACAAGGTTAAAGGTGTGTGCTATATACATCCCCAAGAAGGGGTGTATGCAATCATATTTTATCAAAAATGTAAATTGTATCACATCGCTTGTCTCCTTTCACACTCTCTCTCCTATTTTTTTCAGTTTTGGAAAACCATCGTGTGTATATAGTCCAATCCAGGTTAAATCTTGGTCGGGAAATTGAAAAGAGAACCGAGAACAATGAGCTAGGGACCCAAAAATCATTGGCGGGGACAAATTGGTTTACATATAACTAGGGATAGCAATTCTACCCGCGGATACCCGCCCGTTTGGGTACGGGTATAGGTAGACTTTTATACACAAGGGTATGGAAGGGGTGTATGCAATCATATTTTATCAAAAATGTAAATTGTATCACATCACTTATCTCCTCTCTCTCTCTCCCCCCCCCCTTATTTTTTCAGTTTTGGAAAACCATCGTGTGTATATAGTCCAATCCAGGTTAAATCTTGGTCAGGAAATTGAAAAGAGAACCGAGAACAATGAGTTAGGGACCCAAAAATCATTGGCGGGGACAAATTGGTTTACATATAATTAGGGATCGCAATTCTACACACGGATACCCGCCCATTTGGGTACGGGTATGGGTAGACTTTTATACACACGGGTATGGATATGTGTACTCTGGACTGGTATAGATATTATATATACATACCCGTGGGTACCCGTATCCGGTCATTTTAATATTAATATAGTATTCTTATAGAGTAAAATACATATAAACCACAATTACATATTTTATAAAAATAATAACTAAACTAATATTCTTATAGAGTAAATTCAAAAAGCTTGTAGTATAAATAATTTTCTACGGGTAACGGGTATGGATATCTGTACACATCGGGTATATGGATATTCATACCCATACGCCGCAGGTACACGGGCACCCACGGATATTTGTATACCCAATGGGTATGGGCATGGGTACAAAAATTTACCCATCACTGGTACGGGTAAGGGTACGAGTATAGGTATGAGTAAATTGAGCGGGTACGGGTATGGATAGTGCATATCCATACCCGCCCGCCTGGGATAGTGCATATCCATACCCGCCCGCCCGTTTTGCCATCCCTACATATAACCCAGCACAACAAGAGGGAACAATTAAGGGAGCCCAATGTGCCAAGGCTTAGAGTTAGAATCAACCAAAACCCAAAGGCCATGTTTGGCAACTCGTTAAACAAAGTGTTAAAAGAGTAATAATTATTTAGAAAAAATGAATAATCCGATGAGAATAATGTGTATTATATTACGTACGATGCTAAACCTCATACGCGACATCGAAAATGCTATCTTCTCATATTTGTTGGATGATTGAAACCGTTCATTTTGATTTTTCATATTCTAATACTCAATACATCGAATATCAAATAAACGCAAATGGTTTTGCTCGTTCATTCACCTGTTACAAATTTAACATCGAATAACAGTTCTGCAAGAATATAACTTTGTGTGATAGATGAATGAACAAGTAAAACCTTATGATAGCATAACTATTTGATAATAAATATTACTGGGGGAGTTGCAATGCATATCGCAAGAAATTCATATGTACATATTAATTCTCTCTTGCCTAATTATAAAATTCACACAAATACACACCTACATCCCCGCCTCCCCAATCCCACCATAATTTGCATCACTCTGTCTATCCGTTATCACCTCAAACGCCTAAGATTTCCCCATAAGAAATTTTAAAACGTTTAACCTCGGTTATTGATTCGTTTCTATTAAATCCTAACCTTTTTTCTATCAGCCATTTTATCCTAATCAACAAATCAATTATAAAATGTTTCATATTTCGTATAATGGATATACTAGTCATGAGATTACACATGGCCAAGATGCTATTGTACATGCCCAATACAGAATAGAAGTCAGGAACAAAAAACCGCAACACGTCACTACCGCGAAATGCACGTGCCGTTATCTTTCTGTGGACGGGCCCCACCAGATGGGGGGAGGAAATATCAATGTGGAAGATAGCTCCAAAAGCAATAAAGCACGCACGCTAGTCGGGTCTCGATCTCACGTCTTTCAAAAGAAAAGGGAAAGAGAATGACATCCGAACAATTGCTCGTTGGTTCTCCATTTAACTTTAATCATAGCATATTGTGCACTGCGATCACATGGTAGCAAGGAGCATTAATTGATGCTTCAACCGCTGTGCGTTATTTAAAGAGCAATGGATAGGATGGGGTCTATATTTTCATATTATTCTTTTTTTTCTCTGTCGTTTTTGTTTGGCATCGACTATCTGCAGATGTGATTTTTTGCCTTAAATAGCAAAAATGTCACATCGATGTGACAGTTAATCGATGTGACGTTTTTGCTATTTAAGGCAAAAAACACGTCTGCACCCCAATTTTGCGGTGCAGATAGCAATTCACTTTTGTTTTGGTACATCGGAAAGTCTCTTTCCTTTTATCGAGCATGAGATTTTCGTCCTCTGTCGGCAGCATTGGACATAAATAGAGATGAGCATCAGACACGTGTGTTTTTCATCATAGAGGATACATCTACATATAAATATTTAATTGTGCCCCCTCGTGTCACATGATATGCTGTCATAATGGTATGGTCAAGGACTGTGCTATATACATACCCAAACCAAAGAGAAAGTGTATGGCAATGTTCATCGTCAAAAATAGAAAAAATGTCTACACACACAATCTCTCTTCTACTTTTTTTTTCATTTTTGTTAATGAATAGTGCCAATATAGCACAATCCTATGTTTAAACGAGTCCATCCACACGATTTTATTGCATACTTTAGAAGGGAACTAGAAATTACCCGTGCACTGTGGGGATCAAAGTAAACACACACACACAGAGAGAGAGAGAAGACAGAAACTCCACGCAGGCGAAAATGAGAGGAAAGTGTGGGCGTGTGTGGGAATCGTTGGGAGGTAAAGGGGGAAAATGGAGAGGCCTAAGTGCAAAAAGACACGAGGAGCAAAATGGAAAAAGACCGATGGCGAACCCGTAAATATGTGGAAGATTGAGGGTTTTTTGGTTGTATAAAAAAGCAATGGCAAACTTGTACTTCATGGGGAAGATGTGTGACTTATATTTCGGTGCACCACAAAAACACACCAGACCACAACCAAGCCCCACACATCCCCAAGTGGGCCCCACCGCTTCAAGTAATCATTTAAGGTGTACTTTCTTATTATGTATTCTTAAAACCCGTATCTTCCTCTTCTTTTCGTAGCCTCCTCTTCGTCACCCCTGGTCTCCCTCATCTCCCTCATCCCACTCTTCATTCATCCCTCTCCCTTTCGTTGCCACTGCAGCTTGCGCCGACAGCTGCAGGAAGAATAGGAAGATTGAGGGGCTACAGAGGGTAAAAAAGTAAATGTTGATATATTGTATTGTGTGTAAAGTTAAAAATTATTTTTAATTTGTTTGGTTGTATATAAAGTTGGAGAATTACTTTGTACACTCGCCATTTTGCTCTGTGCACATACCATTTATTTACAATTTTGCCATTAAAATTTTTCACTCTGCGCACATACCGCTTTTTTACTTGTTTGCATTAAAATTGCTCAGTTCACACACCAATTTACCCAATTTCCGAAAAAGCCCCGAGGTCATTCGTCGCGGCAAGCCGCCCCTGACGTTCCTCCGCCTCGTCTGCCATCTCTCGTGCCCCCCAATCCTCCTCATCACTGGCCCCAACTTCGCCTCCATCAAAGCCCATGACCTTTTCTCCAAGAACCCTACCCCTATATTGTTTTGGGGTTGGGGACAAGTGCCCAACTTTTCCAAGAACGTCCCCAACTTCTCCAAGAAGGCAAGAACCCTAACCCAACGTTGCGACCGGAGACGAGGATTTCCCCAACCTCGTCGAGAGTTTTTATGGATTTCTTCATCAGACCCTAGCTCGACTTCCACCACACGCTGGAGGTCGACCAAATCCTCGCCAAAGATCCCCTCGTTGAGAACAACCCCAACCCCACACACGAAGAAATCGAAGAGAACAAGTAGTGATGGGATGAATTCAACTCGTCTCCGGTCTTTTAGTTTTCTCAGGCGAGCCAAAGAGATCGTCGATTATGATTATGTTTCGACTGTGCGGGGTGGCGACAAGAGGTGTACAATGGTAGAAGAGAAAAATGTTGAGAAAATTTCAACGGCACACCTCTAAATTTTTAATGGCAAATTTGTAAATAAATGGTATGTGCACAAAGAAAAATGGTGAGTGCGCAAAGTAACTTCCATAAAGTTGTCTGAGTGCACGACAATTTGGTTTGTGCACATGCTAATTCCTAAATGCTACTTACACTTTGATTTATCAAGGGAATTGATTTCTGCACGCACCAAATCGATCTGCGCACATACTGCTTAAATTTTTTGAAAAATAATGAAACTGTCATTTTCAAAAACTCTAAAATATCACCGTTAGAAATTACGCTGCGCATATACCGAATTACTCACCGCACACAACATGCAAAAATTTTACATATTGTGCGCGATCAGTAATTTTGGTCTATGCATCAATTTTTACTCAATGCACACATAGACAAAATTTTGCATGTTGTGCGCTGAGAGTAATTTTGAGCCGAGGGAAATTTTAGGCATAGAAGTATACGATTAGTTCCAGCAGTTGCAAAATTGCAGGAAAATGGTTGACACACACATAACATTTTTGCTTCTCCTTCTGGTATCACTATTTTAACTTCTCGTGATAGTGTTCAAAAACCATGAAAGTAAAGGATCTCGGCTAAACTCTGTGAGCAACTAAAATAATTGTGTTTACAATTAGCTAGGAACTCAAGAATAGAATGGCTTCATTGTGAATTTGGTTCGGGCGCCAACCACAGTTTCACTTTCTTGTTATCACCCATTGTCGCTAAAACCATTGCTTGGGCGCCGCCTGTAAAAGCTTAAATGTTGGTCATTAACATGGTACTTCAACACAAAATCCACAATTAAAATTTTATAAGTATTAGTCACAACTGATACCATTTTACAAGTTTTAATCACAACTAGATACACTTGTACTAAAATTTTATAGGGATGTAAACTAGATACCATTTTAATCACAACTTGGTGGTTAATTCAAAAACACTATCGCCAATTTGATATTGAAATGTTCTATGTTGCAGTTGGAAGGCTTTAAGGTCCTAATTAAACAAAAACCGGAGCATACAGTAATCTAAGAAGCCGGTGTATATCCTTAATTCCTAGTAAGCTTTGCTAATGGGATAGGCAGCTAAGCATGCACAACATGTGAGTAAAAAGTCATGAACCAAAATTACTCACCGCACATTACACGTTGTGCGCATTGAGTAAAAATGATGCACAGACCAAAATTACTCACCACGCATTACAGACAAAAAAATTTGCATGTTATGCGCGGTGAGAAGTTTAAGTCTGGTAAAAAAATTTGCATGTTATGCGCTGTGAGTAAAATGTGATGAACAAACTAAAATTACTCACCACATATGCAAAAAAATTTACTCATTGTGCGCGATGAGTAAAAAGTAATGCACATACCAATATCATTTACTGCTCGATTTTGCGTTTTTCTTAAGAATTTCAACTTTTTCTTTATATCCAACAAAGATCCGAATTTTTCTTGACAGATTTTCATACCCTAAAATCATTCGTGCCCTGAAAAAAATTGTGTGATCGACATATTTCAGGTTTTTCACCCCCTAACTTGTTCAAAAGAATTTTAACACGATTCCAATCATCTTTCAGTAGACGTAGATGTCATAAATTTTTTTTGTAAATAAAATGATTTTTATACATTGGTGTCTGTAGTGTAGCATCTTCTGTTTACGGATAAGAAATCAGTGAACTGATTTAGGGTGCTTAGGATTATTGGTATTTTCGGTATTTTTGCTTGTGCGTTGATCAAAAATTTAAATAATAATATTTAATTAGTATGTGTACAGAGTAAAAATTTGAGCATCTGCGCAGATCAATTCGGTGGGTGCGCAAATCCATTCCCTTCTATCGAGCGTATGGCCTTCGTATGAATTGATTTCCCACCTTTTCAAAGCATCAACTTCTCATATTTATACAGAATGATCAAAGGCCCAAAACAAGCACACAAAAGACCTAACAATAACAATAGCAGGAAAATTTTTAAAATCCTTAAAAAAAAGAATACGAAAATAAAGAGTACCTGGTGCAACTCCACGAACGGGAACCTCTCCATGAACCGCTCGGCAGCCTCCACCGGCAGCGGCGCTCCGCCGCATACAACCACCTCCAGCGTGCCCAAATCATACTTCCTCGCCTCCTCCGACCTCGCCATCGCTACCACTACCGGCGGCGCTACCGTCATGACCGTCGCCCCGTACCTCTGGGCGGCCCCCAGGATGTCGCTGAACCCCACCTTGCTCATCACCACGGTCGTATCTCCCAGCGCCACCCCGGTCAGAGAGACGACGAACCCGAGAGAATGAAACAGGGGCGCCACGAGCAGCGTGACGTCGCCCCGCTCCCTCGTCCTCTGTGCCCGCAACCCCGCGGCCATCGCGACGAAGCTCCGGTGAGGGATGGCCGCCGCCTTCACGCGGCCGGTGGTCCCAGACGAGAACAGCATGGCCGCCGGGTCCGACAGATTGACTACGACACGATCATCGGAAGAACGGAACCGTGCAGGTGTCATCATAAGAGAGCGGAACTCGGCGGAGTCCAATGAGATGACGGTGTGGGTGTCAGAAGGGAGCTTGGAATCGGCGGGGGAGGAGGCAAAGACGATGGAGGGGTTGACGAGGTTGATCTGACGAGAGATTTCGGATGGGGTGGAGACGGGGTTGGCAGGGCAGACGACGGCGCCGACGGAGAGAATGGCGAGATAGAGGACGGGAAGGTCCAGGCGAGATGGGGAGAGGACGAAGGCGACGTGGCCTTTGGAGAGGCGGAATTGAGATTGGAGGGAGTGAGATAGGGAACGGACCTGGGAGATGAGATCGGGGTAGGAGAGGGAGAGGCCGGAGGTGGAGTCGATGAAAGCGGGGTTGGAGGGGAGAGGGGAGGGGAGGAGGGAGAACGCGAAGGAGGGGAAGGAGAGGGGGAGGGTTTCGGGGGGGAGGGGGACTCGGTGGCGGAGGCTGTGGAAAGTCTTGGTTTCGGAGCAAAAGCCGGTCTTCGGATCGACGGGAGGTGGAGACGGAGGCGGAGGAGCGGAGCATTTGCGGGTCCCTGCCATTGAGAAGATGCAGAGGAGGTGGCGCAGTTGAGAAGAGGGGCGAGAATCGGGAGATTGTAATTCCAAGTGCCCGTTCTTGTGTTGATGTCGGTGAGTGGATAGTGCTGTGAAAGTACAGTATTGTTTTTTTTTGGTGGTGGAATGAGGTTGTGAATATGAATGTTGGAATTTTTTGTGTGGCGCGTTCAACTTTATTGTGTTTTTTGTGTGAAAGTAGAGTATTGTTTTTCTTTGGTAGTGAAATGAGGTTGTGAATATGAATGTTGGAATTTTTTGTAGGGCGCATTCAACTTTATTGTGTTTTTTTGTGTGAAAGTAGAGTATTGTTTTTTTTTTTGGTGGTGAAATGAGGTTGTGAATATGAATGTTGGAATTTTTTGTGGGGCGCATTCTGTTATGAATAAGCCCGTGAGGCCCATTGGGTATCCAAGCCCACTATTGAAAGCTATATATATGTGGGTAGGGGGCTCTTACCCCCTACACCTATTTCCCTATATTTTCCCTTCATAACACGTTATCAGCACGATCACGCTCGTTGGAGGAGACGGCGGCTCGCGGGGAAGGAGATCCATCAATCGCTCAGATTCAAGAAGATCGTAATCTTCTCAACGGGGAGCGAAAAGGGCATCCTTCACCAACCGTCGACTAGATTCCCTTGTCGAATCTAGAGGTAAAAAATCAAAACTTTTAGATCTAAACTTGCTTTTCCGTTAGATCTGCATGTTTTAGGATCAAAAAGTTTAAAAACACGGTAAAAAATCAATTTTTTTTAGATCCGCATGCCTAAAAGCAATAAAATCTGTTTTTAGCGATCTAAATACTCGAAAAATCCGTTTTTTTTTACCCCCAACCTTTGATCCAAAAATCCGCACGCCCATAGGGCGAAACGGCGGCGCTTCACAAGCGCCGCCGGCGCGATCTCACGCCGCGGCCATAGGCCGCGGCGGCCGCGGCCTCAAGCCGCGGCCTGAAGCCGCGGCCCCCGTCGCCGCGGCCTGCAGGCCGCGGCCCGCCGATACGGCGGCCGCGTTCTGCGCGGCTAGCCGTCTCGGCGACACGCCGCGGGCCCCCCTAGGGTTTTCCGAAACCCTAACCCTAAACGGGCCAACTTTTTCGGGGGAGGCCCAATTAACCCTAATGGGTTGTTCTCATGGCCCAAAAGGCCAGAAAATTAGCCCATTTACATAAATAATTTTTCTTTTTTATTTTTGGCCCTAATAGCCCAAAATAATTAAAAGAAACTTTAAAAGGGTTTTTAAGCGGTAAACAAAACATTAAAATATGGATCAAAAGGTAAAAGTTTTCAAAATAATTTTTTGCACGTCACACACATTTTAGATTATTTAAATTAATCTGTACATGCATGTGATTGATTATCTGCGTAGTTGTATGTTTCAAATATATTATCTGCGTGGATGTGCAAATTAGGCTATGTTTTTAGGGATCAGCCAGGTTTCCGACACCTTTTAATTTCCTGCAATTTTTCTTTTTTTAGAGAAATTTGTAAGTGAGGATATAAATGTAAAAAGAAGACCGAAGGACACCAAAAAGGAGCTGAAGGCGTTCGCACAATGAAGATAGGGGCTTCTCTCTGAAGTTCCCGAGTTGTAATTTATTCTTTTATGCAATTATTTTTTGATGTAACTTCGGACTGTACTTCTTTTTATTTCGGTGTCGGCTGGCTGATCCCCATAGTCCTAAGTCATTTTTCTGCTTCATTGTTTATACATTAACTGCATGGATGTTAATTACTTTAATACCATGTTTAATGTTACAATGAAACTACTTAACAGCATGCGTGAATGTTAAACCGTTATTAATTATTCACATTATGAATCTGTAAAAAAAGCATGTATGTTAAATTCACATTAATTAGATCCATGCTATGAAAAATGTTTGCATTACATGCGTGGATGTCTAATTTACTCAGTTTTAATGATACATGTTGTTTTCCTTTACATTGCTGGATCATTAAATGGCCAGACTCGCAAATGTCGACTTTTCGGTCCTGAAGGCCGATGGGTCAAACTACCTGAGTTGGCAGTTGGACCTGAAGTTCCATCTGCGCTCTCATGGTTTCAGTCTCACACAGACTGAAAAGGCAACAACAAGTACTGTCCCAGCGAACAAGGAAGCTTCAGTGGAAGCACCTCATACAGAGGAAGTTTCCGATATATTAAAGGCGAAAGCCATTATATATATCAGGAAACATTTAGACTCGACCTTAAAGGACGAGTACCTCACTGTAGAGGACCCTTATGAGCTGTGGGACGCACTCAAGGAGAGGTACAGACATCAGAGGGATGTCATACTCCCCCGTGCACAGTACGAGTGGACTCACCTCCGCATACAGGACTTCAAATCCGTAGCGGAGTACAACTCAGCTCTCTTCCGCATCACCTCACGCCTGAAGTTGTGTGGTGAACCAGTGATAGAGAAAATGTTGCTGGAAAAGACGTTCACGTCTTTCCACGAAAAGGACATGATCCTTATGCAACAATATCGTGAGAGGAAGTTCACTAAGTACTCTGACCTACTTTCATGCCTGCTTATGGCTGAACAGAACAGAGACCTGTTGGTTGCCACCCACAACCTGCGCCCTCCTGGCTCCGCTCCATTGCCACTTCCTGCAGAGGCTAACTTCCAGTCTTTCCAGAAGAAGAAGACGGACAAAAAGGCAAAATTCCAGAAATGGAAAGAACAGAAGCAGCGGAAGAAGGCCACTCCCCCAGCTCCTCCTCAGAACCAGAAGTTCGTGGACAAGAAGCAGAAGAGGATTCCCAACAAAGGTGGCACTCCCAAGAAAGACTGGGAGGACAAGTGCTCTAAATGCGGAATGACGGGCCACTGGTCCAGAATTTGCCGTACAACAAAACACCTCCAGGACCTCTACCAGGCCAGCCTCAAGCCTCGAGCTAAGACAAACCTGATTGAGAGCGCAGCGTTGGCAGAGACCTCATGGACTCCTGAAGACTTCATGGGAGATGACACTCTCTAGATCTGGACCACTTCTATGCACTAGCAATGTATCTTCTATTTATGCATCGTATCTAGTTTTATTTCCATGTCAAACAATATTTTGAGCATTTATTTTTTTATGAAAGTGGATCTTTTCTCTTCATTTATTGCTTGAATGTCTTTCCTTTTTTAGATATGGAACTTATCTGCTTAGTGGACAGTGCATCGACGCACTCGATCCTTCAAAACATAGACTACTTCACGAGCATAAGTAGCTATTCTGGCCCACTGAGAACAATCTCAGGACCAACAAACATAATCGAAGGATCAAGGGAAGCAATTATATTGCTCCCCGGCAACACACAAATAACACTTAAAAATGCGTTATACTCCCCTAAATCCATCCGAAACCTCCTAAGCTTTAAAGACATCCGTTTAACGGATATCACTTAGAGACGGTCGAGGAAGATAAAAGGGAATACTTGCTTGTAACGTCTCTTACAAATGGTTCAAAAACCATTGTGGAACGTTTCAAGGGACTCCCCTCGGGACTCTACCAAACAAGTATGCAAACTCCAGAAACATCCATGGCGGAGCACCTGCAGTGCCCCCAAACACCAGAATTCCAACTCTGGCATAGTAGACTGGGACATCCTGGTTCTGTTATGATGTACCGCATCATAAAGAACTCCAGGGGTATAGACCTGAAGAACCTGAAGATTCTTCAAAAAGGCAAATTCCCATGTCCACCCTGTTACAAGGGTAAACTGATCACGAGACCCTCTCCACTGAAAGTGGACGTGGAGTCCCCCAGTTTTCTGGAAAGAATCCACGGAGACATTTGTGGGCCAATTCACCCATCAAGTGGTCCGTTCAGGTACTTTATGGTCCTGATAGACGCATCTACTAAGTGGTCATATGTGTGCCTACTGTCCACCCGTAACCTAGCACTATCTAAGCTTTTAGCTCAGATAATCAAGTTATGGGCCCACTTCCCGACTACCAGATAAAGAAACTCCGTCTGGACAATGCGGGGGAGTTTACGTCACAAGTCTTTCTAGACTATTGCCAAGCTCAGGGAATTGAAGTCGAACATCCTGTAGCGCATGTTCACACCCAAAATGGGTTAGCAGAATCTCTAATTAAGAGACTGCAATGGATCGCTCGTCCATTATTACTTCAATCCCAGATGCCAGTGAATGCATGGGGTCATGCAATTTTGCATGCTGCATCTTTAATAAAATTAAGACCTTCTGGAGGTCAGTCATCTTCTCCAATGCAACTAGCACTTAGAGCCCCACCAATTGTCTCACATTTGAGAATATTTGGTTGTGCAGTATACGTCCCCATAGCACCACCGCAAAGGACAAAGATGGGTCCACAACGTCGTCTAGGCATTTATGTTGGGTTTGACACCCCCACCATAATTAGATTCCTAGAACCCCTTACGGGAGACGTCTTTAAGGCACGTCTAGAAGACTGTGAATTCGATGAAACATCGTTTCCAAGACTAGGCTCACAGACAAAGAAGCCCGAAGCTTCAGAAAGTATCACTTGGGATACAAAGACATTATGTCACTTTGATCCGCCAACAAGCTAGTGTGAGGAGGAGGTCCTGAAGATTCTCCACTTCCAAAACACTGTCCATCTCTTGCCGGACAAATTTACTGACAACCAGAAGATTGTCAAATCACACGTCCCTGCTGCTAACACTCCAGCTAGGATTGACATACCGCAAAATGGATGCAATCCGCCTGCAGCAGAAATGGTTGGACCTCTCAAAAAGAGAGGGCGACCACCGGGATCCAAGGACCAAGTCCCTCGAAAGAGTAGGACCCTTGGCAATGGTAAACAAATACCACCACAGGATGCAAATATAAGCCCTACTACCCCATCTCTCCCAAACTCTCATGAAGAGGAAAAACCGGGAGAAAATGAAGTATCGATACACTATGTACGAACTGAGGAGTATTGGGACAGAAAAAGCACAACCATAGATGACACATTTGCGTGTAATATTGCCATCAATGTCGCGTACTGCGACGATGATATTAAACCACGCTCTCTGACAGAATGTCAAAGCAGAGATGATTGGCCAAAGTGGAAAGCGGCAATAGGAGTGGAGTTGGATTCACTCACCAAACGCAAGGTCTTCGGACCCATAGTCCAGACACCAAAAGGTGTAAAACATGTGGGTTATAAATGGGTATTTGTTAGAAAACGAAATGAAAAGAATGAGATCGTTCGTTATAAAGTAAGGCTTGTAGCGCAGGGTTTTACCCAACGTCCTGGGATGGATTTTGAAGCCACATACTCTCCAGTCATGGACGCGATCACCTTCCGATTCCTCATTGGCTTAACAGCCCAAGAGGGTTTAGATATGCAACTCATGGACGTGGTTACTGCATACCTATATGGCAACCTAGACCGAGACATCTATATGAGATTGCCTGACGGTTATTCTTTGCCTGCAGCACTAAAAGAGAGAGAACGTGACATCTACTCAGTGAAACTGCAAAGATCATTATATGGTCTAAAACAATCTGGAAGGATGTGGTATAACAGACTGAGCGATTTCCTTGCAAAACAAGGATTTACAAACGACCCAGTCCGTCCTTGCATCTTTATAAGAGCAAAGGCAACAGGATTTGTAATTATAGCCGTCTACGTAGACGACTTAAACCTCATCGGATCTCCTGAAGAGATCGCAAAGATTTCTAGAAGCCTGACAGAAACCTTCGAGATGAAAGACCTCTGAAAGTCAAAATTCTGTTTAGGTCTTCAGATAGAGCATCTTAAAGATGGGATCCTGTTACACCAGTCTACTTACACATCGAACTTATTGAAAAAGTTTCAGATGGATAAGTGCCACCCCCTCAGCACTCCGATGGTCGTCAGATCATTGGATGTACACAAAGACCCCTTCCGGCCGCTGGAAGAGGGGGAGGAAGTACTAGGCCCCGAAGTGCCTTATTTAAGTGTTATCGGTGCACTCCTTTACCTGGCTAACTGCACTCGCCCTGACATAGCATTTGCAGTAAACTTACAAGCCAGATATAGTGCTGCACCTACACAACGGCACTGGGTCGGAGTTAAGCATCTTCTGCGCTACCTCCAAGGGTCCATAGACTTAGGTCTATTCTACAGGAAAGGGGCATCAACTGGTTTAGTTGGTTATGCTGATGCAGGTTACAGGTCCGATCCTCATACAGAGAAGTCTCAGACCGGATACATGTTCACATACGGCGGCACAGCCATATCCTGGAGATCTGTAAAGCAGACCATGACGACCGTCTCATCAACTCACTCAGAACTTCTAGCGATCTTCGAAGCGAGCAATGAATGCTTCTGGCTACGCTCTGTGATCCAGCACATCCTCACCTCCACCGGCCTGATGACCGACGTTCTTGCGCCTACCATACTCCATGAAGACAATGCAGCATGTATAGCCCAGCTTCAGGACGGCTACATCAAAGGCGACAAGACAAAGCATATCTCCCCCAAGTTCTTCTGGACGCACGACCTTCAGAAGCAAAAGCAGATTGAGGTACAGAAGATCCAATCATGTAATAACTTGGCGGATTTGCTTACCAAATCCCTGCCTACTAGTATCATTGAGAAACTTGTATATGGGATTGGGATGAGGAGAGTGAGTAAATGTAAACTGGGTTAGGATGAGAGAACTATGAACTCATAGATACATAGGAGACTGATGTATAGATTCATAGAAAATCTGCAAGCCTGAAGCTTGGTCAGATGAGGGGGAGTCAACTGCAGAGTTGTACTCTTTTCCCTTGGCTACAGGTTTTTTCCCACTGGGTTTTCCGTAGTCAAAGTTTTGACGAGACAACCTCGTTGACTCTGAATCCTGAAGTATCCACCCCTAGACACATCCCTAAAACAAGGGAAGTTATGGGTTAACTGTTCTTTCTTTAACAAGGCAGTTACCCTAACTCGGATCCTGAAGAATCCACCTCTTATTCAATGTTGGTTGGATAAGGGGAAGTGTTATGAATAGGCCCGTGAGGCACATTGGGTATCCAAGCCCACTATTGAAAGCTATATATATGTGGGTAGGGGCTCTTACCCCCCTACACCTATTTCCCTATATTTTCCCTTCATAACACATTCAACTTTATTGTGTTTTTTGTGTGAAAGTGGTTTGTAAATGTTGTTGTGAATGTTGTAAGGTGAAAGTATTGAGTGGGATGAGGTGAGAATAGGAGAACAATGACCCCCATGAATTTCTTGTGTAATTCCTATAAAACCCCAAAAAATTACAAGGTAAAGTGATTTGCAATGTGAAACCGTATTCATAGGGATGACAGATACAACATGCCAAGATCCAGATCAAAATGAAACGCAAAAAAAATTGCAATGACATTCTGTCGGCATTTTGAAAAAAAATTTGCATTGCCATTCCGTCTTCAGTTTTCCACAATCCAAATTGAAACATGAAAAATCGGTCTGTAATGGCAATCAATCTGCGTATGGGTGACAGATAGAGAATGCTAGGACCCAAAACAAAATGAAACTGAAAAAAATTTGCATTGCCATGAAGTCTGCAGTGTGAAACAGGAAAAAAATTGCATTGACATTCAGTCTGCAGATTGACACATAAAAAACTTGCATTATCATTCAAGCTCCAGTTTGCCATTTGCCAAAATGATACAAGAAAAATCCAACTTCAGAATGCCATACTCCAACTCAATACCATCAATTAACACAACCCAACGATAAACAAATAGAACTAAAAATCCCAACATCAACATGCTGATACAACAAATATTCCATAACAGTGTTAAACATCAACTAACATTGTTATACATCAACATTACATAAAAACCTATTACAACTAATAGAGATAGCAGTCCGGCCTTAATGGAACGATAATCGGATATGATGTTCTCCAAATGCACATTGGTCATCTCAAGTAGACCGACAACAGTACCCAGTCGTCCGTCCATCTCTAACTCCTACTCTCAGCCAAAGGCGTCGTCGAACTTACAGTAGTGGGCCTTCGCTCAATCTCATCCATGTAATGCATGATCACCATTCTGGATAACTCAGTGTGGGGGATCCTTCCATAGGAAGAATGTGCATCTACGTCTCGAGCTGTACAACTCCAAAATCTACGCTCTGGGTTTGCTCTTGTCCATGACGTCCTCCTCGGCACCTGAATCCCACAATTGCATATCTTGTAGTCATCGAAATCGGCATCAAAGTCGCCAAGTGTCGCATCTCTATATCGAGATCGACAAGTAGAGCTTGACGGTTGACTCATATGTACCTGGCAAGCCAAAAAAATCCTCATTAACATATAAAATTTTACATATAAAAGTGATAATTTTAAATGAATGAGGGAACATCATACCTACTAAAAGTATTGATCATAGGCATGGTAGGGTGGCAGCAGCGTTCAGAACTCAGAACGAATAGTCAAACAAAAAGAGCATATAATACACGAAGCAAAATGCGTATGGAAATAGTAAGCAGACTGCCACATTCCTAGCCAACGTCCACGCCCCATTCATATAGATTATCATACATAAGCCCCCGAATATTTTTTCCATTTCCCTCATCTGTTGTTTGCTTGGCAATGGATCCTTCATTATAGACCCACACATTAACATTCACATTCCAAATTCCTTTAAAAATCCATATAAAGACCATTTCATTGCCTGCCAACCAACTCATAAAAGCCATTGCATAAAGAATATGAAACAACGTGGGGGAAAGAAGGGCCCTGAGTGCCAGCCTTCCAGCATGAGGTATATTCAATAAACCCTATTATCATCACAAGGCTATTTGATAAAATTTCACATAAAATGTGATATCCACCATTCATATCATTAGGGGTGCAAGATCTGAATGAATTTACATTCCATTTACATTCAGTCTGCAGTATGCCACATAACAACCCAGAAATCCATAAGCCTAGGGGTGACAGATAGAGCATGCCAAGAACCAAAACAAAATGAAACTCATAAAAAATTTCATTTCCATTCACTCTGAAGTTTGGACCATTAAAACCCAGAAATCCATAGTCATATGGTGTGACATATACATCATGCCAAGACACCAAACAAAAATTTGAACCTCAAAAAAGATTGCTTCTCCATTGAATATGCAGTATGCAACAAAAAAACCCAGAAATCCATATTCATATGTGGTGACAGTTACAGCTTGCCAAGAACCCAAACACATTGACACTCCTAAAAAATTGCATAGCCATTCAGTTTGCATATTGCAACATAAAACCCTAGAAATACATAGGCCTATGGGGTGACAGATACAGCATGCCAAGACCAAAAACAAAAGGAAACTCAAAAAAATTTGCATTGCCAATCAGTCTGCATTTTGCCACATTCCTCCCCAACTACCACACCAACTTCATATAGATTGATTATCAAACATAATATGCCCTAAGATTTTTTTCCATTTCCCCATCTGGTAGCTTGGCACCGGTTCCTTCATTATCTACCCACATCGTCACATAAATCCCACTGCAGATATTCTTCACAATGCCAAATCCATATAAATATCCATATCAAACCATTTCGATGCATACTAACCAACTCATAAAAGCCATTGCATTCATATTCTGAACCAACTTGGGAAATGAAGGAACCTAAGAGACAACCATCCAGCATGAGGTATATTTGTAACGACCCGCTTTGTAACAGCCGGATTTAATCGTACAAATGTATTTTTGTAATAAGACGGATTCAATCGGATTAAATGATTTTTATATTTTTGTTCGTAACTCAAATCTACAAATGGACATCGTATTCGTGATCCTTGCGACGGTACGAACGCGTGGCTATTTTTTTCGTAATTTTCGGAGATATTCCTATAAAATGAAATTTAATAATTAAACAATAATTAAATTAAAACAAAACAATTAAAAAAAAGAGGACGAGCCACGTTTTCATCCTGGTGGTTTTTTTTCAAACTTCTCACCTAACTCATTTAATTTATTTGACTAAGTAATTATTAAAATATTAACAAAGTTTTCATGCTCACGTTTTAATCTCTTTGAGACCCGGTACATCCCCCTTTTCAGTAGTCAAGAGCACCCACCAACCCCATTTAATTCCCTCTAACTATTCCATTAATTACCCAGTGACTAAACAAAGAGATCTATATTTCTAATTACCTATATTAAAGCCTCTCTCCTCCTAAGCCTGACACACATACAACCTATGTCTGCAAACAAACAAACAAAACAGAAGGGGAAAGAAAAACACTAAAAACCCAAAGCCCCCTCTCTTGTTATCTCCCATACGCAACATCCCCTGCCACCGAGATCCATGGGATCACCACGTGCGCGCCGCCTCCACGCCCGCTGCCGGTGACCGACCCACCGGCCGTCGACTCTCCTCCGGCCAAAAACCCCCTTCATCTGCAGACACGCGCGCGCGCCGCGCGTTGCGAGAAGCAGCAGCAGCAGCTTGGGCGCATACTGTAAAGCAACGGCAGCCTGCAAAACACTTCACAGCCTGCAAAACAAATTAACAGGTTAAGTTTTTATACATAATAATATATATTAGTTGTATCGGCAACCTGCAAGTGGTATCGGCCACCTGCAAAACAATTAACAATTAGCAGGTTAAGTTATATATATAATAATATATATTACTTAAATATATGATGAGATTATAATAGTGATTTTGCTATATGTATCAGAATAACGAACGGATACCACCAGAAGGTCCGCGCCTTTGTCACGAACCCGTGGGCACTGGTTTCGTTGGAATCCGGCAAGTATCCTATTTTCTATGAATTTTTAAAGCTATTCGTAATTATTCCTAAACGTCAAAAAATAAATCATTTCTAACGATTTTCACATAAATGACATATTGAACTCTACGTAATCTGATAGTACTCGTCAAGAGGAAAATTTGGGCAGCAAGAACATAAAAATCCAACGTGTAGATTGGAAGATATCAATTTTGCAAGTTTAGGACATCTATTTTTTAAATACTGATAAATGAGATGTTAGCTTCTAAAATCCTAGAAAATTGCCATGACTGATTAAGGAAATACGAGGGTAGGCCCAGAAAATCCGGAACAACGAAACGGACTCATTGGCACTGGTTTCATCACCAAAAAGGCAAGTATTTATTGTATTTGAATTTGGGACATCTGCTAAAACTATTGCAAATATTATTTTTAACGTGCTCATACTTCAATTGTTGTAACTGATTAAAAACGGATGCATGCTAATGATCCCTGATGAAAGAACAACTTTTCTCTACATATCATCATTTGAACCAAACCGGAACAGAGGGTAGGACACAACCCTCGAAATATAATGAGAACCCATCGATTACAGATGGAGAATGAAACTAGTCGGTGACTGGTTATGACACTTGGGTGGGGTTGGTCCTTAGTAGTAGGGTTCGTAGATGTAGCTTGACCACCTTACGGCTCCCTCCATAACCACACAATGGAGGCAAGCAGGAAGGCGTCACGGAAAACCCCCGATGATAGGGTGCATCAAGTACATACTACCAACCCGGACAAGGACTTATCACGAGCACAATAAATGAAACATACAACAGCTTTACTTCTTGAACTGCAATTTCTTATATGTTATGTTTCTCTTTCTGCACTTATCATTTATAATATGTGTACTAACGCTCACACTTTTCTTTCTGCACTTTTTGTAAATATGTACTAACATCTTTTGTTCCTTTGCAAGCTGTTCTTAATTCTTTTACTTTAAATACCTTGCCGAGCTTCTCGCTGACATATATTTCATGTGTTTGTGAAATATATGTTAGGTTCAGAGACTGATTACTTTGCAGACCCCGCTTTTGAGGATCCTACCGTAGAGGTGGACCCCGCTGATCTGAGTTACGAGGACGCTGAGATCCTCCCTGCCGAAGACTAGAAAATCGTTGCAGTCTTTACCTATTTAGTTGTATTTGCTATTTCCAGGTGTGTTTGCTTTCAGCAGGTTGTACGGCCATGCTAGGCCTAATGTCACTTTGTGTGCTTCGCTTTAAAAACGCTGTAATAAATTTGTAATAAATATTTGTGCTGTTTCTGAGAAATTCGCGTGCAGGGACATGCTTGTTAAATAACGCTTATTGTGCTTAAGTCAAGGAAGGAAGAAAAAAAAAGTACTCCTTCTTTGCTTTAAGCACAAGCGGACCCGCTCACGTCCTCGCTCCCTTACATGGGAAGCGGGGCGTGACACGCTTTCAGGGGGCCCGTTACTTATTTGATATTTGCGCAGGTCCTGCAGATTACCAGTGAATTCAAAATAGCCACGATGCAGAGATGTACAAAAATACTCAAATAGTGTCCAATTATTACAATCCATACTGTACAAGATTTCTCAATAGATATACATGAAAGAAGAAAAGTACATAAGTGCAAATAGCTTTGGAAGCTGCGGTCGAACTCTGGCGATATTAGCTCAGGAGCATCTACCTCCATATGTACGTCGTCTGCGGTGCCAATGATATCGAACCGTAGGTAAGTTACAACAATTCTAAATATAGAAAAGAAGCAGTGCAAAGTATGACAAAAGTAGCTACGTACAAGCAGATCAGAGTTAAAAGTAAAATACTGAGTAACAACTGTACACAACTGAAAAGTAAAGGCAAACTGAACTGAAAGGAGAGAACCACTGTACTGTGGTAGTGCAAGTGTAAAGCAGGCTAGGCAAGTGAAACATACTACTGTTGTAGCTAAAAGTATGACAGGTAAAGTATTGTGACTGCACAAGTGTAGTAGGTAGAGGGTATGTACTGCGTAAAGTAAAGACGGCGGTAACGCCTAAAGTAAAAGTGACTGTGCAAAAGTAGCTACACTACGTGACTCAAGTCGGAGAGTACAATATGTGACCATTGAGTTCATCTCTTGCCTGGGCGCGACCCAGACGAATGCCGAAACACAGGCACTATACATGTATTTTTCCGAAACTCAGGCAGCGGGATGGGATGCCGAAACACAGGCAGCGGGACGGGAAGATTGAACTCCAGTCACTCCCGCAATCTTTCAAACTATGAGTTACCCTAAAAATGTAATGCCCTACTAGCTACTGCACAAGTACTAGAGGGGGGGTGAATAGTACTTTAAAATAATAAGGAGTATAATTCCAAATTAATTGCAAACAACTACCAAATCAATTTGCGGAAGCTTAAATTGAATGACAACAACAAAATTAACAATGCAAACAAAAGATGTTAATGGGTTCGGATCCACCCAAGTCTCCCCGACTTGTTCCCGGTGATCCTACGTCCCAACCACCCGGATCCCCTCCGGATACTTGAGTTAGAAACCCTAACTCAAGATTTCCACTATGAATATCTTGTGAAAAACCTTCACAAGATCAAATCATACAACAACGGCAATAGTGAATCCCACAACCCGGGATCACAACCTTCTCTCACAACTGAGAGAATCAACAAGCAATATAAATGAGTTATATTGAAATAAGCAAACTTACCACAAAATCCTATACCTTGAGTTTTTCTTACCCAATAGGTGAAATGGAGGATTTGAGGAAGATGAAGTCACCAAGACCTAGCACCAAGGAAATGACCAGCAATCGGTGCCTAGGGATGATTTGGAGACTTGGATCAAGCAATAGCTTGAAGAGCTCACCAAGAACAAGCTTCTCTCTAGATGGATTCTAGATCTAGAAATGAGAGAGAATGGGTTTCTTGTGAGGAAGAGAGCTTTTGATTTGAGTGAGAATAGCTATCTCTTTTGATCTCAATGAATCTCTGAATGGAAGCTCTTACCTAGATAGAAATGACCTAGGTTCGTATTTATAGGGTCCCATAAAAACAACTTAGGTCATTCTCCAACGGATAGAAATCTGTGAGAATTAGTCGGTCAAAGAACAATCACTGACCGACTAGTTCATCAACTAGTCGGTCAGTCAAACAGCATGGACCGACTAAGAGAGGAACTGAGAAGAAAGAGAATTTCAGACCTAGAAATCTAGTCGGTCCAAGAAGACTTTCTGACCGACTAGTTTCACAACTAGTCGGTCAGTCAGTGAACGTAGACCGACTAAGAGGCAAAATGAAATAGTCTGAACACAAGTTGACTTAGTCGGTCCAAGAACAAAAGTTGACCGACTAGATTGTCAACTAGTCGGTCACCAAACGTTCTTAGACCGACTAACGATAAACAGTAGCTTAGGAGAAATTTAGCATGAACAGTAAGTCACAACTAGTCGGTCAAAGAAGCATCACTGACCGACTAGTTCACAAACTAGTCGGTCGGTGAGTCAACGTAGACCGACTAACTGTAAACAGTAAAGTCCAAGAAATTAAGGAATCAAACTAGTCGGTCCAAGAAGAGTTGCTGACCGACTAGATCACCATCTAGTCGGCCAGTACTTGTTCTTGTACCAACTAACATGCACATACAAGTCCGAATCGAAGCACGACGCTTCGAGGAAGTTAGAATGAACTTATACTAAGATCCTAGAGCTACGCTATGAGCGTTATGAAGTTAGAATGGTAAGATATACTCAAGGCTTAACATTCTATATATCGAGGCTAAAAAGACTATAAATAAAACCTTAATAAACGGTCTTTGAGAGCTTCGATTGAATCTTCATAACTTCCAAAACGGCGCAAGAGCTTCAACGAAGCTTTAGGCATGAATACGAGCTTTGGGAAGTGTTGAGATGTCGCTTTGAATGTTCTCGTGAATTTGGCGACGATCTCCAATACTGCGCTCACAAATTGTTAGCTCATGGATTATTTATGTTTGCTCATCATCAAAACCAAATCCGGGGAGTCCAATATTCAACATTCTCCCCCTTTTTGGTGATGACAAACCAACATAAATAATAATAAAAAATAATGATTCAAATGTAAAATACTTACTCCCCCTGCATTGATGACACGTTAATTCCAAAATGAATATATATGAATTGCATCAATCAGATGAGTAAGATAAATAAAGAGAATCGATTTTCGAAATATCGGATTTTGAAAATCCTTATATATATCTTAACTCCCCCTGAATCTAACATATCAAACTAGATTCTTGGAAATTGAGTTAAATTTTCATTTGCGCTATTTATTATCATTATCTCTCCCCCTTTGGCATTATCCCAAAAATAGGGGGCATACAACGACAACAACTAGGAAATGGAAAATCCAACATCGGGAGTCGTAGACAATGACGATGGAACTAATTGACACCAAAGGAAAAATGATGAAATCAAATCAAGGTGTGCCAAATTGTCCATTATCAAAAAAGCGATAATCAAAATCAAAAAAAAATATTTGGTAATAAATTTTTTATTTATTGAATAATGAAACATACTCTCCAATATTCAATATTCTTGGTTAAATTTGTGCATGGAAAACAATTCTATACAAATATAGAAATATACTCTATTTAACCAAGTTTTTCAATCGTCGAGCGACGATTTTACATATCATGGACATCGAATGAGAATTAATGTGCACGACGAAGTAAATATCACAACATGAACATCGATGAATATATATAAATGATAACATCATGAGTACATCCAAAAAGATATCAAATATAAAAATGTACATCACATCAAATGCAACACATCATCTATATAAACATCAAAAAGTACAACATCATCGTCTACATCAAAATATAACATCATCATCAATATCCAAAGCACATCAAAATACCCAACACCGACATCCAGAAAACTCAAAAGTACATCAAAAACAACCATCAATCTCCATCCTAACCCAAAATAAAACACTCTCAAAAAGGTAAATCATCCAATGAGCAGTGGAGAGTCCTCGGAACAAACGATCACGAGGAAGTGGCTGGATCTGCAGTCTCCGTGGGTCCAGTCGACGGAGTGGACTCAGGCTCTGCAGGGAGAAGAGGCGTCTCAACAGACGGGATCGTCGGGGTAGGTGTGGAAACAACTGGCTCAACAGCAGGGGTCGCAACAGCAGGAGTCTCAACAGCAGCAGGAGATAGAAGAGCAGGCTCGACAGCAGGGTCAGCAGCAGGCTCAGAAGTCTGAAGTGCTGAAGCAGAAGTCTCTGGAGCACCGGAAGTGGTGCCATCTCCAGGAGCTGAAGTGGTAGCAGCAGCAGCAGCAGCAGTGGCCTCATCGCCACGGGCTAAGGAAGTGACAAGCTCGTCAAGCTCCTCATCGTCCATCTCCTCGGCCTCAGAAACTGAAGGAGGAAGATCAATCCCCATCATACGAGCCATACGACAGACGACCTCCTCAGTACGAGCCAAACGAGAGTCCTGCTGACGAAGAAGGCGTACGACATCGTCTAATGTGGCAGGAGGAGCGGGGGCTGCAGCAGCTGACGGAGTAGACTGGGAAGCAGATGCGGTAGACCTCTGCACGTGACGAAGCGCCGCTAGAGATTTCTTAACGGCCGTCGCGTTAGAGGAGTACCCAAGGGACGCTCATCGTTAGGAGGGAGAGGGACTCAGAAATGACGAAACACAAGGGTCAACA
This sequence comes from Scilla litardierei, assembly GCA_030789695.1. Classification (NCBI taxonomy): domain Eukaryota; kingdom Viridiplantae; phylum Streptophyta; class Magnoliopsida; order Asparagales; family Asparagaceae; genus Scilla; species Scilla litardierei. The sequence goes on from CM061135.1 coordinate 22,960,693, forward strand.
GACAAGGGTATGGAATATGCGCAGATTTATTGGTCTTGCGTATACACTCGAAAGAGTCCATCTTATCGAGTAAAACGCGAGCCCAATTAATCTCGCAACCCAAGAATAGAGCGTAGATAAGCTTCAGGAATGGCTGGGATGGAAGTGAAGATGAGCCGTACTTGGGAATTAAGCACGACTTCAGAATAAGATTCAGAACCCAGGCATTTGGCTTGAACGACTTTGAAGGAACTCCAATGAAGGCAGGAGGGATCACATGAAAGATGTCAGAAAGAACGGACTGATCCAAAGAAGATATATCGTCGACGGAAATGTCTGAAGGCAGGAGACCAGACGACGAGCAGCCAAGAATCTCCCCCAAGATTTCTGCCGTGAGAACTATAGGAGTTCCCAAGACAGTAGTCTCGATGGAGTGACTAGCATCGTACTGGCCTCGAACACGATTGGCATAGAACAATTTAACTAGGCGAGGATATGGTTTAGGATTTGCCTTAAGATCGTATCGGAGATAATCAAGGAGACCACTATAGGAGAGGAGGTCTGCTAGGCCAAGGAAATCCGAAAACTGAACGTAGTGCTCCAATAGCATCGGGCAGTGTTCAATACGGTTGTAGGCCGCGAGACACAAAGGGTCGTCGCGACACAACGATATGTCAACACCACCCGCTGGCATTGGGCCCTTTCCCTTTGGCTGGCGAGTCCTAGGACGAAGTGGAGGAGTGGGTTCCCTATGGCTAGGCTCATCCTCAGGGATAAATTCAGTGTCGGAATCGGGAGGAGTAGAGGGTGAGTGGAGTATGGCCTTCTTGGTCTTAGATTTACCGGGTTTGACGGTCGCCGTCCTCTGCTTCTTCAGAGGAGGCGAAGACGGAGAAGCTTGGGTTGATTTGGCACGACGTTTAGGCTTAGGTGGATTCCTAGGGTTAGAAGGCCCTATAGACATAGGAGAAGCCCCAGAAGAGGCGATAGGAATCCTCGTCTTTGCCATGGTCGAGGCACGACGAGTACAACCAAACGTCGGGAAGATCAAACACCCTAGCACAAACCCTAGAAGCCCTAGATTCCTACAGCAAACACGAAATGAACAAGCCCTAGAAGAACTTTGAAACCCTAGGAGCTAGAACCCTAGATGAGATATAAAACAAACCCTAGGGAAGGAAATCGACACCTAGGAGAGGGGGTTTTACCTAGGAGGAGGAGGCGACGGCGGCGGACGGCGGCGATGGCCGGAGATCAGGCCGGAGTCGACGGGAATACGAAGGGGCTCGAGAGGGGTTTGAGATTTTTCGGGCTGGAGCTGAAGGGAATACCGACTAAAATGATTTTTAGTCGGACGAAATGAGATTAAGTCGGTCTGGAAATCGAAAAGACGCATTTGCCCTAACCTACTTAGTCGGTCACAGTTCAAGCACTGACCGACTAGATTACGATCTAGTCGGTCGGTCAATGAGCTTGAACCGACTAAGTCGAAACAGAGGCAAACAGGGATTTTTAGGGCTAGAATTAGTCGGTCGCAGTATATTCACTGACCGACTAGTTTTCAATCTAGTCGGTCGGTAAATGTACTGTGACCGACTAAAGAAAGAAAATGAAAAGAGTTAGATGAAAGCTTGATCTAGTCGGTCTGAGTTCATTTGCTGACCGACTAGATGAGCATCTAGTCGGTTGACAAATGAACTGAAACCGACTAGAAGAGTCCAAAAATTGATAATTGATTTCTCTTCACAAACCACTTGGATGAAACATCTTAACACTCTCATTAGTCATCTAAATTACCCCATAAAACGTCGAAATCTTAAATACGACATTGAAATACGAATTCGATCATAAATTCAAACATATCACATAAAATTCCCAAAAATTCAATAAATCTAGCATGAATGAAATATCGCAAAATATAATAGCATGCAAGATAATTGAATGAAATATGAATCCTATATCTCGGATTCACCCATAATCCCCAATTCTCGACGCAACCGCACAAAGGAGTCCTCCTTAGGGGTTTCGTGAAAATATCGGCGATTTGCTTTTGGGTTTCAACGTACACTAAAATGATGTCCTTTTTAGCAACATGATCATCTAAGAAATGGTGTCGGACATCTATGTGTTTTGATCGGGAATGGTGCACCGGATTCTTTGAAAGACAGATCGCACTTTGGTTATCCACCATGATAGTGCTAGTATCACAGTGAATACCAAAATCCTTCAAAGTGTGTCTCATCCAAAGAACCTGGGCACAAGCGGCACCGGCGGCAATATATTCCGCCTCGGTGGTTGAAAGTGATACGGAATTTTGCTTCTTGGAAAACCAAGAGACAAGAGAATTTCCTAGAAAATGGCAAGTGCCACTAGTACTTTTCCTATCGGATTTGCATCCCGCATAATCGTCATCACTGTATGAGACTAACTCATACGTGCTAGATTTCGGATAAAGTAATCCAAAATCTAAAGTGTAACTTAGATAACGGAAAATACGCTTTACCGCTACTAAGTGAGACTCCTTAGGTTGAGACTGATAACGAGCACATACGCATACGGCAAACATAATATCGGGCCTACTTGCGGTAAGATAAAGTAAACTACCTATCATACCTCGATATAGACGAATGTCTACATCCTTACCGCCCGTATCCTTGTCAAGATGCGTAGTCGTGCTCATTGGAGTCTTTTTCCCGGAAGCACTTTCCATTCCAAATCGCTTAAGCAACTCCACCGTATACTTCGTTTGGTGGATGAAGATTGCATCATTCAATTGGCGAATTTGGAGACCTAAGAAATATTTGAGTTCGCCCATGTGGCTCATCTCAAATTGGTCCTTCATAACATTAGAAAACTCTTCGCAAAGAGTGAAGTTAGTAGCACCGAAAATGATATCATCAACATAAATTTGAACTAATAAAATATCATTATTCGCATGCTTAACAAAAAGTGTAGAATCGGCTTCGCCCATTTTAAAATTCAAATCCAAAAGAAAATTCTTTAGGCGATCATACCAAGCTCGAGGAGCTTGTCTCAAACCATAAAGAGCTTTCTTTAGTTTAAAAACATGATTTGGAAATTTTTCATTTATGAAGCCCGGAGGTTGAGAAACGTAAACTTCCTCAACAACATCTCCGTTTAAAAATGCACTTTTAACATCCATTTGAAATAACTTAAAATTTTTATGGCATGCATAAGACAATAAAAGTCTAATTGATTCTAATCTAGCTACCGGAGCGAAGGATTCTTCGAAATCGATACCTTCCTCTTGGCGATAGCCTTGAGCAACTAACCTAGCTTTGTTCCGGACGACGACTTGATTTTCGTCGGTTTTGTTCTTGAAGATCCACTTTGTCCCTATGACGGTGTGGTTCTTCGATGGCAAAGGAACAAGCTCCCATACCTCATTCCTCTCGAATTGAATGAGTTCCTCCTCCATGGCAAGGATCCAAGCACTATCTTCGCACGCTTCAACGATATTCTTTGGCTCTATCGATGAGGCAAAGGCACAATTGGCGAAGTGGTGGACTTGAGATCTCGTCTTGACACTATCATTAATATTGCCAATGACTTGCTCATGGGGATGGTCGCGAACGGTATGAAGCCGCTTGGGAATACCTTGATCACTAGGCACATTCTCAACAACTTCATTAGTCGGGTTAGTCTCAATAGAATCAATTGAATCAATAGACTTAGAATTTTCAAACGAATCACATAAAACATCCATAGAATCATTATCATTTGAAATTCTAGAAGTAGTAAAATTCTCATTAAAAGAGACATGAAGTGATTCCTCGATCGTAGAGGATCTTTTGTTGTATATCCGGTAGGCTTTGCTACGTGAGGAATACCCAACAAATATCCCCTCATCCGATCTCGGATCAAACTTGTCCAAATTATCATATGTGTTTTTAATAAAACATTTTACGCCGAAAACACAAAAATGTTTAACTTGAGGCAATCTACCAAACAACAATTCATAGCAAGTTTGTTTGGTGCCGGGCCTCAAAAGTATTCTATTAAACACATAACAAGCGGTGTGTACCGCTTCCGCCCAAAATTGATAACCAAGTTGACTATCTTCGAGCATAGTGCGAGCACACTCCACAAGCGTTCTATTCTTCCTCTCAACAACACCATTTTGAGGAGGTGCGCGAGGGAAAGAAAACGTGTGAGTAATTCCAAGATCATCACAAAAATTTGAGAAAGACTCATTCTCAAATTCACCCCCATGATCACTACGAATAGTGACAATGGTGGTTCCGATGAGATTTTGTACTTTCTTCACAAATATTGTGAAGTTTTCAAAAGCTTCATTTTTATTACATAAGAAAAATACCCATGTAAATCTTGAATAATCATCAACGATGACTAGTCCATATCTTGCATTTCCTAAGGAAGCAACTCTAGTTGGCCCAAATAAATCTAGATGTAATAGCTCTAGTGGCCGTTTCATAGAAATGCTTTTCTTAGGTTTAAATGAAGATTTAGGAAGCTTGCCACGTTGACAAGAATCACAAAAACTTTTCTGTTCGAAAACGAGCTTCGGAAAACCTTTAATGGAATTTAATTTCGAAAGCTTATAAAGTGTTCCAAAGTTCACATGTCCAAAGCGTCGATGCCATAAGTGTTGTTCACTTGTGTTGGCAACGAGACATTGTTCATATGACTTAGGAAGATCCAAAATATAAATATCTTTATGGCGTGTGCCGGAAAATAATAATTTATTATTATCATTTGAAATATGACACAATCCTTTCGCAAAGCTAACTTTGTAACCTTTGTCACAAAGTTGGCTTATTGAAATAAGATTATGATTTAAACCATTAACTAGATAGACATCACTAATTAAGGGTTTAGAAGGGTTACCCACTTTACCAACACCGACGATGGTTCCGCTCTCGTTGCCTCCAAATACGACGCGATTTCCATTTGCAATGGGAACCACTCCGGAGAGCAATTGAGCGTCACCCGTCATGTGTTTTGAACACCCGCTATCGAGTATCCAATTCCCTTTGGAGCTAAATTTAAATTTGTTGCTCCTCTTCTTTTTCTTTTCCTTGAGTACCTAAAGATAGAAACTTTCATATCATGGTACCCAAGGTCATTGGGTCCTCAAAAGTTAGACCTTTGGAAGCCAAGTCCAATTGGACTTTGACTTCCCCACATAATTTCTACTATACACAACATCCGAAAAATAAGCATTCATATATACTTGTTTTTCATCCATGCTTGTGTCCTTTGGGCTCCAAATAGTGAAAATTTTGGGAGCCATCATCCTATTGGGTGCATGCATGCGTTGTTGGTTTCTACGTGATGCATGACGTGGATAGGCATACGGAACATGATGGAATGGTGCATGACGAGAATTATTCATACGATGAGGTGGGTGAACATATGCATGTGTGGGGACACGTGCGTGAGGGTGTCTCACATGGTGTGCACGTGCCCGTGAACGTGTAGCATAGAAATCATCATATGTGTGAGATGGTGGGGTAGGACGTGTGTTCCTACGTGGCATGGTATTTGTGTACATATAAGCATGCCCCTTCTTTGGAGGTCCACCCAAAGTGGGTTTCTTTCCAAAAGAGGGTGTGGACGAGGTGGAAGCACCATTGGTAGATGAACTACCAATAGAGTGTTTGCTACCACTCGTAGAGTCACCGGAAGTTGGCCTAAAAAAAGTAGTCGCCGCTTTGGATGGACATCCCATCGTATACCCCAAACCAATGTGGTGATTGGCCGGAAGTAAGTCACTTAGGATTTTATCCAAATGGTCCTTACCCTTATTGAATCTATTGATTCGGCCTAATGTGTTCTCATATTTCTCTTTGAGAGAACGCATAGAAGTATCTAATGTGGATACTTGCGATGTGAGCACATAAACACGAGATTTAAGATTCTCATTCTCAATACTCAAAGTCGAGTTTTGAGAAGTTAAATCCGCTATCCTATGTTCTTCCGGATCATCAATGCTAACATGTTCAAGTTTAGATTTGAGATTAACAATCTCATTTCTTAACTCTTCAACAACGGTGTCGTTGTTGGTGATGATAGTCTTAGGCGAGGTTTGAATGCTAGCTAGGTCATCTTTTACTTTAGTATATCGATTCACTAATTTTGTGTATTTAGACCATAAATGAGAGTTAGCATCCCTAAGATCATCCATAGTTACCTCATCGCCTTCGTCGTCACTATCATCGGAGGAGGAAGATCCTTGATCATGCTCCTCTCTTGCCATGAAGCACATGTGCGCTTGCTCCACTTTCTCATCATCCGACTCTCCGCTTGAGGAATCCTCGGAGTCGGTGAATGTTGCTCCGACAAGTCCCTTTTTGTACCCCTTTTTGTACTTCTTTGACTTGTCGAACTTCGGCGCCTTCCACTTCTCCTTTTGCTTGTTTTGAGGGCAATCCGCTTTGATGTGTCCTGGCTTATTGCATTTAAAGCACAAGGGTGGAGAGGCGTTAGTAGAAGTAAATTTAGATTTTTGTGTGAAGTTACCCTTTCGGAAGAAGCGATTGAACTTCTTTGCCATGAGTGCAATGGATTCCATGTCCATTTCTTCTTCCGAGTCCTCATCATCGGTAGAGGTGGATGAAGCCGCCTTGAATGCAATCGCCTTTTTCTTAGGCGCATCTTGGTTCAAATAGGACTTCATCTTTTCTTGTAGCTTCACCTTGCTATCTTTGCGTACCTCGTATGACATCAAAGTACCCATTAGTTGAACTACGATATATTTGTTCATGTCATTACCTTCCTCGATGGCGAAGGTACGTTTTTCCCAAGAAGAGGGAAGTCCTTCAATAAGCTTTGAGCACTTCTCCTTTTGAGTGTAGGACTTGCCGAGGGCCTCCAACTCGTTTATTATGTCAACGAAGCGAGCGTAATATTCTTTCATCTTCTCGCCTTGTTGCATATGAAACATTTCGTAATCTTTGTTTACGACTACGAGTTTAGAGTCTCTTACCCTACTCATCCCTTCATGAAGAATGAGGAGGGAGTTCCAAATTTGATATGCACTCTTACATGTGCATATCTTATTGAAGTCCTTGGGCTCCAATGCGCATTGCAAGGCGTTCATTGCCTTGGCATTGCTTACCTCCGCGGCGATCTCCGCGGTAGTCCATTTCTCAAAGTCTTCTTCTACGGGCTCTATGTATTCCTTCATTGTGGTCCTCCATAAGGATGCACTCCGGAGGAAGGTTTCCATCCGGCATTTCCAGTACCCGTAGTTGGTACCGTTGAAGAATGGAGGCCTCGTAGAAGAATGTCCTTCCATCACTGAAGATGCTCCTTCTCGGTTCCTGAAGGTGTCATAGTTGGAAGGTGGACGCACAGTCTTGTTGTCGTTGGCAGACATAGCTAAGTATCTGGCTCTGATACCAAATGTAATGCCCTACTAGCTACTGCACAAGTACTAGAGGGGGGGGGTGAATAGTACTTTAAAATAATAAGGAGTATAATTCCAAATTAAATTGCAAACAACTACCAAATCAATTTGCGGAAGCTTAAATTGAATGACAACAACAAAATTAACAATGCAAACAAAAGATGTTAATGGGTTCGGATCCACCCAAGTCTCCCCGACTTGTTCCCGGTGATCCTACGTCCCAACCACCCGGATCCCCTCCGGATACTTGAGTTAGAAACCCTAACTCAAGATTTCCACTATGAAAATCTTGTGAAAAACCTTCACAAGATCAAATCATACAACAACGGCAATAGTGAATCCCACAACCCGGGATCACAACCTTCTCTCACAACCGAGAGAATCAACAAGCAATATAAATGAGTTATATTGAAATAAGCAAACTTACCACAAAATCCTATACCTTGAGTTTTTCTTACCCAATAGGTGAAATGGAGGATTTGAGGAAGATGAAGTCACCAAGACCTAGCACCAAGGAAATGACCAGCAATCGGTGCCTAGGGATGATTTGGAGACTTGGATCAAGCAATAGCTTGAAGAGCTCACCAAGAACAAGCTTCTCTCTAGATGGATTCTAGATCTAGAAATGAGAGAGAATGGGTTTCTTGTGAGGAAGAGAGCTTTTGATTTGAGTGAGAATATCTATCTCTTTTGATCTCAATGAATCTCTGAATGGAAGCTCTTACCTAGATAGAAATGACCTAGGTTCGTATTTATAGGGTCCCATAAAAACAACTTAGGTCATTCTCTAACGGATAGAAATCTGTGAGAATTAGTCGGTCAAAGAACAATCACTGACCGACTAGTTCATCAACTAGTCGGTCAGTCAAACAGCATGGACCGACTAAGAGAGGAACTGAGAAGAAAGAGAATTTCAGACCTAGAAATCTAGTCGGTCCAAGAAGACTTTCTGACCGACTAGTTTCACAACTAGTCGGTCAGTCAGTGAACGTAGACCGACTAAGAGGCAAAATGAAATAGTCTGAACACAAGTTGACTTAGTCGGTCCAAGAACAAAAGTTGACCGACTAGATTGTCAACTAGTCGGTCACCAAACGTTCTTAGACCGACTAACGATAAACAGTAGCTTAGGAGAAATTTAGCATGAACAGTAAGTCACAACTAGTCGGTCAAAGAAGCATCACTGACCGACTAGTTCACAAACTAGTCGGTCGGTGAGTCAACGTAGACCGACTAACTGTAAACAGTAAAGTCCAAGAAATTAAGGAATCAAACTAGTCGGTCCAAGAAGAGTTGCTGACCGACTAGATCACCATCTAGTCGGTCAGTACTTGTTCTTGTACCAACTAACATGCACATACAAGTTCGAATCGAAGCGCGACGCTTCGAGGAAGTTAGAATGAACTTGTACTAAGATCCTAGAGCTACGATATGAGCGTTATGAAGTTAGAATGGTAAGATATACTCAAGGCTTAACATTCTATATATCGAAGCTAAAAAGACTATAAATAAAACCTTAATAAACGGTCTTTGAGAGCTTCGATTGAATCTTCATAACTTCCAAAACGGCGCAAGAGCTTCAACGAAGCTTTAGGCATGAATACGAGCTTTGGGAAGTGTTGAGATGTCACTTTGAATGTTCTCGTGAATTTGGCGACGATCTCCAATACTGCGCTCACAAATTGTTAGTTCATGGATTATTTATGTTTGCTCATCATCAAAACCAAATCCGGGGAGTCCAATATTCAACAAAAAATCCCAGTGAAGTGTCAAGTGTTCTATGTACATGTTTTATACGGGATGTTCTACAAGATGTTCCATGAGATGTTCCACCAGATATTCCACAACATGTTTCACAAGATGTTATCAATTCCTTGTTTACGATGATAGTTGACGAGGACCATTGGTCTTAAAACCAGAAAGTAAAGCAAGTGGATGCTAAGAAATTTGAGTATAAAGACAAGTCCAACAAACATAGAATACAGAAATTGTTGGTTTAAGGGTGGTAGTTTCATTAGCACACAATTTACCTAAGTTGATGGTTGTGTGCTACAACCACCAAAGTTGAAAGTTGGCAAAATAATCTGTAGTTGATTACTTCCCTATTATATTAAGTCTCTAGTTCGGTTCAAGTCAAGTAGCCGTTCTGAGGTTATGTTGGTGTTCTAAGTACATACGAGGACACTAACTAATTTTCCAATTTTAGAATTAGTCGTGACTTACTGATTTCGAGATCGACGTAGCAAGCCGGATCTGATTCTAGGGCTTCTACAGACGTTGGTGCACAAGAATTGGTACCTGCAATCACAAGAACACCTGGTTAAAGAACGCGACATTTCTATTTAAATAATTTGGTCGTTTTGATTTTTAAACGGGTTGAAACATTGTCGAAAAGAGTTTTAAATTTTTATATATGCTAGATATGTTGAAAATAATTTTTCTGCATGAGAAAATATTTTTCTGAAGCTTTTTGTAATATTTATAATTTTTAAAAGCCCAAAAACAATTTTAAAACTATTTTTCGATTAGTAATGTTATTATTCAACAATTTGTTCTGAATGCAATCTGCATCGAAATGGTTCAAGTGAGTTGTCAAAATGACCGCCTAGAAGAATACTATAACATATATTTTTCTCACATATCGGTGTACATGAAAATAACAAGTTATGGATTTTTGAACAAAAATCTCGTATTTAACTTTTAGGGTTAAAAATTAATTCTGGAAACACTAAGCGTCTGATCAAGATGAAACTAGTGTCATTGGGTCTAGGATGTCATTTCTGATTTTCTGGGCCTAGTCTCGTTTTTTTCTGACCTATAATTATTTTACTATGAATTTTTACATTAGAAATCCATATTATTTAAATATTAATACTTGCAAAATACGTATTCGTATACATATTAACACTTACCCCTTCGTTTTATTTATATTAGCATGCAGCGGGGCACGTCGACGCTGTCGTGCTGAGGTGGAGTCGAGGACGAGGTCGGGGATGCGGAGCAAGCGGTGGCGTCGTACGGCGGGTTCACGGCAGCGGCGAACGACTCCATCGACAACGTAGTGCACAGGCGAGCGAGGGGTAGGATGTTCGGAACTCGGGGTGTCTCCGACGGTTGAGGCGGTGGAGCATGGCTCATCGAAGCTAGGTGAACGGCGACGGAGCATTGGCCTGGGCTTGGGCAAGCGGAGACTGGGGCGGAAGCGAGGACGAATGCACTCAGGCTCTCAGGGCGTCTCAGGCGGCGACGAACGACGGAGCTCGTCGCTGGACGTCGAGGTTCCGTTCGGGTCGTCAGAGCTTCATGCACGAGGGGCTCGACGGCGAGAGGCTTGGGGCGCTACACTCGGAAGCTGCGGGCGAAGCTCTCGGGGCGAAGGACGGAGCGGTGCCATTGGTCTGCGGCGGCAGCAGCGATAGCGCGGGCTTGGCAAAGAGGCGAGCTCGTCAAACGGAGGTGGGGCTTCGGGCGGAGAGCGATGGGTTTGGGGCGTTGCCGTGGGTTCGAAGCGGGGCTTTGGTTGGATGGCGTCGAATCGGGGAGGCTGAGCTTTTGGCGAGCAGCAGAAGCTCGGAGCAGCGGTTGCGAGGAGCTTCGAGGGGGCCTGGAGGCTCTGTTTACCGGCAGCGAGTGATGCTCCGGGGGGTCGAGCGTGTGTACGAAGGCTAAAACGGAGGCTTGGGGTTGTCGGGGGTAGGGTTGCTGTTGCTTGGGGGCAGAGCGAAGGGAGAAGAGAGAGATGCTGAGGGAGGGAGAGAAGAGAGATCCTCAGGTCATGGGTGTCGAACGAAGAGATGTATGGGTTCGGGCTCGTGAGTATAGGGGAGATTGAGGGATAGAGAATTACGGGCCTGGGTTATTTTCTGAGTGAAGGGGGGAGAGAGAGAGTTATGGGAATTTAAATAGGTTTAATAATATTAGTTTAATATAATCTAATTAAACTTAGTCAATAATATTAATGAGTTAGGTGGGGATTAGGTGTTAGTGTGGACTAGGGTTAGAAAAATGTGAACGTTCCCTCTCCATGTGTTAGTCATGGTTAGGGTAGGTAGGGATTAAAGTTAATTATTAGATGAATGTAATTAGTAGAAATGTAGTTAGTAAAACTAATTAGAAAGATGAAATTTATGGTTTTGCCTCTGGGGTTAAACGACTCCGAAAAATTACGAAAACATACCCACGGTTTCGTATCATCACGAGTATCATGAATACGAAGTCCGTTTCAGGGTTTGAGCCACAGAGATACGAGTTTTAGGCCAAAATGTTTAGGAAGCGGGTTTGCGAGTTCTCTATTGATTTGTTTTTAGAAAATTACGAAATTAATGTGAGAGACCCTAAATGATCATAGAATGTTACCGTAAAAGTTTGAAAACGTTTTGATGATGTTTGTATAGAAAATAAATTCGTTAAGCCAAAACGGTAATAATTGAAAATGAATTTTTTCAGATTATTTAGAGGTATTTGATGAAACCCGAACTTACTAAAATACTCCATAACTAGTCTGATACTTCAAAATATTTTTTATAAGAAATTTTGAAATCGTAAAACTCCTGACGAACCATTACAAAATAGTTTTTAAAAAAATTTGAAAATACGTGAATAGTTGCATTGAAAAATACGGACCGTTACATTCTACCCTCCTTGAAATAATTCCGTCCTCGGAATTTAAAAGACCTATCATTGCCAAACAATTTAAACGATCGAAATGAAGGCTTGATGAATGATAACGATAAATGAAAAATAAGTTGTTAATAGCATGAAATATAATGTGATATCATAGCATCAAGAAAATAAGAGATGTTATATATGAATATACTATTGACATTATCATAGCTTCCGTAACTATTCCAGAGACCAATATCATCACAATAGTTACTCTGACTGCTCAAGTAGCCCAAAATTAACATGACATAATAACATCACATGAAAATGGGGGCTATTATGATGACAACATCAGTTCAAACTTGGAACCTGAGGTGATAAGCCAGTAGCAAGCTATTTAAACCTCATAAAATGGAAGACCATAAAGTTTAAAATTTCTAACTTAGGCTAATGATGACTTACTGGGGTTTAATCAAGTAAATCATCGACATAACATACAAAAGCGTGAGGACTAATCCAAATGCAACCGCACTGTTACAACTTAACCAGCCGAACACAAAGGACCTCATACATGCTACCAAATTACAAGCCAATACCCAGATCGACATTAAAAGGCAAATATAAGGCCAATTTTCAAGGGTCAAGATTATCGCTACCACTTCTTCCAGCAATCTCCATAACATCCAACAAGAAGCCAACATCCTAGCCGTCTCCCAAATCTGAGCACAAGACTGACATCCAACTTCAACATCTAAGGCCAAAAGCAAGCCAATACTCATCCCTAATGATACTCCTTACCAACACCATTGGTCGACATCTACGGTTATCATCATTAACCCTAAACAACTCAACGACCAAAAACTCACGGTCCAACAAACACGAAGGAGCGGCCCTAAGAAGGAATCGAAGCGGGACAGTTCAAGGGGGAAGAACCAGAAAAAGGAGCTCCAAAGAATACCAAGAACAGTGAATTCCCAAGAACTCAACAACAATGAGGGTGACGGCGAAGGCTGTCGCTAAGCCCAATAATCCCTAGGGTCGGCGGTGGGCCATCGGCGGCTGTCGATCCGTGGCGGTGAGGGCTGCGACTGGCTGTCGATCCATGTCGTGCAACGACTGCCCGTTGTGATGGTTGTCACTGAAAGGGGATGGGGTGGTGAAGCTTTGGATGAGGCTGAAGGAGCTTGAGGTGAGATGGGTCGAGTTCGCTTGGGGAAGAGGCCGGGAGGAGGAGTGGAAGTCGACACGGTGTAGAGGAAGCCACGAGATGGCTTGGTGAGGAAGAGAGGAGGGCATTTTTAAAAAAAGGGCACCGAAAGTCGTCGGTAGGGTAGGCTATGTTACGCGGGATCGGGGCTCGAGGAGAGGAAGCGGACAAAAAAATAAAGATGGGGGGATGGTAGCTAGAAAAGAATACAACCCATGGGGAAATCAGGTACAGAAAGAAGACTGCAAGTTCAAGAAAGACACAGAAGATGTAGTTGCTCATGCTTGCACGTCTCGGTTTGGTTTGTCTCAAATTCTCTAGCACCATCCTCTAATACTTCTGAGCGTCCTTCAATTCGCTTCCGTTGTCGAACTCGAATTTCTGGTGATCGAAAACCAAATGCTACCCTCCTTAAAATAGACGTAGCTAGAGTTCAAGCGAACTAAATGCGATTAGGAAGAATTATAAGAATTAGTAGAATGATCAGAAGGCCATCATTAGCTAAAGAAAGAGTGATAGTGATGAAGATCGATGGCGTTACATTATCATGATTCACGTACTTGCGGTCCAGCGGAACACGGCCTGGGAAGTGACTAAGCCAGGATCACTTACCTCAAGTCTAGCTAGGGTGATCCAACAAACTTAGCCAAGCACATTGACCGGATCATTGTCTATTGAAGGAAGCTTATCATTTATATGCGTGCCATCATCAACTGAAAGAAAGGTGATGAAGTGGGCAGATAGTTCAACCTATGAAAAGTCATTATAACTGCTAGCAAAAGAGGTTACTAAGGAGGGTATAACCAAGAATGGAACACGAGTTCCTAAGCAAGGGTTAAGAGTTCAAAGGAAGAGATGAGAATCAAGGAAGCCCTAATGAATATGGTAATAAGGACGCTTCACCCGTATATCCAATACAGGTGAACACTCGAGACATCTCGTACTCGAGGTTAATTTGAGTATTTTATATTGTACATCCTGATCTAGCTATATTGTTCACGAGGTAGTTAGCGCGGACCTGCGTGGGCCACCAAACCTGTAACGACCCGCTTTCAGGGGGCCGTTACTTAATTGATATTTGCGTAGGTCCTGCAGGTTACCAGTGAATTCAAAATAGCCACGATGCAGAGTACAAAAATACTCAAATAGTGTCCAATTATTACAATACATACTGTACAAGATGTCCCAACAGATATACATGAAAGAAGAAAAGTACATACGTGCAAATAGCTCTGGAAGCTGCGGTCGAACTCTGGCGCTATTAGCTCAAGAGCATCTACCTCCATATGTATGTCGTCTGCGGTGCCACGGAGATGGAACCGTATGTAAGTCACAACAATTCTAAATATAGAAAAAAAGCAGTGCACAAGTATGACAAAAGTAACTACGTACAAGCAGATCAGAGTGAAAAGTAAAATACTGAGTAACAACTATACACAACTGAAAAGTAAAGGCAAACTGAACTGAAAGGAGAGAACCACTGTATTGTGGTAGTGCAAGTGTAAAGCAGGCTAGGCAAGTGAAACATACTACTGCTGTAGCTAAAAGTATGACAGGTAAAGTATTGTGACTGCACAGGTCTAGTAGGTAAAGTGTATGTACTGCGTAAAGTAAAGGTGGCGGTAATGCGTAAAGTAAAAGTGACTGTGCAAAAGTAGCTACACTACGTGACTCAAGTCGGAGAGTACAATATGTGACCATTGAGTTCATCTCTTGCCTGGGCGCGACCCAGATGAATGCCGAAACACAGGCACGGTACATGTATTTTACCGAAACTCAGGCAGCGGGACGGGATGCCGAAACACAGGCAGTTGGACGGTAAGATTGAACTCCAGTCACTCTTGCACTCTCTCAAACTATGAGTTACCCCAAAAAACCCCAATGAAGTGTCAAGTGTTCTATGTACATGTTTTATACGGGATGTTCCACAAGATGTTCCACCAGATATTCCACAAGATATTCCACAACATGTTTCACAAGATGTTATCAATTCCTTGTTTACGACGATAGTTAACGAGGACCGCTGGTCTTAAAACCAGAAAGTAAAGCAAGTGGATGCTAAGAAATTTGAGGATAAAGACAAGTCCAACAAACATGGAATACAAAAATTGTTGGTTTAAGGGTGGTAGTTTCGTTAGCACACAATTTACCTAAGTTGATGGTTGTGTGCTACAACCACCAAAGTTAAAAGTTGGCAAAGTAATCTGTAGTTGATTACTTCCCTATTAGATTAGGTCATTAGTTCGGTTCAAGTCAAGTAGCCGTTCTGAGGCTATGTTGGTGTTCTAAGTACATACGAGGACACTAACTAATTTTCCAATTTTAGAATTAGCCGTGACTTACTGATTTCGAGATCGACGTAGCAAGCCGGAACTGCTTCTAGGGCTTCTACAGACGTTGGTGCACAAGAATTGGTACCTGCAATCACAAGAACACTTGGTTAAAGAACGCGACATTTCTATTTAAATAATTTGGTCGTTTTGTTTTTAAACGGATTGAAACGTTGTCGAAAAGCGTTTTAAATTTTTATATAGGCTAGATATGTTGAAAATAATTTTTCTGCACGAGAAAATATTTTTCTGAAGCTTGTTGTAATTTTTATAATTTTTAAAAGCCCAAAAACAATTTTAAAACTATTTTTCGATTAGTAACGTAATTATTCAACAATTTGTTCTGAATGCAATCTGCATCGAAATGGTTCAAGTGAGCTGTCAAAATGACCGTCTCGAAGAATACTATAACATATATTTTTCTCACATATCGGTGTATGTGAAAATAACAAGTTATGGATTTTTGAACGAAAATCCCGTATTTAACTTTCAGGGTTAAAAATTAATTCTGGAAACACTAAGCGTCTGATCAAGATGAAACTAGTGGCATTGGGTCCAGGATGTCATTTCTGATTTTCTGGGCCTAGTCTCGTATTTTTCCGACATATAATTATTTTACTATGAATTTTTACATTAGAAATCCATATTATTTAAATATTAATACTTGCAAAATACGTATTCGTATATGTATTAAACACTTACCCCTTCGTTTTCATTATATTAGCATGCAGCGGGGCACGTCGACGCTGTCGTGCTGAGGTGGAGTCGAGGACGAGGTCGGGGATGCGGAGCAAGCAGCGGTGTCGTACGGCGGGCTCACGGCGGCGACGAACGACTCCGGCGACGGCGTAGTGCGCAGGCGAGCGAGGGGCAGGATGTTCGGAACTCGGGGGTGTCTCGGCGGTTGAGGCGGTGGAGCGTGGCTCAGCGAAGCGAGGGGAACAGCGACAGAGTGTTGGCCTGGGCTTGGGCAAGCGGAGACTGCGGCGGAAGCCAGGACGGAGGCACTCGGGCTCTCGGGGCGTCTCAGGCGGCGACGAACGGCGGAGCTTGTCGCTGGACTTCGAGGTTCCGTTCGGGTCATCGGAGCTTTGTGCACGAGGGGCTCGACGGTGAGAGGCTTGGGGCGCTACACTCGGAAGCTGCGGGAGAAGCTCTCGGGGCGAAGGATGGAGTGGTGCCATTGGTCTGCGGCGGCAGCAACGGTAGCGCGAGCTTGGCAGAGAGGCGAGCTCGTCGAACGGAGGTGGGGCTTCGGGCAGAGTGCGATGGGTTTGGGGCGTTGCCCTGGGATCGAAGCGGGGCTTTGGTCGGATGGCGTCAGAGCGGGGAGGCTGAGCTTTCGGCGGGCGGCGAAAGCTCGGAGCAGCGGTTGCGAGGAGCTTTGAGGGGGGCTTGGAGGCTCTGTTTACCGGTGGCGAGCGATGCTCCGGGGGGTCGAGCGTGTGTACGAAGGCTAAAATGGAGGCTTGGGGTTGTCGGGGGTTGGTTTACCGTTGCTTGAGGGCGGAGCGAAGGGAGAGGAGAGAGATGCTGAGGGAGGGAGAGAAGAGAGATCCTCGGGTCATGGGTTATGAACGAAGAGAGGTATGGGTTCGGGCTCGTGAGTATAGGGGAGATCGAGGGATAGAGAGTTACGGGCCTGTGTTATTTTCTGAGTGAAGGGGGGAGAGAGAGAGTTAGGGGAATTTAAATAGGTTTAATAATATTAGTTTAATATAATGTAATTAAACTTAGTCAATAATATTAATGAGTTAGGTGGGGATTAGGTGTTAGTGTGGACTAGGGTTAGAAAAATGTGAACTTTCCCTCTCCATGTGTTAGTCATGGTTAGGGTAGGTAGGGATTAAAGTTAATTATAAGATTAATGTAATTAGTAGAAATGTAGTTAGTAAAACTAATTAGAAAGATGAAATTTACGGTTTTGCCCCTGGGGTTAAACGACTCCGAAAAATTACGAAAACATACCCACGGGTTCGTATCATCACGAGTATCATGAATACGAAGTCCGTTTCAGGGTTTGAGCCACAGAGATACGAGTTTTAGGCCAAAACGTTTAGGAAGCGGGTTTGCGAGTTTTCTATTGATTCGTCTTCAGAAAATTACGAAATTAATGTGGGAGGCCCTAAATGATCATAGAATGTTACCATAAAAGTTTGAAAACGTTTTGATGATGTTTGTATAGAAAATAAATTCGTTAAGTCAAAATGGTAATAATTGAAAATGAATTTTTTTCAGATTATTTAGAGGTATTTGATGAAACCCGAACTTACTAAAATACTCCATAACTAGTCTGATACTTCAAAATATTTTTTATACGAAATTTTGAAATCGTAAAACTCCTCACGAACCATTACAAAATAGTTTTAAAAAAATTGAAAATACGTGAATAGTTGCATTGAAAAATACAGACCGTTACAATATTCAATAAACCACATTGTCATCATAGGGCTATTTGATATAATTTCACAAAAAATTGTGATATCCACCAATCATATCATTATGGGGTGACAAATACAACATGCCAATAACCAAAACAAAATGAAACTCATAAAAAATTGCATTGCCATTCACTCTGAAGAAGGCCACATAAAAACCAAGAAATCCATATTCCTAGGGTGTGACAAATACATCATGCAAAGACACCAAAAAATTGAAACTCAAAAAATATTGCATTACCAATGAGTCTGCAGTATGCCCAAAAAACCCCCAGAAATCCATAGGCCTAGGTGGTGTCAGATACAGAATGCCAAGACACAATATAATTTGACTATCCTAAAAAATGAAATGCCAGTCAGTCTGCATTTGCCAACATAAAGCCCCATAAATCCATAGGCCTTGGGGTGACAGATAGTGCATGCCAAGACAAAAAAATTGAAACTCAACTAAGATTGCCTTTCCATTCAGTCTGCTGTATGCTGAATAAAAACCTAGAAATCCAAAGGCATAGATGGTGACAGGTACTGCATGCCAATAACCCAAATACAATGACACTCCTAACCAATTGCATTGCCATTCAGTCAGAATTTTGCGACATAAAACCCCAGATATCCATAGGCCTTGGGGATGACAGATGCATCATGCCAAAACCAAAAAAATATATGAAACACATAAATGATTGCATTTACATTCAGTATGCAGTATGCCATATAAAACCCCAGAAATCCATAGGCCTAGGTGGTGACATATACAGCACGCCAAGACCCAAAAAATAATGATACTCAAATAAGATTGCATTTCCATTCAGTCTGCAGTATGCCACATAAAAACACATAAATCCATAGGCCTAAGCGGTGACAGATACAACATGCCAAGAACAAAAAAATGATAATCCTAAAAAATTGAATTGCCATTCAGTATTTTGCAAAGTCTGCCTATTGCAACATAAAATCCCAGAAACCATAGGCCTTGGGGGTGACAGATAACGCATGCCAAGCCCCCAAAAAAATTTGAACCTCAAAAAATGATTGCTTCTCCATTGAGTCTGCAGTATGCAACAAAAAACCCAGAAATCCATATTCATATGTGATTACAGATACAGCATGCCAAGAACCCAAACACATTGACACTACGAAAAAATTGACCAGCCATTCAGTCTGCATTTTGCAACATAAAACCCCAGCAATCCATAGGCCTTAGGGGTAACAGATAAAGCATGCCAAGACCCAAAAAAATATGATACTCAAATAAGATTGCATTTACATTCAGTCTGCAGTATGCCACATAAAAACACATAAATCCATATGCCTATGTGGTGACATATACAGCATGCCAAGCCCCAACACAAAATGAAACTCAAACACAATTGCATAGACATTCAGTCTGCATTTTGCAACATAACAACCCAGAAATCCATAGACCTTGGGGGTGGCACATACAGCATGACAAGATTATTAACACCAAATGGAATTTGTTGTGACAGATACTTCAAGCCAAGACCATAATTAAATTAAGATACAACCTTATAGTGAATTAGACTACTTAGTCATGGAGGAAGCCTATACATAAACATGCATTACACCATACATAAACTACGATACAACAATATATTGATATTACAACAGAGGATACCACAAATCATACATCATCAATACCATAGTCTTAAGCTTACCATTGTTTGCAAAAAACAAAACATGCTATTAAAATACCCCTCCACAGATTTTCCACTCACCATATAGCCCAACCTTCGTCATTACTCCCAAGAAGTTACATATTCCATTCTTCTTCTTCTTCGTCCCCATCGCCTCCGGACTCAGCCATAGCCCTCTCCATAGCTTCAACCTTCTTGGCGACAAATCACTTCCTGGCCTCCTCGGGCATATTGACAAATCTATGCCCATATTTCTCATTATCACTCAATTGCAGATACAACTTATCCAACATACATGTCGAATACTCTGTTAGTGCATACAGATGTTGCGAAAGAAGTCTCAGTGTGTTGGGGTAGGCTCCCTCTATAGCTAAGGCGACCTTATTGACATTGTCCACCATCTCCTTCATGAGGTCGGTATCATCCCTCAATGCACGTCGACAGATTTTATTTTTACCCACGCCGGGTGGGTTTGCACGGCTGGTCCCCGCCGGAGATGGCACCGTCGATGAAGGAGTGGGGATGTCGGCATAAGCATCAAAATCGGTTGATGCTTGCGAGAAGGGTGGGGGACTAGCATGATCACCGTCACCCTCATTATAAGAGCCCCCAAAATCATGATAAACACTATTGCTATAATCACCCTTCGCGGCGTCATCTCCGACAACAAGCCGAAGATCGTCAAGCCACGGAAGGGGGCGGTTGATATAATCTTTCAATTTATCGTTTGCCTGCATTAATAATGAACAAACCATTATTTCACATAAAATTACGTACTCAAATTTATTGTCAAATTTGGTTAATGGAGAAGTCAATATCGCGGCCCATGTGGCATATGTATCATCATCGAGTACTATCATCTGCAGATCAGCTGACCAACCTGCCCCATTAATTTTTAAGCACTTTTCAATATCCTTAAGCCGCCGCTGAAGACCTTTCATATGACTCTTCACATTCAACCAGCTGTAATCCGTGCCAAACTTGCTGTTTATATGTATGGCAGAAGCGGTGAAGGCAGCAATCTTGAAGGTCTTGTCGGCTCTAAGGCCTTGACGAGCTTGGGATGCTAGGAATGGAATTAAGGCAATGTCATGCTCCAGAAGCCATATTTTATTCGTCGTCCACTTCTTGAAAGGGTTCTTACTCTTTTTACTGGGACTCGACATAGATACATCAATGTCATCGTCCCGACGTCCCGACTTCCTCGACGAGTCACTGACACCTGTTGTGACATGCTCGCTTTGCGGTGAAGGCATGGCGAAAACACTTGGTGATGTTTGGCTACCAAAGGATGGTATAGAACCACCACCTTATAGCATTTGCATGAAGCCAGGTGGAGTCGGCATGTGCATGGGCAATGGCATGCTGTACGCAGAGTATGGTGGAAACGACATGGTTGATACACCTACTTAGTAGCTAGTCGGAGGAAATTGATAATCACTTGGCCTACGCGACATTGGCCTACCTAGCAATGGATCATTCCGCCTTGCTTCCTCTGCCCACTGTGTACAATATGCCGGGTCATAGTATGGAGGCATATGATCACTCCCTTGCCCTTGTTGAGATGACCTGCCCATGCCTACAAAAATATTATTTACATAATAAAACAATATTTGACACAATGACATGTACCCACGAATAGTAAATGAAATAAACTTCAATGTACGTAATATTGACTACCACACATATAATCAGAATCAAACTCAATAGACATAAAGTAAACAGATGAAGGCATTATATTGTCAACACATCTCAGGCATAACATAGCATATCCAACATTTAGATCCCATTGTTATACAATTCATTCAACTTAACATAATACATGCCAAGCCACATATCCCACGCTTGGTGTTCCCATTGTTATGTATGTTACAATAGTTCACCCACATATCCCACGCTAACTGTTCCCTACGACTTTTCCACTGATCCCTTTGTGAAGTCTGTTCACGTATGGGCAACTGTTGGGAAAGCTCCATAATCAAGTCATCCATCTCATCCATCACATCTCTATCCTCATCAATCACAGACCCATCCTCAACTATTGGGAAAGATCCATAATCAAGTCATCCATCTCATCCATCTCATCCCCATCCTCATCAATCACAGACCCATCCTCAAGTAACTGGGGATCATGCAGATCTGCTATCTGGATATAATTATGCAACATTGTGCAAGCAAGGATGGTACCGACCTGAGATTTGAATGGATAGTGAGGCTTTGACATCAAAATTTTAAACTTGTTCTTTAGAATGCCAAAAGTCGACTCGATCTTTGTTCTTAATGAAGAATGTCTAAGGTTGAACAGCTCTCTGCGATTTTGAGGCACTCTATCAGTATGGTCCTTCAGATGGTATCTAACACCCCGATATGGAGATATGAAACCAGGCATGGTTGTATATCCAGCATCGCATATGAAATATTTCTCTACAACCGAAAAATGCAACCCGATTTATAATCAAAAGGTTTCATATAGACGTATACATTATATTTAAGCAAGAGTTTGCATATTACCCTCATACATACGCAGCCCATGGGGTGGGGGTAAAGACAACACATCTTTCAGGACCGTGAAATCATTCGCTGATCCTTTCCACCCGGCCATTACATACGTGAATCTTTTGTTAGGTGTCATGCCTTATATTGCACTATACATGTATTCTACTGAACACACATGGTATTTCTACCTACGATGCATACGTGGACATGAAATAAGCGTAGATATCAATGTATGTGACGTAGTGCAAGGGGGATTAGGTCGTAATACGTGGCTAAGGGAAGAGAATGCGAAATGTGAATGCGGGAGAAGTGCAAATGACGTCGTGGGTGTAAAACAACAGGAATGTGGTTGACATGTGTGTGTGAAGCATGTATGCATGTATAGATGTGCGTGGATGTGTGTATGGAGAGCCATGCTAGTGTGAAAGGGGTTAGGAGTCAATGTCAACCCCTGTAAATTTTTAGAAAGGTTAGGGGTAAAACGGTCTTTTTGACTAAACTGCTGTGCGTACACACTAATGGTGTATGTGCACAAAGTAATGGCAAACTTGTAAATACCATCAAATTAAGCTTTTGAGGTAGGAAAGAAGATGGAGAAGAAAGAAAGAGGAAGAGAAGAGGAAATTAAGCTTTTGAGGTCGGAACTCTCTTGGTTTGGAATTTCATCAAATTAATTTTTGCTAATATGTTTTTATAGCATGTTTTATCCAATATGTGATGAGGATATTCAATTTTTACATGCTATGGCTCAATTTCAGAATTCCCCTTTGAAATTCTTAGCAAAGTCATCTCCTTTTGAAATTCAGAAATCTTGATGTCTGCTTTTGCCTTGATTGTGGTTACTGTAACTCGAATTAGGGTTCGAAAAAAATATGAGCTTGTATATATTGAAATTCTACCCTAAAATCATATAAATTTTGATATAGTTTCAATTCAGAAATTAGGAGAAATAAATCCATCTTTACAATATGTCTGTTTGATTTTCAGTGTTAACACAGTTTAGTAAAATTGGCCTAGACACCTGCACACATCATGGAATTTTATGATCTTGGTCTTGTTGGAAAGTTAACAAGTTTTTATAAAAATTCACCAGAGTGCTTATATGTCGAATTTCTGGCTCCAATATGCCCAAAATTGGCTTCCAATACAGACCCTAAAATATGTTTGATAAACAGATTTGACACACTTCACCAATTAATTCACCATAAGTCATATACTTAATATTTTTCCATGAAATTGTATTTGTGAATCAAGAACTAACATATCTATAACTTTTATTTGGGACATTTTGTCAAATCCTCAATAAAATCTAATGATATATGCCCATGTATTGGTAACTTCTACAAATTCCTGCAAACTGAATGGTTAAGTGATGTGTTAAATTGTATATTTTGTTATTCCACTCACTATGGCACATGATTATTGTTTTTACATGTAAACTAGATTAATGATATGTCATGCCAATTGATCTGTTAATGTGCTTATGGATACGCACGTCACGCTCACCACGTGTTTGTGAAAATGCCTGAATGAAGGCAAATGCCAGAAATGTTATAAATGCTCAATCATATGGATATGAACTGAGATTTGATATGAACTTGTAATATTGGGAGCATGTCATGCATGGTACCATATGTGATGTGATGATGGGTTGATGAATACGATGGAGGGCATGACACTTCAGTGCATGACCCACGTTGATATGAATATGAAATGTGACGCCATGCAACATGACTCCTTCATTACTAAAATGAAGAAATTAATCTCTTGAATGTCTCAGTCCTCTCTAATGAGGGTGAGTTAGCAAAGCCCGGGTTTTAGCTGGGATTTGAGTAAACTATGGGTATGAGGCCTGGACTGAGAAGTTGGGGGAAGTGATTTTCTGATATGTGGAGTTTATACCCACTCGCCTTTACCGAGAGTGGAGAGTATCTTTATACCCACTCGCCTTTACCGGAAGTGGAGGGGAAGAGGGCATACGGAGGTTGTGATATGAACCTCACTCCTGCCAGGGACGGGGGAGCTGAGAGGCCCGGCGTACAGTGCCCGTGTCCACTGCGTCGTGTGCTATTTTCACCCCAAATTTGGGGTGAAGTCCAGGTCCCGGTATCACACAGTTTACCCAAGTTTCAATTAACTCAATTATGAAATAATAAAATAAGAATTACGTGTTACTTCTACCGCTGGCAGCACTTCCCCTTCCCTTTACCTGTTTCTTGGTGACTCTTTGTCATGCCGCTGGCACTTACACTTATCTTATTAGATATTGGTTGCTTGAACACTTGTGTTATTATTATTATTATTGCTAACCCTTTCTTGCAGTAACTCGACATTGGACCGCAGGTATGATTCCCTTGTTTTAGCTATTTAACTTTCATTATATCACTTAGTTACATGCTCTATTTCTCTTGGCTTGCCTTGTGGATTGATAACCTTAGAATGGCGTTCCAAATCCAAGTTGGTTCCTACTGGGGCACACATTGATATGCTCCTCCTTATTTTTCAGGTAGCAGGGGCAGCATGGTTGGTGGTGACCTGGAGTCGGGTTTCAGGGATAGCACTTAGTATTGAGTTGTAGTTGTGGTGTGACATGGTAGTCTTGGGAGGTGGAGAGTGGCGATGTATGTGTAGTGGTGCACTTGGGCTATGTATGTACATGAAAGTGGTTATATAAATTTGTTGTTGTTCTATGTCATTCATGAGTTGTTTGATATTTTATTGAAGCTCCACTTGTACTATCCCAGCATGCGCGCAGTGGCCTGCTTATTCAGTTCCTTCTTTTTCTCTCTCTTTTCCTCTCTCATCACCCTCACTCTTCAGGATACTTGGAAAAAAAATTTTAAATACCGGGTATTCTGGTGAACGGGGCGTGACATTAGGTATTACAGCTGCAAGCACATTTTGTGTAACCCCTTTACTTCCTCTAAATCTTGGTACGCGTTTGGCAGGTGGCATGGCATCGATGTGTGTCCCATCAATTAGACCAATGCAATCCTACACCGTAATCATTAAAGTTCACATTGATTTCAACATAAATCATATAACGCTAATGACTGATATTCATAACTACACCGACCTTGAAATATGGGAAGCAATTAGGATTATTGATTATCTCGGGTGGTGTCTCATTTGGGGCTTGCTTCATGAACATATCACAAAGGGAACATACTGCAAACATAACTTTGTTGAAGTAATTGCTAACCATCACCCCGACCCTTATAAAATCAACTTGCATCACTCTGTTCTTTGACGTGCGCCCTACGATGTGCAGAAACATTGCCAACTGCTCCTAGATTAACACATGATTACTGTCTTGCAGTATCCCGCTTTTTTGCATTAACGTAGAAAGATTCATGACAGCATTTCTCTGCATTCTTAAGTAGTGTAAACAACTACTATCAGAACCAAATAGAATTCGACGCATGTGTGATTTTCTATGAATATCACGCATCGCTGACGGCTCCTTAGGTAAAGGGGGAGCACTATCCTCATCGTATAACTCCATGAATATGACAGTAAAAATGATAGCCGCTGCGGCCGATGCACACAATGAAACCCCCGAACTTTCTCCACTTTCATCCATTTAACCCTTATTTGCATCAAACATATATTCAATCATTCGATGTACAAGACATTTACTTTTATTATAAAATCGTGCAATTTACATATAAACATAAAAACTTGAAAATTGATATGGCACCACAAAATTCAGAAACATTAAACCACTTGAATCATATATATTCCTACCAAAATTAAGAAAGTTCAACAGAAAAAAATTCTGGAAATTCTCAACATTTATATTACATTTAAACATATACAATCCTTTTTAAATCCACCTTAACAAGCCATTAAATATCATTGCATACCTCATGAATCATCAACCCACCAAGCATGTCCAAGCATATCATGATTCCATATAGACTTGCCCTCAGATTATTAATCATTTAATTATCATTACTTGTTTCTTGACATACTTCAAGCATACCCTAGTAATGTCCCAACGTTGCATCATCATTCCAAAACCCGCACACTCTATAATCGTTGTACTTGTCTTATCATTGGGCTCTATTATGTATGTGTCATAATTTTAGGGACATCGTAATACTGATGCGACGTTATGAAAAGTCACCCAACATAAAGTGAAGCATATAATTTATCATCCTCATCCATACAACTTTCACAAATTTCATGAGTCCTTACAAACAAGCCCTCCAAAGTCCAAAATACAACAATGCATTTTATAAAATCAAACATATCAGCAACAAGTTGGGTGTATCGTCATTGTGCATTAATAGTAATGGACCCGAAATATTTACGGATTCATGGGGCTTGTAATTGATTGGTGAGTTGTGTTACATTGTTGCAATTAATTTCATTCGCCGTACACAACTTATATGGCATGTGAAAGTATGGTTGGAATGGGGCAAAAATGCAGACTGATTGACAATGCAATTTTTTTCATATAGTTTTGGGTCTTGGCATGATGTATTTGTCACCCACTTGGCTTGTGGCAAACTGCAGACCGAATTGAAATGCAATTTTTTTAGTTTCATTTTCGTTTGCATTTCATGGTTTTTATATTCATGCCTTTCCGTATGGGATGAGGACAAAAATTCCTCCCACTCATAGGTTGCAAGAATCCTTCTTCATTCATATTATACCAACATAGTATCGAAATCCAAGCATGACCTATTGCTGAAATTAATCCCAAGCTTGACATATTGTCAATCAGAAATCGCATACGGGAAGAACAACAAATATCACTTATAGTAGATATTATAGGAGAAATTATACCTCAGTTCACAGAACCAATAACCGAGCAAAGAGGAATCAAAGCCCCAAATATACCTCAGTTCCGGCAGCAGATCAACTCCGCGCACAGCCCTAACTTCGTCACCCCCAAATAATCCCAACACATTAACCCTAGAAGCAGATCAAGAGCGTCGTCGAGCACAAATAACCAACCCTACTTGCAGATCTAGAGAGAGCTGCCTTCTAGGGTAGCAAGAACACCAAAACCCACAATTTTTTCACCGTCTAGGGTTGCAAAAACTCAAAAAATCGCATCGTTGAAGGAGCCGTTGGGGAAGAGGGGTGATCTGA
Organism: Scilla litardierei; assembly: GCA_030789695.1. NCBI lineage: Eukaryota > Viridiplantae > Streptophyta > Magnoliopsida > Asparagales > Asparagaceae > Scilla > Scilla litardierei. The sequence continues at coordinate 22,987,893 of CM061135.1, forward strand.
AGCAGCAGCAGCGGGGAGAGAGATGTGATGGGAGCATGCGGGACCCACAAATGGAGATTCTCAGCTGTAATCGTCGGAATTTCTGGCTTCTTCAAGCGATGGAAGCTCGTTGCCACGTTGACGAGAGCAACACAAAAATAAGCCAACCCAAAAGAACACGAAACGTTGAAGTGTGTGGTGAAATGAGTGAATAGTGACATAAATAGTGGAATCTGCCCACTTTAACACACACTTATACACAAAATAACAGGGCCTAAGAGGGGCTCTGGGAAGGGGAAGACACACGTGCGTTGCGTGTGATGCGGGTGGTGGAAAGATAAGGTCGTCACTTGTACATCAGTTGAAAATTTTAATGAATTTCCTATGTGCAAACAACCATATAGCCATGACTCAAAATCATGGTGGTCTAATATCTACCAAATAATCGATGTTATTCTCCTTTAGATACTGGATCATGTTTGTTACGGCCTTAAGGCCGGTTCAGATAATAAAGGCCCATATATTTGGGGCCCAAACGAACAGCTCTCTGATCACTCGAATGAAAACAGGCCCGAACGGAAGATCGCCCCCGCACTGAGAAGCTCGCCTCGCTTAGTGGCAAGCTTGCCAATGGAATCAAAAGGATGGCTCGTTAGCTAATCAAGCAGGAAGCTTGCCATCATAGTGTGGAAGAAGCTCGCCTACTCTCCAAACAAGAAGCACAGCCGAAGAATCCGAAGACACCAAGCTCGAATGCCGAGCTTGGCTCTTCCCCAAGGGTGGCCTAGCATAAATATCTCTGACAGTATGACGTAGGGCCACCTACGCCCCCATTAATGATAAAGGTTAAGAGCGAGAACTAATGGTCGCCCATCGCGTCTCCCATTAATGCATTAATGTCTCTGACACCCATTAATGCGTAAATATCTCTGACACCCTCGCCGACCTATCGCATCCGCACTTGTGCTCCAGCTAAGCAGAATCGACAGGTGATTGGATGGCGAACAACCAACTCTCAACCTGATAAATACCCCCCTCCAGCCACCAAGGAGGGGGTTGTTTAGTTGAAATCTATAACTCATATCCAATATTTATGGTCGGATATCCCCCACATATCAGTGCCTTCCTCATAAGCTCGCCACGCAACGCCGATCTACCTTAAGATCATCAAGTGTGTCTAATATACTCTTTAAAAGTCACCCATTAACTTAAGCATCAGAGAGGCTACAGTTTGACAGCCAACACAGCCTTTTTGACGAGTTGTTATTATCGCAGGAAGCTTGCCTCAGCTACCAGGAGTCGGTGACATTCGACGACCATCAGGCGACCTTGGATTCTTTGCCTCCGAAGCGTGCTCCAAGTCGTGCTAGCCCCGTTGTCAACCCACTACCTGTAATCATTGTACCTGTGATTCCCCTAATACCAATTATATTATTGGGCGGACTTGACCCGCAACAATTGGCACCGTCTGTGGGAACTAGGGTTACACCCATGTCAGACACCACATGCAGTCACCGTAGTCACCGTCACGGCAAGCAGCGTATGGTCGAGGAGTCCCCCAGAAGGACTCCCCGATGAATTTACCCCTTGGGGGGTCGGCCGCGGTTATTCAGGAGGCGGCCCTCGGCATCTACAAAAGTTTCGAAAACTTCACCAAAATGATGGAAAACTGGACTGTCGCCTGGCAAGCTAGGCCGCATCCATCGAAAGGCCCCTCCAGACCCCGCAATGTGAGGCGGTACCTCCTCCCCAGCTTTGAAGAAGAAGCACCCGCACAGCGAAGGTGGTTCAACGACGGAGAGGTTGTCGCTCTGCATAAGCGGTTTGATGATGAGGAGGAGGCTGCTTATCAAAGGCGACTGGATGAAGAAGCAGCCATCTGACAGTATTGATTCCCCGTTGCTGAGAGGGAGAGGCTTCAGGAGGGGAGCCAAGGGGTCCCCCAGACGTCGGCCCTGATAGTGCGAGAAAGTCCCATGCTGGATTGTGCTGCTGAAAGCCATCGTCACGGGAGATCGTCGAGCCTGAGACAAGAAAGGCGCGCCTCCTATAGCAGAAGCCCCCTCCATTCAGGATGCCACTCTCCTAGGCGTAATGACCGGTGACGAAGGAGCCATGACCGGAGCCTGACCCCCGGGACGAGAGAGGAACGTCTCTGAGCACCGAGGTGGCTCATCCGGCGATTCCAATTAGCGGTGAGAGCGTCAAGGAGGTAGGGACGTTTCCAGAAGGTCGCCAATGCCTCCCCTACCCCGAAGAAGCTAACCCACTGACCCGAATGGTGATCTTAACCCCGGTACCACATAGGTCCAACTACATCAGTTTGAACTGTATGATGGTTTGGGTGATACCCAGGAGCACGTGCAGCGTTACCGGTGATTGATGGAGATCCACGGAGTGGACGACACCCTCCTTTGCCGAGCTTTCCAGACGACCTTGAAGAAGTTGGCAGTGGAGTGGTACAACAGCCTGTCTAACCGCTCTATTAATTTGTTCGGTAATCTCTCCCGCAAGTTCTGTCACTAGTTCTTAGCGGGACAAAGGAGAAGAAAGGCATTAGGCTATCTGTTTACGATGGTCCAGAAGGAGGGGAAGACCATCTGCAAATTCTTGCAGGCTTCAATGAGGAGAGACTTAACGTGACGAGCAACGGAGATGAGCTCATCATGGCGGCCTTCAAGAGGGGTCTGGCAAATAGGAGTCTTCTCAAGTCGCTGCTCTATGATCCACCTATCGACCTCGACGCCCTCTTTGCCAGGCAAAGAAGTTCATGCTAAGTGAGGAGGCAATGTGGACGATGAAGGAGGCCACACTAGGCAAAGCCCCCCACGTTGAAGCGAGGCCTAGTCAACGGCCGAGGCAGGATGAACGTCCCCAAGGGTGCGATCAGGACCGCCCCAGAGGGCATGATCAAGACCGCCCCGAGGACGCGATCAAGACCGCCCCGACGGCACGATCAAGGAAGCCCTCGAGGGCAAAACCGCACCGGCCCAATAAGGGGGTTCCTTGCCCACAGGAACCCCGCTCTACGAGGCAGGCCCAAAAGATCACATGAGGTGGAGCACTACACAAGGCTCAACACCCCCTGGTAGAGGTGATGACGACGGCCATGGCAAACGGGCTTCTCAGAGACGCCCCCTAGAGATGATGTCGAAGCCCACTGCAAGAAATTCGCAAAAGTATTGTCGATATCACCGGGACCATTGCCATGATACCGACGAGTGCTATGCTTTGAAGAAAGATATAGGGCGGCTAATTCAGGACGGACATCTCCGGAGATTCGTTGACCAAGAAAGGCAGGGGCGCGAGGTCGTAGTACCCGTAAGAGATATTCAGCTGACACACAACATCGATCAAATTGCCCACCATGGGCCTGAGCTGATCATGCACGTGGATGTAATTTGCAGCGGGCCGGCCCAGGGTGGTACATCAGCATCAACGTGAAAGACTTTTGCCTGACAGGTTATGACGGTGGGCACCGGCACATGGGCAAAGCGGAGGAGAGTTGCTCGTCCCCACATCTCCTTCTCTGATGACGACCTGGAGGGGGTCGAGTGTGACATGAAGATGCCAACATCATCGAAGCCCTCATTACGCCAGCTATCATGAGCAGACTCCTGGTCGACACAGGCAGCTCGTGCGACATTCTATTCTTAACCACGATCCAGAAGATGGGACTGAAAGAGGCAGAGCTAAAGCCTCTTGGGCTCGATTGTCGGCCTCACTGGCCATTTGGTGCCGATCGTCGAAGTGATCACCATGCACGTCACCTTGGGGGAGAGGCCAAAGGTCGTCACTCGAATGCCGCAGTTTGTCGTCGTCGTCGTCGCTTCAGCATACAACGGCATCATCAAGCGGCCTTACATGACCGCCATTGAAGCTCTCCCCTTGCTACTACATCAAATGGTAAAGTTCCAGACTCTGCATGGGGTTGGACAGGTGTAGGGATCCCAGAAGCTCTCACAAAGCTGCTACGTCGGGTCCACCAAACACAAACAGTCCGAGCAAGCCTTGCCGATCAACCTCCTCGACGGTTGGGAGGACTTCGCTCATTAACGAACAGCTTCGGTGGAGGATGTAAAGGAGGTGCCAGTGTCGGAGGGAGGAGCCAAGACTGCGTCCATCGGTACAAAGCTGCCCGCAGAGCTGAAGGCGGGGCTAGTTAATCTCCTTGTGATGAATTCTGACATTTTCGCATGGTCGCCCTCAGACATGCTTGGAGTCGACCATGTGGTGATCGCCCATGAGCTACACATCGACCTGAAAGCTCGCCTAGTCCGGTAGAAGAAGCAGAGCACAAGTGGAGAGAAGATGCAGGCAGTGAGCGAGGAGGTGGAGCGACTCCTTGAGGCTGGGTTCATTAGAGAAGTGAGCTACCCTAACTGGCTCGCTAATGTGGTGATGGTGAAGAAACCCTGTGGCAAATGGTGAATGTGTGTGGACTTCACCGACCTCAACAAGGCCTGCCCAAAAGATAGCTTCCCGCTGCCGAGGATCGACCACCTGGTGGACAATGCCTCTGGGTACGAGCTGCTAACCTTCATGGACGTCTTCTCAGACTACAATCAAATCCAGATGGCGACCCATGACGAGGAGAAGACATCGTTCATCACCGACTTGGGGACGTTCTGCTACACGAAGATGCCATTTGGACTCTAGAACGCGGGAGCAACCTATCAACGAATGGTAAAACAAATTCTTTCACCCTTAGGTCGGCAAGAATCTTGAAGTCTACATCGACGACATATTGGTTAAGTCAAAGAAGGCCGAGGATCATCTCGCCGACATTGAGGAGACCTTCCAAAAAGTACGGTGCTACAACCTGTGGCTCAACCCAGCAAAGTGCATATTCGGCGTCTGGTCTGGGAAGTTCCTTGGCTTCATGATCACCAAGCGAGGAATAGAGGCCAACCCCGACAAGATATCTGCTCTCATCAACATGGGTGAGTCGAGGACCATCAGAGACTTATAGAAGCTGAATGACCGAATCACCGCGCTGGGGAGATTCATGTCGAAGTCCGTCGAGAGATTCCTCTCATTCTTCAAGATTCTATGGAAGGCCCTCGGTGAGAGGAAGGGAATAAGGAAGTAGGTCGAGTGGGACGACTCCTGCGTCCAAGACTTTGGCGAGTGAAATCATATCTACAGAGCCCGTCGCTGCTCGCAAAGCCAGAGGAAGGAAAGGAGCCCGGCCTTTATCTCGCCACCACTGAAGAAGCCGTCAGCTCGGTCCTAGTCAAAGAGGACGGTGGCATCCAGAGGCCGGTCTACTATGCCAGTCGGGTGCTCCGAGAGGCAGAGACGCGCTACATCTCCATCAAGAAGCTCACCTACCGCCTGACTCTAACGGCGAGGAAGCTCTGACCTTACTTCCAGGCGCACTCCATTATTGTCTACACCAACTCGCCACTTGAAAAGAATCTAAGGAGGCTGAAGAGATCAGGCTGAATGCTGAATTGGAGCATCGAGCTCAGCGAGTTCGACATCATCTACAAGCCCAGGGTGGTAATCAAGGGTCAGGCGCTTGCGGACTTCGTGGCAGAGTGCACTGTCGAAGAGATTGGTGAAGCAACGCTCGATGATCGACCGGACTCACAACAATAGCAGCTCGCCAATGAGAACCCTCCATCAACATCCACCTAATTCGAAGGCGAGCTATGGGTCGTCCACGTCGATGGATCGGCCATGGGGTCCGAAAGCGGAGCCGGCATTGTGATAGAGATCCCGGAGGGGCGCCTACTGGAGTATGCACTCCGCTTCAATTTCTCGGCGACCAACAACATGTCGGAGTATAAGGCTGACCTAAACGGGCTGAAGCTCTGACGGGCACTGGGGCGATGAATGTGCTTCTGTTCAGTGACTCAAGGCTCGTCGTCCAACAAATTGAAGGTAGCTTTGAAGTGAATGAGGATCTAATGAAGCGGTACCTAAAGTGCAGCCGGGCCAAGCTCCTCAAATTCAGACAGGCAATGGCCAGCTTCTGCCAAAGTCAAACAACCGCCAGGCTGATGCCCTCTCAAAGTTGTGTTGAGTATTGGACTCCCCGGATTTGGTTTTGGATGATGAGCAAACATAAATATATCATGAACTAACAATTTGTGAGCGCAGTTATGGAGATCGTCGCCAAATTCACGAGAACACTCAAAGCGACATCTTAAGACTTCTCAAAGCTCGTATTCAATGCCTAAAGCTTCGTTGAAGCTTTTGGACCTTTTTGGACGTCATGAAGATTTGATTGTAACGACATGAATAAATATACCGTCATACAACTAATGGGTACCTTATTGTCTTACGAGGTACGCAAGGATAGTAAGATCCGAATGAAGGAAAAGATGAAAGCGTACTTGAAGCAAGATGAGCCAAAGAAAAAGGCAATTGCCCTCAAGGCCGCTCCATCTACCGATGATGAAGAATCGGAAGACGAATTGGACATGGAATCCATTGCCCGTATGGCAAGGAAGTTCGATCGATTCCTCCGAGAAGGTATATCTTTGAATAAATCTAAAGTTAGTTCGACTAATGCTTCTACTCCCGTGTGTTATAAATGCAACAAGCCAGGACACATCAAACCCGATTGTCCTCTCTACAAACACAAGGAGAAGGGGAAAGCATCGAAGTACGACAAGTCGAGAAAGTACAAGAAAGGACTTGTTGGCACATTCACCGACTCCGAAGAGGATTCCTCAAGTGGAGAGTCGGATGATGGAAGAGTGGAGAAAGCAAAAATTTGCTTCATGGCTAATGATGAGGCAAAAAGTCAAAAGTCCTCCTTCGATGAAAGCGAGGATGAAAGCGAGGATGGTAGCGAGGATGAAAGCGGATAACCTACTATTGATGAAATGAGGTTAGCAAACCAAGAAATTTGGTCTAAATTTACTAAATTAGTAGATAGATATAATAAGACCAAAGATGAACTTGTTAGCCTCCAAACCTCTCCTAAGTCTACCATCACCAACAATGACACCATTGTTGAGACACTCGCCAATGAGAAAGCAAGTTTGCTTACTCACAATGGCTTGTTGAGAAATGAGGTGAAGTCCCTCAAATCTCAACTTGAGCATGTTCTTGTTGAGGATTCGGATGAACATGTGATAGCGGATTTGACGTCTCAAAACTCAACTTTGAGTATTGAGAATAAGAATCTCAAATCACGTGTTTATGCACTCACATCGCAAGTATCCACTTTGGATGCTTCTTTGCATTCTCTCAAAGAGAAGTATGAGTGCACGTTAGGCCGTATCAATGATTTCAATAAAGGTAAGGGCCATTTGGATAATATCCTAAATGACTTACTTCCGGCCAAACACCACATTGGCTTGGGGTATAAGATAGGAGACTCATCCAAATCGCCTACCACCTTTGTTAGGCCGACATCCGATGCCTCGACGAGTGGGAGCAAACACCACATTGGTAGTTCTCCTACCAATAGTGCTTCCACTTCGTACACACCCCCGATTGGAAAGAAACCCACTTTGGGTAGACCTCCAAAGAGGGGTCATGGATTTTTGTACTCACATGCTATGCCACGTAGGAACACACATCCTACTCCACCGGTTCATATTAATGATGATTTTTACGCTCCGCACCCACGAGCACGTGCAAACACTCATATGAGACACCCACATGCACGTAATTATGCTCATGCACATCCTAATGCTTATGTTCAAACATCTCATCCACATGTGAATGCCTTCTCTCATAATCATCCTCATGCATACACACCTCATGCTTATCCACGTATGTATGCTACACCACATCATGGATCTCATGCTCATCATAATGCTATTGCTAGATCTCATGCTCCTAGGCCACATGCACCATATAGAAATCAAACTTTTGTGCATGCAACCACTAGGAAGAGGATTCCCAAAATGTACACTATTTGGGGTCCCAAGAACACTAGCAATCATGATATGAATGTTTATGTGCAATCCTATATTAATGATGTTATTTTGAATGATGATTATGTTAGAAAGTCAAGTTCCTCTTGGACTTGGTTTCCGAAGGATTAGTTCCTTTAACTCTTCAATGCTTGGTATCATGAGTTTATGATCATGTTATGGGTACCAAGGCATTTGATTATAAAATTGATTTTGATTACATTAACTCATGGGTTACAATTATTTTAATTTCGTATTTCAAATTTGTTGTCTAACCCATTGGATCCAAAAGGGGTTTTGGATACCAAAATGAAGTTTTCTAGGTTCAATCCACCATGGGATACCAACCCTACCAACTCCTCGATTTGCGAAGACTTTCATTCAAACGGAGTTGATGGTGCTTAGGTAATGCACCAATGTAGGGGGAGCTTAATGTTGTAAGTATGATATTACATTTGGTATCCATGAGGGTTGAATGCATGCTTGGTTAGAATCTATTTCTTTACATTGGTATCATTTTGTTTCTCCTAGCATGATAGAATTGTGAATGCCATAAATGCTTTGAAATTCATATCTATTTTTGGCATGACATGTTTTAAAAGTTATTATGATGATTTTCGTATTACTTTTATCACCTTGTCACTTCTCATCGCACACTTCACTTAGTTTTGATGTGCTTTTACTTTATGTTCATTTTCGATCGATATTGTGTCATTTGATATTCTATGATGTGCACCACTCTTCTGATGGTTCATTCCTGTGTGCACATTTTATGTATGTCTCTGATATTGATTTCGTCGCTCGACGATTTATTTTGATTCAATAGCTTTAGTTGTATGAAAACATAGAATTGTTTTCTATGCACTAAAATAGCTATAAATGTTGATATTGGAGAGTAAATTCATTTCATCAATAAGTGAATTTACATTTGATATTTTGATGATTTAAGTTTTCGATTTTCGACTATGGTCTCATTGACACGCTTTGATTTTATTCGAATTTTATTTTGGTGTCATATGAGACGTGGTCGTATTCTTAGACTCCCATGCTTAATGAATTATTTGGCCATGATTTATTGTCATTGGCTTCCTCCCACTCTTTTTGGATTATGCCAAAGGGGGAGAGATATAATAATGGCATGTGCTAAATGATAATTTACCATGAATCTAATTTGATATGTTAGATTCAGGGGGAGTTAAGATATAAAAATGGATTTCAAATCCTAAATTTCAAATATTGGATTTGAATTTTTACTTTCCTCATCTGCTTGATGTATGTGCTTATTATTTCATATGGAACTAATGTGTCATCAATGCAGGGGGAGTAAGTATATTCCATTTAGTTCATTATTTTTGATTATTATTTATGTTGGTTTGTCATCACCAAAAAGGGGGAGAATGTTGAGTATTGGACTCCCCGGATTTGGTTTTGGATGATGAGCAAACATAAATATATCATGAACTAACAATTTGTGAGCGCAGTTATGGAGATCGTCGCCAAATTCACGAGAACACTCAAAGCGACATCTTAAGACTTCTTAAAGCTCGTATTCAATGCCTAAAGCTTCGTTGAAGCTTTTGGACCTTTTTGGACGTCATGAAGATTTGATCGAAGCTTTGAAGACGGATCGCTAAGGTTTATTTTATAGTCTTTTAGCTTCGATCTATAGAATGTTAAGCCTTGAGTAATTCTTACAATTCTATCTTCATAACGCTCATATCTTAGCTCTAGGATCTTAGTAGAAGTCCATTCTAACTTCCCCGAAGCATCGCGCTTCGATTCGGACTTCTTGTGCATGTTAGTTGATTCAAGAAGAATAACTGACCGACTAGATGGTGATCTAGTCGGTCGGCAAAGCTTCTTGGACCGACTAGTTTCAGTCAGTCTTTTCTTGCTCTGTACTATTTACAGTTAGTCGGTCTACGTTGACTCACCGACCGACTAGTTGGTGAACTAGTCGGTCAGTGATCCTTCTTGGACCGACTAGTTGGACTTTACTGTACATGCCAATTTTCTCCTGAGCTACTGTTTATCGTTAGTCGGTCTAAGAACGTTTGGCGACCGACTAGTTGTTGATCTAGTCGGTCAACATTTGTTCTTGGACCGACTAAATCAATTTGTATTCAGACTATTAGTTTTTGACTCTTAGTCGGTCTAAGTTCACTGACCGACCGACTAGTTGTGAAACTAGTCGGTCAGACAGTCTTCTTGGACCGACTAGATTTCTAGGTCTGAAATTCAATCTGTTCACTGTTCACCTCTTAGTCGGTTCATGTTGTCTCACCGACCGACTAGTTGATGAACTAGTCGGTCAGTGGTTGTTCTTTGACCGACTAGTCTGCTTCAGATTTAGTTCCGTTGGAGATTTGAAAGCGACGTTTCTCTCTCTCTCTTCCTTTGATCCTTTAAATACCTGGAGGGGTTATTTCATAGGATCCAAGGCTGCTATTTCCAGAGCTCTATTGATTCAAAGAGAAGTTTTCAACTCTCATCTTCAAGCTCTCCCATTCTCAAGAATCTCTCCCTCACTCTTATTCTTCAAGAGAGATTCATTGATTGTGAGCCTTCCAAGCCAAGGGCTTGATTCTAGGTCATCCATCTCATCCCTAGGCTTCCATTGCTGGTCATCTTCTTGAAGCTAGGGTTTGGTGACTCTTCCTCCATCAAAATCCTCTTTGCCCTAATTTGGTAAGAAATCTCAAGGCATAGGTATTTTGTTGGTAAGCATTTCATTTCAGTTATATTTGAATTGTATACTCTCGGTTGTGAGAGGTTTTGCGTGATCCCGGGTTATGGGAGTCACAGTCATCGATTGTAGGTCGATTGCACTTGTGAGGTTTTCGCAAGTGGTTATATTGGAAATCTTGGGTTAGAGGTTTTCTAACTCAAGTATCCGGAAAGGATCCGGGTGGTTAGGACGTAGGATCACCGGGAACAAGTCGGGGAGACTTGGGTGGATCCGAACCCATTAAACCATTGTGTTTGCGTTTGCATTATTTCTTGGTTGTAGTTATTCCGCATCGTTGTTTGTTAATTGCACGATAATTAGGAATAACACTCCTTATTATTTAAAAGTACTATTCACCCCCCTCTAGTACATGTGCAGTGGCTTCCTAGGGCATTACAAGTTGGCATCCTCTTCTCCGACCGAGATTGGAAAAGCTATCTACATCGAGAACATGCTGACACCAAGCCTAGAGGAGGGCGAGCTGCTATGCGTCAACCTGGAGCGATCATGGATGAGCCCGATAATCGCCTACCTGGAGATCGGAGCCGTACCAGGAGACAAGCTGGAGGCACTGAAGATTGAAAGATGGGCCTTGACGTTCGTGATCTTCGATGGCGTGCTCTATCGAAAGCACCGCGTGAGGTACGATGTCTTGCCCTATTTGAAATGCCTTGGACCAAGAAGAGCGAAGGAGGTCGTCTGCGAGATACATGAAGGGCTCTGCGGGAATCACTACTGTGGTCGCACCCTGGGACATAAGGCAATCCGGCAGGGCTACTATTGGTTAACCAAGCTGAAGGACGCAACCAACTACGTCAAGTGGTGCGAGGAATGCCAAAGATTCTTCAAACATACAACTGCCCCACCCGTCGACCTAATTCTGATCCTTAGTCCAGTCCAGTTTGCCAAATAAGGCATCAACATTCTCAGACCGTTCCTAAAGGCAACAGGAGGAAGGAAGTTTCTCGTCGTCGTCGTCGACTACTTCACCAAATGGATCGAGGCGGAGCCACTGGCACACATCACTTGGAAGGAAATGAAGAACTTCGTCTGGAAGTCTATTATATGCCACTTTAGGGTACCCCGCTCCATAGTGAGGACAAGAGGAAGAAGTTCGACTCCGCAGACTTCAGAAGCTTCTGCTCGGATTGGGGCGTCAACATCCACTTCGCCTCCATGGCGCATCCATAATGCAATGGCATGGCCGAAACAGCGAACAAATGCATCCTTGAGCCCTTGAAGATTAAGTTTGACAGCGCCCCTGGATCTTGGCCCGATGAGCTACCCGTCATACTTTGGTCATATCGCACTACATATAAAGCTTCAACTGGCGAGAGCCCATTCATGCTAGCCTATGAGATGGAGGCTGTCGTCCCAGTGGAGGTCAGCAAGGAATCCCTTCGACTCCAGTACTTCAATAAAGAAGCAAATGAAGAAGGCCTCGACATCAACATTGAGCTCATCGACGAGGTAAGGGACCATGCTCTAACAAACCTTATCAAGCACAACCAGAGAATGGCAAGGTAATACAACTCCTGCGTGAGGAAGTGGAGCTTCAGAGTCGACGACTTCGTCCTCAAAGATGCTACCTTCAGACCGGAGATCGGCCACTGAGAAAAGCTCTCCACCAAATGGGAAGGCCCTTACACAATAACAGATATTGTGGGACCAACGACCTATATTTTGGCGACCATGGAGCGCGAAGAATTAGCACATCCATGGAATGACGGGCATTTGCTCAAATATTTTCAAAAAATATCTTTACATTTGTACATTCACGAAGTTGTCTGAAACCCGGCAGAGATCTGGGGCTCCGGCCCCCGAAAGGCTCCAGGGTCGCAGAAGGGGCTCCGGCTCCGACTCGCCCTCTCCAAGACCTCCGAGGCAGATCGCTGCCTATCTACCCGTAGCAGGTCGGACCTTGCTACCCAACCCAGGAAAGATCCAGGGATACAGCCCCCGAAAGGCTCCAGGGGGGCTGAACGAGCTACGACCCCGACCAAAACCCGGTAGAGATCCGGGGCTACGGCCCCCCAAAGGCTCCAGGGTCACAGAAGGGGCTCCGTGTAACGGCCAGTATTTTTAGGCGAGTTTTTCATTTGCGCGTGCCAGTATTTTATTTCTGCTATCCAGTTAACTTTTCGCCCATACGAGTCGACGCGAGCGCGTCTCTATTTTCGTTTTACCGTGTCGTCAATTTTTACCATCAAGTTTTAACTATAATAATTTAACTTAATTATTCTGCTAATTACATTTTAAATCTTAATTACTTTAATTAATTTCAATAATTACCTTTTTATTTTTAATGATGACTAATTAATTACGTTAATTACGTTTTTACCTTAACCCTTAACTACACGACAACACACACGTTTTAAACAACCTGATACAGCTTCTGAAATCAAGTTGGCTTTCTCTTTGTTTTCGTTTGAGCAAAACAATACGTCTCTACCCTTAGTCTAAAGATGGTAATAAATTCTATCCTAATCATATTAATGTCCGGTTTGACAATGGGAAAAGGTGTTCCCCTGCTCAACTTCTTAAGCATCATTCTGCAAACGCATCCTACAGCAAACAAATTCTCCTTACAAACAAATCATCCATCAAAACCAAACCACATTTTTCCCAATCTGTTAATTATTTCCAGATTACAAATCCAACAAATCAGCCACCCAAATTCTCAAAACCAAATTTCAGCCCCCCCAAATCAATTCCACTACAAACAATTTCTCCAAGCTAAGTATCAAAACAGAAATTTTGAGAGGCTAAAACCAATTTCAGTTCGTGCAAAACCCATTCATCATCCCCAAGATCAAATTGAAACCAAATCCCCAAACCAGAAACAATTTCATCGCACCCAAACTGATTTTTTGAAATCAAGAAGCAAGAGGGAAATTCGACCCACAAATTTCAGATCCAACAGACTATTCCAGAGACCAAAATCAAACCCAAAATCGAACCAGAAATCAAGGGAAGATACCAACTTTTAGATCTGAAAACTCAAACCCTAACCAACTTCATCTTCTCCAACCCCTCTTCTTCCATTCTTCTTCTTCCTTCCTTCCTCTTCCCTAGGCCGGCACCACCCTCAGCCCCTCACCCGAAGTCGCCTGGAGCCTCCCCCGCGCCGCGCGTCGCCGGAGCAAGCAACGCCGCCGCCTGGGTCGCCGAACCGCCGGCCTCCCGAGCCGCCAGCGCGCGCCTGCCGCCGTCCACCCCTCTTGCCACCGGCAAGCCGCCGGAGCAGCCGCCCCAGGTCGCCGGAGCGCCGCCCTCCTCCCGCTTGCTGCCGTCGTGCGCCGTGAGTGCCCCTCTCCCTTTGTTGGTTGCCTGCAAGTTTTTAACTAAAAAAAGAAAGAAGAAAGAAGGGCAATAAAAGAAAGGAAACGAAGAGAGGGAAATAGAAAGCCTAAGTGATAATAAAGAAAGGGTTAACAGAATAAAGAAAGAGAAATAGGATGAGTGTTAAAAAAAATGTGACAGCTAGCCTATTAAAGATTGAATGAGAAAGGGGGTGGGTGACAGAGATATGAATGGGAAGTGTCAGCCTTGGTAATAAGTAATAAGAAAGAGAGAGACTGTGTGTTAGTGTTTTATTAAAATAATTGTATAGAGGGTAGGTGACAGCTTGTTAATAAGAAAATCTGTTAGATATGTATTATTATATTAGTTGTTAGTAGGTCTTAGTCAGTGAATGAATAATATAGTGAATGATTATTATAGATGGGTTAGTATCCAATTGTTAGTATTAAAACGATTAATGTATCTAGACTTGGTACTTCACTAGTATTAATGAAGCTTGTTTCAGAGTTCTTAGAATGTTAGCTGTAACATATATAAATAGTATCACATTTAGTTTTAGGTTGTAAAACATGAAAGTTACCTTAATATAATTTGTTAGTAAACTGTGTGCAAGGTGATTAAACATTTACAAATAATGCAGGAGCAGTACCTAGAATGTGAGTGCATAAGCAATAACGTTAGTTAATAACATGATTTCAACACACCTAGGGTAGATAACATAATAAAGAGAATGAATTATTGTTTAAATTATTTTGGGACGTATCTAATTCAGTGAATTGTTTAACCAAAACAGAGAATCGGACATACCAACGCGTAGTATCCGTCAAGACGAACCCACAACAACCGGTACCACCGAAAATAGGCAAGTGATACTTGCCAGTAATTATTTAGGCCATGTTTTAGGCCAATTTGTGTAGTTGCGTAAAAGAGACTAGGCGGTGAAATGATAGTCACCTAGACGACCATATTGATCTAGTTTGACAACGAAACTAGATCCGACACTTTTTACCTGTTTTCATTCATGCTGCCATGTCACGTTTACTTTCAATTAACTGTACGCACTTTAACTGCTCATTACATGTCATGCATCAAATTGTTCTATCGTGATTGCGTAGCACGCGCTACAATAATTGTAACTATTGAGGCCAGGCACCTGCTTTTGCGGGCACAACCCTATGCCATATTGAAAAACACTTCCTGGCTCGTGATCCAGAAGCGAGCACAGTGTTGTTGGGAAACCAACGCTCAATACACGTGGAGGGTTAGGGTTAAGCGATCACTTGAGCGTAGAAGTGTGCCCGTACAGCCACTTCAGCCAAAAGGCGTAAACCCTGTGCACATCGTGAATACAAGTTAATCGTGAAATCGTGAAATAGTGATTTGTGGCTTTCTGCTACGGCGTGCTTAATTATTTTTATCTTGTTAATTTAATTGTTGCACTCTTTTAATGTCATGCCATATCATCATTGTAGAACTGCTAGTTGCATTATTTTATTTGTATCCTTGCACAAAAGTTCTCCGTTTCCCTTGGGAGACTTTTGCTGACATGTGCCCTTTTCTCTTTGGGTGTCACATGTCAGACTTTGAGACAGAGCAGGTAGCAGAAGACGAGCAGTTTGGAGACGCTGAGTTTGAGGTCCCTGCTGAGACTGAGTTCGAGGACACCGGTGACCAGTCCTAGACTCGTTTGGAGTCTCCCCTTAGTTGCTGCTGTTTTTTTAGTTGCTGTTAGATTTCGGTGTGTAGCACCTATATATCTCGATGTTTATGTTTCGGCCATGCTTTAGGCCTTGTTCAGACTTGTACTATTATGACTATTCGGTGATGATGTAATATTTGTTGGATGTTGTTGATGGATGTTCTTTCATCTGCTTTATTATTGTTGTTGTTTCGTCGCAATGCAAGACCTGCTACTATAAAAAAAATTTACAGACGCTTATCAGACTGCAGTTTCACAGCTCCACGTCTGAGCGGACCTCCTCACGTCTCACCTTCCATATTAGGGAAGCGGGGCGTGACAGGTTTTAGTGGTGGCCCATGCAGGTCTTCTCTTTGCATCTGCGAAATATCGGAACAACAATAATGATAACAACATCCATTTAAATATTCATAACATTCGAGTCATGATTAAGTCTAATCTGAACATTTCCTTGTCTTAGATGGCCGGTAGACGCATTACTCGAGGAGCTGGTAGTGGACCTGGAGCTGGTGGTGGAGCAGGACGTGTTGCGGATGCTGATAGAGAACCCACCACGGCTGAGATGATGAGGATGATGCATCAGATGATGCAGGTTCAGCAGGGCATGCTTCAGAATGCCCCTCGCTTCGAGCCGGGAGCGAAGCAGTTTCGAGAGCTGGGCCCGTCATATTTTACTGGGTCAGAAGGATCATTAGCTGCGGATGAATGGATGAAGAACACAGAGGATAATCTGCTTCTCTCGAAGGTTAACCCGGCCGGATGGGTTGACTTGGTAAAGAAGCAACTGAAGGACAATGCCCGCAGTTGGTGGGAGTCAGAAGAGCAGCTGTTGGCGAAACCTATCCCCTGGGCCACTTTCAAGGCGAGATTTAATGAGGAGTATTTTCCTCAAGCTGCCAGGAGGGAGCTGATGCAGCAGTTCATCAATCTGAAGCAAGGAAATCTGACGGTGCATCAGTACCACCAAGAGTTCATGAGACTGAGTCGCTTTGCACCGAAGATGGTGGAGACGGCTGAGGATCGAGCTCAGAGATTCTTACAGGGTTTATCTTTGGAGCTGCAGAGTCTGATTTCCTCTTCGGACTTAGACTCTTACCAGAAGTTGCTGATAGCTGCCAAGAGGCAGGAGCTGATTGCCAATCAGAAGAGAGGGTAGTATTCAGGTGCTGGGAAGAGGCCTATGGAGCAGGCCGGAGCTGTGGTTAGGCCTGGGTTCAAGCCTAATCAGTCCGTACAGTTTAAGAGGCCAGGTGGGCCTACTCTGAAGTTGTGCCATTTTTATGGCAAGGCTGGTCATGTGAAGGAACAGTGTAGGAGATTCTTGGGCCAGTGCTTAGTTTGTGGTGACGCTACGCATGCATTGAAGGACTGTCCGAGAACTAAGCAACCGTGGAAGGCACCAGATGGAGTTCAGCAGCAGAGAGCTCCGGTGGCTGCAGGACGTGGAGCGCCTCTCATTTCCCAGAAGCAGGCTTTCCAGCAGGCTGTTCAGCCTAAGAGGCAAGCCTTTACAATGACTGCAGCAGAGGCCGAGACTGATGACGGAGTTATTGCAGGTAACCTCTATACTAGTCTTCCTTATTTATGCATTATATTTGATTAGTTAGATCCATGTTAATCTAGTTGCATGTTACCCTTAGGTGTCATCTTAGTTTCATCTCATCCGGCTTTGACCCTGTTCGATTCTGGAGCTTCCATGTGCATCCTATCTCGGAAGTTTGTAGTCGAACACTCGATACCCACCTATACACTTCCCAAGTGTTGGAACATCACGACTGGGAATGGTGTAGTGAAGGTTGCACTGGGATGTAGACCATGCCCGTTGGTGATTAGTGGACACGAACTGTATGCTAATTTCATTGTCCACGACCTATCCAATTTCGATGCTATACTCGGTATTGACTGGTTAGGAGATTTTTATGCCACGATCGACTGTCATCGGAAGAAAGTGGTGTTCGAAATTCCTGACCACCCAGTATTCGAGTTTGTCGATGGAGGACGTTCGCTTGGACCTATCAAGTTCGAGCCCAGCCTTACCGATTGACTATTGCATCTATGATTGCTGAACCAGAAAAGCCTGCAGTAGTGAGAGATTTCGAAGACGTCTTCCCTGAAGACATTTCTGGACTGCCGCCCGATCGAGCGTTGGAATTCGGCATCGATCTTATGCCAGGAGCTCAACCAATTTCGAAGGCGCCGTACCGTATGGCTCCTGCTAAATTAGAAGAGTTGAGGAAGCAGTTGGATGAGCTACTACAGAAGGGTTTCATTCATCCTAGCGTATCTCCTTGGGGTGCACCCGTCTTGCTGGTAAAGAAGAAAGATGGCTCGAGGAGAATGTGCATCGATTATCGAGAGTTGAATCAGATCACAGTGAAGAACAAGTACCCGCTGCCCCGCATTGATGATATCTTTGATCAGCTTGGTGGATCAAGGGTATTTTCGAAGTTGGATCTCCGGAGCGGATACCATCAAGTCAGAGTCAAGAAGGAAGATGTGCTCAAGACCGCTTTTCGGACTAAGTACGGGCATTACGAGTTCGTTGTCATGCCATTCGGTGTGACCAACGCTCCTGCTGTGTTCATGAATCTCATGAACCTTATCTTTTACGACTTCCTTGACAAGTTCGTGGTGATTTTCATAGACGATATCCTGGTGTACTCGAAGAACGAAGAGGAGCATGCAAAACATTTGAAGATAGTATTGGAGACGCTCCGTCACCATAGACTGTATGCCAAGTACAGCAAATGCGAATTCTGGCTGGATAGAATTGCATTTCTTGGGCATGTAGTATCAGGAGCTGGAATCTCAGTGGATCCGGAGAAGGTCAAAGCAGTCAGTGAATGGCCTACACCTCGATCGGCATCGGACATCAGGAGTTTCCTTGGATTGGCTGGATACTACCGCAGATTTATCAAGGATTTCTCGAGAATAGCTGAGCCGATGACGAGATTGATGAGAAAGGATGTTAAGTTTAGCTGGTCAGACTCTTGTGAGCAAGCTTTTTCTACCTTGAAGGAGAGACTGACTACTGCACCAGTCTTAGCTATTCCGGACAGAAGCGGAGGCTTCGAGATTTTCTGCGACGCATCGGGCAAGGGACTTGGATGCGTTCTGCACCAGCACGGTCATGTAGTCGCTTATGCTTCTCGACAGTTGAAGATCCACGAGAAGAATTATCCGACTCACGACTTGGAGTTAGCTGCCGTCATCTTTGCTTTGAAGATTTGGAGGCATTTCTTACTGAGTGAGAAAGTGAAAATTTTCACTGATCACAAAAGTTTGAAGTATATATTCACCCAGAAGGAGTTGAATATGAGACAACGCGGATGGTTGGAATTGATGGCAGACTACGACATCGATCTTCAGTATCATCCTGGGAAGGTGAATGTCGTACTAGATGCTTTGAGTCGACTGCCCGAAGTGATGATTCTCACATCTCAGTGGAGATTGCAGCAGGATCTGCGAAGGATGAATGTTGAAACTTTACTACCGGGAGTCACCTCGTCATTGATGAACATGCAAATTCAATCGACGATCGTGGATCGAATCAAGACTGCTCAAGCTGAAGATGCTAAGTTGAAGAAGATCAGAGAACAAGTCGAAGCAGGACTTCGGACAGATATTCTGATTCACACAGATGGGTCTCTGAGATATGGTAGTAGGATCTGCGTACCTGCAGGAGATATCAGAGAAGAATTGATGAATGAGGCTCACAGTTCGCCTTATTCTATTCATCCTGGAGGTACTAAGATGTACAAGGATCTTCGACAGAATTTCTGGTGGCATGGGATGAAGAGAAGTGTGGCACGGAGCATTGCCAAGTGCCTCGTGTGTCAGCAAGTGAAAGCTGAACATCATCGCACTGCTGGACTATTGCAACCTCTGCCAATTCCAGAATGGAAGTGGCAGCACATCACGATGGACTTCGTGACTGGCTTACCTCGGAGCACCAAGCAGAACGACGCGATCTGGGTCATCGTTGATCGATTGACCAAGTCCGCGCACTTTATACCTTTTCGAGTTGGGCAATCCACGGAGATATTAGCAAGGAAGTATATGGAGGTAATGACCTAACTCATACCTTTATAATTTCCTTCTAGTACTAGTCGTGATGTGAATTATGTCGTGTAGGAGATCGTGCGCTTACATGGAGTCCCTGTGAGCATTGTATCAGATCGTGATACGCGATTCACATCTCAGTTCTGGAAGAGTCTGCAGACCAATCTTGGTACCAGTCTGAAATTCAGTACTGCGTATCACCCGCAGACGGATGGACAGTCGGAGCGCACTATTCAGATCTTGGAGGATATGTTGAGAGCTTGCATGTTGGATCTCAAGGGTTCGTGGGAGGATCATCTGCACTTAGTGGAGTTTTCCTACAACAACAGCTACCAGGCGAGCATTGGCATGGCGCCTTTTGCTGCTCTCTACGGGAGAAAATGTCGATCGCCACTGAGTTGGGATGACGTAGGTGATAGAGAACTCTTGGGACCAGAGATGATAGTGGAAGCAGTTAATGTTGTGCGAGATATCAGAGACAAGATTCGGATCGCCCAGGACCGTTATAAGCATTGGGTAGATGCTAAACGACGTCCTCTGGAGTTTCAGCCGGGAGATCATGTGTTTCTGAAGATCTCACCGAATCGAGGAGTGATTCGATTTGGGAAGAGAGGCAAGCTTAGTCCGAGATATATTGGACCATTCGATGTGCTAGAGCGAGTTGGAGAAGTAGCTTATCGCTTAGCTTTGCCACGTCCTTGGAGGGAGTTTATGACGTCTTCCATGTGTCCCAGCTCCGTCGTTATATCAGCGATCCTTCTCATGCTGTGGATTACTCAGAGATCACAGTTCGACCAGATCTGACGTATGAACAACAACCAGTGGAGATCCTAGATCGACGTCAGAAAGTCTTCAGGAACAAGACTGTTGACCTAGTCAGAGTGATGTGGCGTCGTGACTCGCCTGGAGAATCTACCTGGGAGCGGGAAGATGACATGCGAGAGCATTATCCATATTTATTTCCTATTCCTTAGATGATGAGAATTCCGAGGACGGAATTTTTCCTAAGGTGGGTAGAATGTAACGGCCAGTATTTTTAGGCGAGTTTTTCATTTGCGCGTGCCAGTATTTTATTTCTGCTATCCAGTTAACTTTTCGCCCATACGAGTCGACGCGAGCGCGTCTCTATTTTCGTTTTACCGTGTCGTCAATTTTTACCATCAAGTTTTAACTATAATAATTTAACTTAATTATTCTGCTAATTACATGTTAAATCTTAATTACTTTAATTAATTTCAATAATTACCTTTTTATTTTTAATGATGACTAATTAATTACGTTAATTACGTTTTTACCTTAACCCTTAACTACACGACAACACACACGTTTTAAACAACCTGATACAGCTTCTGAAATCAAGTTGGCTTTCTCTTTGTTTTCGTTTGAGCAAAACAATACGTCTCTACCCTTAGTCTAAAGATGGTAATAAATTCTATCCTAATCATATTAATGTCCGGTTTGACAATGGGAAAAGGTGTTCCCCTGCTCAACTTCTTAAGCATCATTCTGCAAACGCATCCTACAGCAAACAAATTCTCCTTACAAACAAATCATCCATCAAAACCAAACCACATTTTTCCCAATCTGTTAATTATTTCCAGATTACAAATCCTACAAATCAGCCACCCAAATTCTCAAAACCAAATTTCAGCCCCCCCAAATCAATTCCACTGCAAACAATTTCTCCAAGCTAAGTATCAAAACAGAAATTTTGAGAGGCTAAAACCAATTTCAGTTCGTGCAAAACCCATTCATCATCCCCAAGATCAAATTGAAACCAAATCCCCAAACCAGAAACAATTTCATCACACCCAAACTGATTTTTTGAAATCAAGAAGCAAGAGGGAAATTCGACCCACAAATTTCAGATCCAACAGACTATTCCAGAGACCAAAATCAAACCCAAAATCGAACCAGAAATCAAGGGAAGATACCAACTTTTAGATCTGAAAACTCAAACCCTAACCAACTTCATCTTCTCCAAACCCTCTTCTTCCATTCTTCTTCTTCCTTCCTTCCTCTTCCCTAGGCCGGCACCACCCTCAACCCCTCACCCGAAGCCGCCTGGAGCCTCCCCCGCGCCGCGCGTCGCCGGAGCAAGCAACGCCGCCGCCTGGGTCGCCGAACCGCCGGCCTCCCAAGCCGCCAGCGCGCGCCTGCCGCCGTCCACCCCTCTTGCCGCCTGCAAGCCGCCGGAGCAGCCGCCCCAGGTCGCCGGAGCGCCGCCCTCCTCCCGCTTGCTGCCGTCGTGCGCCGTGAGTGCCCCTCTCCCTTTGTTGGTTGCCTGCAAGTTTTTAACTAAAAGAAAGAAAGAAGAAAGAAGGGCAGTAAAAGAAAGGAAATGAAGAGAGGGAAATAGAAAGCCTAAGTGATAATAAAGAAAGGGTTAACAGAATAAAGAAAGAGAAATAGGATGAGTGTTAAAAAAAATGTGACAGCTAGCCTATTAAAGATTGAATGAGAAAGGGGGTGGGTGACAGAGATATGAATGGGAAGTGTCAGCCTTGGTAATAAGTAATAATAAAGAGAGAGAATGTGTGTTAGTGTTTTATTAAAATAAGTGTATAGAGGGTAGGTGACAGCTTGTTAATAAGAAAATCTGTTAGATATGTATTATTATATTAGTTGTTAGTAGGTGTTAGTCAGTGAATGAATAATATAGTGAATGATTATTATAGATGGGTTAGTATCCAATTGTTAGTATTAAAACGATTAATGTATCTAGACTTGGTACTTCACTAGTATTAATGAAGCTTGTTTCAGAGTTCTTAGAATGTTAGCTGTAACATATATAAATAGTATCACATTTAGTTTTAGGTTGTAAAACATGAAAGTTACCTTAATATAATTTGTTAGTAAACTGTGTGCAAGGTGAGTAAACATTTACAAATAATGCAGGAGCAGTACCTAGAATGTGAGTGCATAAGCAATAACGTTAGTTAATAACATGATTTCAACACACCTAGGGTAGATAACATAATAAAGAGAATGAATTATTGTTTAAATTATTTTGGGACGTATCTAATTCAGTGAATTGTTTAACCAAAACAGAGAATCGGACATACCAACGCGTAGTATCCGTCAAGACGAACCCACAACAACCGGTACCACCGAAAATAGGCAAGTGATACTTGCCAGTAATTATTTAGGCCATGTTTTAGGCCAATTTGTGTAGTTGCGTAAAAGAGACTAGGCGGTGAAATGATAGTCGCCTAGACGACCATATTGATCTAGTTTGACAACGAAACTAGATCCGACACTTTTTACCTGTTTTCATTCATGCTGCCATGTCACGTTTACTTTCAATTAACTGTACGCACTTTAACTGCTCATTACATGTCATGCATCAAATTGTTCTATCGTGATTGCGTAGCACGCGCTACAATAATTGTAACTATTGAGGCTAGGCACCTGCTTTTACGGGCACAACCCTATGCCATATTGAAAAACACTTCCTGGCTCGTGATCCAGAAGCGAGCACAGTGTTGTTGGGAAACCAACGCTCAATACACGTGGAGGGTTAGGGTTAAGCGATCACTTGAGCGTAGAAGTGTGCCCGTACAGCCACTTCAGCCAAAAGGCGTAAACACTGTGCACATCGTGAATACAAGTTAATCGTGAAATCGTGAAATAGTGATTTGTGGCTTTCTGCTACGGCGTGCTTAATTATTTTTATCTTGTTAATTTAATTGTTGCACTCTTTTAATGTCATGCCATATCATCATTGTAGAACTGCTAGTTGCATTATTTTATTTGTATCCTTGCACAAAAGTTCTCCGTTTCCCTTGGGAGACTTTTGCTGACATGTGCCCTTTTCTCTTTGGGTGTCACATGTCAGACTTTGAGACAGAGCAGGTAGCAGAAGACGAGCAGTTTGGAGACGCTGAGTTTGAGGTCCCTGCTGAGACTGAGTTCGAGGACACCGGTGACCAGTCCTAGACTCGTTTGGAGTCTCCCCTTAGTTGCTGCTGTTTTTTAGTTGCTGTTAGATTTCGGTGTGTAACACCTATATATCTCGATGTTTATGTTTCGGCCATGCTTTAGGCCTTGTTCAGACTTGTACTATTATGACTATTCGGTGATGATGTAATATTTGTTGGATGTTGTTGATGGATGTTCTTTCATCTGCTTTATTATTGTTGTTGTTTCGTCGCAATGCAAGGACCTGCTACTATAAAAAAAAATTTACAGACGCTTATCAGACTGCAGTTTCACAGCTCCACGTCTGAGCGGACCTCCTCACGTCTCGCCTTCCATATTAGGGAAGCGGGGCGTGACACTCCGGCTCCGACTCGCCCTCTCCAAGACCTTTGAGGCAGATCGCGGCCTAGCTACCAGTAGCAGGTCAGACCTTGCTATCCAAACCGGGGAAGATCTGGGGCTACGGCCCCCGAAAGGCTCCAGGGGGCTGGACAAGCTACGCCTCCGAAAAAACCTGTCAGAGATCCGGGGCTTCGGCCCCCAAAAGGCTCCAGGGTCGCAGAAGGGGCTCCGGCTCCGACTCGCCCTCCCCAAGACCTCCGGGACAGATCGCGGCCTAGCTACCCGTAGCAGGTCGGACCTTACTACCCAAACCGGGGAAGATCTGGGGCTTCGGCCTCCAAAATGCTCTAGGGGGGCTGGACGAGCTACGACTCCGACCAAAACCCGGCAGAGATCCGGGGCTCCGACCCCCGAAAGGCTATAGGGTCACAGAAGGGGCTCCGGCTCCGACTCGCCCTCTCCAAGACCTCCGAGGCATGTCGTGGCCTAGCTATCCGTAGCAGGTCGAACCTTACTACCCAAACCGGGATAGATCCGGGGCTCCGGCCCCTGAAAGGCTCCAGGGTCCGGCTCCGACTCGCCCTCTCTAAGACCTCCGGGGCAGATCACAGCCTAGCTACCCGTAGCAGGTCGGACCTTGCCACCCAAACCGAGAAAGACCCAGGGCTCTAGCCCCCGAAAGGCTCCAGTGTCACAGAAGGGGCTCCGACTCCGACTCGCCCTCTCTAAGACCTCCGGTACAGATCGTGGCCTAGCTACCCGTAGCAGGTTGGACCTTGCTACCCAAACCATGGAAGATCCATGGCTATGGCCCCCAAAAGGCTCCAAGGGCATTGGACGAGCTACGGCCCCGACCCCCCCAAAGACTCCAACAGCGACCTACTAAGGAACCTCGTCAACCGAACTACAAAATTCCTTCCCAAGATTTCTCTTAGACTCTACAACGTTCCACCTCTCCTCGACCTTAAGCTCGTCCATGCCGAATGCTGGGGACATACACATACAAATACACAAGACATACGAACAACAACAACAAGCAAAGAGCTTTCAAATTCATTTCATTGTATGTACACTACAAAGTCACACACAAAATTCCAAGCCCGGCCTCAAGGCCGGCCATACATTAATGCCCCATAGACTACGGCGCCTCAACTCGGTCGCCACCTTCTGCAGCTTGAGCATCTGCCTGGTCACCGCTGGCCAGAGTCTCCGCCCCTTCAGCGTCAGCAACAAGGGAAGCCTCCCCTTTGTCGTCGGAGGCCACCGACAAATGGGAGAAGTCAATCTCTAGGTTGGGGTAAAGCTTCCACAAACTCATCTTGACCCTCTCATTGCTGGTTTCCGGATCCTCTTTGAAGCCCTCGGCCCTCATGTCCATCAGGGCAGGGACAAACTCCTAGAGCTGGTACTGGTGGATGGCCTCCGGCTTGATCGCCTCCAAGTCGATCCTGTCCAGCTCCGCCACACGCTGCTCAAGGTCACCGGTCCTCTTCATGCTGGCCTCCCTCTCCTGGGCCAGGGCGTTATCCGTAGCAAGTCTAGCGACCCTCCGAGCCTCCTTGGCCCCGGCCCTCTTCTTTGTCTCCTCCATGAGCTTTTCTAGCTCGTGGATTTACTCCTTCTGGGTCGCGTAGTACCCCCAGTGCTTCATTAACTTGTCATTGACATCCTTCAGCTTCGCCTTGGCTTCCTTGAGCGTGGCCGCCTTCTTCCCCAGAGCCGCCTCAGCCTTGTTCGCCACTGACGTGTGACGCCGGAGAGACACCAGTGCTACGATCGTCTACAGAAGGAACCAAAGGTATAAGTGCATTTAAAAGAAAGAAGACCGGAAATTTGAATATAGAGAGCAATGAACATGCTTATTGTGCCAGACGGCTATATCGCATAGACGCTCAGCATCAACATTTGCCAAGGACTCCCTGTCCCTCGGCAGCACACTGTTCTCTGCCAGTCGGGCCGCTACGCCGACCTCATCGAAAACTAACTCATTGGTGCCCATCGGGTAGAGCGACGCGATGATCTGCCCCACTAGAAGGGCGAGGACTTCAGCTTTCTTCGACGTAAAGCTGACGAGCTCTGCCTCGCAGCTTCGATGTCATGGCTTCCCCAGCCCGCACGACAGACACCCAAAATTCCAATACTTGACAGTCGAAGTCTGACTGGTCTAGGCCGACCCAGCTAGAGATTTCTGAGGGGCGGTCGTACGGAGGGGGACCACTGCGATCACGTGGGCCGGCGAACCCTGGGGCATGGCGACCATAGGTTCGGTCCCCGGCTCCATAACCGGGTCGAGGTCGACAAGTCCGTTTGATGCCACCTCGCTCGTACGGGAAAAGTGAGTTGTTGACGTGGGCTCCTTCCTCGACTTCTTACTCCGCTCCTCCCTCTCAGCCTGAGCGGTGGATGCCCCTTCGTGGCTCCGCTTCTGCTCGACCTTCATCGAGCTCTTGGGCATAGGCTGCTTGCCCTTGCCCTTGGCCATTGGCTCCTTAAGTGCCGCCTCCCTCGCCATCTTCATTATCTCTTCTCTTGAGAAACTCATGGCCGCACCCACAAAAAGAAGATAGATCAGGATGTGCATATCAGAAGTTGATCAGGATGAGCATATCAGGATGGGCATATAATAAGCTGAGCATATCAGGATGAGTATATTAGGATGAGCAAAAAGAAGACAGATCAGGATGAGCATATCAGAAGTTGATCGCTAAGCTCGGAGTACCTTCGAGCCAGGCGTGTTGGGCGATCTACTCGTTTATGACCAGGCCAATTAGATCCCTGCTTTCCCTGGGGATCTCCTCCAGGATCTTGGAATTCTCCAGGTTGGCCCCCTCAAGGACTACTTCATTATTCACGAAGGGATTCAATGTCCCCCAATTCGACCTCAAAGCCAAGTTTGCCGGCATCGAGATGAAGACAAACCTCTCCTTCCAGTCCCTCACTTTGCCTGGCAGACCGAGGACGAGAGGCCGACCCCTCCTCGTGCAGACATAGTAGTACGCCCCGTTCCTATTCGCCTCATAGAAATACTGGAACATCGGCAGGGTCGTACTTATGCCACTGGCGGAGCAGAGGACGAGAAAGTCGACCATGGATCTTATGGAGTTCGGCATCAATTGGAAGAGGTGGAGCTTGAGGAAATGAAGGACGAGGAGGAGGAATGGATGGAGCGGGAATCGGAGCCCAAGACCGAAGGTCGGGTAGTATACACAGACCTTGTTGTCCCTTGGGGAGCAGACCCGCTCATTGTATTCGAGGAGGCAAATTGTGTAAGGCGGCCGAATGTACTTGGAATGAATTTTGGGGATGTAAGAGGTCGGCAGTTGGGACATTTGGGATAAGATCTCTGCGGAGACTGTAGTCCTGACTTCGCCACCGCCAGGAACCCTGATGGCCGACATAGGCCACTTTCCTTTCTTGGGGTCCCTTTTGATCACTGACGACCAAGCGACAGCTTGAATTTGTCAGGCTGTAGTCATTGGTATAGCAATTCACTTTTCGAAATTCAGCTTGTATTTGTGTGCCAAACTCATTACTGCAGCTTGTAATGTTGCACTTGAGACAATTGGATTAGTTGTATTTCACATACCTTCTTGTGAGAGGTTCTAGGTTCAATTCCTACTTTACGATGTATTAAAAATGTTGTTTTTAAGCCAAACTAATTGTTACAACTAGTAAAGTTGTTCTTTTTGTTGGTCTTTTATTTTTAGATGATTCTTTTATAAGTTATATTGCATCATTGGGCTGATAATCGAGGGGCTCGTTCAGCGAGCGACCAAAGCCCACAAAGCTCACGAAAGAAACATGAAGCAAACTCAATCAAAGCTCACGTGCCATTCGACCGTTGCACTTCCGTCCATCTAATGTATGATTGGAGGAAGCTCATAAATAGTGGGGACGTAGGTGACAGTTACTCCTATTAGGGGGAAGGATCATGGCGCCATAATTGGTGATCGTTATCCTCCCAACATCACTGAAGAGACCAGAGAAGTCTATAAATACACTAGAGATGAACAGAACAAGGGAGGAACGAGATTCAATACTCTGGCATTATCACGCCCCACTTCCAATTCTACCAGGAGCGAGGACGCGAACTGGTCCACGATGTGCTTAAAACAAGGAGGCGTACTTTTTTTCCTTTCTTCCTCCTTGGTTTAAACACACTAAGCGTTGGTGTAGAAACTGTAGGCCCTTGCATGCAAATTTAAGAAGCAGTTTAAGCAACATTAATACATATCCAGCGTACAGAATTTAAGATACATTTTGGGCCTAGCATGGCCAATACAAACAAACACACAAATTACATTATTAAAATATGAAATTTTGATGTGAAGGTAACAAATGCTCTAATCCTCTGAGTGCAGGTACTCCACGTACTCGTCACGCGCTGGCTGGACCTCTACAGGAATGTTCTACACAAAGTCACTCTCAATACCTGACGGACATTTCATAAAACAACAATTGAAATGTCCGTCAGCGATGTTTACTCGGCAAGTATTTCTGCAAAAAGAAAGATTAAGTATTTTAAATTAATCCAAGCTGAACTCAAGATATAACCATAATCAATGTTTACATTGATGATAACCGGCATTCTAAAATTGATTCTCATAAACGGGTTTGGTCTAGGTTGGTCAAGTAGGTCACTATCCCCGCAGGCAGTGTGATCCAAAACATGCGTCCAAGCAAAACCGGCCATCCTGGTAAACCAATAATAAGAATGACAATTAACCAACTCTGCTCTATCGATTTAGTCATAACTTTATAGTCAAGCATGGGGTGAGTACTTAAGACCAAGCAACAAGTTTAATTTAAAAGAGCTACAACAGTTAAACAATTGATAGCAAGTTGCAACATGCAGCAGTTTAAATATTTGATAGCAATTTGCATCCTGTAGCAGTTAAACATTTGATAGCAATTTGTAATGCTATTTGCAACCTGTAGAAGAAAAGGTTAAAGCAATATTTAATGACCAATTTATTCTAGTGCGAAGTCCAAGTCCAAGAGTTCGAGATATGACTAACATGCGCCTTGTAACGGCAGCTAATCCATAACGCTACTCACTGACCCCATAGGGCTACGGTCAAGCACTAACCTCCATAAGTGGTGAAGGTATTTGTCGGGTGCATCCAGTCACTCCGTAACACTTGTGACCATTGATTCGGAGTAAAAAGTGTATATTTATACTCCCTAACTACCCCCATTTTGTGCTAAGAATTAGGCTTAAACTTGCTCTTTTTGTGTATATTTTCATTTCATTTCATTTTAGGGCTTACTCTCATTCTTTGCACAAAATTCGGTTTTTATCGTCTTTATTGGCTTCCTAATATTCTTCAGTTTCTCCTGGTATTATTTTGATCATATTGACAATTTTTGAGAATTATTTGAGCAATAGGTTATTTTATATGATTTTTGGAAGTCAATATTGTGTTATATAAGTCATTATATTCATTTTCACATCAAATGGACTAATTTCTCCTTCTCATATTTTTAAGGTACTTTTGGGAGGCTTAGAGATTTTCTAGAATTTTTTGGGATTTTTCTAAGCATCCTAGGTATTTTCTACAATTTCTGGAAGGAGAAATGGGGGGTTTAAATCCATACAAAGAAATTAAAAAGGGGCGCCACGTGGCACAACCAGAGGGCGCCATGTGGCGCCAGATGCGGGCGCCGTTCGCACTTTGTAGAGTGGGCCGTTGCGTCCGCTGAGTGTTTTAAAAAAAATTTAAAATTAAAAAAAAAACAGTTGCGGGCCGGCCCAGCTGGCCGGCCCGCTTGTGCTTTCGCGGGCTCAGCGCGCCCGCTCCTTTGGAGCGGGCCGCATTCTCTTAATATAAAAAAATTAAAAAAAAACTTAAAGGCGCGCGCTGCTGAATGCGGGGGCACGCACTTCGCGCGTGCCCCCAAGTGATTCTTGCGGGCGGGCGGAT
Organism: Scilla litardierei; assembly: GCA_030789695.1. NCBI lineage: Eukaryota > Viridiplantae > Streptophyta > Magnoliopsida > Asparagales > Asparagaceae > Scilla > Scilla litardierei. Next base: position 23,017,731 of record CM061135.1, read on the forward strand.
TAAAGAAAAAAGAAAATGGGCCGGGTCTTTGACCCGGCCCGCAAGCTTCGTTTGGGTTTAATGCCATGTGCGAAATTTGAGTTTTTTTTTTGGCCGTGACTTGCTGTTCTTGGAGTTTTTTTGGGGTTTCTTGGGGGTTCTTCTTCCCCATTAGGGCTAGGGCTAGGGAAGGAGGCCATTGGATCTTAGAAGCTTGGAGGAGGTGCTCAAGGTAGTGGAGGGCTTCATCCTAGGGAGATCTTGGGTGATATCTCTCTAACCCCTTTTGTAATTTTGATATCTCTTTATTGTAATGAATTTGGATGATTTTGTGAATGAAAATTCCATCATTTGTTTCATGATGATTGAGTAGTGTAAATTGCTTGGGTTGTGACTCATTGAAGTTGGATGTTAATTTTTGCCCTAATTGCCTCTTGCTCATTTTGAATGTTAATGTTGGATGTTTCATTAGGACCGATTTGATTGGCCAAGTCCTGAGAGGGCACAATTTGAGAAAATACCATGCTCTTAATTTGATTAGTGCTTCGATGAATCGTCCATCCCTATTGCAATTTTTCGTGTTCATGAAAGCTAAACTTTCCGATTGGGCTTCCTTAGCCGGATGACCAATTGAGTTATATGCGGTAATTAGAGCTTAATTAACGCCAATCTAAATGAACTCATAACCCATTCTCCTCGCCTAGCTATCCGAAATCCCCTTTGGCTCTCTAACCCTACCCACTTAGGATAGATTTTTTTTAGTTTCACCACGATTTTCCCAGCCATCCACCGTTAGTGAAGTAGTTGTAAAACACTTTATTTTTCGTTATCGATCAATTTTGTGAACGTAGAACGAATTGTTCCTGTGATCCGACTCGGTACTCACCGGTTATTTATATATTGCATCGACACTCCTACGCTTGGGAGTGGAAGGCGTGCACTTGCGCGTTTTCTGAGTCAACCAACCATAGACTATCCCAATTCCATGGGTCAAGTCAAGTGCCGGGTCAAGTATGTGTACTCTATCAATTGATATTACAAGTATAACCATATGTGTTACGTCAGTCGTTCAATCGTTCTTGTTCAATTGCATCATATCACATGCGTATAGCATGTCCACGGTATATCAAGAGTACATACAAGATTTCCTCATCATTTTACCATTTTACAATCACAATTAACAATTTTACAATACGGTAAAACGGATAGTTATGCTAGAAAATGCTCACAGAAATAGTTAAAATTTAGCAGATGAGTGTTGTTGAGTCATTGGGCCGGCATTCGAGATAACTCAACCAACAGATGACTAAAGCCCATAAGGTCCACAAGATAAGCCTGATATCGACTCAGTCAAAGCCTATTGGCCAGTCGACCGTTGAGTCCACCTCACTCGAACGTGGGATTAAAGACGAGCTCGTAATTTGCGGGAACATGTACCACATTTACTCCTATTAAAGGGGAAATATTGTGACCCATTTATGGGGTGGCCGTTATCTCCCCAACGTCTCCAAAAGGACCCTGAACGCCTATAAATACAAGGAAGGGTCCTATCTCCAAGTTACGAGGTCTAAGACAAAGAACTCTACTTTCTCAGCTTATATTCCTTACACTATAGAGCTTGCGCTGCCAGTACGAGTCGAACCTCCGTGGGTCGATCTCAGCTGCAGCAAGCTCCCTTTCTTCCTTAAGTTCCCATACTAACTTAAGCATCGGAGGGGATTTGGTTCGGAACCCAGATCCGCCCCCCCTAACGTCTTCCTGTGGTGTAGATCGACGATCATCATCCAGCGTCGAGGGTCGTCATCGAGCTTCCTAGCCTCGAACGATCGACACATCTGCTGCTCGAAGGTAGATCGAGCACCGCATCATCATCAACTACCATCACTCGACCCATGTTCTTCCAACCAGGGTCCCACTTTATCTGCTGACGAGGCTCCGATTCAGCATCTAGAGTCTACGTCAGCTTGACAATTGTCTCGGTAAATTTTGGCCTTAACAGTTTGGCACCGTCTGTGTGAAAGCATTAACCAGCTTGTCATCCCAAAGAGATCAAAAGCTATGACAGCTGGATCCAGCAAAGTTCGACCGATCGAAGGTCCGAAAGACAAATAGAAAGCGAACAACGTCCTGTTAGAAGATGCTGTGGACTCCACATCGCCGTCACAACGACCGACAAAAACCACAAAGGAGCCTGGGGTGACCCGGAAGGAATTCAACCAGTTCACCGAGAAGGTTGACAGGAGTCTAGGCGTATTGGCGACCTTAATACACCAAAACATGGGAGTCTATCACCCTTAAATGAGCCATTGCTGTCTCCAAACCTGAACCTTACGTCGACCAGGGGCACGGCCTTCCTCCGAGATCTAAGGGGACCAAAGGCCAGATCAACTGGAGATTAGCCCCCCACAACGCGACCTCCCCAACTCACCAATACTGCGGAATGTGGATCGACAATTGGGCCTTCATTCTCCAGGGGGAACACACTCCCTCCAAGTACCAAGAAGCAACTCGCAACATCCTAGATCAGGTAATGTACGGGGCTCCCCCAGGTTATAACCATCTGAACCCTGCAGGTGGATTCGGAAGGAGGGACGAAATCCTCAACCGATCCTCAGGAGCCAACTACGTGCAAACCAGAGAAGGAGGATCTCTACTGGTCTGATCCGTGATTCAGAGGACCCCACTCATGGAGAATATCATCTATGCTCCTCCTCTCCCCAAGTTCAGGCTCATGGCCCTACCAGCTTATGATGGCAGAGGCGACCTATGGTCGCACTTTCATAAGTATTTGAATGTCATGCTGCTTCACGGAGCCGACGAGCCATACCTTTGTAGAGCCTTCCATGCTACCATGTTCAAGAGGACAGAAAGCTGGTAAGAAGGGCTACCCCACGACTGCATTGGCTCGTTCGATGAATTGGCAGAAATATTCTACAAGCAATTCGTCGTGGGATGACGACCTAAGAAGAAGTCCACCCACCTCTTCTCGCTCAAACAGAATGAGAATGAGTCGATCCGATCCTTCTTCCAGAGATTAAACGACAAGAGGCTCGATGTAGAGGAGACGTCGGATGTGACTGTCATAGATGCACTCACCCAGGAGGTCCGTAACAAGCACCTGCAAAAGGCCCTCCATCAGTTCCCCCTAATACCGTGTAGAAATACTCAACATAACAGATCGGTTTACTTCCTCCAAAGAGACAGAAGAAACTGTTGGAGCTAGTGCGAAGGGCACCCCTTCCCGTCGCGGAGACGTGAGGCGAGAGAAACCAACCTAGGAAACCAACCGCCAGGCGTATCGAGACAAGAGACCCAGTGAGAGGAGCCCTCGAAGCAAGGAACGCCCTACCTATGCTAAGCCGGTCACTCCTAAGATGGAAGTCCTTGTTTACGCCCCACGAGAGGAGATGATCCAAGAGACACAAAGAAGGTCAAATATAAGAGGATGGACGACCTCAAATTTTGCAAGTACCACAACGACTATGGGCACGATACCAACGACTGTTGGACTCTCAAAAGAGATCAATGCGCTAGTCAAGCGAGGACACCCAAGAACCCGGCTAACGATCAACCTAACAAGGAGGGATGCTCAAAGCAGAAGAGAAAGATAACAGGGTCACCTGTCACGAAGGTGATCGACTAGCAAGCCGTCTAAACTTGAGGCGAATAAAGAGGCGTTAGACAGCAACAGCTCCGACGAAGTTCGGAAACACTTGTATGCCTTTTGTTTTTCTTTGTCACTTTTTTTCAATAAAGCATGTCCTTTTCAGTTTTGCTTCCTTAAAACCTTCATAAAGTCTACGAAAACTATCTCATCAAAACTCCCCTTGAAAAGGATCCGATCCTCAGGAGGTTTTGGATAAACTGAACTTACATCGATGAAAATCCGGGCGAGTGACTTCAAAACGAGCATCACCCGTAAGTCGAAGGGGCCACCCCTTCGCTACTGAACGACTCTCCTAAACGAGCGTCAGTCGTCAGTCGAAGGGGCCACCCCTTCGCTACTGAACGACTCTTCTAAACGAGCGTCAGCCATAAGTCAAAGTGGCCACCCCTTCGCTACTAAACGACTCTTCTAAACAAGCGTCAGCCGTAAGTCAAAGGGGCCACCCTTTGCTATTAAACAACTCTCCTAAACGAGCGTCAGCCGTAAGTCGAAGGGGCCACCCCTTCGCTACTGAACGACTCTCCTAAACGAGCATCAGCCGTAAGTCTAAGGGGCCACCCCTTCGCTGCTAAACGACTCTTCTAAACGAGCGTCAGCCGTAAGTCGAAGGGCCCATCCCTTCGCTACTGAACGGTTCTCCTAAACGAGCATTGGTCGTAAGTCGAAGGGGCCAACCCTTCTCTACTAAATGACTCTTCTAAACGATCGTCAGCCGTATGTCGAAGGGGCCACCCCTTTGCTACTGAACGACTCTTCTAATCGAGCATCAACCGTAAGTCAAAGGGGCCACCCCTTCGCTACTAAACGACTATCTTAAACCAGCGACAGCCGTAAGTAGAAGGGGCCACCCCTTTGCTATTGAACGACTCTCCTAAATGAGCATCAGCCGTAAGTCGAAGGGGCCACCCCTTCGCTACTGAACGACTCTCCTAAACGAGTTCGTCAGTCGTAAGTTGATTGGGCCACCCTTCTCTACTGACTGACTCACTTACCTGAGAAGGTCGTCAGCCATCAGCCGAAGGGGCCACCCCTTTGCTACTGAGCGACTCACTCACCTGAAAAGGTCGTCAACCATAAGTCGAGGGGCCACCCCTTTGCCACTGACTGACTCTTCTAAAATATCGTCAGCAAAAAATCGAAGGGCCACCTCTTATTACTGAACGACTCCCGTGCCACCATTCATGAGTCATGGAAATCACTCCCTCGCCAAGGAATGTGGTGATCAACTTCTAAACATGGTTTGATGGTTTATCCTCAATCATTCTGAAGCAATGCCTAACCCATCGATGTGCCATTGGGCGTTATAACCACCATATGACATGCACGACAGTAAACAAAGAGATGCGACGTCAAACATGGACATGCAGGCCAACTCTTCAGGCACTCCTATTACAAAAGATTGTTCATTCACATCTACATCACCACATATATATTCAAAAATTTCTAAAGCAGGCATAAAAAGAACACCAAGACCCTACAACGGCTGGCTAGGCCCTTGGTCTCCATCCGACACGGCCGCAGACTTTAGGTCCCTGGTAGCATCCGCTCCTGCATCATCATCAGCTACGGCGGCAGTATTATCGAAGAGAGCAGCTTCCTCTGTACCTTGGCTCGATTCATCGTCACCAAGGTCCAAAAGAATCACTTGTATCTTGTCAATCTCCTCACAGAGGTCAGGGAATCGATTCTTCGTCTCCAATTGACATCGCTCGTAGCTTTCCTTGTATAGCTCGTCGAAGTCGGGAAATGAATCCTTGAACTCCTGAACCGCCCTCTCCGCTATGACCTCAGCTTCCACTCTCTCCTCCAACAAAGAATCCTCCGCTCGCTTTCTCAAGGCGGTTTGTTGAGCCTCCCTCTTACGAGACTCGCTTAACTCATGCTCGAGTTTCCAATTGCGATCCAATATCATCTTGTAGAGAAGGTTGAGCTTAGTTAGCTCAACTTGAGATCTCTCCATGCCTGACCTAACTACCTCCAGGGTGATCCTATGGTGGCCACCTCTGAAGCACGACGACGCAACGCCGTGGTGGCCACGAGAGCCTGCACACAACACTCGATGGTCAACATACGTGCTGATATCAACGTCGAGGGAGGCTGGAGTAATAATTACTTGGACGCTAACATGAATGGCCATCGACGCAAGTCGCTCATAATTGACCCTCTCCACGATAGCCATATCCCGTGGAAGGGTTGCATTCTCAGTGATGCGATAGGCGGTCCTGCGATCAAGGAGAGCGGAATCTCCATGCCTCAACGAAAATCCCGCCCGGACGAGCTCCTCCTCGGAGCAGTCGAATGGGACCTGATGAGATCGGCTCTCCAGCAAAATCGGCCTATATTCTTCGCAGATGTCTTCAGACAACCCTACAGGAGGGAATAGACCCCCCAAGACCAGGAGTCCTTATGCACGAGAAGCTTCGATGGAACTGAGTCCGCACCGAATCTTCCTCGTGAAGCGTGTCTACTCCTGGTCGGGAGACCTGCTCCACGGCTGCATTCGACCCAGACGGCTCCGAGTCGTTGAGAAAGAGTCGTCGTCTCTTCTTGGCCCCCTCCAACACAACTACTTTAAATTCGGAGATGTGCTCCTTCTTCTTTTGAGGGCATGCCACCTGAGCAACCCTCTCAACAACCAGGGGTCGATCCCCGAAGGGTTGAGCCGTCAATTCCCCCACTGACAGCACCCGGGGAGACAACATGCTCACCTCTGCCTCTTTGATGGAAACCTCTACTGCTTCCCTCAATGCTGGATCCACCTGATAATCCACACTTGACATGCCTGCGAAAGCAACAAACGAGTTAGGTCGAAGAACGAAGGTCGAGCGGTTGGTGGGCACGATCGAACCAACCTTTCGTCCACACGGTACGATGCAGCACGTCGTCAGACCATAGCTACATAATGACCTCATATCCTATGGCAGGCTCGTTAGAGTGTCGGTGAATTTCTTCTCCTCGCTAGTCAGCGGCTTATCCTCGACAGGTCCTAAGTCAGGGGCACCCCATCCAGTGCAGAAGCTTGCCTCCCCATGGAAAACCACAAACACAAACTCGTCTTTCTATTTGGGATTAAAGGTGGGAAGATCTTCAAGCAGCTTCATGCCTCGATGGGCCATTATCATATACCAGCCTGGGGTCTTGAGGGGAGTGATCGAGAAAAAATGATTGAACAGATTCAGAGATGGTTCAATCCCCTTCATCACATACAAAGCTATGAAACCCATCAGCATGCCAATGGAGTTCGGCATCAACTGGCAAGGGAAATGTTCATGGTACACAGGAAGTACTGCATGAAGGGGTGCATTGGGAATTGAAGGCCTTGTTTGAAGGCTCTGACATAGACCCCTGCTTCACGATCGTCAGGAGGATGGGCCCTCTCGTCTTTTCCAGTCAACCTGATTTGGTAATTGAGACAGACATAGCTCCTCTGAAGCTCGGTGATCTGACCAGCATTGACGTTAGACCTCATATTCGCAAGCAAACCCAGCTCCATGACCCCTTCCTGATTCTTCTACATGGCTGTGACCAAGCTCCTTCCAGAGGTAGAGATGGAGGACGAAGCCATTGCTTTCGAGGGAAGGAAAATCTGAATCAAGAAAATGAAGATGATACCTCCGCATTCTACCGCTAGAGTCGTTTTATATAGGTAGTGTGACAACCACATGATGGAACACGCGTCGAAGATCCCAAGGTTCTATGTATATTGGATTTGGAACCGACAAATCATCCGAATCGACAAGGCGAGTGTTTTGGTGCCTGGAACTTGAGTGCTTTTTTCTCGACTGTCATGCCCCATTAATGGAATGTAACGTCATTTGACTTCAATGTGCAGACACATTGAGGTCATCGACGGGGCCATTGTTGAGTCATTGGGCCGGAATTCGAGATAACTCGACCAACAGATGACTAAAGCCCACAAGGCCCACAAGAGAAGACCGATATCGACTCAGACAAAGCCCATTGGCCAGTCGACCGTTGAGTCCACCTCACTCGAACTTGGGATTAAAGACAGGCTCGTAATTCACGGGAACGTGTACCACATTTACTCCTATTAAAGGGGAAAGATCGTGGCCCATTTATGGGTGGCCGTTATCTCCCCAACGTCTCCAAAGGGACCCCGAACGCTTATAAATATAAGGAAGGGTCTCATCTCCAAGGTACGAGGTCTAAGACATTGAACTCTGCTTTCTCAGCTTATATTCCTTACACTATAAAGCTTGCGCTACCAGTACTGAGTCGAACCTCCGTGGGTCGATCTCAGCTGCACCAAGCTCCCTCTCTTTCTTAAGTTCCCACACTAACTTAAGCATCAGAGGGGATTTGGGTCAAAACCCAGATCTGACCCATCTAACGTCTCCCTATGGTGCATATCGACGGTCATCATCTAGCGTCGAGGGTAGTCATTGAGCTTCCTAGCATCGAACGATCGATGTATCTGCTGCTTGAAGGTCGATCGAGCACCGCATCATCATCAACTACCATCATTCGACCCAAGTTCTTCCAACTAGGGTCTCACTTCCTCTGCCGACGAGGCTCCGACTCACATCTAGAGTCTACGTCAGCTTGACAACTGTCTCGGTCAATTTTAGCCTTAACAAGTGTAATTAAGCATAAAATATTTGTCTAAGGCTAAAAGATATTTTTCAAAGATTTAAAATAATTATCAAGCATTTTTCTCAATTTAAATAGCCATAAACTAATTTTTTAATTAAGAAATTGATTTTCTCGTTATGTTCAATGAATTGTTCAAAACAAATGACACATCAAAATTCTTTAAACAAAGTGTCAAAACGAGCGTCTCAACTAGCACTGCAACATATAATTTTTGGGTATATCAGTGTTCATGAAAAATCAATGGGATTAATTCATAAGTGAAAATAGCGTAATTCGAATTTAACTTTAAAAAATTACTGCGGGAGATATACTTGCTTGATCATGACGAAACTAGTGTCATTGCGTTCGTTGCATCGTTTAGGATTTTTTGGTCTTTTTGACAATTTTCTGACATATATATTTTGAGTTATAATTTTTTTGAATAAATCATGCTTACTCTCTCTACTTTCGCTCTCTACATTGGATTGCCTCACAAAACAAAGTTTTTGTGTTGGGGGGGCGGGTTGTCACGTCTCACTTCCTAATATAATTGGGAGCGAGGACACGAGCGGGTCCGCATGGGCTGAGCGGTGAAGCTTCAAAACCCAATAAACGTCTATGAATAAAACCATATGTAGGAACTTGCATGCATTTCAGAACAACAGAAATAACTAAGAATTTAAAGCCGACATCCAGATAGAGTGCACAAAGTAATAAGGGTACCAAGCATGGCCTATGACAACATAGTTCTACAAAGGTGGGTACACATCCTACAAAAATGCAGTAAATGAAATCCTAAGCAGCGGTAGGTAAAGCTCAGCAACAGCTAGTCCTCCGTGGGGAGAACTTCTGGATCAGCGTACTCCTGGTCCAGTGGGTCAGTTCCCTCAATCAGCTCGTCCTCAATATAACATGTCTCGTGTCCTGACATACATTCCAAACAACAAAGAAATATACGTCAGCAAGGTCCTTGGCAAGCAATAATTTGATTAGGAACCTTGGCAAGGTTTTTGAAATAGTTTACATGGAAGTTAAGCATTTATAAATAAACGAACAATTACAATTTCTAAGCAGTTCAAACAGAGATTACATTAGCTTGGCAGTTCTATTTTAAGCAGTAAGAACATATTTCTATATTAGCATGGCAGCCCTACTTTAAAAGGAAGCAGTAGCAGTTCTATACGTTATACATGTTCAATATATCATTTTCAAGATGTTTCAGAGTGTATTCAATTTAGTGCGCTACGGTTCACGTCGTTAGGCTGCAAGCAAGTGAATCTACCTTCAAGTGCCCCCGAAGGTTACCCGTTTACTTCCGGCTAATGCCCGCGAACCCAACCCCACCCACATGTATTTTCTGGGCCACAAGCCAGAATCAACCAAACCAGCCATCAAAAGTTGTAATACTGGAACATGAGCCAGACTAGCCAAACCGGCCCGCACGAATATCCAAATCTTGGCATGCAATAATATGGTTAGCCAAACCGGCCCGCAATAGTCATGAGTTTTTAAGTGGTTCAAGATATCCATATGTGTCCAGAAATGATTACAAGTTACATAGCATCATCAGTTAACTACTAAATGTCCACATACACACACACGGGGTTTTATCTTGCAATGCACAAAAAGTAAGCATCTGAAGTTGGTGTTACATTAAATGTAACATTATTTAAAACATGGAGAAAATGTACACTTGCTTGTTTGATGATTTTGGTGTCGTTGAGTTTGTCTCGTCAAATGTGATAAAGTTGGTTTTCTGTTTCGTTCAACATGATCAAATGGTTAACACGTTATAATTAAAATAACATTCCTATAATACTGATAGTATAAAAATTATACAATTACTAACTCCAATAACTAATTTATATTACTGAAAATAAGTTACAATAACTTAATAAAACTAACGAAATATAACTTAATATAAAGCTAACTCTTTAAAACATATAATTTAAAACATTTAACTCGAAATCGATTTAATACATATAACTTGAAATGTTATTTAGATACCTTAATTAACTTAAGCTAACTTACTAACTTAAAATAACTTATATAAATATTTAGTATGAAAACTCTATATTCAAACTAATTTATACATACTAATATTTAACCTCAAAACTTAAGTTATAAATTATAACTTAAACTAGTTAATATAATTTTTGAAACTTAATAACATATATATTTAGTTAAAATAACTTAAATAACTTCCAACTTAATAACTTTAAGAACTTTCAAACTTAATAACTTAATAACTTATTAATTCTAAATAAATCAAATCATTCAATTAACTTTTAGAATTACCCGATAACCCACTTTCTAACCCAATAACCCAAAAATCTAAAAATTTTTACAAACCCAATAAGCCCATACCCAATAAGCAACTTAAACCCAATAACTTTAATCAACTTAAATAAACCCCAAGGGAATCTAACCTAATAAGTTCTGCCTTCTCTTCTTCCTCCTCTTTTTTCTATTATTCCTTCTTTCTTTTGTTTTCTTTCTTCCTTTCTTTTGTTTGCAGGGGAGGGGAAGGCACGGATCAAGGTGCAACGGTGGCGGCCTGGGTGGGGAGCACGGCGGCATGGCAGGGGCGAAGACGCGCGCGGGCTGGGCGACGATGCGGGCGACGACGACTGGGCAGCGGGCGCGTGCGGGCGATGCGGCGGCGCAGCAGGCGGCGGCACGCAGGGGTGGCGACTGAAGAAGAGAGAGAGGTGAGGGATGAGGGGGTGAAATTGATTTTGTGGGTTGATTGATCTGAAATTGATTTCAGAATTGGGTTTCTTCCTCTCTAAATTTCTAATTTTGGGTTTCAATTTTGATTTGGGGACTGATTTGGATTTTGGTTTGCATCTGAATTTGGTTTGTGAAGCTGATGAATTGGGCTGAATTGAATTTGTTTGGAATAATTTGGGCTGAATTTGGTTCTGGTTTTGTGAAATTGGTTTGTTGATTGAAATTGAATCTGAATTTGGGTTGATCAAAGGGAGGGGAAGAGAGGAATTTTGCAGGGAGATGAGATGGCTGATGTTGTTTTAAGAACAGCGAAGGGGGGTTGGGATTGATGACTGTGAGTTGGCCATGGGGTGAGATGCTGGATCTCACCCAATTCATATGGTGGGATTCAATGGGTAGGGTTAGGGGTTTGATTAGGGTAGTTGGGTATGCTTAGGGTTAATAGTAAATGGGTAATTAGTAATTTAATTTAGTTAAAAGTAATTAGTTAGGGTTCAAAAAGAAACTAATTACGATATGGTAAAAATCCAAAAAGCAAGGACGTGCTCGTGTCGACGCGTAGAGATGGAACTTACGGACGAAAAAACGCTCGGACGATCGAAGTAAAATACATGCACACAACAATCAAACACGACTAAAAATACAGGCCGTTACATTCTACCCACCTTAAGAAAAATTCTGCCCTCGGAATTCTTATCAACTAAGGAGCAGGGAACAAATATGGATAACACTCTCGCATTTTATCTTCCCGCTCCTAGTTGGATTGTCCTGGCGAGTCATGATGCCACATCACTCTAACGAGCTCGACAACCTTGTTCCTGAGCGTCTTCTAACGTCGGTCTAAGATCTGCACCGGTCGTTGCTCATATGTCAGGCCGGTCGAACCATAATCTCCGAGTAATCGGCAGCATAAGAAGGGTTGCTAATGTAACGTTGCAGCTGAGACACATGAAAAACATCATGTACTCCTTCTAATGAAGGTGGCAGTGCTAGATAATAAGCCACCTCTCCAACTCGCTCTAGTACGTTGAAAGGTCCAATGAATCTCGGACTAAGCTTGCCTCACCTTCCAAAACGAATCACTCCTTTGTTCGGGGATATCTTCAAGAACACATTATCTCCTGCCTTGAACTCCAAAGTAAGACGTTTAGCATCAACCCAATGCTTGAACCGATCCTATGCGATACGAAGCTTATCCCTGATATTACGCACTACATCCACAGCCTCGACTATCATCTCTGGTCCCAACAGCTCTCTGTAATGCCCTGATAGCTACTGCACAAGTACTAGAGGGGGGTGAATAGTATTTTAAAATAATCAAGAAGATAATTCCTAATTATCGTGCAAACACAACCAACAATGCGGAATGAAAATATTGACAACAAAGAAAGACAATTGTAAACAAAGCGATATAACGGGTTCGGATCCACCGAAGTCTCCCCGACTTGTTCCCGGTGATCCTACGTCCCAAACACCCGGATCCCCTCCGGCTACTTGAGTTAGAAACCTCTAACTCAAATTTGCATTATGAAATTCTTGTAGAAAACCTCTACAAGATCAAATCATACACAAAAGAAAATGTGACTTCCACAAACCGGGATCACACACAACTCTCACAACCGAGAGATAAACTTGCAATATCAAAGTAAATGAAATATGAAATGCTTACCAACAAAATCATATGTCTTGAGTAAACTTACGATTTTAGGGCAGGGAGGATTTTGAGGAAGAAGAAGTCACCAAACCCTAGCTCCACCAAGATGATCAGCAATCGGTGGCTAGGGAGAAGTTGGAGACTTGGATTCAAGCTCCTAGCTTGAGTGGCTCATAATCAATGAGAATCTCTCTTTAGGAATAAAAGTGAGGGAGAGATTCTTGTGAGAAATGAGATCTTGGAAATGAGAATTAAATGCTCTTCTCTTTGATCTCTAAAACTCAATAATGGCAGCCTTGAATGCTATGAAGAAGCATATTAAGTTTATATAGGATAGAGAGGAGAGAGGGAGGGAGAAATTGTGCATTTAATGCTGATCGGTCCCGAGTATACACCCAGAGAACGGTTGTAGTTTTACCGCAAGTGCACGGTGTAGCAGCGAGCGGGATATCGAACACAGGGAGGACGAGTGACCGTGCTTGTTCCAATCAACCTGGCTATTTAAGAGAGAAATTTGCCTTTGGCGATCCTGTCACAATCGTCAGACAAAAATGCGGAAATATCAAATCAAATAAAGAACGCCTAGGGAATGGGGAATCCCCGCTACTCACCGTATCTCATAAATGTGGTTCGTCGGTTTCAAGATTGCTAGATTGAGAATTTGGATGAACTAGTTGCAACTGAATGTAGAACCAAGCTCACGCTCTCTCGCTGTTGCCGGTCTATAGCTATCCTAGGTTTGAGTCCAATCTCTTGCAAACCCTAGCCTAGGAAAACTAGCATTAGGATCAACATCATCGTCCAATCGCGCACCGAGCCCAATCTCTTGCAAACTCGGTCCACGACCTAGATTGGGATAGTTCCTACCCGTCCAATCTCTTGCAAACGAGTATCGGCACGGAATTGCAACCGGGAATCCTAGTATCGGTCCAATCTCTTGCAAACCGATACTTCGAAAATCCGACTCCAACCCAATTCGGATTTCTAGGGTTTCCTATCAAATTGGGATCCAATCTCTTGCAAATCCCAATTGATATGAATACCTACCCATCCGTAGTAAATTGATCCCAATCTAATCCCTAATAACAATTCTAGCACAATTTCTACCAATTCATCACAAATATGAAGATGGGCTTGTAGGGGTTCATCCCCACGCCCAAAGACGTGGAGACTACTCACAAATCATAGCGAGATCACAAAAATAATCGTTGAAATAAGCAATAGAATTCATCACAATATTGAGATAAACAATAAAAATAGAATTTTTAAGGAAAAGAGATGCAAACCAATGGAGTTCTTCAATTGAATCCAACAAAATTCCAATCTTTTTCTCCTTTCCAATCACAAGAACAAAGCAAAAAAAACTAATCTAAAAAGCTGCAAAAAATCTAAGAGGGAGCCTCTCAAACTAGGGTAAAAACAGGGTTTAAATAGCCCTCAAAATCGTCCAAAAATCGTGACCAAAATACCCCTGCACAGCCTGTTTTCCGCAGTTTTCGATACAGGCAGCGCATCGCACTCGGCCGAGTGACAAAAGTCGCTCGGCCGAGTGAGAAACCCTGTAATTTTCCAGTAAGTCGGGGCCTTCAGGGGTCTCTACTTCGGGGGCGGCTCGGCCGAGTGAGTTGTCGTCACTCGGCCGATGGCTTCATTGCACTCGGGCGGACGGGATTTACCACTCGGCCGAGTGGGTCTTCTGAAGTTCAGGCAGCCGAAAAACAGTAACTTGGATGTTTTGGAGGGGCTTCGTCTGGGCGCCACTCGGGCGGACGTGATGTCTTCACTCGGCCGATGTGGTCTTCGGTGCTCGGCCGAGTGCACATGTAAATTGTGTCTGTTCTGGTCGGCCGAGCAGTGTCTCGCTGGTCGGCCGAGTGGCTCCTCCACTCGGCCGAGTGGGACACAAAAAATGCCCAATCTGCTTATTTTGGCCTCCTCGTCGCTCCTGCGACATCCGTTCTTCTTCCGCTCCTCTCCAACAGCAAAATACCCCTTGGGGAGGTCGTTGGTGACCGTCTAGAGTAAGCGCATCTCGAGATCACTCCAAATCGCGCCAAATCACCTGAAATCCGACAAAAACAACAAATCGTGAAAAGCATCACAATATCGTCGATATATCGTGAAAAACATGATTTGGGCGATCTAAATGGCATGCAAATATGCGGAAAAAGGGTGTAAAATAAGGAGTGATCAAAATCCCCCAAGCTTGCCTCTTACTCGTCCTCGAGGAAGATAAGTAAAAGGCGAACCCGGTGGATTCGGAAAACGAAAACGGCGAAAAAAGAAAAAAAGAAAAATGAAAAACGGAGAAGAATGGAAAACGAAATGAAAATAAAGAAGAGAGAAAGAAGCGAAGAGGTAGGATGCTAGATCATTTTCTCAGGACGGGGGTTTCACTTACTCATATAGCATGCACCGAATGAAAAACTCATGTCAAAGGATTTTATTTTGATATCATAGTATGATAGTGCAAATAGAAACGGAATACCCACGAACAACGATATAATCATGAAAAACGGAATAATTTTAAAATTAACATCGTCTGAATCATTTAAAGCGGTATACAAATCACAGATCACACACTTTTCAATTGAACGCTTTCTATCTGGAGTATAAGAGTATCACACTATAGAATAGAGAGAATAGAAAAGTATGGATTTCATGAAATGAACGCTAGGCTTAGATTTCTGGATTTCGTAAAGCTGGAAATAATCTCACCGAGTATAGAATATTACTTAGCCTAGGTTGTCGTGCAATGTCAAGTAGTCACTCTCTCACACATCAATGGATCCCCTCCCCCAAGCTTATCTATAAGCGTGGTGGCATAAAAAATATTTACATCCCCATTTTTATATAGCTCCTAATGTAATAAGAAGAAAGAAGAAAGGAAGAAAGTGAGATGGGATCTTTTATTGAGGATTTTTCCTCTCTCTCTTTTTTTTTGTTATAGCATATGTACACAATGATCCCAACTCAAAGAGAGAGATAATGATATACAAGAATATTCTTCTCTCTTTTATTCTTTTTTTAGAGAATAAGAGATTTGGAGCTAGGAATTAATAGCGGGGGAAATGCCATATAATAGAATCACTAAGGGGAGATTCACCAATGATTATAAAAGTAGAGAAATGATGTTCAAGATTTGTGGAGAAAGAAATAGATATAACTCTCGGTTCACTCTATAAGACATGCACGACAACTTCAGCAGGGTAATCTAATCTACTCAGTTTCGATCACAAAAAAGCTAACTAATCCAGATTTATCATAGCTAACATCATTCAATCATCCTGAAGTGAAGTGTACAGTTCATGCATATAGAAGTGATATAGGAAAAAGAAATCAGTACTCTAGATATAAGCATTCAATGCGTGAATCTTGGTGTGTTTTCTGTGATAGCATACATATGAATATCCAGACTCAGCTAATAATAAAATTTCATCCATTTTCATGTGGCAAAAGTGTGGGTTACTATCTCTAAATGCAAGGCAAGTAATAGCATATGATATCAGAAATAAAGTCTAAGACATGACAAATAAAGCATGCATATAGAGTAAGCTAAATCCAACGTCATCATCATCACAGAAAAGTCATCTCTAGCATGAGATGAAAAAGAAATAAAGATAAAGGGAAAATAGAAACTATGCAATGCGGCACACAGAGAAAATAAGAAAAACGTGATGCATGGTAAAATAAAAAAGAAAAATGATGAAAAATAAGTGCAAAAGTGAAAAACGGTGTGAAAAACTAAAAATAAAGGTGGCAAATCGAAAAATAACGTGAGAACTCACTCCCCCAAGCTAAATGACACAGTGTCCTCAATGTGCAAAGTGTGGCACACCGAGAGACAAGAAATGTGAGGGGCAGGTGAGGATGCATGCATGAAAAATGAAAATAAAAAGAAAAATAAAGATATGAAAAATATGATGCGGACATGATGCATGCACAGATAGGAGTGATACAGATATCTAAGTGGCACCAAAACTCTCACTCTCTCCCAAAAAGATATAAAAAGATATGAGCAAAAAGAGAATCCCAAAATAAGTGAGGGGAGGGGGTGGACAAAAAGCGCAACAGGACCCAGCAGAAACGGGCAGCACAACGGCAAAAGGAATCGATGGCATCAAGAGTGCCTAAGAAGGTGGTGCTGCACCGGCTCCGTCCTGAGGCGGAGGTCGTGTGGGTGGTGCTGGCTGGACAGGCTGCTGAGCGGGGGTAGGTGTGGGAGTGGCAGCAGGTCCGGTGTGTGTGGAAGTGTGGGCGGGAACCTGCTGGGTGGGTGGGGGTACGCGCGGGAGACGCTCCAGAACCTGGGTGAGGCAGTAATGGATCTGGGGGATCAGCTCAAAGCGGCCAGCCATCGCAGAGACGGTGGCGGACAGAGTCCTAAGGTCGCCTCGGAGGCCACTCACCGCCCCCTCTAGAGCACGAATGCTCTGAAGTACAGTGTCAGGGGGAGGTGGTGCCGAGGGACGCACTGGGCGGGGCTGTGCAGGGCGTGGCTGGCAAACTCGGGTCGCGTAGGTGACTGGCTCAGCGGGGAAAGGAACAAAAGGTGCTGCGCCTACGAATGTGGGCCTGGCCTCAGTGTGAGGCCGGGGCACCGACTGGTGGGAAGTGGAGGCAGCGGCAGCGAAAGAAGAGTGCAAAAATGGCAGCGAGGTGGCCGGAGAGGTCGGTGGCACAGAAGTGTGGACAGACGCCACGACGCTCTCGGAAAATACAGCAGGGGTGGAGACAGAGGTAACTACCACTGGGGCGGAAGTGTGTGGACCA
The DNA here is from genome assembly GCA_030789695.1 of Scilla litardierei. Taxonomy (NCBI): domain Eukaryota; kingdom Viridiplantae; phylum Streptophyta; class Magnoliopsida; order Asparagales; family Asparagaceae; genus Scilla; species Scilla litardierei. The sequence continues at coordinate 23,035,130 of CM061135.1, forward strand.
AAAGGCGCAACCCCAGCAGAGATCATACTAGCCATGGTCTCCACGACCGCGGCAAACGAGGGCTCTCCACTCTCAACAAAGGTCGACGGGCGCTCGGGGAGTGCGGAGCAAAGTGGCTCGACGGACAGAGGGCCAGTGGTGGTGGTGGGAGTGGTGGTGACAGCCTCGGAAGTGGTGGTGGAAGTGGGCTCAGCTGCGGTGCTCGTGACACTGACAGAAGTGGGGACAGAAGTGTCAGGAACAGCGGAAACATCAGGTATGGGCTGAGGGGCCACTGGGTCAACAGGCTCGGCAGGGTGTGCAACAGGGTCTACAGGGGCAGCGTGGGCCTGCTCGGCCTCCTCGGCCTCGAGCACGTAAGCAGCAGGGATGAGAACATCCATCGCAGGGAGCCAGTCAACGTGGGCCGGTGCAATCAGAGTCCGAGCAGGGCTCGGGAGAATCATGTAATCGGCACCAAAAGGGCCGTGCAGCCAGACCCAGTGACCTCACCGTGCGGGCGAAGCATCTTCATCCGGGCCATAACATCTATAGACAGAGAAGTGGGGCCCGGGACGCGTCGCAAGTCATCGGGGAAGTCCTCGCCGGTCATAAGAGCAAGCAAAGTGATCAGGCCGCCGCAGCATATCGGTGAGCGAGCGCCCACCGATACGATGATGCGGTCCAAAAACCAAGCCGCGATATCGATCACGACGGCAGGGACAAGCTCATCGCCATCCCTAGATAGAGCTCTGGGACGTGTCATCGCATAGAGCATGTAGAGCTCTGGCGTAGACATCGTGCCCGGCTCATATCGGGCCAAAAAGGTCGTCGCCATAAGGCGCTGGGCAATGCGGAGGCAGGGGTGGACAATGGCCGAGGCCTTGGCCCTACTAGGGTCAAAGGCGGCGTGGAGACCCGTAATCCGGGCCCAAAAGGCACCGGCGTTGAAGGAAGGTGGGGGGATATGGGTGGGGCCGTAACCGCGATCGGCACCGGGGACATCGGGCCACGAGAAGAACGCTCTCATCATATCGAGAGTGACCTGGCACTCTCGATCCATGAACCGGAATGAGCATCCCTCGTCGTTCCGGGCGATCGAACTCAAAACCTCAAGTGTCTGGCGGGTAAAAGTATCCGCCGACACTTGCAGAAAATCTCGCCAGCCCACGTTGTCGTACAACGTGAGCATCCCCTCTAGTACCCCCAGGCGTCCTAGGTCAGCGAGGTGTGCAAACCTGGAGGGTACGATCGAGCGCTGGGAGATACGCTCGAAGACGGCGCGGTGTGCGTCATCTCGGAACGTAATCCCGAGCGGCCCGACCAGTGGAGCCGGTGGTGGTGGCTGTGGGTCGGCAGGGAGAGGCTGTGCGGGCTGTGGGTGCACTGCAGGCTGTGCGGGGTATGCGGGGCCTGCAGGCTGTGCTGGGTGTGCGGGGTGTGTGGGGGACGGTGGAGGAGAGTCCTCCAACTCGTGGGAGGGGCCGGCATCATCCGACCGCTTCCGCTTGGCGGAAGCTCTCTTCGACCGCGGCCGTGTCCGGGGCGGCATATCGGCCCCGAGCGCGCCGAAAAGTGAAAAAAGTGCGGTGCGTGTAAAAGAGTGGAAAGAGTGTACCCCGACACGCCGCGAGTGCTAAGCAGTGGAAGCGTGCGAAGTCAGCGCCTCCGCGAAGTCCGGATCAGCCCGTAGAAGCTCCCCTGGGCTCCCCTAAGCTCCAAAAAGCAACCTGCGCATGAAACGGCGATATCAGCGGGTAATATTCAAAATGTATGGAGTATTAGGGGTATAATAGATAGATATAGGAATTGATTTGGGTTAGGGGTTAGATTAATACACGGATCCTCGAAAAATACACAAAGAGAGGCGAAAATAGGCGAAATAGGGGTACCGGAGGTGACCGGAGGCACGGCCGCCGGCGGCGACTCGGGCGGAGTGCGGCGAGTGGTCGGCCGGCGGTGGCTGGCCGAGCGGCGGCGCGGGTCGAAGGATCGGGCGAGTGGGGAAGGGGTTCGGGCGCTGGGGGAGTCGAAAAGTCGGGCTGTTTGGGTTTCGCTCGTTTCGAAAAATGAGCCCCCCGCGGCCCCTTTTATAGCAGAAGTTACGACTCGGCTGAGTGAGAAGGTCACTCGGCCGAGTAAGGTCAATAGAAAATTCCTCCCCGCTTACGCATCGGCCGAGTGGCCTTGCCAGCCTCGGCCGAGTGGAGTAAGTCCATTCGGCCGAGTGACTCAAGCTACTCGGCAAGACTCGCCCTAGGAGGGTATCCGTTTTACTCGGCCGAGTGGGAATATGTACTCGGCCGAGTAGCAGTTATATTGAAATGAGGAAAATAAACAGAGAGTTGGGTACGGCAGACTTCCCTCGTTCGTGAGCGGCTCGGCCGGACGAACTTGTGTACTCGGCCGAGTGACTAGTATACTCGGCCGAGTGAGCCTTGTGTTCTGTTGTTTGTCTTCGTTTTGGCTCTAAACTCCGTCTTTCTTCCTCCAATCGATTTCATCTTCCTCCTAAGCGTCGAGCGCCTTCTTGGGGCGCTCCTCGTCATCTCGTTCGTCCTCCTCATGATGGATATACCTATCTCATCTCCTGTCAAGAAAAATAGGACCCGTTTTCACAAAATTTTTGGGCGAACGACTCAAAACACTAAAGATTTCTAAAACGAAAATAAAGAAAAAGTAAAAATGAAGCAAAAACCGTCGGGTTGCCTCCCGACAAGCGCTCGTTTAAGGTCGTGAGCTCGACCCCCTATAATTTTCAATCAATGCGGGATGTTTGGTGCATATGAGATGCACCCATCAAACTTTCCGGGGAGCGCGCTTGGATTTGGACGTGGCGGCGTGTTCTCCCTCGGTGGTCTCCCATCTCGAATAGTGTTGGGGGGAGGCTCCCCCAAGCTAGCATTTGCTCCGGTCAACGGCTTTACCGGTGACACCGATCTCCGTGCCGGAGGAGCTTTCTTTGGAGACTTTAATTTCGAGAGCTTGCAGAGCTCTCGAATCCTTGCGACATCAGCGTCGCCTTCATCATCTTCGGCGGAGAGGTTGGGGGAATCGTCTTTCTTCTCATTTTGGCCTAAATCCGGGCCTTCCTCTAAATCTTCATCAAAAAGAGCGCCAATTGAGTGGGGGATCGCCTCCTCTATCACCTCATCAAGGAGGTCCATGTAGGCAAGTTCCTCGTGGTAAGGCATGTGCTTCATAGCCTTAGGAATGTGGAGCTCCACCTCGATGTTGCCGACGTTTAAAGTTAGGGTACCTTCGCGCACGTCAACAATTACTCCGGCGGTGGCGAGGAACGGGCGTCCAAGTATCAATGAAGTATCTCCCTCCTCCTTAACGTCCATGATCACGAAGTCACATGGTAAGCATATTCCACCCGGGACTTGTAGCGGTATGTCTTCGGCGATCCCCACCGGCCTTGTTATCCGTCCATCGGCTAATTGAATGCGCATGTCGGTGGGTTTCAACTTTGTCCCGGTGTTTAGCCTTAAGAACATGGAGAGAGGCATGAGGCTCACACTAGCCCCTAGATCAACCAACGCCTTTTGAAGAGGGACGCCGCCCAAGGTGCAAGGAATCCGAAAACTCCCCGGATCTTTAAATTTGGCCGGCTCCTTTTCTCTCTTGGTAAACCAAGAGCCCTCCTCGGCTAGCATGATCTTCTCCTTCCTCTTTCTCCCCGAAATCAAGTCCTTCAAGAATTTAGCATATGTGGGGATCTCCACGATGGCGTCGAGGAAGGGAATATTGAGGCTAACTCCTCTTAGATACTCGAGGAACTTCGCTAGCCTTTTCTCCATTTTCGCTCTCGCTAGTCTTTGGGGGAATGGGACCGGTGGCATGAAGCGCCTTTCCTCAATCAATTGTTCCGCTCTAGATTTCTCCTTGTCTTGTGGCTCCTTCTCCTTTTCAACTTCAACTACCGGCTCAATTGGCTCCAAGCTTTCCTCCACGGGCTCCTTGGTAGGAATCATGGCGGGGGTGGTGTCCTTTCCGCCTCTAGTGGTAACAGCAACTACGGCATTGATGTGGCCGGTGTTGTCCCGTGGGTTTGGTTCGGGTTGCGCCGGCAATCGTTGAGTGTTCCGATTGAGCAACGCCAATTGCTCCGATATTTGAGCCACAACGGTATTAAGAGAGTCTTGCCCCGCCTTCAAAGTGGCATTCACCTTATTTTGCTCGACCATGAACGCCTCCACTCTAGTTTCGAAGTCGGATCGTTGTTGAGCTTGAGGAGGGTTTTGATTTTGATTCCTCCACCCTTGGTTGTATCCGGGCGGCCTATATGGTGGGACTTGTTGCTTCGGTTGAAAGTTTTGTTGAGTAGGCCCCCTCGGTGGATAGTTTTGTTGTTGGGGTGGTGGTGGTCGAGCTTGTTGAGGCGGTGGTTGTGGCGGGTTCAAAGCTCCTTCATTTTTTGCGTAGGAGAATCCGGGATGATTTCTTGCGGCCGGATTGGCCCAATATCCTTGGTTCCCCGCAACATATTGTACTTGCTCCAAGGATCCTTCTCCTTGCTCTCCTCCCACGTACATGGCTTGAGATTGGTCTTGCCAATCACACATTTGGTTTGTTGGAGCGGAGGTAGAAGGGGCTCCTTGGGGCTCCGTGATAAACTTCTCCAATCTCTCCACTACCTTGTGGAGAGAATCAAATTTGCTCGTAAGCTCCGCTACGGCCTTCGCCTCGTAGATGCTAGTTGGCTTTAAGGAGGACGTAGAGTGTCCTCGCTCATCGCCCCATTGTTGATTATTTGAGGCCATCTCCTCAATTAGGGCCGTAGCTTCCTCGGGAGTCTTTGACAAGATAGCACCATTTGCCGCGGCATCAATAATTTGTTTGGTCCCCGGTTGGAGACCGTTGTAGAAGCTATGAACTAGCTCCCAATCTTCTATGTTGTGGTGCGGGCATTGATGCTGCAAATCCTTAAAACGCTCCCAAGCTTCATAGAGCGTCTCCTGTGGTCCTTGCTTGAAGGACATGAGAGCGCTCCGGATCTTCACCGTCTTGGATGGCGGATAGAACTTATCAATAAATGCACTCGCCAACTCGTCCCAAGTGGTGAAGACACCCTCAGCTTGCGTCCTCAACCAATAGAGTGCCTTGTCCTTTAGCGTGAAAGGGAAGAGACGCAGTCTGATGGCATCGATGGAGACCCCCGGCATCTGAAATGTGGCGCACTTTGACAAGAACGATTGGATGTGGTAGTGGGGATTTTCATGGGCATTCCCATGAAATGGATCCTGCTGCATCAGAACCACTAGTCCAGTCTTTAGCTCGAAGCTCTTGTCAGCCGCCAACCCCGGCATGGCAATGGATGAGGTAGTAGAAGATGTCTTAGGCCGAAGCCTATCTCGAATAGAAATTAGCCTCGCCATCCTTGCCGCCAATTGTTCAGGAGTTTCCGGGTTGGTCATAAACCGCCCTTCCGGATCTTGTCTTCTTTCCGCTCTAAGTCTCCGCGCGGTACGTTCGATCTCGGGATCAAATAATAAAGCTTCAGGGTCCGCCGTAGATCTGTGTACATGCACAGGGGAAACAGAGTTTCAAAGAAATGATTAGTACCGTGGACGGGTTAGGTAAGAAATAAGAAATAAAAATAATGATAATAATAAAAAAAAGAATAGCTAGGGTGAGAAAGAATCAAACGCAATTGCCTCCCCGGCAACGGCGCCAAAAACTTGATCGGTCCCGAGTATACACCCAGAGAACGGTTGTAGTTTTACCGCAAGTGCACGGTGTAGCAGCGAGCGGGATATCGAACACAGGGAGGACGAGTGACCGTGCTTGTTCCAATCAACCTGGCTATTTAAGAGAGAAATTTGCCTTTGGCGATCCTGTCACAATCGTCAGAAAAAAATGCGGAAATATCAAATCAAATAAAGAACGCATAGGGAATGGGGAATCCCCGCTACTCACCGTATCTCATAAATGTGGTTCGTCGGTTTCAAGATTGCTAGATTGAGAATTTGGATGAACTAGTTGCAACTGAATATAGAACCAAGCTCACGCTCTCTCGCTGTTGCCGGTCTATAGCTATCCTAGGTTTGGGTCCAATCTCTTGCAAACCCTAGCCTAGGAAAACTAGCATTAGGATCAACATCATCGTCCAATCGCGCACCGAGCCCAATCTCTTGCAAACTCGGTCCACGACCTAGATTGGGATAGTTCCTACCCGTCCAATCTCTTACAAACGAGTATCGGCACGGAATTGCAACCGGGAATCCTAGTATCGGTCCAATCTCTTGCAAACCGATACTTCGAAAATCCGACTCCAACCCAATTCGGATTTTTAGGGTTTCCTATCAAATTGGGATCCAATCTCTTGCAAATCCCAATTGATATGAATACCTAGCCATCCGTAGTAAATTGATCCCAATCTAATCCCTAATAACAATTCTAGCACAATTTCTACCAATTCATCACAAATATGAAGATGGGCTTGTAGGGGTTCATCCCCACGCCCAAAGACGTGGAGACTACTCACAAATCATAGCGAGATCACAAAAATAATCGTTGAAATAAGCAATAGAATTCATCACAATATTGAGATAAACAATAAAAATAGAATTTTTAAGGAAAAGAGATGCAAACCAATGGAGTTCTTCAATTGAATCCAACAAAATTCCAATCTTTTTCTCCTTTCCAATCATAAGAACAAAGCAAAAAAAACTAATCTAAAAAGCTGCAAAAAATCTAAGAGGGAGCCTCTCAAACTAGGGTAAAAACAGGGTTTAAATAGCCCTCAAAATCGTCCAAAAATCGTGACCAAAATACCCCTGCACAGCCTGTTTTCCGCAGTTTTCGCTACAGGCAGCGCATCGCACTCGGCCGAGTGACAAAAGTCGCTCGGCCGAGTGAGAAACCCTGTAATTTTCCAGTAAGTCGGGGCCTTCAGGGGTCTCTACTTCGGGGGTGGCTCGGCCGAGTGAGTTGTCGTCACTCGACCGATGGCTTCATTGCACTCGGGCGGACGGGATTTACCACTCGGCCGAGTGGGTCTTCTGAAGTTCAGGCAGCCGAAAAACAGTAACTTGGATGTTTTGGAGGGGCTTCGTCTGGGCGCCACTCGGGCGGACGTGATGTCTTCACTCGACCGATGTGGTCTTCGGTGCTCGGCCGAGTGCACATGTAAATTGTGTCTGTTCTGGTCGGCCGAGCAGTGTCTCGCTGGTCGGCCGAGTGGCTCCTCCACTCGGCCGAGTGGGACACAAAAAATGCCCAATCTGCTTATTTTGGCCTCCTCGTCGCTCCTGCGACGTCCGTTCTTCTTCCGCTCCTCTCCAACAGCAAAATACCCCTTGGGGAGGTCGTTGGTGACCGTCTAGAGTAAGCGCATCTCGAGATCACTCCAAATCGCGCCAAATCACCTGAAATGCGACAAAAACAACAAATCATGAAAAGCATCGCAATATCGTCGATATATCGTGAAAAACATGATTTGGGCGATCTAAATGGCATGCAAATATGCGGAAAAAGGGTGTAAAATAAGGAGTGATCAAATGCTCCAACGGATCTATTTCTGAAGTAGTCTAATCGGTCTAAGAAGGATCACTGACCGACTAGATTTGCAACTAGTCGGTCGGTGATTCAACTTGGACCGACTAATTGGTTCACAGCCAAGAAAGTGCATTCAGGAAGTTAGAACTAGTCGGTCTAAGAAGACTTGCCAACCGACTAGTTTGACAACTAGTCGGTCGGTGAGTGTTCTTTGACCGACTAAGAGTTGAAAAACAATAGGCTGAATTCAAAGAGAGCTAGTCTGTCTAAGAACAAATTCCAACCGACTAGTTTCACAACTAGTCGGTCGACGGTTGTTCTTTGACCGACTAACTGTAAACAGTAGCTCAGGCTGAGAAATGAAGTTATAACTAGTCGGTCTAAGAAGGATTCCTAACCAACTAGTTTGACAACTAGTCGGTCGGTGAACCTTCTTAGACCGACTAATTGGTCAACAGTGAAGATGCTGAATTGAGCAAGGAGATCTAGTCGGTTCAAGAAGGATTACTGACCGACTAGATGACAATCTAGTCGGTTGGTTCTTCTTCTTGAACCAACTAAGATGCACAAGAAGGCGCGAAATGAAGCGAGAAGCTTCGAGAAAGTTTCTATGGGCTTCTAAGATAATCCTAGCTCTAAGATATGAGCGTTATGAAGATAATCATGTAAGACCTACTCAAGGCTTAACATTCTACGAAAAGAAGCTAGAAGACTATAAATTAAACTACATGAACCGTCTTCAAAAGCTTCAATCCGAATCTCTTGACTTCAATAATGCTCCTAGAGCTTCAACGAAGCTTCAGGCACACGATCACATGCTTTGAGAAGTCTTGAGACGTCACTTTTGATGTTCATAGAATTTTGGCGACGATCTCCATAACTGCGCTCACAAAGAGTTAGTTCACGATATTTATGTTTGTTCATCATCAAAACCAAATCCGGGGAGTCAATACTCAACACTCTCTATCACCAATGTCATCCCAACCCAGCGGAGATCGACATTTCCTTCCATAAAGTGCAACGAATGGTACCATGCCAATGCTGGCTTGGTAGCTGTTGTTGTAGGCGAACTCCACTAAATGCAAGTGATCCTCCCACGAACCCTTAAGGTCAAACATGCAAGCTCGCAACATGTCATCCCATATCTGGATAGTACACTCTGGCTGTCCATCAGTCTGCAGGTGATACGCAGTACTGAAGCTCAGACTGGTTCCCAGATTCGTCTGCAGACTCTTCCAGAATTGAGACGTGAATCTCGGGTCCCAGTCGGAGACGATACTCACAGGAACTCCATGCAATCGCACAATATCTTGCACGATTATCGATCACATCACGACGTATACTAGAAATAAGTTATACAGGTATAAGAAAGATACTTACCTCCATATACTTCGTTGCAAGTATCTTCGTAGTTTGTCCTAGTCGGAAGGGTATGAAATGCGCAGACTTGGTTAATCAGTCAACGATAACCCAAATCACGTCATTTTGCTTGGTGCTCCGAGGTAGTCCAGTCATGAAGTCCATGGTGATCTGCTGCCACTTCTACTCCGAAATCGACAGAGATTGAAGTAATGCAGCAATGCGATGATGTTCAGCCTTCACTTGTTGACACACAAGACACTTGGCGACACTTTGATCTACGCTCCTCTTCATACTATGCCACCAAAATATCAGTCGAAGGTCCTGGTACATCTTGGTACCGATATGATGAATGGAATAGGGAGAGCTATGAGCTTCATTTATCAGCTCTTCATTACGGCTAAAACCTGTAACTGCCTGTATTTTTAGTCGTATTTGATTGTTGTGTGTCTGTATTTTACTTCGATCGTCTGAGCGTTTTTTCGTCCGTAAGTTCCATCTCTACGCGTCGACGCAAGCGCGCCCCTGCTTTTCAGATTTTTACCATATCGTAATTAGTTGCATTTTGAACCCTAACTAATTACTTCTAACTAAATTAAATTACTAATTACCCATTTACTATTAACCCTAAGCATACCCAACTACCCTAATCAAACCCCTAACCCTACCCATTGAATCCCATCGTATGAATTGGGTGAGATCCAACATCTTACCCCATGGCCAACCCATCATCATCAATCCCAACCCCCCTTCACTGTTCTTAAAACAACATCAGCCTTCTCATCTCCCTGCAAAATTCCTCTCATTCACTCCCTCTGATCAACTCAAATTCAGATTCAATTTCAATCAACAAACCAATTTCACAAAACCAGAACCAAATTCAGCCCCAAATTATTCCAAAACAAATTCAATTCAGCCCAATTCATCAGCTTCACAAACCAAATTCAGATGCAAACCAAAATCCAAATCAGTCCCCAAATCAAAATTGAAATCCAAAATCAGAAATTTAGAGAGGAAGAAACCCAAATCTGAAATCAATTTCAGATCAATCAACCCAAAAAATCAATTTCACCCCCTCAGCCCTCACCTCTCTCTCTTCCTCTGTTACCACTCCCGCGCGTCGCCGCCCGCGTGCGCCTGCAGCGCGCCGCCGCCTGCTGCCAGGCCGCCGCCGCCCAACCTGCACGCACCGTCGCCCCTGCCATAACGTCGTGCTCCCCACCCAGGTCGCCATCGTGCCCCTTGACCCGTGCCTTCCCCCTCCACTGCAAACAAAAGAAAGGAAGAAAGAAAACAAAAGAAAGAAGAAGAATAGAAAGAAGAGGAAGAAGAAGAGAAGGTAGGACTTATTGGGTAAGATTCCATTGTGGTTTATTTAAGTTTATTAAAGTTATTAGGTTTAAGTTGCTTACTGGGTATGGGCTTATTGGGTTTGTAAAATTTTTTAGATTTTTGGGTTATTGGGTTAGAAAGTGGGTTATCAGGTTATTCTTAAAGTTAATTGAATGATTGATTTATTTAGAATTAATAAGTTATAAAGTTATTAAAGTTATTAAGTTTGAAAGCTCTTAAAGTTATTAAGTTGGAAGTTATTTAAGTTATTTTAAGTAAATATATAGGTTATTAAGTTTCAAAAATTATATTAACTAGTTTAAGTTATAATTTATAACTTAAGTTTTGAGGTTAAATATTAGTATGTATAATTTAGTTTGAATAAAGGATTTTCATACTAAATATTTATATAAGTTATTTTTGGTCAGTAAGTTAATTTAAGTTAATTAAGTTATCGAAATTACATTTCAAGTTATATGTTTTAAATCGATTTCAAGTAAAATGTTTTAAATTATATGTTTTAAAGAGTTAGCTTTATATTAAGTTATATTTCGTTAGTTTTATTAAGTTATTGTAACTTATTTTTCGTTATATAAATTAGTTATTTGAGTTAGTAATTGTATAATTTTTATACTATCAGTATTATAGGAATGTTATTTTAATTGTAACGTTTTAACCATTTGATCATGTTGAACGAAACATAAAACCAACTTTATCTCATTTGACGATACAAACTCAACGATACCAAAATCATCAAACAAGCAAGTGAGCATCGCAAACTTGGCCTCATACTCATCAACAGTCCTATCTCCACCAGATTAGAGAAGCGCTGTTGAAGTTCCCTTTTGGCTGCCTTGGGAAAGTACTTCGCATCGAACCTTTCCCTAAACATGCCCCAAGAGATCGGTCTGACTAAGCGTCTCTCTTCCAGCTGCCACCAGCTCCTAGCATTGTCTCTCAGTTGGAGCTTCGCAACATCGACCCTTCCTGCCTGAGGGATTCGAGGAGCACTCAGCTTGTCCTCAGTCCCTTCGGCCCATTCTTCAGCATCTAGAGGTCCTTCTTTTCCAGAGAAGCTCTTGGGTTGCAGCTCATGGAACTGCCTAACTCCTGGTTCAGCTCAAGGATGGGTGGTGGTGCAATCTGAGCAGGTTGATGTCCATGCTGAATCAGCTGATGCTGGATCTCCAACATCCCCCTCACGACTCCGATAAGTTCATTAATGTCGACACCTCTGTTAGCTGCAGTCCCATTCCCATTCCCATTCCCATTCCCATTCCTGGTGTTATGTCCGCCTGCCATGCTGAGACAAGAAACTTGGTTAAATTCTGTGTACGAGATAAATCTATACGTTTTTTGCTATTGATAATATTTCTATTGTCCTGAAGTTTCGTTTAATGCAATACATGCATGGGCCACCACAAAAACCTGTCACGCCCCGCTTCCCATTATACTTGGGAGCGAGTATACGAGCGGGTCCGCATGGGCTGAAGAGATGAAGCTTCAAAACTCAATAAGCTTCTGTGAATACAACCATACGCAGGAACTTGCATGCATTTCAGAACAACAGAAATAACTAAGAATTTAAAGCCGACATCCAGATAGAGTGCACAAAGTAATAAAGGCCCCAAGCATGGCCTACAACAACATAGTTCTAAAAAGATGGGTACACACCCTACAGAAATGCAGTAAATGAAATCCTAAGTAGTGTTGGGATTTCATAATCCCATGTTCACTTTCCTATTCTATTCAATATGATTTTGATGTGACAACTATTATTATTGCTACTCACTCTATCTATGCAGATGTGCAGATTCCCAATTTATCCACGCTTGGACAATAATCACTTGATAAGGAATCCCTGCACAAAGGCATCTCAAATACTCACATGAAGCTCAGCATACACATCTACGGAAATCTACGGACTGATGTATTTTATAATTTATAGATTTCAGAGCCTTGAATATGAAATCCATCTAAGTCTTAGGTTCCTAATAACATATCCTAACAACCCTTTTTCAGATACGTCAAAATTCACATTTTTCTGTACTGGTCGACTAAGTCAAACATTAGTCGACTAAAAACTTTTATTCGAATTTTGACCTAAAAATTTTTGAGCAGTCCTCAGTCTACTTCAGAAACCTACCGTTAAAATTTCAGTCAAAAATTCCACCTTTTGACTTTTAGTCGACTAACAACTACTTTAGTCGACTAATGATTTTTATGTCCGTTTGATTTGAAATTTTCCAGACCGTTTCTAAAGTTGAAACACTCATTTTCCATCCGTTTCAACTATCCAAAAATCCTATAAATAGGAGGGCATACCCCTCATTCTTTCACACAACTTTCCTCTTTCATTTTTTTCTAGAATTGTTGATATTTTGAATTCTAAAGCAATCTTGCCTTAGTTGTTCTCATTCTCATTTGCAAGAAGAAATCCATAGATTTCTCTCTTCATTTGAGAACGAAAGAACTTCAAGATTCTTAATCATAAATCTTTTGAGAATTGAAGTTTTCTTCTTTAAAGTAATTTTGCCTTTTTCAACATCATTTTCGAAAAGTTGTTTGTGTTCATAATTGCAAGAAGAAATCGATAGATCTCTCTCTTCTTTTATGAACCAGAGAACTTCAAGTATTGTTCTTCATTACATATCATATACATCTTGAAGTCTCCTTTTAAACACCATCCTTGAACTTCATTCTAAATTCATAACAAGGCTATAGGTGTTTTTCTATTTCATTTATTTCTTAACAGGTTGAATCTCTTTTGAGATTGTACAAAGTGTGGGACACGGGGAGTGTCGCCATTTTTTTAAGTTTGTGCTTGGGGGGCAAGTGATTATAGTGGATTGAAAATCTCTACATGAGGTAGAGGACTGGAGTAGGATCACAAGGATCCGAACCAGGATACATCTCTGTGTTTGCGTTTGATTTACACTTCCTACATACTTTACTTTCTGCACATCTTAAGCAATTAGAAGTAACTCTTTAATTGCAACAGTTAATTTTTAAATATACACTATTCACCCCCCCATAGTGTATTGATCTATAGAGGCTAAAATTACATTTGGTATCAGAGCAAGGTTAAGATGGAAGAATCAAGTATGAACGCTGTTCCACACATCTACCACACAAATCAATATCCTGAAGAGCACTCTCAAGTTCGTCCTCCTCTATTTGATGGTTCTAACTACTCATATTGGAAAATACGAATGGAGAGTCATCTCCAAAGTATGCATTATGAGATATGGGACATTGTAGAGACATGATACACAAAGCCAACCACTCCTGCTGCAGATTAGACCGCTAATGACAAATCTGCAAAGACATACAACTCAAAGGCCATGAATGCTTTATTCTGTGCCATGGATAAACTTGAGTTTAATCAAGTATCTCAGGCCAAAAGTGCAAAGGAGATTTGGCACATACTCGAGGTAACTCATGAAGGAACCAATAAAGTAAAGGAAAGTAAGATTGCCTCGTTGGTTCATAAATATGAGTTGTTCAAGATGCAAGACAAAGAGACGATTGGAGAAATGAACACCAGGTTCATGAATATTATTAATTCTCTTAATGCTCTTGGAAAAGTTTATTCTTCTCTTGATCAGGTACGCAAGATTCTTAAGGTAGTCTCTCTAGAATGGCGTCCAAAGATCACTTCTATTGAGGAAGCCAATGATCTTTCCACATTATCCATGGAAAATCTTATTGGTAACCTAATGGCCCATGAAGTTACATTAAAAGATGCGAAAGAAGAATCAGATCAAAAGAAGAAAGTACTTGCCTTCAACATAACATCAGAAAATGAAGATTCAGATGATGATATGGCATTTTTTGCCAAGAACTTCAGAAAATTCTTTCAAAAAGGTAAGTATAATAATAATTTCAAATCTAAGAATACTGATTCTTCTCTTTGCTTCAATTGTAACAGGCCAGGACATATGAAGAAAGATTGTCCACTTCTCAAATCAAAGTTCAAAACTTTCAACAACAATGATCAATCTAGAAGAGAAAGGAAGTTTGACAAAATGAAGAAAGCATTTGCAGCAACGTGGGATGAGTCTTCAGATGATTAAGATGACCATGTTGAAAGTGCTAATATGTGCTTTATAGCACAAGATGATGAAGATGAGGTAAGTTCTTTTAATAACGAAGAATTACTAGATGCATTAAAAGATCTATATTCTCGTTTCAAAAAATTAAATGGTCAACATAAATCTTTGAAACAGAATAATGATGATCTCCTTCTTAAATGTCAAGAATTGTCATCTTCTAAAAACACTACACTAAATTCTATACATGTTGAGAATACATCTTCTCAAGTTTCGGATCTTAGTAAAGAGAATGATCTTCTCAAAACTAAGAATCTAGAATTACATACACAAATATCCGAAATGGATAAAAGTATCTCATCATTAAAGATGAATTACGACGAGATGTCATCCAATGTTAATAAATTTAACAAGAAAAGACAAATCTCGATGATTTGCTAAAAATTCAATATCCAGCAAATCATAGACAAGGATTGGGATAATCTAAAAAGAATGCACACAACTCTTGTAATACATCTTCATCTTGTGGAAAAACTACCTTTGTTAAACCACAGAAGAAGAATCACGCATTCATCTACACGAAGAAAGTAAACATTCCTACTTCTTCTTCACAAAGAAATGTTACTAACATTTCAAAACCATCTCCTAGGAAACCTACTACAATTAGTATATGGGTTCCTAAGGATTTATGTTTAAAAGATAGAAATGATTATATTTCTCATTATATACATTCTATAGTTCATTCTAGTGATTACATTAGAAAGCCAAATTCCACTTGGGTTTGGCTTCCAAAAATCTAATCCCAATGACCCTCAACCAAGGGGTACCAATGCTTAATGTTTTATCTTTCAGGTACCTAAAAAGGAAAGATGGATTTTGGATAGTGGATGTTCAAAACATATGACGAGAAATGTCAACTTGCTTTCAACCGTTAAATATAAACAAGGATGCACAGTTACTTTTGGTGACAACAACAAAGGCAAAATCACAGGCACTGGAACAGTTGGTAATACAAATCAGCCTATCATTGAGAATGTTCTCCTGGTTGACAGTTTGAAACACAATTTACTTTCCATTAGTCAATTATGTGATAAAAGTTATAAAATAGTATTTGAACAAAATGATTGCATCATTTATAGTTCTGATATGTCATCTATTTTATTTCGTGGTAAGCGTAAGAATAACATTTATATCTTATGCATGTCTATTACCACTCACAATCATTGTTTAATGATTACATCAGATGAAATACTGTTATGGCATAAACGTTTTGGACACACTAATTTCAAAAACATTGCACATATTTCAAAACACAATTTAGTTAATGGAATGTCAAACATCTCTTTCAAACACAAACATTTATGTGATGCTTGTCAGCAAGGAAAAATGCACAAATCTTCTTTTAAATCAAAGGACATTATCTCAACAAAGAGACCATTAGAACTCCTACACTTGGATTTGTTTGGTCCTTCAAGAGTAGCCTCTTTGAATAGAAGTAGATATGCATTTGTCATTGTTGATGATTATTCTAGATATACTTGGGTTATATTCTTACAAAATAAGAATGATGCTTTTGAAGAATTTTCAATATTTTGTAAAAAGATACAAAAGATCACATCCTCTAACATTGTCATTATTTGTAGTGATCATGGGGGAGAATTTGAAAATGAATCTTGTATCAAGTTTTGTAATGAAAATAGCATTAGTCAAAAATTTTCTTTTCCTCGTGCTCCTCCTCAGAATGGAGTAGTAGAAAGGAAAAATAGAACTTTACAAGAATGTGCAAGAACAATGCTTTGTGATAATAAATTACCAAAATATTTTTGGTCTGAAGCTGTCGCAACTGCTTGTTACATTATGAATAAAGTTCTTATAAGGTCATTGCTTAATAAAACTTGTTTTGAATTATTCTTTAATCGCATTCCGCGTGTATCATACTTTAAAGTGTTTGGATGTAAATGTTTTATTCTTAATACTAAAGATGCACTTGACAAATTTGATTCAAAATTTGACGAAGGTATTTTTGTTGGATACTCAACACGTAGCAAAAGCCTACAGAGTATATAACAAAAGAACTTTAACAATTGAAGAATCACTAATGTCACCTTTGATGAGAACCCCGCATCTAATTTTCCCATCATTGATGATGATGAAGAGAATATATTACCTATATCTAATTCATTAAATAATATTAAACCTGATGATATTGATGCTACTAAATCCTCTGTTGAGTCTATTTCAGATAATGCAGATCTTCCTAAGGCATTTGCACAAGTTCAACACCATCCATCAGAATTAATAATTGGAGATATTACAGATGGAGCGAGAACTCGTCGACAGATAGAACAAATGGCATATTGTGCATTCATTTCAACCATTGAATTAAAGAACATCAATGAAGCATGCAAAGACAGTTCTTAGATCATTGCTGTACAGGAAGAACTCAATCAATTTCAGAGAAATGATGTTTGGGAATTAGTTCCCAGACCATCAGATCATTCAGTTATTGGTACCAAGTGGGTATTCAAAAATAAATTGGATGAATCTGGTCAGGTAATTAGAAACAAGGCACGATTGGTTGCACAAGGTTATAATCAAGAAGAAGGAATTGATTATGAAGAAACATATGCACCAGTTGCACGTCTTGAATCTATTAGAATGCTTTTATCATTTGCATGTTTTAAAGATTTTAAATTATTTCAAATGGATGTCAAAAGTGCTTTTCTAAATGGGTTTCTTAAAGAAGAGGTTTATGTTGAACAACTACCAGATTTTTATCATGAAACTCTTAATAATCATGTTTTTAAACTAAAGAAAGCTTTATATGGTCTTAAACAAGCACCTCGTGCTTGGTATGAAAGATTGAAAAGTTATCTTTTAAATTCTGGTTATAAAATTGGTAAAATTGATTCAACTTTGTTTATTAAAAATATAAAATCTGACATCATTATTAATCAAATATACGTTGACGATATTATATTTGGTTCTACTAATGAAACTCTTTGTTTAGATTTTTCTAAGATTATGCAGAAGGAATTTGAAATGAGTCATATGGGTGAACTCAACTACTTCCTTGGACTTCAAATCAAACAAATGAAGGAAGGTATCTTCATCCATCAATCAAAGTATGCCAAAGAACTCATCAAGTGTTTTGGTTTAGAGACTTCTGCTGATAAACATACTCCAATGAGTACATCTACATCACTAGACAAAGATTTAAATGGTAAGAGTGTTAATCAACATCTTTATAGAGGTATGATTGGCTCTCTACTTTATCTTACTGCTAATAGACCAGATATTATGTTTTTAGTTTGTTTATGCGTATGTTTTCAATCAGATCCTAAGATGTCACTTCTTACTGCTGTAAAGGATAATTAGATATGTTAAACATACTTCTGATTTTGGATTATTTTATCCTAAAACTAGCACATATGATTTATTATCATATAGTGACGCAGATTTTGATGGTTGCAAATCAGACTGAAAAAGTACAAGTGGTACATGTCATTTTCTTGAACATGCTTTGGTCTCATGGTTTAGCAAAAAGCAAAATTCTGTTTCATTATCTACCACAGAGGCAGAATATATTGTCGCTGGCTTAGCATGTGCACAAATTTTATGGATGAAACAAACTATCTCAGATTATGGCATTGAGTGTTCCACATGTCCTATAATGTGTGATAATACTAGTGCAATTAATTTATCTAAAAATACAGTTCATCATTCACGCACTAAACATATTGATGTCCGTCATCACTTTTTAGATGATCATGTTCAAAAAGGGGATATAGTTTTGAAATTCATTTCTACTGAACATCAGATTGCCGACATTTTAACTAAGCCTTTGAAAGAGGAATCTTTCGTCAAACTTAGAAGAGATCTGGACATCATCAGTGAATCTGAATTTGTCATATAATGTTGTTCCAATTTTTGTGAATTTCTGGAATTTTCTTATGATTTTATGATAATTGTTTTATTTAGTCGACTAATGTCTTATTTAATCGACTAATATATCCAGATATATTTTACAAACCGTTTTGATTTCCATAATCGGGTTGGTCACGTTTTTATTTTAATATTTTTAAAAAAAAATTTCGAAAATTCGTTCCTATCTATTTGGAATGTTAAATTCTCTACCAACCGCCACCTTTCATTTGGTTTGTCATTTCCTATGAGAATTTATTTACAATTTTAAAATTTTACACACTCACCCTTAATTCACGCGCCCCTGACATGGGCTTTTGGCCTTTTGCGTCGGCCGAATTTTTCTTCTTCTTGGAAACAAGGCTTAGCCTTCATCCATGCGTTGGAATGAGGAATTAGCCTCACCTTGGAATGGGGAATTAACCTCACCCCTCTTCAATGCGTTGACCATTTTCTTAAGAGATTTAATTATCTCTCACCCACTTCTGTCCTTTCTCAACTATTTTTTATATTTTTCAAAAAAAAATTATTTTTTTATTTTTTATTTTTATTCCGAACGGACGCAATCTAGATATTTTTTTAGTTGACCACTTCACTATCTTAGTTGACTAACAAAAATATTAGCCGACTAACTCGGTTTTTTAAACCATTTCCGATCTAAATCACGTCTTTTCACGTTTTCGTATCTTCTTCATCTCGCCTCTTCACATATTTTTGACAACTTTTCAGTTCTTTCTCACCCATTCAGTTTCTACAACTTCTCTCAAACTGATCATGGCACCCGTTCGCAGGAATAACTGCCTAAATTTTTGCCTATTTATTTTCGACCTTTCCTTTCTTATTCTTTCATCTTCTCATTTTATTCCCTTCTTCTCAAACAAAACCTTTTCTCATCTTCCTCTTCTCGAATGGCTCTCCCTCAATTCCGTGACCTCGCGGCCGAGAACCGTTTCAAGGCCTCGGCAACTGCAAAATTCCATCCCGAGTGTTTCATCGACTACTCTGCCCTTGCCTCTTTCAACATCCTCACCATCCTGTCGACCGCCGGGCTCGAGAAGATCTGGGCTTTTGGCAACAAGGAACCCTACTACCCGCTCCTTGTCCAAGAATTCTATGACAACTTAGAACCCTGCGTCGTCGGTCGAGACACCCATCTCCTCACCCGTGTCAAAGGTTATCCTATCTGCCTTACCCTTCGTGCCATTTGTGATCTAATTGGTCTTCCTTCTCATTTCACGGGTTCTCTTAACTTCACCATGACCGAACCTCGCATCTTGGCCAAAATTGCCATTCCTTGGGTTCACAAGCTTTCGGCCGTTCATTTCAACCCCCCCGCTCGTCTCATTCTCAAAATGATCGTCTCAAACCTCATGCCTAAGGGTGGATCCTTCAATTATCTTTCCAATGAGTTGGAGCACTGTTTGTATGCGGTCATGGGTGGATTGTCGATCAATTGGGGCTTTGTGATATTGCAATCACTTCTTCGTCCGGTCCAGACTCACATCTATCACCCATCCTTCATCACTTTGGTTCTCAAAATGTTTAACATCCCTCTTGAAGGAGAACTTGAGATGTCTAATCCCTACAACCTCAACATCATCACCCTTTATAACATGTATCTCGATGTTCCTGATCCTAAAGCATCAGATGATGCTAATAGTGATGATGATGAAGACCCTGAAGAAGATCTTTCCGACGACCTCAATGATGTCGACCCTGATTACACACCGATTACCCCCACTTTCGCCCCATCTACAATTAAGACTCCCGGTTCATCCCGTGGATTTCCCTGCTTTGTTCGCAAAGTCTGTGTTCACAAGTGTATTCCCCAGTGCCGCACTAACCCTCATTCTTGTCCTATGAAAACTCCTCGCACTGCCTCCACTCCACGCGAAACTACCATGACCGTGCTTCAAGGTCTTAGGGATAATGTTCGATCCCTTCAGGAGACAATGACTACTGGCTTTAAGGAATTTCGCACGGCTTTGACTGAGTAAGCCTAGGTGATTGATCGTGTTCAACTCAATCAGAGTAAACTTGTATCATCTCTCGAAGCCCTGAATGTCGTTGCTCCCCAAGAGACTCCTCGTCGCAAAACGAAGAGATTTTCCCAAGAACTTCGGTTCTCCCTCTGGCTGTTAGACATAGCCCGACTGATCTCGCAGTTCTTGTTTTCTAGTCCGATGTTTTTAAAGTGTTTTGGTTTTCTGTTTTCTGGCTGTAGGGCTTTGGTTATGGTATCTGGATGTTATGATGGTTATTAGTAGTATGCTGGTTGTTCCCCTGTATGTTTCCCTAAACCTCTGTTTAGTAAAAATATGTTCAATCCTGTGATTTCCTCTCTTACTCGACTAACTTGTTCTTTAATCGACTAACTTGTTCTTTAGTAAAAATATGTCTGGATGTTATGATGGTTATTAGTAGTATGCTGGTTGTTCCCCCATCTTTTTGTCAATGACAAAGGGGGAGAATATTTAAGGCATAATCTCAGGGGGAGTATAGCATATGATATCTGCATATAACTGAGTATGAACCTTCATTTTCATAAATATTTGTCATCATCAGAAAGGGGGAGAATGTTGGGATTTCATAATCCCATGTTCACTTTCCTATTCTATTCAATATGATTTTGATGTGACAACTATTATTATTGCTACTCACTCTATCTATGCAGATGTGCAGATTCCCAATTTATCCACGCTTGGACAATAATCACTTGATAAGGAATCCCTGCACAAAGGCATCTCAAATACTCACATGAAGCTCAGCATACATATCTACGGAAATCTACGGACTGATTTATTTTATACTTTATAGATTTCAGAGCCTGAATATGAAATCCATCTAAGTCATATGTTCCTAATAACATATCCTAACAAACCTTTTTCAGATACGTCAAAATTCACATTTTTCTGTCCTCGTCGACTAAGTCAAACATTAGTCGGCTAAAAACTTTTATTCGAATTTTGACCTAAAAATTTCTGAGCAGTCCTCAGTCTACTTCAGAAACCTACCGTTAGAATTTCAGTCAAAAATTCCAACTTTTGACTTTTAGTCGACTAACAACTACTTTAGTCGACTAATGATTTTTTATGTCCGTTTGATTTGAAATTTTCCAGACCGTTTCTAAATGTTGAAACACTCATTTTCCCTCCATTTCAACTGTCTAAAAATCCTATAAATAGGTGGGCATACCACTCATTCTTTCACACAACTTTCCTCTTTCATTCTTTTCTAGAATTGTTGATATTTTGACTTCTAAAGCAATCTTGCCTTAGTCGTTCTCATTCTCATTTGCAAGAAGAAATCCATAGATTTCTCTCTTCATTTGAGAACGGAAGAACTTTAAGATTCTTAATCATAAATCTTTTGAGAATTGAAGTTTTCTTCTTTAAAGCAATTTTGCCTTTTTCAACGTCATTTTTGAAAAGCTGTTTGTGTTCATAATTGCAAGAAGAAATCGATAGATCTCTCTCTTCTTTTATGAACCAGAGAACTTCATTATTGTTCTTCATTACATATCATATACATCTTGAAGTCTCCTTTTAAACACCATCCTTGAATTTCATTCTAAATTCATAACAAGGCTATTGGTGTTTTTCTATTTCATTTATTTCTTAACAGGTTGAATCTCTTTTGAGATTGTACAAAGTTTGGGACACTGGGAGTGTCGCCATTTTTTTAAGTTTGTGCTTGCGGGGCAAGTGATTATAGTGGATTGAAAATCTCTACAGGAGGTAGAGGACTGGAGTAGAATCACAAGGATCCGAACCAGGATACATCTCTATGTTTGCGTTTGATTTACATTTTCTACGTACTTTACTTTCTGCACATCTTAAGCAATTAGAAGTAACTCTTTAATTGCAACAGTTAATTTTTAAATATACACTATCCACCCCCCTCTAGTGTATTGATCCATAGAGGCTAAAATTACAAGTAGCGGTAGGTAAAGCTCAGCAACAGCTAGTCCTCCGTGGGGAGAACTTCTGGATCAGCGTACTCCTATTCAGTGAGTCAGTTCCCTCAATCAGCACGTCCTCAATATAACATGTCTCGTGTCCTGACATACATTCCAAACAACATAGAAATGTATGTCAGTAAGGTCCTTGGCAAGCAATAATATGATTAGGACCCTTGGCAAAGTTTTCGAAATAGTTTACATGGCAGTTAAGCATTTATAAATAAACGAACAATTACAATTTCTAAGCAGTTCAAACAGAGATTACATTAGCATGGCAGTTCTATTTTAAGAAGTAAGAACAGATTTCTATATTAGCATGGCAGTCCTACTTTAAAAGGAAGCAGTAGCAGTTCTATACGTTATACGTGTTCAATATATCATTTTCAAGATGTTTCAGAGTGTATTCAATTTAGTGCGCTAAGGTTCACGTCGTTAGGCGGCAAGCAAGTGAATCTACCTTCAAGTGCCCCCGAAAGTGACCAGTTTACTTCCGACTAGTGCCCACGAACCCAACCTCACCCACGTGTACTTTCTGGGCCATGAGCCAGAATCAGCCAAACCGACCATCAAAAGTTGTAATACTGGAACACGAGCCAGACTAGCCAAACCGGCCCGCACGAATAGCCAAATCTTGGCATGCAATAATATGGTTAGCCAAACCGGCCTGCAATAGTCATGAGTTTTCAAGTGGTTCAAGATATCCATACGTGTCCAGAAATGATTGAAAGTTACATGGAATCATCAGTTAACTAATAAATGTCCACACACACACACACACACACACACACACACACACACACACACACACACACACACACACACACACACGGGGTTTTATCTTGTAATGCACGAAAAGTAAGCATCTGAAGTTGGCGTCACATTAAATGTAACAGTATTTAAAACATGGAGAAAATGCTCACTTGCCTATTTGATGATTTTGGTGTTGTTGAGTTTGTCTCGTCAAATGCAATAAAGTTGGTTTTCTGTTTCGTTCAACATGATCAAATGGTTAACACGTTACAATTAAAATAACATTTCTATAATACTGATAGTATAAATTTTCTAACTCAAATAACTAATTTATATAACTGAAAATAAGTTACAATAACTTAATAAAACCAACGAAATATAACTAAATATAAAGCTAACTCTTTAAAACATATAATTTAAAACATATAATTTAAAACATTTAACTTGAAATCGATTTAATACATATAACTTGAAATGTAATTTAGATAACTTAATTAACTTAAACTAACTTACTGACTTAAAATAATTTATATAAATATTTAGTATGAAAATCCTTTATTCAAACTAATTTATACATACTAATATTTAACCTCAAAACTTAGGTTATAAATTATAACTTAAACTAGTTAATATAATTTTTGAAACTTAATAACTTTATATTTACTTAAAATAACTTCCAACTTAATAACTTTATGAACTTTCAAACTTAATAACTTTAATAACTTTATAACTTATTAATTCTAAATAAATCAAATCATTCAATTAACTTTAAGAATAACCCGATAACCCACTTTCTAACTCAATAACCCATTAATCTTAATAATTTTACAAACCCAATAAGCCCATACCCAATAAGCAACTTAAACCTAATAACTTTAATCAACTTAAATAAACCCCAATGGAATCTTACCCAATACGTTCTGCCTTCTCTTCTTCTTCTTCTTCTTTCTATTCCTCCTTCTTTCTTTTGTTTTCTTTCTTCCTTTCTTTTGTTTGCAGTGGAGGGGGAAGGCACGGATCAAGGGGCAACGGCGGCGACCTGGGAGGGGATCACGACGACGCGATAGGGGCGACGGCATGCGCGGGCTGTGTGGAGATGCGGGCGGCGGCGGCTGGGCGGTAGGTGGCGACGCGCTGTAGGCAGCAGCGGGCGACAGAGGGCGGCGGCACGCAGGGGTGGTGGTTGAGGAAGAGGTAGAGGCATGGGCTGAGGGGGTGAAATTGATTTTGTGGGTTGATTGATCTGAAATTGATTTCAGATTTGGGTTTTTTCCTCTCTAAATTTCTGATTTTGGGTTTCAATTTTGATTTGGGGACTGATTTGGATTTTGGTTTGCATCTGAATTTGGTTTATGAAGCTGATGAATTGGGCTGAACTGAATTTGTTTTGGAATAATTTGGGGCTGAATTTGGTTCTGGTTTTGTGAAATTGGTTTGTTGATTGAAATTGAATCTGAATTTGGGTTGATCAGAGGGAGGGGAGGAGAGGAATTTTGCAGGGAGATGAGAAGGTTGATGTTGTTTTAAGAACAACGAAGGGGGTTGGGATTGATGACGGTGGGTTGGCCATGGGGTGAGATGTTGGATCTGACCCAATTCATATGGTGGGATTCAATGGGTAGGGTCTGGGGTTTGATTAGGGTAGGTGGGTATGGTTAGGGTTAAAAGTAAACGGGTAATTAGTAATTTAATTTAGTTAGAAGTAATTAGTTAGGGTTCAAAATGCAACTAATGATATGGTAAAAATCCGAAAAGCAGGGGCGCGCTCGCGTCGACGAGTAGAGATGGAACTTACGTACGAAAAAAACGCTCGGACGATCGAAGTAAAATACAGGTACACATCAATTAAACACGACTAAATATACAGGCTGTTACAGGTTTTAGCCGTAATGAAGAGCTGATGAGTGAAGCTCATAGCTCTTCCTATTCCATTCATCCTAGCTGTACCAAGATGTACCAGGACCTTCGTCTGATATTTTGGTGGCATGGTGGAGAGGTTGGGGACGTGGGTGAGGTGGTGGTGCGTCGGGTGGCAGAGACGGTTTGCCTGAGATAGCTTGGAAAAGGAGGAGGAGGAAGTGGGGTTGTTTGTGGGTTTTGAGGTTGAAGATGAAGAGGAAGATGATGGTGTTGAAGGTGGTGGTGGTGGTGGAAGTAGAGGTGGTGGTGGAGGGGTCAAAGGGGAGTGGTGGTCGGTCGGAGGAGGAGGAGGTGTTGGGTGTTGGGTTTGTTTGCTTGTGAAAAGGAGGAGGAGGAGGTGAGGATGATGTGGGTGGAGATGATGGTGGGGGAGATGGAGGAGGTGATGGTGCACGTGGAGGAGGAGGTGGTGGAGACCTCGTCGGAGTGGGGATGTGGTGGACGAGGAGGCTTGGCCGTGGGTTTTGGCCTGATAGGTTGGGTTTTTCCTAGTTGCATGAGAATGAAGGGGAGGGTGATACTTAAAGGGGTTAAGAAAATTTAATAATATAAATATAAATAAATAATATTAATATTGATGATGATGTAATTGTAGCAGTTGGATTTTAGCCACAAAAGAGGTAATTAAATGGAGTGGGGTTGGCTTAATTAAGTTGGGTTAAAGTAATTAAATATGGTAATTAGTAATTGTAAAAACATAATTAGTAACTTTAATTAGTAAACCCTATTATTTTAATATTAAACTATCGTTTTTCGCATACGACTCTGAAAAAATCCCAAACAATTATTATGGGTTCGTATCGTCGTAAGGATCACGAATACGAAGTCCATTTCAGAGTTTGAGCGATGGAGGTACGAGTTTTGGGCTAAAACGTTTGGGACGCGGGGTTGCAGGTTCTAGGTCGATTTGACTCCAGAAAAATACGAAAATAATACTAGGAGTATTAATCGACCACAGAATCATACTGTATAAGTTTGAAATCATTTTGATAACGTTTATATAGAAAATTAATTGATACCGCTATATCGGTAACAATTGAATATAAAATATTATATAAATTATCTAAAGGTATTTGATGATACTTGAACGTACTAAAATATACCATAACTATTTGGATGATTCAAAATATTTTTTATAAAGGATTTTGGAACCATTTTTGATACAAAACTCCTGACAAACCATTTTAAAATACTTTTAAAATATAAAAATACATAGAATACGTAAATACTCGTATTGAAGAATATGGGCCGTCATAGACATTCCATACCCCATTTAATATTTCTTCCTCTAAATAGATTGCGACACCAGACTCGAGACGAGATTCTGTGGATCGATCTCGGTATCTCCAAGCTCTCTCCCTTACGTCCCATACTAACTTAAGTATCGGATGGAAGTTGGGTCGGGACCCAGATCAGACCCCCCTAAAATTTCTTTGTGATACAGGAAGCTCGTGGAGAGTCTCAACAATAAGGTCGTATCTCTATAGTCGTTTGTTCAAGATTTGATCTATCCAGTGGGTCGAACGACCATCACACTACAAGCCTGCCTATCAACGACCCCGGTTCTACTAACTAGGGTCACACGCAAGCAGTTGACGAGGCTCCATCTCAACAGGAGAAGTCCACGTCAGCCCACATACCATCAACGTCATTTTTGGCCTTAACAGTCAGAGCCGTCTGTGGGAAACCAACAGTCGATATCCCGAAGCATCAGCAATGTTGACTAGACTCAGTAACCACGGACCAAATACTGGTCTAAGCGAGAACCCCAGACCAAATCATGGTCCAAGTGAGAGCCAAAACACGAACAACGTTCGAATTGAAGATGTTGCAGAATCCGCGTCTTCATCAAAGGGGGGCAAGAGTACCTAAAGTTTCTCGGCAACAATTCTACCAATTTGTCGAGAAAGTCGAAAAGAGCATCAGGGCACTAGCCGCCGCAGTGTAGCAAAGCTTTGGACACCCACCTCCAGCAAATGATCTGCCACCGCCTCCAAATCCCACATCTGTGAGGGCAATTATCTCTTATAGGAACCCAAGAGATACAAGGTCAGTTCAACAGTAGAATGCACCGCTCAAGACCACTCATATACCTCATCGAAACGGTGAGATGGGGAACAACTGTGCATTCGGGCATCAGGGAGGTCCTAGTCCATCTAATAACGGACGAGCCGCCCACATCATCCTCGATCATATAATCGACCAAGTCACTCAGGGTCCTAACCCCCCAGATTTTGTAGGCGACAATGAGAGGAGGGAGACAGAGGAAGTCCCCAACCGTTCCTCTAGTGCTACTCACCTGCAAGGCAGAGATTGGCGAATTCAACTCATCCTTCCCGCCATTCGGCAGACCCCACTGAAGGAAGAACATTACATCTGCTCCGTTCCTCCCAAAGTTTAAAATACCCCCTGCTGACATACGATGGCAAAGGCAATCCTTGAGAGCACATCCGTAGATACCAAACCGTGATGCTACTTCACGGAGCAGATAAACCATACCTTTGCTGAGCTTTCCACACCATGCTCATCAAAGAGACAGACGGGTGGTACAACGGACTGCATGTTGACTGCATCAAATCTTTTGACGAGTTGTCTAACCGGCTTTGTAGGCAATTCGCTGTGAGGCGACTCCCCAAAAGAAAATATTTACATCTTTTCTCTTTGAATCAGAGAGAGGAGTCGATTCAATCCCTCGTCCGACGATTCAACGACGAAAGACTGGAGGTGGAGGACACCCCGTACGTGATGGTCATTATAGCTTTTGTCCCAGCAATCCGAGACGAGCACTTTTTGAGGGCCCTCCACCAGTTTCCACCGAATAACCTGGTGGCGCTGAACAACGTAACTGATCGGTTCATAATCTCGGAAGAGTCAATTGAATCTGTGGAAAACGACACTCCTAATCGTCGAGGAGAAAAAAAGCGAGAAAAGCAAGCCCAAGGAAACACTCGTCAAGAGCCTCAGGATAAGCGACGGAGAGAAAGGAGCACTCAGAGCAAGGAACGCCCTACCAGAGCAAATGCCCATAATGAAGAAGTCCTAGCTTATGCTCCACGAGAAGAGCTCGCCAAGGAACCTGTTAAGAAAAGCAGGTACGAGAAGAGGGATGACCTCAAATTCTGTAGGTACCACAACGACTACGGGGACGACACCAACGATTGTTCGACACTGAAGGAGGAGATTAACGCACTGGTCAAGCATGGTCATCCCAAGAGGTCCGGTGAAAACCAGCCAGGCAAAGAGGGGACCTCCAAACCAAAAGGCAAAGGGCCAATGACCGGATCACCTTCTACTAAAGTGGTTGACTAGCAAGTTTCTGCACCAGAATTGAATAAGAACCAGGCCGCTCCTAGTGATATCAAAACATATGTACGCATTTTCCTTCCATGTCAAAGTACTTATTTCATAAAGTCTGTCTTTTCTTCAAAAATGTCTCTCTTGACAGTAATATGCATGAATTATAAGAGACTGACTCCATCTAAACGATCAGAGCGTACTCCTTAGCATAAATCTAAATCAATTGTGCTCATCTCAATTCATGTTAGAAGCAGACTTAGACCATATCGTGTCGTCAGTCGTAAGATGAAGGGGCCACCCCCTTGTAACTGAATGGCTATTTCGTGTCGCCAGCCGTAAGACGAAGGGGCCACCCCTTGTAACTGAATGAATATGTCACGTCGCCAGCCGTAATACGAAGGAGCCACTCCTCGCAACTGAACGGTGATATCGTGTCATCAGCCGTAAGACGAATGTGCCGCCCCTCGCAACTTAACGGCGATGTCGCGTCGTCAGTCGTAAGACGAATGTGCCGCCCCTCGCAACTGAACGACACTATCATGTCGTCAACTGTAAGACGATGGGGCCACCCCCTCACAACTGAATGACACTATCGAGTTGTTAATCGTAAGACGAACGGGATAGCCCCTCGCAACTGAACGACCCTATCGTGTCGGCAGCTGTAAGACTAAGGGGCCACCCCTTTGCAACTGAACGACACTCTCGTATCATTCAGCCATAAGACGAATGGGTCACCCCCTCGCAACTAAACGACACTCTCATATCGTCAGCCGTAAGACGATGGTGCCACCCCCTCCAACTGAACGACTCTCCCGTATCGTTCAATCGTAAGACGAATGAGCCATTCCCTCGCAACTGAATGAACCTCTTGTGTCGGTAGCCGTAAGATGAAGGGGCCATCACCTTACAACTGAACGATACTATCGAGTCATCAGTCGTAAGACGAAGGGGACACCCCCTCGCAACTGAACGGCCCTCTCGTGTTGTCAGCCGTAAGACGAAGTAGACACCCCCTCGCAACTGAACGACCCTCTTCTGTCACCATCCGTAAGAGGAAGGGACCACCCCCTCACAACTAAACGACCCTATCATGTCGTCAGTCGTAAAACGAAGGGGCCATCCCCTTGCAACTGAACGACCCTATCATGTCGTCAGCCTTAAGACAATGGGGACACCCCCTCGCAAATAAACGACCCTATCGTGTCGTCATTCATAAGACGAAGGGGCCACCCACTCGCAACTGAACAATTATATCATGTCATCAGCCGTAAGACGAATGGGCCACCCACTCGCAACTGAACGACCCTATCGTGTCGTCAGCCGTAAGACAAAGGGGCCACCCCCTCGCAACTGAACGACCATATCGTGTCGTCAGCCGTAAGACGAAGGGGGCACCCCCTGGCAACTGACCGACCCTATTGTTTCGTCATCCGTAAGACAACGGGGCCATCCTCTTGCAACTGAACGACCCTATCGTGTCGTCAGTCGTAAAACGAAGGGGCCACCCCCTTCCAACCGAACGACCCTGTCATGCGTCAGTAGTAAGACGAAGGGGTTGTCCCCCTCGCAACTGAACGACCATGTCGTGTCGTCAGGCATGAGATGAAGGGGCCACCCCCTCGTAACTAAACGTCCCTATCATGTCGTTATGTGTAAGACGAAGGGGCCACCCCCTCGCAACTGAACGGCCCTATCGTGTCATCGACCGTAAGTCGAACGGGACACCCCATCACAACTGAACGACCCTATCATGTCGTCTGCCGTAAGACGAAGGTGCCACCCCCTCTCAATTGAACGACCCTATCATGTCGTCGCTCATAAGACCAGGGGGCCACCCCCTCGCAACTGAACGACCCTATCGTGTCGTCAGCCATAAGACAAAGGGGCCACCGCCTCGCAACTGAACGACCATATCGTGTCATCAACCGTAAGACGAAGGGGCCACCCCCTCGCAACTGAACTACCATATCGTATCGTTAACTGAATACAAAGGGGCCACCCCTCGCAACTGAACGACCATATCATGTCGTCAACCGTAAGACGAAGGGGCCACACCCTCGTAATTGAATGACCCTATCGTGTCGAGTCGTAATACGATGGGATTACCCCCTTCACGGCTGAACGACCCTTTCGTATCGTCAGCCATAAGACGATGGGATTACCCCCTTCGTAAATGAACGACCCTCTCGTATCGTCAGTCGTAAGACGATGGGATTACCCCCTTTGCAACTGAACGAAGTGGTCTAGCTTGGATATAATTCAACGATTCAACCCCTGCTACCTTGAGCAAGGGCTTAACCCATTGAAAGTTGCCAACATGCAATATGATCACCCATACGAATAATGACAAACAAAGGGATATAAGTTGACCTTTGACATTATCTTACATTACAAAATTGTCATTATTTCTACGACAAATGCCCCCTTTACATTTGATACACTTGAAAATTTTGGTGGGGGTAAGAAGAGCTTTAAGCGAATCAAGATGCCCTTGGTCTCCTTCAATCGAAGCAACATGCTCTTAATCCCCCCCGAAGCACCAACATCTGCATCTTCACCTGTCGTGATGAGCCAATGGGAGCAGCCTCCTCCATGTCTTGACTTAAATCATCGCCTTCAACGATCGGAAAAAACACAGGGATCTGGTCAATCTTAGTGATGATATCATGGAATTGATCCTTCACTTCCGATCGACACTGCTCATACCCATGTGTATACAATTCGTCGAAGTTAGGCAGTGTATCCTTATATTCTTAGACCGCCTTCTCTGTGTTGTCCTCTGTGTCAACTCCCCGAAAGTTGTCATGAGTCGGGCAAGGAGCTCGTTCTCTCTGACTTCCCATCGGGCCTTCTCCTTTAGCTGTGTCTTTTCCGCTCGCTCCCTCGAGGCAGTTTGATCAGCCTTCCTCTTACGAGACTCACTTAATTCATGTTCAAGTTCGGGCACCCGTGACTGTCTTAATTTACACATAAGCTCCAGTATATCCATCTTTGCATGAGATTTCTCGACAGCCAGTTTGACTGCCCCCAATTTGACTTCGTGGTTGGCCACCACCGATGCGTGTCGGTGCAATGCAGCATTAGCCACAAGAGTCTACATACAAGTCACAGCTGTCAACATACATGCATGCTTCATCAATAATGAAGACTAGCGCAACAGTTACCTGAACGTTTGCATGGACGACAATTGAGGAGGGCCTCTCGTAGTCGACCCTCTCCAGGACGGCCTTATCCCGGGGAAGGGTGTCACGTCCCGCTTCCCTAAAATGGAGGCGAGACGTGAGAAGGTCCGCTCAAACGTGGAGCTGTGAAGCTGCACGCCTGATAAGCGTCAATTTAGTATAAGCAGGTCCCTGTAATCGCAAAAGGAACAACAACAACAATAATAATAAAGAGACAGATATGAAATATCAATCCCAAAGTTTGTCCACAAAATATTCAACATCACAGAAAATCCACCAGGCTAACAGGAAAGAGTATAAGGCCCAGAACAAGGCCAAACAAAAGCAACACAAACATAACAGAGTATCAACTAGGTGCCACGCACCGACAACTAGGCAGTCTAACAAAAGAAGCTAAACGAAAACACTAAGACTGCTCCCCAGTGTCAACGTAGTCCTCGATCAACGCAGGTCCTGACTCAGCGTCAGCGAACACCACGTCCTCAGCAAGTAACTCAGGCTCTGGCTTTAACATGTGTCACCCAAAAGAGAAAAGGGGCACATGTCAGCAAGTCGGAAGACTTGTGCAAGGAAACGGAAAGAAAGGTAAACTAGCAACCTAGCAGTTAAAGTATGGTGCATGACAAGTAAGGTAAGGTGGTAACAAGTAGAGTAAGGTAAAGTGCAAGTAGCAAGTATCAAGTAGTAGGGGTGACATGTAATGTCAAGTAACAAGTAAAGTACAAGGTATCACTCAACGAGTGCCCTATTGCCCTCAGGCTGTGTTCAAGTATCAAGTACAAGGGATCACTCAACGAGTGCCCTATTGCCATCAGGCTGTGATGAGCTCGTCTTCTGGAACACGAGCCAGAAAGTGTATTTGGCAAAGATGGTGCCCACGCAAGGTGGGTGCCTAGCCAGGACAAATAGTACAAGTATGTAGCGAAGCTACGCAATCACGATGAGTATTCAAGCATGCAATGACATGAGCAGATATTCGCGTACCGTTAATTGTATTTAAACGTGACAGGCAAAATGCAATGACATGAACAGATATTCGCGTACCGTTAATTGTATTTAAACGTGACAGGCAAAATGCAATGACATGAACAGATATTCGCGTACCGTTAATTGAAATTAAACATGACAGTTATAATGCAATAACAGTTAAGGATGCGTGGATGACATGAACAGTTAATACGCGTACCATTTAGGGAAAGTAAACGTGACATACAAGCATGATGAAGGTGACGGACCAAGCTTCGTTGTCAAGCTAGGTCAATGGCGTCTAAACGGCTATCCTTTCACCGTCTAGTCTCCTTTACGCTAAAGCAAGGTAAATGGCCTAAGACATGGCCTAAATCAAGGGATACAAGTTTCACTTGCCTGATACCGGGATTGACGAGCAATGAAGATCGTCACACAAGCTAACTACGGAATGGACCACTGTTATGGCAAAACAATCATTAGCACAATGATTCTAAATTGATTTCTTATTAGAACCCTAATCATCTAATAATTCATTTTATTAGGGTTTCACAATGTCAATGTGGGTTATGCTAAAACTAAAGGAATCGAGTATTACCGTGTAGAGAACGGGAGAATAACGCCGAGCAACCACGGCGACGGAAGAAACGCTCCGGGGAACCTAGGGTTCAGATCTGGAAATGATTGGAGAAGTTTGGAGAAATAGGGTTTTGGGGGATTTTGGGGATTTAATGGAGATTTGGGGAAGATGAGAGGTGGAATGAGTTGAGGGAGGGTTTGGATGATGGAGGATGAGCTTGGGATGAAGGATTAATGGTTTGAGGGAGATGGGGGCTCAATGGGGGAGAAATTAGGGTTTTAGGTCGTGAGGGAGGAGAAGAAAACGTTTGGAGGGGTATTTATAGAGTTTGGTGGCGGCTAGGGCGAAACTAGGGTTTTCTGTACTGCTTAGTCGGTCAAAGAACAACTGTTGACCGACTAGTTTGAGATCTAGTCGGTCGGTTGAACAACGCAGACCGACTGAGTGTAAACAGTAACTCCAGTCGAAAACCTGAACTAAGAGTTAGTTGGTCCAAGAACAACTACTGACCGACTAGTTTGAGATCTAGTCGGTCGATGAACGTTCTTAGACCGACTAAGAGTAAACAGTAACCAGTGTCAAAAATAGTTGATGAGTTAGTCGGTTAAAGAAGCATTGCCGACCGACTAGTTTGCAACCTAGTCGGTCAACCAACGTTCTTAGACCGACTAACGATAAACAGTAACTCCAGAATAATTTAGAAAGCCAACTAGTCGGTTCAAGAAGGTTTGCCGACCGACTGGATCGTCATCTAGTCGGTCGGTGGCCCTTCTTACACCGGCTAATTAGCACCAAAAGTTCCGATACGGAGCGCGGAGCCCCGGGATCGATTCCTAAGACTCCTAGGCTTGATCTAATAGTAAGATACAACCGTTATGGAGCCCGTCATGAATGACTTACTCCGAAATCGACGATCCTAAGGAAGAAACGAGAAAACACGACGAAACGATCGAAAATGAAAGTTACGGAGACGAAAACCACACATGAGGAGAAAATCCACCAAAACATATATTATAATATAATAAATCCAGATACATGAAAACCAGTCGTTACAAAGGGTCGCATTCTCGACGATCCTTGAGGTGGTCTCGCAATCCAAAAGAGCAGAATCACCTTTCCTGATCGGAAATTTCGTCTGAATGAGCTCCTCTGTGGGATAATCAAATGGGGCCTGAGGCGATCAAATTTCCAGCAAAAGCAATCTAAATTCCTCGGGAATATCCTCAGCCAGAGGCACTGGAGGGAACAGACCCCCCAATGCCATGAATCCTTAAGCAGAATGGGCTCCGGAAGAGGTGGGGACCCCCTAAATCTCCTTCTAAAGGAGTCTCCTGCTCCAGCCCATGAGTATGGGCCTCGTCGTGCAATTGACTCGCATCCAAAGATGTAGGCCAACCCGTGACATCATTCG
Source organism: Scilla litardierei (assembly GCA_030789695.1). Lineage (NCBI taxonomy): Eukaryota > Viridiplantae > Streptophyta > Magnoliopsida > Asparagales > Asparagaceae > Scilla > Scilla litardierei. Next base: position 23,069,346 of record CM061135.1, read on the forward strand.
ACCCAGATTGCTCCGAGTCATGATTCGGGTTGAATATCGCATATTTAACCCCTTATTTAACCCTATATTGTGCTTATATGTTACTTAATTGATCTCTTATGCGTTCGTATTTTGTACGCCATCATTTATTAGAGAAATCATCTTATTTGATCACAAAACAGCAATTAACTGAGTATTTCTGCACTTTTTATATTTTTCATGGTTTGGTCTCGATCTCACGATTCCAACGACTATTTATTTGTATTTTTCTGAGATCTGTGCTAATTACTATGAATTATTGAATGCAGAATACCAATAAAATGAAGAAATACAGAGGAAATACGCTCGAAATATGAAAATACGGGACACGTGGTGATATTATGTCCGTTGAGAGCTAATCCAACGGCGCTGCACAACAGGGCGACGTGGCTTGATATGAAGCGTCGGATGTTGATCCGACGGCTGCGATTCAAGGCGAGCGGATTCGGATTCAACCTCTCATCGGGACACGTGGCTGCTCTACATGAAATCCCGCCTTTTGATCGACGGTGAAGATCGATTCGCTGCCGCGCGAAATCAAGGGTGACGCGGCGAAATCTCGCCCGCTGGTTGATGATCCAAAGGCGGAGAGGCGATAGCGGAAGCGGACTCAGCGGCTTAATCAACACCGTTGGATTACGATCCAACGGCCGTGCGTCATCCCGATCGCGAGTCAAAGAGCGCCCCATTCGAGCGACGTGGCGGAATCCCAGCAATCGCCCGCACGATCCAACGGCTAAAAACGAAGCGGATGCGGGCGCCGAGCGATCGAAGTTGCGGAGCGTGAATCTTGGAGCACACGTGGCGCTCCTGGGTTCCATCCCGCTCGGATGAATGGCCCTCATTTGCGCCGGTTTTAAAAGCGGGTTTGGGTTTGTTTGGATGCGAATTTGAGACCCATTAAGGCTATTAAACCCGCAATGTTCTTATAAAAGGTATTCTTAGGGTTTTTGGCCATATTCTTGGCGTATTTGGGCGATTTTGGAGCCGATTTTTGCAGAATTTCAAGGAGAAGAAAGAGGGCAACCTGAGGCAAAATTCCAGAGGCTTTGAGGAAGAAGAAGAGGGGTTTTCTTAGTCTATTTGCTAGCGTATTTGGTGATATTCTTGAACTCTTTAGCATATTTTGAACTCTTTTTGATTGTATTGCTTAGAACCATGATTTATATGATGAATTCTCTGTTTATTTTCAGTATGAGTAGCTAAATTTCTATTGTGCATGGTATGGCGTAGTTAGGAGATGTGATTCGTATTCGTTTGGTTGTATTTTTGCGCTAAAATTATATGTCGGTAAAGTTGTGATCTTTGGCTTAAAAATCAACTTTTTCATATTCCAAAAGAGCGTGATTGAGTTGATGATCGCCCCACGAGGGTGAGTTTTGATCTCTCCAAAAGAGAGTTTCATATCTTAATTTTAGAAGAATATAACTTTAGCGACAACCTTATTGAATTTTGTGCTTTAATCCCCAAAGGGGTATTTTCCGATGAATTGCTCCCAAAAGGGGAATTTATTGAGTTATATTTAATCAACCAAATTAATACGAATCATTGATCCTAACGAACCCATACCATGTGCATACTTCTCATAAATATTTTCACAAATTTTCCTTGTTCGTATTGTTCACGTATTCACAAGTCACCATCAAACCAATCCACACCATCACCATTTAAAGTGTTTAGTTTCTCTACGTTGGCTTTTTATTTGATTTAAGCTTTGTGGTTTCAACAGATTTTCTCCCGAAGATTCGACATCTGGACTCCCAGATTATATTACTTGTACGGACTCTTGCGCTTGAGAGAAGCACTATTTTGGGCCTACCAAGTTTTTGGCGCCGTTGCCGGGGAGAATGGGTTGTAACTACGGTTTATTTCATTCAGAAGACCTTCAGTGAGATCTTTCCACTTTATTGTATATAAATTTTTGCTTATTTTCTTTTAAAAACAAACAAAAAAATATATTGTACTAGTTTATGTGGCATATGACTCCTAGGACACAGAGGTTGACTAGACGCTTTGAAATGGCTGCTAATAATAACATGGATGAAAATTTTAGCAACAACAATGAGAATAATGTGCAACCTGGAGCTCCTAGAACTTTAAAAGATCTTCTTAGACCCACTAGGACTAGCACAGCTTCATGCTTTATCTTGCCCACTGATGCAAATTCTTTCAATTTCAAACCAGGGGTAATCCAACTCTTACCCACCTTTCATGGGTTAGACAAGGAAAACCCTTATCTTCATATAAAAGGATTTGAGGAAGTGTGCCTGACATGCTTTGATGGAAAAACTAGCGAGGACACGGTATATCTGAAACTATTTCCATTTTCATTGAAAGATAAAGCTAAGAACTGGTTAAATGCATTGCCGTCACGTTCTATTACTACATGGATTGACTTGCAGGCTGAATTTCTAAAGAAGTTTTTTCCTATTCACAGGACACAGGGATTGAAGCGACAGATCATGAACTTTGCCCAGAAAAGCGAGGAAACATTCTACCAGGCGTTTGAAAGGTTCAATGCGCTATTGCTTGCATGTCCACATAATGGATTCGACAAAAGCAGGATTATTGGCTTCTTCTACGATGGACTGCAGCCTCAGATGAAACAGTTCGTAGAAATGATGTGCAATAGAGGATTCTTCGATAAGGATCCAGATGAAGCATGGACGTACTTGGAGGACATAGCAGAGAACGCGTAAACGTGGGACACTACTTCAGAGTACGACAGAGGAGGCCACTCTGCAGCATCTCAGCCTACACGAGGAGTGGTATTCAATTTGAAGCCAGAGGATGCGTTGGAGGCAAAGATGGAGGCAATGATCACGAATAAGCTTCAAGCTATGAATTTGGAAGAGGCCAAAGCAGTTGAGATAGAGCAGACTTGTGCACTTTGCGATGTTGGTGGACATGACACCAGTGCCTGCCCCATACTTCCAGCTTTGAAGAGCATGCTAGGCAATCCGACGGGGGTGAATCAAGTGTCCACAAACTACCAGAGCTTCAATTCCAACAACAAGGGGTGGCGCAACAATCCTAACTTAAATTGGGGCCCTAATCAGCAACCTCAGCAGCAAGCTCCTCCTCAGTTTCGACAACCTCAATACAATAATAACAACTACCAAGGTGGGAACCAAAGGAGGGACCAAGAGCCAATGCAACAACAGAAGATGCAACCATTTGGCGATGCACTTCAGCAGCTCATTCAGTTACAACAAGTCCAAATGCAGCAACAACAGGCTTAATTTCAGGCTCAGCAGACTCAAAATCAGCAGATGAGCGAAAGCTTAGCTAGGCTTACGGCGACACTGGAGAAAGGTAAGCTTCCATCTCAGTCAATTCCAAATCCTAATATGGGCTCATCTTCTTCTGCAGGTAACAATATGAAGCCTTGCCAAGCTGTGTCCACTCTGAGGAGTGGAAAAGAGATCCAGAAACCTGACCCACCGAGCAGAGAAGCTGAACAAGAGGAGGGAGTTCAGATCCAAGAAGAGGTAATTCAAGAGCAAGAGGAGGTGCAGGAAGAGAGCACGGAAGTGGGTTTGAGCAAAAATGTCATTGAAGAGAAGGAACCCGCAACATATGTACCTGCTGCACCTTTCCCTCATCGGCTACTTCAGAAAAACAAAGATAAGTATCAATCTGAAATTCATGAAATTTTTCAGAAGTGCCAGATAAATATTCCACTATTTGATGCTATAAATCAAATACCTGCTTATGCTAAATTTTTGAAGGACCTGTGCACCATTAAAAAGAAAATTGAATGTGAAAAAGAAAGCATTTTTAACTGAACAAGTTAGCTCTATTGTGCAACAAAATGCCCCACCTAAATTTAGAGATCCTGGATCACCCACCATTACTTGTACTATTGGCACTAAAAAGATTGGAAATGCTTTATTGGATTTGGGGTCTAGTGTTAATATCTTGCCATATCCTATATTTGTGCAACTTGGATTAAGACAGCTAAAACCTACATCTTTTATATTGCAATTAGCTGATAGATCTATTAAAGTTCCAAAGGGATGCATTGAGGATGTCCTCGTTCAAGTGGACAAATTTTACTACCCTGCAGACTTTATAGTTCTAAACATCCAAGGACCCCAAACTGCCAATTCCACTCCCATCATCCTAGGTAGACCATTCCTAGCAACATGCAATGCTTTAATAAATTGTAGGGATGGTCAACTTAAAATCACTTTTGGTAACATGACTTTGGATTTGAATATATTTAATACTTGCAAGTTGCCAAATGTGGATGTTGAGGTTGAAAAAGTACACATGATTGATTCATTGGTGGATGATTATATTTGCTCTGAATTTTATGGTGATGCTTCTATTGTTGAAACTATTGTGGACGATACTGATGACATCTCTCTTGTGCAGGAAAATGCGAAGGAGCTTAACGTGATATGGGAGCCTAGGTTCGAGGCTTTGCCACCAAATGCACCAACGCAAATATCATCTGAGGTGGAAGATCCAAAGCCTGAATTAAAGCCACTACCTGAATATCTCAAGTATGCCTTTCTTGGAAATGAAAACAGCTTCCCTGTGGTAATATCTTCTAAACTTTCTTTAGAACAGGAAAGCTCTTTACTTGAAGCGTTGAAAAGGCATAGAGGGGCCATTGGTTGGTCCATTGCTGATATAAAAGGTATTAGTCCCATTGTATGCATGCATCACATTTACTTGGAAGATGACGCCAAACCCACTAGAGAAATGCAACGTAGGTTAAACCCAACATTAAAAGAAGTGGTGAAAGGCGAGGTACTAAAATTATTGGATGCAGGTATTATATATCCAATTTCTGACAGTAAATGGGTCAGTCCTACGCAGGTTGTTCCTAAAAAGTCTGGCCTCACCGTGGTTAAAAATGAGAATAATGAGCTTATCCCTGTCAGAGCCACCACAGGTTGGAGGATGTGTATAGACTACAGGAAGTTGAACTCCCGAACTAGAAAAGACCACTTCCCTCTACCATTTCTTGACCAAATTTTAGAGAGGGTGGCTGGACATGAGTACTATTGCTTTCTAGACGGTTATTCAGGTTACTATCAGATTGAGATTGCACCAGAGGACCAGGAAAAGACCACTTTTACCTGCCCCTTTGGTACTTTTGCATTTAAAAGAATGCCGTTTGGTTTATGTAATGCTCCAGCTACTTTTCAGCGATGCATGCTCAGTATTTTTGATGATATGGTTGAGAAAATTGTGGAGGTATTTATGGATGATTTTTCAGTGTATGGTAGCTCTTTTCATGATTGTTTAACTAACTTGGCTCATGTTCTTGACAGGTGCATTGAAAAGAATCTCCTATTGAATTGGGAGAATATTTTATGACCACAGAGGGACTTGTCCTTGGTCATCTGGTTTCTAAAGATGGTATACAGGTAGACAGAGCCAAGGTAGCAGTAATTGAGAAGCTACCAAGCCCCAAATGCGTGAAGGACATCAGATCATTTTTGGGACATGCAGGATTTTATAGGCGATTCATCAAAGATTTTAGCACTATATCTCGCCCTCTTTGCATCTTACTTACTCAGAATGTGGATTTTATTTGGACACCTGAGTGTCAACATTCTTTTGAAACTTTAAAGAAGTTGCTGATTTCTGCTCCCATTTTACAGGTACCAGACTGGTCTCCACCATTTGAAATCATGTGTGACGCAAGCAATTACGCAGTTGGTGCAGTCCTAGGCCAAAGAAAAGACAAAGTTCAAGTAGTGATTTACTACGCCAGCAAGACAGTAACTGACGCTCAAAGGAATTATACGACCACAGAAAAGGAGTTGCTGGCTGTAGTATTTGCGTTGGAAAAATTCAGGAGCTATATTTTGGGATCACCAATTTTAATTTATACTGATCACTCTGCTTTAAAATATTTATTGTCTAAAAAAGATGCTAAACCTCGATTGATACGATGGATTTTATTGTTGCAGGAGTTCAATGTCATAATCAAGGACAAGAAAGGCGTGGAGAATCTAGTAGCTGACCACTTATCACGATTGACAGTAGGCCTTGATTCAGCAGATGTGCCTTTGAAGGACTCCTTTCCCGACGAGCATCTTTTTAGCGTTTCCACCTCACCATGGTATGCTGATATAGTAAATTATCTAGTGACTGATAAGACTCCTGACACTTGGTCTCTTTAAGACTTTAAAAGGTTCAAGTATGAGGTAAAATATTTCTTCTTTGATGATCAGTACCTCTATAAATATTGTAGTGACCAAATTGTTAGGAGATGCATTCCTGACCATGAAATAACCAGTGTGATACAATTTTGCCATGATGGAGTGTGTGGTGGACATTTTTCTACGAACAAAACTGTGACAAAAATCTTGCAATATGGCTTTTATTGGCCAACTATGTTTAAGGATACATTTCATTACTGTAAGACTTGTGCTGCATGCCAACAATTAGGGGGTATTACTAGACGTAACATGATGCCTTTAAACCCCATTCTAGAAATTGAAATATTTGACTGTTGGGGTATAGATTTTATGGGACCTTTCCCACCTTCATTGGATATGCTTATATTTTGGTTTGTATTGATTATGTTTCTAAATGGGTGGAAGCTATTCCTTGCAGGTCGAACGTCACTTCAGTTGTACTCAAGTTCCTCAAAGAGAACATTTTCTCTAGATTTGGAGTGCCCAAGGCCTTGATCAGTGATGGAGGGTCCCATTTTTGCAACCGCATGTTCGCTAATTTAATGAAGAGGTTTGGGGTCACGCATAAAGTTTCTACTCCATATCACCCCCAAACCAATGGTCAAGCAGAGTTGACAAATAGAGAGATCAAAGGAATTTTGCAGAAAACGGTGAATCCATCAAGGAAAGATTGGAGTTTGCGCTTACATGAAGCATTGTGGGCCTACAGGACGGCCTACAAAACAATTTTGGAGATGTCACCTTATCGTCTTGTTTTTGGGAAGTCTTGTCACTTACCTGTTGAATTGGAACATAGATCTTATTGGGCTATAAAGAAATTGAATTTTGATACTGATTCATCTTTTTCTTCTCGCAGGTTACAATTGTTGGAGTTAGAGGAGTTGAGGAGAAATGCTTATGACAACGCTAAAATATCGAAAGAGAGGATGAAATGCGTCCATGACATGATGACCTTGAGAAGGGAGTTCACCCCAGGCTAAAAAGTTCTTCTATACAATTCCAGGCTACACATCTTTCCCGGGAAGCTTCGCTCTAGGTGGTTTGGACCTTTCACAGTCAAAGAAGTTTTCCCACATGGCGCAGTGCTATTATTGAATGAAAAAGATGGAAGTGAGTTCAAGGTGAATGGCCAAAGATTGAAGCATTTTCACGAGCCTTGGACCAAGGAAGCGAGCACCATGGATCTCACAGACCCACCTTCGGGTGGGGACTAATCAGGTGTGTTCTTTCCATGATTCCCTCTTCCTAACATTAAGGACAATGTCTATTTTAAGTTGGGGGGAGGGTATAACTTTTAGGATTTTTATTTTTATTTTTCCTTTTTCTTTTAGGATT